>OX467717.1:18791283-20116283 GCA_950111635.1 Agelastica alni | reverse complement strand
GCATCAGATTTATAGTCACCATAATCGGAGTCACTGTCGTCGCTATCCTCATTCGGATTTTAACTGATAACAGGATTAACTGCTTCGATGCGGTTTTCACGAACCCACCATTTCTCTATTAAATTTTCACATTTTGTGACAAATTTTTCCCAAATTTCAGGTGTGGCAGTATTAAGAGTGCTCGTTGCCAGGTTTCTAAAACAGACTTATCACTGTAACCATTAGATTCAATGTGATTGTCATCATAAGTCTTGCATATTACCCAAATATACTCAATGGGATTAAATTGGCAATGATAGGGTGAAAGTCTTAGCACACGATGTCCATAACAGAGTATAATTTGATCCACTTTAAAAAAAATTTCTCTTTCGTGCCTTAAAGCTATCGATAATAATTTCGGCTTGAAGCAATACTATGGAAATGATATATTTTCATTCGGTAATTATTCTTTTATTTTCTGTACCGTCCAGGAGTTTGTTGGATGCTTATTTAAAATATTTAAATGGTATATATTATCTAATATAATGACAGATGGTTCATGTAACGATGGTAATATTTTCTCTTTTAACCATTTTACAAACATCTCTGTATCCATATTGTCATGATAATCGGCCGATTTTGATTTTGACGAAAATAAAAGATCAACCCTATTAACAAAACCATGCTTTCCACCTGCATTCACAATAATGCGTCTTTCCTTCACCGTCGGTGTGTTTTATAGACCTTATGTTATCGTCCTGCCAAATTATTTTTGTTCCAAGTTTCGTCTAGATAACATTCTTGTTTATAGTTATATTATTCCAACTAACCTGCCAAACAGATTTTAGTGTAAATGCTTTTTTCCCGTGTCAAAAACTAAATCCAAGTGAGGTTCGTGACTTAATAGGACAATGTTATTGAATGTTGATCGTTCGTGTTAAATATGTATTGACAAAAAATTTACTAATTGTAACTATGTATTGCAGATTGTAAATAAATGGGGGTAGTCAAAAAAAGTGAGTAAAATTCGTTAAAAATTCAATTATTTTGTGCACGACTCTAGCTTTTTCACACAAAGCCATTCGGTGTTCTTTATTTTTAAACATCAATCAGCTCCTCTCGTCAACTGGTGGACATAGACTCCACTCATACTTGTCCAATTTTTTGAGATTCTCTTTAGATCATCAGCTCAACGAGCTGGGGGTCTTCCTATACTTCTTTTTGTCTAATATCGAATTCCACTCGAGTAATCTCTTTGGCCACCTTTCATCATTGATCGGGGCGATGTGTTCTATTTATGTGTGGCAATTCAAAAAATCACATCGGTAACTCTTGTCCTTCGCCTTAGGTTTTAGTTTCTAACTCGGTCACGAATTTGGTGTTTTGGCTTTTTGGTAAGGCAGTTGTTAATTTATTTTTTAAGTTGTTTACGTTTCTGTTTTAGGGCTACTATTTAAGTCGGTAATACATTTCTGAATACTATCTACACCTGATGGTTTCATCCATGGTCTTTCTTTGTTCTTCTTTTTAATCATCTTATATCTTTTCTTCTTCAGGCATATTTCCAATTTACCTTGTACCATTCTATGGGCTTTATTTGTAACAAACATGTTTAATACTATGATGTCTTTGCCGGGATGGTTTTTGTCTGTGGTAAAGAAATCTATTTCGTTTTTTGTTATTCCGTCAGGACTTTGCCATGTCCATCTTCTGTTAGATTTCTTTTGGAAAAAATTGTTCATTTGGAACGAGGATTCCACTGCCTGTGTCAGGATAAACGGAGCTTGCACGGACTGGTTTCACATCGAAAAAGGTGTGAGGCAGGGATGTGTGGCTTCGCCATGGCTGTTTAACTTATACATAGACAATTGTTTAAAAGATCTGAGAGTGCGTATGGATTAAAAATGAATGATTTGATCGTCAAATGCCTTCTTTACGCCGATGATCAAGTCATATTAGCGTTATCTGAAGAGGAGTTGCAGGCGATGGTTAATGTTATGCATGATTCCCTGAAAATCAAAGGGATGAAAATAAATGTGAGCAAAACGAAAGTAATGGTTTTTGAAAGAGAAGAAAGCATGACAAACTGTGGGGTTTCGATTGAGGGAGAAAGAGTGGAACAAGTTAATGAATTTGTGTACTTGGGTTCAAAATTTACTAGAGATGGAAAGTATGACGGTGACATTGAGCGAAGGGTGTTGGCAGGAAAACAAATGAATGGGGCACTGCATAGCTTTATGAATAGCCAGAAAGTGTCAAAAAAAGGCACGTCTGGCGGTGCATAGAGGTGTGTTGGTTCCTACACTTATGTATGGTAGTGAATGTTGGGTTTGGCAGAAGAAGCATGAAAATAGGATTAATGCTGCGGAGATGAGTAGTCTGAGAAGTATAGCCGGAGTGACTCGGTTGGATAAAGTTAAGAATAGTGAGATAAGAAAACGCTGTGGTGTAAAAGAAGATTTGGTCACAAAGATAGATAAAGGAATGCTTAGATGGTTTGGACACGTAGAAAGGATGGATGAAGGAAGATTGACGAAACAAATTTATAAGGCGATTGTGAATGGACAAATCGGTAGAGGTCGACCTCGGAGAACATATCTCGATCAGATCAACATTGTTTTGAAGAAAGGCCAGGTCAAGAGTACCAACAACCGAAGAGCATGTATGAGAGCACTGATGAAAGTAGAGGAATCAAAAGATGTGTGTAAGAACCGTAGCGGAAGTGGAAGGAAGTGGTCTCTGCCTACCCCTATGGAAAAAAGGCGTGACTTTATGTATGTATGTATGGAATAGGTCATGTTGTAGTAGGAATCTTAACAGTGTTTCGCCTCGTTTATTTCTGTAAAATCGCCACATATAAAGGTAAAATGTGTTGGTCTTTAAGAGCAACGTCGGTATCATCTTAAAATAGATCCACTTCTTCCTCATCATGTTTTTTGTAGATGCATAAACCTGTATTATTCTCATATTATACTCGGTGTTCAATTTTAAAGTAAGACAAATCAATCTTGTGAAAAATTTCTTTATTGATACTATATTTCTTATACTTTATTTTTGTCAGTTCGTATTCGAGTTCATGAACTCTTACATCTGATAATAGGGAACGTGCATTATATGTTCCAATTATATATTCCAATTGAATATTACATACACTTTAAAACATTTTTATAAACAATGTAAACACAGTTTTAGGTTAGGGTAGGAATCAGGGGGTTAATATTCTGGGAAAGCACACCCAACATTGTTATGAATGTGAAATCACATTTTTAGGGGAAAAGTGTACCTATATGCTTAATTATAGTGTTGTTAATTAAATATATGTGTTATTGTTACATACTTTACATTACGAATACATTATTATTTTTGTTCTTTTTATTTTAATTTAAAGCTATACGCCTCTGTTAAAAGGAAGCAGTAGTCGGCCATATGCAACCTCCATTCCGGTCAACACCTATCGAGTAAAATGCTCCTTCATAATGTTTTATATTCACAGGTTTTTTCTCTACGAATACGATTTTAACATTATAAAACAAAAAATTAAAATTTCTTTGTCGAAAACGAAATTATTATGTCAACACAATACATTTGAATTACGGTTGGCCCATTTTTAGTTATTTGACGTTTTTCAGGGAAAAACCTATTTTCCCTATAGACACAGTTATAATTATTTAAGAGCTACAAATCCCCCGTATACGTATCGACGTACTTCAACATACAGTGTTAAATTAATAACAACAATTTCATACACCATTGACTGCGAAACACCTTATTTACAGGCGTGTAACTAGAAAACAAAATTACAAGGATCTTGCATCTTGTTTTTCTCGACTTAACATTTCTTTATAAGCGGTAACTTCCTTAAGAAAATAAATGATCGTTTAATGTTTAATATGCTAATATTATTACGATTATTACCAGCTATTATTATCGCGATGACATGCTATATAATTCGACTTGAATCAGACAACAAAATTTGTAATAGTTCTTTCTCAGATGAAATATTTTTAACTTGTTCCCAGAGTGAGAAGGATCAGAAAAAATGTGTAATTCGGTTCCCGATATTTTAGGTTTACACCTGATTTTTTTGTGCAATTTGGTTCCAGACGTTTTTAGTTTAATAAAATTGATATTCTGCATTGTATTGCTTCAGTTGTGTTTTTGAATCGTGCTTGCACAGTCATAGGTACTGTTGTTGTTAGGTTAGGCCGTTAGGATAGGTTAGGCTAATTTTTTACTTTTACTGCCTCAAATAAACAAATCCTTCTTTTACAGGGCTGCTACGGAATGGAATAAGCTTCCAAAATCAGTTTTTCCAGAGAACTATGACCTGCAACTTTTTAAAAAGCGTGTCCACAATCATTTTCTTTCTATAATCCATTCCCCTTCTAATAATCGCAGTGCGGGCCGTTCGCGGCCCACACGATAGGTCTACCCTTTTTGCGACTATTTTCATAAAAAAAAAATGTTTCAATTGGTTTAAAAAGGTACTGTTAGTGTTAGGTTAGGCCATTAGGTTAGGTTAAGCTAATTTTTTTACTTTTACTGCCTCAAATAAGCAAATGTTTCAATTGGTTAAAATAATTTTTCTTTCCGGGAACCAAATTACACTTAGAGACCTTCTTCTTTTTATTCAGCCTTTAGACTTCCATTGCTGAACATAGATATCCTCCATATTTTTCCAGGTCGATCTGTTTTGAGGGGTTTGCGTCCAGTTCTTCCCGGCTAGCAGCCGCAGGTCATCCCGCCATCTCGCCTGGTGTCTACCAACACTCCTTTTTGTCTCTCTGGGTCTCCGCTGCATTATTTTCTTGGTCCATTTCACGTCATCTTGTGCAACGTGACCTGCCCATAGCCACCTTAATCTTCAAATTCGTTTTATGACATCCGATACTTTAGTGTGTTTTCTCTTGAGGCAGATTGGGACTTTACGGTATGTGAGAATATGGTTTAGTTTTCCAAAGGCAGCCCAAGTCAAGCCGATTCGCCTTGTGACTTCCGCTGTTTTGTTGTCTCTGCCCAATTTAGGAATGCTTAGATGGTTTGGACACGTAGCAAGAATGGATGAAGGAAGATTGATGAAACAAATTTAAATGGCGAGTGTGAATGGACAAGTCGGTAGAGGTCGACCTCGGCGAACTTATCTCGATCAGATCAACATTGTTTTGAAGAAAGGCCCGGTCAAGAGTACCAACAACCGATGAGCATGCATGAGAACACAGATGAATGTAGAGGAAGCAAGAGATGTGTGTAAGAACCGTAGCAAGTGGTAGGAAGTGGTCTCTGCCTACCCCTACGAGAAAAAGGCGTGACTATATGTATGTATGTATGTACAATGAGTCACTCTTTATAATTGTGGGATTCAACTATATAATATGCGTTATGTTTGATTTAATTTTCTTCTCTGGGTGTGACTAACTGGGTTCAAGTACAGAATAGGTGGGTAATTTGTCTTTGCGAGACAGCCCATAAGCACATAAAGAAGAAGAAGAAGTTAACTGAAGTTAACCACTGACAAGCTGTTTGCTATTCCTACATTTGGTTTAAAATTGCTCAGAAACAGACATGTCTATTTGCGATTATATTTGGAAATTATCAGCAACTTGTAAATTATTTGTAGGAAATGACCCAATCATCACCTTAATTGTGCAATTGTTTAACCAAAGACTATGGCAGCCAAGTTACAAAATTTGTCAACTAATATTCTATAATTAGGGCTACAATATTGGATAATAGGTATATGTTTTAAGTTTAAGATTGCAAAATACGTACTCATTCAAAAAATTGTTCAAATTATTTTCCGATTCCAAATGTTTCCCATTATTGTAAAATAATAAATTAAATTATTACGCAAAGGCATTTGACATTGTCCGTTTACTAAGTAAACTTCTTTACATCATGTGTACGTCAATTATTTTTAAAACAATAAAATTGTTATTTGGATGTTGCGTGTTAATAATATTACCAGGAATTCTTCGACAGTGCGGTTACACTTTTTTAAACTAAAACAATGAAAAACTAACTGCCGTAAATTCATTATTAATATTTGTTTGTTATCATAATTACGCAACAACGTTAACTCATAAACGATTCACTTTCACCGGTGGATGTAACAGTAATATTAAACTTAAATTTGCAATGTATGAAAAAAATACTCAATATATTTTTGGTATTAACTTTTAAACCCGATAGGAGCCCGCAATCTTTAAAATTGTCACACTGAGATCTTTTTCGAACAATCTGTTTTATCATTAAAATTAGACTATTTTTTTTTTATTTAAAGATGGTACAATAAATTTTATATATGTTGTAAAATGTTGGTGGATTTTAGGAACTTCATTAATGAGTAAATATTAATCGGGTTCAAGGCATTACCAAGTTCTTTGGGCAGTCCTGATGTTAACCTCTTCTCTCTATAGTCGGGACACTCCGATATTACATGTTTCACACTCAGTTCTTCATAGCGGGAGACACATCTTTTGGGATTTTCTTTCTTCAGCAGATGCTGATGTGTGTACCTAGTGTGGCCAATCCTGAGACGGGTTAGGGTTGTCTGTTGCTTACGAGAGATTGATTCGTAATTCTGGTGGCTTAAGTTAGGATTGATTGTTTTGAGTTTGTTATTCTAAAGTACTTGCCACCTTTCCCTCCATATGTATTAACTATGAGTTGCCGAATACTGTGATTGAAATCTTCGTGTGGCACACGACGAATCAGTTGACTGAGAGGATTTGAGCTGGTTTCTCTGGCTAGTGTGTCAGCGGTTTCATTACCAACTATCCCTAGATGCGAGGAGACCCAAACAATTTCAACACTTTTGCCTATTTCAGATAGTTTTCCTAGTTCTGATTTAATTCTGAGAAGGGCATTACGGGGAAAATTAAACTATTGATTAAGTTAGTAGCTATCTTCTCCATTATTAAAATAACTGCAAGACCTGTCTTACAACGTCCAGAAAGATACTACCCTTATTAATCGGAACCTGCTGCTGCAAGCTACGAAACCATTTTCAAAATATAGGGTGATTTAAAATTTGATTTAGATATGAATGTGAATGAACTGGATTCGAAAAATGCTTATCTGACGCTCGTCAGTTTATTAAGAAAAGCAGTTATGATTTGCCAAAAGATTAAAAAAAATGCACCATGGTATGTTAGAAATTGTGATCTACACAGGGATCTAGGAATTCCTACAGTAGCTGAGGAAATCAAAAGATATGCCAGGACAGATTTTGGACAATCGGGATCAACAATGACGATTAAAAAGAGTGAAGCCATTTAAATCAGTGCTGTAAAGTGATTAGTGCATAAGTAGTTACATTTTCTTTGACATTCAACGTACTTTTTAGCGTATATGTACTGTCTATAAAGTTAATGGCTTTACTTTTTTAATTTTATGTTCGAAGTATGTCAATAACACAGATTTGGACACTATCTGAATGCTCTTGGAACTGCACCACTCTTTGAATTGGGTATAGGCAACTTCGTACTGTCTTGATGATTTCTGGGGGATTAATTGTGAAACCGCACTTTGTGCCGCTTCCAATACTTCTTCTGGTAAATAGTCATCATCACTTTTAGGACTCATTTTAAATTAAAATACTTATAGCTGTGACAGAGTGACACGTTACGAAAGTCATGCAAACAATACCACTTACTAGATCGTCTTAGTTCAAACACAAAATGTCAGTTAACAATGTCAAATATTAATTTTTTTTATTCTCATATTATTTTTAATGCACTTTTCTAAAAAATATTGTTTGCAACTCGAATGCGAAATGCTTTTGAATTATCGAATGGTTATTTTGCCTCGCTGAAGTTCGGCAAAATAGCTCCCATTCTTAAACGCAACAGTATTATTTCGCATTCTAGATACGAAAATGACTATTTTGGCGTTGAAATTGTTTTTACTTTTATAAAGCGGTGTAAACTATCGATTAAAATTTTTAAAAAAGTACAAGCATATTTAAACACCTACAAAGTCCAACAAGACCTTAATTTGCCTTATTGTTACTTTTTGCTGGAAATGCATAAAATGAGCTATCATAACTACAAATAAAAAAAAATCAGTAAAACAGGATAAATGCATCTGGGTCAACACTAATACCGAGTAGGCCCTCCTCTACTTCTTATCACTGCATTCATGCGTCGAGGCATGCTCGCGGAATATTCTCCTATTCTTTAACACGGCCTCTATGAGTTGGTTGTGATTAGCAACAGGGGGTCTACGACTTTAAATCTTTTTTTCAGATAGTCCCATAGATGCTCCATAGGATTCATGTCCGGACTGTTATGTGGCCACTCTAATAAAGGAATATTAACATCATTTAGGTAGCCGATAACCTGTCTAGCCACATGTGGACGAGCGTTGTCTTGCATTAATTAAAAATTAGGTACAACGAACGGAACGAAAGGCTTTACATGTTCGACAATAATGTCTAAGTAATATTGGGCATTCAAAGACCTCGTACGTATGGGGACCAACTCCGTACGAGCTTCGAAGTAAATTCCCCTTCAAAACATTTTAGATCCACCAACAAAAGTTACTTTAAGAGAGATATTGCAGCTGGCAAACCTTTCTCCTCGCCTTCGCCAGACACGCTCATGACCATATGGAGCTTTTAAGCTAACTGTAGTCCTATCGAAGAACAGAACCCGTTTCCAATCATTGATGGTCCAATTTTGATGTAGTCTTGCAAAATTCAATCTCTGAACTTTGTGTTTTCTGATAAGCAACGGTTTTTTGGCCAGTTTCCTGTTACTCAATTCTGCTTCATGTAAACGTTTTTTAACCGTTTGAGATGTTATCGCGATATCTATCTCATTTTTCAGCAAATTGCTGGTGACTCTCCTGTCTCTTAGAGCACATAGTCTCAAAAAACGAAAAACGATCATCAATTTGCTTAGTACAACGTTTTTGCTCTTGCCCTGGTCTTCGATAGTAGTCTTACCATGCGACTGATGCTGGAATGATGTCTTCCTAACAAACTAGCAACATATCGCATTGAATATCTTTCATCCAGGAGAGTCGATGCTCGCACTACCTCCTCCATCGACAAATTTCTTTGGCGGTTCATTTTTTTTATTTGATTTACTTGGAAATAAACTTCCAGACTTTGGCCAGACTTTTCACCGAGTGTATTTACCAAGGAACCACCCCATCGCATTGGAACAATGCAGTAATTGTTTTATTACACAAGAAGGGAGATATAACAGACCTGACAAACTACCGCCCTATTAGTTTACTGTCACACATATACAAGCTCTTCACAAAAATTATTACAAAGAGACTGGAGGCTAGGTTCGCCCAGAGAACAAGCTGGATTCAGATCGGGGTATGGTACCAACGACCATCTACTAGTGATAAAGAATTTGATAGAGATATCTACAAAACATAACAAACCCTTGGCTCTGATATTCGTAGATTATGAAAAAGCCTTCGATACTATAGATCAACAGAAAATGCTAGCAGCATTGACTGAGTGTCGAACAGACCATCGTTACATCAACTTAATTAAACAAATACACCAAAATGCCACGGCTAGTGTAAGATTATCCGAACAAGAAACAAACAAATTCTCTATACAGCGAGGAGTACGGAGGGGAGACACCATCGAACATGGTATCAACATAAATGGAGAGAAGCTTGGTCATTTAAGATTTGCAGACGACATCGTCCTCATAGCCGATCGTATGGATGATGCAATAGCAATGTTGGAAAAACTCTATCACGCTTCCTTTGAGGTCGGACTGAGAATCAACATGACCAAGACACAAATAATTACGAACCTGGTGCTAAACCGTAATGTTTCTATCGCTGGAACGGATATTGGGCAGACTGTGTCATATAAATATTTAAGACACGAAATTAGACTAGGCAGGGACAGCAAACAGCAAACATCAGAATAGGCATTACACAGACGGAAGATATAGAGATCAGGCGCGGAGTGAGACAGGGATGCGTGCTTTCCCCTTTGCTGTTCAACATCTACTCAAAAGCGATCATGAAAGAAGCATTAGCTGAAGAAGAAGCTGGAGTGCGAGTTAATGGGATACCTATTTCAAATATAAGGTATGCGGACGACACTATGTTGCTAGCCGAAAATGCCATCGATCTACAAAGAATGGTACAAAAGGTACATAATGTCAGTATTCGATACGGGCTAAACATGAATCTCAGCAAAACAAAATTCCTTGTATTCACAAAGACCCGAAACAACAACACACAGCTGATAGTAAACAACCAGATAATAGAACGGGTATATAAATATAAATATTTGGGAACATGGATTAACAGCAACAATGATTATGCTAGCGAACTGAAAACAAGAATTGAAATCGCACGCAGAGCCTTCATAAATATGAAACAGTTTTTCTGTAACAGAAATTTAAATAACGATCTCAAAATACGTATGCTGAGATGCTACATATTTACCATCTTACTATACGGCATAGAAGCGGCCACATTGACGAAAGTCATAATGAGAAAAATAGAAGCATTCGAGATGTGGCTATATAGGAGAATACTGAGAATATCTTATATGGACAGAATTACAAACGAAGAAGTACTAAAAAGACTCTCAAAAGAAACAGAAATTAATAACGAAATAAAAATCAGAAAATTACAATATCTGGGCCACACTATGAGAGGAGAGAGATACCGAATGCTACAAGTGGTGATGCAGGGAAAGATTGCAGGGAAGCGCAGCGTGGGAAGAAGACGAATGTCGTGGCTCCGCAACCTGAGAGAATGGTTCAACTGTTCATCAAATCATCTTTTCAGATCAGCAGTCAACAAAATGCAAATAATCATGATGATCGCCAACCTTCGACGGAAGACGGCACCATAAGAAGAAGAAGGGACAAGGGACACCGTGGGAACCAAGGGAAAGAAGGTAGGAGTTGGTGTTCATCTTAAATTTCTGGAGGTTGTATGCATCGGGGAACACCTCCATAGGCAATGAGTTCCAAAGCCTCGCAATTCGTTGGATGAATGAGTCTTTGGAAAGTGATGTTCTGCAGGTCTCCAAAGTTACCACGAAGGGGTGTGAAGACTAAACTTGACGGGTTAATCTCGAAGAGACTGCCAAAGGAGGAACGATTGTTGATATTTCAGAAGAGCATCGCCCATGAAAATATCTATAAAATAGAGACAAATCGCCAACTTTTCTACGGTGTTCCAGACAAGTGAGCAAGTTTGTAAGCGAGGCATCACCGACGAGACGGATTGCCCTTTTTTGGACAGAATCCAGTAGCTTCAGGATATGTTTAGGTGCTGCACTCCAAATATGGGAACAGTACTCCAGTACAGGTCGGATCTGTGCCTTATAGATCATAAGCAGCTGACTGGAGGTGAAATAGCTCTTGGCACGAAACAAAAAACCAAGTTTTTGGGATGCACTTTTGGCAATGGACCTCACGTGATTTTCTCAGGAAAGGTTATTGCTGATAGTAATACCAAGCATCGATATGGATGACTTCAGTGGTATGGTTACTCCTGACAAAGTTATGTTAGGCACAGTGAGATCGGCTTTTCTAGAGAAAAGACATGCTTGTGTTTTGTTTGCATTGAATTCTACCAAGTTATTGGATCCCCATTCGAGAATTGTTGCTAAGTCCATATTTATATTGTTAACATTTCTTCCTCGTTCATTTCTGGTTTCATTGGACGCGTATGGGTTGACGATGATGATGAAACTTCCAAACCTGCATGTGATAAAAACAATTACAATAAAGAGCTTGCTTCTCACACACCCTTTGCTTTAATCGGCACTTTTTATGAAAATTTTAATACAGTTTTAGTCTAACATAAAGTTAACTACGAATTATTGTCAAAACAAGATTATGCGATAATAAAGTTAGCTTAAATAACAACTGTCACTGTCAAACAAGGTCCGTGGCCTACTTGCCGTACAGTAAGTTATCAATAAATAAAGATTGTTGAGAAAATATGAGTGGTGTGTTAATTTTAAAAAATATACCGTACCTTTTTTCCAATTTTCCACACAATTACTTTTACTTTTTGAACGGCGCCATTAAGGTTTGTCAAGACGAAAATATAATCATGTAATATTCATTTTGGATTTCTGTTCTTCCGCTTGAATAGCAATTTTTTGTGATTAGAAAATACATTAATTATTCAACGAGCTAAATCACGTACGTAAAGTCCCTAGAATGATTTACAATTTTAGATTTTATTTTATTCCGTTTATCTGTCTAAAATTACTTTCTCTTCCAACACCTTTCAGATTCCTAGAGAAAGACAAGGAGTAAAATTATGCAAGACTTCTTATTTATTCTCGGCTGCATCTTATTCAATGAATTCTAAGCGTATTATTAACAATTAAAAGAACACTTGTTTGATACGTAGGAGTATGACGATACGTGTTTACGTGCGTGCGTGCGACAGGGTCTGTGAGATTTAAATAAATGTAGCAGCGAAAGTGAAATAATTATACTCGCATCGAGTTGCGTAATCAAAGGTTGATCTTATTTCCAAGTAGTGGAAACAAATTATAGTCACAAGTGAAATTTTACGAACTATAAAAAAAACCAGCTGCTTTAGCATTAGGTAATTGTTTAATTTGGAAAAACGTAGGTACACATGTTTTTTGTTTAACACCAAATCAAAGCTAATTATTATCAAAAGCTTAAGTAGTGGGAAAAAGACTTTTTGTCTCTTCTGGGACAGGCAGAAAATCCGGTGTTTCAAAAAATTCCAGGAAGTACAGCGGTCGTAGTGAAAGTACCCGAACAGTGTATGCATCAGTCGGATAACGAGACAGAAACTGCAGATGCCCGTGACTAGTGTTCTTCTTCTTCTTCTTCTTCTTCTTCTTTTTCTTAAGACATTTGTCTTGTTTTTCCTCATATATTAGCACTCATAGCAGCCGCAACTGGGATTCTGATGTCCAGCTCTCGTGCCACCTCTTGGGCGGTCGTCCTCGTGGTCTGTTACCTTCAGGCTTGTTGTGCTTAGGAGCTCTTACGAGGCGGTTTCCAGGCATTCTATCCACATGATCCCTCCAAGCTCTCTTTCGGACTCTGGACCATCTTACTACATCTTGAATGCCGCAGGTAGCTCTGATGTCTTCGCTCCTCTGCCTGTCGAGTAAAGTATGTCCTGTTATGGTCCTTAGGGTTCTCATTTCGGCTGCTCTTAAAATTCTCTTTGTTGCTGCTGTTTCTGCCCTCGTTTCAGTAGCGTAGGTCATTACCGGTCTTACGCAGGTCTTATAGATTCTTGTTTTGCTCGATATAGACATGTGCTTGTTCCTCCATATCACATCTCGTAGGAATCCCGATAGTCTTGCTGCTTTGATTGTTTGCGACTTGACTTCCGACTTAAGATCACGGTTACTGGTTATTTAAGCACCCAAGTATTTAAATGACATAACCTGTGCCACGCTCTTGTTATTTAATGCCAGTTTACATCTTTTGGGATCTCGTGATATTGTAAGAGATTGTGTTTTTTCTCGCGAGATGATTATGTTATACTGCTGTGCAGTTTGCTCGAATTTAAATAGCATTCTCTGTAAGTTGTCCTCGTCTTGCGATATAATGACCGCATCATCAGCATAACAGATTATTTTAAACTCCTGATCTCCCATCCTGTATCCTTTTTCCGCCGTTTTGACTTCGTCGATTATTTTATCCATGACGATGTTGAACAAAATAGGGCTAAGACTATCTCCTTGTCTTATACCTGTTTATATGTCTATCCTTTTTGTTAGCTTCTGTTCAACTCTTATAAACGTAGAATTTCCGGTATTCAATTCTTTAATTAATGCGATAAGATGAGAGTCCAAATTTCTTTTCTCGAGCAGTGCAAGCACATCCTTCAGTCTGACTCTATCAAAAGCCTGTTTTAGATCAATAAAACACATGTAAGCAACATTGTTGTATTCTATTGCTTTTTCAGCTATCTGTCTAAGAATAAAAATCCCGTCGATGGTGGATCTATTTTGTCGAAACCCTTGTTGCTCCTCATTAATTCCAGTCTGTGCCACCTGTTGGGCTATGATCTTTGTCAGTAGCTTCGATGTTGTACTTAACAGACTTATTCCCCTATAGTTGTTCGTATCTGTTTTGACACCTCTCTTAAACAATGGTATTGTAATGCTTTCTTTCCATTGTACTGGAATTTTCTTGTTTTTATATATTTTGTTGAATAGCAATGTGATTTGTTCCATCAACGTAGGCCCACCATATTTTATAAGTTCCATTGCTAATATACTTAAACCCCGTAGCGCATATGTAAGACTCGGAGTACAAACCATACAATCCAAATTCAAAAAATTTTACTGGAAAAAGAGAACTTTCTCGAGAAAAATTAAAAAAAAAGGGTCGCCAACAAAATCACACAAACATATTAAGTTGTATAATATTTAGAATGTGTTAGCTATTGTGAAAATGTCCGAGGGATCACTGAAATAGCGTAACACTATCTCCATACGATTTCGCAGCGTAACCTCGAGTTTCTTCATTTTCCGGGTAAAAACTCCCTCATCAAAAAATCAACACTATCACTTTCAAAAAGTAACATTTTTGTATACACCTCCTCTTATCATACGCTTTTCGTACCCAAGAATCCATGAACATAGCCATGATGAGGAATGAAGTAACACGTTACCATACTCCAAATATTTGAAGTTCTAACTACGTCCCACAGGAAGTATCTACGTTCTATTCACACTAAATTTTAAGTTATTACTACACTTTTCGTAAAAACCAAGTTACTTATACTGTAAGCAGTTGCTACTATTTTTAATCACTTACCATAGCATTCTTCTTCTTTTTTGTGTGCCATGCTTGTTTTCAAACGTTAGCTATCATAAACTTGACAATTTGTTGGAAGGCTTCTCGATTGATAGCTACATGAAACAAATCTTCGACTATTCGACCCGTCCAATGTCTAATATTACGAAGCCAAGAAAGCTGTTTTTTGCCAATCCATCGCTTTCCTTCTATATTACCCTGGATAATTAATCGGAGCATGTGATATTTATGCCCCCTCATCATATATCTAAAGTATTCGACTTTTCTTATTTTGATGGTGTTTGTCAATTCTCGCTCTTTATGTAGGGATTCAAACACATGTTCGTTAGTTATGTGTGCTGTCCACGGAATCTTTAGCATACGGCGATAGCACCATAACTCAAACGCTTCCAATTTATTTAGATGCTTTACTTTCAGTGTCCAGGTTTCACATCCATATAGCAAAACAGACCAAACGTAGCACTTTAATAATCTTAGACGGATGTTCATCGAAAGACTTCTATTACATAGTACAGAACGCCAACTAGTGAATCTTTTACGTGCCAGTTCTATTCTGGTTGAGATTTCTTCATCGCTTTCAACCGTACAGTCCATCCAGCTACCCAAATACCTAAAGTATTGTACTCTGTCCAGAATTTTACCATCTAATTTTAATTTTGTATACTTGATATTAATTTTACCGACAACCATCTACTTCGTTTTCTTTGTGTTGACACTTAAACCCTTTCCCTTGCATGCATTGTTTACTGCAATTAGTAGTGTTTGGAGGTCTTCGAGGCTTTCTGCCATTATAGCAGTATCAACAGCGTACCTAATGTTGTTAATGACTTCTCCACCAATTTTAACCATAGCATTACAACTCCAAATCCTTAAGGTATTAGCATTAACTACGTTTTATTCACTTCACCCATTATTTCTATAATTTATAATTTTAACATTCGTTATTTTTATGACGCAGTGTTGCCAAACATTCCAAAGTAATCTGGTCGTCCTTCAAAACTTTCCCTTTTGGATTTCCATTTTTTATGGTCGCAGATCGTTTGTGTTTGAACCTGAGTTTTTTGCATCCTGAACCATTAATTTTTTATTTAACATCAAGCAGTTCTCTAGCTCTCAGATTCTAGTCATTCACACACAATATACCTATAAACATTTTTAAATAAAGCACTGTTTGTGACAATTTTTTGTGACAAACAAATTTTTTTTAACTATTCTTATCGATTAGGCTCCCAGTACATCACTGCTTGATGTTCATTTTACGTTAAAAATATTGCCAAAATCATCTTTGTGTGGCGAATTTGCAGACGAGTGGTTAAACGACTCAGCCAACCAATGAGTCAGGTAGGTATCAACAGTTAACTTAATAATAAGGCACTGACTATATTTGTTACGAAAACTTCTTCTAATTACTCATCCCATTAAAACTATTATGTTAAGAGAACTTAAAGGACCTTCTGCTGAAAATTCCACCAAAAATAAACTGCACCAAGTTTTAGATTTATATTTTTTTAAGCTTCTCCGCTGACAAAATTAATATAGTTTTCTATAATATTTATATTTTAATTATATTTTAATACTTCCTTCAGAAGCTATTCCGGGTGGTGCTCGTTGTAAAGGCAACACCCCGAAACCGGTCCATAGGTGGTCACTTCGGGTATATAAATTTAATAATTCTTCCTTTTACTTAACAAGCATCTGCGTATCACCCGAAATAATGGGATTATCTATCAGATATAATTCAATGTTCGTCGAGGCACATAGCCAGGAAAGTAATTGCTTTCTGATATTTATATATATATATATATATATATATATATATATATATATATATATATATATAAACAAGCTTTAAAACCGTGTAAAGGTAAATCTAGCATCATAAGCATACCTTTGAATGAAAGCACTTTGTATACATTGTGTTGGTAGTGATAGTAGCACACGACTATGAGAACCTGAAATATAAGACCAGAAATCTCATCAAGGAATATAAAAAATGTGGCTTTGAAGTATACATGCAGAAGACGGAATATATGTGTATTGTGTGCACACAACAGGAACTTGTATTAGAAGATGGCGAACGAATTAAAAGATGCTATCCATACCTGGAAGTCTTCTTCTTAAAGAGCATCTCCTATCGGAGGTTTGCTATCATCACAGCAATCCGAATCTTGTTGACTGCAGCTCTTGAGGTCCAATCCTCAACTCCACACAAAAGCTATCTAGCTATCTTTATCCCTGTTCTTATCTCTCTTGTTTAATCACCCGTTTGTTTTATCCAAGTCCCTAAATATTTATATGTCGGCACATTACCTGGGAGTAAAAATTACAAATGACGGCACGCTAGACAAGGCAATAAGAGAAAGGAAAATGCAAGCAAGAAGAGCTATAGCTATGATGAATGGAGTTCTACGGGACAGAAGTATATCAAAGACAAACAAACTGAGAATATACACCATCATAAAAAGTATTATATTATTATAGTATTATATTATAACATACAGCAGTGAATCGTGGCAAATTAAAGTTAAATTGGGGGAGTGTCAAAGGGATACTTAAATGGACTTCTGGCGACAAGGTGCTGGAAAATTTAGGTTAGGCAGAGTAACCAACAGAAGGATCAAAGAAATTATGGACGTAAAGCACGATATAGAGAAGGATAAAACAACTGAGGTAATACGGCTATAGACAAAGGATGCCTAACAATCGAATTCCTACTTAATTGGAAGCCACAGGGAAGAAGACGAAGAGGAAGACCACGTAAAAGTTGGCTAGAAGGGATCGACAGGGCAATTAGAGTTAGAGAAAACTGAAAGAAAATCTACGGGAAAATAGAGAGAAGTAAATTTTGGGAATACGAAGACGTTGGGGGACGTTCTAAATCCAAAGTATATTTACGAAGATAAGGTACCAAATACAAATGCTAAAAATATTTTGATACATAATTACCTAACGACATTTTCGTGATAATTAAAATAATAAGAAGATGAAAAAATTAAAGTTTCGCAATCCAATTTCAAACATTTGGAGGAATATTTAAGACATACTGTGAACAAAAAATGTGATAAAAAAATGTATTAACAATATAACCTTCAGATAAGTATAAGCAATACGTAGGTGTGTAATTTAAACATCAAATAAAAAAAAAACATTATTTTAACGGCTTCTTCACATCGTCCAACATCTGTCATACTTTATTTTGATTCTGTTGATCGCAGCCAAGTTATACTGAGAATTATTTACAGGTTGATTTAATTTGGATTATTTAACATTTTTTCTTTGTAACAAATGGTTTTGTGTTAACAATTCATTCGTCAAATTTTTTATTGTTTTTTTAACACTAAGATACATACATACATAAAGTCACGCTTTTTTTCCATAGGGGTAGGCAGAGACCACTTCCTTCCACTTGCTACGGTTCATACACACATCTTTTGCTTCCTCTACTTTCATAAGTGCTCTCATACATGCTCTTCGGTTGTTGGTACTCTTGACCTGGCCTTTCTTCAAAACAATGTTGATCTGATCGAGATATGTTCTCCGAGGTCGACCTCTACCGATTTGCCCATTCACACTCGCCTTATAAATTTGTTTCGCCAATCTTCCTTCATCCATCCTTTCTACGTGTCCAAACCATCTAAGCATTCCTTTAAGAAATAGTAGTTATTCTAAAGGATAATTTAGGAAGCAATGCCTGGTTGTTTAAAAGTAAAGTGGGTGTTAATCCAGTAATAGTTAGGCTCAAAGTTCGATTGAAGAAGCCAAAACCCAGCAAAACATATGCAAACCTTAAGGGGTGATCTTTTTCTTCTTTTGGCTCATAACCCTTGGTGGGTTTTGGCTTGCTTAACTATGTTCCTTCATCTTGTTCTATCTACCGCTATTCTTCTCCAGTTTCCTATTCTCAGAGTTTTTATGTCTTCCTCCACATCATCTATCCACCTTTTCTTGGGTCGCCCTTTCGGTCCTGTGTTTTGAAGTTTCCATTCGAGGATTTTTTTCACAATTCTCTCTTCCTCCATCCTGTATACATGTCCTAACTATCTTATCCTTTGACTTTTTATGTATCTTGCTATATCCTCTCCTTCTATAAGTGCATCAATTTTGTGATTCATTCTTATTCTCCACATACCGTTTTCATGTATTGGGCATTGGGTATTGGGACCTTAAGGGTTGATACACATATTAAATTATTGTTACGGATTGTGGTCAACGGTTTCCGCCCCTATTCTATTGTTTGGCTTGTGGCGATGGTGCGGCTTTCGAGGTCATCAAAAGAGCGGATGATTTACAGCCGCGGGTGGCATTTGGAGACCTGCGATCCAGAAAGAAATCGTTTTGTCGAGAACGTGGTTTAAACCTTATAAAGAATTGCGGGCCGCAAAAAGGAAATTAATTAGAAAGTAATGTAGTTATGAAAAGATTGTTATAAAAAGTTTTGTGAAATATCCAAGTGATTTATCAAGAAGTTTATTGTTTTACCAGAAGAATCATTAAAATGAATTGTTTAGTTTTATTGTACAGAGTGTTTTAAATTGACGAACCCAAGAATAAATATCGTTATTATTCCGAATTTCTAACTAATGCATAAAAACAAATTTCAATTTATGAAAATGACTTTTCCTGGAAGCATGAAAGAATACTTAAACTGTTCATGCAAGGAAAATCTCAAAAAGTCAGTAATAAAAAAATAATTATGACGTTTCTTGTCCCTCTTTTGTTGGGTATTTTCCCAAAAATGGTAGGAATGATTATGTATAAAAGGAATTTCGATAAATTATCTTAAACAGTTATTTATTGTGTTTTATAAACAATCATTGTTGAATTGCTGATAAATTAGGTACCTTCATAATAATTTTCACGTGTTTGTGGTTTTAAATCGATGATTCTTTAATTCCGGATTATGCGGTTATAAAATATTTATCGTAAACGAATATAATTTGTTTCTAGTCCAACGGTTGGTGCAACATTTTACAAACTTATTTAAAATGGGTCAAAATTTCAACAAAGAAAATAACAAAAAAATTGGGACATTGAAATTTCAATAGAGTGCGACCACATTTAACCGAAATTACCAAAAAAAAAATAATAGTTTAAAAAACTAAGACATCTTTATAAGAAAACCGTACTGAGAAATAAAAAATAATAATAATTTTACAATCAAGAGCACGGGGTGCTTTTTATGATATTAACGTTGTCTTCTTGAAGACTTTACTTTTACCGATATCTGTTTATTATCAAATATATTGATTGATATATATATATATATATATATATATATATATATATATATATATATGTATATATATATACGCTTATGATTGTAAAATTATTTTTGATTCTTCTTCTTCTTTGAGTGCTCATCCGTTAACGGATATTAGCGATCATCATGGCAATTTGAACCTTTAAAATAGCTGCCCTGAAAAGGACGGTCGTTGTGGTAGCAAACCAAATTTTCAAATTCTTTAACCAAGAGATTCTCCTCTCGTCAGGTCTCCTCCCTCACAGGACTCTCCTCTGTAGAACTAGCTGTGGAAGCTCATAACGTTTCCCATTTCGCATTTTGGCACCTAAATACTCAAGCTTCCTAGTCTTGATCTTCTAACAAAATATTCTATATTCTTTAATTACTTAATTATTAAACTATCTCTAAAAGTACAGTCCATGCTATCTCGTAAGATAGATATTTATTTTGATTTACTTTTAGCTGTTCCGCCAATAAAATTTATAAGAAAAAAGATTTTTTTCACGTTTAAACTAACAATATTCGGTGTTTTTAATGCAATCACGCAATATTGAACGACTGTAAAACAATCTTAAGTACCATCTGAACTTTTGAGAGCGTTTATCGCAATGCCGGTACTAAAGAAAATACCGTTACTTAAATCGATATTAAATATATTATTGCCCATTGTGTTAGCTTCCAGAAAAAATGAAGTTGTAGAATGGCACACATCTATATATATTTCGAAAAATTATCTCATAACTTTATTTGTAGTCGATCAGTACGATTTAATTTCGAAACCAACAACAATCAAAATAAACGCATAAAAATAATTTAACGGTATTGATTTATTTACACGCTTATAATAGTTTCACATGTATCTTGTTTGTTTGCTTGCATGTATGTTTGTAACTGACTCTTTTGTCTCGATTTTGCTCTACTTTAAGCGATCAGATTTAATTTAAACTTGGCACACTTGTCAAAGACCGACGACAATGCAATAATTCGATCAAAGTATCCGACTATCCTGATTACTTTCGCCAGGATTCATAAATTTCTTTAGGGATCCTTTGCCTAAGAGAAAGAGGGATAGAACTAGTGCGTGAATAAGGCATGCGCGCAGAACAAATATCAACACAGTTCATCGCATCGGTGGTTCAGTGGTAAAATGCTCGCCTGCCACGCGGGCAGCCCGGGTTCGATTCACGGCTTATGCATTCTTTTTGTACTTTTACCATTAAATACATCATTTCTTAAGTAAGTAAAACAAATCGAACAAATATTAACACAGTTCATCACATCGGTGATTCAGTGGTAGAATGCTCGCCTGCCACTTGGGGGGTTTGAATTCCGGCCGATGCATTTTTTTGTGCTCTTAGCTAACTAAAAACACGCTTTTAGAGTTAATTAAAGTAAACAATAACTCTTAACATAGGAATAAAATTACTGACGGGAAAATTAATGTTACTGTTCTAAATGCGTGGGGTGCTTTGTAAGACATTTTTAAGCGAACTCTGCGTTTCGGAATGAAAGCACCCCACGCTTTTAGAACAGTGACACTAATTTTCTCGTCAGTAATTTTATTCCTATGTTAAGAATTATTTTTTAGTTTTTTTTGTTTTTTATTTTTTTTAAACTTTAATTTATTTTTTTTGTTATAATATTAAATATAATTTATTTTCAATCCACAGTGTGTCACTGTATTTTCTAATGTTTTTACTTTATAAAAAACATGTTTTTTATATTAATTTAAGTTCAAAGTAAATAACATATATTTTTAAATTGAACATGGAAAGACACCCGTTAAACTGTGAACAAATGCTTAACAATTATTAATTTACTTTGCCAACTGTATATGTGCAATAATACCCATCTTTAACTGTTTCGGAAATATAAAATGTTTTCAGATTTAAATTAAAATTAATCAAATTAACATTAAAAATAGAAAATGATTCGATTACAGAAATTCACTACAACACACTCAATACTTATTTCCCAGTTAGGGAATAAAGTAAGCAAAAACAACCATTTTAGCGTTCCTTTTTATGAAATAAAAAAACCTATAAAAAATTTTGTTTACTTTTGCGTAAAACGCTTGGCCTTAACAAATCGTTGCCTGACTTTATGACAGTTGTGAAGGAATCGGGTGTTTGTAAATTAATAATAAATTATAAGTATTAATAGATAATTTGCCATTTTAGGATTAATCTATCGGAAGTCCTAATCTGAACGGCAGTTTTTGTGAAAACGTTGGGAACAAGAAAATTTAAGTAAATATTAGAAACGCCTTGAATTATTAACAATTGGAATTAATAAAATTCTAGTTATTAATAAAACCTCATTATCTCTTCCTGATTGGAATTATAAATTCGGTTCCTCCAAGTTTAATCAAATTCGACGATTGCCTACGTTTGTCCAATTTGTTGTTCTATTGTAAACATTTGGACGTGCATCTAAACCAGCAATTTTCAATAGAATACGGAGTTCAGTTCAATTCAAAAAAAGGAAAGCTTATCTAAAATACATGACAACTAAAACGCCGGAAGCCTATGATAATTATAAGAGCGTACGAAAAGCCACCTACACACTGATAAGGCAAATAAAAGAACAGTATAGGGAATCCTTTTCGAGAAGAATGGAAAATTACTTTTATGGCCTCCAAAAGCAGATGTGGAGATTCATCAAACGCCACAGAAAAGAAGCAAGTGAATTTAATAGCACAAACCACATAACGAAGGAAACTTGGGTCCAACTTGGCGCCTAAGTAACACAATGTTACTGTTTAAAAAAGGAGACAAAAAGATACCCGCAAACTACCGAGGCATAAACCAGCCTTTATGTAGTTTATAGACCTGGAAAAGGCGTTTGACCTAATACAACTGGAGGACGTGGTACACCTTCTATACAACAGGCAAATACCATACAACATCATAAAAACCATTAAAAATATTTACCAGAGAAACAAAATACAAGCCAAAATTAATGGCACAACTACCTAAGAAATTCCTGTAAATAGTGGTATTCGACAAGGAGATTTCCTTAGTACCTTATTGTTCAACATCGTTATGGGTGAGGTTTTCTCTCTGGAATCTCAGAAGAGTGTGCGGAAAATCTTGGGGAATGAACCCCAAACAGATTTACTGGATTTATCAAACAATGATAATATCTATGGTCACGTATGGTTTAGTAGTCTGCGTTACAACAGACAGCTAAAGCAAAGTTTGCTGGCCTTCAGCTGCTGGCATAACTGGCCATAACTGTGGCTATAACCAGCACATCAACGGCAGCGATGAAACACCTCCTAAATCCTCCTTCCCTAGATATTCTCTTAGAGAGGGAGGCCAGAATAGTCTCCTACAGATTCCTGTTTTTGGAAAAGTAAATTAATGGAGAGCAACTAGGGGATCACTCCGGTATACTGAAACAAAAACCACCAAATTCTCGGGACGGTTACTAACTTGCTAGTCACAAAAGTACACGTAGAAAAGTCGCTCAAAGTTCTCTTTTCGAATAGAGAGACGAATGGGTAAGGAAAGAAATCCTATTCCCAGAAACTAAATACGTAATGTACACAGATGGCTCAAAAACCCCAGATGGAGTTGGGGCTGGTGTTTTCAGCAGGAAACCAAAGATTAAAATATGTACCAGTCTTGGTAGTTATGCTACAATCTTTTAGGCTGAAGTCTTTGCTATCGAGTGTGTGCAATAGAGCTAACCAACAGACATCTAGCAAACAAAAACATAGTATAATATCAGACAGCCAGGCTGCATTAAAAGCACTGAGCTCTAACAAGATAAATTTCAAACTTGTATTGCACCAATCCTTAGAGTACATTGGTGCGAATAACAGGGTGACCATACTGTGGGTACCTGGGCACCAGGGAGTGAAGGGAAACGAGAAAACTGACACCCTTGCAAAACAGGAAGCCGAATCTGCGTTTACTGAACCGGTTTTTGGAGTCACCACAAGTGCCGCTACAACAATCATTTCGGACTGGGCGGAGAGGAAAATACTCACGTACTGGTCTGATATACCATGGTTGACTCACTCGAAGGCGTTTCTACCTAAACCCTCGATAAACACAACTAAGCAGATCCTAGAATGGAGCAGAAATGACCTGCGAATTCTAACGGGACTGCTTACAGGACACTGTCGTCTAAGATACCACCTCGGAAGGATAGGTGTGAACCGACAAACGGACTGTCGATTTTGCTGCGTGGACTGTTGAAAATATACTATGTTCATGCCCTGGCCTTGGAAGAATAAGGTTTAGCATATTTGGTTACACAAATCTAGAACCTACCGATTTCAAAAAAATCTCACCCTATACAACCATGAACTTCGTGAGAAGGGCTGGATTGTGCGGTGAACTGTAACCTCTAGGGGTGAGCCACAATAGACCTACTGAAGGTCGCAGTGGAGGGACGACCACGCCCCACTCATATAATACCTAACCTAACCATTCTTCTAGGAGTGCGATTTGTTTAATTAAGTTGCTTCATACATAAACCAGATATTTAATGAGATCACCAGTCGATTTTCGATAACGAAAGTCGGGTGAACATCAAATTTTTTTATCTTCATTCATTGCATTAGTCTTAAAAAAATTAATTGTAGGAATCAATTTAATAATGCGTTTAGAAAAAATCGATAAATTTAAAATGTTCATATTCTTTTATACACACTTAAAATAATTATCAAGAAAAAGTGGTTCGATTTCGAGAGCACCGAAAACTACAATTAATGTGCCGAAATGATTTAAAATTACTATAAAAATCTTTACGCGAAGCTCATCATTATTTTTTGATGAAATAAATTTCCTAAACATCCTTTACAAGAAAAAAAAATGTAGAATCCCTTCGCTAATTGACAAATAGTTTTATTGCAAGCAAAACTCACTTTCTACAATAAAAATTTCTAAAAAAAACGGCGGATTTCCTCAAAACCGTGTGAATTTGGATAAATTCTACTATAGATTTCGATTTTATGTTAATTTTTGTTCGAATTAAAAGCCCATTTTTACGCGTCATTTGGCAAATTATTTCGCATATTCATGTATCACAAGAAATATTTGTTCCGTTTTGAATAATGAAACAGAAAGGTAATCAAAATGTTTCGTTTGTCACTATTTTACTATTTTTCACGGTTGACACACAATAATATTAAATACAAATTTAAAAAATATTGTATTATATATCTAGGATCGCCAAATGACGCTAAAAAAGAGTAAATATTACTAAAAAGTCTTTGTACTTACAATATGTGAGAAGATTTGGATGTGAAAAAGTCCTGAGGTCAAATAGAGCAAGAAAATGCTGAAAATTTTTGGGAACGTCCAACATCCAAACGGGTCCAGAAGTAAGCGACTATTAACTGTTTGGGTGTATCAAGATAAACTACATTACATTACATTACAATCTTGCGGTTGGGTCATTAGTATAGGCACCTATGTCACCTAGATCTTTTGATCCTCTGTGACTACCGCTGTGTCTTCAGGGCATCAGAATTCCAGTCCGCTGGTTTTGGCAAATCGCAGGATTTCTGTTGGCCCTGTCTCATTTAGATCACTTGGATCCATTACAAACAAACAAACCACCCGGAGCTGACCAAATCACCGCAGAACTACTGAAAGAAATAGGTCCAGAAGGAATTGAAATAATGACGAACATTTGCAATAAAATGTGGAAGACAGAAAAATGGCCCAAAGACTGCACAAAATCGACTTTGTCCCATTACACAAAAAAGGAACAACGCGCGAATGCGAAAACTACAGAACCATAGCGCTAATCTCTCATGCTAGCAAGGTGTTACTATGCATAATAGACCAACGGCTTAGGAACTATCTTGACAGGCAAGAGAGGAACAAGGGACCAAATATTTAACACAAGGCAATTAAACCCCGTGAGGGGTTGCTAGTCCCCCATCGGGCGCCTCCTCAGGTGGCGGATAGAGGAATGCTCATCAGATATGATGGGTACCGGGGAAATCAAATACCCGGGGCGGACCAAAACTAGCGACAACCGAATGGCTGCCGGTATAAGCAATACTTTTTGGCCAACAGCTTCGCCTGGAAGAGCCAGCAAGTGTAAGGGCACTCTTTTGTCCTGGGGTCAAGAAATTTATCTCAAGGCGGAGAAACTATTAATTAGTCAACGGCATAAGAATGCAGAAAGCAAGAGGAAACTACTGCATTAAAGATCTACGGATATCCTTAGTATAAATCATCATGGCTATGTTCAAAACCAAATTATCCGAAGTAATAAGTTCCGCAATCTGATCTCCGGGGAGAACAGTGATTAACATGCGGCCCCAGGTTTGATACCTCACCGCTAGCATTGGGCAGCAACACAGAATGTGTATACCGCTCTCTTCTTCTTCTCCGCATAGTCGGTAGTTTTTCTCAGCCACCAGCTTAAGTTCGAAGAGCTGCGACGTGGCAAGTGAGCAGGCCAAGCGTGCTGCTTATCCTATCCGGTTCATCGTGCAGAGTGCGTCTGACTTCTTCTGAAGAGGTTTTTTTTATCAGCATTGTTCTGCAGCAAGTATTTGAATTTAACTAAGCGATATGTTCTTGTTCAAGGATTAGTTTCGATTCATGTTTCGCATCAGCAATTGGCAATCCGACCAACTGGCTTCTTGGTTCCACCAGGTTCCCATTTCTTGCCAGTTCATCGGCTACCTCATTGCCATTTATCCCTGTATGATAAACTAAATCCGGTAAAAAAATCTTGTTCAAGAAGAAATCCAAAAATATTTTAAGGTTTGTTTCTTTGACTGTTCGAAACATGTGACGACCGTTATTTTGGAGGCTCAAAGAACGATTAATACTGAGTGGTATGCAAATAAAAAATGAAAAACTACGAGGTGGTGATTGAAGGAAAAAGTGGAACAAGTAAATGAGTTTGTATATTTGGGTTCAAAGTTAATCAGAGACAGAAAGTATGACTGTGACATTGAGCGAAGAGTGTTGGCAGGAAAACAAATGGGGCACTTCATAACGGAACGCTGTGGTGTAAAAGAAGATGTGGTTACAAATATTGATAAACGAATGCTTGGATGGTTTGGACACGTAGAGAGGATGCATGAAGAAAGATTGACGAAGCAGATTAATAAGGCGAGTGTGAATGGGCAAGTCGGTAGAGGTCGACCTCGGCGAACTTATCTCAATCAGATCGTATTGTTTTGACAAAAGGACAGGTTAAGAGTACCAACAACCGACGAGCATGTATGAGAGCACTGATAAAAGTGGAAGAAGCAAAGAAAAAACTGTAGCAAGTGAAAGAAGGTGGTCTCAGCCTACCCCTACGGGAAAAAGGCGTGACTTTATGTATGTATGTAGTATGCAACAATTTATTTCTTATTCTTTTTCTTTTTTTTCTTCGTACGACTAGGATTTATCCTGTTTGTCTTTATACAATAATCATTAAATTTTTAAACTTGTTAGATTTTAAATGTGAAACTTATCTGCAAACAATCACGAACTGTAAAAATGTCATTCATTCGAGTTAAGTACGCCAATGATATAAATTAAGTACATAGTTTTTTTTCGCACGGGGCGGTAAATCGCCACAATTGCCGCTATTGGTCCGATTCAAACCCAAGAGTTTTTTATAAGGTGCATACATAGCAACCGGAGAAATTAAATGTATGTGCTGGCATTTGCGGAGACCGACTGGTGGGTCCTTTTTTACTACCAGGTAATTTGACTGGTGAAATGTATTTGCAATTACTGGAAGACGCTATTGACGTTGACGAATGCCGTCGAATTACTCCGGGAATTCTTCGGAATGTGCGTGAACGTTTTGAACGAAATCTTTATTATTGTATGGAAGCGGGCGGTAATCAGTTTGAGAACATTTAATCAAGTAGTAAGTAAGCAACTAAAATAATTGGAATTTTAACATGTATTTTTTTTTAAAGTATTGGAAGGAAATGGAAAATTTAAAGACTATTAAAACGAGAATCGTCGGAGCTTTTTAAAGCTTATACAACCCCCTATTCCATTGAAAAATGTTGGGGTAATTCTTACCCTTGCTTGGGGTTGAAAGTAGTAGAGTCGAAAATACCGGACAAGAGTGTCCCCCTTTAATCAAAAATCGACGGGTCTTGGCGTTTTTTCAAAATGTTGACGAGGTTCCTGCAAATGGCCCTGTTTTGTTTTCGGTTGGCCATCCTGTATATGTATTATCAAATTATGAATGGTATATTTTTAAATTTAATTGACGAACCTACATGTAACATGGCAGAAAGTTAATTAATAATCTATCTATCTTTCTATCATAACCGAAAATTTGTGAATTAGAAACACTCCAGACATTATGTATTTTAAATAATTGAGCTGCGATAACGACTTATCCTGTATACAAAGTAAAAGCGACATATATCATCATCGCAAATTCATTGCTACAAAAAGAAGAATCAGTAGCATCAATCGCTTTTACCCAACAGCACAATCAATTATTTTAAATCTAATGATTTTTATGAGATATAAAATTGTGAAGTTTTCATCAAATTAAAATTCGCAATAAAAATAAGTTTTAATTAATTTCAATCTTTTAACGAAGCAATCAACCAATCCACATCGTAAATATAAACTTTCTATACCAATAAAATGTTTAGCTGACTTCTTGAAATTTAAATATGTATAAAAAATATTCCAAGCAGTAGTAGTAAACTATTTTACAAACAATATAGAAACTTCCTTCGACTGCGCCAATAAATACCGTAGGAAGCACCAGTGCTGCTTTATAATCCTATTTATAACATGCACGAGTTTAAAGGCCCTTTTACACGGTCATTTCAGTTTTCATTTCCGTCTCAGTCGAACTGTCAGTTCATTTGTTTTCCGTGTTTCTTTTTACACGATCCGTTCAGCTGTCCGTTCTGGTCATATCATTTCTCGGCGTTTATTTTATTATTTCACTTACCATTTTTTTTTATGAAAATAGTCGCAAAAAGGGTAGACCTATCGTGTGGTCCGTGGACGGCCCGCACTGCGACTATTAGAAGGGGAAGGGATTATAGAAAGGAAATGATTGTGGACACGCTTTTTAAAAAGTTGTAGGTCATAGTTCTCTGGAAAAACTGATTTTGGAAGCTTTTTCCATTCCGTAGCAGCCCTGTAAAAGAAGGATTCTTGATGAAGATTGGTCCTTGTAGTGTCAATCTTGAGAGTAAATGGTGAGACTGATCAGCGTGCCGAGTTCTTCGGCCGAATGTGGACAATGGTGGTACAAGAGTTTTTATTTCTCTGGAGCATCTGCCATGGAAATATCTGTAGAGCAATGACTGGTCTGCAACTCTTCTTCTATGTTCTAGAGGGTGAAGGGTATCTGTGAGAGTTGAGCTGTTTATCAAGCGAATGGCTCTTTTCTGAATGGAATCTAGAAGACGAAGAGAATGCCTTGGTGCTGAACCCCAAATGTGCGAGCAATACTCCAGTAGAGGTCGGATTTGAGCCTTGTACGTCGTCAACAGTTGATCAGGAGTAAAATACTTTCTGGCTTTCCACAAAAAACCTAGCCTCTGGCTTGCCGACTTTGCGATGTTAGTAACATGGTCATGCCAAGACATATTATTGGACACCGTGACTCCCAAAATAGAGATGGAGGGACTTGGTTCAAGGGTATTTCCTGGCTTTTTTTCCTCATCTTCACAATTCATAGTGTTTAGGTTTGTCTGAGAAGGCTGTTGATTAACGATGAACAAGAGAAGATCGTAGTACCATAATGATGGCTTGTACACTTCAACGTTTCCTGCCTCAATGGTTTTGCTGTCTTTGATTTTATTTAATTCTTTTTTAAACGTTGATCTCTCTCTCTCTGTAGCTTACAACCCGGGGTGGGTCTTCGCTGACATTACAATTTGCCCCCACTTGCTGTGGTCCATCATAAGTTCTTCTGGTCGTTGGACATTTAGTCCACTGCAATATTATCTTTCCACCGCATCCTTGGCCTTCCCAGCGGCCGCTTTCCTACCGGGTTCTCTACCCACACCAGTTTTACGACACGTTGGTCTTGTCTCTTCACATGTCCGGCCCATCTCAATCTCTCTGCCTTTATTATTTTTACTATATCTGGTTGGTTATATAGTTCTTGCGCTTCCCTGTTAGTTCTAATTCTGTATTGTTGTGTGGCGTGGTCCTTGATTGGTCCATATATCCTTCTAAGAATTCTTCGTTCTGCGATTTTTAGTCGGTTCTCATTTTGTTTTGTCATCGACCATGTTTCGCATGCATATGTCATTATAGGTCTTATAATTGCATGATAAATTGTTACTTTCGTACGGCGGGTTACATTTTTTGATTTCATTATTTTTTGTAGTGCAAAACAGCAGCGATTGGCTCCCTGAATTCTGTTGTTAATCTCTTGTGTTATATTGTTATCTGAGGTGATTGTAGCTCCCAAATATTTAAACTCATGGACCCTTTCAAAATTATAGTGGTCCATTGTCACATTTTGTCCTATCCTGTCTCTTCGTTCTGTTCTTGTTGTAGTCATGTATTTTGTTTTATCTTCGTTTATTTGCAGGCCAACCTTCTTTGCAGCAAACATTTCAATAAATTCACAAATAAAATCGTGGTACATAATTAGGGCCTTAAGATTCAAACAGAAATGAGATACGTGCTAAACTTGGTTTTAACTGGTTCATTGGGTCGTACAATATTTTATTTGTTTTAAACCAAGATTGGTTTGGTCATTTTGCAAAAGAAAACATGTACATTTAGGAGTATAATCTCCATATACTTGTAGTATTTATTACTGTTTTGATAAAAAATTCTAACAAAATGGCCCAAGTGGAAGATATCACTGACGAAGATTTTTTTAAGTTAAAGTAATGAAAAAAAAGAATACGAATTTTAGAGCCTAATATTTCATTTGTTGTCTGCTTCATATGAAATGCCCCATGTGTTAATAGCCCGTAGCTCGGTTACCTCTATGTCCAGAAGGAGGCGTACCGCTTATCCCGATTGACGTATATATTTTTAAAGTTCAATAAGATAGTTGTCTCTTATGCAATTTTAGTCCTTAATTTTTATTATAGAAAGATTATTGTCATATTGTTGAAAAGGTATCGCTATACGTACAAAAACAAATAAGATTTAATAAATTTAAAAAAACAAAAGAGTTATTTGTTATTTTAGAAATCGCTTCGAATGTCAAACAGTAAAACTTTGCGCACGACGTCGATCTCAAAATAAAACACAAATTAATCCGGACCGTTTTTCATTAATTTTTTTTGTTGTTGGTCGAATCCCACTTATGCCTCACGCCGTATGAATTTGTGGAGCATCGCAGAATGAGAATTGTTCGAAAAAAAATTTCATTTAGTCCTTTCCAAACGTCAATGTATACATATAAAAATTGCTTACTCACCGGAAAATTACAATGTAATCGTGGTAATGTCAATCTCCAAATAAAACCGATAATCAAAATTTGCTGTTGTATCCAATACCGAGACTCGAACTGAATAGAAACAAACATGCAGATACAGGATGAATAGATAGCCAATTTATCACCAAAATAAATTAATTAACTTTAACAATTACAAGAAATTGTGTTGTAATTGTGTATAAAAGAATATAGCTATAGTTTCTACGAGATCATCAGGTCTGTCAGTTGTTCTATTATGACATGCAGTTGACATTAAGCATTATGATAGTAGGGGGTTATAGGAACCGTACGCGAAGTATAGAGGCAGCACTATTGCCAATGTAAGCGTTCCCTGGTGTACTTTTGCCAAAGATAGTGGGATCAAAACATTCATTAAAAACAGCATAAAATATTTTAATAAAATGGAAAAACTAAGAAAATACGGATTTTAACCAGTTGTCAATAATATTATACATGGCCCAAAAGGAAAAAAGTATCATAACCTGTAAATATGTGCCACAAACGAGTGTGTCAAATGTATACGATGTTAAAGTTGTGATATAAAAATTAAATTAATATTTACAAAATGTTATCAAAAATATTTATTTACTTAAAAATATACTTACTAAATTTGTGAGAAATTATTAAGAAAAACTTTATAAATATTAAATTAATTAAAAAATTTTAATGTGATAAAATAAAAATATTTAGCATTTATCATACTATTACTAAACCTGTACTTACATGATGTTCTAATAATTATAACAAAAATTTTAAACATAAAATTTTCGTGTTTTTTTTAAATAAAATCGTTCTTATAAATAATATGTATAGTTTTATTTCATACAATTCCAAATTCAATATATTATTTTCAGAAAAAGTCTTACTTAACTATTTCTTTTTTTTTAAACAATGGCTTCTGAACATTAATTAAGGCACAAATACCAAAAACTATTTCATCAGTATGGAGAAATAATATATTTGGTACTTTGGATAAAATTTTAAAGTCACTAACGTGGCCACGAATATTCCAAATTTTTTTTGAAGATGACATTAAATCACGTTTTAATATTGATATTTACATTACAACTATCTGAAGCCTGCAGACGATGTCCTGCCAGTCTGTAATATAACAGCTCGTACTTCATACTTTTCAAGTAACTGCAAAGCACCATTTTTAATTTTTATTTTATAATTTTTTTTTAAAAAACTACTTGACTTTACAGCTATGAATACAGCAAATACATTCTCCGTGTTCAAATATAACAGTATGCCAATATGGAAGATGGTATGCTGCAGCACCCCCTGGTGGGAAGCTGCAACAAAGTGGATAACGAAAACGAATTATCCACGAAAAAATTATATATACATGACAATTTTCAAGGTGATTAGTTGAACGTTACAGAAGTTGATATGCTGCAATGCCACCTGGTGGGGAACTGCAAAAAAAGAGGATAGCACAAAAATCTTCTCCACAAAAAAATACATGTACTTGTTAATTTTTATGGTGATCGATTGAACGGTGTTGGAGTGAATCGATAATATACTCGTATATACAAACATCCCATTTTTATATATTAACCTACAGATTATCTTACAATTCGCGATTCAAACGTAGGATTCGCGCCATTCTCAAACAGACAAAGCAGATAAATCTTAACCCTACTTCTTGATAACACACTGAACTCCATCAAAAATTGCAGTTACACAACTTTATTGAATCAATGCTAATCAAAACCAACGATCATGAAAACACGCGCGCGCGCGCTCACACACATTTCGTGTAACACTGTATAATGTAGACTTTCCAAAGATGTATCACGAGTAGGGAGTTACTGTTCAAATTGTTTTACCTTAACAAGTGGTATGAAAGTGAGTTATTTTTTGACATGTTAGTTCTTCTTTCTTTTAATTGACACCCTGTATTTTATTTAAATATTTTAAAAAGGAGTGGGCTGTTTTTAATTAAATGCTGAAAGGTAACTGGTTAGCCTGTTGTGGTTCATGGACTATTTTGATGGCTGTTTTAGTCAACCTCGTCAAATTCAACTTAAAGTAACTAAAACTTACCTCTAAAGATGCCATTGAGTATTCTTTTGTCGGGTAGTTTTTTAGCAGTGCCCATATTCAGCCAATCGGGATATATCTCAGTTGCAAAGAATAAATGTCACCTCATATTTATACTCGTTCGGTCAAGTATTATATTCCAAGTACAAAAAAATGTTCATTCTTGAAAAATGTCTGTAAACAATAATAGTAATGTTACTTACAAAAAAAAGAATTTTCTGCCTTAAGGATCATTGAGTTTATAAAATTTGGAAGTGTCTCTAATAGATATTAACGGCATAAATCATAATTTTATAGACACAGAGTTTTTAATCGACTATTAAGTAGATTACGTACTGCAATGAACAGAAAAATATGAGAACTTTACATACACCATCGCAGAAATATCCATATTATAGTTCGTCCATGAAGAAACGCATAAATTCATTATTAGCTAAATTTATTTTATTTATTTAGCGCATGGCAATAGTATACATGGTATGATCTAATACCATAAAAACACAAAATTTAAACTAAAAACATTAACAACACACAATAAGTGTAAGAACAAATAGAGAAAAGATAAAAGCAAAGCATTTATAAGTAACAAGTCCACAAACTAACAAGTAAAATCATTATCCATTCAATTGCTGTCGGAGGGAGAGAATATATTATATCCGTAATTGGTCCCTGGTAAGCCGTAAGTGTGCAGTCTTAATATATATGTTTTATTGTTTGATAGGTTGCTTCACATTCACAGTTGCGCGAGGGTTGTTTATTTCACCTATACAGCATATCTGCGCAGTTACAGTGTCCCGTTCTAATTCTGTTTGCCGTCCTCCATACTTTGCGAGTGCCTGAGCGATTTGATTGGCGAATGTCTGGATTTTAATCTGGTTAGGCAAGCAGTGGGTATATAGTCATGGATAGCCAACTCTGGGTTATCCATTATTTTCTTGTATTCTCGTAGAAGAGCCTCTCTTCGGCGAATATGTGGCGGCATAATGTGATTGAGAGTTGGGAGCCAACAAGTTGGAGTAGATTTTATGCATCCTGTTATGATTCGCATTCTCCTGTTGAGTTGCACATCCACTTTAGAAACATGGTGGCTGCTCATCCAAACCGTAGCCCCGTATTCAGTCATGTTAAAGACGAGACCCATTGCCGAGCATCGCAGAGTTTCGGCAGTCGCCCCCCATGAAGTTCTGACATCCAAGGGCTTTGTGAAGGCCCCTTACAGAAACTTAAGCCTCTTGCAGAAAATCGCTGTGCATTCGCAAAGCAAATTTTCTGCAGTTTCAGCGAAGTTCTCGCAGTAGCGGCAACTATCACTCTCTGTTTTGCCCATCTTTTTAAGGTTATACCTCAGAGGGCAGTGTCCAGTGAGGAGCCCCGTCACCAGTTTCAAGTCTTTCATTTCCAACTCGAGACGCTGTTTAGCTTTCCTTGGCGAAAGGCTTACTAGCCTTTTCGCTTGTCTGAGTCCTGGCACTTTATGCCAGTGAGATTCATTTCATCTGTTTCCCAGCGTCGGACCTCTTCTTTCAAGTGGGCTTTGGAAAGTCCACAGAAGGGTTCTGGGCCGGAAAATTGTGTATTTGCCCCTTCTTTGGCAAGGCAATCTGCTTTTTCGTTGCCTTTAAATCCCTTGTTACCTGGAACCCACATTAAAGTAACCTGCCAGTTGTCTCAGGGACTATTTACAGTCCCAAGCCAACTTAGACTTACAAGTGTATAACTTTAGAGCTTTTAGAGCTGCTTGGATATCTGATAAAATATAGATTTCTGCCCTTCGGGTGTTACTTTCGGTGCACTCCTGAGCACATATCTCTATGGCATATAATTCTGCTTGAAAGATGGTTGGGGTGTTACCAAGCGGTTTTGAGAGCCTAAAATTCGGCCCTATAACGCCCACTCCAACCCTTTCATCCATCTTGGATCCATCAGTGTACCACACTACAGCATCCTTTCCTAGTTGAGGTCCGTTCTCTGTGCAAACTTGGTGGTTGTTTATAACCACTTTAAACTGCATTTCGAAGTCGTACCTAACTGGCATAATATCTGTCGCCGTAGACATGAATTCTAGGGAAATATTTTCTAAAATCTTCAAATGTCCATTTCGATTTCTTGCTCTAAGAAAACCCTGGGTAACGCTGGATAACAGAGATAGTATCGTATAACATTCTGCCGGTAAAAATAACATGCAAAAATTTGCAAATATTAATACAGTTATTAGGCATAATCTCATTAGAAAGAAATTGGCCCAATGAAAAAATAAAAACGATGATGGGCGGACCATTACTGAAAATTACAGGTTTCTTTTAAAAATTTCGTGAATGGTTTCAACTGTCTACACAACTAGCTGTTTGATAATTATTATAATTTAAATATTTTAGCGACTAAATATTTTAATTCTACATCCTGCTTGGGGCTATTTAACATTATTAATATTATGCCGAGGAAAAAGGAACAACGATTTGGTTTTTGTTGTTATTACGGTTGATAAAAGAAAAGGAGGTGAAATGTCTACTTTCAAAAAAATCTGTACCTGTACAGAATGTGTGTTTAAACAACTTTAAGTAATTGTTATATTAAAATATCACTTACTAGATTATAATAACATTTTCTAACTAAGAATAAATACATTTTTATGTGATTTCCCAGAAAGTTGACTAAATATTGTTACGGATTCCGTAATGAAAGTGAAATTAGTACGACAGAAATTGTGGAAGCTTTAAACAGTATGAAATTGGGTAAAACTGCTGGGTTGAAATGCTGAAGGCTGGACAAAGCGTGATAACTAGTCTGCTGTACCGCCTTTTTAACCTTTGTTAGAGGAGTGCTAGTGTACCAGACGACTGATAAAAGGCCGTTATCGTGCCGCTTTACGAAGGAAAAGGTTCGCATCAGGACTGTAAGAACTACCAAGGTATTAGTTTACTCAGCATAGTCGGCAAACTGTATGTAAAGACATTGATTAAAAGAGTAACGAATGAAACTAAGAAGATGATATGGGAGAGTAGAATTTAGAAGAGAAAGGAGATGTATGGATCAGGTCTTTTCATTACGAGAAAAAATTCTTGGCAAGAAGTCAGAAGGTCTATTGCGCTTTAATAGACTTGGAAAAGGCCAATGACAGTGGTGTAGAGCGAATTGTGGTCGACATTGTCTATGTATGGGGTGAGCGGAAGTTTAATACGAGCACTGAAATCACCTTACGAGGATTCCACTGCTTGTGTCAGGATAAACGGAGCTTGCACGGACTGGTTTAACATCGAACAATGTGGGGGACAGGAATATGTGGCTTCGCCATGGCTGTTTCACTTATACATAGACAATTGTTTAAAAGATTTAAAAGAGAAGGCGTATGGATTGAAAATGAATGATTTGATCGTCAAATGCCTTCTTTACGCCGATAATCAAGTCATATTAGTGTCATCTGAAGAGGAGCTGCAGGCAATGGTTAATGTTATGTATGATGCCCTGAAAATCAAAGGAATGAAAATAAATGTAAGCAAAACGAAAGTAATGGTTTGTGAAAGAGAAGAAAGCATGACAAACTGTATAGTTCTTAGTTACGGCTGTTCGAGCCAGTGCAACTCTTCTTTTTATTTCACCTTTGAATGCACCGCTGTTGTCAATTAAAGACCCTAAATGCAAGTATTTATTAATCACCGCAAATCCAAATTTTTTATGTGGGGTTGGAAGGCTTAGAGATGTCTTTTATTCGGATCTCCCAAACACTTTTAAAGCACGAACCTTTGATCAGTATGTTCTCCCAAATTTAACATATAGACATGGGCGTTTAACAAAGAGATTATTTATAGATTACAAACTTCACAACAAGCAATGGAAAGGAGAATGATAGGTGTAACTCTCCTAGACCGAATAAACAACGAAGAAATTCGGCGTAGATCTAAAGTGACGGATGTCGTGAAGACCGTGGACTAGTAAGAGAAACAGAGGATGACCCCAGACCAGATGGACAGACGATGTTAAGAGACTAATTGGAAATAGCTGGATGAGGCGAGCACAAGACCGAGAGGAGTGGCAACGATTAGGGGAGGCGTATGTCCGACGATGGACGACTAGCTGACTATGATGATGATGATGACGTCCTAATATTGTAAACTTTTTAAGGTTAGTTTTGCATGTTAATGGATTTTTTTAATTTTTGATAAGTGTTATATATAATAGTTTATTTACCATTACTTTTTATTGCTCGTTATTGCCACATAAACACCTGCAGTATTGATTGATTGTAAAACAACTATTCGTTAATTTTCTAGGTTAAAAAATCAAGATATCTAAAAACATCTCTCTGTCAATCAATCATAAATTGATAATAACAAGTATTATTTTTACTTTTATTGCTGTGATTAAAATGCTTTTACATTTTGTTAATTATTTTACAACTGTGAAATTTTTATATTTCGAAAATTAACGATAAACAGTATAGTAGTTGGAAACTGCATTAATAGTTTCAATTATCGAGTCTATAACAATTTAATTATTAGTAAGAACTTCGTTAATTCACTTCCAATTGCAATTAGAAAGTTAATCGACTTATTTTAAGGGTAATTTTCTCGAAACACGAGACAGATTCGCCATAAAACCCTTTTATATTTTATCATTTACACCGAGTTCTTCGACTCCTTTGCACGTTTCATCTAACAACAATAATATTTGCAAGAAATACACGAAATATTCATGATTTTTATTTTAAATCAGCTGTAATAAGTGCTTCAAAAACATACATACATATAGTCACGCCTTTTTCCCATAGAGATAGGAAGAGACCACTTCCTTCCGCTACGGTTCTTGCACACGAATTTCGCTTTTTCTACGTTCATCAGTGCTCTCATACATGCTTGTCGGTTGCTGGTACTCTTGACTTGGCCTTTTTTCAAAACAAATACGATCGACCTCTACCGACTTGTTCATTCACACTCGCCTTATAAGTATGTTTTAATCTTCTTAGAACAAACTCTTATATTTTTGGTAAATCTCTTTTCTATATTTAGTTTGATCTCCCACAGTTTCTTTCTATTAACCGTAGTCACCATTCCCGATTTTCTAATATGCTCAACTCTTTGACCCTCATTTGGGAAATAATGAAAAGTCAAATTGGGTTTTTTTTTACATACTGAGTTACATCCAGGTAAACAACAATTTGCTCTGCAGACCATTTTCACTATTAACAAATTATTAGTCACGACTCCCATGACGACTCCCATATTGACTACTTCTTTGTATCTATCTCTATCTTGAGCTGCGTGGAGAAGTTCCTCAGCAGTTAAACCTGTCCATTGTCGGAGATTTCGAAGCCAGGATAGCTTTTTGCGGACTATCCATTTTTTCCCCTCAATTTTGCCATTCAGAATAAGCCGGAGCAGACTATAACGTGGTCCACGAATCACATGTCGCAGGTATTCCAGTTTGCGGCGCTTGATGGTAGTTAAGAGCTCTCTATCGTGTCCTATTCTGATGAGTACATTCTCGTTGGTAGTTCGGCTTCTCCACGGAATTTTGAGCATCCTTCTGTACATCCACATCTCGAATGCACCAATGCGGTCAATAATTTTTTGGTGAAGCGTCCATGTTTCGCAAGAGTACAACAGTATAGACCATACATAACACTTGGTAAACCTTTCCCGCAGATGAATGTTAAGTTGCTTGGCACAGAGTAGCGGCTTGAGATTCAGAAATGCTCTTCTAGCTATTTCTAATCTAGCCTTGATTTCTTCGTCTGGATCCATCGACTAATCGATCCAGCTTCCAAGGTATTTAAAGTGCTGAACTCTTTCTATATTCTCGCCATCAAGTGTTATTCTTTCCGGGCCAACATTCATTTTGCTAACAACCACAAATTTAGTTTTTTTTGACATTGATTTTCAGTCCCCATCTATTACTTTCTTTGTTTATCTCGTCCAACATACATTGTAATTATTTCAATGATTCAGCTAGGAGCACAGTATCATCTGCGTATCGAATGTTGCTAATGGTTTAAATATATTCTTCGTGTAGAGGTTGAAAAGTGTAGGAGACAAAATACAACCCTGTCTCACACCTCCCTTTATAGGTATCTGAGTGGTCTCCTCTCCATCTAGTGTTACCGTGGCAGATTGATTCCAGTAGAGAGAAAATAACAAACGTACGAGGGCGGTTTGATAAGTCAGTGACTTTTTGAATAAAACAAATTTTTTTCCGCAAATAAACATTTTATTTTTCTACATAATCACCTTTTAGCTCGATACATTTAGTCCAGCGTTTTTCTAATTTTTTTATTCCCTCCAAATAATAGGTTTTTTCAAAGCTGTTAAAATACGCGTTTGTTTCGGTAATGACTTCTTCATTCGACTCAAATCTCTTACCGCCCAGCCATTTTTTTAGGTTTGGAAAAAGAAAATAATCGCAGGGGGCTAAATCTGGAGAATATGCTGGATGGGGTAGCAGTTCGTATCCCAATTCGTGGATTTTGGCCATCGTGACTAGACAAGTGTGCACACGTACATTGTCTCGATGGAACAGCACTTTCTTCTTCTTAGCCAAATGCGGCCGTTTTTGCTTCAAATTAACGTAAAATCTGTTCAAAAGCTATGAATAATATTTGCCGGTGATCGTTTTACCTTTCTTGAGGTAATCGATGTGAATGACACCGCGTACATCCCAAAAAACTGTGGCCATGACCTTGTTGGCTGACAGACTCTGTTTCGCCTTCTTTGGTCCACGTTCACCCCGAGCAACCCACTGTTTCGATTGTTCCTTGGTCTCTGGCGTGTTGTGATGGATCCATGTTTTATCCACAGTAACAAAACGGCGCAAAAATTCGTCCGGATTACGGCTGAACATCGCTAAACACTCTTTTGAAGTGGTCACACGATTGCGCCTATGGTCGAGTGTGAGCAATCGCGGCACCCATCTCGCAGAGAGTTTTTTCATGTCCAAATATTCGTGTAAAATATGATGTACCCGTTCAGTTGAGATACCTACAGCATGAGCCAACTCACGCACTTTCATTCTTCGATCATCCAATATCATTTCATGGATTTTATCGACGATTTCCGGCGTGATCACTTCTTTTGGACGACCTGGACGTTCGGCGTCACTAGTGCTGGTACGACCACAACGGAACTCTGTAAACCACTTCTTAACCATTGAAATTGATGGTGCCGAGTCCCCGTAGTATTTATCAAGTCTTTCCTTAGTTTCAGTGATGGATTTTTTACGTAAAAAGTGCTTAATCAGCACACGAAATTCACTTTTTTCCATTTTCGTAAAAATTCACGAGGTTGTCTGCTTTGAACGGCTATCAAACACCAACTGCACGACGTAGCTTGCTCAAAATTAGAAAGTTGCTCACTGATAGATTATAGTTGACGGCAGCACTGTTGCATTTGGAGTAACTGCGCGGGAAATTCAAAAAGACACTGACTTATCAAACTGCCCTCGTATATCATTATTATCGAGGGGTATATTCTGCAGAGTTTGTAGGAGTTTGTTATGCTGTAAGCGATCAAAAGCCTTTTCGTAGTCGATAAAACATAGGTACACCAGCTTTCTTACCTCCAAACAACTTTTAAGTAGCGTGTTCATGCAAAATAGCGCTTCTCTGGTACCTAAGCCGCCTCGAAAGTGTTATTCACTCATGCTTTCTTCGCATTTTTTGTGTATACGGTTTTGGACAACACGAAGTAGAACTTTTAGAGGGTGGCTCATAAGACTTATCAGTCGAAAATCATTACAAGACGTAGCATTACTTTTCTTTGGCAAGGGGATGAACGTGGATTTCTGCCAGCTCTCTGGAAGTTGACTGGTTAATGCTTAGCTGTCTATTATTTTTGGTAATATTATCGCGAAAGTCAAAGATTTCCTGTCTTGAAACATGTACAAATCAAAATCATCAGCTGTCAACTTTATCTTCCTCGTAAAAATTATTTTAACTTTTGCGCCATATTTAGTGGTACGGGGTAGACGTACTAGATACATTTAAAAGATGCATCGAACGCAAGAAATCCGTAGTCGATTGCCATTATTTTTCGATAAGTGTTCACATATTATCTGTTCATTAAAAAGCTTTCACCATGAACGACACCGAACCGGTATTTTTACCAATTATCTTGTAATCTGTATCTGTAACAAATTTTTATTATCTCCTCTCTTTGCTCGACAAAAACTCGACTCCGTATATGAAAAATGACCGTTTAACTTCGTTATAACTGAATTATGTCTAGCATTTATGTATCGATAATTACGAAATTTTTTTTGAAAAACTTGATCGCGTTCATTAAAAAAAGAATAAAATATTTCACTCTCTATTTGTCCCGGTGGAGACAGTGAAACTTTGTACGATAAATTATTGTTTTCTCTTGATAACACTACTTTACAACTTTTTTACCCGTAGATGGAACCAATGTGTATTGATTAGTTCTCTCCATTCGTCTCTGCTCCTCACTTGTTCGTTGTTCCTCACTTGGGACGAGATTGCTCATATATTTTGTTTTTTTAAAATATATTGTATTTTCTTTATCATGACGTAAAAAACCTACTTAACATTTAACAGCATGGCTTCATGAAAAAACGTTCGGTAGATACAAATTTATTCCTATACGTTGAATACATACTTAGAAGTCTAAATGATAGGCATAACGTTGATTCTGTGTATACTGATTTCAGTAAGGCCTTCGACAAAATAGATCATTCCATCCTTGTCTCAAAACTTTCTAAAGTCGTTATACATGGTAATTTATTAAGATGGTTCGACTCATATGTCAGAAATAGGTCACAACAAGTAATTTTAGGTGCTCTTAAATCTAAGGCTGTGGTAACTACTTCAGGAGTACCTCAGGGGTCCCATGTAGGTCCTTTACTTTTTAATTTATATATAAATGACATCTCTAGTTGCTTTCAATTTGCTAAGTTTGTTATGTATGCCGATGATTTGAAAATATATCACTCAATTTCATGTGCTTACGACAGAATTCGATTGCAAGAAGACTTAGACAATTTATCCGACTACTGTGTGAGAAATAATTTGTTTTTAAATGTCTCAAAGTGTAATTACATACAATTTTCTCGTTGTAATTCAGACTTGAACTACAACACATATGAAATTTCTAATAGCGTATTACACGCTGTAGATACGATTAGGGATCTTGGTATTCTTTTAGACTCTAAATTACTTTTCGATCGGCATATTTGTAATATAACTAGAAAAGCTAATCAGCAGTTGGGCTTCATATACAGAACATGTTTCGAACTTCAAAATACTCTTACTGTTAGATCATTATATATGGCATACGTAAATAGTATATTAACGTTTGGTTCTACTATTTGGAACCCGCGTTATTCGGTCTATATTTCAAAATTAGAAACAGTCCAGAACAAGTTTATTTCATATTGTAAAAGAAAATTTTATCCCGATGTGGATAGGAAAAGTATTCGTTCTAATTTAAAGATAATTTCACTAGAGCATGGTAGGCAAATTGCGGATGTACTGTTTATTCACAAAATCCTCAATAACAATATAGATTGCCTTGAACTTACAAACTTCATAACACTTCGTATTCCCAGCCACTCAACTAGAAACAATTATACCTTTATCACACATCAGGCACTCACCAATTATTTTCTAAATTCTCCTGCTCACAAAATAACAAATACTTATAATAAATTGTCCAGTATTGTTGAAATGGATATTTTTTACCACAGTGCAGATTTGATTAAAAAACTACTGAAAGAGTATTTTTTGCAAATTTAATTTTGTTTTATTACCTACTCTTGTTCTCTCTTTTTTCTCTCTTTTTTTTTGTATACTTGTATTTACTTTTATTTAATGTAGTTATATGATTTTATTTATATTTTCTTTTTTACCTAATTTGTGAAATTATGTGTAACTATTAGTGGATACTTTTATGGGTTTGTCCTGTTTGTATCCCAAATAAATAAAATAAAATAAAAAAAGACCGATTTTTGAACATGCTTCTTCCATCTCTTTTATTTCTCCAAGCTCATCAGCTATCAGAACTATATCGTCTGCGAAACTAAGATGTCTCCCAACCAAACTGCGCCAATGGCTCTTGAGCTTCATGCAAGATCGCTCCTTACATGTGGCAGTTGACGGTATTTCTTCTGATGCGTTTAAAACTAATGCCGGGGTCCTCCAGGGTTCTATCCTGTCCCCCACCTTATTTCTTATACACATCAACGACCTCTTGAAAACCACCACGAACCCCATTTACAGTTTCGCAGACGATAGCACACTTGTCTCAACTTTCACAACCTATCGATCACTTTCGGTGAATGATACAAATAGACTCAGGCAGGAACAGGTTGATTCCATCAATAGAGATCTTGAAGCAATCGTCGAGTGGGGAACCAACAATCTTGTTCAGTTCAATGCCCAAAAAACACAAAGTGCCACGTTTTCCAAGAAAGTGAATTCCTCAAATCATCCCATCACAATGTCCGGAAATAGCCTTGAACCAAGTCCCTCCATCTCGATTTTGGGAGTCACGGTGTCCAATAATATGTCTTGGCATGACCATGTTGCTAACATCGCAAAGTCGGCAAGCCAGAGACTAGGTTTTCTGTGGAAAGCTAGAAAGTTTTTTACTCCTGATCAACTGTTGACGACGTACAAGGCTCAAATCCGACCTCTACTGGAGTATTGCTCGCACATTTGGGGTTCAGCACCAAGGCATTCTCTTCGTCTTCTAGATTCCATTCAGAAAAGAGCCATTCGTTTGATAAACAGCCCAACTCTCACAGATACCCTTCACCCTCTAGAACATAGAAGAGGAGTTGCAGACCAGTCATTGCTCTACAGATATTTCCATGGCAGATGCTCCAGAGAAATAAAAACTCTTGTACCACCATTGGCCACATTCGGCCGAAGAACTCGGCACGCTGATCAGTCTCACCCATTTACTCTCAAGATTGACACTACAAGGACCAATCTTTATCAAGAATCCTTCTTTTACAGGGCTGCTGCGGAATGAAATAAGCTTTCAAAATCAGTTTTTCCAGAGAACTATGACCTGCAACTTTTTAAAAAGCGTGTCCACAATCATTTCCTTTCTATAATCCCTTCCCCTTCTAATAGTCGCAGTGCGGGCTGTCCGCGGCCCACACGATAGGTCTACCCTTTTTGCGACTATTTTCATAAAAAAAAAAAAACAAATTTTCTCCATCTATGGTGAGGCATCACCGTAGATCGAATAACCCTGCTTGGCGATAAACAAAGGAGTACGTGCAAATATTTTTAATAAAAATTTGTATAGCTCATTTCATCAATATACCGAGGCATAGACTTAACGGGCGACCTATGTACATTAGTAACAGAAATCGTTGATGTAGCTCTCGATGAGTTTTTTGGTTAGAAATAGGCACATATTTAATTCCGTAAAAAGGGAAGGCAACAAAACTAAATTATCGGTACAAATTTAATAAATATCTTTAATCATGGTTTTTGAAAGAGAAGAAAGCATGACAAACTGTGAAGTTTCGATTGAGGGAGAAAGAGTGGAACAAGTAAATGAATTTGTGTACTTGGGTTCAAAGTTTACGATAGACGCAAAGTATGACAGTGACATTGAGCGAAGAGTGTTGGCAGGATAACAATTGAATGGGGCACTGCATAACTTTATGAACAGCCAGAATGTGTCAAAAAAAGGAATGACTAGCTGTGCTTAGAGGAGTGCTGGTTACTACACTCATGTATGGTAGTAAATGTCGGGTTTGGCAGAAGAAGCATAAAAAGAAGAATATTCTAGTTGGTTCCTCGTTCTTCCAGAATGGACGACTGCATTCTCGAATAGTTTTTTTGCAAATATAAAAGAAATGTCGGTGACCGAGTTTTTAGTTTTGAAGTGAAGTTTTAAGTTAAATTAATAAAGTAAATTATAACGTCTAATAAGAAAATTATATAGAGTTTGTATCTAAGTGATTTTTCAAGTAAGAATTTATAATTTGGAATTATTGAAAGAGGGCTTAATTAGATTGTACTTCTTTGAAAATGATGTAGCTTTACCGTACCAGTTTTGATACTTTATTAACAGACCTCGTATATATAATTATATTTAACATTAAATAAGGTGATGATCTCAAATTGACGATCTTTAAAAACATTGTTTCTATAATATACACTTCTCAATAAAACTAATTATCAGTTATGAATATTTTATGGCTACCGGTTTCATAAACTATATTCTAGTTTGACTAATCAAAACTATTTATACAGGGTGACTTCAGTTTTAATTTAATAAATTATTTATAAATTAATTACGTGTTTATATTTTACATAATTTCCAGATTGTTAAATATAGTTAATTGCGCGTAACCACTTTATTATAACAAAATAGTGAATTATATTTTGGAAAAAATTATCATCTTATACTTTGATTAAATGGTATAAACTTTGTTTTAAAATTAACTGTTTAAATATATTTAAATTAATCAGAACTGAGAAATTAAGATCTTCCAGAGATAAAGTTACAAATTTACCAACGGGACATAGTAAAACTTTTGTTACCGCCTTATTAATGATTATCCTCAAGGAACTGAACAAAATATCTGCTTAGCATGAGTAGGAGCCAGGTTCGAACAGTAAATGTTCTCTGGTCCAATGAAGAGACACTCACAGAAAATGGGGCTGTGTATAATAATGAAAATTATCTGCAGACAATTGTGTTGAGTTTTTTCTACAAATAAACAATACAACTGAACCATCTTGTATATTATACAGTGTGGAACAGCCAAATGGAATAAATTCGATAACGAATAAATGAGAGCGTGTTGGGAAAAAAGCTTGGACACGTCGATTTGAATTTTTAGATGCGCATTTTTTTCAAAAAAAAAAATTATATAGGGTGTGTCATGTGACAGTGACCGATACCAACTTTCTTATTTTAAATACAACTCCCTGTATATTATTTAATTTTTGGATTCTTCAAAAAATTTTAGACATAATTTATGTACAATGTCCCATACCTATCTTCAACTGTTTCGGAAATATTAAGTGTTTTCAGATGTATTACAAAAATTAACATTAAAAAAAAATTATTTTATTTCACAAATTCGCTACATTACACTCAATACTTATTTCCCATTTAGCTCTTAATATTGAGAAAATAAGCAAAAACCAATAATGCTTTCCTTTTTACTGATATGAAATAAAAAAAATACAAAAACAGTTTTTTTATTTTCGTATAAAACTCATAACCTGTCTGCATGACAGAAGTGATCAGTGTCAGTGCTATTGTCGTTTGAATTTTGTTAACTGTACGTAATAATATCAGAAAAATGGTTCATTTAACAGAAATGCACAAAATAACCATTCTACAAATGATTGGTTATGGAGATAACACACGGACACAAATGGAAGTTTCTCGCTTATTTCACGAAAATTTCCAAATTTGCCGCCTATATCCCAAGGAACAATTAGCAAAATAGAAAAACAGTTTCGCGAGCTTGGTCATGTAAGACAGACAAAAAAAGTAGTTGCCAATGAACTAAGCAACGATGCGAAATTGGATGTTATGCTTGAGTTTCAAGAAAACCCACATAATTCTGGTCGAAAAGCAGCCTCACTGTTTAACATTAGCCACACATCAATTTTTCGAATATTAAAGGAAAGTAAAATGCATCCCTATAAAATGATGCCAACTCAGGAGCTCATGGAAGACGATTTCGACAGGAGAACGTATTTTTGTGAACAAATGATGAAAATGTTAAATAACAATATGATCCAATTAGAAGATGTTTTGTTTTCTGATAAGAGCACATTAACACTTCAGGGTCATGTTAATCGTCAAAATTGCCGCTATTGGTCTAATGAGAATCCTCACTAGATGAGAGAGGAACAAACGCAATATCCTGAAAAAGTTAATGTTTGGGCAGGAATTGTTGGAAATCATATCGTAGGTCCCTTTTTCATTGATGGCAACTTGAATGGAGATAAATATTTAGAACTGCTCCAAAATAATGTCGTGCCAACTTTGACAAACTTATATCCTTATCCAGCAAACCCACACGTTCCTGCCAATATACTACGGTTTCAGCAAGATTGAGCACCGCCCCATTACCAAATCAATGTCCAGCAGTACCTGAACCAAAGGCGCGGATCGATAGAATGGCCAGCACGATCTCCTGATCTGACGCCATTAGATTTGTCAAAAGTATTGTATACAAAACTAAACCACTCAACTTACATGACTTAAAAAGACGAATCACGCTTGCGATTAGATCAGTCACGCCTGAGATGTTGAGTAACGTTAGAAGACATTTCTATACCAGATTAGCATGTTGCCAAGACGTTCGCAACGAACATTTTGAACATCTCCTACATTAAAATAATGTTTTTTGTTTTTTTTTACATTATTTGTGAAATAAAATAATTTTTTTTTAATGTTAATTTTTGTAATACATCTGAAAACACTTAATATTTCCGAAACAGTTGAAGATAGGTATGGGACATTGTACATGAATTGTGTCTAGAATTTTCTGAAGAATCCAAAAAATAAATAATATACAGGGGGTTGTATTTAAAATAAGAAAGTTGGTATCGGCCACTATCACATGATACACCCTATATAATTTTTTTTTTTTTAAAAAAATGCGCATCTAAAAATTCAAATCGATGTGTCCAAGCGTTTTTTCCAACACGCTCTCATTTATTCGTTATCGAATTTATTCCATTTGGCTGTTCCACACTGTATACAAACAAACTGTCAACGATTTTGTTAGATGGGTATTAATGTCTGCCATTTTGTGTTTCGGACTATGTAATGATGGATCATTTCATAGTTCTACGAATGCCAAGTTTCTTCAACCTACTAATTTGCACTGTATGTTTTTATTATGTTAATATTTTGTTAACATTTTATGGTAATTACCTGATTAATGCTGTGTTATATGGTAAATGTTTGTGGATTGTAAATCGATCTTTCAAATAACAAAGACTTAAGTAATTAGAAAGTTACTTCTAAAATTAGTTAGTAGATTATTTAAACATTGTTATACTCTGGACGAAAAATAATGAGACATGAATATCGATGTACCCCCCCCCCATCTTCTTTGCAAGTTGTTCAACCACTCTTACAATTTGGGAGTATTTCCGTCCAATTGGAAAATTGCAAGAGTACAGCCAGTCCCTAAAAAAGGCAAAAAGACCCTACCTAGCAACTACAGACCTATCGCACTGCTATCTATTATTTCAAAGGTCATGGGAAAAGCCATCAACATCAAGCTCATGAAATATCTGGAAGACTCAGGAATTATCAATGATAGGCAATATGGCTTCCGCCATCAGAGATCAACTGGTGACCTGCTCCCATACGTCTCACATATATGGCAGCTATCTATTGAAAAGTATGGAAAAACTTTAGCTGTGGCATTATATATCTCCAAGGCGTTCGATCGAGTTTGGCACCAGGGACTCCTCGCCAAGCTTCCATCTTATGGCTTGCCCCCTCAGCTGTGTTCTCTGCTTGCTAGTTTTCTCTCAAACAGGTCTCTTCATGTAGTGGTCGATGGAGTTTCATCTGACACTCTACTCATAAATGCTGGTGTTCCGCAAGGATCCATTCTAGCACCAACATCAACGACCTGTTGAAAGCAACTTCATATCCCGTACACAGCTTTGCCGATGATAGTACCCTCCATACCGCTTTCTCTTCCAGGGCCCCTATATCAGCCCGTGAAACCAGAAATGAACGAGGAAGAAATGTTAACAATATAAATATGGACTTAGCAACAATTCTCGAATGGGGATCCAATAACTTGGTAGAATTCAATGCAAAAAAAACACAAGCATGTCTTTTCTCTAGAAAAGCTGATCTCACTGTGCTTAACATAACTTTGTCAGGAGTAACCATACCACTGAAGTCATCCATATCGATGCTTGGTATTACTATCAGCAATAACCTTTCCTGAGAAAATCACGTGAGGTCCATTGCCAAAAGTGCATCCCAAAAACTTGGTTTTTTGTTTCGTGCCAAGAGCTATTTCACCTCCAGTCAGCTGCTTATGATCTATAAGGCACAGATCCGACCTGTACTGGAGTACTGTTCCCATATTTGGAGTGCAGCACCTAAACATATCCTGAAGCTACTGGATTCTGTCCAAAAAGGGCAATTCGTCTCGTCGGTGATGCCTCGCTTACAAACTCGCTCACTTGTCTGGAACACCGTAGAAAAGTTGGCGATTTGTCTCTATTTTATAGATATTTTCATGGGCGATGCTCTTCTGAAATATCAACAATCGTTCCTCTTTTGGCAGTCTCTTCGAGATTAACCCGTCAAGTTCAGTCTTCACACCCCTTCGTGGTAACTTTGGAGACCTGCAGAACATCACTTTCCAAAGACTCATTCATCCAACGAATTGCGAGGCTTTGGAACTCATTACCTAGGGAGGTGTTCCCCGAGGCATACAACTTACAGAAATTTAAGAAGAACACCAACTCCTACCTTCTTTCCCTTGGTTCCCACGATGTTCTCTGAACATTACAGGATATCCCTTTTCGTGGGAACCAGAACATATATAAAAAAAAAAAAATCTAATGCATCAGCACTAAAATTAAATACCAGCACGTATTTTAATTTTATTAATGTGCACCCTCCTATGTATAAATTTTTACTAAAAAAAGGGTAAGGGGTGCAAAACTATATTTTGCATACAGGCGGCCGTATGGCTTGGCGCGTCTCTGCTCCAAACAGACACATGATATTTTCAAACTAAATACCCTTCGGAAAAACTAATCATAAAGAAAAAATGTCTTACATATTTGCTAGGTTAAAAACTTATCAGACCACCCTTATTTACAGTCCACTGCTACTTTTCGCACAATTTTTAGATTTTGAGTATAACTGCGCAATTTGGAGCACTTTGTACGTTGTAAATTAGTTAAATTTAGTTTATTTTGCGTAATTTCCTAAGACGTTACCGATCGGTGTGGAGGTAACTAACCATTAAGGCCGAAAGAAATTTCCTGGTAGACTGAGCGATATAATAGTAAATAAATCTTTAGTTTAATCGAGTAAACGACCGTTAATTTCTCATTTTAATCAATTGCTAGTGGCAGAAAATTGTTGAAATTTATTGCGAATTATTTTGAATTATTTTATTGATAATTCTTCGTTATCGAACGCACGAACAGACGACTAAGGTTAAAAAAGAGAAAGCAATCAATTTCGTCGCTTATTTCGAGTGAACGGAAATAGAAAACTTTCAAGATTCTATCTTTACTTAAGAAAAAAAATTAAAACTTAATTTTACCTACCCCTTTTTAGGGGTGATATCTCGGATGGGGGTGGGCTTAAGAAGTTTTGTTAAAAGCTTCATCATAATTTTATACGGGCAATCACCTCCTGAATTTATTCGTATGAATTTAGAAAAATTGAATACATTGAATATTTTTTGTTTGGCAAACACAAAAATGCAAACTAATCCATATTGTCACCATATTAAAATTCGTCTCTGTTTAAAGTTAAAATAAAAAAAAAATTACCATCATTTACCAAAATAATAATATTTAAATTAATTAAAGATTTTTATGACCAATAATCTTTTTATTCAAAATAAATCTATTCTTATGTTATTTTAATTTAATTATATTTTTAATTACTTTTATGTCAAAAACACGTAAAACTACAGTTTAATTCCTTCAGGCTATGAAAAAAATGATTAAAGAACTTCTTGAAACTTTAATTTACGTATTAACTACCTACGTTTTATTTTATATTTGGAAATATTTCGCTTGACCCTCGTAACCTTTTTTCATTAACCTAGAAAGGTAAAATTGCACTCATTTAAATATTGTTTAAATTGTCTTTTGATTTATTATAAATTAACATTTAAACTGTGTGGTTGTTAATTATTTGTTGTTCTTTTTTCTGCAAAAAAATTGCGACAGTGGCGTGCAGTACATTTCGTCTTTATATGTATAATCTTTTAAGTTTTAATAAAATGGTAATTAATAATTAAGCAATAAAATAACCATATGCAATGTACGACTAAAAAAAACCAAATTTTTTTCAATATCTTTTCCCATTAAATATTTCAGGGCACGCCAATGGTTCGCTTTCAATAAATATCACAAATGAGTTAATAGTTGCCAAAATCAGTTTAAAAAAATATATTTGCTTTAAAATACCTACATTTAATAGTTATTTATGTACCAAGGGTATAAATAGATGTTTATGCCCTGACGGTGACGTTTTACAAACCCGAGGGCCTCTGGCCTGAGGGTTTGTAAATCGCCCGAGGGTATACACATCTGTTTATGCCCGCGGTACATACATAACTTTATGTCATACTAGTTCGTTATTGCAATCCAATCTCAATACAAATCAGTATTTTAAAAAATTCGGTTTAAATTAATAACATTGCCATTTTATCATAGTAGACACCATCGTTGCTAGGTGAATGTTGACAAACGTAAATGTCAGAAAATCACAATAATTTTTATATGTGTCAAAGTTAGAAGTCAACATGTACGAATATTTTGGAATTCCTGACGAAATTATTGAAAAAGCAAAGAAAGCAACTGAAAATCTAATGCCAAAAAAGTCTAAAGAAGCTTACAACATGGAATACGAAAAATTATTAAATTGGATGCAAGACAACTACGTAAAAAATGTTAATGAAACAGTGTTGCTTGGATACTTCGGCGATCTCGCTAAAAAAATTTCTCCGAGTTCCTTGTGGTCCAAATATTCCATGGTAAAGAAGACTTTAATAGTAAATAAGAATATTAACATTGCTAATTACTATAAGTTAATGGAATATTTGAAGCAAACTTCGAAAGGCTACAAACCAAAGAAGTCTAAAATTCTGTCTAGAGATGTTTTAAAATTTATTCATATGGCACCGAAGAGACGTTTTTAATGAACAAAGTTGCATTAATATTTGGAATATTTGGTGGATGTCGACGGCAAGAATTTGTGGACATGTTAGTTACTCATGTAGAAGATAGAAAATCGGTTTTTGTGGTAAATGTACCAGAGACAAAGACCGATAAAAAACGTATTTTTACCAGTATAGATGATGGTGAAATGAACAGTTTAAACCTAATAAGAGACTATATGTCACTACGGCCACGTGGTTGCTCAGAAAAAAGGCTTTTTCTGACCTATAGACAAGGTCGATGTACTGTAAAGCCAGTAGGAAAAAACACGTTTGGAAAAATCCCGTCCATTATAGCGGAATATCTGGGTTTGAGTAATCGTGAGAAATATACAGGTCATTGTATGCGTCGAACGTAAGCAACTCTTCTTGTAGAGGCTGGAGCCAGTATGACCACGTTGAAGCGCCATGGTGAATGGAAGAGTATGTCGGTTGCTGAAGGATATGTAGAGGATAGTTTATCTTCTAAAAATGAAGTTTCAAGAATGCTGGCAGGTGTACCTTCCGGGTCTGGCGTTTCGGTACAGAAATTTGAAACTCAAACTATGAAACATGAATCGTTTGCTGCAGGAAACTTAACTATCACCGGATCATTTCAGAACTGCCAATTTTATGTTAATTCGTCAAAATAATGTTCATCAAATATTTACATATATTACTATATTCCGTTTGTAATTTCATTAATAAAGGTTATTAAATAAGTTAAACAAAAAAGTATTTCTCTTTATGCCCGCACGGGCATAAAGTACGACATTAGATAGTTGGTAACTAAGAAATAAAAACACAATAATGAACTAGTATGACATAAAATAAATACTATTCAAGGATACTAGTGATACGAGTAAATATAAATTGGGAGGTAAAGAAATATCTCCTGGACTTTATGCTTACAAAACTGCTACCATCTAATTAACCGGAAACGTTGCTAACATCGTTCTATTCGTCAATGACGTAGAATATGTGCTAATGGTCCAAGAAAATTAATTCATATTTTTAAAATTAAGATTACAATTAAAAATTTATGTTAGGTATATTTTTAACATCTTTGTTTCAAAGATTCCACTGCTTGTGTCAGGATAAACGGAGCTTATACGGACTGGTTTAACATCGAAAAAGGTGTGAGAAAGGGATGTGTGGCATAGACGGTTGTTTAAAATATTTGAAAGTCAGCGCGTATGGATTGAGAATTAATGATTTGATCGTCAAATGCCTTCTTTACGCCGATGATCAAGTCATATTAGCGCCATCTGAAGAGGAGTTGCAGGCGATGGTTATTATTATGTAAGATGCACTACAAATTAAAGGGATGAAACATACCTATATTTTGGCAAAAGAGTTTATTTTTCGAACAAATTTTGTAAAGAAAAACATTGACTATCTTTTTCTCTTATAAAATTATGAGCAAATTTGTAAAAAAAAGTATCATTAAAAATTCCCAATCGTGACGATTTAAACAAAAACCTAGCCTTTGGAAACAAATACCAAATGCGTTTATGTCAATAATTAAACAATATTAATAAGTATTATTTATTAACTTAACACTACAAAACATATTCTTCTTCTTCTTAGTCATATCTTCATTGCTGAAGAGTTGTGACACCATGTCTATGAGCATTGATGGGTCGATTGCCTCCACTGCTGTCGGTCTTTCGCTACTCTTAAATTTGTCTGCAAGGTTTGCCCTGTAATTTCTTTAATTTGGTTTATCCATCGTGATGGAGATCTTTCTCTTGACATTTTACCTTCCACTTTGCCCTGCACGATAAGGCTTTCTAGATTGTTTTGATCTCGTCTGGTGATGTGTCCGAAGTAACCCAGAATGCGACGTCGGCAACTGGTGGACAATCGATTCGTTGATTCATAATTCGCTTAATACTGACACATTGGTCCAGGGTATGCGAAGCAACCTCCGCCAGCACCACATTTCAAATGCATCTATTCGTTGCCTGTCGCTCGACTCTATTGTCCAGGATTCGGAACCATATGAAAATATCGAAAACACTAAGGTGTTAACCAGGGCTCTATTAGTGTTTCTGGTCATGCAACCGTCTTTCCATATCTTGGATAAGTTTGACATTGCTGTCCTCGCTAATACCATCCGTCTTCTTATTTCTGTTTCGCACCCTCCCTTGCTGTTTATTAGCGATCCTAAATAGATAAATTCCTCTACAACTTCAATTCTATTTTGTAGATTTTTTAACTGTATGGTTTTACTCCTATCAATGATCATTAGTTTGGTCTTGTCTAAATTTATTTCGAGACCTAGAGCTCTGCTTTCATTTGCAACCTGAGGGTAATGTCGTCCGCGTACCTGAGATCATGTATTTTTTTACATTGATACACCTCCTTCAAAATTCTCTAGGGCTCGTCTCATTATGAATTCACCGTAAGCGTTAAACAGTCTCGGCGATAGGATACATCCTTGAGGCACTCCTCTATGTACTTTGAAATTTTTTATGTTTTATTGTCGAGACTTACTATGGCGTTGTTATTTCCATAAAGGTTGCTAATCATAGATATGAGATAAAATGGCTTAACTTATCATCAGACTTGTTAGAGCCAAAGTTTTTTACGTAGATGCTTAGCTGGTTTACAAAGCTTCTTTTCCCGTTCTATTCTTGGTATGAACTTACCAACACACACTTTTTTATTATCGCATTCGTGTACGCAACGAATCCTAATCCCTTTAATAAACCGTCAATATTTTTATTAGGTACCATACTGCTCGAATTTTTGCCAAACACACCAAAGAGGTCGCTTTACTTCTTCAATACATTCCAAAGACTACTCCATCGAACACAATCAAAAGCCTTCTTGTAATCTATAAAGCATAGGAGCGTGGGTGTATTGAACTCCCGGGCTTTCTCTAATAAATGGCGGATGTTAAATACAAATACAAAACACATAATATGTTTCTATTTATACCACAGAAAGAAACAAAGTATGTTGAATCACTACAACAAATTTTCAATGCAATCACTTCCTACTTCTAAACCATAGACCTATTATCCAAAGGAGACGCAACATTCCATTCATAAAACTCTGTTTGTTTTGTCGCAATGATTACACGAGAGTGGCCATAAGTATAACAAAGAATACCAATCGATTCTCTTTGTCCCGTCCTCGTTCTGGCAACGCTGTAACATTATTGTGGAGTTACGGCCACACTTGTTATTAGTGACGTACTGTTTGTTTAAAATGAGAATGGGTAATATTTAGTTTTTTATGGGAATATATTTATGATTAGGTAATACTCAGTTTTTTATTAAATTTAAGTGTTGTAGCCTATTAAAAGTATTTTTCTAAACCCCAAAAGTTGGGCGCCAAATTGTGTTACCCTAACTAAACTGTTTTTCCAAAGTTACAAAAGTGGGGTGCCAATTTTGGCAGTTTTTCTCGGCCGCCAGCTTGAGTTTTTTATCAGAGGTCTTGATGTTCTACAGCCAGTATTTGAATTTTCACTGAGCGATATGATCTTGTTCAAGGAGTAGTTTCAAATGTTTCGCTTCGGCAATTGGCAATTCGACCAAATGGATTCTTGGTTCCACCAGGGTCCCATTTCTTGCCAGTTTATCGACTACCTCGTTGCCATTTATCTCTGTGTGTCTAGGAACCCATGTGAGAGTAACCTTATTTGCAGTCGCTAACTCAGTGAGGGCCTGCATGCAGTCCCACACCACCGATGACGTTGTGGTGAAACTCACAAGGGCCCCAATGGCCGCGCGACTGTCAGTGAGAATATCAATCTCACTGTTGGTCACTCTGTTTTATGTCAGGCGCGTGGCACACCTGCGTATGGCATAGACCTCGGCATGGAAGACCATGGCGTATTTCCCCAGGGTATGCTTTCCCTGTGGTTGCAGGATGCTCCATCCACACCTGCTCCGTAGCGTCCCTGGTACCCTGATCCGTCAATGTACCATCGTTTTACTCCTAGGCTGGTCAATGGTGTCTTCTTCAACCAGTCTTCTCTGGTTGGTATTTTTGTTTTATAATTTTTTCCTATCAAGGTCTTTTTCGGAATCTTGTCCGATTTTATTGTGAACGGGTGTTTGCGGAGGGCCTCGATCTTGGTGTGACCAATTCCGTTTTTCGTCCAACCATTTTGACACTTTAGTCTGAATGCAGAGTATAATATTTACGCGTAAAAAAAAGAAGTGTGGGTCAGTGTACCCTTTGTTCAACCTTGAGGGTCTTAATGATCAAACTGTATGCATATACACTTAGTTATAAGTTAATGTAAACCTACCCTTTCTGTTTGTTTAGTTAAGTTTACTCTGTTAATCTAGACTGTCTTATAAAAGTATTTTTTTATTGAACTAAATAACATTATTATTGATTAAAAGTTTTGGTTGTTTTAAGATATCAGAAAATGAAAACAGATTTACGTTTTTTCATTATCTGCTTAATTGTTAGTGAATTTGCTGGAAATTTGATTTATTTTTTTATTTTTCAATAAAACTAAAAACAACAATGTTTTTTCCTGTGAACTCTATCCGTGGACACACTGTATATCATCTGTGTAAAAACATAATTACTTTTAGAATTATACCACATTTACAAACCAATTTAAATTTTAATATTCGACATAATTTTTTTTGTAAGCGACAATTTCTAATAAAATATTATAATTATTGTTTATATCTTTTAATTTAATCAATAAATTTATTATTCTTTTAATATTATAATTAAAAAATTATGCAAATTTCATCGACAAATTACTGTAACTGTATATTATAAATACAGAAATAACCATATATACCAGGATTTCTTTAAAATTAACAATGTAATTTTCCACATTTAAATATTTTAAATATTTTTTTATCTGAAATTTATTAATTAATGATAATATTAATAATATTAAAAAACAATTAAATGTGAATCTGTATCTACTTACTAGATATCGAAGTTTACAATAATCTAATTGCAAACAGTTAAAAGAAAAAAGTAATGAACAAAAAATGAGCAGTATTAATTATATCATTTAAATGCAGGGTGATTCATAATCAGATTTTAAATAATGGTTTAAAGCTTAAGAAACTTCTTTTTAATTTTCATCGCCATGTTTATTACTAATTTTGATGATGGCATCGAGTATGATATTAGATGTTATATAATAATTAGCTCTTTGTATCTGTTAATTTCCAGTTTCTTAAGAGAAAGTTTCGTGAAGATTAAAATTGAACATCAACTCATAGTTCAACAAACTTTTTGTTTCAATGTTATGTCCCTGCATATTATTCATTCATTACAAGTGTAATGCCGGTAACAATATTTATTAGTGTGAAAATATCCCTTTCGCTCGATTGTGTGCATGTTATTTTTGCTACGACTACAAACAGTTTTGTAGAGGGTTATTCACTTTAAAATACTCATTCTTTATCATTGTTTCTATTGACTATAGAAAAAATGTATGCATAAAAATTGTATGGTTACGACTAAGTTTTGTTGAAATGCTTTCAAAAGTACACTAGTATGCAGATATCAAGAAAAAAAAATTTACTTTTTTGAATACATATAGTTTTAAATTTTGGAATGAGATTTTTTCTGACTTTAAAATTATGTTACCATTTTTAAATTATTAAAGTTATTAAAGTTAAAATAGTTACTCTCTGTAAACATACAAAAGTTATTATTAAAGTAAACTTATAAATGACAACTATTGTGTTTAATAAATGACATTTTTACGATGTGAACTCTGTGAACTTTACCAATATACAGGGAGTAAGGTAATCATTGATCACTTTATTTGTGTACATCTATATCGGAAGTACCAAGGGTGGCTAGGAGAGATCATTGTTCTTTTAACGTTAAATCAGTAAAAACCAAGAAGGTACAATCAATTTGACATCTTGACATATGTCAATCTATTCAGTGTTACCAGTTAATTTGATTTGTATGTTTTTACTGCAGCAATTTCGTCAACATTCAATAAAGTTAAAATTCATTTTGTTGGAAAATAATAAAGGAAAGGTAATTTGAAAATAATAAAATCAATAATAAAAAAAAAAAAAAAAGATCAATTGTAAAATTTTACTGATTTATAATTTAATTTGTGTATGAATGTGAGAGTGTTTGATTAAATATAGCTATTAAGTTTTATTTACTTTCTTACCTTTAGCATAGAATTTTTATTCATTTGTTTCTATTGTTTTGTTGTTTTTTTCCATTTATGTTTAAACTTTAAAAGAAATTTTGTGTTAATAAACAAATTAATAATTTTATATTTATTTCCTTTTAAATTAAACCGACTACAGGGTATTAAGAGTTCTCAGCTTTGGAAAATAATAATAAACAATTAAACATAATTAAAATAGATTAGATAATTTATTTAAAAAATAATAAACTGGCCAAATCTCTAAAACAAGGAAAACCATAATGGAAAAGCGAAATGAAAATGATGTTTTTCACAAAACATATTATTTATAGACGAGTAATCGTTTTCATTACAAAGAAAATACAATCCATTTGTTGTACAATATTGGTCTCGGAAAAATCAGCATCTGAGTATTTCTGTGGATACTTAATACCCACAAAATCTTAATGATTAGGCTGGAATTTTAAGACTATTTATAGGTTCCTACTTTATCGATGGTAATCTAAACTTTGTTAAATATCTACAGCTTCTGCAAGATCAAATTATTTCGACAGTTCAGCTGCTTTCCATTAATTTTGTGGAAATTTGGTTTTAACAGAATGTTTGTTCAAGTCACAACGCATGAGCAGTGACACAATTTCTTCAAACGACATTTCCTGACCGTTAAATATCTACACGTGGTACGATTACGTGGCTTTCCAGATCTTCAGATTAATCTCCAAATGATTTTTATTTTGGGATATCTAAAACAATCTGCTTTTCGACACGATTTTGAGAAAGTTAAGAATTTTATTGGATTAAGGAAGAAAATTATCCAAATTTGTGCCAACATTACACTAAATCTACTCAGCAATGAAAGATTATCTCTGTTTTACAGATTTGACCATTGTTTGGCACAACAAGGTTGTTTTTATTTAAACCTTCATTAGATTTTTAATTTTTTTTTTAAAGTTCAAATTTTAATTTTATTTTTTAGAAGTGTTATGTTTCTTAATTCGTAGAATATTTCTTTACATTCAAATCTGTTATGGTTAAAATAATCACATTTTTAGAAGGGAATTTATTTGATCTCTTGCACGCTTAGTAGTCTCTTTCCTGAGAAGTCGGACGTACACACCGTCGCTAAAAGCTTCATGCTGATTAGTAACGTCGCAAACACATGTCGATAAAGTGGGGAAAATTTAAATTCGCGAATATGTATTATACATATTTTGTGCTGATCGACTGGATACTGGATGGTCGACTAGATTATAGTCCAGCTATCTGTTTTGCTTTGAAATTTTTATGTTCCACACATATTTTTCCATATCGGTATACAGGGTTATTCACGTCAAATATGGCTAAGCTACTCAATTTTTCCGAAAGCTTTAATTTTGGGATATATAGAGGACTATTAGAGGTACATTTTAAGATTATTTTCGTATTATATAGGGAATTCCAGAAATATTAAATGTATCAAAATTTTTTTTATTGAAATGCACTATATATTACTTCATGTTCGGTTTTTAGGATGAACTGTTAACTTTTTCATACCAAATTCAATTTGAATACTAGTAATGGATTACGTTTTGTGTGAAAAATTGACTACAGGGTGGTCGAAAATTAGCAATACATTATTGCTACTTTTGAATGATAATAACTTCAAATGGAAAACCCTGTATATTATCACAAGGGTAGATGTAAAAGTTAATTTTCTATCGAACAATATGTTTAGAATTTAAACCTATTCGTTGTAAGTTTAGAGCAAACATTTTAAGAATATTTTTACAATTAGTAATTATTAAAAAACTGTTTTAAATATGTGTAAATATTAGATTAAATAAGATTTAATAAAATATAAGAATTGCATTGATTTATTGGTACAAACAAATGCAATTAAACATATACAATTAAATTTATGTCAAATATTTGGTGACCATCTGACTCCAAAGACAAACGTATACTTTTTTTTGGCAATAATAGCAATAATAAGAGATGGGTAATTTATAGTTAATAACCTTTTACCAAAAAAAAAGATATATCTACTATTTTTCTACAAATTTGGATTATTGAAAATTCGAGAGGGTTAATAAGTTTTTGATTATTTTTAACTTGACAATGAAGCAATATTTCGTAGACCATAATATTTTCCTAAATTATTTTCTTGTATTTCGATTTTATAAACATTTTAAAAAAATTAGAAACGAATAAAATTTTACCCAAACAACTGTTTTTATTTTAGATTAGTCTATTTCTCAGGGGATTTATAAAAAAATAATAAACCATTTTTGACACGAACTTTTAATAATGACATTTTTTAAATTTTATAATATAATATTTTTACAACTAACTACATAAAGAAAGATCAATTTGAAAAAAAAACTTTAATATCATAACTTAAACGGTTGTTAGAATTTTTTAAAATTATTTTTCCATATTCATTAATCAAAAATAATTATTATTTTTATGGCATGATTTTTTGGAGTGGTTTTTTTATACTAAAATTGAAACGATATATAAAAGATAAGCTGACCCCTGCGCAATGATTTTACATGTTAATATTAAAATATATACTCTTTTATTGGGTGTTTTTTTTTTTAAAAAAATGTGGGACGCTTTTAAATTTTGCGTGTCATCTTGACGTTACATTATTGTTATTATACTTATTATTTTACGTAAAAAAAATTGTAAATCATATTTTGTTGTAAAATCCCTAAAAATTGAATTTAAATTTTTTTTTCCAATTATTCAAAAATTTATAAAAAAATTTTAAATTAATTCTTTTAATTCTTGTTTTTTATGTGGTTATTAAAAAAATACACCACTACATTGTGACGATCAATTTATTTTTAATTATAATATATTTCCCGTACCATTTAATATTTTAAATAATTCTGACAAGTAAACAAAATTTCAGTGAATTTTTTCTAAATTATTTAATTATTTTTTTTAATGGGTAAATAAAACTTATATTTTGTCGTTCCCGCAGCAACATTTTGATTTAAATATTTACCTTTTAAAATTATGTTAAAATTGTTCCAAAAAAGGGTACTTACTTTTCCAAAAATCCTTTAAGTTCAGCTATTCAAACCACAAAAATTCTTATTTTAAATTTACAAACACGGTCCAAACCGTCACACGGAAAACACCGAACACTAAATATTTATTAGAGAAAAAATAACAATGCACCTAACGCGATCTCGAAAATCGAAAGGACCCCAAAAATCACTCGACGGATTCCAGCATGCGATAGCACCGCTAACTTCGATCCGTTCTTCTTTTCTGTCTTCGACAATCGACAATCGGCTACCGACTAACTGGCGTATTTGAAGCAATGCCGCCTGCCGTGATGAGAGAATGGCACAGATCGGGCGCAGGAGACCAGTCTCGACTCGCCATCACTAGACAACTAGGTCATTGGAAAAACTCTCTCTGGTTCATCCCAGACACCCTTGCTCGAGCAGTCCTTTTTATGCTTCTGGTTACTTCCATTGCGGTACTTTCTGGTTCAAGAGTTGGCTGTACTTTGCGCTGACCATAAAGTATGCAATACCTCGAAAACTGTTTGTTTGCAACAGTTAAAATTTCATAAGTATCAAATTCTAGCTACACTGAAATTGTCAAGTTGAAATTCAGATGTAGGGGGGTAAAGTTTAACCCACAGGGATTCCATTTTTTGCCAGGACAAAATTTTCAACTCAATGTAACAAAACAACCAGTCTGTTTAAGGAATTGTTACGTTTTTTTTTTTTTAATCGCAAAAAGGGTAGACCTATCGTGTGGGCCGCGGACTGCGACTATTAGAAGGGAAAGGGATTATAGAAAGGAAATGATTGTGGACACGCTTTTTAAAAAGTTGCAGGTCATAGTTTTCTGGAAAAACTGATTTTGGAAGCTTATTCCATTCCGTAGCAGCCCTGTAAAAAAAGGATTCTTGATGAAGATTGGTCCTTGTAGTGTCAAGCTTGAGAGTAAATGTGTGAGACTGATCAGCGTGCCGAGTTCTTCGGCCGAATGTGGCCAATGGTGGTACAAGAGTTTTTATTTCTCTGGAGCATCTGCCATGGAAATATCTGTATAGCAATGACTGGTCTGCAACTCTTCTTCTATGTTCTAGAGGGTGAAGGGTATCTGTGAGAGTTGAGCTGTTTATCAAGCGAATGGCTCTTTTCTGAATGGAATCTAGAAAACGAAGAGAATGCCTTGGTGCTGAACCCCAAATATGCAAGCAATACTCCAGTAGAGGTCGGATTTGAGCCTTGTACGTCGTCAACAGTTGATCAGGAGTAAAAAACTTTCTGGCTTTCCACAGAAAACCTAGCCTCTGGCTTGCCGACTTTGCGATGTTAGCAACTACAACGTATTGTGGTCAATGAGTCCGCCCCTGTTATTTTATCCGGCCTGAGGGCACGAGGCTGTGTATCGTCCACAGAAAGATGTGTGTTTTATTTTTGGCGGTATCAAAACGTCCGACACTTGTCAAACTGCAAAAAAGTAATATGTTGCAATTTGTTATTCCTAAACGACTAGAATTTTTACGCACTTATTATACTAATACCGCAGGAATCATTTATGCCTTCATGCTGCATTAGAACGTATCTAGTTCGTTATCACTTATAAATGTTCGTGTTTAAGATTGGCTCATTTGAATGAACATGCGTTGTTTTCTGTGTTGACACTGCAATAATTTTCCGTTTTGAATAGTCCACATAAACAAGTGTTATCCAATTAAAAGTGGGTGTGGGCTAGATTTGTTTATTTCGTATTGGCTTAATATCCAATCTTATTCGTTGTTCTGGAACGCGCCGTTGTGTTAATGTGATTATTTCTTATTTCAGTGTTGTATTTGGATTTTAATTTTTTTTAAATATGTTTCTGGAGGAATTTTAAAAGTGATAAAAATTAGGTAGTTCCAGAGAGTTTTAATTAAATTTATAATTGATCCAATAATGAATACGTACATATACTTATATGCATACTTCATCCGAGGTTGAAGTTTATTTTGAGAGTAAAGAAGGATTGAAACCAGATGGAGGATGTGCGACAAAAATTAGATATTTTTATAAAAATGTCGTCACTATCCACTTAAACAATTATTAAATATGTGTACCCCCAACTAAAATTAAAAAGTAATGGGTAAAATTAGGGTGAATTGGAAAGGATTCACGTTTTGACAAAAATTTCAAAACCCTTCATTAGAAAAGTAAATACAAGCGAGATATATGTCTTCCAAGAAATAAGTGGAATCAGAGAGTTTTGGTCAGTGTAAAACATTGTATGATGGTTAATATCGGAAAAAAAGGTTAATAATTTTTATTGCAATAACATTGTTCCTTTTTTTCATATCATCAAAAATAAAATCAAGTTGGTACGGAATTTACCATAAAAATACTTTTAAAAAAGTGCTTTATCTTTGGGTTTAAGATATCGTACCATAAATAGAAGACAAAAAATAATAATTTTACGTAATGAAAACCTCTTTAGAATAAATGAAATTTATGGGCAAGGTAGATTCATAGTGTTTATTTTGACTAAACCCATGATGTTTTGAAAAAAGGATCGAGTGATTAATCTGCTCCGTAAATACTTTCCCAAATAGCGGGAAACGTATTATAATATTTCATGTCGCTAATAAAAACGGTTTTGTACCAAATTGTTTGCTATTATTAGCAAATAATATTTTAAGTTGTTGGTTACGACCCATTAATGTCCGGTCCTGGACGCGCCGTCGGCTAAATTCTTTGAGGTGCTAAATTTGTGAAACAGAAAAAAATATTTCTGACTTCAACAATTCTTGTTTTAAATAGTTGTTATTTATTGACACAAAAGAATGCGCAGCTAGTGCGGCTTTTAGACTTAATACTGTATCCCCATGGATGGAAATGCACTATGGTCACTCTAGAAACCCAAGGGAATACGACCTGTGCACAAACAATACTGACAACACTAAACCTACCCTTATGTTCGAAGGTGACCTATCCCTGGAAAACTCATCCAGAAAAGATTGGGCCGAGAATCTAGTTAAACCTCAGGGAGCAGTATTTTATACGGACGGCTCTAAACTAGAGGGGCGAGTAGGTTGCGAGGTTTTCTCAGAAGACCCCTAACTTAGCCTGTGGTTTCGATTACCGAGGACGCTCCGCAACGAACAAAAGTTTAGCGAAATATCCATTCTTTGCGACAGCCAGACTGCTATCAAATCACTGAACTCAGTCTACTTGCCCTCTAGGGCAGCAGTTCAATGCCAAGTCGCCCTAAATGAGCTGGCAGCTAAGTTTAGAGTTCACATTGTCTGGTTACCTGGACACAGGGACATACCAGGCAACTGTAAGACGGACGAGCTAGCAAGAGAGGGCACCAACTCTCCCAGCCGTATCTGTCTCATCTCAGCAAGAAGTACCGATTGCAAATTGCCGGCACCACCTGCACAGCAAAGTTGTTTAAAAAGCCAACTTGAGGTGGCAAAATAAACCCACATGCACATCATCGAAACAGATTTGGCCTAAACTAGACCTACGTTGGACTAATGATGTTTTAACTCTATCCAGGAAGTCCATTGGAAATGTGATCGCGGCCATAACAGGACACTGGGCAGGTAGAACCAACCCATGCACGGCGCATGGGAATCGCAGAGCTACGACACGACTTCTGTTAAAGCTGTCACGATAAGAAAGAGGAGGAAACAACATTCTTAGAGAAATAGGACTGGAACAACGAGACCTTAAAATAATAGCCAACCTTAACTGGAACCAAAGTGCTCGAATAAGAATCGATAACACCGCGTCCGACGAGATCAAAATCCTGAGAGGCGTTCGTCAAGGATGCATTTTATCACCACTGTTATTTAATTTGTATTCCGACAGGATATTTCAAGAGGCGTTGGATGAATGTGACGAGGGGATATCTGTCAATGGGATTAATATCAACAATCTGAGGTATGCGGATGACACGGTTCTTGTTGCCGACTCACTGGAAGGACTGCAGGAGCTGGTAAGCCGCGTGACGGCTGCAAGCTCAGAGGCCGGACTTAGCCTGAACGTGAGAAAGACAAAGTGGCTAGCAGTTAGCAAATCAAACAACGTGGACGGACACCTGACAATTAACGGTCAACGAATTGAGCGAGTAGAAACTTTTAAATATCTTGGGTGTCAACTAAATGAGAAGTGGGACAGCATGCAGGAGATTCGTGCCAGAATAGAACAAGCTCGTGCTTTGTTCCTGAAAATGCGTAAAGTACTTTGCAGCAGAAATTTAAGCTTGTCTCTGCGCGTCCGAGTGCTTCGCTGTTACGTGTTCAGCATACTGTTTTATGGAATGGAAGCTTGGACTTTGACAGATGCGATGTGCAAAAAATTGGAGGCCTTTGAAATGTGGACGTACAGAAGGCTATTAAGAATCTTCTGGGTAGAAAGAGTGCGTAACACCGAGGTACTTCAACGCCTCGACAAGCAGCTGGAAGTTCTGTTTACACTAAAAAAGCGCAAACTGGAGTATTTTGGTCACATCTTAAGAAATGACAAGTATCGACTTTTAAAGCTTATTATAGAAGGGAAGATCGAAGGACGAAGAGGCCCGGGTAGAAGAAAGAAATCCTGGCTAAAAAACTTAAGACAATGGTATGGAGTGAGCACTACCACATTGTTCCGCCGAGCTGTAGACAAGGTTCAGATGCGCTGATGATTGCCAACGTCTGAGGAGAACAGGGCACCTAAAGAAGAAGAAGGAAACAATGGTACATCTTTTCTGCCAATGCCCGGCTTTCTATACTAGGGCAACCGAACTTTGATGATTTATCTGATCTTAGCTCAGTTAGCATTAAAGACCTCACACTATTTATTCCAACTTGTTTTCACGGTCAAGGGGAGAAGGCACCGCCGTCCATCACTGTATCACAACGGGCCAAAAGGCCTAAGTGGGTTCACTCCGAACCGCCGTTTTAACCTAACCTAACCTAACCTAACATAACTGTGTAAATAGTCAGGAAAAGTAAAGTTATGGTAGAAGTTAATCATATTTAGATTTTACTATTCAAAAAATTAGTTAGCTCTATTGTACTGGTTCTAGTATTTTAGTGTTAGACCTTTTATCTAGTTGGTTTTGAAGATTAGTTGAAGTGTGCTTCGAAAGAGAAGGAGAAGGAGGGGTTTTGTGTTTTTCCATGTAAAGCAGGACCTTTAAGGGATAATATCCAAGTGGCATTTACTAATTTAGTGAACCACCATGTATAATAATAAATGTGTGTACAAGTAGGTACATATTTAGATCTACAATTGAAACAGAAATAATGCAATTAGAACTTTCACAAATGTAACCGAGAAGATGAGGAGTATCTGCTTATCGTAAAACGTAGTGAAATTAATAAATAGTATACAATTAGTCAAAATTTTAGTATACCTAAATCAGCGAAAGTTGCCAATAAATAATTCTAGTCGACGGGATGGAAAAAGTGCCTACCCACCTAAATCATATACCATTAGGTAAATAGACTACGTAAAATATATACCGCCAATGTAATCAAACAGCGTCGTAGCGTAGAATAAATTTTATTTACTTTTCTCCATTATTTTTTCACCAGACGACAAAAAATGTACATACATAAATACATATAGTCACGCCTCTTTCCCATAGGGGTAGGCAGAGACCACTTCCTTCCACTTGCTACGGTTCTAACACACATCTTTTGCTTCCTCTACTTTCATCAGTGCTCTCATCCATGCTCGTCGGTTGTTGGTACTTTTAACCTGTTCTTTTGTCAAAACAATGCGATCTGATCAAGATAAGTTCACCGAGGTCGACCTCTACCGACTTGCCCATTCACACTCGCCTTATTAATCTGTTTCTTTAATCTTCCTTCATCCATCCTCTCTACGTATCCAAACCATCCAAGCATTCTTTTATTAATCTTTCTAAACACATCTTCTTTTACACCACACTATTTCTTACTTTATCTAACCGAGTCACTCCGGCTATACTTCTCAGACTACTCTTCTCCGCAGCATGTTTCTTTTGCCAAACCTAACATTCACTACCATGCATAAGTGTAGGAACCAACACTCCTCTATGCACAGCCAGACGTGCCTTTTTTGACACTTTCTGGTTGTTCATAAACCTATGCAGTGCCCCATTTATCTGTTTTCCTGCCAACACCCTTCGCTCAATGCCACTGTCATACTTTCCATCTCTCGTAAACTTTGAACCCAAGTACACAAATTCATTTACTTGTTCCACTCTTTCTCCCTCAATCGAAACTTCACAGTTTGTCATGCTTTCTTTTATTTTCAAAAGCCATTACTTTTGTTTTACTTGCATTTATTTTCATCCCTTTGATTTTCAGGGCATCATGCATAACATTGCTAAGGGGCTGATACGATTTAGTTTTAAATGTGCGTATTTGTCAAGCGAGTTTCAGTCCAACCATCAAAAGTCGATGATCGTTATATGATAAGTTCAATGTAGTTAGATTTGTGATATAATTGGTGAGTTAAATTCTTTTAATTTGTTAAATTATTTTGCCAAGAATAACAGTTATCCTATTTTATTATTTCCAAAACTATATGCTGTACGTTTTCCCCATGATTTTAATTTATAAATTATGAAATTTTAAGTTTTTAATGCTACAATTAATTTGAAAATCCAAACAAACCACTGTTATTTCATAGTTTTTATCACTGCTGTCGATTTATTACTTTGTCGATGATTATTTTCTAACCGTTGTAATGCCCCAATAATATTTGGAATGCGTACGCCTATGTAATCGTGAGCTATATTATTACATTGCTAATTCACCAACTAAAATGCCACAAGTTCTTAATTAAGGATTTGTGATTTGTATAAACAGTTATTATACAGCGGCGATATGCTGGATTGTTTAGTTTTCTTTTTATTTCTTTAACAACAATTAGAACGTATTTATCTATTTATAAAATAAATTTTATTGCAATCTATTCTGATTAATACGGATTGTGCTTGCAATTATAGCCATTTTCACATGAATCCGACTCGTTTTATTTCCAATCGAGATAATATTTTATTTATAACAAATATTCGAAAGTTTTTAACGAAGGCTTTAAAATAAATTTTAAAATTAATATAAAATTATGTTGATAATTTCTGTAACACTGATATCTTTTTAACTTCCTTAACTCACCGTATTGAAACTCGAAACAAACACACCCAATACAAGAGGTCATTAATTTATCAATGTAAGAACTAAACCTTCTTCTTCTTCTTCAAGTTGCCGTGTCCTCCTAGAACATTGGCGATCATTCGCATGATCTTCACTTTGACTACAGCCGACCTAAAGAGTGTTGTGGTGTTAACTCCATGCCATTGGCGAAGATTCTTGAGCCACGATGTTCTTCGGCGACCAGGACCATGCTTTCCCTCCATTTTTCCTTGAATAATAATTAGGAGCAATTCATATTTCCGATTTCTCATTACGTGGGCAAAGTACTTCAGCTTTCCTTTTTTTATGGTATTAAGTACCTCTCTTTGTTTATTCATACGAGGAAAAAACCGCTTCATTCGTCACCCTGTCCATACACCATATCCTCAGAATTCTTCGATAATTCCACATTTCGAAAGCCTCAATCCTCTTGATCATTGTTTCAGTGATGTTCCATGCTTCCATCCCATAGAACGATATGCTAAAGACATATCAACGTAATAGGCGTATTCTTATGGGAATTCTTAGAGTTCTGTTGCTAAGCACTTTTTGCTTGTTCTTGAAAGATGTTCGTGCCTGTTTTATTCTGCTTTTGATTTCTTGAGTTAAGTCCCATTTTTTACTTACCCAGCAGCCTAGATATTTGTATTTTTGTAATCTCTTCACTATTTCTTCATTTATGTTGTCGGCTATATTTTTGTTTTTGCTGACAACTATCCATTTGTTTTTCTTTATATCGTTAACCCATTTGTTGGCTATGGTCTGTAACCGCTGCTAAGAGTGCCTGTAAATCATCTTTATCTGTTGCTAATAAGACAGGGTCGTTCGTATATCTTAGATTGTTGATGACTTTTCCATTATCAATTATACCATCTGTTCTGTCTTCGACGGCTTCTCTGGAAAAAAATTCTGCATATAAATTAAACAGAAAGGGGGAGAGCACACAGCCTTGTCGGACTCCTTTCATTATTAGGTACTCATAATAGGTTGATAGGTCTGGCCGTTAATTCTAATGTCAGCTGTCTGATTCCAATACAAGTTAGCGATTGTCCTAATGTCTCGTCTCGTATAAGAAGAAGAACTAAACAATTAAGTAAATACCAAGTAATTTAACTGCCAAAACTGTTAAAAAAAATTTTACGGGTTGCACTCTGGGAGTGCATAGATTATGAATAATGCATTATTTTTATTAACGCTTTATTATAAATCATATATTAAACATCAGTACCAGATTTGAATGTTTTCGATTTCTTTCTTCCGCTTTTTGTTTGATCTTCTTTCAATATGGCGCTTTTCTTCCTACCTCGACTTTTTCGTTTTCGGCTACCTCGTTTTCGGTTTTGTCGCTTTTGGCTACGTCGTCTACGGCTTCTGCTTCTATTTTTTCTTCGTCTTCGAGCCTCCGTTATCGGCAAACCAAAACCTAATTTAAACCTTCCCCCGTTCTCTTTGATCAAACCAGCTTTCAGTCCAGTTTTTAATGCTTTTTTAACACAAATTGATGCATTTTTTAACGGCTTCTTGCACTGATAAATTATTTGATCTAAAATTTTGTCGGGGGGAGAACCATTAGAGTCATTAAGACACGCTATGGTGTCCATAGCACTTAAATTTTGAATTTAGCTACTAAATTAATTTGTCAAAATGACATAAAAAATGTACTTGAATTTGTCAGTTTGTTGAATAAGGTTGCCAAGTTACCAGTCAAGAAAAGTCGCATTTTATATTGCTCCAGTGAAATACATCCGTCTTACGAATTTTCGATCAGGCCACGTGTCCTGACGCGAGTTTAACATTTTTTACCCATTACAAAAAAAGTTCACAGCGTGCCATAAGAAGTTATCACTTCAAAATGTGGAAAAACGGTGGATGGTTAAGCCATGGTAGCTTGTGATAAAGAAGAAGGCATGAGTGATTGGGACTGTTTGAAGTCCAAGGACTACGCACGATGCATTTATTTACCTTTTGGTGGGGACAATAGAATCGCCTCTTAGGAAGAACTGTGAGAGTAAGTCGTCCACCCTAACCCCAGGAGGTATCCGATCTTTGTGCTCATTTATCAAGTGGATGAAGTCCAGGTGCAGAATCTTTAAACGCATACCAAGAAATTTATTACGTCTGCGAATATATCCCAAAAATTTACGAACGACTGGCCGACAAAGCGACGTGGGCTGCGAGGGTCGTAAGATACAAAAGTGGGTTATCTTTGGTTAAGTGGAACATATAAAAATTAATCGTTAAAACACACTGTCTGATAATTAGTTTTAAACTCGCGAATGTTCACATACCCATCATCGGTGAATGTCCATCGAGAAATACGAAGACTTTTATTGGCAAAACACGCACGTTCTCTGTTAATTCCACGAATTATACCACATGCACTTTTTTTCTTAATGATTTCTGTTACAACAGAATCGGACTTTATTTTATTGTGCAATATATCTTTTAGAATTGTTCACAGTGTCCATAAGAAGTGTTCTGTAAGAATAAATAATTATAATTATCCTTAAAAAAACAGAAGTAAATATCATTTACCATAGCAGTCTTCTTCTTTGTGTGCCATGCTTGTTTTCAAACGTTGGCTATCATCAAGCGTTCAGGCGTTGGCTATCATAGAGTTGACAATTTGTTGGAAAGCTTCTCGATCGGTAGCTACATGAAACAATTCTTCGACTGTTCGACCCGTCTAATATTACGAAGCCAAGAAAGCTGTTTTCTGCCAATCCATCGCTTTCCTTCTATTTTACCCTGGATAATTACCATAGCAGTACACACACCAAAACCCATGATAATATTTATCCTTAAAAAAACAATATCCATCACAATATTGGAGGAAGTAGTACATGGACCAAGTACTTTCGCAATGGTAAATCTGTGCTCCAAAATAAAGCTCAGTATCTCACTGATTGTCAGTTACCAGCACATCTCTTTTAAGATGGGGCTATTTCAAATTCACTGCCATGATCTTTACCAGAAAATACAAACTCGAACCCATTAGCCCTCTGAGGCTATGGAATCAGGAACTGAAATACTCTTCTTCAGTGAAGTACCTAGGCGTACATCTGGATTCAAAACTAAAGTGGAGCGTACACCTCGAGGCAAAGAGGAATAAAATATATGCCTCACTGTGAGGCATGCAAGAGAGCCATGGGAAAAACCTGGGGGCTAAAACCGAGGGTAAGCCTGTGGTTATATCGGGCGGTATTACTACCGTCACTAATTTACGTAGCTGTAGTCTGTTGGCCAAGGGTGGAAGTGGCCGGGGCTGTGAACCTGTTGAGAAGCATGCAAGGAAAACTCTTGAGTGCTGCAACGATGGCAATGAGCACCGCCCCCTCAGAGGGACTACAAATAGCCCTCAGCGTACCACCTTTGGATCTCCTAAACAAAAATCGGGCCAGGAACACTGCATACAGACTAAAGTATCAGGGTGGGTGGAGGAACGACGGGCTTGGTCACACCAAGATCGAGGCCCTCCACAAACACCCCTTCACAATAAAATCTGACAAGATTCCAAAAAAAGACCTATAAAAGAACTATAAAACAAAAATACCAAATATCAGTGGTCTGGGTGCGACTCGAAAGGTCTACATGACTAACTTCCCAGTGAAAAGTGTGAAAAAATACCATATGTTTTGTTGTTATAATTATTATTATTATTAAAAATATTTTTATCATAGTTTTCATACAAATATTTCTAAAAAAAAATATTATTTAAAAGATCTTAAAATTCTGTATATAAAATACTATAATATATAAATTCCAAAATTCAGGTAGTTTATCATTTTTTTTCAGTTTTTTAATTCTCAAAAATTTGACCGATTTTGCTAAAAATCTAATCAGTTCTAAGTTGCGTAATTATGCGTCGAATGCAGTTTGTTCCACGTCGATATCATTTTTTGTTCTTGAGATAATCAAGACGAAAAATATTTCCAAACGCACATACGAACATACGTAGATACAAACACACAGACGTCCACTATTGCATTCGACTCTGGGGACCTTAAAATGTGAAGAAATGTCAAAATTCGGGATTCGCAAAATCGGACCCATTACTATAACTTTCCGTTGGGAAGTTAACCAGAAAAGACTGGTTGAAGAAAACACCATTGACCAGCCCAGGAGTGAAACGATGGTACACTGACGGATCAGGGTACCAGGGCAGGTGTGCCTCGGTATTTCAGGCCGAGGTCTATGCCAACCTCAGTTGTACCACGCACCTTACAGAAAAGAGAGTGACCAACAATGAGATTGATATTCTCGCTGACAGTCACGTGGCACTCACTGAGTTAGCTACTGCAAATAGGGTCACTCTTACTTAGGTTCGTGGACACACAAGGATAAATGGCAATGAGGTAGCCGATGAAGTGGCATGAAATGGAACCTTGGTGGAACCAAGAAGCTTGTTGGTCAGATTGCCAATTACCGAAGCAAAACATGAATTGAAACTTATTCTTGAGCAAGAACATATCGCTCAGTGAAATGCAAATACTGGCTGCAGAACATCAAGACAGCTGATGAGAAAGCCTCTCCAGAAGAGGGCAGACGCACTCTGGACGATGAACCGGAGTTAGGGTAAGCAGCACGCTTGGCCTGCTCACTAGCCACATTGCACTAAGGAAGCACCTCATCAAACTTAAGCTGGCGGCTGAGAAGAATGCCGACTATGCGGCAAAGAGGAACACACACACACACACACACACACACACACACACACACACACACACACACACACACACACACACACACACACACACACACACACACAAATTATATTGACTTTTAACACATGCGCAAAAGCAAACAATAATCGGTCTTTCTGCGCAGTTTATAGATACTAGTACAATGAACAATATCTCAAACATCTAAAGACCAAAGTATATCGAGTTTGGTATCAAATTAAAGGCCTACGCGAGCTTAAGCGAATGACGTTAACTAAATCTAAAAACAAACTGAAACAATTTTTTAAAACACAAACACAAACAGGCCGAAAGACACACACACAAAGCCACACATACACACACACGCACACACACACACACACACACACACACACACAAACACACACAAATTATATTGACTTTTGACACATTCGCAAAAGCAAACAATAATCGATCTTTCTGCGCAGTTTATAAATACTAGTACAATAGACAATATCTCGACCATCTAAAGACCAAAGTATATCGAGTTTGGTATCAAATTAAAGGCCTACGCGAGCTTTAGCGAATGACGTTAACTAAATCTAAAAACAAACTGAAACAATTTTTTAAAACACAAACACAAACAGGCGGAAAGACACACACACAAAGCCACACACACACACACGCAAACACACACACACACACACACAAACACACACACACACACACAAATTATATTGATTTTTGACACATTCGCAAAAGCAAACAATAATCGATCTTTCTGCGCAGTTTATAAATACTAGTACAATGGACAATATCTCGACCATCTAAAGACCAAAGTATATCGAGTTTGGTATCAAATTAAAGGCCTACGCGAGCTTTAGCGAATGACGTTAACTAAATCTAAAAACAAACTGAAACAATTTTTTAAAACACACACACAAACAGGTGGACAGACACACACACACAGAAATTATATTGAATTTTAACACATGCGCAGAAGCGAACAATAAAGTGTCTTTCTGCGCAGTTTATGGATACTAGTACAATGAACAATATCTCGACCATCTAAAGACCAAAGTATATCGAGTTTGGTATCAAATTAAAGGTCTACGCGAGCATACACATTATGTGTTTCTGCCCGATGCTAGCAGTGTACAGGTACCAAACCTGGGGCCGCATGATAATGGATCCGAGTGATCTAAATGAGACAGGGCCAACATAAATCCTGTGGTTTGCCAAAACCAGCGGACTGAAATTCTGATGCCCTGAAGACACACCATGCTAATGGCTATCAGCATCTTTCGGTGATTTAAATAGTGTTTTTTTATGTTTAATTAAATAGTGCATGTGATTTTCTTTGGCTAAAATCAATAGGACAATTTAAAGAGTACGAGTAGGTACTCTGTTTTTGTGTCAATACAATTACATTTGCTTCCTGTTTAAAACCGATAAAATTAACAATAACAAAATCATGTTTTATTTTAATGTCTTTTGTCAGGCTCGTTTTTGTGCCAAAGTTAAAACAACAACAAACACGGTGACATATACAGTGGGGGTTAAATATACAATATATTTAATGGAGCAACTAAATATGTAAAATACTTAGATTATTTGTATATGTTTATTTTAACAACACAAGTATCCTGTTTTGTTTTTGAGGAAATGGTACATACATACATACATACATACATAAAGTCACGCCTTTTTCCCATAGGGGTAGGCAGAGACCACTTCCTTCCACTTGCTACGGTTCGTACACACATCTTTTGCTTCCTCTACTTTCATCAGTGCTCTCATACATGCTCTTCGGTTGTTGGTACTTTTGACCTGGCCTTTCTTCAAAACAATGTTGATCTGATCGAGATATGTTCTCCGAGGTCGACCTCTACCGATTTGCCCATTCACACTCGCCTTATAAATTTGTTTCTTCCTTCATCCATCCTTTCTACGTGTCCAAACCATCTAAGCATTCCTTTATCTATCTTTGTGACCACATCTTCTTTTACACCACAGCGTTTTCTTATCTCACTATTATTAAATGGTACAATCTCATTTAGTTGAATCCTGCTCTGTCGATGAATGCATTGAATGAAATAATTAAGCGCGTTTTTAATTCGCACTGATTTGACGAGAGGGAAAACAGTATTGTTGCACCAAAAGATTTGGGTTACTTTAATATTAATGTATCGTTAAATTATGGATTTATGTGAAAAAATTTCTAACCATACGACCACTTAAGAAACTACGTGGCCATACTATCAGCAGGTGATCCGAATTCCGACCATCAATGTCATATTAAACAAAATTATCGCACTCGTTATGAGAAATCGAAAAGAACTATTTATAGGGTGGACGTTAAATAAATATAAACAACGGAGAGAAAGAATAAATTCAGTAAACATTGAAATTAATGTTGTCGGTGATATTTTTAATACGCTTATATTAGTTTTACATGTATCTTATCTGTATGTTTGTAACTGACTCTTTGGCCTCGATTTTGCGATCAGATTTAATTTAAACTTTGCACACTTGTCGATCAAAATATCCGATTATCCTGATTACTTTCGCCAGGATTTATCAATTTCTTCAGGTATCCTTTGCATGAGAGCAAGAGAGATAGAACTAGTGTGTGAACTACGCGTGCGCGCAGAACAAATATTAAAACAGTTCATCGCATCGGTGGTTCAGTGGTAGAATACTCGCCTGTCACGCAGGCAGCCTGGGTTCGATTCCCCGCCGATGCATTCTTTTTGTACTTTTAACATTTAATACATAATGTTTTTATTGAGTAAAACAAATCGAACTAAAAAGCGAAACATAAATTATGGTTTAAAAAAACACTAAAAAAAATTGTTTTAGAGTTAATCAAACTAAAAAGTAAAAAATAATTCCTAACATAGGAGTAAAATTACTGACGAGAAAATTAATGTCACTGTTCTAAGAGCGTGGGATGCTTTTATTTCGAAACGCAGAGTTAGTTTAAAAATGTCGTACAAAGCACCCCACGCTTTTAGAACAGTGACATTAATTTTCTCGTCAGTAATTTTATTTCTATGTTAAGAATTATTTTTTAGTTTGATTAACTTTTTTAGTTTTTTTAATCTATAATTTTTATGATCGTGGTATCGAAGTTTATCACAATTTTCGCAAACTGCATTCACTCAAAAATCGAGATTAACAAGCTAATCGTTATTTTCAAAACAAACATAGAAGTAATTTATTTATAACGTTCGAACAACCTCAACGTTGAGTGGAAATTTTCAACAGAATCGAGTGAGAAAATCTGAAATATTTTGTTTTGGAATCATTTGATGCTTAAAATATTCGTGAAAGTATAAAGACGAACGACGGCTTTTTGTCCCGAAAATAGAACCCTCCATCACGTTTATCGCGGCTAAATGCAGCTTTGCCCGATTTCGAGACATTTCCATTATCTACTGAATTCACCCAAAACTTTTGCTGTAATATTTTCATTCAAATTTTGCCATTATTTCTTGGCGAATTCGACTAAAAAATTTATTAATTTTCAATTTTTTAACTCGCCCTTTTGCATAACTGAAATCGCGACGAAAAAATTTGTTCATGAGTTTTAAAAAAATTTGTCGGCCAAGAACTTTTAAAATTTAATTTTTTTTTTATGTTCTGGTTCCCACGAAAAGGGATATCCTGTAATGTTTAGAGAACATCGTAGGAACCAAGGGAAAGAAGGTAGGAGTTGGTGTTCTTGTTAAATTTCTGAAGGTTGTATGCCTCGGGGAACACCTCCCTAGGCAATGAGTTTCAAAGCCTCGCAATTCGTTGGATGAATGAGTCTTTGGAAAGTGATGTTCTGCAGGTCTCCAAAGTTACCACGAAGGGGTGTGAAGACTGAACTTGACGGGTTAATCTCGAAGAGACTGCCAAAGGAGGAACGATTGTTGATATTTCAGAAGAGCATCGCCCATGAAAATATCTTTAAAATAGAGACAAATCGCCAACTTTTCTACGGTGTTCCAGACAAGTGAGCGAGTTTGTAAGCGAGGCATCACCGACGAGACGAATTGCTCTTTTTTGGACAGAATCCAATAGCTTCAGGATATGTTTAGGTGCCGCACTCCAAATATGGGAACAGTACAGGTCGGATCTGTGCCTTATAGATCATAAGCAGCTGACTGGAGGTGAAATATCTCTTGGCACGAAACAAAAAACCAAGTTTTTGGGATGCACTTTTGGCAATGGACCTCACGGGATTTTCTCAGGAAAGGGTATTGCTGATAGTAATACCAAGCATCGATATGGATGACTTCAGTGGTATGGTTACTCCTGACAAAGTTATGTTAGGCACAGTGAGATCGGCTTTTCTAGAGAAAAGACATGCTTGTGTTTTGTTTGCATTGAATTGATAATACAAAGTAGGTACAGTGCAACAGAAGTAGCTTGGCGGGCGAGAGATCACAAAATCTGCGCACAACGAAAACATTCGAATAACGATCCGATCGGCGACGAGAAATTTTCAGTAATCGTGAGTCTCAAGTACAATCGAAGGAAGAAGTTTACGAATGTGAAGTATATTCAGCCAAATATTTGTTATTTTAGAGGCTAGTCGCCTAAACATATCGGTGTGAACAGCTGTTCTCCAATATAAAGTACCTACTTGAGATAGAAGCACGAAACCAAAATAAGCCGTACGCATTTGGTAAACAACTTACCTTTAAGCACCACACGAATTCAAACAAATTAAAATGCCAAATGCTTTTGTCAGGATACACGGAGCTTGAAGAAGGAGAAGGAAGAAAGAGTGGAACAAGTAAATGAGTTTGTATAGTTGGGTTCAAAGTTTACGAGAGATGGATCAGTTTATCGAGTTATCAAGGTATCATCTGCTGCAACCATGCACTCAAAATATTTTATACACATGCAGCTTAGAAAGCTTCAAATTAGCTCTATACAATCATCTCATCCAAAATGCTTTTTACTCTGTAGAGAATTTCCTACTATCCTAATGACTTTTTAATATAACCACTTAAATAAAAGGGGGTCACTAGGACTTTTATATTTCTTATATTTATATATCTACTTAAAATAAGTGTTTTTCAGTGTAAAAATCTTATTTCGTGCAGTATCTTATCTGCTTAATTGTATTTATATTTTAAACTGTTTTATTCCCTTGAACTTGAAAACTTCTTAATAATCGTTGTGCAAAATTTGGTAAGAAGCAAACTTATGGTTTCGCGTCACCTAAAGTCAGCGTCAGTGGGTGACGTCATGAACCACGTTTGGCACCAGGCATTGTTAAGTAAATTATCTGCCTACGGTCTCCCAACCAAACTGCGCCAATGGCTCTTGAGCTTCATGCAAGATCGCTCCTTACATGTGGCAGTTGACGGCGTTTCTTCTGATGCGTTCAAAACTAATGCCGGGGTCCCCCAGGGTTCCATCCTGTCCCCCACCTTATTTCTTTTACACATCAACGACCTCTTGAAAACCACCACGAACCCCATTTACAGTTTCGCAGACGATAGCACACTTGTCTCAACTTTCACATCCTATCGATCACTTTCGGTGAATGATACAAATAGACTCAGGCAGGAACAGGTTGATTCCATCAATAGAGATCTTAAAGCAATCGTCGAGTGGGGAACCAACAATCTTGTTCAGTTCAACGCCCAAAAAACACAAAGTGCCACGTTTTCCAAGAAAGTGAATTCCTCAAATCATTTCATTACAATGTTCGGAAAAACCGTTGAATCAAGTCCCTTTATCTCGATTTTGCTAACGTCGCAAAGTCGGCAAGCCAGAGGCTAGGCTTTCTGTGGAAAGCAAGAAAGTTTTTTACTCCTGATCAACTGTTATTGCTCGCATATTTGGGGTTCAGCATCAAGGCATTCTCTTCGTCTTCTAGATTCCATTCAGAAAAGAGCCATTCGCTTGATAAACAGCTCAACTCTCACAGATACCCTTCACCCTCTAGAACATAGAAGAGAGTTGCAGACCAGTCATTGCTCTACAGATATTTCCATGGCAGATGCTCCAGAGAAATAAAAACTCTTGTACCACCACTGGCCACATTCGGCCGAAGAACTCGGCACGCTGATCAGTCTCACACATTTACTCTCAAGCTTGACACTACAAGGACCAATCTTCATCAAGAATCCTTTTTTTACCGGGCTGCTACGGAATTGAATAAGCTTCCAAAATCAGTTTTTCCAGAAAACTATGACCTGCAACTTTTTAAAAATCGTGTCCACAATCATTTCCTTTTTATAATCCCTTTCCCTTCTTATAGTCGCAGTGCGGGCCGTCCGCGGCCCACACGATAGGTCTACCCTTTTTGCGACTATTTTCATAAAAAAAAAAAAACTTCTTCTATCTATCTGTGAAAAGTTGTCTCAAGCTGACAGGCCAATATTATTAGGTTATTTATTATTTTATAACTTTAATATGGAGGGTGGTAAAATAAGAAGAACTCTCTTATAGGGGACTTTTATTAAAAAAGTGTGGTATATAAAGGTGGCGCTGATAGTCGTGAGGTTAGACCTGAACTCAGCTGTTTTAGATGAAGTAAAGTATGACAAAGAAAAATAAATATGTAATAATAAATTTTAAATAAAATAATATTGCCAACATATTGCCGTTTTTTGTATTATTTTATCAATTTTAGTACCCAAAAAAATTTTATAATTTGTAAATTAAAATTATTAAATAATAAATAACCTAATAAAAGTGAGCTGTCAGACCACTTTTTGACGGATAGATAGAAAAAGAACTTACATTATCAATACGAGGGTGGTCTTAAAAGTTTGCGACCTTAATAAAAACTAGGGAATGTGGTACTTACCAACATTTCAGCCATTTTGGACATGCAGTTGTTGTTTAACAATCGTTAAGAGACTCAATTTAAGTGCTTTTTGAAAATGGAAGAAATCGAGCATCAAAGTGTCAATAATGTTTGTTTTTGAAAGGCAATACGCCTACACAAATCAAAGATGAGTTGTACACTGTGTACGGGGACTCTGCACCATAATTTACCGCCGTACAATTTTAAGCAGCTAAATTTGAACGTGGCCATACCAGCTTGGGAGACGCTAAAGTTCACCAAAAATTATAACCGACGGATTAAAGTGAGAAAGATAGTAGAGACTATGAATATGTCCAAAGATTTGTCACATATTGAATCAATAATGCATGAAAGCTGTCCACGCATTGGGAGCCGCGTTTGCTCACGTTAGATCAAAAACGTGTTTGATTGAATATTTCCAACGCTCTGTAAGCACAGCTTAGGCGCAATAAATCTTAGTTTTGGCGCCAATTAATTACTGTAGAATAGTGGACTGCGAAGGGCGAATCAGCTCCAAAAAAAAACTTTTTTTCGGCTGGGAAAGTGATGGCGAATGTATATATATATATATATATATATATATATATATATATATATATATATATATATATATATATATAATATATATTTATATATATATATATATATAAAATTTTGACTATACCTTGTAAAGACCTGATCCATACATCTCCTTCCTCTTCTAAATCCTGCTTACACATCCCATATCATCTGCTCAGTTCCATTCGTCACTCTTTTAATCAATATATTTGCTTACAGCTTTCCGACTATGCTGAGTAAACTAATACCTCGGTAGTTCTTACAGTCCTGCTGCGAACATTCTCTCTTGTAAAGCGGCACGATAACAGCCTTGCCCCAGTCGTCTGGTACGCTACCACTCCTCCTACAAAGGTTAAAAAAGCGGTACAGCAGACTAGTTACCACGCTTTGTCCATCCTTCAGAATTTCAACTGTTATCCTGTCGTACCCAGCAGCTTTACCCAATTTCAAAATGTTCAACGCTTCCACAATTTCTGTCGTACTAATTTCACTTTCATTGCAACTTTTACTCATGTCTCCGAATGAGGCCTGTACTTGTGTATCCCCTTTTTCAAATAAACTTCAGAAGTATTCCTTCCATCTCTTGAAAACGCATCTTCTTATACCATACTATCAACTTGGTTTTTGATTTTTTCCAGTTGCGAGGTAGTATTTTTACCTCTGGCTGTTTTTATGGACTTCCAGATGAGTTTAATATTGATTTGGAAATCGTTGGATAACCATTTTTCAATTTCATCTTTATCACTCTACTACTCGTTATCACTCTACTCAATCGTTACCTTTTGCGTTCTTTGATTGGCTTTTGTAGCTAGCCAATCCAGCCAGGTTTGCTTCTTCTCTGACACTGCTTTTTTGTAACTTGCATCCTTTCCTTCTTTTACTTACACCACACACTTTAATAGCAATATCCACGATTCTTTTATTAAATGGCTCAACTTTTATACGCTCTAAAACACTACTTGATTCCTGCACAGGATGGCGCCACTGCTCAAAGAGACCTCTTATTCGGCTCATTACTAATAAGTGGTCTAAGACAATATCTGCACCGCGGTATGCCCAAGTGTCCATCACTTTCTTTTTTAATCTTTCATCCACAATTACGAAATCAATTATACTTCTCTGGAATCCTTCTGGTCTTGTGTACAAGTGGATCCTTTTATGGTTAAACATTGTGTTTGCAACCATAAGATTTCACTCCAAACATACTTCAAGTAGACTTTTCCGTTTTCATTTACTCTGCCGTCACCGTACATTCCCAGAACACTGTCATATCCATCAAGCTTTACTCCTACCCAACTATTAAAATCACCCAACATTACAATTCCTTTATTCTGGTTAAACTTATTCAGAATATCTGTCACACTATCCCAAGACTCCCGCCTCTATTTTTGGTCTTAAACCCCTAGCAAAAAGATACGAGAAAGACCAACCTTCAGTCCCACCCAGAAGAGTCTTGAGCTTACACATTCAAAGTCAGTTACACATTCATTCATTCTAGCAGAGAGTATCACACCAACGCCCTGAGAACCTCTGCTGGTTTTCGGAACTCCTGACCAGTAGGCTGCATAAGGTCCATGTATTGTAGTTTTACATCCTTTCCGCTTGGTTTCATTTACACAAAGAACATCAATCCGTCTTACTTCTATCATCGTGTAAATAAATGTCAAAGAAAATCTTAATCTGACAGAACAAATAAAATGTAAATGTAAATATGTATATGTATAATTATAATATGTATATGTAATTATAAATACATGTGATTGTATACCTTCTTTGGGGCCACTTTGTATATAAATTACCATTGATGAGTATTTTGAATGGTATCCCCAAATTTTGCAGATAAACCATCAACTGTGAGCGGCAAATGTTTTATTTTTATATTGCGGGGTGATCACTAAATCATTTCACGAAGCTACGGATTTTTTCAAAACCGACTTGGCAACAACACTGATTCTAGTGACTAAGTAATGGTCGATTGGAACACAGAAAATGAGCGGAAGTTTTTTGGTGTTTCAGTGATGTTTTTCGCCAACAACAATTTGTTTTTCCTAAGGATATTAATATTATTTGCAAATTTCGGTGTTCCCCGTTCTGAAGAATACAAAATCGGTATGTAGAAAACGCAATTAATTAACAACTTCCGTAAGTGGAGCGAACCAAAAATTATTTGTTATAAATAAATTACGTTGAAAACGGCGTGTAAATTTAATTTAACGTTTACGTTAATTATCATCTTTCAATTAAGTTTAGTATAAAATAATTAGTGCTGGAAAATTTGACACGTCCAACGAAAATATTTACGCTTTCACATGTGTCAGTCTGGGAATTCTTTTTTCGTCTTTTAATATTATTGTGGACATTTGAATCGCCTATTTTCAATTGGAGGTTGTAATTTCAAAATTTTGAAAATCTGAAAAGGTCCGATCATACATTGGTCATTTCTTTTATATTTCTTGTCCAGTTTATTTAACAAAAAACTTCTTTTAAAAATGTAAAAACGACTATATGTGGTTTAATAAACAGGTTGGCCAACCGAAAATGAAACAGAGCCATTTACAGGAACTCAACATTTTAGAAAAACGCTTAGACCCGTCGATTTTTGATTAAAGGAGGAGACTTTTTTTCCCGTATTTTTAACTTCACTACTTTCAACCCCAAGCGAGGGTAAGAATTACCCCAAAATTTTTATGTCGCATAGGGGTCGAATAAGATGTTTTCCAAAAGCTCTTACAATAGTCTTTAAATTTTAAAATTCCGCTCATTACTTATTGAAAAATTAGTTTTTAAACGTGAAACTTATTTGCAAATGTTAGACAGATCAATTGTTTTGAAGTGATTAAGAAATTTAACTATTTAGGATCAATTATCACAAACAAAGGCGGCTGTGATGGAGAAATTAAACGCAGACTCTCCATAGCACGTAACTCAACAATAAAACTAACTCGAATATGGAAAGATTTTGCAACTGAAATTATTAACTTCTTAATCTTTCCTATTGCCACATACGCCTCTGAGACCTGAACTTTAAAAATGGCCAATCGAAGAATAATAGATACTTTTGAAATGTGGGCTGCGAATATCATACACAGAACACCGTACTAACGTGTCAATTCTTAAAAAACTACATATCACCACGAGGCTATCAACCAGGATAAACCAATAATACCTACGGTATTTTGGACACATTTCAAGAAGAACGAATGGGCTGGAAAAACTTATTGTAGAGGGAAAAATCAATGGTAAACGACCAAGAGGAAGGTCTCCGACGCGCTGGGTGGACCAAACGAAAGAAATCATTGGTCACGGTCTGCAAGAAGCTTCTCTTGCAGCTAAAGACAGAGAAGAATGGAGAACTACGATCCGAGCAATTGAGACATGATGTCACCATACTCTCTCGAGAGTAAAAGGACAAGAGAGAGAGAGAGAGAGAGAGAGAGAGAGAGATCTGCAAACAATCACGAATGGTAAAAATGTCATTCATTCGAGTTAAGTAGGCCAATGGTATAAATTTAGTACCTATTTTTTGCTTTGCATTGCTTTGTGGCGATTTGTTATCGCTTCTAAAAAACACAAATGGATACGATCAGGAAATTGCTAATCCGGGCTTGAATACAGTACACGCCAAAGTAGTGGATGTCAAATGATTGTCTAGTAACGTATTTCGAAGTGTTGGTTGGTAGTTTATAAAACGTAGTTTTGAAAATTGAATACTATGGTATATTTCATAGCGGAAATGGTGGATATTATTTCGCCTTACTTTATGAACAATAAATGTGCGAATAGAACAGCTCAGCTATTAAATGCACAACGTCGAGAATACATGTCAGTAGAGAGTATGTACTAGAGTTAGTAAAAAAAATTCAAGAGACAGGAAATGGAGCCGATAAAAAAAGTGAGAAATAGAAAAGACTGTAGTTAATGAAGCTGGTAAAGTTGCAGTTTGGGACATGTTGATCTTGATCCTAAGGTGAGTACGAGACATCCGGCATCTTTGTCTGGGATCAATCGAACTAGCATCCAAACCATTTTAAAAAAGAATAAATTCCATCCGTATAAAATTCGTTTAATCCATGAAATTAATGAGGATGATGAACGATCCACAGTTCCTTTTTAATATCTTTTTTTCCGATGAATGCAGTTTTTTCACGGGACGGTAAATCGCCACAATTGCCGCTATCGGTACGATTCAAACGCAAGAGTTTTTCACGAGGTGCATACACAGCGACCGGAGAAATTAAATGTATGGGCTGGAATTTGCTGTGACCGACTGGTAGGTCCTTTTTTTCTACCAGGCAATTTGACTGGCGAAATGTATTTGCAATTACTGGAAGACGCTATTGACCCTGCCTTGACTAATATGTATTTGAAAATAATCCACAGTTGTCACGTATCTATTTTTTCCCATCTACAGTTCATTATAATTGTGCCTTACTCGAAAGTAGTGTTTCATAACTTTCGATAGTTGGTTTGCAATTTCTGTGTGGATGGGACTGAATATCCACACGGACGAGGACGAGGCACAGATTTGAGAAGATTGTGGGTTGACGTTTATTTCGCGCCATTTTCCTTGATTTCCGATATAGGAGCGTCAGTCGTTTGGAGAGCTTCATCGAAGTCGGAGGTGTTGGTAAAGGTTGTTGGGGACGGTGCGTTATTAGCACGTGTGCGGAACCTCTATGGGATTTCTTTCATATCTGGCTGTATTTGGGCCATCTTAATTGGATTTTGAAGAAAAACCATTTGATTTTCAACTTGACCATTTTGTCTTGCCGTTGTTGTGGATATTTTGGAGTTGGTGTCGAGTTGAATAGCCGTAATCGGGATTTATTTGAGGAAAGCCATTGTTCACCAACTGGTGCCGCCCCATAATCTAACCAGCCACAGGAGTAGGCCACAGGAGTACATGTGAATTCGCATACCCAAAGGTTATCAGTGATTTATTTTTAAATATATAACGCCGTGTCTCATTCGGCACCACGAGAAAGTCTTGCTTCAGTTTATAAATATAGTGCTTTGTGAATTCGTATACCCAAAGGTTATAAGTGATTTATTTTTAAATATATAACGCAGTGAATCATGCTGACACCACTATTATGTTCTGTTTAGTTTATTAATATAGTACATTGTTGGAAACTATTTATTGCATTAGATAATATGCCAAAACTAAACTTGGATTAAAGTAACCTTCTCAATAATTCTTTATGTCCAAGTAAAAACATATTTTCTTACTACTTATTTGTGAATATCCTACAATCTTGATATTTTAAAGGACAACCATTGTAAAGATATTTTTAAATGAACTCGATTGTTTTGGCAGTGAAAATCTTTATGTAAACGGTTAACTAGTTAATGTTCTTTGCCTTTATGTAAATGTTTGAATTAGTGTTATTAATGAGTTAATTTAAATATGTTTTGCTTTTTTTTGTAACTTGATAAAGTCTGTTACTCTTACTTCTGTTCTGGTCATTTTATAAAGTTGTAAATTTTACATTTTTGGTTTGTTTAAGCAAGGAAATTTTATCATAGCTGTTAATTTTGACTATATTTGTTATGATGCTACTATTGAACTGTGTACCTTAATTATCTATTGTGCGAGTAAAGTATCCAACATATTTTTGCTATAATATTATTTATTTGGTTCACCATAATCATAGTTGTTTATCTTGTGGCCCTGCTAGTGCCTATAAGATCTAGGGGTTTCCGGCTTATACCGTCAAGCCGGTGGCGCAGCTCACTTTTATATTTTTTTCTTCTACCCTCTACGGCTGAGCTCGGGCATAATTTGCCAGTAGAGAAACCGCTAGCAGAGTACTCGTTAGAGAACGAAAAAAAAGACGTGGCACAGTATGACGAAGATCATTTTTATTTTTAACAGGACGGTGCTCCTCCGCATCATGCGGAGATTGTTCTTCAGTATTTAGACCAACGTTTTCCACGGTATTGGATTGGAAGAAGAGGCAGCATCGAATGGCCTCCACGATCGCCAGATTTATCGCCCCTCGATTTTTTTTGTGGGAACATCTGAAAAGTAAAATCTATAAAACACTACCAGCGTCGTTGGAAGATTTGCGTCAAAGAATCGTTGACGAGTGCCGTCGAATTACTCCAGAAATTCTTCGGAATGAGCGTTTTGAACAAAATCTTTATTATTGTATGAAATCGGGCGGGTAATCAGTTTAAACATTTAATTAATTAATTAGTTAGCAAGCAACTAAAATAACTGAAATTTTAACATGTAATTTGTTTCAAATTATTGGGAGGAAATGTAAAATTTAAAGACTATCGTAAAGAGAATTGTAAGAGCTTTTGAAAGACCACCAATGCCATTTAAAAATTTTGGGGTAATTCTTACCCTCGTTTGGGATTGAAAGTAGTGGAGTCAAAAAAACCGGAAAAGAGTGTCCCCCTTTAATCAAAAATAGGTCTGAGCGTTTTTCTAAAATGTTGACGAGATTCCTGAAAACGTATGCTGACAATATCGTTATAATCGCGGACTCTTTGGAGGGTATTCAGATTTTGATTGATCAGGTGGCTACTAATAGTGCAGAATTTGGATTAAAACATCAAAAAAACCAAATGGATGATGATTAATAAGGCAGAGGTGGTATTCTACAAGTACAAAACCAACAAATCGATCGCATCTAGTCATACAAGCTACTTCTTTTGCACTGTAACTATGTCTTTTTTATACTCTATTATGGAATTGAAGCGTGGACTCTAACAAAAGCCATGTGTAGAAAGCTAGAAGCTTTCGAAATGTGGACGTATCGGCGGATGTTAAAAATATCCTGGATGGACAGAGTGCGCAATGTGGATTTACTTACAAGAATGTCCAAAGATCTCGAAGTCAAGCTCGCTCTTAAAAAAAAAAGTTGGAATACTTTGGACACATTCTCAGAAACACAGACTTCTCAAACTAATAATAAAAGAAAAAATCGAAGGCAGAAGAGGTCCCGGTCGTCGAAGAATATCATGTAGTTCTATGTTTAAACACATAAATGTGTCTCTCTTCCGCATTTATGCGCCAAACATACAGTTGGCACTTGCTATTATTTATAACATACAATGATTATAATTTATTATACAAACCCTCAAATTTAACAGTTATGCGAAAAAAGGATTAAAATAAACTTTTAGTCACTTAGTTTAATTAGTTTTTTTAATAATAGCAGCAATAATAATCTGAAACTTGCGTAGTTTGCCATTATGCTTTTTGAAGATGGGCTACAGCCGAAACTTGTTCAGGAAAATTATTTTAACCATTTTGTCATAATTAAAAATTTATAAAAAAAACTTAGTTTAAATTTTGAATGAGCCAGGTGTTTGAGATAAATATTATCTTAACGTGAATTCTTTTAAGTTTAAACAACCTGCAACAGGGTCAACAGATGTTCATATGTGAGTACGCATTCGATGTAAGTTTATAAATACATTATAATTCAATTTCACTACGATAGGTCGGTACAACGGCCTCTCATTTTTAAACAGCGTTTTCTCGTAATGATTTATCACAATAACAATAATTTCTTTAACAGGTGCTATCTTTGATGATCCCACGACAAACCAAGAAGCAGCTCTTCAAGAAGCAGTCAAAGAAATCAACGAAAATGACGATGATATTGATTTGGAATTGGTGGTAGAACACATCCCCAAAGACAATCCCTATTATGCAGCGAAAGCTACGTGTGCTCTCTTGGAGCAAGGAGTAGTTGGAATCCTGGGACCACTCTCCGAAGACAATTCCAATACTGTTCAATCCGTGTGCGATTTAAAAGAAATACCTCACATTGAGGTAAGATTTTTTTTTAACAATGAATTTTGCTGTGTCCTTTTGCTTGTCATTACTGCATATTTTTTTAGCTGAATAAAATTCTAAAATCTAAGAATCATGTTAATTATGGATAAAAACTTTTTAAAAATGTATGACACTAGCCAAATTTAGTCTGTTTATTTGTTAATTCATGCTGTACTAGAATGAACTGTCTGGAAGAAACTTGTCAAAATATCTACTTTTTAGTTTTTATCCAGATACCAAACTAAGCCTTAAGTCAAAGTTGACAGAAATGTAAATTTTATATCAACACAAATACTAAATAAACAGTTCAATGGACCTACAAAGAATGTTTAAAGTATTTTCCATGCTGTTCTAAGCAAACATTGCATCTGTTGAACAATGACAGTAATTGGTCCAGAGGGGGAGGGGATACATACATACATACATATAGTCACGCCTTTTTCCCGTAGGGGTAGGCAGAGACCACTTCCTTCCGCTTCCGCTACGGTTCTTACTCACATCTTTTGCTTCCTCTAATTTTATCAGTGCTCTCATACATGCTCGTCGGTTGTTGGTAATCTTGACCTGGCCTTTCTTCAAAACAATGTCGATCTGATCGAGATATGTTCGCCAATGTCGACCTTTACCGACTTGTCCATTCGCACTTGCCTTATAAATTTGTTTTATTAATCATCCTTTATCCATTCTTTCTACGTGTCCAAACCATCTAAGCATTCCTTTATCTATCTTTGTAGCCACATCTTCTTTTACACCACAGCGTTCTCCGCAGCATTAATCCTATTTTCATGCTTCTTCTGCTAAACCCAACGTTCAGACCTTTTAATGTTACCCCCTATCCCGATCCCATTCATTCATTCATTTCATAAATAAACGAGTATTAAAATAAAAACCACCACGAACCCCATTTACATTTTCGCAGACGACAGCACACTTGTCTCAACTTTCACATCCTATCGTTCAATTTCGATGAATAATACAAATAGACTCAGGCAGGAACAGGTCGACTTCATCAATAGCGATATTGAAGCAATAATCCAGTGGGGAACCAACAATCTTGTTATTGCCATCCTGTTATTTAGGTGGAAGCACGATACTTTCGTCTCCAGTCGCGAAAATATCTCCCAAGAGTAGCCAATTTATTTGTTAGGATTTGCTCAGTTATCTCAAACTCCTTATGGCTTGTGGCAAGCGCCCAGTCATCTGCGTAGCCGTGTTATTTAAATGGAAAATCAAAAATCACGATGAGCTCAAACTTTACCAGAATTTTTTTTTCGTCATCTTGGACGATATTTTTATGGTAACTAAAATAAAAAAATTATTAAAAGTTTTTTTTTTGACCCACCCCGGTAACCTTTGAGATTAAGTGCGGACTATTTATTTGAGAATAGGGGTGCAATTAGCGCAGATTCGACTGTAAAGAGTGTAACCGGCTTAAATAAAAAAGAGACTTACCACAAGATGAATGTTCGTTGGTTCCAACGCCAGTAACAGCAGTTTCTACCATGAGTTTCCACGATCGATCGTTTCCGTTCCAAGTATGAACTTCTGCCCTTTTGGATGTGACATAGAGTCGATCGCGATGCCTTATTTTAATATCTTTGCGAACACAGGAAATAGTTTGAGAGTAAACACAATGATGTAATTGAACAGCGGTTTAACAACTTAATTACTAAAATAAGACTGATACCCAATAACTCGATCTATGCTGTTCTTTGAGCTAATATATTCGTACGAGTTTTAAAGTATCTAGCTGAGAAGTATAGCCGGAATGACTCGGTTAGATAAAGTGAAGAATAGTGAGATAAGGGAACGCTATGGTGTGAAAGAAGATGTGGTTAAAAGGATAAATAAAGAAATGCTTAGATGGTTTAAAAACGTAGAGAGGATGGACGAAGGAAACAGATTAATTAGGCAAGTGTGAATGAGCAAGTCGGTAGAGGTCGACCTCGGCGAAAATATCTCGATCAGATCGACATTGTTTTAAAGAAAGGCCAGGTCAAGAGTACCAACAACTGACGAGCATGTATGAGAGTACTGATAAAAGTGGAAGAAGCAAAAGATGTGTGTAAGAACCGTAGCAACTGGAAGAAAGTAGTCTCTGTCTACCCTTACGGGAAAAAAACGTGACTATATGTATTCATCTACGTATCTAGAAACATTCCTTGATGTGCATGTTTTAAGGGAGATTATTAATACTAAAATTATTCTTGTTTTTTTTGTATTTCGTAGGTAAGATGGGATGATTATCCGACAAACGGCACCTTGATAAACCTGCATCCATACCCAGATACCCTTACCAAAACTTATTACGATCTCATTGTGGCATGGGGATGGAAAGATTTCGTAATTTTGTACGAGAACAATGAAAGTTTACAGAGAGTCGGGGAATTGCTAAAGCTTTTCGATCCTGCTTCACATAGAATTGTTGTCAGACAGTTAAATACCGTTTTGTATGGAGGAAATTTTAGGTAATATTAATTTAGATGAGTCAATATTTTTAAGTATATTCGACAAACAAATTAGTGTCGATTGCTTTTACTTGCGAACAATAAGATAATTCCTCGGTAAAAAAAAATACCGTGAATGTTAAAGTGTTGAAAGTCAAGAGAAGAATAAAAAGTCCTGTTTACAAATTAGTTAAAAAATGATAGCAGTCTGCACAACTTATTGTGGAACGATTTTTGCCTAACAAATTGGCACCATAACTTAGACAATATCCCTCGTCCAACAAAACTGAGGCCCGCACTACATTTTGTTTAGTTAAATTTCTTGCTCGATTAAGTTTTCTAATTTTTCGGAGTCAAAAATTAAATTACTATACAAAAAAGGACAATTTATAAACTTACTTTTAACTATAATCTTTCGCAAGTACTGTAAAAAATTGTTTTTCTTCTAACAAATTCTTTAAAACTGTAAATCATTAACAACGAGACAAAATATGCATAGCTCACTATTCAAATTATTAATAAACTTTAAACACGGACGTGAGAAAAAGACAAATTAATTTCATGGATAAATTTGACCAGGAGTTTATTTTGTGGTTTAAATAAACTTTGTTAAAAAATAATTTATCGACAGCAAAATCTTATTTTAGTTGAAAATTTTTCTCTCTGTATAAAATATTTTTAGACTATTTCCATATTTGTTTTTATTTGTACATACATATTCTTTGCAATGTTTGAATTTAGCTTTTCGACTGTCCATTTATACAGTTTATACAGACTTTTGATTTTGTGTAAATGTAAGAGAAACAAAAAATACGTTGAATTTTAAATAAAGGGGAAGGTTTAAAAATGTTATTCTGCTGCGTCCAAGTGGCCCCCCTTTTACATCTCCCTCTCTCTTCTTTAAAATGCAAATAGCAACGACTACCTTGTGATCATCAAATAAAAACTCAGTAAAAATGCAAATCAGACATGGAAAACCAAAGCCCGGACATCATCCAAGAGATTAAAGCAAGTAGACTATAATGGGCAGGGCACGTAAAAAGAAGCCGGAATACAAGGCTGATAAAACTGGTATGAGAAGAAGCCCCCCGAGGAAAAAGACCACTAGGTAGACCAAAATTAAGATGGCGAGATAACATCCGAAAGGACCTCTTCATCCTGGGAGTGGACACGTGGTAAGAGACAGCGGAAAACCGGACGAGATGGAGGCAAATAGTGGAGGCAGCCAAAACCCACCCCGGGTTGTAGTGCTACAGAGAGAGAGAGAGAAATACAAATTGTAGGTACATTGTACCTACAATTATTAGAAAATGAAATTGAAAGACTAGTTGATGAACAGGGAAATATGGTGCTAGATAAACAGAATATAATATACCTTCAACAGGACGGAGCTATACACCACATTACGCACTAGCTGTAAGACAATGGCTAGACGAACGATTTCCAAGACATTGGATTGGCAGAAGGGGTTTTATAGAATGACCGGCAAGTTCTTCAGATCTAACACCACTTGACTTTTTTCTGTGGAGCTATTTGTAATAAACTTTATTTTAGTTTCTTTTATTTTTTTTTTTATGAAAATAGTCGCAAAAAGGGTAGACCTATCGTGTGGGCCGCGCACTGCGACTATTAGAAGGGGAACGGATTATAAAAAGGAAATGATTGTGGACACGCTTTTTAAAAAGTTGCAGGTCATAGTTCTCTGGAAAAACTGATTTTGGAAGCTTATTCCATTCCGTAGCAGCCCTGTAAAAGAAGGATTCTTGATGAAAATTGGTCCTTGTAGTGTCAAGCTTGAGAGTAAATGTGTGAGACTGATCAGCGTGCCGAGTTCTTCGGCCGAATGTGGCCAATGGTGGTACAAGAGTTTTTATTTCTATGGATCATCTGCCATATCTGTAGAGCAATGACTGGTCTGCAACTCTTCTTCTATGTTCCGGGGGGTGAAGGGTATCTGTGAGAGTTGAGCAGTTTATCAAGCGAATGGCTCTTTTCTGAATGGAATCTAGAAGACGAAGAGAATGCCTTGGTGCTGAACCCCAAATGTGCGAGCAATACTCCAGTAGAGGTTGGATTTGAGCCTTGTACGTCGTCAACAGTTGATCAGGAGTAAAAAACTTTCTAGCTTTCCACAGAAAACCCAGCCTCTGGCTTGCCGACTTTGCGATGTTAGCAACATGGTCATGCCAAGACATATTATTGGACACCGTAATCGAGATGGAGGGACTTGATTCAAGGGTATTTCCGGACATTGTGATGGGATGATTTGAGGAATTCATATCTTGGAAAACGTGGCACTTTGTGTTTTTTGGGCGTTAAACTGAACAAGATTGTTGGTTCCCCACTCGACGTTTGCTTTAAGATCTCTATTGATGGAATCAACCTGTTCCTGGCTGAGTCTATTTGTATCAATCACCGAAAGTGATCGATAGGATGTGAAAGTTGAGACAAGTGTGCTATCGTCTGCGAAACTGTAAATGGGGTTCGTGGTGGTTTTCAAGAGGTCGTTGATGTGTAAAAGAAATAAGGTGGGGGACCTCGGCATTGGTTTTAAACGCATCAGAAGAAATACCGTCAACTGCCACATGTATGAAGCTCAAGAGGCATTGGCGCAGTTTGGTTGGGAGACCGTAGGCAGATAATTTACTTAACAATGCCTGGTGCCAAACGCGGTCAAAGGCTTTAGATATAGATTTTATATTTTCGCGATGTTTATGTTATCTGCAAAATAATTTTATATTGCTCATTTGTATTGTTTTGGGTTTTCATGTGAATTATATTAAGGTAGGGGTTGCTATTTGACATTTTAAAGAAGGGATGGGCGATGTTAAAGGGGTGCAACTTGAAAACGCCAGAATAACATTTTAAACCTTCCCCTTGATTTAAAATTCGACGTTTTTTTTGTTTTTCTTACATTTACGCAAAATCAAAAGTTATTTGGACTGGTTGGTTTTTAAATAAAAGCGCTGTAGAACGTTGATGATAGTTGTTGTTTGTTAAAAATTTTAGCAAATTAATGAGGCGATTGTTTTATATTGTGCAATAAATATAATTTTTTTTATAGACCCGTGCTAAAGGAAGTGTGGCGATCTGGGGCTACGCATTTTGTTCTAGATTGTAGCATCGAGATATTGGATGACGTGCTAAGGCAGGCGCAGCAAGTAGGTCTTATGACTAACAAGCACCACTTCATTATTACTAATCTCGATTTACACACAATTGAACTAATGCCGTATCAGTATAGCGAAACCAACATTACCGGGGTAAGTGAAACACAGATAACAATAACGAGAATTTGATGGAACTACTAATACAGGGTGTCCCATAATAAATCGTAGTGGTGAAATCCTGACTGTTTCTTTTCCAGATGAGATTCGTCGATCCCGATGACGAGGGATTAGCCGAAAAAGCGAATAAAATATACAAACAGAGTATGCAGATTTTCACTGGGTACAAGCTGAGATTGGAAGAAGCTTTGATGTTTGATGCCATCAAAATGTTTGCGGAGGGATTGAAAGCGTCCGAACCTCTGGTACAACCGACTGCGATAAGCTGTTACAATGACAAAGATAAGCTCAGATCCGGAACCACCATCGTGAATATGATGAAGAATGTGAGACGTTATTTTTGCTACATAATAATAATCTTTATTGATTTACAAAACAATTTTGTATAAATCAAGTCAAAAATTTAACATTAAACATAAGACTAACTAATAAATTTAATTTAAATAATATGATGATAGAAACTCACCCATTATATAAAACATGTTTTTTATTAAATATATCTTTAGTGCTTTTCGGATTGCTTTTTTTATCCAACGAATTAGTGAGTATTTTCTCGACTTCATGTTATATTGTTTCAGTTGGACTATATGGGTCTAACGGGTCCTATAAGATTCGACATCAAAGGGTTCAGAACAAGTTTTGCTCTAGACATTTTTGAGCTTATGGAAGGCGGACAAACTGTCGTTGGACATTGGAATTCTTCCAAATTACCAGCTTTAAATATTTCTCGAATGTATCCCCATGTTCTCTATGACGAAAATGATATAAGGAATAAAACTTTCAGAGTTATGATTACTTTGGTGAGTACAAAAATATACTACAACTACAATAAATTATAGAAGACAATAATATGGATATACCAAACAAATTGGTGCTAGCACATAGTGCCAAGTCCTGCGACATTAGGTTGATTGGTAAACCCTTCTTTTTCTTCCGCTGCTATCCATTATTGGATGTTTGCGATCACTTCTGACCATTTTTCCCTATCTCTGGTGGTGTGAATTAATTCGCCTGTGGTTCATATTCCTGTCCAATGTTTGATATTTCGGAGCCATGACATCCTCTTTCTGTCTACACCCCTTCTTCCCTCTATTTTTCTTTCTATTAATAGTTGGAGCAAATGGTATCTTTCGTTGCGTAACACATGTCCTAGGTACGCTGTTTTCCTGCGTTTTATTGTGCCCGACAATTCGCGTTCTCTTCCTATCTTCCTCAAAATTTTCTCGTTGGTTTTCCTTGCTGTCCATGGGACTTTCAAGATTCTTCGATAGATCCACATTTCAAATGCTTCCAGCCTATTTATTGTTCTAACCTTCAATGTCCAGCCTTCCATACCATACAACAATACTGACCATACGTAACATTTTGTGAATCTTATTCTGAGATTGAGGTCAAAGTCAGAGTTCGTGAAGACGTTTTTGAATTTTAGGAATGAGCTCCTCGCTTTTCCTATCCGGCATTTGATTCCTGTCTGAAGACCAGTCTTCACATAACCAAGTCCCCAGATAGTTAAACTTTTTTACTCGTTCTATGTCTTCACTATCGTATGAGAGTTTTGCATTCTGGAACTCATCCAATTTGCGGGAGATTACTAGGAATTTTGTCTTTTTTATGTTAATGTTAATTTCCCTAAGTCGGCCGTGCATTCCAACTATGTCCAGGAGCCTTTGAAGGTCATTCATATTATCTGCTATCAGGACTGTGTCATCTGCATACCGTATATTGTTGATCCATGTGCCATTTACTTTGATGCCTAATTGTTGTCCTTTAAGCGCTTCTTGGAAGATGTTTTCAGAGTAAATGTTTAACAGAAGTGGGGAGAGGACCCATACCTGTCTTACACCTCTAAGGATTTTCTGTGCCTTTGTAACTTCGTTGTCAAATCTAACTGCAGCTGATTGGTTCCAGTACAAGTTTTCAATACAGCGTATATCTTTTTGATCTATGTCAAGTCGCCTCAGCATTTGAACGAGTTTATGATGTTGCACTCTATCAAATGCTTTTTCGTAATCTATGTGGTAAACCCACATCTCAAAAATAAAGTGTAAACAATAATATTTAATGAAGTGACACATATTTATGATATGAGATTAAAAAGTAACATTGATTTCAGACAGAACCGTACGGGATGAGAGTGGAATCCTCAGAGCCTCTATATGGGAATGATCAATATGAAGGTTTTGCAGTGGATCTAATTAAGGAACTAGCAGCTATGAGAGGTTTTAACTATACATTTCTTATTAGACATGACTTGAAGAATGGAAATTACGATAATAAAACTGGAAAATGGAATGGACTTATAGGAGATCTAATAGATGAGGTGCAGCAATATTTTTCAAATAATATTTTATTTAAACTTAATGGTTTGCTGTAAATTGTAGTTTTTAAACTTTTGGCAGTATTTGTGTTGGGTTTGGTCATTTCTTAACTTGCTTTTGAATTTGGTTCCTTTTCGGATTATCGATAGAAACTCGATAACCAGTATTCAACTGTACATTTAAGAAGTACGACCGGTTTTAATTCTATGTAGTTAATTTCATAATGTTGATGATATCCACTTTCTTCTGCATTAATCCTAAAAACTAGTAAAAAAACTATATTTATTTTCTTTTTTAGCAATAATTTATGTTATTTAAATTTGGGCTGTATTTGTTCTAGGTTTCCGATCTTGCAATCTGTGATTTGACAATTACCAAAGAAAGAGCAGAAGCGGTTGATTTCACAGGTCCCTTTATGATGTTGGGTATGTCATTTGTATTGAATAACTAATTGATAATCAAACAAAGAAAATATTTAGAATCTAAATGTAACATTCTTTGTTAACTTCCCAGTGGGAAGTTATAGTAATGGGTCCGGATTTTGACTTTTCCACATTTCAAGGTCCCCAGAGTCGAATACAAATAGTTTTTAAGTGGACGTCTCTGTGTGTGTATATACAGTGCAACAGAAGTAGCTTGGCGGGCGACTAGCCTCTAAAATAACAAATATTCGGCTGAATATACTTCACATTCGTAAACATCTTCCTCCGATTGTACTTGAGACTCACATTTCGTCGTCGCCGATCGGATCGTTATTCGAATGTTTTCGTTGTGCGCAGATTTTGTGTTTCTTCGCCCGCCAAGCTACTTCTGTTGCACTGTAAGTATGTTCGTATGTGCGTTCGGAATTATTTTTCGTCGCAATTATCTCGAGAACAAAAAATGATATCGACGTGGGACCAATTGCATTCGACGCATAATTACGCAACTTACAACTGATATGATCTTCAGCAAAATCGGTCAGGCTATTTTTTATGGAGAAACAAAAAACTAAAAAAAAATTGTAAACTACCTAAATTTTTCATATTATAAATTATACTATTTTAAATACAGTATTTTAAGATCTTTTGAAAAAAATGATTATTGCGTGCTAGTAATATATTTGTATAAAAAATATGATGACAATATTTTATAAACAGATATAGTTTTAGAAAACAAAAATAGGAATTGGAGAATTTTAAACTTGTGTCAGTATTGAAAGAATAGCGTTGAAGACGCTATAACAGTGAAAAATTATTGTTAGTAATAACCGAGCATTGTTTATAACAATTGAATATTGTTACTAACAAATGATTATTAATCATAATAAAAAAAAAATTCAATTGTTACAAACAATTGAAAATAGCTCCCGCTTATGAAATTATAAGAAAAATTTTGAAAGAATTCGGTTGACATAAACAGAATATTGTTAATGATAACTGTAATGTATTAGGATCGCCATGTATTGTTAGGTCCCTTGCTCGTAGGTTTGTTGAAGTTTCGGGAAAACTCTCGTTAATTAAAAAGAACGTTGAACTTAAAAATATATTTAATTTAGTTTAGCAATTCTACATTTTAATGTCGTGATCTTGACCGTCACTGCAAAATAGAGCAGCGTAACGACCGATCGAAGTAAAACAATAACACACTATTCATTCCGAGACATCTTGGTTGCGAAATAAATACGAATGATTAATAAACACAACCATTATTACGTGCGTCTGGCGACACGTTCTAAGTGAGAATAAAGTTATTCCCGTGAACGGTCAACTGAGTTCATTTATTAAACCTTTTTACATTTTTTCCTGGCTAAGGGCACTACATAACAATAATTTGTTAAAAACAAGTTTTTAACGACAACATAAACATAATTTTTTAAGGTGTGAGTATCTTGTACAAAAAGCCTACGAAAGCTCCTCCAAGTTTCTTTTCGTTTGCTGATCCATTCGCCTTCGAAGTTTGGAAGCTGCTTATCGTCTCTTGGTTGGGAGTGTCATTAATTTTGTTCGCTCTCGGAAGAATTTCACCAACTGAATGGGAAAATCCATACCCGTGCATAGAAGAACCCGAGTTTTTGGTCAATCAACTGGATCTAAGGAACTGCGCATGGTTTATCACGGGATCAATTATGCAGCAAGGTTCGGAAATTGAGTTGAAGTAAGTTGTTTAAGAATTTGCTATTGTGGTACTTCGAAATTTTTAAAACATAAGTCACAAACGCTTTTATGATTTTGAAAATTAAAAAAATATATTTGGTAAGGATGTTACGGTTAATATAAAGAAGTTAGATCATTCTCCAATTACTATAAAGTATAAATAAGATTTAAGCTTATTTTAATATGCTTTTTAATTGTCAATGCACAAAGTGCATGGACAGATGTTTGTCAAATAACTCGTGACTTTATCCAATAACTTTTGTTATTTTAAAGTTGTTCTTCAACATTTTGGACGTGTTCTGCGAGGACAAGATTTTTATCTTTGATGATAGTCTTAGGTTGAAATTTGATGGTATGACTAATTGCTTGGAAACGTGTCTTAATAATCATCACCATTATTATTTAAAGTCTGATCTGCTGTGGTAATAACCAATTTTGTTGACTATAGTAAATGCTACAGCTTTTATTCTCTTTTTAAATTATTAATTACCCTTACATATTATGGGTAATTTACAGGATTGAAGATTAATTGTCACTTGGTTTAACACGCAGAAAAATTTGTTTTAATAATAAAAATTTATTTTTATTGAAAACCCCTATTCATTTATATATTGTTACGATTTTCGTGGGTAGAAGTGAACGACGACTGGGTTTAAACTGATAACTGATTTATTTCAACGAACACTAACATTTATGACAGACTAATTTATAACAACTATTTTTTTTTTCTTTTTTGAGGTTATGAAAGTAACGCAACTTCGTACTCGACTGACTGCTGCCATTAGCTGGCCCTGTATATATATCGTATTTGGGTTGTTCGAGAATTTTCTGGAACTGTCATTCACCTGTCATCTCTCTCCATCAGATAGCATTCAGGATATTCCATCTTTCTCTGTTCATGATCATTCACGAACAATCTAGAACTAAAATTTTTGTCCAATACAGGAGGATATTTTGATATCGGCGATACTTCTTCATAACTTTGCCGAATTCCATTTTAATATCAAAAAACTCTGTGACAGCGTCCTTTAGTTTACAGATACCATGGCGCTGCAGTCACGCACGGAGCAAATAAGTTGCCACGTCTTTTTCGTTCTCTAACATTGTGACTAAATTGTGCTCGAATTTGAGAGATAATAACAGCAACAGAACTCTTTAATAAATTTACATTTTTTTTTTAAATAATCTGGTCCTTTTCACCATCAATTACCTAAAAATATTGTTCTCATACTTATAGCGTACTTTTTTTTACTGCGACTATTAGAAGGGGAAGGGATTATAGAAAGAAAATGATTGTGGACCCGCTTTTTGAAAAGTTGCAGGTCATAGTTCTCTGGAAAAACTGATTTTGGAAGCTTGTTCCATTCTGTAGCGGCCCTGTAAAAGAAGGATTCTTGATGGAGATTGGTCCTTGTAGTGTCAATCTTGAAAGTAAATGGGTGAGACTGATCAGCGTGCCGAGTTCTTCGGCCGAATGTGGCCAGTGGTGGTACAAGAGTTTTTATTTATCTGGAGCATCTGACATGGAAATATCTGTAGAGTAATGTCTGGTGTGCAACTCTTCTTCTATGTTCTAGTGGGTGAAGGTTATCTGTGAGACTTGAGCTGTTTATTAATCGAATGGTCCTTTTCTGAATGGAATCTAGAAGACGAAGAGAATGCCTTTGTGCTGAACCACAAATGTGCGAGCAATACTCCAGTAGAGGTCGGATTTGAGCCTTGTACGTCGTCAACAGTTGATCAGGAGTTGGCTTTTCACAGAAAACCTAGCCTCTAGCATATACTACATCTTCATTGTTTAATCTATACTTCAAATTTGATAGTAAGGACCATAAGGATACTTCATTCACATTTACGTTTCACAATGATGGCCCGGAAAAAATTGCCTTTTGCCAAAAAGTACGACGTTTTTTTTATTCTAGTAGCGCTGTAAAAAGCTTAAATTTATTTATAATACTGTTGTACACCAAAATGATAATAAAATAGCTCGTTTTCAAAAAATACTTTTATGAAATGCTTTAAAGAGCTGTATTTAGTGGTTTATATCCTTGCTGTGCCAAAAGAACGACAATGGACTCTGGAAGTTTGCACTATTATATTGGGTAATATCATGCACCCAGAACTTCCCAACTAGAAAAAGTTTTTGATAACAGGATCTGCTATGTTTAAGACCGGAAAGTACTGCATGTTTTCTAATCTACTAGTACTATAGAAAGCTCAAACTTATTCCTAGTACTATGGTACACCAAAAAATAATAGAAGAGCGTTGAAAAACCTTTGCGTTTTTTATATATACTTTGCTCTGAAGAACTGTCACCAATGGTTTTTATACCTACTGTGTCAAAAGAACAACAATAAGCTCTGACAGTATGCACCATTACATTTGAAAACACCATTAACCCAGGACTAGAATAGTCTTTTGTTAATGGGGCCTGTAAAGTTTATGGACAAACAGTACTGCGTGTTGTCTAATCTAATCTTCCAGCACCATAGAAAGCTCAAATATATCTTTAGTACTTTGGTACACCAAACAATAATAGAAAAGCGCTAAAGAAATCTCGCTTTATTAAAAATACTTTTATAACATCTGTGAGAAGCTGTCACTTACTTACCCGTAGCGCTACAGCCCCTGATGGGCCTTGGCTGAGGTAACAATTTGCCTCCATCTATCTCGGTCTTCCATAACTTCTATACTATTGCCGATGCCCATTTTCCGGAGGTCCGATGTCATATTATCACGCCACCTTAATCTTGGTCTTCCAAATGGTCGTCTTCCTTCTGGTGCTCTGTCCCATATTAAGCGGATCATTCTATCCTCTGACTGTCTTCGTACGTGCCCTGCCCATCTCAACCTTTGTGCCTTTATGAGGTTAATTAGTTCTGGCTAATTGTATATTTGCTCTAGTTCTGCATTTGTTTTGATTCGGTAGCTCGTGGTTTTTTGGTGGGTCCGAAAATTTTCCTCAGCACTTTTCTCTCGAATCTTCGAATGAGTTCCTCATTTCGCACCGTAAGAGTCTAGGTTTCGCAGCCGTACATTACCACGGGTCTTATCATGGTCTGGTACGTTTTGATTTTCGTTCGCCTAGTCACGTATTTGGACTTTAGTATATCCTTTAGGGCGTATAAGCACCTGTTGGCTGCCTTTAGGCGTTCTCTGATTTCTTCACTCATATCGTTGTCATATGTGATTGTGAACCCTAAGTATTTAAATCGTCTTACATTTTCAAAGTTGTATCTGTCCATGGTCACATTTTGTCCTACCCTAGCTCTGCCTGGTCCTGAGACATGCATATATTTTGTTTAAGCCCCATAAATGCCGCTTCTTTTTCGATTTTGTAAAATAGTTCTTTTACTTTTATGACGCTTATGCTTACTGCGAATAGCTGAGTCACTGAGCTGTCACTGGTGGTTTGTTATTTCTGCTGCGCTAAAAGAACAACAATGAGCTCTGACAGTGGGCACCATCTCATTGGGCAACACCATTTACAGGTCTTCCCAACTAGAATAGTCTTTTGTAAATAGGGCCTGTTATATTTATGACTAGAAAATATTGCGTGTTATCTAATCTACTAGCAATGTAGAAAGCTTATATATATATTTCTAGTACTGTGGTACCAGTAATGATAGTACAGCAGTAAAGAACCATTTGCTCTTTTACAAATACTTTTATGAACTGCTCCGATAAGCCTTCGTTAGTAGTCCCCATTCTTGATATGCCAAAAAACCACAATGGACACAATGGACTTCATATACCCAGGACTTCGTGTCTTCTTGACTTCTTGACTTTGTGTCTACATAGAATATTAATTTGAACGAAGCCTTTATATTTTGTCATTTACTTTTAGGTCTTAATATTTTTTATTCTCCAAACCTTCCCTTTTTAGACCCATAAACAAACTAATAACCACATCGATTCAAAGTAATACTTTTGTAACCTGAGTGATCGCATTAGTAAAATGTTCCAAAGAAGTATGTTATTTTTAACAATTTTTAAATAAAAATAAAACCTTTGTAGGTCGATATCTACAAGAATGGTTGCGGGTATGTGGTGGTTTTTTACTCTGCTGATGGTTTCATCCTACACCGCTAATTTAGCCGCCTTTTTAACAACAGAAAAACCTGATCCACATTTTAACAATTTGCACGAGTTAGTAGAACGAGCTGATACAAAGGGAATCAAAATTGGTGCTAAAATTGGAGGAGCTACGGAGGTGTTTCTAAGGGTGAGGAAAATTTCATATCCTAAATAAAAAATATATTGGCAGTCATTGGGACTGTTGAAAAAAGTGAAAACTTAAAACTATGAAATAACATCCCATATCGTCTTCTCAGTTTTATTCGTCACTCTTTTAATCAATATATTTGCATACAGTTTGCCGACTATGCTGAGTAAACTAATACCTCGGTAGTTCTTACAGTCCAGCTGCGAACCTTTTCCCCTGTAAAGAGGCACGATAACGGTGTTTTACAATGAGCGATATTACCCAAAGACACTTTACACTAATTTTAATTTTAAATGTTCTTTTTTGTAGTATTGAAAATGATTTTAGGATAAATATTTGGCCGACGAAAACAGCGACCTTGGCAAAGCATACCAGTTATTATTGAAAGACAAAAATACTTTTAAAATATTGGAAAACAAAGACGGCGTAGCTATGGCCCGAAAGGGCTATTACGCTTTCTTCATGGAGGACCAATCCATTTATTACGAGATCCAAAGGAAATGCGACATTTATAAAGTCGGCGATAAGTTGGATGAAAAGGGATATGGCATTGCGATGAGAAAAAGTAAGTACTTGCTTTTAAAAAATATTGCTACCATGATAATTCGTCAATTTAAAACACTCAGTACAAAAACTAAACAATTTTTTCCAATATTTCTACAGTGCTTTTATTTTAAAACCAGCCACTCCAAATAACTAACAAAAAACACGTCAAATTTTAAATCAAGGGGAAGGTTTAAAAATTTTATTCTGCTGTTTTCAAGTGGCACCCCTTTAAAACTCGGCATCCCTTCTTTAAAATGTCAAATAGCAACCCCTACCTGGTGATACATCAAATGAAAAGCCAAGATAAATGCAAATAAACCATATAAACAAAAAGTAATTCTATCGGTTTATTTTGCAGATAACATTATATAATATATAATCCAGGATATCTACAGCTGTCGCTGCCTTCCTGCTTTCAGCCCTTGTCTCCAGTTGTCCTTGTCCTGCCAGTCTCCGTCCTGCAGGTTTCTTAATTCCATCGCCTCATCCACTTCGTCTCTCCATGATCGCCTTGGTCGACCTCTCTTTCGTCTGCCTAATGGACTCCACTCAGTTACCCGGTGTATCCAGCGATCCTCCGGAGTTCTTCTAACATGTCCGTACCACGTTAGTTTCTTTTCCTCTATGTGTTCTAGTATGTCTTTTTTTACCTCCATTCTTCTCCTGATCTCCTCATTTCTTATTCGATCTAATCTGTTCACTCCACAACTCCTTCTCCAAAAGTCCATTTCTGTGGCTACAATCTTCCCTTTGTTTTTTTTGTTGATCACCCACATTTCAGCTCCGTAAGTCATTATGCTGCGAACTATTGAATTGAATATTCTTGTTTTATTAGTCTTGGTTATGTGGCGATCCCATAATATTGGGTTTAATTGATTAATACATGCCCTAGTTTGACCTAGTCTATTTTTTATTTCTTTCTCTGTTGTTCCACTTTTTGATATTATAAACCCTAGGTACTTAAATTTGTCTGTTCCTGAGATCTGTCGGTTATCATCTATTTCTATGTGATATATCCTGTCTTGTGCCGTTGACATATATTGGGTCTTTTCGAGGTTGATTTCCACTCCATTTTTCCCATATTCCTCCTCTAGTTTCCGCATCATAAAACCTAAATCCTCCTCATCTTGAGCTATGATTACTTGATCATCGGCAAAGCTTAGAGTATACAAATGATCATTTCTAATTGGTATTCCCATTCCTGCACATTTTCTCTTCCATGGTCTTAGTGTCTGTTGTAGAAATATTTTGAATAGTGTGGGTGATGTTGAGCATCCTTGGAAGAGACCCTTAGTTGTTTTGAAGGCATTTGATAGTTTATTTCCCTCTTTAATCCATACGGTATTTTTTTTGTACATATTTTGGACTGTTCTGATAATTCTCTGCGTTATACCCATTTCTAACATGGCTTCCCAGATTTTAGACCGAGGGACAGAATCATAGGCCTTTCGGATATCCACAAATGCAAAATGTACCTCTCTGTTCTTGGCCATTTTTTTCTCTATGAGTTGTTGAATTGTATATATATGGTCCATACATGATCTTCCAGCCGTAAATCCTGCCTGATCTTCATCAACTTTTCCTTGTATCTGTTTTTCTAATTTTTGTTTGACGACTTTTCCAAATAGTCGGCCCATCGAAGCTATCACGCTGATTCCCCTGTAGTTTTCGCACTTTTTTTTCTCTCCTTTCTTATGGATAGACGTTATGTAGGCTTCCGTCCATTCATCTGGTAGTTCTTCTCCATTTAGTGCTCTGAGGAACATTGCGTGTATCATTCGCTCCAACTTCTCAGTTCCGTATTTAATTAATTCCGGTGGTATTCCTCCTGGACCGCTAGATTTCCTGTTCTTCATAGATTTTATAGCACGTTTGACTTCCGGTAATGTTAGAGTAATTTGTTCGTTTTCATCTGCTGATATTTCTTCATTTCTCATAAATTGGGGCCTAGTCTCCGTGAGTAGATCTTTGTAATATCGTAATATCGATAACATTAAACATAGCGAAATTACAATAGAAACTAAAATAAAGTTAATAACAAACAGTTCCTTAAATGTATTTACAGTAACTGTTCAAAATGTGCTCCGTTATTTTGTAGGCAACAATATAAACTTTTTTCAAATTCTTCTTAAACTATTGGCAAAGTTACGCTACTAATTCTTCTACATTCTTCAGTTAATCAAGTGGTGTTAGATCTGTAGTTGGAGATCTTGTAGAAATCTTGTTTATTAACTTGTCTTTCCAGTGACTGGGTGATAGGTGGATCAATTGTAGGTACAATTCTTCCGTTAGGTTTTGGTCAATTTGGTCAATTTATCTTATTTTCTAGAATACCAGCCCATACATTGATCTTCGCTGGAAACCGAGTATATTATCCTGTCGAAACACGTGAGGATTTTTTGTCATCCCAGTGCCTACAGTTATGTTTGTTAATAAAACCATTTGAATAAATCGTTGATTCATTACTGAAACAAAATTTTAACCAAATTTTTGTCTGCTTGTTTTACAAAATTCAATTGTGCGGTTATGATCGTCTTCACTAAGCTGATGATGAATTTATGTTTTATTAGGAAGAACGTATGCAATTTTAACACTTTGTGTATGAAACCAAAAAAATATTTGTTGTAAATTTTGATACTTTTAGATTGGAATAAGTAGGATCTATAGCAAAATGACACAGTACTTCAATTTGTGCAGTTTCGTCAGATGTCCGTACTAACTCTATGATAGTCTGGGGCCTTTCATTTAAAACTCAAACAATTCCTCAATCGCACTTGTTTTAAAGACCGTAAATAAATATTATTTCTATTCGTTCTTGCAAATTTTAAAATAACTTAAGCTGCCACAGCTACATATAATGGCTAATTTAACGTCACAAATAACTAACTAAATATACTATCAATATTTTAGAAACAAAAAAACAAAATCACATAAAATGTCAAAAAAGGTGGCAAGTATGTAGTAGTAAGTTAATTGATCCCTATCCAACAGTGACGTAGGTCGTATTTTTTATGGTCTCATGTTATATCACAAAACTTGTTGTTATCAGCAAAATAAATTGTTGTTTATATGGCTGATTTTTCTTAGTTTTTAATTTGATCGATCACAAGGTAGTCGTTGCTATTTGACATTTTAAAGACGGGGTGAGGATTGTTCAAGGGGTGCCACTAGCTGGTTTTAAAATGAAAGCATTGTATGTGTACTACAATACATACTTATTTAAAAATCACTTAGATAGTTGCTTTGCAAGTCTCTTTCTTCACTTTTTTTTCACGGTACCGCGTTCCAGAAAAAACGTTTTCTTTCTGGAATTATCACAAAAATTCAAATAGCATCGTGGGTCTCAATTGCCGCCCACGGCTATAAATCATATGCTAATATATCGGGTGTTTGATGCTACCGAAAAGCTTAGCCGCACCGTAAGATCAGTTAATGATTCCAGGGGCGTTCTCGCTGACTACAATATTATATTATTATATGTTAAACATTGAGGCTAGACATCTTTATTGGTCCACCAAAATTATGAGACGACTATGGCATCATGGTAAAGACTGTTAAAGGAGTTCACACATGTACATGGTTTGACCAGAAAACGCTTCATTGTAATGTTATTGGCATTTTGATACCCCATTTTAACTCTATGGGATTTTTTTTTATGATTTACTCCATGAACCAAAACAAATGTATTTCTCTCTATAGCTCATCTGCTCTGCAACAATGGAACCAGGTTTTGAATATTGCAGAAGACAAAATTCATTCCGTTATTTCTCCTTAGCTCAGAGCTGTCCCACTCTTTCTGCACTAATATAAAAATTTTACAGCTGATTAAAATTATTCAGGATGACACAGTCAGTTAGGTAAACAAGGCTTTTTAAGCAGAATACCGAACTACCAATAGATGGACGATGGTATTTAAAGAAAACCGTGGTACGTTTGGTTCATTTATAAGACATGTCACAAAAGAAAACACTTGGAAAACAAACTGTACGAGGCTCAGTACAACAAATATGTAAAACGTAATAACTTAGATCCCTCTATTAAATGCAATTAAAGTATCTGGAATACGGAAATAAGCTGGATTGACCATGTCACCAATGTCGAAGTAATGAAAAGAATGGGAAAGGGTAAAGAAGTCATTAATACAGTTAAGACCAGAAAACTCTCCTACTTTGGACACGTAATGAGACACCCTGAAACATATTACATCTGGTACTTCAAGGAAAACGCGGACCAGGCAGAAGACGCATTTCTTGGTTAAAAAACTTGAGGCAGTGGTTTGGCTAATAAACATCGAAACTGTTCAATGGGGCTACTTTTATGAAATACCCTGTATAGTACTTAAAAAAACATGAATTTTTAAATATTTTTTTGGAAAATTTGATTTTTAAAATAGCTTCATTTGGCATGGACTTTTATGGCAAGTTTTTTTTCTGGGACAATTTTTGCCTGTACCCTTCAAATAGATTTTAAAAAAGTAATATTATAACGTTAGATTGTCTTTTTAACACGCTTATATTAGTTTTACCTTTATGTTTGTTTGCCTGTATGCTTGTATGTATGTTTGTTTGTAACTGACTCTTAAAGAAACAAAACTACGCGACAGTTTTTTACTTTCCAAAATAAGTAGTTTGCCTATTATCTAGTAGATGGCGCAACTAGCAATTTGCTGTAATACAAATGGTAGTTTGTATTTTGTGTTGCATAAAAGTACAGTGTTAATTTTTTAAAAACACTAATGATAAAACCAAATTTAAATTTTTATTATTAATAAAATTATAGTTTAAAAAAACACGCTTTTACAGTTAATCAAACTAAAAAGTAATAAATAATTATCATCATGTTTTGAAAACATAGATGTTTGCCATTCGATGCATCGTTAACATCGACGTTTTCCTTCATTATTATGATCGATGTTAAACATCGATTTTACATAAACATCGTACATCACTACATTCAACTATATTTTTTACAAAATATTACATTTATGTTTTGAAAACATGGATGTTTGCCATTTGATGCATAGTTAACATCAATGTCTTTCTTTAATATTATGACTGATGTTAAACATCGATGTTACATAAATATCGTACATCACTACATTCAACTATATTTGTAACAAAATATTACATTTATGTTTTGAAATCATGAAAGTTGGCCATTCGATGCATCGTTAACATCGACGTCTTCCTTCAATATTATGACCGATGATAAACATCGATGTCACATGAACATCGTACATTACAACATTCAACTAATAATTTTAAATTCGATATGTGGGTTTTAGATTCGTCGTATAGAAATAGTCTATCAACGGCAATATTATCATTGCAAAACTCTGGAAAAATTGAAGAAATCAGAAGAAAATGGTGGGAGGAGAGAAAGGGTGGTGGACAGTGTTCTGTGAGTTCTTTAAATTTATTTATCACGTACTTCTTTGAGTATGCAAGAGCAGTTTAAGATCTTCATAAAAAAAATTTGGTGTACCCACTCATCAAAAAGTTTTCTTTTTATGTGTGGTTCCCACAACATTATTAATGAACTGCAAAAAAAACTAGGGAAACACATAGTTCGTTGAAAATTGTTTCTGACTAACTTTTGACATCTGAATTTAAAAATAACTTTAGTTTTTTACTTTTGCCTGAACTTTTTAAGCTCTCTTTGTCCAAATGTTGTACACAGTATGTACATACCTACAGATAAAGGAGCTAGTAAAACATTCATCATCACTCAGCTATAGTAGTCCACTGCTGAACATAAGCCTCTCGTTTATTTTGCCACTCTGCTCTATCTTGAGCCATTTGTATCCAATTACCACAGATTCTTTTGATGTCATCGGTCCATCGTGTGGGGGGGGCGCCCTCTACTACGATAAGCTTCGTGCCTCGGACGCCACTCCAATAGTTTTTTAGACCATCTTCCGTCAGTTCTTCTAGCTACGTGGCCAGCCCAGTTCCACTTTAAAGTTGTTATTTTTTCGATTACATCTATAACACCTGTTCTTTGGCGAATAATCTCATTTGGTATTCGGTCTCTGAGGGAGATACCCAGAATAGCCCTCTCCATCGCCCGTTGGGTGACATGCAGTTTCTTTGCTGACTTTTTTGTAAGCGTCAATGTTTCGGCTCCGTATGTCATCACTGGTAATATGCACTGATTGTATACTTTTCGTTTTAGACTGATGGGAATATCCGACTTGAAAACATACTTTAATCTTCCAAAGGATGCCCACCCCAAGCCTACTCTCCGGAGAAGTTCGCACGTCTGGTTGTCCCGTCCTATTCGGATCTCATGACCCAAATATTTGTAGGCGGTGACCTGTTCAATAGATTTGCTTCCAATAGTTATGTTTTTACTGGGGACTAGGTTTGTCATGACTTGCGTCTTTGCAAAGTTAATTCTTAGGCCAACTTCCCTTGAAGCATTGTATAATTTTTCCAACATCATGGACGCTTGATCTATACGGTCGGTGATAAGGACGATATCGTCTGCAAATCTTAAGTTATTTAATCTTTCACCGTCTATATTTAGGCCCATTTCCCCCCAGTCGATTTTCTTACAGACATATTCGAGCAGTGTGGTGAACAGCTTTGGAGAGAGGGTATCTCCTTGACGTACACCTTGTTCTATTCGGAATGTTCTTGTGTTTTTATGTAATCTTACACACGCCGTTGCTTTCTCGTATATACCCTTAATCAGTGCAATGTACCTGTAATCAATTCTGCATTCTGTTAATGATTTGAGCATATGTTGTTGGCTGATTGAGCCAAAAGCTTTTTCATAGTCTACGAAAACAAGGATGAGAGGTTTATTATATTCTGTTGATTTTTCTATAAGGGTCTTGATTGTATGTAAATGGTCATTTGTACCGTACCCTGCTCGAAATACTGCCTGTTCTTTCGGCTGATAAAAATCTAATTTTGGAGTTAGTAAAACATTATCACAGAGAAAAACTTTTATTCGTACAAATGCTTTTCTTTACCTAATATAAAGTCTGATCGTAAGGTATTACTTATTTTATTAAATTTTGTCGTGTATTTCTAGGCTGAAAATGGACCGTCCGATGCTACTCCGCTAAATCTCAAGGGCGTTGAAGGAGTATTCTGGGTAACCATAGGAGGTACCATCGTTGCTGTCTTTTTGGCAATGTTCGAGACGCTACTGTATTGCGCCAAAAAAGCTGCACGTACCAAAATCACTTTTTTCGCAGCACTCAAAGAAGAAGTTAAATTTTACTTCAGGTTGGTCAAACTTACCTAAGCTTTATGAGCAGCCAGAATGTGTCATAAAAGGCACTGGCTGTGCATACAGGAGCTCTGATCCCTACACTTATGTATGATAGTGAATGTTGGGTTTACAAAAAAAAGGAAGCATAAAAGTAAGATCAATGCTGCTGAGTAGTCTGAGAAGTAAAGCCGAAGTGACTCTGATGGATTAAGTGAGGAATAGTGTGATAATGAAACGCTGTGGTGTGAAATAAGATGTAGTAACAAATATAAATAACGGAGTGCTTGGATGGTTCAGGCACGTAGATAGGATAGATGAAAGAATATTGACAGATGGATACGACGAGTGTTAATGTGCAAGTCGGTAGAGGTCGACCAAGGTAAACGTATCTCGATCAGATTGAAATTGTTCTAAAGAAAGGCCAGGACAAGGTACCTGCAATAGACGAGCATGTATGAAAGTGCTGATGAAAGTAAAAGAAACGAAAGACGTATGTAAGAACCGTAGCAAGTTGCAAGAAGTGGTATCTGTGGTGTGACTATAGAGCGTGTATCAACCAAATGGAATAAATTCAATAATGAATGAACGGGGGCGTGTTTAAAAAAACGCTCGGACACATCGATTGGCATTTTTTCCAACAAAAACTTTCTATGCGAGGTGTGACATGTAACAGCAGCCAAAACTTTCTTATTTCAATTTTTTTTTTACTGAAAATAGTCGCAAAAAGGGTAGACCTACCTTGTGGGCGGCGAACAGCCCGCACTGCGACTATTAAAAGACGGAGAGATTATCTAAAGGAGATGATTATGGACCAGCTTTTTGAAAATTTTCAGGTCATAGTTCTCTGGAAAAACTGATTTTGGAAGCTTGTTCTATTCCGTAGCAGCCCTGTAAAAAAAGGATTCTTAATGGAGATTGGTCCTTGCAGTGTCAATCTGATTAGTGTGCCGGGTTCTTCTGCCGAATGTGGCCAGTGGTGGTATAAGAGTTTTTATTTCTCTGGAGCATCTGCCATGGAAATATCTGTAGAGTAATGACTGGTCTGCAACTCTTCTTCTATGTTCTAATGGGTAAAGGGTATCTGTGAGAGTTGAGCTGTTTATCAACCGAATGGCCGTTTTCTGAATGGAATCTAGAAGACGAAGAGAATGCCTTGGTGCTGAACCCCAAATGTGCGAGCAATACTCTAGTAGAGGTCGGATTTGAGCCTTGTACGTCGTCAACAGTTGATCAGGAGTAAAAAACTTTCTGGCTTTCCACTGAAAACCTAGCCTCTGGCTTGCCGACTTTGCGATGTTAGCAACATGGTCATGCCAAGACATATTATTGGACACCGTGACTCCCAAAATCGAGATGGAGGGACTTGGTTCAAGGGTATTTCCGGACATTGTGATGGGATGATTTAAGGAATTCACTTTCTTGGAAAACGTGGCACTTTGTGTTTTTTGGGCGTTGAACTGAACAAGATTGTTGGTTGAACAAGGTTGTTGTTTTTAGAGTGTTAATAATTTGGTTTTATTATACATTATGTCACGGTAAATGGAGCCTAGTCGGACTGGTTTAACATCGAAAAATGTGTAAGACAGGGATGTGTGGATCTGCCACGTCATGGATGCTTGTTTAGAAGATTTGAAAGAGGATACGTATGAATTAAAAATGAATGTAATATTAACATCATCTAAGCAGGAGTTGCAGGTGATGGTTAATATTATGCATGATGCCATAAAAAACCAATTGGATAAAAGTGAATGTAATCAATACGAAAGTAACGGTTTTTAAAAGACACAAACTGTTTAACTGTTTTAAAAGAAATTGTGACATTGTGGACAGCTTCGAGTTTGTTTTTGATCACAGACAGTCTTGTTTCTTAAAACGTATTGTCCAATCAAACGTTTATCTCTGTCGTTAGTACATCGTTTTCGCCCTTGCCATGGCCTTCCAGAATAATTTCCTACCTCATTTAAACGTCTTACCATACGACTTATTGTGGAACGATCGTATGCCCCGTATTAACTAGGGGACAAATTGTCGCAGAACATGTCTAGAAACACTGTGTTGTCGCAACGTCACGCTCTGTTCCACGACCTCGCACGTGACATCTACGTGTTGCAGAACATGTTCCGTATTTTGGCACAAAATCAAAATCGAGATGAAGGGACTTGATTCAAGGGTATTTCCAGACATTGTGATGAAATGATTTGAGAAATTCACTTTCTTGGAAAACGTGGCGCTTTGTGTTTTCTGGGCATTGAGTCAACCTGTTCCTGTCTGAGTCTATTTGTATCATTCACCGTAAGTGATCGGTAGGATGTAAAAATTGAGACAAGTGTGCTGTCGTCTGCGAAACTGTAAATGGACTCCGGCATTGGTTTTAAACGCATCAGAAAAAATACCGTCAACTTTTACAGGTAAGGAGCGATCTTGCATAAAGCTCATGAACCATTGGCGCAATTTGGTTGGGAGACCGTAGGCAGATAATTTGCTTAACAATGCCTGGTTTCAATCGTGGTCGAAGGCTTTAGATATATCCAAGGCTATTGCAAGGGATTCACCAAACTTCTCAATAGTGGTTGTCCAAAGCTGAGAGACATAAGCCAGCAAATCTCCAGTAGACCGAAGTTGTAGAAATTATTATTGTCTGTCATAAATTATTTCAAATTTCTCCAGATATTTGATGAGTTCTATGTTGATCACTTTTTCCATAACTTTGGATATGACTGAGAGCAATGCAATAGGGCGATAATTCGCAGGAATAGTCTTCTTTCCTTTTTTCGGAATGGGTTGGGCTTTGGAGTTTTTTCACATGGGCGGAAATACTCCCTTGCTGTATGATAGCTTGAAGAGTCTACAGAGAACTGGGGTGAGCTCTGGAGCACAAGTCTTTTGGACAATTGTCGGAATTCCATCTGGTCCTACTGCCTTATTAGAGTCAAGATTTCATAGGATTTTCCTGATAGTGCGATGGCGGATAGTGACTTCAGGCATTGATGAGTTTATTCTAGGTATCGTTGGGGGTTGTTTCCCATTGGTTTCGAGGGTTGGGTTAGAACCGAACATTACGGCCAGCAGATCCGCTTTTTCCTTGGAGGATACGGCTTTCGTGCCGTCGGACCTCTTAAGTGGTGGTAAAGAAGAAGTTATGAAATTCTTATTTATGGCCTTAGTCAATGACCAGAAGGTATTTAATCCAGGAGAGGCATTGACAAGCTTATTGCAGATTCTCGTGTCGTAAGAATTGCAACACCCTGTATTTTAATTAATTTAGAGGCATTCGAAATGTGGGTTTAAAGACGGACTTGTCGACTTATCGACTTATCGACTTGACGACTTATCATAGAAAGTAGAAAGCAAACGCCTAAGAGGCAGATTTCCAACTAGATGGGTAGACCAAACAAAACATTTACTAAATATGGGACTGCATGATGCCGAAAGGACTGCACAAGATAGGCAAGCATGGAATCTACACTCTTTGGAGGATAATGGAAAGAAGAGGAGGAGGATTTTAAACATCTTTTACATTGAAATTTTCTTTTTTTTACATTATCAAGAATTAATATTTCCGAAACAGTTAAAGATGGGTATAGAACATTGCACATTAAATATGTCTAGAATTTTCCGAACAACCCAAAATTAAATAAAATACAGGGTATTGGATTTAAAATAAGAAAGTTGGTATTGGTCGCTGTTACATGACACACCTTATACGGAAAGATTTTGTTAAAAAAAATGCGCTTTTAAAAATACTAATCGACATGTCCAAACGTTTTTTCGAACGTTTATTCATTACCGAATTTATTCCATTTGGTTGATACACACTGTATATATTACGTATGTATGTAACAGATCACTGCTGTGCTTTTTTAAACATTGACAAAGTAAAATCGCAACCTTCTCCAAACGAAACGAAACACTTTGCGAGCGTGTAATGAACATAATTTTTTCTACAATTAAAATTATATAATGGATGATGATTTTAACGATACATTTAATTTTTGTCGTAGATTTGGGGAGATGGAAAAACAAATTATGTACCCCGAAGAAGACGCGGCCGAAGAAGGGTCGCACGATCGAGACATAAACTATGAATTGGTGAACAAAGCCAACAGCTCCGAAACTTTGCGAAGCAACAACAGCAGCAGAAGTAAGGGAAGCAGAAGAAGCAAAAGAAGTAGAAACAAAAATAAATTGAGACTGCCAAGCTTAAACGCCCCAGCATAGGTGGGTCGAAGAAGTTCCAAGATGGTGTATAAAGGCGTTTAAACAATAAACATTCAGTTTCTTAGTTTTTAGTAATATTTTTTTCGGCTCATCTATAAGAAATTTCTCTCCAGAAATTTTTGACCTGTGCTTTGTTGATATAAAAACGACGGCGAAACGCTTTTGGATGAGTCAACTCTGGATTAAGGTAAACAGGGGTCTGCGGCCAAAAGATGTAGTGAGCCCTCAAGCCTTTATTCATAGTCCGTAAGGTAGACCGGGGTCGAAAGTAACATTTTGACCTTAAATGAGGTTATATTATAAATGCTACAGAAATTATAGTGGCACGAGTAAATTGGGAAATCCATGTAGTTATTTGGGTGAAGTGTTGAGGCTTCTAAAATTTGTACGTCATCGCCAATAACATAAAAACGGAGTAAGTCCAACCGATTCCGAAAAAAGGAAAGAAGACTATTCCTGCAAATTATCGCCCTATTGCATTGCTCTCAGTCATATCCAAGGTTATGGAAAAAGCGATTAACACAGAATTTATCAAATATCTGGAGAAATTTGAGATAATCCATGATAGACAATATGGATTTCGACAACTTCGGTCTACTGGAGATTTGCTGGCTTATGTCACTCAGCTCTGGACAAACACTATTGAAAACTTTGGTAAATCTCGTGCAATAGCCTTGGATATATCTAAAGCCTTTGACCGCGTTTGGCACCAGGCATTGTTAAGTAAATTATCTGCCTACGGTCTCCCAACCAACCTGCACCAATGGCTCTTGAGCTTCATGCAAGATCGCTCCTTACATGTGGCAGTTGACGGTATTTCTTCTGATGCGTTTAAAACTAATGCCGGGGTCCTCCAGGGTTCCATCCTGTCCCCCACCTTATTTCTTTTACACATCAACGACCTCTTGAAAACCACCACGAACCCCATTTACAGTTTCGCAGACGATAGCACACTTGTCTCAACTTTCACATCCTATCGATCACTTTCGGTGAATGATACAAATAGACTCAGGCAGGAACAGGTTGATTCCATCAATAGAGATCTTAAAGCAATCGTCGAGTGGGGAACCAACAATCTTGTTCAGTTCAACGCCCAAAAAACACAAAGTGCCACGTTTTCCAAGAAAGTGAATTCCTCAAATCATCCCATCACAATGTCCGGAAATACCCTTGAACCAAGTCCCTCCATCTCGATTTTGGGAGTCACGGTGTCTAATAAAAGGTCTTGGCATGACCATATTGCTAACATCGCAAAGTCGGCAAGCCAGAGGCTAGGTTTTCTGTGGAAAGCCAGAAAGTTTTTTACTCCTGATTAACTGTTGACGACGTACAAGGCTCAAATCCGACCTCTACTGGAGTATTGCTCGCATATTTGGGGTTCAGCACCAAGGCATTCTCTTCGTCTTCTAGATTCCATTCAGAAAAGAGCCATTCGCTTGATAAACAGCTCAACTCTCACAGATACCCTTCACCCTCTAGAACATAGAAGAAGAGTTGCAGACCAGTCATTGCTCTACAGATATTTCCATGGCAGATGCTCCATAGAAATAAAAACTCTTGTACCATTGGCCACATTCGGCCGAAGAACTCGGCACGCTGATTAGTCTCACACATTTACTGTCAAGCTTAACACTACAAGGACCAATCTTTATCAAGAATCCTTCTTTTACAGCGCTGCTACGAAATGGAATAAGCTTCCAAAATCAGTGTTTCCAGAGAACTATGACCTGCAACTTTTTAAAAAGCGTGTCCACAATCATTTCCTTTCTATAATCTCTTCCCCTTCTAATAGTCGCAGTGCGGGGGCCGTCCGCGGCCCACACGATAGGTCTACCCTTTTTGCGACTATTTTCATGAAAAAAAAAAAAAAAAAAAAAACCTGACTCCTCTTTGAGTACGGACTATAAATACAGACCTTAAAATTCTTTGAATGGAGAAACAAAGATCAACTTTACATAGATTTTTTCTAAGCTTTTAAAAAAGAACATTTTTTAATAAGATCATCAAAACTTAACGAGGAAAAAAGGTCGTTATCAATACTCATTACAGTTTGATGGAAGAAATGGGATCACCTATACCAGCTTTGGATGTTGTAAAAATATTTCTGTACTTTATGTGTTATGTCCAACTTTTAAGTAGGTACTCCATGTTCAGGGCTGTAGCCATCGTTAATCCAGGATTGGGACTAATTAACAAATGACATGAATCCCCACGAAAATATTTGTACAATGATTATTTGTAAATAAATTTATTTAACGCTATTAATTTTATTTTAAACAAAAATAATCCAAGGTGCGGTCTAATGTTATTATAACTCAGTATACACATAGTGCCAAAAGTTTTGCATCGCCCAGTTTTAGCTCTTTGAATTTTTTATCAAGAAAGAGTTAAGAAGGCCGTAATATTTTCTTTACTTTTTACCATCATGCAAGGGATGCTTTAGTGTGGTACACTGCTGGATCCAAGATAGATGAAAGGGTTGAAGTGGGCGTTACAGGGCCGAATTTTAGGCTCTCAAAACCCCTTGGTAACACCCCAGCCATCTTTCAAGCAGAATTCCATGCCATAGAGATATGTGCCCAGGAGTACACCCAAGGTCAGATATCTATATTTTATCAGATAGCCAAGCAGCACTAAAAGCTTTGAAGTCATACACTTGTGAGTCTAAGCTGACTTGGGACTGTAAACAATACCTGGGACAACTGGCGGCAAACAATCAGGTTACTCTGATGTGGGTTTCAGGTCACAAAGGAGTTAAAGGCAACGAGGAAGCAGACTGCCTTGCTAAGGAAGAGACAAATTCACTTGAAAAAATAGATACAACGCTGGGAAAACGAATTAAATGAAATCTTACTGGCATAAAGTGCCAGGATAAAGACTAGTAAGTCAAGTAAGCTCAGGGAAAAGTTAGACCAGGTACTGGTGACATCGACAGACTCGATTAGAGTGGTGCCGAACATTCCAGCGGTGGGGTATGGATTTTTTGCGACACGTGATGTTTGTCTAACTTCCGACAACCGCAGAAGCCGTGAAATCAAATTTCACTCGATATGCTGTCGGAACTGTTCCATATTATGGAGAGAGTGTTATGTTTTGAGCTAGTATGATGATTGGTGAACGAACTGGTTCCTATTTCAGCTAGGTTAAGTGGACAAACTTACATCAAACACATTTTTCAGAGACAAGTTTGACTATGGAGAGAAGCACTTGGAGAGCATTTTGTTTTTATGTATAATAATGTCCCTCCCCACAGTTTTAATGCTGTCCGTAATTTTTTAAATGAGGAAGAAATTGACCGTTATGGAGTGGCCCCCTATATCGCCATATTTAAACCCAATCGAGAATTCCTGGAATATGCTTAAGAGGGCAATTGCTCGACGTCCACAAGTTCCACTGACCAGGTAGGAGCTGATAAGAGTTGCAATAGAAGAATGGCAAAAACTACCCTTCCAGAACATCGATGTAAGTTAATTATGAGCATGGAGAGACGAGTTCAAGCTTAAATTAATGCGAGAGGTAGAAATACCAATTAGTAATATTAATTGTGGTGGTTGTAAGATGTAATTAACTAATTGTTTAATAAAACATATATAATGAATACTTTTTTAAATCACCCTGTACATTGACACATTAAATTCATTGTTTGCCAATAAAGTTTGTAGGAAAAGGTTATTAAACCATCTTGCAATAGTATAAATCTTAGTGGAATCAATTTTATCACTAAACTTTCCATCGCACTCATCACAAAAAATAAGAACATTATTGTGTCCGTGCCCAACTGCGGAGACCTCAACCCAATCTCTCCAAAACACAGTCCAAGGAAGACTAAGGTGAGTGGCAATTTTATTTGTAAAGGAAGCTCTCATTGTACGTTTAACTATTTTTTTATTGTTCATTTTATTCTTTTTCTCAAAATAACATTCCGCTATTTTAGTTTTCCAACACAGGTTCTGTTGAAATTAAAAACATTACTCACTAGTTTAGCCTCTAAATTTTTAAACTTAAAAAGCATCACCGTTTCTAAACAAACCTTATTTATATTGACTAAAGTCATCCTTTACGCCGATGATCGGATCATATTAGCATCATCTGGGAAGGAGTTGCAGGCGATGGTTAATATTATGCATGATGTCCTAAAAATCAAAGGGATGAATGTGAATGTAAGTAATAGTTTTTGAAAAGGAAGATAGCATGACAAACTGCAATGTGCTGATTAAAGGAGAAAGAGTGGAACAAGTGAATAAGTTTGTATACTTGGGTGCAAAGTTTACGAGAGTCAGAAAGTATGAATGTATTATTAAGCGCAGGGTATACGTGTCAAAAAAGGCACGACTGGCTGTACATAGAGGAGTGCTGTCCCATGCTTATGCATGGTAGTGAATGTTGGGTTTGGCAAAAGAAGCATAAAATTAAGATCAATGCTGTGGAGATGAAGTTTAGCTGGAGTGACTCCAATAATGGATAAAGTGAGGAATAGTGTTATTAAGAAACGCAGTGGTGTGAATGTGGTAACAAAGATAGAAAAAGGAATGCTTAGATAATTCGGACACGTAGATGGGTAAAAGAAGATTGACGAAACAAATTTGTAAGGCGAGTGTATATGGAAAAATCGGTAGAAGTCGATCTAGGTAAACGTATCTTAATCAGATCAACATTGCTTTAAAGAAAAGCCACGTCAAGAGTATCAGCAATCGACGAGCATTTATAAAAGCGCTGATGAAGGTAGAAGAAACGTAAGAACCGTAGTAGTGAAAAAAAGTAGTCTCTGTCTACCTCTACGGGAAAATGGCGTAACTGTATGTTTGTATGTATGGAAATTCATCTTTAAAAAGAGGGTTACCTAGAAAGTTTTTCGGGAGTATTAAAAATTAGTGATTTTATAGATTTCGACGTGTTTTTATTTTAATTTTCACTTTGCCACCTCGAATTTTTGCCGCGCAGCCATGTTGAAAAAAATTTTTTTTCAACTCATTTTACGATGAAAGTAGTTGTTTCAGGTTTTTTCTCGTCTACATCGTTTTAAATATGGCCTGAAAATGAACCTGAATAAAACAAAAAATTTGGTATTTTCTAAAACGGTAAATACAAACGTTCAGCTGACCATAAACAACCAAGTTATAGAAAGAGTTTTTATCAACCAAAAATATTTTTCTTTTGAGCGAGCGTAAAATAGGTACTCAAAAACAATTTCCATCCTAGAGGCCGCACAATCTGCATGTTTAAATTTATTGTCCGCTAAATCTGAACAAATATATGAGAAACAATATACATACATACATAAAGCCACGCCTTTTTCCCATCGGGGTAGGCAGAGACCACTTCCTTCCACTTGCTACGGTTCGTACACACATCTTTTGCTTCCTCTACTTTTATAAGTGCTCTCATACATGCTCTTTGGTTGTTGGTACTCTTGACCTGGCCTTTCTTCAAAACAATGTTGATCTGATCGAGATATGTTCTCCGATGTCGACCTCTACCGATTTGCCCATTCACACTCGCCTTATAAATTTGTTTTGTCAATCTTCCTTCATCCATCCTTTCTACGTGTCCAAACCATCTAAGCATTCCTTTATCCATCTTTGTGACCACATCTTCTTTTACACCACAGCGTTTTCTTATCTCACTATTCTTAACTTTATCCAACCGAGTCACTCCGGCTATACTTCTCAGACTACTCATCTCCGCAGCATTAATCCTATTTTCATGCTTCTTCTGCCAAACCCAACATTCACTACCATACATAAGTGTAGGAACCAACACACCTCTATGCACCGCCAGACGTGCCTTTTTTGACACTTTCTGGCTATTCATAAAGCTATGCAGTGCCCCATTCATTTGTTTTCCTGCCAACACCCTTCGCTCAATGTCACTGTCATACTTTCGATCTCTAGTAAATTTTGAACCCAAGTACACAAATTCATTAACTTGTTCCACTCTTTCTCCCTCAATCGAAACCCCACAGTTTGTCATGCTTTCTTCTCTTTCAAAAACCATTACTTTCGTTTTGCTCACATTTATTTTCATCCCTTTGATTTTCAGGGAATCATGCATAACATTAACCATCGCCTGCAACTCCTCTTCAGATAACGCTAATATGACTTGATCATCGGCGTAAAGAAGGGATTTGACGATCAAATCATTCATTTTTAATCCATACGCACTCTCTTTCAGATCTTTTAAATAATTGTCTATGTATAAGTTAAACAGCCATGGCGAAGCCACACATCCCTGTCTCGCACCTTTTTCGATGTTAAACCAGTCCGTTCAAGCTCCGTTTATCCTGACACAAGCAGTGAAATCCTCGTAAAGTGATTTCAGTGCTCGTATTAAACAATATAAAGATTTTAAATACTGGTGCCGCAACAAAGAAACAAATAGTATAGACGGCCGTCGTCTTCCGATGCCCAATCTCCACTCGTTTCTGTTTGCCCATAAATCGTCATCCAGGTCCCTAATTTTTATTTTGCTGTCTATTCCTTCTCTCCAGCTCCTCCGTGGTCTTCCTCGCTTTCTGTGTGTCTGATTGACGGCATCTAGTAATTTCGAAACAAATTCGGAAATGGAAGAGAATTCTCTCGCTCTTTCGAGTGATAAATTGTAGATATATAAAAAGACAGCGAAAGTTTTAAGTTTAGTTTAAAGTTCAAGTTTTAAAATAATTATAATGTGTTATAAAAAGATTGTATACAGTTGTAAATATCCAAGTGAAAATACTTGTAACAAATAGCTTTCATCGTACGCCTATGTAAACTTTACAAGAGTGGGAAGGCTACGTACGAAGCACCGCACAAAGAGGAGACCGATAGCGCTGTTTAATTTATTCTATTTCATTCTCTTGCAGGCTTAATCCTATATATTTATGTGTTTGTCTCTTTTGGGGGCGCCATTATTAATAGGGGCTGCGCGAGCGGCAAAGATACGAGTTAGCAAAGTGAAAATTCGATAAGAGCACTTCGAAATCTATGAAATCACCAATTTTAAATAATTTCTAGGTAAAACTACCAAATGATTGGACTACATTACTAACAAATATTCAAATAGATATCGAAAAGAGTTTATCGCAACAATATATTTAACTGATACCTTTTTAAGTTTTTAAACTCTCCATGGATCCCGGGAGAATGAATCCGTATTTTTCTGGAGTTGCAGATTTTTTGTTCAAAGTAGATTTCCTCCGATACCTCAACCGCGCTCTAGAAATCGAGCTCGATCTCGATCGAATAGATCTCGATTTATTTTTCGAGTTTACATCCAAACGTTCCTTTCCATTTTCCTCGTCCTCTTCACCTTTTTGACTGTCCGCCGATTCGGACTTATTCTCCAGATTCGGTTTGTTGGGACTGCTGAATTGTACGTAAGCCATTAATTCCGTCATGAAAATTTTAAACAGCGGTAGTTTTGTTCTTCTGCGCAATTTAAACAAATACACAAAGTGTTCTATTAGAACGAGTATTAGTGACAAAGCGGCGCCGTAAATTGTGCAGTAAAAACAACCTTCTACATTCACCAAGCCCAACGGGTCAGCTTCTGAAACTTCCGAATTACCCTGAAATGTATGGTAATATATGCTAAAATATCTGATAACAACTGGAGACAAGCGAAATAATTTCATTTAACAGAGTTCAAATCTTACACAATATGGTAGAAATGGTTTTAGCCGAATCGGCGAAGAAGCGGCTCAAAACACATGCTGCGTCAGCGCAACTAGCGCTATGATACTATAACTCTAGCTTTAGTACTAAAACACACGGAGCGGTTTCTGGCGGTGCATCCTTTATGGCAGTTCTATTGAATGAAACAGACGGTGCGTCAACGCGCGGTTCGTGATGGCGGTGGCAGCGCGTACCCTGCTGGACATCATGCACCGCGCGCGGTTTTACGACTGTAGTCGGCAAACCAGTACATGTTTGCTTATGGGACTAAACACACGTAAGCGGTTTTGTGGCGGTTTTTGTTATTAATAAGTGACTCGGCGTTGTCAGACCAGTATGGAAACTTTGGACGTTGAGAAATTAATCAATGAGATTCATATTAGACCAGCGATTTGGGATATGCGTTTAGAGGATTATTCCAACAAAATAGAAAAGAAACGTTCTTGGGAAGAGGTAACCAACGCCTTTGTTGATTGACAACAATTCTTGGAATGTTTCTCTTGACATTCTGGTAAAATTAAAGAATTTATCTGGATCTCCGTTAAGTTCGTCATACAGTGTGTAAAAAAATCCTCTATTTTTCCTCTCATTTATTATGGGATGTATCCAATATTTGCGTTTCTTTTTTTCTTAATTTTGTTATATAATAAGCCTGCAGTTATTAGAAAAAGCAAATCATCATCACTGTCAGAAGGAGTCATACTTTATGCCAACGATGCGAACCACTCAGACACAACTAGACAACTGCGAAAGATGTCTCGATAAAAACTTGTCGGTCGTAAGCTGCGGTGACGCCTCGTGTGTTTTGAGCCGCTTCTCTGCCGAGTCGGCGCCGACTCGCCAGAAACCGCTCCGTGTGTTATAGTACTTATAGTGCCCTTCACTGCGTTAGGTACTTGTGCGCTGACTTTATCGGCCACCTCTGGACCTCAGGGACATCGGTACGAGAGACAGCCTGGTACACATGTAGTACCGGGGGTGGCGGTACTCTTCAAGGAACAGTCGGGGGTCAAGGCAATCTTGACAAAAGGGCAAAACAAGTTCCCTTTTGTCAAGACTCTTAGCTGGGGTCTATCGCAGTGTCAGAAAAGAAGAAAGCCTGGCTGGATTGGCTAGCTACAAAAGCCAATCAAAGAACGCAAAAAGCAACGATTGAGGATGTAAACAAGGCAAAGAATGAGTATAAAAGGTTGAAAGGTGTGGCAAAAGAGGTTGTGGCAAAAAAGAAGAAGAGTGATACAGATGTATTTAATAGAAGGTTATCTGACGATTTCCAAAACAATATTAAACTCTTCTGGAAGTCCATAAACCGTTGGCGGTAGATGAATGGCTGAAGACTTAAAGTTCTGAATTTTTTTTTAAAAGGGTTTGAAACACTTGAACACCAATAAACCAAGTGTATAAACGTTGCAGGTGACTATGTTGAAAAATAAATTAGTTTTATTCTTATTATGTGTTTGCTTCTATGTTAGGGACAACAATTCGTAAACTATCCTCGTATAACCTCAAATAACTTGTTATAACAGAAGTGACGTCACTAGACGCTGATTGGTGGATTAAAATTCGTTCCGTTTCATGTTATTTTTAATTTGTAGTTATTGCTAAAAATCAATAATAAGTAAAATAAAAACGTTGCAATGTTGCTCAACTTACATTTTTTAAACAGGTCATTTACAAGATATTATAAAAAATATATACAGGGTTTATTGTAAACCCTTTGAGTTGTACTTTTAAAATTAGATTTAAAGTGATAATTCCGTAAAAATTCAATGATAAAGCAACATGGCGGCCAATTTTTTTGAGGTCCGTGTGGTTTTTTACCTGAATTAAAATTAGTTTCTTTGACTGCATGTTATTAGCATCTTCTGTTTTTGCGAATATGCATTGTTGAAATAAAAATATTTACCCCACAAGCTCCACCTCCTCTTCTTTCTTCCCACCATTTTTTCTTTAAATCATCGAGAAAGTGATTTTGTTGCAATTTTAATAGAGCCAAACTTAATCTTTTTCTGTAAGGTGAACCTAATAATAACAACATCGATTAAACTTAAACGCATCATAAAAATAAGAATAAATACGTATTTTGCGTACGTTTTAGTATATCAGTACATTGAATGCATAATAAGGCTTTCAAAGCATAAGCAAAACATATGCTGTGAACATTAGAACATCAGACTGGCGCGCGAGCCAGAAATCTACCATAAAGCATAGGTAAAGATAAAAGGTTAGGTTTTCAGTAAGATCTGAGTTCAAATCTGACTAATAATTTGTTCATTCGATAATGAATTGTAAAAATATAAAGTATTATGTACATTAGTAAATAATTAAATATCAATTAGACGTAACTGAACAGACAAAATGTTTAGTAACATAGAGCATTCTGTTTTTATAGTTTTTTCTTTAATTTCGGGACAGCAGCCGATAATAATCTTTTGATATTACTAGTGTAATCTGTATTTGGACGGTAAGAATCATTATCAAAATGATCACTGGAGCATTCGTTGACCATTGAGAAATTTTTTTAACACTCATCCATTTCTGTCTTGCAGTTTTTGGTAGATAGAGTGACGATGAGTAGCACCAAGTACGGACTTGACATTAATACAAACTAAACAAAAATTACGGTTATAAGTAAGGCCAATGTTCCCAATTGTAACATCGAGAGAAACGGCAAGCCTATGGAACAAGTGAGTAAATATACGTATCTTGGCACCAATATCAATGACCACGCGCAAGAGATAAAGATCCGTATAGAGAAAGCCAGAGCAGTGTTCGGAAAAATGAGCAAAATATTTAAGAACCACGACTTGACGTTAGCAACAAACGTAATATTTCTGCGCTGTGTTTTCAGTCCTGTTGTACGGGGTTGAGTCGTGGGCACTTACTGAGGCAACAAGCAAAAGATTGGAAGCGTTTGAGATGTGGCTCTATCGTCGGATACCGGGTGTGATGATAGCTAATATGGTTGCATCATTCGGAACAAATAGGAACTGCTAAAAGAAGAAGAATTTTTCTTAAAGTATTGGAAGGAAATGTAAAATTCAAAGACTATTGTAAAGAGAATTGTCAGAGCTTTCTAAAGACATCTTATTCGACCCCCAATGCCATTCAAAAATTCCCCCTTTAATCACAAATCGATGGGTCTGAGCGATTTTATAAAATGATGACGAGGTTCCTGCAAATGGCTCTGTTTCGTTTTCGGTTGGCCACCCTGTATTTTGAGTTATTTGTTACATCCAATTAAAGTCCTGCTAAATTTTTTAAGGTGCCAAATTTGTGAAACGGGAAAAATTATTTTTAACATTAACTATAAACGTTGGAATACGTATATACGTATATACGTGGATGGTTTATGAAGCACGCATACTAAAAATTAATTTACATCTCGTCTACCTTTCCTCATTGCTATTCCGTATCCCTTTTGATCGAGATTTTCGCCGTACTTCATTAGGTCGCAATGCCGTTGAGTTGTATATTCAATCGAAGAAGATTCCATAAAAAATGCATAATCTTCGTTTTCTACTTTCGCTACACCTGCGTCGTTCTCACTCGGTAGATTTTCCGGGTGTGCTTCCATATGTTGGCCAACTTTTTGCTCTAGAGAGTTTTCTCGTGCACTCTGAAAAAAAACACATTAATTGCACATCATAAAAAAAAATTTGATTTCCTGTGGAAAGCTGATAAGCCAATTTGGTTTTCAAAGGCCGATATTAAGAAATACTCACATAAAAACAAAAAGTGTGCGACATTTAAAACCACGGTATTTTTCAAGTTTAACAATGTTGCCGGTTAAAGTATTTGCTCTTAATTAATGAAACTAAGCCTGACATGATTACTAGTTACAATGCATAAAAATATAATATAATTTCTAATAATAGCCGATTTCGTAGTAAACACACATTTTTGCACGTGCAACGTCAGACAAACCGTGCGGCGTTGTCGCTTATTGAGCAACACATTTCTATAATCTAACGGAATGAAATAGTTCAATGGTTCAACATTCATAAAACGGGTTGTATTATTCAGGTTGTTATAATTCATAAAATATTAATAAGAGATAGCATTATGTTCACAATATTGTTGCAAATATAATCAACAATTACTATGGACGATTCAATAACAATCACAAATCTCTTGCCATAACTGGAGAGCAGGTAACATCACAGCACAACACATTCCAGTCGGCCGTATCAAGATCATACAATCGCCCAGAAAGTGGGGATGTATGATCGTGTTTAAAAGTAAATAGTTCCGTCTTCTCTGATAATAGGTCTATGGGATAAACCCACTAATTACAAAGTATGCATCGGCATAGCTGATGGTAATATTATAGGTTTGTGGTAATTTTGTATTACATACACTTTAAAAGACTTTCACACACAATTTAAACACATTAGAATTTTAGGTTAGTGTTGGAATCATTCTGGAAAGGCATACCCAACATTTTTATGAATTGAAAACAACATTTTTAGAGAAAATGTGTACTTTTAACCATTGTTCTACAAAACATGTATAAATAATATTGTCATTTCGACTTCTTGAGTAAGTTAGTATATTTTTGGTGTAACTTTCCTTCGACCAAGAAAAGGCCAACGTGTGTGCCACACACACTTAAGTAAAGTATTTAGAACTGAACCAGATGACGAAGATGAAGAAACAGAAGAAGTTATCAAGGCTCCTTGCCAAATGTCTCCCCCTATAAAGCCTTTCTCCCCCACTGAAGTGAAAGAAGAAATAAATCGGCTTAATATACACAAAGCTCCGTGATATAATTTAATATCAGGACAAGTTCTTAAACAACTGCCTAAAAAATCCCTCGTACTTCTGACAACTATCTTTAATGGCATACTAAGGCTATCATACTTTCCAGCCATGAGGAAATAAGCCGAAATAATTATGATACATAAACCAGGGAAGTCTGCAGAAGAACAATCATCCTGTAGACTCATTAGTCTGCTGAATGTAATAGTTAACCAAACTAAATTCACTTTAAAGCACGAAGTATGTCCAGCAGTAACGTTTAATAATGTGCGAATACCAGTAGCAACAGAAGCTAAATATCTGGGCCTTCACCTTGACCAAAGACTTACGTGGAGAAAACAGATAGAAACCAAACAAAGACAACTAGACTTAAAATTCCGTAAGATGAACTGGCTGCTCGGTAGAAAATCCGAGCTTTTCACTAACAACAAAATATTGCTTTACAAAGCCATACTAAAACCTATATGGACTTTAACCCTGGGGATGTGCAAAATCATCTTCTGTCAACATCATTCAAAGATTTCAATCAAAAACCCTAAGAGCAATTGTAGACGCCACATGGTATGTGAGTAACCAGACCCTACATAATGACCTGAAGATTCCCCTTGTTAAAAATAAATGCTATTGAAGTATGTGGTGTAAGTAAAAGAAGGAAAGGATGCAAGTTAAAAAAAATGTGCGTAGAGGTTTAAAAAGCAGTATCAGAGAAGAATAAAGCCTGGCTGGATAGGCTAGCTACAAAAGCCAATCAAAGAACGCAAAAAGCAACGATTGAGAATGTAAACAAGGCAAAGAATGAGTATAAAAGGTTAAAAGGTGTGGCAAAAGAGGTTGAGGCAAAAAAGAAGAAGAGTGATACAGATGAATTTAATAGAAGGTTATCTGACGATTTCCAAAACAATATTAAACTCTTGAAAGTCCATAAAAGCAGCCAGAGGTAAAAATAATCAGAAACCAAGATGGTAATATGGTAAAAGAAGAGGAATGCGTATTAAAGAGATGAAAGGAATACTTCGAAAGTTTATTTGAGAAAGAGGATACACAAGTACAGGCCCCATTCGGAGACATGAGTGAAAGTTGCAATGAAAGTGAAATTATTACGACAAACATTGTGAAAGCGTTGAACAGTATGAAAGTGGGTAAAGCTGCTGGGTATGACAGGATAACAGTTGAAATGCTGAAGGCTGAACAAAACGTGGTAGCTAGTCTGCTGTACCGCCATTTTAACCTTTGTTGGAGGAGTAGTAGCGTACCAGACGACTGGTGCAGGGCCGTTATAGTGCTGCTACAAGGAAAAAGGTTCGCAGCAGGACTGTAAAAACTACCGAGGTATTAGTTTACTTAGCATATTCGGCAAACTGTATGCAAAGATATTGAATAAAAGAGTAACAAATGACACTGAGAAGATGATATGGGATGTCCAAGCAGGATTTAGAAGAGGAAGGAGATGTATGGATCAGGTCTTTTCATTACGAGGTACAGTCGAAAAATTCTTGCCTAGAAGTCAGAAGGTCCATTGCGCTTTTATAGACTTGGAAAAGGCCTATGACAGAGTGGTGAGGAGTGAATTGTGGTCGACATTGTCTATGTATGGGGTGAGCGGTAGTTTAATACGAGCACTGAAATCACGAGGATTCCACTGCTTGTGTCAGGATAAACGGAGCTTGCACAAACTGGTTTAACATCGAAAAAGGTGAGACAGGTATGTGTGGCTTCGCCATGGCTGTTTAACTTATACATAGACGATTGTTTAAAATATTTGAAAGAAAGTGCGTATGAATTGAAAATGAATGATTTGATCGTCAAATGCCTTTACACCGATGATCAAGTCATATTAGCGTGTTCTGAAGAGGAGTTGCAGGCGATGGTTAATGTTATGCATGATGCCCTGAAAATCAAAGGCATGAAAATAAATGTAAGCAAAACGAAAGTAATGGTTTTTGAAAGAGAAGAAAGCTTGTTATATAACTATAATTTATTTTTTGTAGTGTGCGAAAAAATAAAAAAAAAATTAAAATTTTAGAATGCAAGTTTCCTAATTATGGTCAAAATAATAAAGCTTCTTCTGTCTGTCTGTCAAAAAGTGGCTAAGAGCCTACTTTTATTAGGTTATTTATTATTCAATGATTTTAATTTAAAGATTACGAAATTTTAATTTTTAATACTATTTACCGATACAGTTTTGATTACCTCGCGGTTTTTAGTAATTCCGCTTTTTTTAGAATTTTAGTTCTCTAAAAAAAATACTTGGCGCTAAAAAATCAATTAGTTAAGTTAATTTGGATTTAAATTCTAAACTTGTATGGAATTGCATCGAATCCTTAGAGTACCTTGGTGCGAACAACAGGGTGACCCTACTGTGGGTACCTGGGCACCAGGGGGTGGAAGGAAACGAAAAAGCCGACTCCCTTGCAAAACAGGGGGCCGAATCTGCGTTCACTGGACCAGAACCGGTTTTTGGAGTCACCACAAGTGCCGCCAAAACAATTATTTCGGACTGGGCGGAGAGGAAAATACTCACATACTGGTCCGACATACCAGGGCTAACCCACTCGAAGGCGTTTTTACCGTTACAACCCTCGAGAAACACAACTAAGCAGATCCTAGAATGGAGCAGAAATGACCTGCGTATTCTAACAGGACTGCTTACGGGACACTGTCGTCTGAGATACCACCTCAGAAAGATAGATCTGAACCAACAAACGGACTGTCGGTTCTGCTGCGTGGAAGACGAAACTGCTGAACATATACTATATTCATGCCCCGGCCTGGGAAGAATAAGGTTCAACATATTTGGTTACACTAACCTAGAACCTACCGATTTTAAAAAAATCTCACCCTATACAACCATGAACTTCGTAAGAAGGGCTGGATTGTGCGGTGAACTGTAGCCTCCAGGGGTGAGCCACAATAGACCTACTAAGGGTCGCGGTGGAGCGGTGACCACGCCCCACTCACATGAAACCTAACCTAACCTAACCTAATTTGAATTAGTGGAAATCTAGAATAGATTAGTCCGTGAACTAATTCGATCTATTCCCTCGAATTGAATGAAACTAAAGAATTAAAATCTCCTCCCAGAGAAAGAGTTCTTAACTTTTTTTATGCTCTAAAAAATTAATTTAATTCGGCCTAACAAAACGTAACATTTTTGAAACTTCTCGTAACACATTTGGAAATTTTTCGTAAGTGGAAAGTTATTGAGTCGAAATCTTACTTACTGTAAAGTATCGTAAGGAGGCGCCATGCTGTTTTGCACCAAATTTAATGCCGTGTTCATTATTAAAAAGGCTCTCCAAATCGGTGAAAAGTTTAATCGGATTTTCTGTGGCTAAAAAGGCTGCCAGATTCGCTGTATAAGAAGCGGTCATAATCAGGCAAAAATACCACCATATCCCCGAAAGCATTCTCGTAGAGAACGCGCTGAAATTAATTATTCACATTAATTGACACGATATTTAAAAAAATAACAATGTTTTGTTGCATAAACTACAATCCAAAACATGATAACATTTTTAATATATAAACCGATCATTGGGGCAATCGGTACTGCGTGGCATATGTACGAAGTCATCAAATAGAAAAAACGAGCGAGCCTTACAGTAGTCGCATATGATGTGTAACATTTGACATATCACCTTAGTAATAAGCAATTTTAAAATTATATTCTGAAAAAAATGAGTCAGGTATTATTTAAAATGATTTCTCATAACAAGAAAGCGAGAGGAAAGATGTTACACATCTGTTACACACTTCCGTCCCATTTCGTGAAATCACGACACTAGCAGTGACAGAAATCAACCTCAAAATTTAAAAAAGCTAAATGCTGAAATATTTTATTCGAATAATGATTTGCTAGCTTAGTTCTAATAGGATTTTTTATTGGTTTTTTACCGTATTAATTTTGTTTTAAAAATAAATTATTGTGTTAAAATGTTTCAATACTTATAAAATATAACAATCTCTATAAACATGAAAATAAAATAAAATTTTGTTATATTTTATGAACACGAAGCTCGGCGTTTGATCTGGTGAAAGTGACACGGCGGTATTACCTTTTTAAAACGAAATCAAAATACTACACCTACCTCAGTAGTTCTTTGCAAACAATATTCGTTGTTTTTCCTTCGGGTGCTAGAATCGTCAGGCTACTCTGTGCGCTTACTCTGGAGCATGCCACATACAACTGGCCGTGGGAGAAGCAGCTTTCTCTCAAGTCTACTCCCGCTACCTTAAGAGTTTGACCTTGAGCTTTGTTAATGTTTATGGCGAAGCAGACTTTGATAGGAAACTGCACTCTCTTGAATTCAAATGGGTAATTTGATGGTGTTAGCGGAATAAATAAATGACTCTTCCCGAGAACAACCTGTCAGTATAGTTGTCTCGATTACATTGCGATGCAATGTTTTCACTTGCAATCTGGTGCCATTGCATAATTTTGTTGGATTTATATTGCGCAGCAACATAATTGGCGCGCCAACTCTCAATTTTAATGTGTGATTTGGGAGACCGGAAGGCTTCAGTGTATTCAGGAACTCAACCGGATAATGAATGGCATCATCGGTGTTTATCACTGGGTCGACGGATTTATATTGATATTCGACCCCTTCGAATGATCTCAATAGTATTTCATTTATGACTGAGGCTTGTTCGTTTTTTGGTGTTGGAATGGCACGCTCGCAAAACCATTCTGCAGATTTATCATTAATGTTTGGGTAAATTTTAGCTATAAGCTTTTCTACAATGGAAACAATTGTACCTAACTCTGTAGGGAGAATTATATTATTATCCAGTTCCGGGTAATCAGCATTTTATATTTTAAGCAACAGGTCTAAAAAATGCCTGGCAGTAACATCTCCCCTAAGATGGACTCTCATATTTTTGGTAAGGCTTAGTTTTGTCACTGAAGGCCACAAATATTCTTTTATATTTGACATTCAATTTTTAAAAAGTATAGCATTGCACCAAGCTTTTATGTGAGTTCAACGTTTTTTGAATAAAATCGGATTGAGTTTTCATACATGTGTCAAAATAAAATATAATTTAAATCAAAAGCACTCAGGAGTATTGATATTAATGCAAATCACCCCCAAAATAACTTTTTACCCCCTTTTAACCCCGTTAGGCGATGAGTTTCAATAAAATACGAAACACGTCTACCATCTATTATGTTAAAGAATGTTTATGCAAAATTTGAAGTAAATTGTACCAAGGAATCACATTATCTCATACAAACTTTGTCACCGTCTTTCACCCCCTTAAGGGCAAAATTTCAAAATATCCTTTCTTATCGGATGCTTACATCGTACAAAGAACACACCCTCCAAGTTTCAGGTCTCTACGAACAGTGGTTAAGGCTGTGCTTTGATCCGTCAGGCAATCATTCAGGACAAAGCATTTTATGTGTATAGATAATTACTTACTTGAATTTTTTATCAATGATCTGCACTTGATTGTCAACAGTAATTATTTATTTATATAGTTTACGCATATAACAGCAAACTTAATACACAACACTTTCGAAATATTGGTTGACGTCTATCTGACGGCCAACTCTAACCGCGGGCTCATTCGTCAAATCAACTCTCGGAAAATTGGTCGACGTCTATCGGACAGCCAACTCTAACCGCGCGCTCATTCGTCAAATCAAGTAGCGCGTGCTTTCGCGACTTCCTGTTACTGTTACTGTTACACATTTCACGGAATCACCCCCACAAATTGCGAGTAAGTGAGAGGAAAGATGTTACACATGCAAGAAAGCGAGAGCAAAGATATTACACTTCAATAAAGTGTCCACCTTAAGTACGAGGGTTGCCTGAAAAGATTCCACCTTTTGATAATTACCAACATGTCAGCCATTTTGGATGCGCAGTTGTTGTTTGGGTGGGTCAATGTGAGTGTTTTGTAAAAATGTAAAGAGTATCAAACTGTCATTAAATATTTAAATACGCAAATCAAAGATGAGTTGGACGCTGTGAACGGCTACTCTGTGCATGTTGTCAGCATACATTAAAGCACAAGACATGCCGGACCAATCCATCAGGATAAATGCGATTCATAGCCTGTATTTACGTATTCAACACAAAATTCAAACAAAACAAGTAACGTGGAAAATTCTTAACCTCAACTTTACTCGTAAACAACTCCGATTTATTTACAATCATCTCTGATCTGAGAGTTAACTTCGCTACTCGAAGCATGTTTTTTGTTTTGTTGTTTTCTTCTCTGGTTTCTATTCCGTATGTCATGATTGACCTGATACAAGTCTTATAGATCCTGACCTTGCTATCTTTTCGCATGTATTTGTTCGCCCATATTATCTGTCTTAAGGAGCCTGATATGGCGGTCGCATTGTTGATCTGACTTCTTAGGTCCTTCACTGGGTCGTGATAGCTCGACAGATCCATACCCAGATATTTGAATTGTGAGACTTGCTCGATGATTTTGTCCTGAATTACCAGCTTACATCTTACGGGATCTTTAGCAAAAGTTATGCTTTTCGTTTTTTCTATAGATATGGTCATGTTCATCGCTTGGCTGACCTGGTAGAATTTATGTAGTTGTCTTTGTAGATCGTCTTCCGTTTCCGCGAAAATAGAAAAGTACATAGTTGGTAATCTTAACAAAATATTTGCGATACCTTACTGACTTTGAAAATGTGGTGGTAGTTGTTGACAGGTCTCTTTCTTTAAAAACTCAAGTCTAATAACATCACACACTTCTCCACATATTCTGAGTTGGAGTATCCCAATAAACCCTTAACCTACTTACATGGGAGCCATTTCGGATCCTTGAGCAAGCAAAGCTCCTGTCGCAAACCAGAGGGAATTCGAAAAACTGAACTGATTCACTAGATATTCTGGTTCCTCGACGCACGGATAAGGATTGGTCCATTCGTCCGCGCATATCCTACCGATGAAGTAATAGGCACAAGAAACAATAAAGAAGGCAAGACTCATGGCGACCCATGTGTCCAAACCGAAAGGGTCGGCAAAAGAAAAGAAGCTCGGCGGGGCATTTTTTGGTTTTTTGAAGAGGATACTGATACCTGAAAACATCAATTATTTTATGATTTTTATTTATTATGATTACTAAATAAATACAGTGTGTAACAGCCAAATGGAATAAATTCATTATTATATAACAGAAAAGGGGGGTTGTGTGTACTGTGATATACAAGATATCAATAATTAAAAAAAGGCTATAGTACACCAAATTTTTTTAATTATTACAAGCCAATTCTCAAACGTTTTCGGCGTCAAGCCATCATCAGGAGAATTTTTTGGCACAAATTTGTTTACTAAAGACTAAACATAAAGAGGACATGACTTTAGCTCAACAATGAACATTTCAAGATGAAAAAAATTATAGAATTGTAACTCGTCTGCAGTAATCGATATTTTTCGCCTCTCATAACATAAGAATTTCGGTGGATTTATTCAGACGTTGGAGTATTACCAAGTCGGATACTTTTTCCGTCCATGAAACTTTTAATATTCTCCTACAAGCCCGCATCTCAAAGGCTTCAAGTCGTCTTTCTTCGTACTTGTTTATAGTCCAGGCTTCCATACCGTACAGCAGGGTGGAGAAAACATAACATCTGAGAAGTCGGATTCTTAGAGTTCACTTCAGATCTCTACAGCACAAGACCCTGCTGCTCGAGCCTGCTCAATCCTCGATTTCACTTCAGTTTGACTATCCGCGCTGTTAGTTATTATGCTGCCTAGATATTTTATTTGGTTTACTAGCTTCAATAGTTCACCCCCAACTGTTATGTTTGCTATGATATTAGGTTGCTGGCTAATTATTAATACATTGGTCATTTTTGCATTTAATCTAAGTCCGGCCATTGCGCATTTTTGGATGACTGCATCCAGTAGTCGCTGTGAATCTTCCTGACTGGAGGCCAACAGTACCGTATCGTCTGCGTAGCGAAGGTTGTTTATGATTTCGCCATTTATAATGAATGCCAATTTTTTTTAATTGCCAAGAAACGGGGGTATTGTGAGTAGTTTTTAGTGCGTTTTAGAGAACTTTTTCAATCCGATGATTTTATTTTTTTTAATGTTAATTATTCAATAGATTTGAAAACAATAACATTTTGAAACAAATAATGAATAGAGCTTTTAAATGATGTATCACAAGCTCTTACTTTCCATTAAAAATTTAGGGGGCTGTAACTGTCACTCGAAGAAGCTTCAATGTACAGGGGATGTTATTTCGACTTCCGGAACATTAAATTTTTCTGGAAGTACATAAGAACATCCAGAGGTAAGAGGAGAGGAATGCGTTCTAAAGAGATGAAAGGAATGCTTTGAAAGTTTATTAGAGAAAGGGAATACACAAGCGCAAGCCCAATTCGGAGACATGAGTGACAGTTGCAATGAAAGTGAAATTAGTATGACAGATTTTATGGAAGCGTTGAACAATATAAAATTGGGGAAATCTGCAGGGTATGACAGGATTATGGTTGAAATGCTGGACAGTGCGTGGTAGCTAATCTGATGTACCACCTTTTTAACCTTTGCTGAAAGAGCGACAGCGTACTAGAAGACTGTTGCAAGGTAGTTATCGTTATGCTTTATAAAAGAAAATGTTCGCAGCAGGACTGCAAAAATAACCGAGGTATTAGTTTACTCAGCATCGTCGGCAAACTGTACGCAAAGGTATTGATTAAAAGAGTGGCAAATGAAACTGATAAGAAGATAAGATGTGCAAGCAGGATTTAGAAGAGGAATGCTTAGGTCTTTTTTTACGAGGCAAAGTCGAAAAATTCTTGGCTAGAAGTCAGAAGGTCTACTGCGCTTTTATAGACTTGAAAAAGGTCTATGATAGAGTGGTGAGAAATGAATTGTTGTCGACATTGTCTAGGTATGGGATGAGCGGTAGCTTAATACGAGCATTGAAATCACTTTACTGCTTGTGTCAGGATAAACGGAGCTTACAACTGGTTTAACATCGAAAAATGTGTTGGATAGGGATGTGTGGCTTCGCCATGGCTGTTTAACCTATATATAGACGTTTGTTTAAAAGATTTAAAAGAGAATGCATATGAAATAAAAATAAATGATTTGGTCGTCAATGAGCAGGTCATATTAGCATTATCTGAGGAGTTGCAGGCAATGGTTGATATCATGCATCATGCCCTAAAAATGAAGGATAAAAGTGATTGTAAGCAAGAGGAAAGTAATGGTTTTTAAAGAGAAGATAACGTGATAAACTGCGAGGTGCTGATTGAAGCAGAAAGAGTGGAACAAGTCCATGAGTTTGTTTACTTGGGTTGAAAGTTTACTAGAGACGAAAAGTATAACTGTGATACAAAGCGAATGGCGCCCCGTTTAACTTTATGAGCAGCCAGAAGAGAGCATAGAGAAGTGCTGGCCACTACACTTATGTATAGTAGTGAATGTTGGGTTTGGCAATAGAAGCATAAAAGTAGGATCAACGCTGCGGAGATAAGTAGTCTGAGAACTATTGACGAAGTGACTCTGATGGATAAAGTGAGGAATAGTGAGATAAGAAAACGCTGTGGTGGAAAAGAAAATGTGGTAACAAAGATACATAAAGAAATGCTTAGATGATTTAGACACATAGAAAGGATGAAGGTGCTGATTGACGAAACAGATTTATAGATGAGCATGTATAAAAGCGCTGATGAAAGTAGAAGAAAAAGCGAGAGAGGCGTGTAAGAATCGTAGCAAGTGGAAAAAAGTGCTTTGCTTACCCCTACGGGAAAAAGGTTTAACTTTAAGTATGTATATTATTTTAAATTCAAAGATGTGATTTTTAATAAATATAGACAATGATTAAAATAATGAATTTGTTTCATTTGGTATCACACTGTTTAAAATACTCTCGTACAGACAGACAAAATGTTAGTACATTAAACTATTCAAAAAAGCACGTAATTTTTTGGCTGCTGCGTACAATAGACAGTCAAGTTTCTATAATTACATCAGATAATTTATGTTTTTTTTTAATAAATTATTTGGGACGGGAACAAGCAGCTTTTTGAATCGACGCCAAATTAGTATCACAAGGTGATGAAAATCAAGGAGCAAAATTTAAATTGTTTGAAATATTATTTCCAGCTTTTACCTAACGACATGAAAGGAACCGTGAAATCTACGGCTTCTTCTCTATCTGACGTTATTGTAAAGTCACAAATCGCCAAATCTGCTACCTGAAAATTTTAATATATTCATTAATAAACAATAAAAATTACCTTCATACCTTTCTCATTTCTTAAAATTTATTTTTAATCCAATAAATTGTGGTCATAAATAATTAATATCAAACACACAACATACATACATAAATATAGTCACGCATTTTTCCCGTAGGGGTAGGCAGAGACCACTTCCTTCCTTCCTTCATTCCTTCCTTCATTCCTTGCTACAGTTCTTACACACATCTTTTGTTTCCTCTACTTTCATCAGTGCTCTCATACATGCTCGTCGGTTGTTGGTACTCTTGACCTGGCCTTTCTTCAAAACAATGTTAATCTTATCGAGATATGTTCGCCAAAGTCGACTTCTACCGACTTGTCCATTCACACTCGCCTTATAAATTTGTTTCGTCAATCTATCTTCATCCATCCTTTCTACGTGTCCGAACCATCTAAGCACTCCTTTATCTATCTTTGTAACAAAATCTTTTTTTACACCACAGAGTTCTCTTATCTCACTATTATTTACTTTATCCAACCGAGTCACTCCGGCTATTCTTCTCAGACTACTCATCTTCGCAGTATTAATCCTATTTTCATGCTAAGGAAACATCGTTTCGCTTTCGTTTAAATAACAAAATGGCAAACGTTGAACTTAACATCGAATTCAATGCAACCCGTCTGAAGTACAACAAACACCCAAAGTACTTGGGCGTAACCCTAGACCGCACACTCTCTTTTAAAAAACATTAGACGAACGTAGCTGCCAAACTAAGAACAAGAAACAACATTAACTCAAAATTAAGCGGGACCAGCTAGGGTGCCGCAGCCGAAACCCTCCGCTGCTCCGTCCTAGGCCTTGTATGCTCCACCGCCGAATATTAGATGTAGATGTCCAACTCAACAAATCTTTGAGAATAATCAGCGGCATCATTAAACTTACATCCACGCACTGGCTGCCTACTCACTGCACGACTACAGACTTCTTGAGGGCCACCCCATCGGCTGTAACGGTGATTGAAAATTTAGATTTAAGAATTTAATGTTCATTTTTTAGTCTCAAGTTTTTTTATCATGTGTTGCCATACGCTAAATAAATAAACTGTCATACTTTCCATCTGTCGTAAACTTTGAACCGAAATAGAGACAATATCTGGATAATGGGGTGGATAAAAGACAAAATACGTTATTTTTAACGAATATTACTTTCACTTACATGATCTAGCAGATCTCCAATCATTCCGGTCCATTTCTTTGTTTTGTTATCAAAAGCACCATTACTTTTGTCCTGTCTTACTATAAACGTGAAGTTAAAACCTTCCATTTCCGCTAATTTCGCAATAAGATCTATGGCGTATCCTTCGTACATGTCATTTCCGTTTAGATGCTCTGTCGTTTGTTTGTGCATACCATACGGCTCAGTCTGGAATAAAATGTTTTCGGAAAAACTGGGCAGCAATATAAAAGCAAAAGAGAAATCGTTTTTGTCAGTTCGAACTGCCAAACTATTCGTCTGATCAGTCACAGGTGTTTTAAAAAAGACAATGATTAGGTTAGGTTGGTGTTCAGAAAAATAAAAAAAAAACGAAAAGAATACTAACAGACTAAAAAAATATGAAACCTGGCATGAAAATTTAATCGAAGAATCAAGACATCGATTATGTGGTGACCATGAGAAAGAAAAATCAAAAGATGGAAAAGCAATGAAGAAAAATATGAGTAATAGCAAAAAATAAGACGACTAGTAAACTATGTAGTGAAAAGCAGTGACCAACCTTTCTTTTTACCAAAAACAATCAATATATAATTATAATCAATGCCCTTTCCACCCATAAAGGGTGTCAGTGTTATAAACTACAGATATTAATCTACAATAAGGTACAATTCACATAAATAATAAACTTTCTGTTCAATGCTAGCCTCTTGCTACTTTTGTAGTGCCCTGATCCAGGAAAACATGGAAAGAGGGTTAAGAAAACCCAACGAACTCAGTTGACCGTTCATAAGAATTTCTTTGAACCGAACGAACGTGCCAATGCCAACACGCATTGTTTACGAATTAATTGTATTTATTAATCAAGGAATCGTCTAGCAAGTGCTGTGTGTTTTTATATTTTGTCATAACCGGGTCTTGGCGCGAACTGCTTAGTTTGCCTTCCTTGGTTCAAGTTCAAACATTGTAAAGAAAACATCTAGTCGTAATGTTCAATTAGTTTAATATAGTATTTAGGAAAACGTTCCTCCTTTTATTCTAACAAGGGTTTCCCGTAACCTTAAGGTGCCTAAGTACAACATGGCTACCTAATACACTACATGGCTACCTAAAACATTACACTTTCCCATCATATTATCCCATGTCTCCGTTGGCCTTCCTCGTTTCTTAGTTCACTTAGTTTTATCTGTGCAATATGCATCCTATTCCAGCTTGCGCTCTTTCATTCTCTTTTGCGCCACTCCATATCAGCTGATGTCCATTTTTAAAATCAAAGGTTCCATTTCCTTTCGTCTTTTTTCGGGTATAACCACAGATTAACTAACGCACAGATGCAAAACCCGGCGAAAGATCAAAGGATTTTCTGATTTATGTATGGACATTTAAATGGGTTTGATTACATTGTTGCCACTATCGTTGCTCAAACTATTTAATAACGTTTCAATTTGTGATTTAACTAAAATTTCTGATTTTACTTTTTCCAATTCATTGCATAGTTCTATTTCTTTTTCATTTATATTTCAGTTCCCTGCGTTATTTTACAACTATTATCTGTTAATTTCGGTTGCTTTTTATTCTCATTACCTAAATTCGTGTCCGCCTTTGTTGTCTTATTTTTGTTATCTTTTTTTTTTACTGAAAGTAGTCGCAAAAAGGGTAGACCTATCGTGTGGGCCGCGGACGGCTCGCACTGCGACTATTAGAAGGGAAAGGGATTATAGAAAGGAAATGATTGTGGATCCGATTTTTGAAAAGTTGCAGGTCATAGTTCTCTCTCTGGAAAAACTGATTTTGGAACCTTTTTCCATTCTGTCGTAACCCTGTAAAAGAAGGATTCTTGATGGAGATTGGCCCTTGTAGTGAGAGCGTGTCGAGTTCTTCGGCCGAATGTGGCCAATGGTGGCACAAGAGTTTTTATTTCTCTGGAGCATCTGCCATGGAAATATCTGTAGACTAATGACGGGTCTGCAACTCTTCTTCTATGTTCTAGAGGGTGAAGGGTATCTGTGAGAGTTGAGCTGTTTATCAACCGAATGGCCCTTTTTTGAATGGAATCTAAAAGGCGAAGAGAATGCCTTGGTGCTGATTCCTAAATGTGCGAGCAATACTCCAGTAGAGGTCGGATTTTTTTATTATCAGTTTTTTCTTTCTTCTTTTGTCATCATGTTTTATATACATCCTTTCATATTTTATTTTCTTTAGTTTGCTTTTATTATTTATAACCCCACTCTTTCCCTTCTTTAGTTTCTAATTCGATCAAGCATATTTTTTCTCCTATTTTGCGAGCAGATGTAACCTTTACCTGGATCTGCAACTCTTTTTTAAACATATTTTTTACAACCTTTTTGAGTGTTTTTATCATCCATGTCCATTTTTAATCCTGACATGACAACATTTCTTTTCCTCCTTTCTTGTTCTATCCATTCTATTTTGTCACTAATTTCTTTTAGCTCTATTTTTATATCATCATTTTCCTTTCAAAGTTTCTGATTTTCCATCATTATCTATTTATTTTCTTCTCTAATTTTCATTATTTCTTGTCTGCACTCTTCCTGTTCCGTTCTTAAACCCTTTTGTAACGTCTTTTAGCTCTTTGACCATATATACGTATTAATATGTTTAATTTTTTATTATTTTTAAACCCTTTCTCAGATTTATATGGCGAGTGTAAATGGTCAAGTCGGTAGAGGTCAACCTCGGCGAACATATCTCGATCAGATCGACATTGTTTAAAAGAAAGGCCAGGTTAAGAGTACCAATAAACGACGAGCATGTATGAGAGCACTGATGAAAGTAGATGAAGCAAAAGATGTGTGTAAGAACCGTAGCGGAAGTGGAAGGAATTGGTCTCTGTCTAGTCCTACGGGAAAAAGGCGTGACTATATGTATGTATGTATGGTAAAACTATTCCCAGATCAAATCTTCTTCTCAGGCTAATAATTTTACAGGTACTTTTACTACAATTCGGCAGCACCTCAATTAATTTTAATCGGACTTGTTTCTTTATCGCTGATTTATATTTTGGTGACCTCTATTTCTGATGTTGTTTATTTACCTTTTTGTTAGTTTCTGTAATCTTTCGCACTATCTTATATTGTCCGTATTGCAGTTTTCCTATAATTCACTATGGCACTCACATTTGTTTTAATTTTTACTTCCACTTTCGATAATCGAAATAATAGGAGGTGAAACACAAAAAACAATCAAATGAACTCAAAAAGCCAGTTTGATTGTAAACCTTGCACAGAAAATTCATAATAAAATAGAAATATCTGAGAACGTTATACGTACCAAAGTGATTTGAACGATATACATTTTGTTTCTTAAACTTTCTGGATCGTTTGCTTCTATGATATCTTGAGGCCTAGAAATATTAAGGCCAGTAGTGGAATTCCACGTTCCTATGTCAGTAATACCACCTTCCATCAATTCATAGACAGTTAATTCAAAATTACTCCGGAATCCTTCGTTATCGAATTTTATCATTCCAGTTAGTCCTTCGTACTGATTCTAAAAATAGTTACATTTCCTTTAAAATGAGCTGTAAATGTTTTTAAATCAAATTTAACCACCACAATTTCCATTTTGTCTAAATTAAAATGTTGTTGGTGTTTTATTTGCGCCGATACACATTTCTAAAATATTTTAAGATATACTTGGAGTTCAGTCTAAGTAAGACAACATGAAATTTACTTTTTTTTTAATAGGACACCCTATATTTTTGTTCACCATCGAATTCAGCGTGAAATTCTGCATGTAGCCCTTTCTTTTTTTTCTCATAAATGGCGACGTTGCCAAGTTGGAGCGAAAAATATGAAGATTTGACGATAATTAGTGCACTATAATTTTTTTTTTTTTTATGAAAATAGTCGCAAATAGGGTAGACCTATCGTGTGGGCCGCGGACGGCCCGCACTGCGACTATTAGAAGGGGAAGGGATTATAGAAAGGAAATGATTGTGGACACGCTTTTTAAAAAGTTGCAGGTCATAGTTCTCTGGAAAAACTGATTTTGGAAGCTTATTCCATTCCGTAGCAGCCCTGTAAAAGAAGGATTCTTGATGAAGATTGGTCCTTGTAGTGTCAAGCTTGAGAGTAAATGTGTGAGACTGATCAGCGTGCCGAGTTCTTCGACCGAATGTGGCCAATGGTACAAGAGTTTTTATTTCTCTGGAGCATCTGCCATGGAAATATCTGTAGAGCAATGACTGGTCTGCAACTCTTCTATGTTCTAGAGGGTAAAGGGTATCTGTGAGAGTTGAGCTGTTTATCAAACGAATGGCTCTTTTCTGAATGGAATCTAGAAGACGAAGAGAATGCCTTGGTGCTGAACCCCAAATGTGCGAGCAATTCTCCAGTAGAGGTCGGATTTGAGCCTTGTACGTCGTCAACAGTTGATCAGGAGTAAAAAACTTTCTAGCTTTCCACTGAAAACCTAGCCTCTGGCTTGCCGACTTTGCGATGTTAGCAACATGGTCATGCCAAGACATATTATTGGACACCGTGACTCCCAAAATCGAGATGGAGGGACTTGGTTCAAGGGTATTTCCGGACATTGTTATGGGATGATTTGAGGAATTCACTTTCTTGGAAAACGTGGCACTTTGTGTTTTTTGGGCGTTGAACTGAACAAGATTGTTGGTTCCCCACTCGACGATTGTTTCAAGATCTCTATTGATGGAATTAACCTGTTCCTGCCTGAGTCTATTTGTATCCTTCACCGAAAGTGATCGATAGGATGTGAAAGTTGAGACAAGTGTGCTATCGTCTGCGAAACTGTAAATGGGGTTCGTGGTGGTTTTCAAGAGGTCGTTGATGTGTAAAAGAAATAAGGTGGGGGACAGGATAGAACCCTGGGGGACCTCGGCATTAGTTTTAAACGCATCAGAAGAAATACCGTCAACCGCCACAAGTAAGGAGCGATCTTGCATGAAGCTTAAGAGCCATTGGCGCAGTTTGGTTGGGAGACCGTAGGCAGATAATTTACTTAACAATGCCTGGTGCCAAACGCGGTTAAAGGCTTTAGATATATCCAAGGCTATTGCACGAGATTCACCAAACTTTTCAATAGTGTTTGTCCAGAGCTGAGTGACATCAGCCAGCAAATCTCCAGCAGACCGAAGTTGTCGAAATTCATATTGTCTGTCATGGATTATCTCAAATTTCTCCAGATATTTGATAAGTTCTGTGTTAATCGCTTTTTCCATAACTTTGGATATGACTGAGAGCAATGCAGTAGGGCTGCCTAGTAAACGTAGTAAGGATGGTTGAAATGTCTGAATTGAGTAAAAGTTTCGTTTGATAAGCATTAATTCAGGAGATTTCAATTAGCAAAAATTTCATTTTTTTAAATAGAGCACCCATTATATCATTAGACCACCTTGTAAAACTAATTTATCCCTTCAAATTATGTCCGTATAATAAATTCTTTAAAATTGATTGTTTTGAAGAAAATTGCGTTTTTGGTTTATGATTTAAAAATATTCATGTTTTTAACAAATTTGCTATGATCTTGGATCTGCCTACTGATATCAACTGCCATCTTCTCCGCCCAACTCGTAACAGTGAAATACTGACGGCTTAAGCTTTGACGTATTTTTTATTAAAATTTTGTGCAAAGATTGTCAAATCCTCTTTAACAATTTCTCCATCATTCTTTTTGCTAAAAGCAAAGAAGAAGTTTTGACCATGGATTCAAGCTCGTTGTGTCTCGGGGGTCGATCCGATGATCGATCAATTTGGCGGGAATTGTTAACTTGCTTGCGCGGGCCATATGAAGTTCGTCCGTGGGCCACCCTGTAGCCCAATTTTAAACTAATCAGTAAAAAGTTAGGCAATCACAGACAAGACGTCCAAAGCTACTGTTGGGACATGCTGTACTTTATTGTCTCATACTGTATATGTTATATTTTTTGTATGGTGTTATTGTCATTTTGACGCAAGATTTTGTCAGAACGAAGTTGTCAATAAAAAGTAATCACAAAGAGTCACCTTCCAAGTATTTATTTTATGTAATTAGAAAGCAACTCAACATAATTGGCATCCCCAGAGAATGTTGGGACATTGCTGTACTTTATTGTCTCATACTGTATATGTTATATTTTTTGTATGGTATTATTGTCATTATGACGCAAGATTTTGTCAGAACGAAGTTGTCAATAAAAAGTAATCACAAAGAGTCACCTTCCAAGTATTTATTTTATGTAATTAGAAAGCAACTCAACAGCTACAATAAACAACAAATAGCTCAAGTAATTGAAGGAAATAAGAGTTTAAGAGTGCTGCGGAGGAACCTTAGGAGGAAAAACATTTGTAGGCTCGCTGATAGAAGTGGCAGTATTAAGACAGGTCGAGCGGATGTTCTTAAAATTACCTACTAAAGAATTTAACTCGGAGCTTTATAGAAAAGAGGCGATACAGGGCAGATACCAAAGGTTTAGAAAGATGGATCGGAGGATATCCCAGAAATAACTATCGACGATATAACAGCTTCGCTTTTGGAAATGAAAAATAACAGATCTCCAGGAGACGACGATAAAGCTATCGAGTCGATCAAAGAAGGGGGCGAAGCTCTAAAATACGCTATCCATAAGCTCTTTAATTATGTCTTCTTTAAGGCACAACACCTTCCCAGTAGCACAATGATTGCCGAATAGATCACCGATATATATATATATATATATATATATATATATATATATATATATATATATATATATATATATATAATACAGGATATCTACAGCTGTCACTGCCTTCCTGCTTTCAGCCCTTGTCTCCAGTTGTCCTTGTCCTGCCAGTCTCCGTCCTGCAGGTTTCTTAATTCCATCGCCTCATCCACTTCGTCTCTCCATGATCGCCTTGGTCGACCTCTCTTTCGTCTGCCTAAAGGACTCCACTCAGTTACCCGGTGTATCCAGCGATCCTCCGGAGTTCTTCTAACATGTCCGTACCACGTTAGTTTCTTTTCCTCTATGTGTTCTAGTATGTCTTTTTTTACCTCCATTCTTCTCCTGATCTCCTCATTTCTTATTCGATCTAATCCGTTCACTCCACAACTCCTTCTTCAAAAGTCCATTTCTGTGGCTACAATCTTTCCTTTGTTTTTTTTGTTGATCACCCACATTTCAGCTCCATAAGTCATTATGCTGCGAACTATTGAATTGAATATTCTCGTTTTATTAGTCTTGGTTATGTGGCGATCCCATAATATTGGGTTTAATTGATTAATACATGCCCTAGTTTGACCTAGTATATTTTTTATTTCTTCCTCTGTTGTTCCACTTTTTGATATTATAAACCCTAGGTACTTAAATTTGTCTGTTCCTGAGATCTGTCGGTTATCATCTATTTCTAGGTGATATATCCTGTCTTGTGCCGTTGACATATATTGGGTCTTTTCGAGGTTGATTTCCACTCCATTTTTCCCATATTCCTCCTCTAGTTTCCGCATCATAAAACCTAAATCCTCCTCATCTTGAGCTATGATTACTTGATCATCGGCAAAGCTTAGAGTATAGAGATGATCATTTCTAATTGGTATTCCCATTCCTGCACATTTTCTCTTCCATGGTCTTAGTGTCTGTTGTAGAAATATTTTGAATAGTGTGGGTGATGTTGAGCATCCTTGGAGGAGACCCTTAGTTGTTTTGAAGGCATTTGATAGTTTATTTCCCTCTTTAATCCTTACGGTATTTTTTTTGTACATATTTTGGACTGTTCTGATAATTCTCTGCGTTATACCCATTTCTAACATGGCTTCCCAGATTTTAGACCGAGGGACAGAATCATAGGCCTTTCGGATATCCACAAATGCAAAATGCACCTCTCTGTTCTTGGCCATTTTTTTCTCTATGAGTTGTTGAATTGTATATATATGGTCCATACATGATCTTCCAGCCGTAAATCCTGTCTGATCTTCATCAACTTTTCCTTGTATCTGTTCTTCTAATTTTTGTTTGACGACTTTTCCAAATAGTCGGCCTATCGAAGCTATCACGCTGATTCCCCTGTAGTTTTCGCACTTTTTTTTCTCTCCTTTCTTATGGATAGACGTTATGTAGGCTTCCGTCCATTCATCTGGTAGTTCTTCTCCATTTAGTGCTCGGAGGAACATTGCGTGTATCATTCGCCCCAACTTCTCAGTTCCGTATTTAATTAATTCCGGTGGTATTCCTCCTGGACCGCTAGATTTCCTGTTCTTCATAGATTTTATAGCACGTTTGACTTCCGGTAATGTTAGAGTAATTTGTTCGTTTTCATCTGCTGATATTTCTTCATTTCTCATAAATTGGGGCCTAGTCTCCGTGAGTAGATCTTTGTAATATCGTTCCCACTTCTGTTCTTTGATATATGATATTCGAACTTTTTCTCTGTTGTTTCTTCTAAGTGCTTTAAGTACTCTCCAAGATTCTGAGCTCCTTGTGCCCCCTATATACTGTTCTATATTTTCACATGTATGTTCCCGATCACCAATACACCGCTATAATTAAAAATATCTATGAAATCGCAACATCATGTGTTAGGCTCCTTGAAGATGCAGGCAAGTTTAAAATCGAATGAGGAGCTTGCCAGGTTGACACCATATCACTAAAACTATTCACAAATTTACTCGAGTACATGCTGAAGGAGATAAATTGGAATTACTTGGTGGTTAATATAAATAAAGAAGACTTGAACCACCTTAGGTTTGCCGATGATATTGTCCTGATTTCGGACAGGATTAACAAAGCCACACAGATGCTATACGATCTAGAAAAAACGTCAAAAAAAGCCGGATTAAAGATCAATTCTACAAAAACACAATATATGACAAATCTGGTGATGAGTGGTAATATTTCCTTGAGTTGGCATGAAGTGCAACAAGTATCGTCCTACAAATATCTTGGTCATGAAGTTCGTGTGGGTCGAGACAACCAAACTGTTGAGTTTCAAAGAAGAATAGGACTCAACTGGGCAGCTTTTGGGAACCTAAAGGTGGTATTCCGGTCCGACTTCCCGGTATGTTTAAAGAGAAAAGTGTTCAATCAGTGTGTCCTGCCTGTTATGACATACGGAGCGGAAACACTCTGACAAGAAAATCCACCAATAAATTACAAGTGACACAACGAGCTATGGAGAGAGCCATTTTGGGCATTTCCCTAAAAGATAGAATCCAGAACAACAAAATAAGAAGAAGAACAAGTGTAGCGGATGTCGTCAGGAGAATAACAATATTAAAATGGAATTGGGCAGGATACATTGCGAGAATAACTGACGTTAGATGAACCAAGAAAATCCTTGAATGGAGGCCGAGACATGAGACCGAAATAAAGGACGACCACCAACGAGATGGACTGATGAGATAAAACGCATCAAGCATAACTGGATGCAGGCGGCTCAGTGCAGGGAGGAGTGGTACAGATTACGGGAGGCCTATGTTCAGCAGTGGACGCGACAATGCTGATGATGATGATGATGAATATGGAACTTCCTGGGAGTCCTACAGTACCAGTCAAAACAGACAGACAATATACTGTTTGGACTCTTTTGCTCGTGGAACAGCTCTGTATCAAATTGTTCTTGATCAGTAGTGACTAAACAATAAAAAATCGTTTTAATATTAAACTTATGACCAGTAAAAAGTGAGACGATCACTTTGTTTCATGAATGATTATTTAATGCTTTGATGGAACCAGTCAAAACAGATTGACAATATACTGTGGGGACTAGTTTGCTCGTGAAGAAGCTCTGTATCAGATTGTTCTTGGTCAGTAGTGACTAAATAATAAAGGAATGTTTCAATATTAAATTTATAACCAGTAGAAAGTGAGGCAATTACTTGGTTTCATGAATTATTATTTAATGCTTTCTGGTAACTGCCTAAAAGTCTTACAGAAGTAAACTACCCATCAAAACAAACTGACAATATACTGAGATGACTTTTATGAAGCAGCACTATATAGTATAAATGTAAAATAAAAAATAATAACACTAACTGATTTCAACAGATTTACTATGCTGAATCCATGTTCCCAGCTAGAGGATTCAGAACACGGTAAACTGTTATTATTCGTCACCAAACGGACAGAACTTGATTTTTGTCTTTCAACGAAACTGTGGGTAAGCATGTTGGTTGCATCAATGACCAAAGCTGATTCCAATTGCAGTTTCCATGCGGTGGCGTCCAAGATATCTGTATCATCTGAAAAAAAATCTTCAGCTACTTTTTGGACGTTTTCTTTTTCGGGATTCAGTAAACGAATCTAGAAAAAAAACACTACAAGTTTAAACAAGACAAAGTTATAAATAAAAATGGTGATATCGCAGGAGCAAATAAATTTTGCTTCGTTGTATGTAAGTGGTGTACTTACTCCTGTAATAACGGCGTTGCTGTATTGGAAGGGCGTCAAATTTTCCGTATGAGCATCTAAATTTGTTATAAAATAATTAAATTTTTCATTCATTAGTCCGGCTTGTTGTAATTGGGAGAGAACTTCGAAAAGATTATCAATGTGACAATCAATAACGATGAATTCCTGACCGGTTTGTTTAAGCTTCTTTATTGTTGTTCTAAAAAAAAAATTGGTAAATTGTATTAGACAGCACGACATAATTTTAACAAATATGGCATTGAAGAGTGCTTAAAGTGAAGCATAATTTTAAGAGATAAAGGAGTTCTACTTTTGTGTAAAAATTACGCATTTTTTTTCTTTTCTTCACGGGGCTCCCAAAGGCCTAAATGGCTTCCACTCTGGTGGAACCATTGCCACCGTGTTTTTTAGATGTGCTGCCTGACGAATCTTCTAGTGGTGCTAATAGAATCCATTCTAATATTTTCCCGTTCCGTACCCGGAGAACCCAGAACCTGGTAGCGTTTATGAGCTAGAGCTTTACATTTAAAAAGAACATGCTCAGCTATTTCGTCTTCCATGTCAAACCATCGACAAAACCGGCTGTCTTGTTAGATTCCGATTCTATGTAGGCGAAAACGTAGGTGACAGTGTCTATTAAGGAGACCCACAATTGTCCTAATCTCTTGTCTGCTTAATGATAGCAGGTTGGAGGTGAGTTTCTTGCAAGTTTCTTCCTAGTTTTTTTAAGTTTGTGCGGACACTCCTGTAGGAAATGCCGCGTGCAGGTTCTAGTCCTACAAGCACTGTCTTCGACCCTTTGAAGGCTAGTTCATCTGCTTTTTTATTACCTACGTGGTTCGAGTGGCCGGGTACCCACGCAATTGTTACATTGTTGGACATGGCCAACCTCTGTAAGTTACGTTTACAATCTTTTACCACTTTCGATGTGATACGGAATGTTTCAAGAGCTTTTATAGCTGCTTGACTCTCAGTAAGTATAGATATAGACTTGTGATGGTATCCATGCTTAATTGAGCGCACTGATGTACAACCTGATGTACAGTGCACTGCTAGGCTTATGCTAGTGGATCGTTCCGGGTTAGCACCGAAGATCCCAGCACCTGGGCATTGCTTGGTTTTGGATCGCATGATTAATTTAGAAATATTAGGAGAATTGTATACGACACATTTGACTACTAACTGTTTAGTGTAAGAGGGTGAAGTATATTTTTTTATAAACGACGAGTCCATCTTTACGATGTAGTCCATACAGTAGGAAAGAAAAAAAAGTATTTAAAAAAAGGTAAAAAATTCATTAAGATATATCACGACAATAATAATATAAAACAATGATAATAACAATTAAATGTCACTTAATAGCCACTTTTTTAAAAAAAAATTTTAAGTACTTGCACAAGCTCACACCAGTTATGCAAACACCATTAGTATCAAGGTAGTTCTAAACTCCCTGGGGATACGGGATAAATATAATTGATCCCAGGTATGGTCTGACTGTCGTAGAAGGCGACTAAAAGACTCCCGATCCAAAGTGTCATGCGACCCGTGCTGATGGATGCAGGGCGGTGGGGGAGCACCGCAGCTAACGGAGCCTACAGGAAACCGGGCGAAATCCTGTAGTAGACAGCCTTAGTCCTGTACAGGGGGCACCTCAGGGCCGGACCACCCCTTCCCCCATACTCGTGGACTGCAAAGAAGAACTGAGGACGCTGGTAGACAGTAATCACGTCAAACTGATATGGGTACCAGGACGTCAGGGAGTTGCAGGAAATGAGGAAGCAGACGAACTTGTAAGAACAAGTTCGGAAAAACACAAAAACTACTGGAAAAGCATACCAGGAAACAGGACCGTGCCACAAATGGACGATAGAACTGTTAGCGATGAACAGGAATCTGCTAAGAATTACTAAAGGACTGTATAATGGAAACCTGGCCTGCGGGTTGTGCGGCGGTGGAGCGCGTGCTGTGCTGTTGCGGGGCGCTGGGGAGGACAAGCGGTTTTTGGGCGGCCGCGCGATCTGCGGGTTAGGTCTCCACTGTAGTACGGTGTTATTAACCTAAAAAAAGGCCTAACCTTGACATCCAAAGTAAAAGTTTTATTCCAACTCCAAATTGTTCTATATAACCCTCTTATTGTTTGGTAAAAAGTTACACCATTTTGAGCGTCGGGTTTGGGGGGGAGGGGGAGAAAAAGTAGGAAATTTAGTAGTTTTTTTAGTTGTTTGGAAATTGGTTGAAAACTAGCTTTGTAGACATTTTAGAAAACCAGCTTAGGCGTTCAAATGAATCTGGACGAACACAAAAACTGTGGATTCAGTTCATAGAAATGGTTGAAATCGTTCGAATGTTTATAAGAGCAGAGAGGAGTGGGGACTTTCTCCTTCACCTTCATTGTGTCCATCAAATGCTTCCCATTTTCCATGCATCTGGTCACTTTAACTACGCTAAATCTGCACACGTTTACCTACAAGACTCGCTGGAACTTCTCAACACATTGCACCAAGAAAACGATTTATTGGTTAATTGTGGTTATTTCACCATCCGACGAACTGAAAAGTTTTGGCCTGGAGTATGGAGTGATATGACCATAGAACAGGTTTTGATGAGGTCCTTAAAAAGCATTGGTGGATTGACTGGAGGTAGAGGAATCACAGCGACAACTATTGCCACTTGGATCAATTCCATGCCGACTTGTTCTCGGGTGTGCGAAGCAATGGAAGAGTTTGCAGGTGTCCGCAGCCTCTCTTCAGAGCAGCACGTGGAGCTACGAGATGCAAGGCAAAAAAGAAACAGTAAGGACTTGCAAACCTTCATTTCTTGGATTGAAGAACATAATCCGTTCTCTAAATCACCTGAACTCTCTTCCTTGTCAACAGGGGTTATAGGTGATGAAACTGTAAACTGCGATAAAGCATTTGAAATAGGAGCCATATCCATCAAAGCTATTGAAAACAAAACATTTAAAGAAATACACATGAAAAGAAAGTTTGCTGTCAAGTCTCTAGCCTCTATAACGAAGTCGGTGAAAATTAACAACGACATGGTATGTGTAAATCCTAACACTCTCTTACATCGGATGGTGTGTACAGTAAGGAGTGATGAGAGATTAGAGGAAATTTTTCAGTTTGAACTCTGTGCATATCCTCCATCACTGTTTGACGAATCTGGCTTGATGAGGAAGGGGAAAAAATCATCAATGATGACGGTTTTGGTTTCAGATTCAAAAGAATCATCAAACATCGATGACCCAGTGAAAGTGTCCTATATAATTGACGGAGGCCACCTCCTACATCGTGTTGTCTGGCAACAGCCTGCTACATTTAAACAGATTTGCGAGCAATATAGTGATTACGTATGTACTCATTATGGAAAAGCGACTGTTGTTTTTGATGGTTACGAACGAAGTAACACAAAGGATCAAGAACACCTACGAAGATCACGTTCCAACATTGTGGTCAAAGTAGAAGACTCAATCCATGTCAACATAAATCAAAATGAATTTTTAGCTAGTGCTAAAAACAAGATGGGTCTAATAACCCTCCTTTCATCGCACTTGCAACAATGTGGTTGCACAATTCTTCAAGCATCGGGTAATGCTGACCTATTAGTAGTCTTAACAGCTATTGATGAAGCAAAGAAAGATGTTCAAACGTGTATTATTGGTGATGACACGGACTTATTAGTACTGTTGACTGTCCACGCACCTTCAGGGAATAAACTGAAAATGGTCGTACCTAAAAAAGGAAATCACCAGGAAAAAGTGTACATTATTTCTGACATTCAGCAAGGCATTGGGGATATGAAAGATGTACTTCTGGTTACATACGCCTTCACAGGATGTGACACTGTGTCTGCTGTCTATAAGAAGGGAAAAATTGCACCTTATAGGAAAGTTCAAGCCAACACCGTTCTTCGTGAAAAACTTCTGGTCTTCAACAACCCCAAAGCCGACCCCAGTGCAGTGGCTGATGCAGGAAATTACTTCCTACTTGCAATGTTTGGAGCCAAGAACACTGAAGATCTAGATTGTCTCCGCTACCAGTCCTACTTGAAAACGATTGCAAAGCAGCCTATACATGCATTACTGAAGTTGGATGCACTACCCCCCACTTCAGGAGCGTCCAGACAGCATTCATTTAGGACCTACCACCAGGTACAACAGTAGCTGAATGAAGATAAGGATCCACTCGAGTGGGGTTGGAAGAAGATTGGCGACCACCTGACACCAATTACAACAGCACGTCCTGCAGCCCCCCAGGAATTACTGTCCCTTATAATGTGTACTTGCAAAGATGAATGCGTTCGTAATTGTGAATGCAGAAGGAGTGGTCTAAACTGCACTAGCATATGCAGCAATTGCTCAGACCAAGCATGTGATAACATGGACAATAATAACATCTTAGACGACGAGCTAGAGGAGGAGGATAATGTGCTGGAGGATGAGTGAAGTTAATAAAGACATTGAACATTCCAAATTTGAAAGATATTTATGCTTAAGAAGTGAATTTATGTTGCAATGTTCGTAGAAAGTTCAGGGTGGGTTTCTCCGTACCACAGGTTTATATGGCCTAGGCCTGTGGAAGCTTCTTTTCCCTTAAAAAAGAGTGCCCCTTGATAAGGTGGTGAGGTTGTCGTTCCTTCAAGTGCTTATCACTAACATACCACCGGCCACTGAAATAGCAACATTCTTTTACGAAGCTTATTTTTTTAAAAAATTACGAAAAAGTTAACATTTACACCGTCTGTAACTTTTGAACCGTACAATTTAGAGTGATTATGAAAAGGACCATTCTTATTTAAAATTTAACGTAGAACATTTTTGTATATAACAATGTTTAGGATAAACCGCTTAGTTTTTGAAATATTTACGAAAAACTAAAAAAACTAGTGATTTTTCAAATTCCCCCCCCCCCTCACCCCCAAACCCGACGCTCAAAATGGTGTAACTTTTTACCATAGAATAAGGGGACTATGTAAAGCAATTTGGTGTTGGAAGAAAACTTTTACTTTGGATGTTGAGGTTTAGGTCTAATTACACCGTACTACTGTACAATGATACAAAACCGCATGGGCAAGATGCAATGGGCCAACGGGCCCAAGTATCGCCAGAGTGGAGTTGTTATTGAGTAGACCTGATATAGTCAGTGGCGTCTCACAGTAGACCTTAAACTTTCAGACTCATGACCTCTCCATAAAGAATTTTCTTCGCCTCGGAAAAAAAATACCTTCTTGGAACACTCTTTGTATACATGCAGTAATAATTTCTAATGAACCTATAATTTCCAGAATGATACTCATCCAGTTGTAATATTTGTATAGATATTCCGTTATCTTGCGCTTCTTCGATGAGATATTTTATTCTAAAGAGACCCTCACTGTCTTCGTAAAGAACTGTTAACGATTTCCAACCGTTCGCAGATATTATTTGATAATAACTTTTTGAAAGTACCGGAGGATGTGGGTAAACATTTATCATAATTTCATCTCTGGCATACCAATAATTCCATCTGAAATTTAAACCATTTTTAGTACCATATAAAACCATTTTGCTACACGTAAACATCCAAATAAAAAGATTTTTTTGTAAATTATTAGCTACCTGGTTACAATGTGTGGAATTTCTTTTATATCACAGACAGACTGCACCACAGCAATGTTCTGGAATGTTCTTGGACCGAAAATAGCAACGACCCCTTCTTCTAAAATTGAGCAAGCATTTCGCATTGCTAAATATGGATCACTGACACTCAGATTATTTTGAACCAAAGGACTGAAATTGAGTCCCGTTTCTTCGAATTTTATTTTTGCTTTATTAACAGCAAAATTAAAGGCTTTCTCTAGATTTTCATCGTTTTCGAAGAGAGCACCTACAACAATAATATACTTATAATTTTTTTCGTAAAATGTTTATGACGTTTATTTAACATTTCATAATTTTATTTGGTGTTTTTCGATACAAATTTAATATTGAAAGCTAAAGTTTCATTCGTATTAAATTATTAAAAAATTTACTTGCATGTAGAAGGATATACGTACATACATACACACTTTGTAACGTGCCTTTTTTTCCCTTCTACAGTTCCATTATAATTATATCTCTGATAATTTTTTTATTCCTCAAATACTCGTTGTAAATAGTGTTGCATAGCCTCGATTATTGTGTATTATCGATTATATTATTGTTTGGTTTACATTTCTGTGTAGATGAGTCTAGCTATCAACACGGACGAACGCGATTCTTAGTGTGGAACATAGACTTGTGAATATTCTTGGTTTACGTCAATTCCGTGTCATTTCTTGATATCCGGCTTGGGAAGTAGGCTAGTCGTTTGGTGAGAGTCTTGGGAGTCGTGTGGTGAGAATTTTCGGGGCGGTGTGATATTAACAAGTGTGCAACACCTCTACGGTTTTTCTTTCATATCTGGCTGTATTTGGGCCATCTTAATTGGATTTTGAAGAAAAACCATTTAATTTTTAACTTGACCATTCTATCTTACCTTCGTTGTTGATATTTTGGATTTTGGTGTCGAGTTAAAATAACCGCATGCGGGATTTATTTGAGGGAAGCCATTGTTAATTAGCAGGTGCCGTTCCATAACCAAACCGGCCACAGGAGTAGTGCTTACGTATACCCAAAGGTTACAAGTGATTTATTTTTAAATATTTAACGACGTGACTTATTTTTGACACCACGATTAAGTTTTGTTTTAATTTATTAATATAATACATTATTAAAAACTATTTATTGCATTAGATAATATGCCAAAACTGAGTACTTTGATTTATTGTTAGCTGTTAATTTTGACTATATTTGTTATAAGTTTATTATTGAACTGAGTACTTTGATTTATTGTTAGCTGTTAATTTTGACTATATTTGTTATAATGTTATTATTGAACTGAGTACTTTGATTTATTGTTAGCTGTTAATTTTGACTATATTTTTTATAAGTTTATTATTGAACTGTGTACTTTGATTTATTGTTAGCTGTTAATTTTGACTATATTTGTTATAATTTTATTATTGAACTGTGTACTTTGATTTATTGTAGGAGTAAAGTATCCAATATATTTTAGCTATAATTTCATTTATTTAGTTCACCATAATGTCAGTTGTTTATCGTGTGGCTCTGCTAGTGCCTATAAGACCTAGGGGCTTCCGGCTTGAACCGTCTAAGCCGGTGGCGCGGCTCACTTTTATATTTTTTTTTCTTCTACCCCCTACGGCTGAGCTCGGGCATAATTTGCCAGTAGAGAGACCGCTGGCAGAGTACTCTATAGAGAACGAACAAGACGTGGCAACTTGCTACGGTTCTTACACACATCTTTTGCTTTCTCTACTTTCATTAGTGCTCTTATACATGCTCGTCAGTTTTTGGTACTCTTGACCTGGCCTTTCTTCAAAACAATGTTGATCTGATCGAGATATGTTCGCCGAGGTGCCGAGGTCGACCTCTACCGACTTCCGTCCATTCACACTCGCCTTATGAATTTGTTTCGTCAATCTTTCTTCATCCATCCTTTCTACGTGTCCAAACCATCTAAGCATTCCTTTATCTATCTTTGTAACCACATCTTCTTTTAAACCACAGCGTTCTCTTATCTCACTATTCTTTATTTTATCCAACCGAGTCACTCCGGCTATACTTCTCAGACTACTCATCTCCGAAGCACTAATCCTATTTTTATGCTTCTTCTGCCAAACCCAACATTCACTGCCATACATAAGTGTAGAAACCAACACTCCTCTATGCACATCCAGACGTGCCTTTTTTAACACTTTCTGGCTGTTCATAAAGTTATGCAGTGCCCTATTCAAGTGCCCTTCGCTCAATGTCACTGTCATACTTTCCATCTCTCGTAAACTTTGAATCCAAGTACACAAATTCATTTACTTGCTCCACTCTTTCTCTCTTAATCAGGCCAATCAGGCCTTCACAGTTTATCATGCTTTCTTCTCTTTCAAAAACCATTTCTTTTGTTTTGCTTACATTTATTTTCATCCCTTTGCGTTTTTATCTATCCTGTACTAATTTAAATTAACTTGTGATACATTTTTGGAATCAGCTCAGCAAGGTAAATCCGTAATTTGGATAAAAATAGGGGTGTTTCATTTAAAAAAACTGACGCCTACGTCATCACTCAAAGGTTATTCATCCTGTATGATAAATAATGTTTTTAAAAAAATAGTAAATTAAAACCAAAAATCGACCTGTTTTTGGATTTTTTCGTATAACTATTTATTTAGCTAATAATAAATTTATATCTTACTTTATGTGAAATATTTAAATTCTTTAATATCATTTACAATATTAAATAATTTTATTCTCCACCACTGGATATGAATTTAAAAGTTTCATCCCCATTTACAATTTATGGTTGTATTTTTAATGTACCCAAAAAGGGATAAAAGATAGTCAAAGTAAAATAGGATAAAAATACATAAATAGATATATGCGAGTATGCAATAATTATCTTAGCGTCAGTTTTTCAAAAATAAATTTTCTCGGTCACGTGCTTTATACGCCAAGCGAACGGACTGTAGTACTTATATTTCATGATGCACCAATAACAACAAATTACAAATAATAAACACCACTCTCACCTATAGAAATATCCTCACAGTAGACACATCGGAGAACACCGAAAATCAACCAATAAAAAAACATCATTTTTATCACAATACATCAAAATTCGACACGCACTAAAGCAACTTTATTCGAATAACATGTTAATAAATAATGCATACGTTTTGCAAACGACTGTATTAGGCTCTAACTGAAGTTTTAATAGATTTTTGGCACCGTCGGCGTCGTCACAGCTAGGCTAAAATTATTTGGATTTTTTCATGTCTGCTCCTAGATTATAAATACGCGCTCATTAGTTTGTGGGTATTCCAAGATCAATTGTAGGTAAACTTGGTGTGAAATGATCGTATTTCCGTCATGGTGACCTACATTACATCGCCCGTACTATTTTTTTACGAGGCGCGATTTTGAACAAAAAAACAGTTCATTTGTAACGCAGACAAAATTATTCTTTTTTTTTATAAGTAGTTGTTTGCGCAAAAATACAGGGTATTTCTAAATTCATGCGTAAAAAATGCAAAAGGTGATTAAAATTATGATGGATCTTTCCTATAACAAAATTTTCTTAAAGTTTTTTCTAGAACAAAAATAAAATACAATATCCTCGAGATTTTTCTCAGCGAGTTACATTTTGTAAATGGATTACAAACGAAATACAACAAAATCCTTGTTGGCTTTAATATAAAGCGTGAAAAATACCACTATCAAACGTAAACACCAAAAATATTACTTTAATCAAAATATTTATGCATAGCTTGAAAATAACGACCGATTAATACAATGCACGCAGTCATTCTACTCCACATATCTCATCGCCGAGAGTTTTTGTAGGGTTTTTAATGAATTACCGCCTGGACATGAATTCATCGATGTTTTTAAACACAATCGGGGCCCTCGGTGGCGTTGCATCGCGCTACGCTAACAATCCTCAATTTCTAAATAACATATTGTTTACGGATGGGTCCATCTTAAGTTGTGAAGTTACATGCACGTCACCCATACCACCAATGTCAAAAAACTCTAAAACATCTAAACAACACCAATAGAACTAACCATAAGATGACTGCTCGTTAGTTCCGATGCGAGTAATAAGAATCCGTACTGTCAGTTTCTACGATCGACCGTTTCTGCTTCAAGTTTAAACTCCTGTCTCTTTGGATGTAACATGAAGTCGATTACAATGTCTTTTGTTTTAATATCTTTGACAGTAAATACAAATGTAATAAAACAAGCGTACATCGGTTTAATAACTTAATTACGAAGATAGGGCTAATACTCAAAGAGTATAGCGGTTTAACAACGTAGTTAGAATGATGGGTCTGATTCCCACTTTCTGATAATATGTCAAAAATTGGGAGCTACCGTAAAATGAATGTTTAACTTGGAATCTTAATTCGTTCTCTGCTATTATTCTTCCAGTGACTGAAATGTGTATTGTTAAACTAGACGCATTTTTAAAAATGATAATAATATAATCTATTTTAACACGGTTATATTAGTTTCACGGATATGTTTGTTTGTTTGTAACTGACTCTTTGGCCTTGATTTTGCCCTACTTTAAGCGATCAGATTTAATTTAAACTTCGCACACTTGTCAAACACCGACGACAATGCACTAATTCGATCAAAAAATCCTATTATCCTGATTAGTTTCGCCAGGATTCATAAATTTCTTCAGGGATCCTTTGCATGAGAGTAAGAGAGATAGAACTACTGCGTGAACCACGCATGCGCGCAGTTCCAATTTCATATTAAAATTCACCCAATCCAATATACTGGTAAAAAAGCGAACAATAAATTATAGTTTAAAAAAACTAAAAAAGACGCTTTTTAAATTAATCAAACTAAAAAGTAAAAAAAAAATCTTAACATAAGAATAAACTTACTGACGAAAAAATTATTGTCACTGTTCTAAAAGGGTGGGGTGCTTTGTATGACATTTTTAAACTAACTCTGCGTTTCGGAGTGAAACTAGTGAAAAATTTGAGCTTATTAGGAAAAGGAGAAAAGAAAGGATAAAGGAAAAGGGAAACCTACTCAGTGAGTAATTTTCGGTAAACGAAAAAATAATTCGGACGGTTCAGACTGGGAACCAAACTCAGATCTATTGGTTACGCGCAAAGAGCTCTACCAATTAAGCTATTTGAGACACGTACTGGAATAGTTAAAAAATGTCATACAAAGCTCCCCACGCTTTTAGAACAGTAACATTAATTTTCTCGTCAGTAATTTTATTCTAATGTTAAGAATTATTTTTTACTTTTTAGTTTGATTAAGTCTAAAAGCGTGTTTTTTAGTTTTTTTAAACTATAATTTATTTATGTTAAAATTAAAACATGAGCGTCACGCTGATTTTTTCGTAAAAATAAAGCGAGTGACGCGAACACGCATGCATGTGCAAGCTTCTAACGTTATCACCGTACCTAAGAGTTGTTTTGGTTTTATATTTATATTATTTATTTTAAAATTGAGTAATTTTTTTTCTTTTTATTAAAGTAGAATGATTCTGTTTTTATCCATATTAGGTTTATTTTGAAAATATTAAGTTCCTTATTTTTTTATGATTTTTGTTACAATAATTAAAAGTTTCATTGTAACTTAAGTTTTTTTTTAGTAAAGTGATAATGAAATAAGAGTTTTTTTATTTGAGAATTATTGTAAAAAAAATGTCTTAGGTTTTAAGATACCTTCGTTGATAAAAGCAAAAAAAAATGTATACACCCTTTTTTCTGGCACGTGGTGGCGCCGCTTCACTCTAACTTCCCGCGCCAGTCCAAGGAGTCCCATCCGCCCCTTCTTCTTCTTCTTCTTCTTATCCATATTTAAGATCTTTCGATCTGTTAGTTTTGCAGGTTCCTCTGTATCAGTTCCTGGGAGGTGGACTGTCAGCTGTCCTTCCATCTCTTAGGTGGTCTTCCGGGTGCTCTTTTCCCTATTGGTTTCGCTTCAAGTGCGATGCGTGGTAGTCTGCTCTGTTCCATTCTTCTTACGTGAGCGTACCAGCATCTTTTTCTTTGTCTTCCCCATCTTACGATGTCTTGCACTCCGCACTGTTCCCTGATGTCAGTGTTCCTAATTCGGTTCCGCCCCTGATCACCATAATTCAATTATAGTAGATCACGACAATTTGCAGGTAAACTAATCAAAAAAACGTTCTCAGGTCACCGTTTTTACGATGGGAAAAAACCATAGCCAACATTTTTTTGTCAGATATAATTTTTAACAAAATTAAAATGTCTTCGGTTTACTTTTTATCTCCATCTCAGGAAATTGTCTTGACACACATTGTGGCACACCGCAATGACTTATTTACCGAGCTTCATTGATACTCATCTACTCCTTAAATAAAATATTATTAGCACCATTATAATATACTAGCTCTTGTATGGATCAGGTCTTTTCGTTACGAGGTATAGTTGAAAAATTCTTGGCTAGAAGTCAGAAGATCTATTGCGCTTTTATCGACTTGGAAATGATCTATGACAGAGTGGTGACGAGTGAATTGTGATCAACATTGTCTAAGTATATTTCCACTGCTTGTGTTAGATTAAACGGAGCTTGCACGGACTGGTTTAACATCGAAAAAGGTGTGAGACAGGGATGTGTGGCTTCGCCATGGCTGTTTAACTTATACATAGACGATTGGTTAAAAGATTTAAAAGAGAGTGCGTATGGATTGAAAATGAATGATTTGATCGTCAAATGCCTTCTTTACGCCGACGATCAAGTCATATTAGCGTCATCTGAAGAGGAGTTGCAGGCGATGGTTTATGTTATGCATAATGCCCTGAAAATCAAAGGGATAAAAATAAATGTAAGCAAAACGAAAGTAATGGTTTTTAAAAGAAAAGAAAGTATGACAAACTGTAAAGTTTCGATTGAGGAAGAAAGAGTGGAACAAGTAAATGAATTTGTGTACTTGCGTATAACTTTACGAGAGATGGAAAGTATGACAGTGACATTTAGCTAAGGGTATTGGCAGTAAAACAAATGAATGGGGCACTGCATAGCTTTATGAACAGCCGGAAAGTGTCAAAAAGGCACGTCTTGCTGTGCATAGAGGTGTATTGGTTCCTACACTTATGTATGGTAGTGAATGTTGAGTTTGGGCAGAAAAAGCATGAAAATAGGATTAATGCTGCGGAGATGAGTAGTCTGAGAAGTATAGCCGGAGTGACTCGGTTGGATAAAGTTAAAAATAGTGAGATAAGAAAACGCTGTGGTGTAAAAGAAGATAGGGTTACAAAGATAGATAAAGGAATGCTTAGATGGTTTGGACTCGTAGAAAGAATGGATAAAGGAAGAAACAAAGAAACAAATTTATAAGGCGAGTGTGAATGGACAAGTCTTATGAAAATAGAGTAAGCGAAAGATTTGTGTAAGAACCGTAGCAAGTAGAAGGAAGTGATTTTACCTACCTCTACGGGAAAAAGGCGTGACTATATGTATATGTAAGAAATTTAGAAACATATCAATGCCATCTTGATTTATGAAAGATTAAAAATAAACACATTTTTATTTGAATGTACAATTATTTAAAATATACATGCATATAGTCACGCCTTTCTCCCGTACGGTTCTTACACACATCTTTTGCTTCCTCTACTTTCGCAGTTATTGAAATTCATACTAGGAACAGTGATGTCCCTGCGGGTGCCACAGCTAATCGTTTTTATATTAGACGTTAAAGTTTTTTCTTTTTCAAAACGAACTGATTGAATAATGCTCGAATGATACTTTTTGTCAACTTGTAAGTATGGTTTTATTGATGATAATTGCTTGGTCCTGTTATTTTTATTAGATCTTGTTCTTCAATTCCGCTTTTACTTAATTCGCTAACTGCTGCCGCTTGATTTGAGTGATTTGTAATTTTGACACGTTTGACATGTATACTAATGCGTTTAGTTTTAGTTCCAATTCCAATCGACACATTCTTATACCAACCTTTAGAATTTTTCTTCTTCCAAAAGGGATTTAGTGTAGGAAATACTCTGTCCAATGTTATAAAAGTGTCTCGTTTTTCCATTAACTTTTTAAATAAACGTATTGGGCAAATATCTTTCTCTAAAATATTAGGCGTAATCCATTTGCTGTCACATGATATAATCGGTACGTCCAGTTTATTTCCATTATTTTTAATTTCAGATACGAAATAAGTGGTTTTGCAGTAAGCTGCTTCTCCTCCGCGCCAAGCTAATTTAAACGCCAAAATGTGATATAATTTCTTTTGAAGTCCTTCCGGTTCATTTTCGTCATATAATCTGGCCATTGCAAATACTTTAGATTTATTTAGAGCTGATGCACTAGATTTTCTCTTTTTGGGTTGTGCTTGCAGGATTTTACGTTTAGCATTACATGCAGCTCATGATGAATTAAACTAAACGTTAGCGAAATGGTTAAATATAATATTGAATTCGTTATATATTTACTTTGTAGCATTCAAGCGTTGGTGTTCTGCTTTGTAGTCTTCTCTGTTACCTTTTCGCATATTAAATGCTCAATATTGCAATATTACATTCAATTACTCGATGGAAGTATCTGGCTCAAATTTATATCTTTTTGCATCACAAAACGTTTGGTGATTGCGTCGCAACTGTATTAGTAGGCACACAGGTATTAACAATTTGACTCATTGCTAGTGCTTAGAAATGAACTTCGTGAAAAGGGCTGGATTTTGCGGTGAACTGTAACCTCTAGGGGTGAGCCACAATAGACCTACTAAAGGTCGCAATACCCGAAAAATAGGTTTTGTACTTAATTCAGAAGATGAAAATGTTTTTTTTTTTGAGATTTAATAACTGTGTCATCCATGTTATTAACTAGGAAAAATTGAATTATTAAGATATTGACTCCCGTCAGTACCATAAAAAAAAGTATTAAGCTGCGGTAATATTTTACATTAAAAATATCAGTACAATACTGGTGATTATATAGCAAACCTGTACAATGAGCACACTAGAATCTGGATTAATGTTAAGTTATTGAGTGGAATGATTTCTGTCAAAATGCATTCCTGTAAAATGGAAGCTATTCTATAGAGAGCAGGATTTACGTAATCCAAGAAATGACTGAAACACGCCAAAATTAAAGACATAGCCTGATACATCGTCGCTCCAGTCTGAATGGCATTTATAACTGCATCTGCAACTATCGTTACTATGTGGGAGCTGTAAAATTTAATATAGCCTCATACCATGGTGGACGCGTATTTGGTTCCATACCTAAAATTGTTTCAAAATTAGAACCATTTCATGGTAAAGATAAAGATAAAGATAGCGGCAAAACGGACAGTATATCCATCTTGCCCTTCTTATAATATAACTTTATTTAGAATAAATAAATACATATAAATAAATAATTATATGCTGGAACTGCATACATACATACATAAAGTCATGCCTTTTTCCCATAGGGGTAGGCAGAGACCACTTCCTTCCACTTGCTACCCCACTCACATGATACCTAACCTAACCTAACCTAATGCTTAGAAATTCAATAAGTTTTTGACAAACATGTCAAACTATTTATTTTGGCAAAAATACACCAGCAGAGCTGGTATAACATTGTTAATAACTTAATGTACGTAAATATGCGCAGTCATGTTCCCATCAAGCACTAACAATTATGTACGCCCATTAAAACAAATGCCTTCCCAAACAGCAACTGTACCACCTCTGAACTGCACTGCTCTTCTATTTCTGGGCACTAAAGGAAGAGTCCATACAAGAAACAAGCCGACTTTCAGAAAACCGTCCATAATTCGGCTCATCTGTGAACAATGCGGACCTCCATTCAGCATTCCAATTCACATGTTCATTAGCCCATGTTAATCTAGCACTCTTATGAATTTGTGTCAATGGAATTCTTCTCAAAAGTTGTCGTTAACGTAAGTTAACCGCGTGTATTCTTCGACGTACTGTTTCAGTTGAATCTGAATTACCAGAAGCATTCAAAAGACGTTGTTGTATGATCTGACAAGTATTCAGAGGTTCTCTACGGGTATACAGAGTCAAATAACGATCTTGGGCGGGGGTGGTGGGGTAACCCTTGGTCGTCCACTTCTAGGTCTTTTCTTCACGTGGTCAGTTGCTCGATATCTACGGACAAGTCGCGAAATGACACTTTCACTGACTTGGAAATCGTCCGCAACTTCTCTCTGAAGACGACCCGCCTAAATCATGCCAATAGCTCTATTAGCTTTATCCGCACTAAGTTTACGTCTAGACATTATTCAACACAAAAACTGGTTAGATAAGCAAGTAAACATTTTAGTTATTTATGTACCAAGGGTATAAATAAATCTTTATGCCCTGAGGGCGACGTTTTACAAACCCGAGGGCCTCTGGCCTGAGGGTTTATAAGTCGCCCGAGGGTATACACATCTGTTTATGCCCGCGGTACATACATAACTTTATGTCATACTAGTTCGTTATTGCAATCCAATCTCAATACAAATCAGTATTTTAAAAAATCCGGTTTGAATTAATAACATTGCCATTTTATCATAGTAGACACCATCGTTGCTAGGTGAATGTTGACAAACGTAAATGTCAGAAAATCACAATAATTTTTATGTGTCAAAGTTAGAAGTCAACATGTACGAAGATTTTGGAATTCCTGACGAAATTATTGAAAAAGCAAAGAAAGCAACTGAAAATCTGTTGCCAAAAGTCTAATGAAGCTTACAACATGGAATACGAAAAATTATTAAATTGGATGCAAGAAAACTACGTAAAAAATGTTAATGAAACAGTGTTGCTTGGATACTTCGGCGATCTCGCTAAAAAAATTTCTCCGAGTTCCTTGTGGTCCAAATATTCCATGGTAAAGAAGACTTTAATAGTAAATAAGAATATTAACATTGCTAATTACTATAAGTTAATGGAATATTTGAAGCAAACTTCGAAAGGCTACAAACCAAAGAAGTCTAAAAATCTGCCTAGAGAAGATGTTTTAAAATTTATTCATATGGCACCGAACGAGACGTTTTTAATGAACAAAGTTGCATTAATATTTGGAATATTTGGTGGATGTCGACGGCAAGAACTTGTGAACATGTTAGTTACTCATGTAGAAGATAGAAAATCGGTTTTTGTGGTAAATGTACCAGAGACAAAGACCGATAAAAAACGTATTTTTACCATTATAGATGAGGGTGAAATGAACAGTTTAAAGCTAATAAGAGACTATATGTCACTACAGCCACGTGGTTGCTCAGAAAAAAGGCTTTTTCTGACCTATAGACAAGGTCGATGTACTGTACAGCCAGTAGGAAAAAACACGTTTGGAAAAATCCCGTCCATTATAGCGGAATATCTGGGTTTGAGTAATCCTGAGAAATATACAGGTCATTGTATGCGTCGAACGTAAGCAACTCTTCTTGTAGAGGCTGGAGCCAGTATGACCACGTTAAAGCGCCATGGTGGATGGAAGAGTATGTCGGTTGCTGAAGGATATTTAGAGGATAGTTTATCTTCAAAAAATGAAGTTTCAAGAATGCTGGCAGGTGTACCTTCCGGGTCTGGCGTTTTGGTACAGAAATTTGAAACTCAAACTATGAAACATGAATCGTTTGCTGCAGGCAACTTAACTATCACCGGATCATTTCAGAACTGGCAATTTTATGTTAATTCGTCAAAATAATGTTCATCAAATATTTACATATATTACTATATTCCGTTTGTAATTTCATTAATAAAGGTTATTGAATAAGTTAAACAAAAAAGTATTTCTCTTTATGCCCGCGCGGGCCATAAAGTGATCTTTATGCCCGCACGGGCATAAAGTACGACATTAGATAGTTGGTAACTAAGAAATAAAAACACAATAATGAACTAGTATGACATAAAATATATTACAGACCTTGAATAAAACACTTAATAATTTTTAACATAAACCCAATATTTGTTAACTTCCCTAACTTTTGTGAAGCAGTTTATTTTAGGAATGAATTCCCATATTAATAGTCTCATCTTTTTTCCCCTGTATCCTTCATTTATGATTTGATTTACAATATTTTGTATTGATAATATGAACAACAATTGGTAACTACTTTTTATTTAATTTTTTCCCATTTGGAATACAACATATTGACGACGACGGCGACGTCGCAGGCAATAACTAATTATTTAGATAAAACTAAAAAACAGTTAGATTTAAAAAAAACTGTCTGGAAATAAAAAATATGATGTACCTAATTTAGTGATAGTTATCCTACAAATGATCGGAGTAAATATTGAAATAATAAAAAACGGCACACAAAAACATAATTACATGAAGTTAATTTATTTTAGAATGATTAAATATGTCCAACGTTTCGGATTGTGTGCTGTGTATTCTTCGTCCGTTAAAACATTTAAATGTCTTACTCTACCGAACGAAATATGTTTGTTCCCATGTTTCATCAATTGAACGTCCTTATATATTTTGGAAATCATTTGTGCCAATACTGTTGGCTTATTATGCGATTATAGGAATATCCGTTTACATTGCTACAATAAAAATTTTATCCGTCGAAAATATACAAGATGGCTGTTTCCCTATTATAGATTTAATAGTTATGGTAATGGCAATTTTGTTGTCTACCTATATTTTTTATTACGGAAAGTTCTATTTTAACGAGTTGGACATTTTGGTGGACTTGATTGTTGATAGAAAGGCATTCGGTATTGATACTTTGCTGATGCATAAGCCCGCCAAACGAATTATGAAACTCACTAAACGTTTTTTAGTTTTTGCTGTCTCTTATGTCGTCATCTTTGAACTGTGTGCGTTTAAGAAAGAAACAACAATTACCAATTTGTTGTACCAAGGAGGAAGGATTTTATCTTTAGAAATTATAACTTTATATTTAGCGGAACACATTTTACTAGTCATGATATACAAAATGATTTTTAATCGGTTATATAAAACTATAAAATATGTCACCAGCAAGAAACGTTTTTTTGTGACAGACAATATTGGGATTTTAGAGGAAATTAATGATTTGTTCTTATTTTTCTTGGTGGCAAAGAAAAATTACCGAAACTGTATTTCGACGTTAATCTCATTATCGCTATTTTATTTCTGTTATGTAGGATATGTGTTGATGATCAATGCTGCGTTATTATATTTGATAACTTTTTTAAAATATCACGATGGAGACATACTTTTTCTTGTCGATATCTTGTTTAAACAGTTATGTTTTATTTTCATGTTTTTCAAATTTTACATGTCTTCTCAAATGGCACTAGATCAGTTGGTAAGTAGAAATAGAATTATTATGAAAGGCACATCGAGAGACAAAATTGACCGGAGTAGAATAGGAACAAAAACAACACACGGCAATAGCCGAATAGCCCTGCTTAATGATTACAATAAAGTATAATTAAAATAAGAAATATATTTTCCTGTTTCACGAATATTCCACATCAAATAATTCATCCAGAACCGGACTTTAATTTTATGTAACGAACAACTCAAAATATTATTTGCCGATACTAGCAAACAATTCGTAATATAATAATCCGTTTTTCTCTATTTAGGAAAGCACTCACGAAACATTTAGCAAATTGATCATTTCATCCTATTTTCACAGCATCATGAGTGACGTACCAAGTTTAATCAAGATAAAGTATGAATGTACCTTGCCGATGAACTGGAGCACATTTCTAATTGTATTGTAACGTTTTTATTTTAATCACACTTAGGGTTCGAATTTATATGCACATTTATTTATCACTTTCCAATACAATTTATGTCAACTAGCGAACGCAATCATTAACCTTAGAAAACTGACCAACTCTCGCGAACGAAGGCCAATTTATATATTTAACGTTGAATCGAGATAAGAGAAGCTTCTATAGTCCGTTCATAATTTGTCGATAGCACAAAATGTGCGTCCAAGTCATAAAACGGCCGTAATAGTCGTAAAATCATAGGCGGAGGTTCCTGAGGTGTTTATTCATGTCCGTACACAATTTGTTGATAGCTCACTGCAAGTTTGACCCTCATTAGGTTTAGTACGTTTTTGATCGCATTTAATTTACGGCTCGTTGGTGTTTCGGCGTCTACGGCAGTAATTAACGTCTCTAATATTTATTTTGCGAATTTTGTGCAGTGCGTGAGTAACTTTTTTTCATATTCCTACAAACATATACGTACCTTTCGTTCCTGCTTGTTTTGTTTGATTGCTTGCGATGGCTTCGTCATCATCATCAACATCATCAAGTTTTACACCGGTACTGTTGCGTACAGTCAGTAAGTCTGTCTATTCACCAAGAGAGAAGACTATTGTTTTGAACGTTCACGATGCTCTGCTTTCTCAGAATTCCACAAACACTGTTCAGAACATAATCAAGAGTTGTGCCCACATGACGGGCGTAGGGGAGTCAACAATATATAGGTTCCTATCAGAAAGAAAAAAACAAGGTATAGCTAACCCAAATACAAACGAATACTTAAAGAGGGGGAGAAAACCTATTGAAATTGATGAATTTGCCAAAAATGGTATTCGAAGGAAAATTCACGAATTTTTTTACAAAAAAGAAATACCCAACTTAAACAAAATTTTACAAGAAGTTAGAGACGACCCGGATTTGCCTCATGTCGGACGAACCAAATTGTGGCAAGTTTTAAAAGAATTAAATTTCCGGTGGGAGAAATCAGACCGAAAATCACTTTTGATTGACCGGGAAGAGATAATATGTTGGAGAAGAAAGTATCTAAGATCTATACGAAAATTTCGGGCTGAAGGAAAGCCAATTTACTATCAGGACGAAACGTGGGTAAACGCAGGTCATACTCTCACAAAAATTTGGTCAGATAAAAATATATCAAGCTCCAGGCAAGCCTTTATGGAAGGTTGGTCTACTGGTATTTCCCCACCCTTCTGGTAAAGGCAGTAGATTAATAGTTTCTCACATTGGCAGTAAAAAAGTATTTGCTAAGCATGGTTTGTTGGAATTTCAATCCAAAAGCACAAAAGACTATCACGAGGAGATGACAGCTGATGTTTTCGAAGAGTATTTTGAGCAGATGATTGAACATATACCACCAAACTCAATTATAGTATTAGATAATGCACCTTATCATTCACGACTAGTAGAAAGACTTCCAACGACTGCGTGGAAGAAACAGGATATCATTGAATGGCTGCGGAATAAGTCCCTGCCTTACAAAGATGGAATGGTTAAAGCAGAACTTTTAAAAATTGCCCGGCAACACAAATCTAAGTTCAAGAAATACGTAGTTGACAAAATGGCGGAAAGACGAAACATCACAGTCCTTAGACTTCCACCCTACCACTGCGAATTAAATCCAATTGAACTCATTTGGGCACAAATGAAAAGCTATGTGGCTAGAAAAAATACGTCATATAAAATACAAGCTGTACGTGAATTGTTATATGAGTCTTTACAACATATTACAGAACAAAATTGGCGAGATGCAGTAAGACATGTAATAGAAGAAGAACAAAAAATGTGGGATCTTGACAATATAATTGATGCGACTGTAGAGACACAACCGCTAATTATTAACCTGCAAGACGACTCGGATTCCGAAGATGATCCTGTTTATTTTGAATTTGAATAGTTTTGTAAGTAATCGTAGTTTATATCATTTAAAAATAGGTATTAATTAAATAAATGTATCTTTTACAAATTGCAAGTAACTTTTTATTTTTAAATAAAATAAAGAAATTTTATTAAAATAAAAATACAATTTACAGTACCTACAGTTTAAGAATATTAATATATTTATTTATTTAAAGTAACGTAATGTTTTAATCATATACTCTACGACACTGGTCAGTCATTTCCACTCAAAATACCTACATAATCGGATTAAAAGTTCTATAGCTGTATTGTATTTATTCAGATACAAGGTGGGTTAGTCGAAAACATCTTAAACTGCCAGTTTTAGGTTGGTTTTTGTTATTATATCATACTACCTGTCCTCTCTGTATTTCAGTTCTCTAATGAGGGTCAAACTTGCACTGAGCTATCAACAAATTGTGTACGGACTATAGACGTATCCAAACTGTTCTATCGAAAATTCGAAATTGGTCGGGAAGGTACTTGAACATCCTTGCAATTATATATACATATATATATATATATATATATATATATATATATAGGTTTTTTTTTAATTTATTTGGGTAGCAGTTAGGAGTGATCAATTCAATAAAAATTCTTTGTTTTTTCACTCAAGCTTTCGAAAATGTATATTTTCTTTTTCAAGACTTCTTTATAATTTTATGAAAAATCAATTTACAAAATATATACTTACCAACATGAAATTATAAAAAAATTATCGCAAAGAGGAACATAAAATGTTTTTTTTAAAGAAATTTGATATAAGTCAGTGTCACTTTTTGTCTTAGGTACTGAATGTCAAAACTATTTATACAGATGAGAAATGTAAATAAAAATGTATTATGGTTATCTGAAATTTAATAGTTTTTTTTCTATTAAGAATATTTGTATAAATAGCACTCAGGTCATCAATATCTGTTCTTTTATTAATGGTGTTATACTTATTTTTATTGATATGAACCATTTCTAAAAATAACCTTTTTGTAGACTAAGAAGATGGTTTCATATTTGTACAAATCTCGTTTAACGAGACTTTCAACACTACGTGCAAACCAGGTAAAATTATTAAGTGATTCAATTATTGCACCGGGAAAAATTCCTGTTTACGTTATTATTTGGGTTACATTGTTCAATAATATCCGTTTTAAACCTGGGTAGGACACACCTTGATTATTTTAACAATTTACTTTACTCACAAGCTATCAACTTGAAATTGCTGATAATTTGCCGAGACAACCGGTATATATCGCCCAATCAGTAATTTCCACAAGTTCGTTTAAAACGGCAGCGATGGGACTCGCCACCTGTCATGCTTTGCTTCATGTGAGAGCGAAACGTGGACTGCGGATAGCCACTTTGCTACTTTGACTGTGAGGGGAAGACTGAATGATAAAATTGATGAAATTTACACAATGATAGAAGAAAGACGGATTGATGTTCTTTGTGGGAATGAAACCAAGCGAAAAGGATGTAAAACCACAACACATGGACCTTATACAGCCTACTGGTCAAGAGCTCCGGAAACCAGCAAAGGTTCTCAGGGCGTTGGTGTGATACTCTCTGCTAGAATGAATAAATGTGTGACTGACTTTAAAAGTGTGAGCCCAAAACTCTTTTGGGTGATGCTAAAGGTTGGTCTTACTCGTATATTTTTGCTAGGGATTTATGCCCCACAAGATGTGAGGTGGAACCAATCTTTAAAAGCCCAAAAAGAGAGGCGAGAGTTTTAGGATCGTGTGACCAATATTTTGAATAAGTATAACCATAATGAAAGAATTGTAATGTTGGGTGATTTTAATAGTTGGGTAGGAGTAAAGCGTGATGGATATGACAGTGTTCTGGAAATTTACAGTGACAGCAGAGTAAATGTAAACGAGAAAGTCTACTTGAAGTATGTTTGGAGTGGAATCTTGTGGTAACAAATACAATGTTTAACCATAAATGGATCCACTTGTATGCAAGACAAGAAGGATACCAGAGAAGTATAATCGATTTCGTAATTTTGAATGAAAGATTGAAAAAAAAAGTGATGTACACTTGGGCATACCGTGGTGCAGGTATTGACACAGACCACTTCTTAGTAATGAGCCGAATAAGAGGTCTCTTTAAGCGGTGGTGGCATCGTGTGCAGGAATCAAGTAGTGTACTAGAGCATATAAAAGTTGAGAATTTGCAAGAAGAGGGTGTACAAGAGGAGTTAGTTAGTAAATTGATCGAGAAATTTGACAGTTTAGATGAAGCATGTGAGGTTGAAGAATTGTGGAAGCCATTCAAGGAAGTAATCGTGGATATTGCTATTGAAGTGTGTGGTGTAAGTAAAAAAAGGAAAGGATGCAAATTACAGAAAAGTAAAAGAAAGAAAATGTGCGTAGAGGTTCAAAAAGCAGTATCAGAGAAGAAGAAAGCCTGGCTGGATTGGCTGGGTACAAAAGCAAAGAACGCAAAAGGCAATAATTGAGGATGTAAACAAGGCAAAGAATGAGGATAAAAGGTAAAAAGGTGTGGCAAAATAGGATGTGGTACAAAAAGGAGAGTGATAAAGATGAATTTGATAGAAGGTTATCTGACGATTTCCAGAACAATATTAAACTTTTCTGGAAGTCCATAAGAAAAGCCAGAGGTAAAAATACTACCTCACAACTGTAAAAAATCAGAAACCAAGATGGTAGTATGGTAAAAAGAAAGGAATGCATTTTAAAGAGATGGAAGGAATACTTTAAAAATTTATTTAAGAAAGAGGCTACACAAGCACAGGCCCTATTCGGAGACATGAGTGAAAGTTGCAATGAAAGTAAAATTAGTTCGACAGAAATTGTGAAAGCGTTCAACAGTATGAAATTGGGTGAATCTGCTGGGTACGACAGAATAACGGTTGAAATGCTAAAGGCTGGACAAAGCGTGGTAACTAGTCTGCTGTACCACCTTTTTAACCTTTGTTGGAGCGTACCAGACGACTGGTGCAAGGCCGTTATCGTGCCGCTTTACAAGGGAAAAGGTTCGCAGCGGGACTGTAAGAACTACTGAGGTATTAGTTTACTCAGATAGTCGGCAAACCGTATGCAAAGATATTGATTAAAAGAGTGACGAATGAAACTGAGATGATACGGAATGTGCCAGCAGGATTTGGAAGAGGAAGGAGATGTATGGATCAGGTCTTTTCTTTACGAGGTATAGTCGAAAAATTCTTGGCTAGAAGTCAGAAGGTCCACTGCGCTTTTATAGATTTGAAAAAGGCCTATGACTGAGTGGTAAGAAGTCAATTGTGGTCGACATTGTCTACCTATGTATGGGGTCAGGATAAACGAAGCTTAGCATACAGTCATATTAGCGTTATCTGAAGAGGAGTTGCAGGCGATGGTTAATATTATGCATAATGCCCTGAAAATCAAAGGGATAAAAATGAATGTAAGCAAAACGAAAGTAATGGTTTTTGAGAGAGAAGAAAGCATAACAAACTGTGAGGTTCTGATTAAGGGAGAAAGAGTGAAACAAGTAAAGGAGTTTGTGTACTTGGGTTCAAAGTTTACAAGAGATGGAAATTATGACAGTGAAACTGAGAAAAAGGTGTTGGCAGTAAAACAAATGAATGGGGCACTGCATAGCTTTATGAACAGCCAGAAAGTGTCAAAAAAGATACGTTTGGCTGTGCATAGAGGTGTGTTGGTTCCTACACTCATGTATGGTAGTGATTGTTTGGTTTGACAGAAGAAGCATAAAAATAAGATTAATGCTGCGGAGATGAGTAGTCTGAGAAGTATAGCCGGAGTGACTCGGTTGGATAAAGTAAAAAATAGTGAGATAAGAAAACGGTGTGGTGTAAAGGAAGATGTGGTTAAAAAGATAGATAAAGGAATGCTTAGATGGTTTGGACACGAAGAAAGGATGGAGGAAGGAAGATTGACGAAACAAATTTATAAGGCGAGTGTGAATGGACAAGTCGGTTGAGGTCGACCTCGGCGAACGTATCTCGATCAGATCAAACATTGTTATGAAAAAGGCCAAGTCAAGAGTACCAACAACCGACAAACATGTATGAGAGCACTGATAAAAGTAGAGGAAGCAAAAGATGTGTGTAAGAACTGTAGCAAGTGGATGGAAGTGTCTCTGCCTACCCCTATGGGAAAAAGGCGTGACTATATGTGTGTATATATTAAAAACTTTTAGTTAGTATACCAATTGTCACAATAATATTACAAATTTATGTCATTTTAGATTGAACTCCTGACTCAAGCCATGACCATGGAAAAACTGCAACTAAAAATGGGAAACATAAGTTTAGACATAGAATTATTTTCATCTGTAAGTTTTTAAATATGTACTTCCTAAAATTAACATTCATACATTATGTTGCTTTAAAAAAAAATAGATAAACAGTAACTTTAAACTATTTAAATATATAATGATGTAAGAAATAACACTATAATACTTACAAAATAGTTACCTAAATGTACACAACAGTGTCTTTACAGGTTTTAAATTCTGTTCAGCTACAATTTTTTAGCTTTAGGTATAAATTTTTTTACGGACTTTGCGTTTTTAATTTCCGTGGGTAATGCGTTTCAAAGTCTAAAGCCATCACTAAAAAGACATTTCTGCATATGAAATGCTCTGGCAAATTCTATGTCAAAAGTGTCACGTGACACTGATTTAGCGTCCCCTTCTTAAATAGTACTTTTATCTACTAAATTTTCCTATAATTTTTTCTGCGATCTCGGCTCTTCGATTAACAGAATCACTCGAACCTTCTTCGTCGATAAAGTCAGCAGCTTAGATATAAATTACTAATAAAAGGCACACTCGCAATTCATCAGAACACCAGCTCCGCTTTGAGGGCCGATTTGTTATCAACATTTTATATCCTCACTGCCCAGCGAAGGTGAACTTATTCTTCGTAATAGGAAATGGAATAAAGATTTTTTGAATTTATTTAAATGAAAAGTAAACGTCTCGAATTTAAATATTATCTTTTTCTATTTGTTAAATTAAGCATACCACCCTGTCGGTGTATGTGTAAGTAGGTCAGTGTTTACCTCTTTATATTTTAAGTCAATTTGGAATTTAAAATTATTTTTTTGTTTTAGTTGTTCGCAAATATTATCACGTACCTATTAGTTGCCATACAATTTAGTCTTAAAGAGAGAAATTAAGTGTTTATTTTAAAATTTCATTCAACGAGGAACGGTTGCAGCGATAAATAAATATGCATCTCAAATACTTTACATGTAAATAAACGGCTGCACATTTTTTAATCGAAAGACTTAAATGTAGTTGAATTTTTTTGTTTTTTTTTTAATACCTACACAAAATGTTCTTGTAATAAATTGTGTCACAAATATGACATTATGTTTTCTTTTATTTCACACCTCAGCATACTCACTTCATCAGATATTTTTTAACGATTACTGGATATTTTGTGTAAGAAAATGTATTGGGATTGAAAGTAAGTAAAAAAAATTATGAACAGATACTTCTAAGATCATTAAGGCTTGCTCTTTTTGTTAGTGACCAACTTAAAAAATGTATGATGCTTAAAATACAGCATACTAATTTCTCAATTTATTTTTTACAATTCAAAACTCTCGTATTACATTATAAGGATATTGTGTGAAACCAGTAGAGTTAAGTTTGTTTATATATCCAGCCATACGTTATAGAATAAGAACTGTTTTATCGATATGAATGATATCTTCTTCCTCAAGATACTATTTTATTACCTCTATTATCAGGTGTTTTTTGCCACTGAAATACTAATTCAAAGATTACTTTTCAAAGTTGACTGTCCACCCTCAAAACCTGCTTGTGCGTTGCATTCTTCTTGTTCGACCGCTTTTATAGTCAGCCGTTGCTTTTATATTATAAAAAATTATTAACAATTTGTTTAATCCTTTGTCTCTGCCCTTCTGAAATGAAACTTCAAGAGCGACGCCTTCCATTAGATATTTTTAGAGATAAAACACAAGGTTGTTTACCTGTCTCCTTTAGCCTCATCACGAATAACTTCTTCGATATTCCTGTGGCAGCCAATAAAACTTACAATTATTGTAATTTGCAAGACATGCTTCGACTCGATTTATATAAATTTAATTTCATTAGCAATTGCTTGCTAGCAATTAAGCAAGTTCACCTTACAGTCGACGTAATACGCAGATCGCTTGAAGAAAAGAAGTACTGTTCCCTAGTCTTTTTGGACATTAGTCATGCCTTTGACAAAGTTTGGCACGAGGGCCCGTTATATGAAGTCAAAAAGTTGCTTCCACACTCATTCTACCACATATTAAATTCATATCTCAATAGAAGAAGCTTCAAAGTTAAGGTGGGCCTTTGATGTATTGATGTATTTTTATTCAAGTTACGCTTAGAAACGGTAAGACTTTAAAAGCTCATATTTGGTTGGTAAACTAAGAAAGGATCGGAGTATTGAACGAATATGTCGAAATTGATTTCATTTCGAAAATTAAGATTTTTGTTGTCAATAATTGAAGTAAATAAGCCAAATACATGCTTCTGTCTCACTTTAAACGAAAGATCCAAGGAAATAGATCAACTTCCGATTGAAAGCGAATCTCCAGACTATTTAGTTTAGGAGGTTAACTTGAATTACGAAATTGGCGACAAATAGTCAGATTCAAACATATAGCAACAATTAGTTCCTACTTTACCAACAAATTTCTTAATTCAGCAGCTTACGGATAGAAAGTACCATTGTATATTTCATTCATTTGCAGGGCCCACTATACTTTTATCTATGAATGAATTTGGGATTTTGATAACGTCGTTAAAAATAAAATGAAAAGATACTGTGATGTTTCGGAGTGGGAATATATTCATAAACGTATCATTGAGCGTAAGTTGTGGAAGGATAAAAAATAAAGGTCAACAATCAGTGAAGGAATGATGGGGTCTAGAGTATCAATCCATATAATATAATGAAACAATTTATTGCTGATAATAGGTCTAACAGTAGGGATTGCTCTAAGCTCCCCTCTGAGGGTAGTGCACCTATTTGGCAGTTAATTTATTTAACTTGTGATCTAGACTATTTTATCAATGGTAGAAATAGAAATATTCAAGTCGTTCAGAATAAACTGTAAAAATGCAATAGGTCTTGTGAAATTCGAGCAGTTGAAGTTTTGTTGGGAAAAGGATTATTTTTCATTTTTTCGCGAAAATTCTGAGCTGCAACTTCCCAACTGATATCTTCTATTGTAAAAATTCACCCAGTGAATGATGGTATACAAAGATTCATTCATTGATTTCATAAAAATCGGTTCGTTCCCAACGGCTTATATATTTCTCCAACAAAATAACACAAAATTAGTTTGAAGAGGTGCGCTCTTAGTGCGATGTGTCCTGTGAGCAGGCCAAGCATGCTGCTTAGTCCACTCCGGTCCATCGTTCAGAGTGCGTCAGCCCTCTTCTGGAGAGGTTTTTTCATCAGCTGTTTTGATGTTCTGTAGCCAGTATTTGCATTCCACTGAGCAATATGTTCTTGTTCAAGGATTAATTTTAATAAATGTTTTGCTTCGGCAATTGGCAATCCGACCAACTGGCTTCTTGGTTTCACCAGGGTCCCATTTCTTGTGCCTTTCAATAGTAATAAACAAAAACCTTTTAGAAAATACTCTTTACTAAACAAAAATAAACTATATATGACAACAAAACAGTTTGAGCTTAATATTTTTAAAAACTTGTAGCTACTTAAATAAAAATTTAGTCTACAATAATTAATTCCTGGGCATTGCAAAATTTAAGAAACATAAAACAATTCATTTATAACCAAATAAAATAATTTAGGTATTTGATTATCTAATATTAATTTGATAAAATTAAATGAATTTGTAAAGAAGGTAAACAAAAAATAAATTTTAAAGCAATAATCGATTTTCACTTAATTCTATTTTTTAACAAACTAATCATTTAGGTATATATGTAAATGTCACTATTAGTACCACATTCAATCTTTTGCCAAAAGAATCGTGGTTCTACTTGGTATGTACACCTGAAACAAAAAGTACTTATTTTTAACAAGTAAAACAAATGGATCAGTTGAATATTATTGAAATATTTTTATATTAAACTAGCTGTTGTCCGCGACTTTGAACGCGTGGACTTTAGTTTTATCTTAATATCTTTAAATGAGGATACTTTTTTTCTTGACATACGATTTAACATCAAAGAATTTTTCTATAGAACACCATATGCGTTTTAAAAATGAACCTTTATATCTAGTGACATTTTGAGGAACTAAATTTTAACATGAGGCCGGTCAGGTGGATTGTCGTAAAAACTTCTACATAAAGTAAACAGCGCCACCTATTGATATTTTTGGAACGAAGTTCCTTAACGCGGCTTACGGGTAGTGCGATTTAGTAGAAATCGTCACGTAACAAAATGCGTCAGTGATTCAGTGGTAGAATGCTTGCCTACCAGGCGGGCGGCCCAGGTTCGATTTCCGGCCGATGCTTTTTTTTTGTTCTTACAGTTTAAAAAAAACTTAAAAACACGCTTTTAGAGTTAATCAAACTAAAAAGTAAAAAATAATTCTTAACGTAGGAATAAAATTACTGACAAGAAAATTAATGTCACTTTCAAAAAAAAAATTAATGTCAATCAATGTCACTGCTTTGTACGACATTTTTAAATAATTCTGCGTTTCGGAATGAAAACACCCCACGCTTTTAGAGCAGTGACATTAATTTTCTCTCAGTAATTTTATTCCTATGTTAAGAATTATTTTTTACTTTGATTAACTCTAAAAGCGTGTTTTTTAGTTTTTTTAAACTATAATTTATTGTGTTAGATCATACGTGAATATTGTTTTATTATTGTAATTAAGTTTTGAAAAATGGAAACTGCAGCAAAGGTATGTAATACAGATTTAGAAAAGTAAGTTGATAAAAATATAACTTGATACAAGTATTTACTGTTTACATTCGTTTATTGTACATGTGATTCGAGTGTTCACTATTTAAATTATAATAAGACAGTAGTGAAATCATGTGTTCTGAGTCCAAAAGAGTATGGAGTGCAAATAAAATACCAAAAACCAATGCTGAAGGCCAACAACAATTCCGGCAGAATCAAAATAAAACGAGAGAGCCTTGCATTAGTCGCATATGATGTGTAACATTTGACGTCTCACCTTAGTAATAAGCAATTTTAAAATTATATTCTGAAAAAAATGAGTCAGGTATTATTTAAAATGATTTTTTGGAATAAAAATTGTTTTGTTACTGTATCGAGAATTTAAAATTACCGAATCCAAGAAAGAAGTAAATTTCGTAACAATATAAAATAAAAATTGAAATATACAGATTTCATTTCTAATTACATTCCGAGTTGAAAAAAAAATGTACCGCACAATTTTTTTTAGGAACTAAACTATAACATTAAATAAAATCTAACCGAATTTATTTTGTTTTTTTTGTTTTGAAAGTTGTTGTCTGTTCTTATTGTGACGTTTATAAAGCCTATATTCTGCTCCTAGCAAAGCCCTATTTACCCGTGAAAACCGTATTAAAATCCGTTCAGTAATTTCACAGATGTGCCCGGACAAACAGACAGAAAAAAAATAAAAAAATGCGTGTTTATGTTTTGGTAATGAGCGAATAATCATATGTTCTTAGAAAAATGAATTAATTTTGAAATTACAGACAAACCCTTCAATTTGTTGTATGTGTACTTATAACCAAAAATTAAATACATTAAAAACGTGTTACCTGCACATAATTTCTTCGACCAGAGTATCCTTCGGGTATGGTTGAAAAGGTAACCGACTTATCTATTCTATCGAACCCACCGAAATCTTTATCGTCTGAACTCAATACGATTCTGTAGTTTCCTTCTACCTCGACTCCAATTCTGTAATCTGCGAAACTTTGAGTGGGGTGGAAGTTAAAAATGAAAACGAGTCCTGCTCGTTCGAACGCAATTACCTGAAAATTGTGGTTATTTTTTGTTTATTCATTATAATAGTTTTTATGAAAGACAAGTGACAGAAATAATAAAGTATGGAAAAGATAAAAGATGTGCATTTCCAATGTGTTTTATTTTTAAAAAGGTGCAAGTTTCACCAAAAATTATACCTTATCACCGTCATGTTTCATGCTCACGTATCCTGGATTTGCAGCCAACCATCCATATTTATTTTCGGTGTGATTCATGGCAGCATCCCAATTGTTTAAGTATTTGTACTTGAGAATTTCATCATCGACGAGATTCCATTGCCTCCTAGCATAATGATAAGAACTGTTATTGCCAGCACGCGGGAAATCCAACCATTCTGGATGACCGAATTCGTTGCCCATGAAATTTAAATAAGCTTCTCCTCCTAAGCCATGAGTAATAAAACGAATGAGTTTGTGCAAAGCAATACCTCTATCGATTATAAGCGACTGATCCGATAATGTACTCATGTGGGTATACATTTCTTTATCCATTAACCTGAAATTAATGCAATTTTTGACACGTTGATACATGTAAACGTATTTAATAAAGTTTGATTCATGAAAAGTATGGCTAAGGAGAGTAATCTTAAATGGGACTTTTATTGAAACAGTGTCCGCCAAAATGTGGCATTTAAAGAAGACGCTTATAGACAAATAGGGTTAGATCTTAACTTGGCGGTTAAAGATGAAGTTTTTTTTTATGTGAAACATCTAATGCCGTGGGTGAGGGCAAAAGCGGTTGCTGGAGTGGCGACCGTCAGTCTTCCGTCCGACCCAAAATACCTTGGCAAACCTTAGCTGTAGTGACTAAAAAATGAGATCTTCACGAAAAATGAAGAAAATTACTGATGACAACTGACAGCTGTTAAAAATAATTCGTTTTATTAAATTTTTATTATTTTCTATACAAAATGTTTCACATCTGCCAGGCGTTTCGTGACGACTCATTTTTTTTATATTTAATTTTATGGCATCATTTCCTATAAATTAATTCACTTCTGGTGGGCTAATGCTCGGCAGCTGTTTTAACCGGCTCATCTAAACTAAATCAGCCAGTTTTGTCCTCTAAAGGCAGTGGAAAGGGCTTGGAGCCTTTAGCATCTTTCTGATTTTTACGTTGAAGTGAGCCTCCGAGATATTTCTTGTATGTTTCTTTACCTCTTCATCGATGGATTGGATTATTAGATGAAGCATAGAGTTTTTTACATACCAGTGGGCATTTACAATCGATATTAAGACTTTGTTTTGGAAGTCTTGAATAAGATTGGCATTGTACAGCCCCTCTCTCAGATGAAGTGAGATATGTCAAATGGAAGCAGCAAAATTATGGAGACGGTAAAAGTCAAGGCTTTGATACGCAATCGTTTTTAAACAAAATTTTAATAAGCAATTAAAGTTTTTGTTTTTTAAATTATCAATTTGGTCAAAGTGTATGCAGTAAAAAGTTGCTCAAGTGGACGTAAAAGTAAAAACGGAAATAAAAAAATGAGCAGTCCCAGGATGCCAAGCAGATGTTAAACATCGAAACTATTTTGTATAGAAAATATGCATGGTTTACTAAAATAAACCTAAATACTACTACTGAATATCAATTAATATAAATACGCTACATTTTTTTCATACTTTTCTTTGATATTTTATATGTAAGTGCTAAAGTATTGTAAATTTGTAACTAACAATTTTAAACGAAAACAATAATTTATAAAAAATTTAAAAATTGCATTGTTTTTGACAACTGTCATTTGTCATCAGTAATTTTCTTCATTTTTCGTTAAGATCTCATTTTTTAGCTACTACAACCAAGGTTTGCTGAAGTATTCTAGGTCGGACCAGAGGACTGACGGTCGCCACGACAACAGCTGCTTTAACTCTCACCCGCGGCATTAAATGTTTCATATCAAAAAGCATAACATCTTGCGTCTTTTCTGCAACGGTATGTTAAAATAATTCGGTATGATTTGTAGGACAATTTTATAGTTAAATTATTTTCTGCTAAAACAATTCGACACTTTCTTTTAAATGTGAAACTTTTGCTACAGCAACGACTTGTTAATTGTACTTTATTTTATGAACATCTGTTTATTCACGGAGATAATCCTCCTCACTTTATAGTTTGATTATAGAGACAACATATGAGTAATAAAAATTATGAAGCTTTTTATGAAACGCTAGAAAAAAAGGACTCTCTTGCGCAAAAAAACATTTTGTTTTGATTTTAAATATCGAATCCATACCTTATCTTCAACCTCTATTGGATGAAAATTGACTCTTAAGATAATAAAAAATATCTATCCCATAATTTCATAATAATTGTAAACTTATATTTGTTAAATAAAACATTATACATAAAACTTACTAACCAAAACGCTATAGTTTTGTCCCCAACTAACGCTTGGTCGTGAGATTCAGCGTAGGCCACATTCCCTTCCATCCAACGTCTGTTAGTTAAGGTATGCACAATATTTTCAATGTCCCAAGCGTCATCAGAAGAATGTTTTAGCAGTTCTATCCATTTATCAGGAATTGCCATTGCTAACCTACAAAAACATCAGCTTCATTGATTATACTCTAAGTAAACCTACAAATATTAACTGCTTATGTATTTATGTATTAGGGGTCCACTTTCACTTTATCATACCCAAAAATATCAGCTTAAGTATTATTACGGATTGCGACCAATGGCAGAAATTTTCGTGATAATTCCTCATTCTTTCAGTGTATACGTCCCCATTCTAGAATAATTAATTTGCCTGAATAAAAGATCGCCGACCGAAGGTGAAGTTAGTTAATTAGAAAGTGTTATAGTTTTGAAAAGATTGTATAAAGTTTGTAAATATTTAAGTGATTTGTCAAGTAAGAATTTATTGTATAGAAAGATTAGAATAAATTGTTAAGTTTTTGTTTTTATGCTGTTTGTTTAAAATCATCGAATCCAATATTAAATATCGTAACAGTATGTTTTAAATTGTAATTAATTGAATGTACTTTAAACAAAAAAATATTGTAACCATATCATTTATTTATTTTAATAATAAAGTGGGTTCCTTGAAAATAACAAAGTACGGAAAAATTATAGTTAAGTGAATGTTGGTTTTGTCTACTTGAAACTCTAATAAATACTGTCATGCGGGGGGATCATTCCACGTGTGTAATGGACCATTGCAGCCATTCGCTAAAGGTTCCATCCTAAGGTCACGGAGAGGGTTGGCTTTAGGTCAATGAAGTGTTCCGACTGTTACATTATACATTATCTGGAATTTTTATTTATCTATATATTGTTATTTATGATAGATAATAAAGATGTTTATTGATTTTGATGATTTCTTTTTGTGTAAAATTAAAATTTAAAAAACAAAACCTATTGATTCTGTGAAAAAAAGATATTAACATTAACTGAATTACCTGTAGTCGAAGCCCATACAACCCTCGGAGACTGGCCGGCACGTGCCGGGCATACCAGAAACATCCTCGGCAATTGTTACTGCATCCTTATTGAATTTATGTATCATATAATTAGCCATCATAAGATAAACTAACCCTTCGGTATCTACACCAAGGCCGAAGTAGTCATCGTAGTGCCCACCGAAACCTTGTCCAATTCCTCGAGAATGATATAACATGGAAGTGACACCATCGAAACGGAAACCGTCGAACTGGTATTCGTCCATGTACCACCTTATATTCGAAAGAAGGAAACGCAGCACTTCGAATTCGGAGTAATTAAAAAGTTTGGAGTCCCATAAGGAATGTTCTCCTCTCGGACCAGCATGAAAGAAACCTAAAACGACACGAGACTCCAGATATAAATTCTAAAAGAGATGTAAAAATTTACAATTCATTGTAACAGCTTTATTATGAAAAAAAATAGTACTTCAAATAATTGCTCCATTCATTAATACGTTTTAATTGACATGTTTTATGTTGGCATCATTACATATTATTTTTTAGAGGTATTCTAGTAAAAAATGTTACTAGAGTATGTAACATATGTAGATCTAGTTGTATGAGAATCGATTTAATTTTTCCGCACCAAAATTATGTTACCTTATGTCAGATTTCGTATTCAGCTGTCAATTGTTGTTGTTCCCAGTTCTGTGTTTTCTGGTTACTCGATTCAATCAATCAATTTAAAAATTGGTTCTTATTAGAACTAACGAATCGATTGGATTAATTTGTGCTCAAATGATGATAGTGATAACTCTTCAGATAGATCAGAAGATTTTAAGGTTGTGTTTCAACGTATCAATCAATATTAACAAATAACAAAATGCACTTTTTCAGGATATTAGACCTACTAATAAGAGTAAAAAATATAAAGATGGAAACAGATTTATCTTGCTTAAAATCAGGTTCAAATAAAGCTTATTTTATCTATCTTTATATAATATGTCTATATGTATGGTCTGTGATTTTCATTTATCTATGAAACTAGTAACATTTACTCTGTAATTGTGGCTTTTGCATTCACTCCTTCTAGTTTAAAAACAGAGGATAATCCATGAAAATAGTTTTATTATTGATACGCTTGTCAGTTAGTTGTCAATAAGAAATTAATAAAATTATTTCTATTTTTACGATTCAAGAAGCTAATATAATAATTACATGTATATATTTATGGTCTGTGATTTTCATCAATCTATGAAAGTAGTGACATTTGCTGTCTAATTGTGGCTTTTGCATTCACTCCTCATAATTTAAAAACAAACAGAGTATAGTCCACGAAAACAGTTTTGTTACTGAGAATTTTGTCAGTTAGTTGTCAATAAGAAATTAATAAAGTTATTTCTATTTGTATGAGTCAAGTTTCCCATAAAGGCTAATATTATATTACAGGTACAAGTTTAATTTAACAAGTGACCACGGTGACGCTGAAAGTTAAATAGAACCACGCTCTGATTGGCTACACCACCATGTGACAGTCAGCTGTGCTGAGATGTCGTGTTATTGCATTGGCGTAGCAGAGCAAGAAGTCTGATCGATATATTCTTAAAGATGCTACAATGATGACAACAGTGTCTACCCAAATTTAAATGTAGTTAGAATACCTTCTTAGAGCCTCAGCAAACATTCATCGAGTAATGAAAAAAAACATTATTTTTAATATCCAATGAAAATTTAAAAAAAAATTTACCACCAATGTATTTAAGAATATTTCAAAGCTTATAGATTTATTCAATAATATCGAGATATTTAAGAAAATACCAAAATGACTCTTTAAAAATTATGACTTTAAAAAACATTAAATAAAATTACTATTCTAATAAAATATAAACTTAATAAATGTAATGAAGTAGTAAGAGAAATTTATTAAATAAAATACTCACCAGCATCAGTGCCATCAAATCGATTAAGCCCATCCATTACATTTTTACTGGCATGCGAATGGACAAGATCTAAAAACACCATCAAACCTAGCTCATGAGCTCTGTCAACCAAACGCTTCAATTGTTCTGGAGTACCATAACGACTTGAAGCAGCATAAAAACTTGTAATCTTATAGAACAACAAACAATACCATTAATGCAAAAATCCGAAGTAATGATTATTTCAAATTATCATTTTGTCCACATCAGTATCCATTAAAATTAAGAATAAATGAAATAACAAGCACCGAAAGTAAATGAGGGGGAGGAAAGATATCATATCATATATCATTGGGCAGGGTCCCTGGCTTGATGGGGGCCTCAAAATGCCTAGGTCGTCGTTGACACGGAAAAAAAGGAGCTCAATTTTTAGTACAATTTTGCTATGAATTGCCGTTAAAATTTCTAAACTTAAATGTAAATCGAAAATCATGAGATATCTTAATATTTTTTAAACAGTGAACAAAATTTTACTAAACCTAAACATATAGAAGATTTTACAAAACAAAAATCCCAGAAAAAAACATCATTATTAACTTAAGTCTAGTCACTTCACTTACATTATTTATTTTGTATTAAGCTTAGCATAATTTTCACTAAATTCACTAAATAAAAGTACATACTGATGTTTTCATTCAAATTATTTTTGCTTTCCAAAAGTGCCCCAATTTCTGTGTGCCCTGCATGGCATAAAACAGTCCTGGGTATAAGGAATAATTTAAACAAACCTGATATCCAAAGCTCGCATAATATGCATGTTCCATCACAGCCATCAACTGAATGCAATTGTACCCTTGTTTAACAATCCTAGGGAGAATCTTGTCTGTGAAATTATCATAACTACCAACTGCTGGTTCTTGAGATGCAATTCCCACGTGACATTCATAAATTCTGAGACTTTTAGGACGAGTAACTTTCTTATGTTTGAATATGTATCTCTAAAAAATCGGAAATGATATAAAATGTACACAAATAATTTAATCTCTAACTTAATAACAAAATTTTTGTGTCACTGCGATAATTTAATTTGTCATTTGTTAAATTTACAGTAAGTTTGTTTCAACTACTAGAAAATATCGTACAGTGAACATGTAAAAACTGTTTGGACTGACACGCGCATTGGGTACATCATCAGCTGTTGCCTTCGTGGACAGGTTGGTGGCCGATCCAAGCAACATCATTCACTGGTAATAGCTGGTGATTTCAATGCATGGGCAGTTGACTGGGGAAGCAGGAAAATGAACCTAAGAGGGCAAATTCTGCTGGAGGCCATGGAATTGTTGAATGTAGTACTACTTAATAGTGGCGATGAACCAATTTTCTCAAGAAACGAGGCGACATCTATCGTGGACCTCACATTCGTCAGTAGTAACCTTGCTATACGAGATAGAACTTGGAAGGTCACCAACATAATTATATACTGCCAGTGATCATAGAGCTGTGACCTGGAACATAACTGACAGGAGAAAAACATTCGGTAAGCGAGGTTCTGTAAAACGAACCAGCGTGGATGGAAGGCTACGCAATTCAATCCCGCCGTGTTCGAGGTGGCCCTGAATATTAGTCCATTTAGAGGTGAAAACGCCACGGAAAAGACGAGTGCGTTAATGGAACGAATAGCCAGTGCTTGTGATGCTATCTACCAGATTTCCACTGGTCCATTGGTGGAACGACACTATTGCCTCTCTATGCAGTAGCCAAAACAAGCTAAAAGAGATTCTTAAGTGCCAAGTGTCACCGGAAAGCTTAGTGGGGGAAATGCTTAAATCACCAGAAAAATGGGAAACAGTAATTTACTTTACAGTGGAGGTAGTAAAAAAGCTTCGACAGGAAGAGCGCGAGAGAAGCGCGACAGACTGAGGAAGAGCTGAAAGCTAGGACTGATCGTGCGAAGTAATACCTAATGGTTGTTCCACACGGTCAAACAACGTCTACAGAGAAGGGGGTGGGTTTTAGTGCGTATTCTTAACATGTTTTAAGTGCGTAAATGCATATCCCACTCCATGGTGGAACGTCGAATACGACGGTGTCCTCAGACCACCCTTCTCAGATGGGGGTCTCCTTCGTCGCGTTTGCGGACGATATTGCACTGGTCGATGTCGCGAAGATCGTCCAATATCTCGGAGACCGCGCCATTGCCATGGTGGGAGAATGGCTGCACGACCACGGACTGAGTCTGGCGGCAGAGAAGACGGATGCAATACTAGTGACCCGCAAGAAGAAGAAGACCCGCGCCACCTTGATGGTCACGGATAAGAAGATAAAGACGGTGGACGCCATCAGATAACTGGGGGTCAAGGGTGACACCCGGCTATTCTTTAAGATACATCTAACAATGGCAGGCGTTAAGATTGGCGAGAGGGCTTGCGAGCATTAGCTCCGTGGAACTTTACGGGGCCCCGATTTGGGCAGATGGTCTATGCGGTCTTGACGGTTGTATTTGTAATTTAATAGATTATGAAAAACTGAAAATATATATACTATAATATAAAATATATATATATATACTATTTAAAAAATTATTTTTATAAGTTATTTGGTAGTAACGGTGCACACTGTATATTTCTAATCGACTTACGCAGATTACCCGAATTATTTGAATAAACTTTGAACAATATTTTTTTTGTAAACCCAAAAGAAATCGTTACTTTATGTACACACTGTATAAGTACTTCTTATACTAACTTCAGTTTGTGGAGGATTCCAGAATTTTTGCTTATAAATAGTTCCTTCATGTTTAGGAGGCTCAACAACGTATGTTGCATAGGGTGACAACCGGTCTTCTTTATGTCCTTCCCATGATTGAACGACAACCTAAAGAATTATAATAACCAGCATGATTTTTTTATTAATTAAAATAAATGTATAATGCAGCTATTTTTTATCACCTATTGAATGTTTAGAAACTATTTTTTATTGATACCTTAACTTCTGATAAATGTTTTATAGCTGGTGATCCATCTTGATTGGGTGGTAATATTAATTCCCATTTTCCATATTCTAGTTTTTTATATGGATGACTATCCCGATTCCAACCATCTACAATCAGGATTTTAATAAATCAATAAAGCTCCTGAACAATACCTTCCTATGAAATATAATTTTTCTGTACTAATAACTTAATCTTCCAAACATTTTATGTTCCATATTTTTTTAAAAGTAACCAACACTTTTTTTGTTGTATTTTATATAGTCACACCTTCTTTCTACTTGCTACGGTTTTTACACACGTCTTTCTCTTCTTCAACTTTCATCAGCGCTTTCAGTTTCTGGTACTCTTGACCTGGCCTTCGAGAAACATTCGCCTAGGTCGTCCTCTGCCTACTTGCTCATTCACAGTCGCCTCATAAATCTGTTTCGTAAATCTTCTTTTATCCATCCTCTCTACGTGTCTAAACCATCTAAGCATTCCTTTATCTATCTTTGTTACCAAATCTTCTTTCACAGCACAGTGTTCCCTTATCTGACTATTCCTTACTTTGTCCATTAGAGTCACTCTGGCTATAATTCCCAATTTACTCATCTCCTCGGTGTCAATCCTATTTTCATGCTTCTTCTGCCAAACCCAACGTTCACTACTATACATAAATGTAGGGACCAGCACTCCTGTATGCACAGCAGTCATGCCTTTTTTGAGACATTCTGACTGCTCATAAAGTTATGTAGGGCATTTGTTTTTCTGCTAACTTCCTTCGCTCAATATCACAGTCATACTTTTTGTCGCTCATAAACTTTGAACTCAAGTATACAAACTTATTCACTTATTTCACGTTTTCTCCTTTAATTAGCACCTCGCTATCTTCTCTATTAAAAACCATTGCTTTCATCTTGCTTACATTCACTTTCATCCACTTTCATCCCTTTAACTTTTATGGCATCATGCATAATTTCAACCATCGCCAGCAACTCCTCTTCAAAAGATGCTAAAATAACCTGATTATCGGTGTAAAGGAGGCATTTGATGATCAAATCAATCATTAAAAATCCATATGCTCTCTTTCAAATCTTTAAAACAATCGTCTATGTATAAGTCAAACAGCCATGGCAAAGCCACACATCCCTGTCTTACACCTTTAAGCCAGTCTACATAGACAATGTTGACCACAATTAATTCCTCACCACTCTGTCATAGGCCTTTTCAAGTCTACAAAAGTGCAGTAATAAAAATTTAAATAATTTTTAAATGCCAATTTATTTCTCCTTTATAAAATTTGAATATGAACAATTTTAATAAACTTACTAAACTCTCCAGTTAAAAATAATTGCTGTGCTCCTGGGGCCCATTCTCTACATATTATTGTGTTATCAGGTTGAGCATTGATACCATAAAATTTATAAGCCTTTGTAAAATTATCCAACCCATTGCCATTTTTTTCAATGGAATCTTCAATGTCTTTGAAGCAAGCATATCTACATCAAATTATTTTAAAAATTTGTGTGGAAATCCAAAAAAAAATAATTAACTGTAGTTTCCGAAATTACACAATGAAACTATGAATTTTTTCCTAAACGGCTAATATCAAACTAACAAATGTTTTGGATGGAATAGTAGTTTTTGAAATAAAATATTTCTATTAAAATTTTACAAAGATAAACAGAATGAATTTTTTACAAAAACATAGTAAAATGAAGTCCAAAAGTTTTTGCATTTTTAATAAGTTTTATTTCCACTTTGGACCACATACTATTTGAAATTTTTTTAGTTACCCTAACAAAAGTGATCAATACACAAATATTACTTTACATGAGTAAGTTAACAATTTGTTTATTTATTGATATTTAATTTTGACTTGTTAGTATTTTTGCCAAGGATATTAAAATAATATTACCATGCAATAATTTAATACATTATTTTTATTCAACTGAAATGTTATTTGAGCCATAGATTATTTGGGTAAAATGTATTTCTACTTATGTTAGTTTTTATTTAAATCACATATCAAAATAATAAGGTATCCTATCTCTAAAGGTAAAAACGGATTACATAAAGCCGCTTTTTTTATGATTATATCATAATAACAATAAGCTGACAACAAATAATCTGTAATCTGATAGTTATGATGTAAAATTTAAAAAAGTGGCTAAAAATAAATAAGCAAAATTGAAATAAAATTTTACAAGCACGTATTTGCACTGACCTTATCAATGTCAAATTTTTTTGCTTACCTTCTTCGAATTTCTCTTTCGTATGGTTTTAAATAAGGATCTCTGTCGAGTAATGCATTTATTTCAGGTACTTCAACTTCCATAGGGTCTAACTTTGTATATTTGCCACCCATTTTTATTCAAAAAGTAATGTTTCTAAATTAAAAAGAATTATGAGCCAGTATACCGAGTAAAGACCAATTATAACAAATTTTCAAAAGGTTAAATAAAATAGGACCTTGATTTGATAAGTTGTCAATAGGTCAATTTTTTTATTTTTATTATCGCTATTTTAACAAATATTAAGAATAAAATTTATACGTTGTAAGGTTAGAAATAAATAAAAATAATCGGTCAAAGTCAAACTCAAGGATAAATACAATAATTTTTTGCTTTATAGGCGCACGACTACGTCTGCTTTTGTCAGTAGTTAATAATTCTGATTTTTTTAAATGTACTTTTTAATAAAATGAATAGTTAATTTTTTTGTTAAAATCTGTTTTTAATATTAATTGATCTTTGTTTAAATTTAAAACAAAATAAATATGTCAAGTTGACAAGTGGCAGGTAGCAGGTACGCTGACTTCATAATAGGAATTCGTCCGTTTTAATTTACGGCCGTACCACAGATGTAGCCGTACCAAGAAATCTGAGTTCATCCTTGTCTAGAAAATAAAATAGGCAATATATTTTCTCACTTTAAAACATGACTTAACCTTGAGAAAAGGAACTTTTTCAAATAAACCAAACACCTGTTGTTCTTATCTTTTGTGAATGTTGACAAACCTTATAATTTTTCTTTAGATTGCAGTATTTCATATCGATTTTTTTTTATTTTCTAGTTTGTAGTTATGTGTAAATCAATTCAAACTTTGAAAAGGAATGATTATTATTAAATAATTATAAATTAAAGTGTAAATCATTTTGGGACTATATTATTTTGCAGTATCACTCAAATTTAAATATTCTTCGATTATATTTTTTTAATAATAAAAAATAATTTTAAAATAAAGTTTTACGTAAAAAGCTTGCAACGACAATTACTCAATTTAAAATTCAAACAATTTGACAACACTGCTTTTTAGTGGTGTTCATAAGCCTAAATGTAAATTGCTGTTAGTTGGTGGATGGTGGATGTCCTGTAGTTAGGTGTTTTGTATGAAGTGTGAGTGAAGAGTGTGTAGTAAAAGAAATAATTATCTGTGTGTGTATGAAGCTGTGGTTGAAGGTAATTTTGTTATTCATATTTATTGTATGTACTTTATATAAAATGGATTTTTTTCTACACAAGAGAGTGTTAAACAAATGAATTTAATAAATCTAAAAAGTACCGAAACAAGGTAAACATTGTTTCCACCAGCATACACAGTTACAATAACCTTTTTCCCTTAGTGTTTTTTTTAAATTTGTTTTCGGATTTTCACTGTTTACCAAGACATTCGTAAAGTAAGAAGAAGACAAATATGTTCCCTCGGTATAAATAATACATTTTCCTTACTGACGGTACTGTTTTAATCTATTTAAAAATTCTAAACTCTGTAATCTTAAAAATGAATTATTATTGAAAGGCATACCAAGAGGCCAAAGTAATGGGATGGGACCAGTGGCGTGCCCAGGATTTTGTTTTGGAGGAGGTCACGAGGGTCCTCCCCCGGAAAATTTTGAAAAAATACGTTTTAAATGGTGCTGTTTTAGGCTATCTGAGAATGCCAGCAGTAATATTTTTTTATCTCTGGGGGGCTCCGGTCTCGCTCGTCCACCCCCGTCAGCACGCCCCTGGATAGGACTAATACAAAATACGACAATTACCGAACAGTCCTGTTTGATAATTACAAACAAGTATGTGTAACCTTTATGGCGGGATTGGCGGGTAATAATAATGTCTAGGTTATAATAGTTTGTTTTCCTTGTTTTCGTTAAGGTAGGGTGTGAAATGAAACCTCTTGTTAAAAGTTGAGAAGAACTACAAGGTTGCTTTTATGTCTCTACTCCTTTTTTTTTTAATATTTCTGTTTGATAACTTTTAATTGAAATTTGCAAGCCATGTTTTTATTCTTAGGTTGTAAATATTTTTATTTTGTATATACCTAATATATACCTTTGTTAACACATTGACTGGCACTGCTCTCTAAGTTTAAAAAGTTTAGGAAGACGGCATTTATACATTTTTAAACATATTACCCATAATACTGATACAATTATTGTAAAGATTGTCTTTTTAGTTTGGAATATTTTGATTTTTTTTTTTAGAACTAAAACATGTCTTTCCAGTCAGATATTTTATGTGATGAAGATCAAAAGTTTATTTTGTAAGTATTTGGATTCCAGTTTAATAAATTTACGTTTCTACATATTTGCTATATTATTATATTCACGTTTTTAATACATAGGTACCAGCTTTTGCCCGCGAGTTCATCTGCATAGACTGTAGTCTTGGATTGTAACAAATTAACAAAATAGAAAAAAAATAAAAAATATTGCTGTTGAAATTTAATCATTAATTAATTAGAGCTCCTATACAACTAGCGTCCTTATAAACCTTATGTACTTTTTATAGTTTCTTAATTAAGTCAGAAGATGAATTATGTAGGATCAAAGGATTAAAGGATTTTAAGTTAAACTGGTAAAATAACATTAGGAACACCTAAACACCACATTGAACTCTTTTTTTAAATATCTTTGGATATTTATATGAGTCATAACAATTATAGTCAGTTAAAATAAAAGCAATTGAGGTACTTTAATTTAAGCCAATCAATAAATCTCTTAGTCTCATAGAATATATAAGTATGCAAAGTTTTTACTGTTTTCAGTTCTAGAAAATGTTGTTTCGTAAAAATCACTGCTAGTTCTTATAACTTCTCGAAAAACCAAGCAATAAAAAGTATTAATAAAATAAAAATATATACCAGTTTTCAAGTCTATTCATAAGCTTTTTTGTAAATACCTTCAATATACAGTCTGTTACAGCATTATAATAGTATAGAAGAAAGAGAAGAAAGCATGACAAACTGTGGGGTTTCGATTGAGGAAGAAAGAGTGGAACAAGTTAATGAATTTGTGTACTTGGGTTCAAAATTTACTAGAGATGGAAAGTATGACAGTGACATTGAGCGAAGGGTGTTGACAGGAAAACAAATGAATGGGGCACTGCATGGCTTTATGAATTGCCAGAAAGTGTCAAAAAAGGCACGTCTGGCGGTGCATAGAGGTGTGTTGGTTCCTACACTTATGTATGGTAGTGAATGTTGGGTTTGGCAGAAGAAGCATGAAAATAGGATTAATGCTGCGGAGATGAGTAGTCTGAGAAGTATAGCCGGAGTGACTCGGTTGGATAAAGTTAAGAATAGTGGGATAAGAAAACGTTGTGGTGTAAAAGAAGATGTGGTCACAAAGATAGATAAAGGAATGCTTAAATGGTTTGGACACGTAGAAAGGATGGATGAAGGAAGATTGACGAAACAAATTTATAAGGCGAGTGTGAATGGGCAAATCGGTAGAGGTCGACCTCGGAGAACATATCTCGATCAGATCAACATTGTTTTGAAGAAAGGCCAGGTCAAAAGTACCAACAACCGAAGAGCATGTATGAGAGCACTGATGAAAGTAGAGGAAGCAAAAGATGTGTGTACGAACCGTAGCAAGTGGAAGGAAGTGGTCTCTGCCTACCCCTACGGGAAAAAGGCGTGACTTTATGTATGTATGTAGAAGAAAAATAAAAATATTGAAACACTACAAAGAAAAAAAGAAAAAAGATTGTATCACCAAAACGTTGTTGAAAAAGTAATTCTTTTTATATTGCAAAAAAATCATATGTGCCAAAATCCTATGTTATTTAAATATATTTATTTTTTTTATATGACCTTTTAACTATCAATAAAAAGTAGGTTAAAGTAGTAAACATTTTTTGTTTTGTTTTTAATAAAGCAAGAAATATTTACCGTAATAAGGTATTTATAAATTAACTATTGTTTTAGGGAGGATATTGGTGATACTTGTTTATTATTTGGTGATGAGGGAACTCTTTTGAGTTATTCAGAACCTACAAAATCTGTAAGTACAATTTGATTATTTTAGGACCAATTTTCAGTATATAAATTAGTGTTTAATAGAAAAATTAAATAGTTTCTTTAATTTTTACTTTATACACTAGTGAGACACTTTTTTTTTTCAGTTAAATACTATTGAATTTGAATCTATTAAAATACCAAAACCTCTTACTACAATGCTTTCTAATGAAGAGTACATTGGACCTTACAACTTTGAGGTAGATGTGATTCCCAATGGTTCAAAAAATGCTTGGGTTGTAAGTAAACTTTTATTGTTTTATGCATTAAGCAAGCCATCCTTCATTATTTTAGAGTATATTTTTAGATATCGCAATTACTTTTTTAGTATTCTTCAATCTTAAACAAAATTTATATGGATATGAGGTCTCCATTTCCGATAGACTTTAAGGTTAAGCAAAGGCCTAATTTCCCTCTTTTTATAAGAGTAACTCCAGTTTACAGTTTGCTTCAATTTGCTCAAGATTGTGTATACCGGTGCGTTAATCATGAATTCATTGGTGAACCCAGTGATTGTGGTAAGTAGGTAATGAAAAGATAAATTAACATTTTTCATTAGTTGGGTCATCATCATGTTCTAAAGGCAGAACCTTGTCCGAACAGACATTGTTCTTTAGGCAATGCAAAGACTTCATTTAAGAGTAAACCCTTACTTTCTCATCCATAAAATATTGTTCTTGTCTACCCTCTTGATTTTCTTCCCAAGAGTCTACCTATAAATATAATACTAATGAATGTGTTTAGTTACTTCATGATTAGATTTTGTAATTATTTCTTATCTTTTTGTTCATATTTTTTAAAGATACTTTTCCTTTGTATGGAGTCTAATCTAATTACTTAAGATCGTTACAGTTTTACAGTTGACACATAAATTTATTACTTTCGACTTCATTGACATATTAAGGGTAAGTATGTAAGACGGTCAAGATCATCATAAATTAACACATGCACGTGGAAGTACTCGTCCACCTTAATGATATATCATTTCTAAGAGTATCCTTCCTCTGTAGGGGACTAGTGGGCTAATACGCCCACGCCGCTATTTTACAATGTTACTCAATTAGACTCAAAAAATTACAATTTATACAGACTGCTATTTTTAAGATAGACCTTTTTCTACCCATTTTTTCTAAACTTTTTCATTAGACTTTTTGTCCATCCAGGATATTTTCAATCATTTAATTAAATTTAAGTAACACTTATTATGAAGGACTACAACATTTATTTTAATTTTTTCTCTTACACAGCTCGCTCGATGTAGGTATATATTTTATAACTGCTTATTATTTTTGTTTTAGATTTGCCGAGTCACGTAAAATATCATGTCATCAGGTGTCATAATCGAGCTACTCAGTACATTGGGGATAAATTAAAAAATGAACGTTTGAGTGTCATCATTCCACTTTCGTTTCCACAAACTGGCACAGACACCATTCGTGAGATGTTCGAGTTCACATGTAAGAATTCTTGCCCCAGTCCAGGCATGAATCGCAGACCAGTTGAAGTTATATTTACATTAGAAGACAGCCAGTAAGTAGAATCACTTATCTAATCACTTATTGCTAGTTAATATCTATTGATAATGTACTATTTGTATTGTAACCAAATTTGGAGAAAGCATCATCATCTCAAACTAGTGTTCTCCATACAGAACATTAACTATCGAGGTCTGACAGAGAATCTGTCATATATAATAGGGGCCATAAAAAATAAAACACAATTCGGATTTTGCAATGGGCTTGGCACCAGAGAGGCATTGTTTAGTCTGAATGTTCTGACGCAACGCTGCCTCGACGTTAATAAAGATGTGTACACATGCTTCGTAGACTATAAAAAGGCCTTAACAGTGTTGACATGATTTGCTCATGGAGATTTTACGACATAAAGAAATGGACACTCGAGACATCAAAATTATTGAAAACCTATATTACAACCAGAAAGCAAACATTGAGATTAAAAATACAAGAAAATACAATACAAGATATTGAAATTAAATGCGGAGTGCGACAAGGTTGTATCTTATCGCCTCTACTTTTCAACTTGTATTCAGAAGCTATTATGAGAGAAGAGCTAGACCAAGAAACAGCCTATCAACAACATAAGATATGCGGATGACACAGTCTTGCTTACAGAGAACATTGATGACTTACAAAGGGTTGTTCATAGGGTTTATACAACATGTTCTAAATATAGCCTAAAAATGAACCTGAATGAATAAAAATTATTGGTATTTTCTAAAATGGTAAATACAAACGTCCAGCTGACCATAAACAACCAAGTTATAGAAAGAGTTTTTACGTATAGATATCTAGGAACTATAATAGACTCCAGCAATAACTCTTCAAAAATTAGGATCAAAATAGCGCGTAACGCGTTTCTAAGGATAAAGCAGTTCTTTTGTAACCAATCATTGAATCAAAGACTGAAAATAGGAATGATAAAATGTTACATATTCTCCTTTATGGCATAGAAGCATCAACACTGAATAAAACATCGTTAAAAAAATTGGAAGCCTTCGAAATGTGGTTATATAGAAGAATACTTAGACGACTAGGAAAAGAGACGGAGCTTGTGAATGAGACAAAAATCTGAAAACTACAGTACCTGGGCCACATTATGAGAGGAGAAAGATATACTCTATTACAAGTGATTATGCAGGGCAAAATTGTTGACAAATGCAGCATAGGTCGAAGACGAATGTCATGGCTGCGCAACTTGAGAGAGTGGTTCAACTGTTTGTCAGTCCAACTTTTTAGGTCAGTGGTGGATAGAGTTAAAATAGTCATGATGGTAGCCAACCTTCTTACACCATACAGCTTCAGAAATTTAGCGAAAACTACAGTTGTGATGTGTAAAAAGGGCTTCCAGATGATGAAACTCAAATCTAGACCATGCTTTTCCTTTCTTTTAACTTTTAACTTCTCAAAATTCACGTTAACTAACCAAAATTTACGGCCACAGTTTTTGGATTGTTTTAGTTTGAAACATTTTGTTAAAAGTTTATAAAAAGAATAAAAATTGAATTATTAAAATTATTCATAATGGTTGTGTAAACATATGTAATTTAACCTTAATAATCAGGAAGGGTTTTTCAAATAAATGAAAAGACAGCTACTTATTACAATTTTTACCTTGTTTTAATTTGATTTTTTAAAAGCATAAAAGAATGAAAATTAAATCATTAAAATTATTTTATAAACTCGATTACTTCATTCTAAGTGAGCCCAAACATTTTTGGAATAATAAATTTTGTATGTCAATAATGGTTGTGAAACATACTAAATTTTACTTAACACTTGAATTATTTACTGGAATTTTTAATTTAAAAGATAAAATTTGTTTTTATCCAGATGAATCCCTTCATTTACACCCATTTTCCAACTAAATGGAAAGACAGCTACATATCACCAATATTTTAAAACGGAGATAAAGATAATTAAAAAGACTGTCTACAATTTTATAATTATTCAAATGTTTTATCTCCAGGAATGAGTAAAGTCAACTGAGACTAATTTGCTATGAATCAAATTGATTTCTCAAATACTTTCACTAGCGTTAATTACGAGTTTTTGATTCGTAAATTGGAAATATGTACTTGATTTTCCACCGTGGGTATTATTTTGGCTGAATAGCTACCTTACTAAGAGATCCCAGTTTATCAAAATTAAGAACCACCTCTCCAATTTGGTATGTCATTTCGGAAGCTCCACAGAGGTTTCATTTGGGACTAAAACTACCTAGTCAGTTTATAATAAGAATCTTATCTTGATTACTGTCAGTGTTTGATATTCACAGATAATGTGAACATTACATAAATTATAAAAAAGTGTGGATATTTTTGTTCTTGAATCCTTTGTTATAGGTCTCATATTTGGGGTCGCAAGGCACTTAATGTAAGAATATGTTCTTGTCCAAAAAGAGACAAAGAAAAAGACGAAAGGGATAATGATGGTAAACAAAAACCACCACAGGGAAAAAAGAGGAAGTTGGAAAAATCAAAAAAACCAACCGATGTTAATCACGATAATGAGGAATACACAATCACAGTAAGTAACTACATCACTTTTAGTAGGTTTTTCTTTTTTTAAAGGTGTGGAAAGTGCTTAGGTACCTTCATAAAAATATGATATTATAAAAAAAGTTAATTTATAATGTTTTAACAAGATTAATCTGCACTCTACACTCACTCAATTGTTCTATTAAAACGTTAATATTCTTGAATGTTGTTAGTACCACAAAAATACTGAAGGTTTTATATCCTTTTGATTATATAGTTCCAGATAAGTTTTAAACCCAACGTTTTGATGAGCATTCTTCTGGCTAGTATAAAATCCTGATTTTTTTCACTGTATATCACTAGAGCATTTACAGCAGCTGTATTCAAGAGAGAAAGCACGCTAGTGAGAGGCCATCTCCGTGAATTCCTCGACACGTTGTATGATGCAGAGTTTATCAACTACGTCTACTCCACTTTTAGTGAAGTTGTAAAAGCTTATTATTTCGGGTAGATTCTTCTCTCTTGTTGCCTCAACGATAGCTACACCATGGTGCAAAGCAGACATCAGCAGAACATTGTTATTTTTTTTGGGCACATAGAATAAAAGTTTGGTATCTTTTTGGAAACCAAATAGAGATGTCTTTGGTTCTCTGTTCTTGACTGTAAGAAATTGTGATGGAATGCATCGTTTGTTCTTTCTGAGCGTACCTACTGATGTCAGTTAATGCTCTTTCAATAGATTCATCATCAATTCATAACTAGTATACCAATTGTCAAATGTTACATTTCGGTTTGTACTAGAAATAAGTTGCACGAGCCTCTCTATAATATGTGATAAAGAGTTACTGAGATTGTAGGGCCCTGCATATACTTCCAAGTTTAGAACGTAGTAAGAACGGGCATCAATTAAAGCTTGCACTTTTATCCCATATTTGTCAGGCTTATTGGCTTGAAGGAACATCTGCCGCGGAAAGACTTCTCATCGATCGTCACATGTTGCGAAGGTGTGTACGACTGCTTACAATTTTCAACAAATTTTTCTAATATTCCTCGTACAGCAGCTAATTTGTCAATTTCTACTGTCTTGATGATTATCGATGTTATCGAATCGAAGACAAGTCATAAGAATTGAAAACAATTTATGGTCATCATATTATGAAATATGTCGATTCCAGTTCCATCCGTTTGCCATAAGTCTTTCAGATTTTGACGATTTGAATGAAACATTCCTGCCAAATAAAGAAGTCCAATGAATGCTTCAATTCCAGAGACATCAGTTGCTTTCACCATGCATTTATTTTGATTTGCAATGGATTTCTGGTGTATTTTACTATTGGTCCATCAAACTATATCTTCGATCGTTTGGCAATCAAAAAACAGTGCAATTCAATGCACTTTTAGCGTTCTTTGATATTGTGACCACAGCCTACGAAAATTTAGTTTTTACAGAGCCAAATCTTGGCAAAACAGGCAGATTTTTATGTTTTCATCCATTGAGAGAAAAAAACCCTATGGGTAACGTGCACGTGACACTTCAGTTTGACAACGGTAGAAAGAGTGACGTTCATGTGACGTCACAGCTTGAGATTCTATCTATATTTTAAAATGTTGCCTCGGCTATAGGTAACATAAACCCTAATTTTTAAAACTTGATGCAAGCGCCGTGGCTTAAAGGGTTGTTAGATAATTCTTAAGGGTTGTAAATCCAATAATTACGTAACCACCGAGATTAAGTGTGGACTGTATATTTAAGAATAGGAGTGCATTCAGCGCAGATCGGCTAGATCGGCTATAATAAAAAAGGGACTTACCCTAAGATGAATGTTCGTTGGTTCCAATTACAGTAATAGGAAACTCTACCTTGAGTTTTCACGATCGACCATTTTCGCTCCAAGTATGAACTCATGTCCTTTTGGATATGACAGAATCGGTTGCAATGTCTTTCTTTAATATCTTTGCGAACACAGGAATATAGTTTCAGAGTAAACTCAATCGTGTAATTGAAGTGTACAGCAGTTTAACAACTTAATTACGAAGATGTGACTGATGCCCACTTTCTAAAAATATAACAAAAACTGAGAGCTACCGTAAAATAAATGTTGAACTCTTAATTCGTACTGAAGTGACTGAATTGTGTATTCTAAAACTAGTCTCATTATCAAAAATCATAAGAACTGGATAGAAACTTAACGTTATTTTTATTGAAATAAAAATTATAATTATAATATTGTTCCTTAAACCTAAATAATTGTGAAAAACCTCAGAAAACACGTAACCTAGCCCTTCTATGTAACACTTGTTCTTATGGGAATTTGTTGTGTTTACATTATTTATTAAATTTTTTTTTTATTGTTAGTGTGCAAATTTTGTGGTGAAATAACTTGTAGTGATTATAAATTATTATGAATTACAGTCCATGGTTTGAAATTTCCTTTCCAGCTTGTTAATGCTTTCATTTTTCCTATTTCTCACATCTGTATAGGTTTTTTCCATTAAATAATAAATACTTCGATTTGGTGCTAAAAAGAATCTGCACTTTTATAATGTGAGCTTCTAATTTTTAGAATTTCTTTTGTTAATGGACAAAATATAAAAAAGTTGTCCACTTAGAGAATAATTACTCAAAGAATCTTTAGTATTATGTAGAATATTAATGTTTAGTTTTTAAAAATCACCAATAACGTCACAATATTGTTTCTTTATACTAAATAATTGTCAAAAAGCTAGCATTAAACTAAAAAAAACAAAAACTCACGTTTGCCCTTTGAAGAGACAAATCAATAATCCTCACCTTTACTAGTTACATATGAAGAACAGAACGCAGAGCACGACATCTATACCTTTTAACGAGCACCACCCGCTTGTTAAAAGGTATAGATGTCATGGTTAGCGCTCTGCTTTCAGTTATTCATGTGTACCTGTTAATAGTAAGGAAATTTAAATTTGTTATGTAGGTTGTCTTCGATAATTTTAAAAATGAAAATCTTGTCCAATTGGATTTGATAAAATCTTTCGGGATAATTATGTGTTTATGTTGACATTTAAAATATAGGAGAATAATGTATTATGTAACTTTTAATGTTGGATTTTATCTTTAGATACCTGTTGTTGGTAACCATAATGTAAAAGATGTTTTGACATATTGTCAGAATTTAATGGCGGGAGAAATAATGCGTCAAACTGGAGCTAGTCCAGAAGCTGTATCGTCCTATCGTGATGCTTATTCAAAAATTGGAGATATGTTAAGTAAGTTTCAAAATAAAATTACTGTGAGCATGTACGAGGATAGTTCACGAATAGAAGCAAACACATAAGAAGAATGAAACTAATTTATTTTTCAACATAGTTACCTGCAATGTTTATACATTTGGTATATCAGAGTTGAAGTGTTTCAAACCCTTTTGAAAAATATTCAGATCTTTGAGTCTTCAGCTATTCATCTACCGACGACATCACTTCGTTATCATCAGCAAAGAGGATTCCACAAAGATTATTTTTGTTAATTTTGGGAAAAGATGGTAGTCGCTGGAGGGCAAATCTGGGGAATAAGGGGGTTGATCAAACCTTTCAAATCCCGCATTGTGAATGGTAGCCATTGCAACACAACTTTTGTGGGCCGGAGCATTGCCCTGGTGGAAGAGCACACCTCGACTCAATTTTTCTCTTCTCTTTACTCTGATCGCTTCGCCTACTTTTGGTATTAAATTCGCATAATATCCACCTGTTATGGTGCGCCTACGCGGTAAATAATCCACGAAAATGGCACCTGCAAAATCCCTAAAAACTGTACCAGCTGATGGGACAACACGAAATTTTCGAGGGACAGTGGAACCCCTATGCCGCCATTCCATGCTTTGTTTTTTGGATTCTGGATCAAAGTGATGAACCCATGTTAATGATCTCCAAATTTGTCTCCGCTGCAACCTGGCGAACACGCTTCTTGTCTGCCGTCAGCATTGATGGAATCCAACGTACACAGTTTTTTGAGACCCAATTCCTGTTGTGCAATTCTTTCAACGATTTCAACAGAAAACCTACATGTCTCTGCTATAGCCTTGACTGTAATTCTTCTATCATTTAATACCATGTATGGACTAAATTCACATTTTCTTTGGGGGGCTTCTGCACCTGGTGCATGTTGAAAGGACTCTCTTCCCAGTTTGAAATCTCGTGATCAGTTCTTGATTACCTGGTATAACTCGACAAGCGTAAGGAGTCACTTGAACCCCAGATGCGCCAAGAGACAATCGTGGCATCGATTCTTTTTCTATATTTTGTCAGGCAACTTGCGTCTCTCTTTTGGTCGTGCATTTCCAAGTGACTCTTTACACTTGTCGAGTTATATGAAGGAAAAGATTCACCCAATACTTTTACCATGCCCTTATAAATTTCTTGCCGTGATAACCCTTTTTTACAGAGGTACTTTATCGCACCTCTTACCTCAATTTTGTCCATTTTTATAAAATCACGCATACCTCAATGGAAAAAAATTATTATGTAATAAACACGAACTGATGCGCTGATGCTAATTGGCACACACTAATGTCATACAATAAACTTTTGCCTGACACTTTATTTGCGTTTGTCATTCAACGCCAACTATGTTAGGGACAACAATTCGTGAACTATCCTCGCATTATTGTTGGAATGTTTCATTTTTAAAAGTAACAGAAATGATACAGTTTCCAGGTGTGTTGCGTACATTATACATATTTTCACCAACCGTGTGGAATAATAAATCAATAAAGCACGATTGAGAATTTGTTTCCTTGTAACATGCACTTGAATCAAGCAACTTTTATTGTGTACATTTTTTTCAGAAGAATGCAGCAAGTAATTGCCAATCATTTAACATCCATACATCTTTACTTTGGTTTTATTTATACAGTTTACATATTGAATTTATGTAACAATTATTTTAGTATTTTTTTCTTTAAGCATTTATCTACATAAGTATATAAAAAATTGGACTTTGTTTTTAAAATAGGGTAAAAGAAAGTGTTCCTCTCTTTTGTTCTCATATTTTCATCACCAAAATGAAAGTTATCACTGTTTTTGATCTTATCTACTTTACGCACATAATGTCGCTTAAAAATATTTTAGTTTTACATTTATATAACTGTTAAATGTAGGTGCTCACTTTATAAACTGCCATAAACTACGCTAATAATTCTATTATGTGTTATATTGACAAATGTTTTAACACTAACGTATTGTGAATATCAAAGTGAGTTCTATCGTATAGGTGAATAAATGACTATTCTAAATAGAATGTCATGCACAGTGTTAAAGTTTCATACTGACGTTTGACGGTTTGACGCTGGATTTGAGCGTCAAATGCTGTTACGTGATAGAATTTCGACACGAACGCCATCTCGAACAAATGAAGCGTCAGCTAAATTATACCACGTGACCTCATCAGCATGATGGTGCTACTATTTAATTCTCCTAATTATTAAATATCAGAATTAGTATTAAGCACGTGCACGCTGGGATAAAGCTTTATATTTTAAAGTTTAAATTAATGAAAAACATATCGTATTCACTTGTTAAAGTTCTTAATCAAGACCACTGACTATTTTTTAACAACTGTCAAGTATTTTGACTTGTAAATGCTAAATATTATTTTCTACTGTAAAATTCTTGCATTCAATTTTGTCAATGTAATGAATGAGCTTTTTCTCTTAAATAACATCTATTTTCAGATGTGAAAAAATAAATAATTATCAAATAGTACAAATTTTTTAATATCAGTACAATTAGAATAGTCGCGTTCTCATTTTAGCGCTAATTTAAAAATAGTTTATTTTTTTTATTGTAAAATGTAAACATACTGAACTCGGTTATTAACCGCGATTGGATGGACTGTGTTAATTTTTAATCATGTACATTCCAATGTCAGCAAGACATTGTTTTCAGTGTCAGCTATTTCATAATAAGGGATACTTCCCAATTTAACGGAGCAAAGTATGTCCAAATAAACTCTCATTTGCCTGCATGCTGCTCAAGTTAATTAAAAAAAAGTCTCCTTGTACTAGTAGTATAGTACATAGAGAAAGATTAGTACAGGTCAACCATTCTAGCTTGAACTCTGATGCGCAGAAGAAAGACTGAAAGAGACTAGAGGCAGAGAACGCAAAGTTCCTTGTTTGTATAGTAATTGTATTGAAGTATTATTAATAATAAATAAAGCACAATTAATTTAACTTTACTATATTTTTAAAATTTAATAATGGGGAAATTCGATTTTTACAAAGTAAATGTCACATTTACAAATGTTACAAAAAAACCAATACCTGGCCTAATGCTTTTAGTTCCGACGGGCAAGCGACATGAAAGTCGTTTTATTGAAATATTTCTTTTCGTCGTAGAATCTAAACAAACAACAGTCAAACAGTAATTAGGATTACAATTAATTATCTATTAAGTACGGATATATTATTTCGAATTTATTTTAAATACGAATATTTACGTTAACGGTATTTCGGAAAATTGTATTTATTTCTTAAACTCAACACGGAAAACAAATAAAATAAGGAAAGGATCTGAGAAATCTCAACGCGAAAACTCAGCGGTAGAAACCCTCCACAGAACTCAACACGAACGTTTCGGTAGCGGTATTGAATGGTCTCAACACGACCACTCAAGTGTGTAGTGACGAACAATCTCAACACGTTAAAATTAAACTTCACGTTTTTTTTTTTGGAGTTTGTTCACTTTCGTTGTAAAATCCCCCAAAAACTTTTAATTATTATAATTGACCACATTTGTGGCTTATTTAATATTATTTTTGTTAGTAATTTGGCCTTAACTAAACCTACAATCCCCCAAAACTAACATTTTTTAAGTATAAAAAATATTTGACTATCGCTCAAATAAATGTAGACTATAAACATATAAAAATAAACTCTAAATAAACCAATAAACTTGTAACACTAAATTAGAGGAACTTTAAAATGTTCCAACATTAAATTATTCCCCAAAAAAATCCCCTAAATTTGGAGGAAAACTCCCGATATGGCAATCCTGCTCGAACGTTATGCTACTGCGCATCCAAACCCTAGAGGCCAAGCTAGAATGGTCGACCTGTACTTAGTTATTCATTAAATTATTTAGGTATATAAAGAACATTTACCTGTTCTATTTATTAAATTTATAGTATGTTATTATTTGTAAATTAAAAATAAAAACAATTATATAAAATAAAGTAATTAGACTGTGCTCTCGGTGATTTAAAGAAATTTGAAATGTGCAATGAGTTGTATTTTTAAAATAACTACTTTCTTGTAGTTAAAATTAAGCAATACGTAGAATATTGGTGATAGCCATTTAAAAAAAAACTAAAGAGATATAATGAACAACTAACTGGCTTGGTGATATCGTTAGATGATTTTAGTCCACATAACGGGGAAAGAATCATTAACATAGTTTTAGTTTAATTTTAAATATACAAAACATTCTTTGCGTTACCTCTTTTTTATATACTTTAAAACGTGTTCATTTATATATTTGCGTAGCTTGTAGTTTTTAAATATATTTGTTACTATTGTGAATTCTTTTGGATATTGATGTAATAAGATGAAATAACAATTACCGGGATGGATAAAAGTCCTAGTAACCTAGTTGACAAAAACAAATACAGAACAAGTTTTTCCATGCGGTGGTGCTGCAACATATTCTGTTCAATCAAATACAGACAATTAAAAAGTGAAATAAAACAACAGAAAATTCATACAAGTTATGAATTGATTTCAAAAGTAACAATTTTTTGAAATATACATACCTACATCTTTTAAGCTAATAAAATAAATAAATGGCAACCGCGCTTGCTCTTCTCCGCTTGGGATATCTTGAGAGTTAGGGATAAAAGTCTGTAGGTGGGGGTATTTCCTTCTTCTTTTCTTCTTTCAGTGCCTATATCCATTAACGTATGTTTGCGACCACACGTTCCATTTCTATTCGGTTCCTTGATGTGTGGATTTATTTCCCTACATTTCGTATAACGGTCCTTTCTCTAACATTTCGCAACCAAGACATTTTCGTTCTTTAATTTTGCCTTCTAATATTAGTCGGTACTTTTGATTGCGTATCACATGCCCTAAGTATGCTGTCATCCTTTTTATTGTGATTCTTTCTTGCACCTGCGCAAAGTATGTGTCTGGATTAGAATTCATTGCAAACAAAATATCAATATTTTATTATGTTTTTGACTATTAATTTTCTTTTATATTGGATTTGATTTATTTTGGAGATGCAATACGAAAGAGGTTATGTTTAAGAGTTTCTACTAGTCGACTAGTACAATAAATGGAAGCAAGAGCAGTCTATAAGTAAGTAAGAGAGATAATGCGCTGTTGCTAAAACAGTGGTCCGAGTTGAAATGTACCTTATCTGAATGAATATATGTAATTTTGAACATCATGTATAAATTTAGAATGACTATATAAGCATAAGGGTGGTAGAACCCTTTTTAATGCAAATGAACGACGCAACGTCTACATGTATAGGAGATCTTAACATCTGGCTATCTAGACAACTTTAATGGACTTTTGTCTGTCCCTGTATTCACTTATCTTGTTATTATATCGGTGGTTATTTAGATGTGTGTATCTACTGTTATAACCTTGTGTTTTACCAACTTACAATTTTTTTGGAAACTTACCAATTTATGCCTTCTCTACACAATCGGCCATGATGGGCGATTACATAGCGGGCCATCATAGTACCGCTCTTGTCATCTTTTCGATACGGATGTTAACTGTACACGTTCACAATCATAGCCGAACTTCCTTTAATGAATGTCTAAAAACCGACACAACGACCATCACGCGTGACGCGATCATCAGCGATAATGAGCCATTAAAGGCGATTATACCCTCTACACAATCGTGATCGCCTGTAATTTGATGAGCGTCTAAAAACCGACACAACGGCCATCACGCGCGATCATCGGCGATGATGGGCCATTGCAGGCGATTACATCCTCTACACAATCGTGATCGCCTGTAATTTGATGAGTGTCTAAAAACCGACACAACGGCCATCACGCTCGATCATCGGCGATGATGGGCCATTACATTACGCCCTCTTCACAATCGTGATCGCCTGTAATTGCCCATCAAGGCCCATTTTGTAGAAGGTCCATTAAATTTGCGATAGTTTTTAAAAATCAAGGTAATAATACTAAAGGGAGTTTTAAATTTTTTGTAGCCATATGAAATCACATTATTTTCCAAATCGATTAATCTAAAAGTAGAAATTACTGCTTTTTCACAGACGTAAAAAATAATTACACAAATACAATATTAAATGTAAAACATAGAGCCCAGTGAATAAAAAATGTTATGATTTCTTATGACTACAAATACCCTATATTGGTAAATACGAGGGTCGTTAAAAATATTTTTTTAAATTTGGTCTCTAGTTTTTTTCAATATGTAGATTTAAGAAAATTTATGCAATACTTTTGCAATATTTTTTTATCATTTATTGTTATACTATATTTTCTTGTGTACTTAAGCCATATTTGTTTTATGTATTATTTGGTACTCTACAAATATTTTGGAAAGTTCCATATTTATAAATTTATGTGCTTTATTTTCTAAAGCTATGTTCATTTTCGAGAAAGTTGGAAAAACTTTATTTAGATCTTAAATTTTTTTTGATTTTACACATTTTTAAGATCAGTTTATCAATTTATTTTGGTGTTTCTTTACTATTTTTAAACTTCTTTACTATAAAGTAGGATTATAAGTTGTTTGTATTTTTTATACTAAAATAAAATTACGAAAATTAATAATTTTTTATTTGTGGTCTTTACAGTTTAGTCAACGAAATATTTATTTTCTGTCTTCGGGCAAATGATTAAAAGCAAGTGTTTTATCTCATCTGATATTAATCCGCACCGTTTATCTTTTGCTGACACAAGAGTAAAATGAATGATTTTTTTTTAAATTTTCAATATAGATGCAACAGATAAAATTCGCGTTTTTGTTACTTTGGCTTCTTTGCAGTACTATGGGTAACGTGCACGTGACGTTACAGCTTTACAACGGTAGAAAGAGTGACGTGTATGTGACGTCACAGCTTGAAATTCTATATATCTGTCAAACACACGTAACCTTATGAAAGATGTCATTTGTTGTACCACGTGCATGTTACCCGTGTCAAGCACTGACGTCACCCTTTCTACCGATGTCAGAAAGTGGCCACGTGCTGCACGTCACCCATAAATTTGTTCATGATTCTAAAGTAACCATACACATACGTTGTCAGAATATTTTACATTTTACATCAAATGGACCGATCGAAAATTAAAACAAAAAAAAATGTTTTAAAATTGCAACTTTGAAGACGGAAATGAGGTCCTAGAAATTTTGTATGTAAGTGCTAACATTATTTTGGCTTAAACAATACGCTACCGATTTCTTCCCCATTAGTCCCGGGACACTCTGTATATTTGGTGAATTAACAGTAGAATATCGCAGTTCTTCGTCTAATAATTACCGACCAACTTGTTATCAATGAAGGTTAATCTTTTAAAAAAAGTTCGGGAAAAGCTGAGCAATGAAAAAAATTACTACCAAATTGTTGGATTCGATTTTGATTTCTCAACGTTACCGTAGAAAAAAATGCTTGTTTTCCAGATCTTAAAGTTTATTTTCAATGATAATTTTATTTATTTTGGAATATATTTTCCTTTATGTACCTACTCAAATTTAAAAGATTAAATTTACTTGAAATAAAAAAATGCGTGAGTGTCGTGGAACACTCGGTTGGAACGAAGTTCCTTTCATCAGACATACATATAGTCACGCCTTTTTCCCGTAGCGGTAGGCAGAGACCACTTCCGCTAAGGTTCTTACACACATCTTTTGCTTCCTCTACTTTCATCAGTGCTCTCATACATATCGTCGGTTGTTGGTACTCTTGACCTGGTCTTTCTTCAAAACAATGTCGACCTCTACAGACTTGTCCATTCACACTCGTCTTATAAATTTGTTTTGTCAATCTCCCTTCATTCATCCTTCCTACGTGTCCAAACCATCTAAGCATTCCTCTATCTATCTTTGTAACCACATCTTCTTTTACACCACAGCGTTTTCTTCCTCACTATTTTTTACTTTATCCAACCGAGTCACTCCGGCTGTCAGATTACTCATCTCCGCAGCATGAATCCTATGTTCATGCTTCTTCTGCCATACCCAACATTCACCACCATACATAAGTGTAGGAACCAACACACCTCTATGCACAGCCAGACGTGCCTTTTTTGACACTTTTTGGCTGTTTATAAACTATACAGTGCCCCTTATTTGTTTTCCTGCCAACACCCTTCGCTTAATGTCACCGTCATACTTTTCATTTCTCGTAAACTTTGAACCCAAGTACACAAATTCAAAGTTCCTTTCTTAGTATATTATTATTGATTATTAGTATTATATTTTCTCTCAAGCTTGTTTTTGCATTTTTTGGCATTGTTGCTTTTTTTATGTTTGTCACTAAATTGAATTGACTATAAAAAAAGAGTTGTAATATAAAAATTTTAGGTTAAAAATAAATTATTCATATATTGTTGCGCTTTAACTCTTGACACTTACCTAGCGTCATTGTTATTATTTTCTAAGCCACTATCACAAAGCATTATTGATGTATATAAACCAATTACAAGAGTTATACATAGCGCATATGCTATTGGCTGTTATAGGTGCGCGGTTATTGGTTTAAGGCAGCCAATAAGATCGCACCGGCTGCGCTGGCATAGCCTCTTCTTTCTGCCATCCTGCTACAAAAATATTTATATTTTAAAAGAGAATTTTGTCAAGAATTTTTAAGAAAATATCGTCGGCATACGCGTCTGATGTTTCGTGACGGAAAATTTTTTCACTTTATTTCGCCTAGCTTCCATCCGCCAAGCCTGTTTCGGGCAATAAGGAACTTCGTTCCAAAAAGAAAAAATGAAAACAAACTTACTTTTAATTTAATATGACAGTTTTTACAACATGTTAAATTTTTATCGTCAATTATAACAAAAAATTCTAATACTAAAAGGTAATTAAAATATACTTTACAGAAAATTACCTAAAAATGTATACAATATTAATATTTAAAAAAATGCCATCTTAAATCCTATAATTTTTCAATGGTGGTGCGAATAATATTTGAAGTTGGTAAAAGGGGTCGCTCCCCAATATCAAAACTGTTTTTACCAAACGAACGACCAATTTACTTTGATTATGCATCAATTTAGCTTACACAGACTGGTTTAACATGGCTTCGCCATGGCTGTTTGTATGGCCGATTTGAAAGAGCGTGCGTTTGGAAAGAGAATGAATGATTTGATATTCAAATGCCTCCTTTATGCCGATGATTAGGTCATTTTAGCATCACCTGAAGAGGAGTTGCAGGATATGGTTAATATTATGCATGATGCTCTAAAAATAAAAGGGATGAAAGTAAATGTAAGCAAGACAAAAGTAATGGTATTTGAAAGAGAAGAAAACATGACAAACTGCGAGATGCTGATTGAAGGAGAAAAGGTTGAACAAGTGAAAAAATGAGTATACTTGGGTTCAAAATTTACGAGAGACGGAAAGTATGACTGTGACATTGAGCAAAGGGTGTTGGCAGGGAAACAAATAAACAAACAAATGGTAGTTCATAGAGGAGTGCTGGTCCATACACTTATGTGTGCAAGTGAATGTTGGGATTGGCAGAAGAAACATGAAAATAAGATGAATGCTGCGGAGATGAGTAGTCTGAGAAGTATAACCGGAGTGACTCTGATGGATAAAGTAAAAAAAAGTGAGATAAGGGTGTGAAAGAAGATGTGGTTACAAAGATACATATAAAATAATGCTTAGATGGTTTTAACACGTAGAGAGGATGGATGAAAGAAGATGAAACAGGTTTATAAGGCGAATATGAATGGGCAAGTCGGTAGAGGTCGACCTCGGCAAACATATCTCGATCAGAACGACATTGTTTTGAAGAAAGGCCAGGTCAAGGGTACCAACAACTGACGAGCACTAATGGCATGGAAGTAGAAGCGAAAGATGTGTGTAAGATCCGTAGCAAGTGAAAGGAAGTGGTCTCTGCCTACCACTACGAAAAAAAGGCGTACCTATATGTATGTTTAAGTAATATTAAATGTAACATTGAAACAATATCTGGGGATATGTAACTAGTTTTGCTGTGAAATAATTTTAAAAGTTTTATGGGCACCTTGTTATATGTATTTAGTTCCTAAGCATTTTTCGATGTCGTAAAGTTGCTAAATGTTCAAGAAAGACATTATACAATATATACTAAAGCTATAAGAATGAAAATCGTAATTATGCTATATTTCGTTCAATTTTTTTAAAAAAATATTAAATATAAAGCAAAAGTTAAAAAACATTAGTAATTGACAAAATGTTCTAAAAAGTAAAAGGATCTCACATGCACTAGGAATGTAAGAGTTACGTTTAGATACTCATAAACCAGGGGTGTTTTCCATTTAGAGTTTTTGACACAGAGCTATACATTTAGACACAGTGTTCGATTCAGAGCGTTCCATTAACGACATAGTGCTATACAAAGACACACAGCAAAAACCCGAGTTTAAGAGTGTATTCCATTTAGACACAGAGCATTACATTAACGACATACTACGAGAAACAGAAACCTGAGTTTATAAGGGGGCTTTCCATTTAGACACAGTATTACATTAACAAATCAGTGTCACTCTACTAGATACAACAAAAACCTGAGTTTATGAGTGCATTCCATTAAGACGCAGAGCATTACATTAACGTCACAGTGTCACACTACTAGATACAACAAAAACCTGAGTTTAAGTGTGTATTCCACTTGGACACAGTGTTCAACAAAGAGCATTTCATCTATGATACAGTCATACTACGAGACCCAGAAAAAACCTAAGTTTAAGAGTTATTTCATTTAGACACAGAGTGTCACACTACTAGATACAACAAAACCTGAGTTTAAAAGTGTTTCCGTTAGACACAGTGTTCAACACAGAGCGTTCCATTGACAACACAGTATCACACTATGAGACACAGCAAAAACCTGAGTTTAAAGGTGTTTTCTCTATAGAAACAGAGCATTACATTAACGACACAGTGTCACGCTACTAGATACAGCAAAAACCCGAGTGTGGGAGTGTATTCCACTTAGACACAGTTTCAATAAAGAGCTTTCCATTGGCAAAATAGTATCACTCACAACCAAGCAAAAACCCGAGTTTAAGAGTGCATTTCATTTAGACACAGAGCATTACATTAACGACACATTATCACACTGAAACCTAAGTTTATAAGGGTGCTTTCCATTTAGACAGTGTTTGACATAGAGCATTCCATTAATGACTTAATGTCACACTGCGAGACACAGAAAAAAACCCGAGTTAAAACGTGTAAATGTTACCAGCAGATTAGTTTATATAATATTTATCATAGAAGGCGCTACAGTCCTACTGAACCCAGACGTCCCTATCTTTCTCCTCCAATCGTCTCTGCTCATGGTTACTCTCTCCCAGTTTCTCACTCGTAGGAGTTCGGCTGCATCTTTCACGACGTTCTCCGCCCATCGATGTCGAGGCCTTGGTCCTCGTTCCTTCGAAATGTGCCTTATAAATCCTTTTTCATATAATTGCAAAAATATTATTTAGCTGTAAACAGATTAGCTTATATTATTTATTTAATTGGTTATTAAAAATTACTTTTTTAAATGCCTACGATTTTAAAAAAAATTCCGCTATCATCATTTTAAACTGTCAACATAGTCAAGACGTCATTATCGGTAAGCATGGATATTATTACAATGTGGGTAAAAAACTAATTATGCCATTAAATATTAATGCAGTACTCTAGCGCCAATTTAAGGAATTAAATTATGTGCCATTTAGCACCTCGTCAGTGTCACACTGTGTCGTCTTAACGGAAAGCAAAATCTGTTACAATTATTTGATTTAGCTAGTGTCTTTTTCCTCTCAGCTATGACTTCGGTATTTTAACTAATCAAACGATATAAAATACTCCTTATTACATTGGGTATCTTAACAAAAAATAAAAATTTAATTATAGAAGTTGTTTAACCAAGCACATTTAACTCTAGAAAAATATTTAATACAAACGGTTTATGCAACTTTACAATACGTAGCAAAACAAATTTTTTTTGCCTTAATCCTTAACAGAAAATTCTTTTAAATAAATATAATAAATTTTTTTTTATTTCTTCTTAATCAGCCTTTCCATTATTTATCAAACGTTGTTTCATTGTATTCATATTTTCATCGGAAATGTTTTTCAATGGCGCTCTGCAGATTCCGACATTTAGAGGAGTTAAAATATTCATTGCTGCTTTCATTGAAGAAACCCAGAAACCTAAAAAAAAATATAATGATATATAAATGCAGAGGGCAGACAAGTGGCAACTTTTTGACATCGGTAGAAAGGGTGACGTCACTGCTTGAGATGGGTAACGTAACGTGCTACAACAAATGACACTCCTTTCATCTAGTTATGTGTGTTTGGTTAACGATTTTGGTTTTCCGAGTTTATATGGGTTTTTTCAAGTTTAAGTGAGGTTTTTGACAATTATTTAGGTTTAACGAATAATATTCTGATGTTATTAGTGATTTTAAAGATTAAACATTAATATTCAAGTGTTAAAAAGTATAGTTTACGTTACATATAGATAGAATCTCAAGCTGTGACGTCACATGTACGTCACTCTTTCTACCGTTGTCAAGCTGAAACGTCACGTGCACGTTACCCATTGTTTTCTGTTTGATGAATTTTGATTTTATAATAGTGAGATCTCATAATATTGTTACGAATCTTGACCAACATTTCAAAGGATAGACCTGCCCAGTTCATACGTTTGAGAGAGTCCTAGCGCGTTCGCCAAAATCGATCGTTCTAAATACGGAAATTTGGGGAATGTTCCATGACGATATATAAGAAAGAGTATCGGCCGCGGAGAGTTAGTTGATGACAGTAGTTGATTGATAAAGAGCTAGTGAATTGGAAATAAAGAGAAATAGTTATTAGTGGAAAATAGATAGTTGGAGTTAATTAATAACAAGTAGAACGCTCAATATATTGTCGAGCAAGCCACTGAAACAAAAGGTCTCTGCATCATCAAGAACGTAAAAGGATCTACGAGAACTGACTGGAAGAAGCGAGACGGAAATAACCTATTATTTGAGGGGTAAAACCGCCGAAGTCGAGCGATATAGATACTCGAGAACTCATAGTCACGAGCGCACGAAACAATTAAGATAAATAGATTAGTAAGTAGTTTCGTTAATAAATAGTTACAAACTAAAAGGGTCATATATACATATAAATAAAATTAAATTAAAATCTAAGCTCATATGATTATTCGCACGTTACCAAAACATAAACACGCATTTTTTAATATTTTTGTCTATCTGTCCGTTTGTTTGTCCGGCCACATCTCTAAAAGTGCTGACCGGATTTTAATTTGGTTTTCACGGGTAGATAGAGCTTGGATAGGAGTAGCATATAAGCTTTATTCTATTTAAATCGGGTGTTTAATGCTTTCGTTGAAGTCCTATAGACGTCATAACACGAATGAACATTCTAAGGAAAAAAAAAACGAAAAAATATCACAAGAAAAATTCGGTTAGATTTTATATTATGTTATATTTAGCTTCTAAAAAAATTAATAGGTGGCGCTGTTTATTTTTAGAACGCGCTACAGAAATTTTTATAACAAACCACCTGACCGGCATCATTTTAAAATTTAGTTTCTCAAAAATTCAATAGATCTCACGGTTAATTTTTAAAGCACATATGATGGTCTATAAATAAATTCTTTGATGTTAAATCGGATGTCAAGAAAAAAGTTATCCTCATTTAAAGGTATTAAGACAAAACTAAATTCCACGCGGTCGAAGTCGCGGGCAACAGCTAGTTTTAAATAAATTATGTAAATAAACTTACCAAACCTCGATATTATATCACAATTAACATTTAGTTGTTTTTGTAGTCTTCTAGCTTCTCCTGTTTTAGAAACCTTAGAGGCATTTAGAATTGTTATCACCTGTTGAGGATACACATTTCCTGAAGGTAATATTGCAGCGTCAAATCCCATCGACACAGCTAATGCTAATTGCTGGAGATAAATAAAAAACTTTGTACCAGCAAATTATAAAACAAAGAACCCCGCACGAAATAAAAGGGATTGTGGTTGATTGCAGAATTTAATGAAACTTTGCTATGTTGTAGGTTACGATCTGTCGATAACACTTTAAATGGACCCTAATCAAATCATGCGATTGGTTTCGGAGAAACAGGGTGATTTTAAAAGTGGCTACAAAAACAGAAAATAAAAGTAATTTATCACTAATTGAGACTATTTCTGGTTTATTCTCGTGATATGGCTAAAACATGGCATGACTTTGGATACGCAACAATATTATGATCCAAAATAGTACCTATAGCTCATTTCACCAATATATGACGGTATCGGATTAGTCACCGAGGCATCGACTTAACGGGCACACTGTGTTGAAAGGTACATTAGTAAATTCCCTAAGATTGAAATACGAAATTTTTTTGTTTATTATTATGCTTTTGTTGAGAGGTTTTATTTTTATTTTTTGCTTTATTGTAAACAGTAATCGTTGATGTAGCTCTTGATGAGTTTTTTGGTTAGAAATAGGCACACATTTAATTATGTTAAAAGGAAATGGGACAAAAATAAATTATCGGTACAAATTTAATAAATATGTTTAATCATGTAGTACTTACGGTATTATGAAGCATCAGATTTATAGTCATCATAATCGGAATCACTGTCGCGCTATCCTCATTCGGATTGTAAATGATAACAGGATTAACTGATTCGATGTGGTTTTCACGAACCCACCATTCCTCTATTAAATTTTCACATTTTGTGACACATTTTTCCCAAATTTCAGGAGTGGCAGTATTAAGTACTCGTGCCAGGTTTTCAAAACAGCCTTATCTCTGTAACCATTAGATCCAATGTTATTGTCATAATAAGTTTGGGATATTCCCCAAATATACTCAATGGGATTAAATAAGCAATGATAAGGCGGAAGTCTTAGCACACGATGTCCATAAGTGAGTATAATTTGATTCACTTTGTAACTTTTTTTCTTTCGTGCCTTTTAGCTATCGATAATAATTCCGGCTTGAAACAATACTATGGAAATGAAATATTTTTGTCCGTAAACCATTCTTTTATTTTCTGTACCGTCCAGGAGTTTGTTGGTTGCTTATTTAAAATTTCTGAATGGTACGGAACATTATCTAATACAATGGCAGATGGTTCATGTAACGATGGCAATAGTTTCTCTTTTAACCATTTCACAAACATCTCTGTATCCATATTGTCATGATAATCGGCCGATTTTGATTTTGACGAAAATAAAAGATCCGCCCCATCAACAAAACCATGCTTTCCACCTGCATACACAATAATGTGTCTTTTCTTTCACCGTCGGTGTGTTTTATAGACTTTATGCTATCGTCCTACCAAATTATTTTTGTTCCACCTTTAGCAAAAATTCAAGTTTCGTCCAGATAAACAAATGAAGAGCATTCTTGTTTACAGTGAGTATAATTTCTTAAAAATTCAATTCTCTTGTGTACGACTATAGCTTTTTCACACAAAGTCTTTCGAATGTTCTCATTTTTAAACTTAAACCCTATGTGTTTCAAAATTCTTCAGAGACTCATTCTAGAAATTTCAAACACATCTTTTTCCTTTACTTTTTCTTAAATTAAATCTAAAGAGAATTGTTTCCAAGCATTTTGTACACAATGTCGCGAATTTCAAATTTGTAAGCTTCGGGAAAGTCAACAGTCTTTGGATGTCGGCGGGCTTTATATTTTTCAAGTTTTTGTTCACCATTTCCATTTTTCACACTTTTTAAAACTAAGGTTAATTTTGTTTCACCAATACCCATCACATCACACACACGCTTACCTATAAATAAAACTGGCTGAGGTAGAAAATGGTACTTGCCACATTGCAGCACATTCCCACCACCCTGCCACCCGACCGACATGTACAGTAATGTCCTGTTAATTTGTTTGCATCCATATCAAATCTCACGAACTGATATTTAGTATTTGTTCTATGCCTGGAAAATAATCTGACTCTAATAAAACCATTTTCATTGAGTTTCGTATCTTTATCAAAGCAGTGTCTTCCGTCCTGGTTCATATTATCCTGTATATATGATGAAGACAGATAGACAGACACTGGAAAACTCCAAAAGTTAGATTTTCAAGGGCTTCTAATTCCAGTCTAGGAAAATCAATCTGATGTCCGATGAGGTTCTGCCAAATCCCGCGAAGTCTAATCAAATTGTTTTGTTCCACGTGGTGTTCTTCCAAAGCCTTAAGTCGCATGCATCTCGTTAGCTAACTCGACTGTAGCATCCTGTATTATGATAGGTTCGTGATACTTATTTATCGTGGCGCAGACTAATTCAAAAAATGTCTTTTAAATGATAAATTTCAAAAATCGGGACAGTCTCTTAAAAATTTTGAAATGCTTTTTATGTGGCCATTCCTTGACTCAATTATCCACCTATTCATGGTGATAATTCTGGAATGATTGGCATATCTTCTGTTGACAGTTATTTACAAGCTCCTAAATGGGCGGAAAGCTTAACTTTTATTCCGAGATCTTGTAACGCTATCTCTGTAACCTCTATCCAGTATAAAAATATTATTCTCCTGAAAATATTCTCGAAGATTGCCAACATCATTTTGGTATTTTTTCAATAAAATATTAGCGTAATTGTTTGCCGAATCGCAAAAATATGTCTTGTTTGTAGATAAAATATAACCGTCCCAGGCGACAACCAAGACTGTCTTGCATGGAAAAAGATTTCCTTAAAAATCTGAAGTTCTTACTCTTCTGAACCTCAAAATATAGAAAATAAACAATGGCTTTTGGGTTTTTAGGCTCAGTTTTATACAGTTGGTTTGCAAGTGAAGTCACGTGATTTTTCATGAACTCTTCTCTATTAATATGCCCATATCCAAGAAAGCGTGGTACAAAATGCTGCTTTAGTTAAAACAACATAGTGGAGATCACTTAACTAGTTTTCTGTCGACTTGTGTGGCCAAACATAGAAAGAAAATGATCAGAAGGACCCTGATGGTTCTTGCATAAAAGACAAAATAAGTCCTGTTTGGCTATTGTTCGTAAACTTCCATATAACTCAACAGGAGCACAATATTCAAATAAGTCCCTAAATTGCGCACTGGTTAAAGATGTTAGTGCTCTTACTTCTTCATCGGAAAAATTTTCCTCATCATTCAGTTTTAATGGTGATTCGTAAGCCTTGCTCCTGAGACAAGACATAATGTCGTTAGTTCTCGTCCCTTTAGGAGTATTGGTTTTCTGATAGCTTTCAAGCGATTTTGCAATTGGCGCAGAAGTAGACAGCTATTTATTCAGATGCTCTCGACAAGATCTTGAATTTTCTAAAACATATATTTCTTTCTTCACAAAAATGTCTATTGTGGCTTCCAGATATTTACGTTAAAAGTTAAAAGAAAGAAGCAAATAAATAGGATATATTTAAGTACTTTTCTGATGATCCCGTTACGGTAAAATACTGTGTTTGTATCATAATAGTATTTGGTTTTCCAAACTGTCAACATTACTCAGCCAAAACTAATTAAACTAGATATAATCTCAATTCTGATAAGTGAAGTAAACAACGTCGAAATAGGGTTTTTTGAGTACGTTGGTGATGACAGCGGTAAACTAAATACCATTTTGGATCATAATGTTTCCAAAGGCATGACATATTTTATGCATATCACGAGAAGAAACCAGAAATAGTCTCGATTTATGATAAATTACTTTTATTTTCTGTTATTAATTATGGTCCATTTAAATTATTATCGACAGATCGTGATCTACAACATGGCAAAGTTTCATTGGATTCCGCAATCAACCAAAATCCCATGTTTTCCGTGCGGGGTCCTAATATTTACTATTATTATTTGAAAAATGTTAAATATAGTTTGCGAATATGATTGTAACAAATTTATATTAAAATAGCCCAAATTTGTGTGGAGGCTTTCTTCCCAAAAGAAATGTATTCTTATTTAAAATACTTACTGAATCCACTCCATGGAATATTTTATATTTTCCATTACCAGCTTCCAACGCAGCCACACAATCATCTAATATACTTGATACAAATTCAAGGCCACAGAATGTAGGAATATTAGCTGCATGGTTATTTAAAAATTCCACCATATTCACTAAAACGAGTCATTTTAAAAAAATACTGAACATCTCTATCTGCTTTACATAAAATATAAACTAGTACCATTATTTTAAATATACGAGACGAAAATAAATTTAACGTTTCGAGTGTAAAATCGTAGATTAAAGGTTTACTAAATGCCATAAATAACGCAGACCTGACATGCAGATTGTGCAGCAAGGATCCGGAAACAGTAAAACACATACTGTGCTGCTGCGGGGCACTGGACCGCAAAAAACAGGCAATTTTTGGGCAGCCATCCAGCAACCCAGAACTATATTGTTCCCACCCAGTACAGAACTTGTACAAGGTAAGAAAGTATTGGATTGGGTACAATGATATAAAACCACATGGGCAAGATACAATGGACCAACAGGCCTACGTGTCACCGGAGGCAATAGCCAGACGGACCTAAATAGGGGTGGAGGTTTTAGTGAGTAGACCTGACACCAAGTCAGCGTCAGTAGACCTTGAGCTTTCAGGCTCGTAATGTTGTAGCAATCTGAAAGGGCAGATTATTGTTACAGACTGTAGTCGATGAATACACTCCTGTCCTATTATTTGGCCGAGGCGGTGTATCATCCACACAAAGATGCATATTCCTTTCGGCGGCATCAAAACGCCCCATGATTTATAGCCGCGGGCGGCAAGAATTATCGTGTTAATGTCAGAAAGAACAAGAAAGAATTCTCGTTCTTTCGGGTAATAATTTGTAAAGACATTATAAAGTTTTGTGAATATCTAAGTGATTTAGAAATTGTTTAGTTTTTGTGCGTTTAAAATTAACGAACTCAAGAATAAATATCGTAACATTATCAACAATGGTATGAAATTAAATTTATCAACTAATACTGATTTACAAGTTAATAAAAAAATTAATTATTTAGTGCTAATTAAAATGGATTTACCATACTATCAGAGCTGTCAGGAATCATTTTAAAATTGATTTAAATAATAAATCACTTACTTTATGTCACAAGATTTAAATAATAAATATTTTTGTGCTTTAAATTGTTTTAGCAGTTTTAAATAATTTGAAAACTACTTAAATCGCAACTTTCAAAAACATTTTCGATTGTAGGTATGTGGCACTCCAATTTTGTATTTTTTAAATGTACCACCCTGTATTTTATTCCAGATTTCGAATTTATAAAACTCCTGAATTATTAATCATTACATAAAATAATTGAAATATAATAATTCGTATAAGCTCTGTATACTATAATGGACAAAAAAAGTAATGAGACTGATTAAATAAAACACACAGAATATATTGTAACGGTATTTACTCCTGGGTTCCGTGATTTTTTTAAACACTCAGTATAATAACTAAAAAATTTATTCTAAAAATTCTTACAATCACTTAGATAATTACAATCTCTTTACAACAATTTATAAATAACTGACTTTAAAAACTTAACTTCAAACTAAAATTTTCGCGACCGCTGTTTTTTTATATACCCACAAATTATTACTCGAAAGAGCGAGAAATCTATTTCGTTATTCCCGACATTGTCTCGAAATTACTGGACCTTTCAAGAATCGTCGGATGCTTTCAATCGCGCCGCGGCCTAAATCATTCATTTTTTTTTATTGTGGTCGACGCGCTGTCGCTTCAAGGGAACAATCGCCAGGACGGACTCCGCAACTCATGACAATATTTTATTCAACCAAATTTATTGTGTCTCTTTCAAAGTAATCTTCTCCCACTAGAATACAGCCACGGAAGTCAAAGAAAATTTTTGACGTGATTTTTTGGTTTTGATTCACCTGCAGCACAATATTAACTAGATTGTAGAGATGTTTCTGGGTCGTAAGCATAGATCCAAGTTTCATCGCCAGTAATTATGCATTTCAGATCATTATCAGTAAGAGAAAGCATCTCTCCAGCTACTTTAACACTTGTTTTTTAAACAAATTTAAATCTTTTGAGACAAGACACAAGCCCAAATTGTCCTTTAAAATTATTTGTATTGATTCTTTTAAGGTTGGTATCTAATACGGCCTTGTAAAACTATTCCGATAGAGGAGTCACCGTGCATTTTATTGAATATTTTTCCAAGTTTGCAACCGTGCAAATGAGTAATTATAGTCAAAACTAACTTTTACTACGAGTGAATCTGGCGAACTGATCGGTGTGCACTGTTGCCAATAAAGTTACGTATTTCATGTAACACCTGTTTTGTACTATCTCTTATCATTTGGCTAGGGTATTATTCAGGAAGAAATGATTCTTAAAATAATTATTAAAAATTAAAAAAATTTCAGATTGTTTTATACATTACTATCAAGTCCAAAAAGGTTTTTAAAATGAACCTAGAGATTCGCATATTGGCGCAAGGTGTGATAAAAGAATAATATCGTTTAGGGTTTTTTTACGACGGAATATTTTTTTGTCAGTGGTAGAACAAATCTTTATTGGATTCGATATTCTTGTGAATGTTCTGAAAAAATTGCAGTCCAACAATCTTGTTCAGTTTAACGCCCAGAAAACACAAAGCGCCACGTTTTCTTAGAAAGTGAATTACTCAAATCATTCCATCACGATGTCCGGAAATACCCTTGAATCAAGTCCCTCCATCTCGATTTTGGAAGTCCAATAATATGTCTTGGCATGACCATGTTGCTAACATCGCAAAGTCGGCAAGCCAGAGGCTAGGTTTTCTGTGGAAAGCTAGAAAATTTTTTACTCCTGATCAACTGTTGACGACGTACAAGGCTCAAATCCGACCTCTACTGGAGTATTGCTCGCACATTTGGGGTTCAGCACCAAGGCATTCTCTTCGTCTTCTAGATTCCATTCAGAAAAAGGCCATTCGCTTGATAAACAGCTCAACTCTCACAGATACCCTTCACCATCTGGAACATAGAAGAAGAGTTGCAGACCAGTCATTGCTCTATAGATATTTCCATGGCAGATGCTCCAGAGAAATAAAAACTCTTGTACCACCATTGGCCACATTCGGCCGAAGAACTCGGCACGCTGATCAGTCTCACCTATTTACTTGCAAGATTGACACTACAAGGACCAATCTCCATCAAGAATCCTTCTTTTACAGGGCTGCTACAGAAAGGAACAAGCTTCCAAAATCAGCGTTTCCAGAGAACTATGACCTGCAACTTTTCAAAAAGCGGGTCCACAATCATTTTCTTTCTATAATCACTTCCCCTTCTAATAGTCGCAGTGCGGGCCGTCCGCGGCGCACACGATAGGTCTACCCTTTTTGCGACTATTTTCAGTAAAAAAAAAATTGCAGTCAACAAGGCATAATAATAATAATAATAATAAGCTGGGGGGCGGTTCCTTCCAGCCAACGGCACTTTTGAAGTCGCAGGTACTGTTTGGAATAATGAACACGAATAAGTTCAAATCCACACATTGGCTCTAATATTGGAACTTTTCCTTCGCTTATCAATTCTTTAACATTGACCCCGTCGAGTGGACCTCAGTAAAGATACATTTTTCGAGCTGTTTTATTATTCTAATGAAAATTGATTTTGTCAACTTGTTTATTAATAACGATATCGCATTACTTACAATGAACGCCAGTCATTTCGGGATTATGACTATAAAAAAGGGGTGTTTTGGGTGCGGCATCGCTAACGATTTTTAAATAATCGGTAAGTTCTTCGTTTGAAGTTGGCCTAAAATACAGTTCGGGTATACAAAGAATAGAGTCGGCTCCCGAAGACTCGGCGTGTTTGGCCAAATCCAAGACATCGGGTAACGGACAAGCGCCTACTTGTATCATAACGTGCATTTTAAGAGATCTGGTGGCAGACAGCCATTCTTCCGCTACCAATTTTCTTTCTCCTACAGTCATCGACATTCCTTCTCCAGTACAACTATTCACTGAAACATTTTGTACTTAAATATGAAATGAAATCATTGCGCCGACTGATTCATGTGCATACTGTTTTCTCAAATATATTTTGTCTATTCGGTTACAATTTAAGACTTATTTCGTTTGTCACGTCTACAATTAAAAAAAGTAATCATTCTTAAAAAATTTCTTGCTCGAACTATGGGAACCGTGCACGTGACGTTTTAGTTTGACAACGGTAGAAAGAGTGACGTCACAGCTTAAGATTCTATTTATGTGTCAAAAAGTGGCCTCGGCTAGACCCTACTTTTTAACACCACAATATTTAAGTTTAGTCTTTAAAAATCACTAATAACACCTCAACATTGTTCCTTAAACCTAAATAATTGCTTACTTTAACCCCCAAAAAAACTCAGAAAACCAAAATCGTTAACCAAACACACATCATTATGAAAGATATTGTTTCGATTTTTTGAGTCCGTCTCTTTCGACCTTGCCTTGAGACGTCAGCGCATCGACCACAATTAGGGTGAATACCTAATGAGCCGCTAGTAATAGAAGACACTGGATGATTCTCGAATTCTTTTGAATAGTGTCGATTTTTCTTCTTTCAATTTTTCTTCTTGTCGTCGTTTTTTTTTCTTTCAAACGGCGCCTTTCCAACTCCTCAAATTGATTTTTCATGAATTTTATAACGTCCTCCGTGGCGTCGTTTGACGTATTTTTTGTATTCACCAAAAATCTTTTTGTCGCAAAAATCCTACTTCTGACACCAATGTTACGACATTTTCTCCTTGGGTTCGGTAATTCTAAACTCTCAGTACAATAACTAAACAATTTTTATTCCAATATTTCTACACAATAAATTTACAAATCACTTTATAATTACTTTAAAAAACTCGACTTTAAACTAACTTTAACCTAAACTTAAAAACTTCGATCTATGATTCCGTTTAAATACCTCCAAATCAATGATCTAGAAAAATCGACACTATTCAAAAGAACTCGAGAATCATCCAGTGTCTTCTATTACTAGCGGCTCATTAGGTATTCACCCTAATCGTGGTCGATGCACTGTCTCCTCAAGGCAAGGTCGACAAAGACGGACTCAAAAAATCGTAACAATAAGTTATTTGTCGTCACCCTTTCCACCTATATCACGTAGCCACCGATGTCATCCATGACGTGAACATTTATTATACATTTGTTGAAGTTCTTGATATAAAATAACGAATTCGAACTAGTACAAAGTCTATTTGTGGATTATATGTATGATACTGTGAACTTTATAATTACTTAAAATGTAAGTACTAATGAAACACATTTTACACATTTTTAATGTTAATTTGTGGTAATATAGTAAATACAAAACAAAATCCAATGCACGTCATTAATGACGTAGATATGCAGTGATACCCACCTATTGAAATATTCAGTTTGGCCAACTTCCATCAGCGTGCGCAAAATTTTTATAGAATTAATTATTTTAATAAGTTTAAACACATCGTTCCATAACAGTATCAGCCGCTGTACTTATTTACAAATAGAATGATATAAAATAATGAAACTTATTTACATTAGCACCTATATAGCTGTAAAAACACATTATCTCAGCTATAAAATGGAATCCCGTGCGCCCATGACACTTTTCAGCAACAAAATTAGTATCATTTAAAATGGCATGAATTTTAAGTGAAAACATAACTTTAAAATTCCTACAATATATAGATTCTGACGCTATCAAATTGTGTGACGTACATTGATTTTATTTTGTGTGAACTATATAATGGAGAAAGTGCATATTTTATTTTATGCTGTTTTAAATACATACTTAATTTCTTAACAAAACGACACTTAAATCATTAAATTCTAATTGTAAATATCTTTAAAAATAAATAATAATAACTGGATGAAATATATGTATATTCATTAGCATATATGCAATGATAAACTTGTATAAACATTATTCACCAATTTTAATTGTGAGTACAAACAAAATATAAATATTTAAACATAATACTAATATCCCTTACATTTAAATTGCAAAAGCTTACCTACTACACCTTTTATTCCATTATCATAGAGGTAGTTAGCATATTTTGGAATAGGTCCCACTTTAACCGAACTACAAAATTAAGCATGTTTTATTTATCAAAAAAGGTTAATTATACACATGTAAAATAAAATTGTAGTTGAATCAAATAATTATGAACTATTAATGAAAATCGACTTCTAGATTTCGGCTGTCTTGGCTTTTCGCCAGAGAATAACAAACTAACAAGAAGCGACAAAACCCTGTTTTGAGCATGACAAAAAATATGGAGTACAAATAATCCACCTATTGCAAAGAATACCGGCTCTTTTGATCTCCCCCTTTGAAATTAACAGTTTATAAAAAAATCATAATATCTTACAGTAGTTAGGTATATAAAATTATTTTGGAAAATAAATTTCGGTTTCCCATATACAAGTTGGATGATGTGCTGCAACGACATGACCACTGTGTGGTAAGTTAACCCCATTATCACTCAGAACTGAACCCCATAGAGAAAATATGAGCTTTAGTGAAGAATTGGGTAGCAGCTCACACTACATTTAATTTGGTCGATACCGAGACACTGACAAGACAAAAATTTGAGGTGTCTAAACAAGAGTGGTATAACACGTCAAACATTCTGAAGATAAACTCATAAAAAAAGAACATCTCTTGGACGATGCTCTCAAACACTTGGTGTTTACAGTTAATACGGACTCATCGGAAGATGAAGAAAGTGATGGCACTGTATGAGAGGACAAACAACTATTTAAACATCATTTGTAGATGTATAAAGTAATAAATAGTAAATGCACACAATCGTTAAATCATTAGCTTTAATTTTCGCAATTATTTATTTTACTATTAAGAAAGTATTTTTAAAAAGACTACGCCACTGAAATGTCGAGTTTCAGAAACTAAGCCACGAATATTTTAAAATGAGACGGAGAGCGCGTGACGTCACGATATCGGTGACGTAAATGGCTTATTCTTCTTTGACGTGAAGTTTAGTTTGGCAGTGTATTAACTAGCCCGTTACATTCCGACCCGATTCTAACGCTCAACTTTTTTTTTGTCATCACAAACATCAAACGTTTCATCATAGCTGTGGTTTTGCTAATTTGTGAAACTATTATACAATATAATACAATATTTTTTTTAATTTGTCACTGGCGAAAAGAGCAACCCTTAATGATCTCAAAAGGATCTATATAATTTTTTTTAATTTACTGTCAATTCCAATACATTTTCTGTTACAAAAATATTTAGGTTACGCCACTGATACCAGATTCTATTTCAATCGGCACTAGAAGTGGCGCTAGTGTCGCAAAGAAGTAGGGATGTTTAAAATGAGTTTTATTCTAAAAGGAAACGATTTGAAATAAATTAGGAGAGAAAGTTAGGAGGTTAGCCTTCATGTTAAAAAATAAAGTTTTTATCCCAAAATAATACCCAAAAATATGAAAATCGATCTTTTTTCATTGACTCTCGCTGCAAAAGCCTTTATTCTAATGAACTATTTAGTTTGTTAAAATAGAATATATTAAAGCCCATATCTAATAAAAAAAAGATAAAATTTGTAAATTATGTTAAACTGTTAAAAATCTTCTAACTTCGAAATTATATTTAGTAACAGTTACTTTTATAGTTAAATCATTTATACTAACCAATCATTGCGAAAAATATTAAATACAGGTACACATACTCCTTTAAATGAAATTTTTGCCTAAAACACAGTCATTTTAGAGTTGATATTTAAATTATAATCACTAGCTTACTTTTTCTTCTGGTTGACCATCAAAATCTGGATCTATATAAACTTCTATATACTCAGATTCCTAAAAATAGTTTTAGTAAGGGACCACTTCCGGCTAAATCAGTCGGAATTCAAATTCAAATTTTATTTATTTCCATATTAAAGTACAATTAATTGTAATAAGAATAATTGTACTTATAAAATTATAAGACACCCAACCGAGCATTTAACCTAGGCATTTCTGCCTGTTATGTTACTACTCAATTAGGTATTCTTTACTCCGTACATTTAATCTTTAATAGATAATATTGAATACATAGGTATAAAAAAAAGAAAAATATGAATTAACAAGGTCACAGTAAAAACAAGGTTAAGAGACGTAGAAACTTAGACAATTAATAAAAATAAACAACAAAATAAGATGAAACGTCAAAAAAACAAGGCTGCTGCCGAATAATGGCCGGGAATCACCTATCATGCACCCTTCCGATCCTATTCCTATAATACAGTCAAACGAATGTCTAAGATGGAAATGGTACTGGACTCTAAACGCCACAGTACACACCTTTCCGACACGTGTCCAATCCCACTCCCACCCGCTCCGTTCTTGCATCCGATAATGCACCGATCGTGCGATCTATTGTTTTCCGACTACGGGACGCGTGTCGCTTGGTTTTTTATCGTGTTCTACATTTTGCTCTTCTAAATAAAGTATGTGATATGCTTAGACAATTTAGTCCAATTAATGTCCAACAAGTTAAACCATCACATCGATATTCTAAATATTGATAAAGCTTTGTCTCGTCCAACATATGAAGTAAAAGTGTGGAAAACTCTTTCTCTGCAGATCTTCTTTTCAAAGCAGTATGTACCCAAAATCGACATTTTCCTCTGTTTTTCATGAAAGATCTCTGATTTCGTTCCTCTTCTAAAAAAAGTGCCACCAAAGTGCCAAACCGTAGTTGCTAAAACTTTTGAACATTTTGCGCACCTTCTGCGAGAATGTTTGAATAGTGACTGGTGAGTATATCGTGCTGGAGCCGGAAATCGGAAAGGAGCCGGAAGCGTGTATGACGTGTGTGCTCACCCTTTTCCGATCCCGCATTGATCCTATTCTTGAGGCAACATCGGACCAGTGTTGGATCGGAAGGTTGCATGATAGGTGTGTCCCGGTCTTTAACTTGTATTATTGTAATAGCTTTATGAACAGCCAGAAAGTGTCAAAAATGGCATGTCTGGCTGTGCATAGAGGTGTGTTGGTTCCTACACTTATGTATGGTAGTGAATGTTGGGTTTGACAGAAGAAGCATTAAAATAGGATTAATGCTGCGGAGATGAGTAGTCTGAGAAGTATAGCAGGAGTGACTCGGTTGAATAAAGTAAAGAATAGTGAGATAAGAGAACGCTGTGGTGTAAAAGAAGATGTGGTTACAAAGATAGATAAAGGAATTCTTAGATGGTTTGGTCACGTAGAAAGGATGGATGAAGGAAGATTGACGAAACAAATTTATAAGGCGAGTGTGAATGGACAAGTCTTATGAAAGTAGAGTAAGCGAAAGATTTGTGTAAGAACCGTAGCAAGTAGAAGGAAGTGATTTTACCTACCTCTACGGGAAAAAGGCGCGACTATATGTATATGTAAGAAATTTAGAAGCGAGTGTGAATGGACAAGTCGGTAGAGGTCGACCTCGGCGAACATATCTCGATAAGATCAACATTGTTTTGAAGAAAGGCCAGATTAAGAGTATCAACAACCGACGAGCATGTATGAGAGCACTAATGAAAGTAGAGGAAACAAAAGATGTGTGTAAGAACCGTAGCAAGTGGAAGTGGTTTCTGCCTACCCCTACGGGAAAATGGCGTGACTATATGTAATTGTGAGAAAATTACTCCTTTGTGTTAAAAAATCGTTTGAACAAGATGAACAAGGCGGAAATCGAGCTCTGTGTTGAACATCTACAGAAAGCTCTGATTAACAGCTACGAAAAGAACCTTGCTTGACGATAAACAAAGAAGTTGCGTGAATATTTTTAAGGAGGAATATGTAATCGTGTAGGAGGTTAAAGGTGTGGTTTAGTAGTTGTATGGGCACGTGGGTGTTTTTTGTTGCTCTTATATTTTTCTATTTAAAAACAAATTTAAAATGGGTAGACTGAAAAATAAGAAGAATTACTGTGCGGAAATAAAAGAGGTAATTGAACACACAGAGTGAGTTTTGCAGAAGAGTTATCAGAATGAGATTCTCTTGTTTATGGTAATTTTGAATAAAAAGTGTAAGGGTTATGACATTATAACTGTTTCTACTACTTTTCTGTGAATTCATTCTACACCCCTTTTTAACTAAGTAATAATTATTTCACATAACGAATATACTTTTACTCAACTCCATCAAATATTATATAGTACCTAATTATAGCATATTTGGTACCAATATTTTTTATTCCGTCACTGGTGAAAAGAGCAACTGCTAATGATCTTGAAGTATCAATTTTTATATTTTTTTATTTACTTTTAATTTCTATATATTTTTTGGTACATAAATACCGGTACCAAATTCGGTTCAAATCAACACTGCACAATTTATCCTGCTTAATATATTTTATTATTAGCAAAAGTTCAATTTTAAATTTGTAAAGCATACATGAAAAATGATGTAAAAAAGGAATTTAATGTTTTTAATACTTTAATTAAACATGTAATTAAAAAAATCATTAACTTTGTTTTTAGAAATACATTAATATCATAGAACCACATGCAAAATAAGCAGTACACTGTGGTAAAACCAGCAAAAATTATTTATTAAAAAGTATGTAACTATTATTAAATATATACCTCCAAATCTTCTGCAGTATTTTCTTCATCTTCATCTTCACTTTTTATTTCTTTTTTTATTTTATCTTTCTTTTTCCTTTTTGTATTTTCAGGCTCCTAAAAATTCTTCCAATAATTAAGTAAAGTACTAAAAATTAATCATCAACATTTTAATTTACACTTACTTCTATTTTTTCACAAACATGATTATGTTTAGTATTCATTGCCACAATTTGTAAAGCAACTCCTGAATTTATTAATTTAATTCTAAAATATGCTGGACATTCCGTTTTTGGACTAAAAAGTAAAAAAAACAACTTGAGTATGGGTATGAATGGAGAATTCTTCATTCTAAACAATATATTTAGTGAACTGAGTAATGTATTTGGTTAAAACCTTGTTTGAGAATGGTGACAATTATAATAAATCATTAGAATATTTTAGGGTATAACTACAACCAGTCAAGACCATGGTGATAACTACAGCATAATGTTAAAATGTTTAAGATTGTCTTAAGGGACAATTTTTTAGGTAAACCTAGGGTAGGTACATTACAATAACATGTGAAACAAATAAATTAGAAATTTAGGTAATTAATTAATGTTCAACTAAACGATTTATAATTAAATGGCTTCTATGTATCAAGTTAGGTTTGATGAACTTTCCAAAATGCCTTTTGAAAGTAATATGCAAGTACATACATTTTAATTGTTCTCATTTTCCTTTTCCTATTTTGTTCTTTAAATTTAGTTGTGCGACCATAAACGCAAATCAGCTTGAGTTCTGAATAAACAAAACTTTCTTTGGCAGTGGCAAATTCATTTGTAATTAATCTTGAATCTTTTGTAGTAAATTTAGTGTTTGTACTTTCGCAATACTCGTTTAACTTTTCCATTAATTCATTATAACTTTTGAAACATGATCCTATTTCAAATGCATCCATTTTTATATAATAAGTTTGTAAATTGAAACATAAAGCTTGTTTATATTATGAATCTGAAAAAATTTAGAAATCTTAATCAACAAAACAGTCAAAATTAAAAATCAAAATACAAATTAACCAAAAGAGGTTAAAATATTTATTTTCCAATTCTTATCCAATAGGTTTCATTTTCCAGAGAGCTATGGAATATGGAACTCTTCTTTTTTATTTATCTTATGAAAATAAAAGTCAGTGGTTTTGTATGAGAGAAACTAACCTGTAAATACGTGTCAATTCGGATATAAATAAGATTTTACCGATGTTAAAAAGAAATAAATTCGATTTTTATATCAATATTAATTATGACATTTTATGAAAAATAAGAACAATGGCAAGCAGTTTATTTTTTTTAGTTTGCGTATATCTAGTTGGATATTCAACAAGTATTCAACCAAATAAAAAAAGTTTAAAAAATATCAGTCATTCGGAATCGGAAATAAAACCAATTGGTAATTTTTATGTAATGTCAAGCACTGTTGAATTTACAAAACCAGTTGTATATCCAAGTCCTAAATCAAATGTTACTAATAATGCACAAAATATCCCGAAAGATGAAAAAACTATAATTACCCAAAAAAATAGTTCACAAGAAATTGAATCTGGGGCTGTGATAAGAGGAATTTTAGTTTTTGTTGGAATAGGTTTGGTATTTATTATCTACTTAGGCTGTAAAACATACAGGTAAGTTATGTATATTTTCAGATTCAAAATTAGTTAATAATAAGATGGGGGGCAGTTCCTTCTGAAATCAGCCAATGGCACTCAGACAATGTCCATTGTGTCTCCCTGTGATAGCCATTAGCGATCTGGTATAACCGTCTTCCTCCAAAAAGGAGCAGGCCATTAATCAATATTTGCTTTAATTGCACGGGCCTTCAGCACAGTCAGTCTTAGTCCAGCTTACGCCGGGCCTTGGCCAAGGATAAAAAGGCTGGTTTTCTCCTCTCCACACAATCCACAATTAGGGCTATCAGTAAGCCCCAGGTTGTGCATGTAATATCTAAGGGTACCATAACTGGTCAGTATGTGTACTGCTAGTCTGACTTCCTTCCTACTCAGTGACGTAATGCTTCTGACTAGGCCCTCTCGGGAAGAAATTCCCCCCGTCTTTGCACATTGCATAAAAGCTAACATTTCTGCTTGAAATACTGGCGTATTCGCCCAGAGAGATCTACTCCTTGATCCCATTCTGACGACTATATATTCCAGCCTCGGTCCCAGCGCTTGTCTTATAGCCATCTGTGAACCAGATGTCCCCATAGAGTAGCACCAATCTTTGGGTTCTGGTCCATTCTTCTCGTCTCGGGAAGGTTATCTTAAATGGTCTCTCCCAGACACGGATAGCCTGTATCTTGTCCTGTCCCATGTAAAGCATGTAGTCTTTCTGGGCCCTATTGAAGAGTTCCCAATCAGGCTGATGGCCCGTGTTCCTGGCTTTGTTTTAAGACCTTCGAGCCGCATTTCTGAGATCCTGCAGTCTAGGGTTCCATCAAGATATTCTTGGTGTTCGTAACTGTTTTTGTTGGACACTTCTTTTAGTAGCTGTCAATTAGCTTTCTGTATATGTTCGACACAGAGCTCGATTTTCGCCTCACTTTGTTCAAAAGATTTTTTAACACAAAGGAGTAATTGGCTTTTCTCACAATATTACAAGTTAAAGGCCGAGACACACCTATCATGCAACCTTCCGATCCGACTCTGGTCCGATGTTGCCTCAAGAATCGGATCGGAAAGGGATGAGCACACATGCCATACATGCTTCCGGCTCCTTTACGATTTCTGGCTCCAGCTCTATTCAAAAATGCTCTCAGAAGATCCTGTGTGCAAAATGTTTAAAAATTTTAGCAACTGTGATTTAACACTTTGGTGGCACTTTGTATAGAAGAAGAAGATGAAGGAAATCAAAGATCTTTCATGGAAAACAGAGGAAAATGTCGATTTTGGGTACATGCTGCTTTGAAAAGAATATCTGCAGGAGAGTTTTCCACGCTTTTATTTCATATGTTGGATGAGACAAAGTCTTATCAACATTTAGAATATCAATGTCAACGATCAACCCATTGGAACTTAAGCTCCAAGAAAAAAGTTCTAAACAAGACACTTACTTTATTTAGAAGAGCAAAAGGTCAAACACAAAAAAAAACCAAGCGACATGCTCCCGCAGTCAGAAAACGAATAGATTGCACAATCGTTGTAGGAACAGAATCGGGTGGTAGTGGGATCGGACACGTGTGCATAATAGGTATGTCCCGGTCATAATGCAAAATTAATATATTCAATTTTCTAAAATACATGCAACAATTTTACTTTCATAGACAAAAAAAATTTCCTATTATAAGGAAATATGGGGTGAGAGGGAGAAGATCAGATGTAGAAATGAGGCCCTTACCACTAGATGACGATGAAGAAGATGAGACCGTTTTTGATGTGGGAACTTTCAATAAGCCCTAACATCGATATTAAAGTATAAAAATAAAATCAAAAATATATGCGTAACATTTGTGATCCTACTACATACTATTATGGTACATTTTCTGAAAAACATACTAAAACTACTTTCTGATATTGCTTTAGTTACAGAGAAGTGTGGGTTTGCTAAATTAACTAGATTTTTTCTTGGTCATTTTTCAATAACAGTTTTTAGAAATTGTTTCAATAAATTAGTCCGTGGACTATTTATAGTGTTAAATATTATTAAACACCAGTAAAGTATGTTATGTATGTAAAAAATTATTTGATCTGTAAATATTTGGCATTGTAAAACAAATTTAATAAGTAACCAAAATGGAATAGGCGCTGTTTGAAAACTAGTAGTTTTTATTTCTTAGATTGTAATAATGCATTATCATTATTATTATAACACTTCTGTGATCTTGTAAATACTTTTAAAATGAAATTTAACTGTTGTAATTTCTTATTTACTACTAAGATCTATAAGTAGGTGTCTACTCTAGGTTAACAAATCAATATAAATAAAATCACAAAACTTGTTTTACATTATCTAATGCAATTTATTAGCATTATATCCAAATAATGTAACTTAATCCAAGTTGAACCTATTTCCAAGTTCCGTCTTCTATTGAAGGTTGGAAACCATCATAGCTATGCGGATTTTGTTAACCGCCGCTCTAAATAATTCTGAACTGCATCCGAACCATTCTCTCAGATTCTTGAGCCAGGATATTCTACCTACATTTCTCTTTGAATTTTGCCCTGCATAATGAGTTGTGGTAATTTGTATCTTTGGCCTCTCATCACATGTCCCAAGTATTCCAATTTTCTTTGTTTGACAGTCAATAGCATTCCTGGTTCATTTCCAATTCTTCTGGTTACTTCCACGTTTGACACTCTTTCCATCCATGATACTCGTAGAATTCTTCTGTAAGACCAGAATTCCAAGGCAGCCAATGTATTTAAATGTGTTCGTTTTAAGGCCTCCATGCCATACAAAAGCGTAGAGAACACATAGCACTGAAGCATTATTAGACGTAGTGTCAATGTTGTATCTCGACAACACAAGTTTAATAAATGCAGTTCATGCTATCTCGATTCACGTTTTTATCTCTTTAGTTTGGTCTATATCTGATGTTATCCACGTTCCCAGTTGTTCACTCTTTCTATTATCACACTTTCAATGCCCAGGTGGATGTTTGCGATTGTCGATTTAGTCATGACCATACATTAAGTTTTCTTTAAATTGATCTTAAGGCCTTAGTCATTGCAACATGCATTGAGACGTTCCAACTTATTGAAGTGAAACTTCTTATGGGACGCTACACTAGTTTTGAGATAGAGAGTAAAACCGTCGAACTAACAAAATTTGTTAAGCTCCTTCCTTTTCTAATTGCCCATTGCTCGACGCCGAGAATAGTCGACAGGCATTATTTATTTATGGCAGATCATATTACTTATTTTTTAATATTAGATTTTCCGCAGGGTATTTTTTTGTTCTGTAATATTCTTGTACACTAATTGATAGTTTTTGCATACCATAAAAAGTTTCACTTATGGTGCAGTTAGTTTTCGACTGAACGCATAATTCTTGTTTTTAATTTGTTACATTTTTTAATTTGTTACACAACGCTGGATTTGAGCGTCAAATGCGGTCACGTTATAAAGAATTGACATGAACACCATATAGAATAATTGAAGCGTCAAAGCTAAACAACTGTATTCCATCACGTGACTGCATTTGACGCTCAAATTAAAGTGACCGCATTTGACGCTCAAATTAAAGCGTCAAAGCTAAACGACTATATTTCATCAAGCGTCAGCATGAAAATGCACCCTTATTAAAATAATTATTCAAAATTGCAAAATGTTAGAGCAGTAAAATTGTCAAACTATGAACTGTAAGTAAAAGTTTAACATTTTTTTTAAGAAAAAGGAATAGCCATGTTTTTTTTAATTTATAACTCACCAACATTACTATAAATAACTCATTAAGAATATTAACCTTGTTTTACTGTCATAAAATGGTTACACCTGAACATAAGAATTACCAAGAAAGACATAGATAGTGATCATAAAAAAAATTAAAAGTGAGATGATTATTTGAGCCTAAATGTACACTAAAACTGTTTTTATTTGAATTTATTTTTACGAGTACTTATTTTATTTATAAAAATAATTTTGTTGATAGAAATGAATTACTATTGAAAGGGCTGCCTGCTAAAATGATAAGAATAGGGTGAAACGTCAACAAAACACGAAGGATGCCAAATAACTCTGCTTGACGATAGCAACAAGTTCGCGCGAATATATTTGAGTGGGAATATGTAATCATGTAGAAGTATAAATGTGGTTGGGTGGTAACCAATTCGCTTTAAAACGGCATTGATATGCGCTTCTTTGGGAATAAAATAGAGACTTATGACATATCCCTTTCTTTAGTAATTTATCTCTATGTAGTTGCAAAAAAACATTATTTTTAAGGTTTAAAAAAATTTATGATGAGAAATATAACTGCTTACTTTAACAATAGTTAGTTTATTAATAGGTATAATTGTAATATAAATGTTAAAATTTTTGCCGAGATTTTTTGCTTTAAATTTGCTTAGAATTTTAACGACCTGGTGCCCTATTCTTGACCATTTGTATGGTCGTCAAGAATACGTATCTACCCGAATATTTTGCAAATGGGGTCTTCGCAAGTGTTCATATGCGTGTGTTTGCAAAGGATGTTAAGAATAGCGCCCCAGGCGTAAAAGTAATATTAACTACCACTCTAGGCGTAGTTGATTTCATCGATTTTTATATTTTATATAATTAGGAAGAAAAAATGACAAATAATTCGTAGATAAGGATTCTTTTTATAATGTGGACAAATTCTTTTAAATAAATCATGAGGAAAAAAGCATTTGACGCAAATGTCCCAAATTGCACTTGGTTATTTTTTTTAAGTCCAATTCTGTTGAGTGCTATTTAAGCTTTATATTATTACATTTCTTTAGCAATTAACAAAGTATAATGTCAACCAATGTTGCCAGAGGCTGACAGAATTATCAGAGGTGCCAAAATTATTGATCTTTAAGTTACAATTTTTCTACGAAAATAAATAATAACTATTTACAAACAAAAGTATTTTTAAATGAGTAACAAAAAACTAAACGTTCTCAAAACATACATCATCTTCCTCAGTTTAAGGTTTTTTGTAAATATTGGAAATCATTAAAAGAACCATTTTTTTAGTAATTTTAAATTAATAAAATTCCCCATTTATCCTTTGTGAGGAAAGTAGGAGTGAATTAACAGTATCTATATAGTCTATTTCTAACATTTATTTTCATTAAATTTACTACACAAACATTTGAATGAAGAATGCTTAATATGTCGAAGATAAAATTATCTCGAAATTCTCTTACATTATGCCAATATTTATCCACAAGAACCTCATCCTTAATATTATCGCTAAACTTTTGGTACAACTGACAGTATAATCGCCATTGATCATCAATTGTTTAGATTAGTTGATCCTCTAGAGGTCCATAAACAATAAAAAGTAAACATGTTATACTGGAGCATGGCAACAGACAGAATTATGTTACATATTTTTGTTTAAAGGTTTTAGATGTTTATATTATGTTACAATTTCATAATTATGTTACAACTGGCAATGCTGGATAGAACTGCCCTTTCGTAGCAGCAAGTTTATGATAAATGAAGGGTTTTAAAAATAAAAGGGACACTCTGTTGGAAAATTTTACTATGTTCATATTTGTCATGCTTTGTTTTTAAAGTGTTGAAACAAAAATATATATATATATATGTATAAAAAAGGTATGTCCTTACATGTAACACTTAAAGACTGTTTCTTTGTTGTTGATGTACATTTTTTTAATAAATTTCACATACCTAGTTTTCACTTGATATGTAAATTGTTATGTAAATAAATAAATAAAATATAAGTTAAACTTATAAAATATATTACTTCATTTATTTAATGACAAGTAAAAGTATTTCTTATGTTGGTAATTTATTTTTAAATAATTAAACTAAATAATTTATGTAATAAAAAATGTTATTCTAATTAATTAAATGCATTTCATGCTTTTTAGCTTAGTTTTAAAAATTACTATTGAATAGGAATATTAATTACCTTATAAGTAAAATCACAAAATATTAAATTATTTACATTATTGACTATTTTCTTGTGACCCTTGATATACAATTTCCAAAGCTGTTGTTACAGTGCGAACATCTCCTTCAATAGCTTTTGCCCAATTTTCTACATCTCCTAACTCCTTAAGAGCGCTACTGAATTGTTCAACCAAGTTAAGCCATTGTTGGGTTTGTTTTGAAAAGTTTGATGCGCTCATGTGTAATTGTTTAGCTTCAGCATCTAATTTTTTTTGATTTAAATATGCTTGAGCTACACCTACATTTAAATGATCAACTAGGGCATGAGTTAAGTCATTTGCCGCTGTACATGCTTCTTTTCTTTTTACTTCTTGTAGTTCTTTTTTGACTACTTGTTTTGCTTGATGTTCTTTTACCATAGAGGACAACATTTCTTTATTTTTATTTTTACTATAAACGTCAAATTAACACGTTATAAACTTTTCTTCTTTTTATCGATGGTCTGTGACATGAGACCTTGTTAACAAAACTTTGATTAGGTATAACATGGTTATCATCAACAATGTTATATTAGGATTTTACTTTATCGTTTTTATTCAATTGATGTATTACTTATGCTTCATTGAATTTTTTTTAACCCAAACTCAATGATTCTTAAGGTTATTTGTAAGCTATTTTAATTCAGATAAATTTCTTATGATGGCACAATTGCTTTTGTTGATTAGCAAAACAAAAATATGAAACGACTTAAATTCAATATTCAAGGCAGGTAAATTGTGTGTAATCAGCACTTCTAGATATTTTAAATGAATTTCGGTACATACAGGGTGGCCAACCGAAAACGAAACAGAGCCATTTGCAGGAACCTCGTCAACATTTTGGAAAAACGGTCAGACCTGTCGATTTGTGATTAAAGGGGGACACTCTTTTCCGGTATTATTGATTCCACTACTTTCAACCCCAAGCGAGGGTAAGAGTTACCCTAAAATTTTTAAATGGCATTGGGGTCAAATAATATGTCTTTCAAAAGCTCTTACAATCCTCTATACAATAGTCTTTAAATTTTAAAATTCCGCTTTTACTTATTGAGAAATAAGATTTTAAATGTGAAACTTATCTTTGAAAATAATCCACAGTATGATGAAGATTATTTTTATTTTCAACAGTACTATGCGGCGATTGTTCGTCAGTATTTAGACCAATTTTCCACGGCATTGGATTGGGAGAAGTGGCAGCATTGAATGGCCTCCACGAACACCATTTTTATCGCCCCTCGATTTCTTTAATGAATCGTTGACGAGTGCCGTTGAATTACTCCGGAAATTCTTCGGAATGTGCGTGAACGTTTTGAACAAAATCTTTGGAAGCGGGCGGTCATCAGTTTGAACATTTAATCAATTAAGTAGTAAGTAAGTAACTAAAATAATTGGAATTTTAACATGTAATTTTTTTAAAGTATTGGGAGGAAATGTAAAATTTAAAGACTATTGTAAGAGCTTTTGAAAGACATCTTATTCGACCCCTAATGCCATTTAAAAATTTTGTGGTAATTCTTACCCTTGCTTGGGGTTAAAAGTAGTGGAGTCAAACATACCCCTTTAATAAAAAATCGACGGGTCTGAGCATTTTTCTAAAATGTTGACGAGGTTCCCGCAAATGGCTCTGTTTCGTTTTCGGTTGGCCACCCTGTATATTAGTTAATTTAAATAAGATTTTTCTGGCTCTTTCGGAGCTTAAGTAGAAATATGGTGATAAAGTAGGATTTTTTTTAAAAATTTTCAGATTAAATTGGTATATTACTAAATATACATTTAATTTTATAAAGCTTGGTTAAGGTTAAAAAATAAAACAAATTTGATTTTTATTTTCTATATATTTGGGTTTAATACTAATTTCTAAAACTATTATGAGCAATAATATATATATACATATAAAAATAAGTAACAAAAACCAATAAAAAAAAGTTTAAATATAAATGTAGGTTTTACAAATCTAATTCATATTATTTTTAGCTCTAGGAAATAAATTACACACAGTTTTTAGTAAATCATAATTTCAAAATCTAAAGTAATGACCATATAAAACTTTCAATACGTGACATGCAGTTTTGACATTGATGGAAAGGGTGACGTATACGTAACTTCACTGCTCGAAGATGAGTAATGTGCACATAGAACAACAAATGACATATCTTTCATAAGGTTATTCAAGTAAGATTTCGACATCTATTTATGTGATGTTATTAGTGATATTCAAATGTCAAAAGTAAGATATATTTTACCTGTAGCAGGGGCCACTTTTTGACAGATAGATAGAATCTCAAGCCGTGACGTCACATGTACGTCAGTCTTTCTACTGTTGTCAAGCTGAAACCTCACGTGCACGTTACCCATTAATATTACATTACATAAGTGATCAACATTTTTTGCTGTGTTTTAGTTTTAAAGTTTAACAAAATAAGAAAACAAACAAATGATAAACAACATTTTTGACTATATAAAACTAGTATCTAACTTTATATATTTATCTGTATTGTCTTTAATAAGCATATAGGTTTTAATTTATATAACATAAAGATGTTGCTGTTTTACATATATTAATTAAAGTTGCATTTTAAAAATGACAATTGTAAAATTAAATATTCTGAACCAACATAGAAATGCACTAAATATTTACAGTAATTAAAATTAAAGAATTCAAGCAAACAATTTTGAAGAAATTTAAATAATTTTTTTTGTATTAATTATAAATGGGACTCTATAAACTTCATTTATTTATGTAGTATTTTAAAGTATTGTAATTTAGTAACAGACATTTTAACATTTTTTATTACTACCAATATTTACTTATTTTGCAAATAAATGAGTATTAAATACTTAATCAAATAAAATTTTACCAAAAATACATTTCTGAATAAGTACCTACATTGCTTTATTAAAATTAAAAATAAAACATTTTTCCGTAAAGATTCATCTGCATTTTTAACCGACTTCAAAAAAGGAGGAGGTTCTCAATTCGACTATTTTTTTTTTGTTTGTTACCTCAGAACTATCGACTGGGTCACCGATTTTGATGATTCTTTTTTTTATTTGAAAGCTGGTGTTTCCCGTGTGGTCCCATTTCAATTTGGTCCAGTTGTGACAATGGCATCCATGAGAAAACCAAATAAGTCTTAAATTTGCATTAAGTATGTGCGCGACAAATAGGATAAAACATAACCATGGACACCTATAATTTCGAAATGCGTAAACCAACGATATCAGTAGCGAAATAAAAGCAAGAATACAAAAGGGCAATAAATGTTTTTTTGCCTTACAAGACCTGTTTAGGTCCCGACTGATATCTAAGAACGAATGAGGAGCTCAAGAACATGTACAAAAGACCTAATTTAGTAAATGAAAAAAAAGCACAAAGGCTCAGATGGGCTGGACACGTACAGAGATCATCGAATGAACGTCTTATCAAGAGGATATGGGAGGAAAACCCAGTAGGAAAGAGACCTTTAGGAAGACCAAGGCTCAGATGGAGGGACAATATTGGAGATGATGTAAAAGTCTTGGGAGAACGGGACTGGAAGGAGGTTGTGTTGGACAGGGATAGGTGGAGACAAGTCATAGATGCAGCTAACACCCACGAAGGGTTGTGACGCTACAAGAAGAAGAAGAAGAAGAATGTGTGCGACAAATGGACGAATAACTCAATATCACGCCAACAGATTTTGATGATTTTTTTTTTTATTGAAAAGGATGTACTTTAAGGGTAGTTTGATGAGAGTTTGGTTAGGTTCTGATTATGGGATCCATGAAAAAGTAACGGAACTCTTCAATTCTTAGGAGCAAATTAATTTGAAGTCGGTTTTTTTTAAAGAATTTTAAAAATTAAATTAGTGTTATTCAGAACAAATTTGGTGTTACACTGGCATGACTTTTACATTACTTTTAAAAATTAATGAGCCTTGAGCTAAAGCTTATTTAAAATAAAAACAACATATTTAGGCTCTTTTTTAATAAAATTGGATTCAGTGCATTTCTAAAAAAATCACATTCAATCATCACAAGTTGAAAAAACATCAACAAATTTACACTGTATCTCAGAAGAGATCACTTTCCAAACCCATTTCTTCAAGAAAAAATCCCATAGGTGTTTTGCGAAGTCCTAAATTTTCTACCTTGTTGGCTATCTTATTTTTTAAATTTCTCAATCTCAGTGATGCGTGAATAAAAATGGCTAAAAAATACAATATGTTTTTTTTAACACATAAGAAAGTGTATTGATAGTGTTTAATAATTAAATGTCTTACTCGTAACTGGTAGCAGGATACCAAGGAGGAAAACCATCAGTGATTGTAACATGTAAGCTATGAAATATGCTCCAGCAAAAATTACAAAGATTGATACAATGGGGTGTTTCCTTTTAAATCTGGCAGCAGTTGCCTTTTCATTTGTAACATAAACAAATATCATAAATAGTACTGCAGTTGCTAGTATGCCACATGCCATTTTGATGGGATGTATTATGCTAAAAAACCAGACAACAATTAACATAGCATTGTTCATTAGGTATTCTTACCGGGTTGATAGTTTCAAGATTAGTCTCTAAGTATAGAAAACATTGTGAAATAGAGTAATTTATGTATTATTTAAGAACAATTATGCAAGATTAAGTTGGATGGTAAAAATACGTACCCTACAATAATAAAAATTAATATGGACATCAAAAAATAATTTGTCTGATAATATAGTAAATTTTGGGTAACTCTATGACCCCATCTTTCCACATCTTTCATATTTGGTATTTGAAAACGAGCTGCTTCCAATATGAAATCATCTAAAGACCTTAAAGGAGCGATTTCAAAATCAGACGAACTTTGCTTTTTATGCATGTTTAATTTCAACTGAACAATGATGACTTGATGATGGTAAACGACCGATACTGCAAATTTATTGATAGGCTATTTTTTAAACTATGTTTAGTGTATTTTTATGTGGTGACATCACCCACCCATTTTAATTTTGTAAATATTTTAATATGTGAATTTCATTGGTCAGTAACACAAATGTGACAGTGCACAAACTGATGTGAAGTTTGCGACAATTTTGTCGGATGGTTTTCATGAAGATAATTTAACTATTTTAAATATTTTTACAATAAATTATTTAAATAATATCCACAGGAACAAAAGTTAAAAGTGAAGAGTTAAATTTTGTGCAGTTCCGTAATGTTCAGTTTTTAAAGGGTTTCTTAATGTTCAATATTAATAGTGATGAGAATTTGCTGCATTATAAAGTAAAGTTTTGTAAATATACTTAATAATGTTTTATCTTAATTGTGATGATTTTACATTTTGACTGTTTACTCTGCTGTTGTAGAATTGTTGTTGGTTTGCACTTTGCTATTAAAAATACCGCCAAAACGACTTATAATATTGATCTTCGCACAAATGCAGCCAAACACAATCATCACTTTCACAACATAGCCAATGCCAAGCACGACGGGAAGCGAGTCGAGTAGGAATAGGTTATTTTGAAAGGTGCTTTAAATCCTAAAGTGGTAATAAAACTAATAAACCACCAGAATTTTTATTTCAACGACTTTAATTTATTGTTTTGAATTTTCGCGCGAAACGTTAGCCGCCATACTGTTTTGGCTCGTGATGTCACTACGTTAGTAAATAATATCATTGTATAAGGCCTGAAGCAATGATAATACGACTTTGCAAAAGAATAGAGATATTTTTGAAAGCTAATAATGAATTATAATCCGTATCATTGGTGTATTGTGTCTGAATGCAAGAATACGAGCGTAAAAACGCCAGGAAAGTTGTGGATTCAAGTGCCAATTGATATAAATATGAGAAATACTTGGTTAAAACTTGCAAAAAGAGATCCGAAGTCATTGTCCACAAATACTAGACTGTATTTTTGTGAAGATCACTTTGATGTAAGTAGTACGTTATAATAACTATCAAAACAGAAGAAAACGTAGGTCATGATAATAAGTAAATTTCATAGATTATTGCATGTTTTAGCTGGAAAATGACATGGAGAATTTTATGCAATACAAGATAATGGGTTCTGTTAAACGAGTTCTAAAGAAACCAAACTGCATACCATCCAGATTTGATTGTCAGGTAGATAGAAAACAGACGTCCACTCCAAGTGAACCACGACATGTCATTAAACAGCATATTATGGTAGTGTATATTTTTATTGTTGAACGAAAGTTGGTAAAGTATGCTTGGTAAATTGATATTTTAACATTACTTAAGCTAACTTAACACTTTCCACCATACGTTAAGCTGCCATTAAATTCCTATAAAGTTAAACCAAAGGAATGGTTTGCCTTGACCATGAGGAGTAGAGCTTATAGGAATATTTGTAAACTAATAACCTGAAAAGTATACATTTCCACAAATCAGCAAATAAGTACAGAGGCATTTTGGCGTTTATTTTTTATATATTATGATTATGGATAATGATTTTAATTTGGGTGTTAATGCCTTTGAAGATGATTTCTTCCATGTGATCTCCTCTTCATGCCATGTTATTGTGCCTATTTTTTCCAATTTCCAACTGAAAAATTTTCAGTTTTTATTATTTATTTTTTCAATACTTCAATAGCAAATTAAACGCTTTCTGAAGTCTGAAACATTCATAGATGTGATTAAAGTTAAGAACAGTTGCTTGCCAGCAGTTACCAAAAGCGAAAGTGATACTTAACTAAAAATGGGTTTGAGGAAGTTGTTTGTGATTTAAGTGACCTTAAGTCTAATCCGAGCTTTATTAGGCAGGTGTCATAAAATAAACTTACTTAAACACATACATAAATATTATAGCAAAGACCACTTCTTTCCACTTGCTACGGTTCTTACACACATCTTTCGCTTGTATTAACCAAGCGTGCTGCTTAGCCTACTCCGGTTAATCGTCTAGAGTGCGTCTGCCCTCTTCTGGAGAGGTTTTTTTATCAGCTGTCTTGATGTTCTGCAGCCAGTATTTGCATTCCACTGAGCGATATGTTCTTGCTCAAGGATTAGTTTCACCTTATGTTTCGCTTCAGCAATTGGCAATCCAACCAACTGGCTTCTTGGTTCCACCAGGGTCCCATTTCTTTCCAGTTCATCGGCTACCTCGTTGCCATTTATCCCTGTATGCCCAGGAACCCATGTAAAAGTGACCTTATTTGCAGTTGCTAACTCAGTGAGGGCTTGCATGCAGTCTCACACCACCGATGATGTTGTGATGCAACTCGCGAGGGCCCCACTGACCGCGCGACTGTCAGTGAGAATATCAATCCCACTATTGGTCACTCTGTGTTCTGTCAGGTGTGTGGCATACCTGAGTACAGCATAGACCTTGGCCTGGAAGACCGAGGTGTGTTTTCCCAGAGGTATGCTTTCCCTATGGTTGCAGGATGCTCCAAACACCTGCCCCGTAGCATCACTGGTACCCTGATCCGTCAGTGTACCATCGTTTCACTCCTGGGCTGGTCAATGGTGTTTTCTTTAACCAGTCTTCTCTGGTTGGTATTTTTGTTTTATGGTTCTTGCCTATCAAGGTTTTTTTTTGAAATCTTATCCGATTTTATTGTGAACGAGTGTTTGCGGATGGCCTCGATCTTGGTGTGACCAATCCCACTGCTCCTCCACCCACCCCGACACTTTAGTCTGTATGCAGTGTTTCTGGCCCGATCTTTGATAGGTAGATCCAAAGGTGTCCCTCTGTGGGGGCGGTGCTCATTGCGGCTTTTTAAAAGTTGAATAGAATTATTGTCTTGCTTGTTTAAATTATTTCCTTTCATTCATAATGTTTTTATTTTTTAGACTCGTAAACAGAATAAGACCACAGTGGATTTATCAAAACAAACAAATGTAAGTAATTTATATAGATAAATTAAAAATAAAATACCAGTTATCTTTGAATATAAAACATCAGGAAGGAGAAGGAAAGTAAAAAGAACAGAAATAATAATCTATTCGTGTACTTTATTTAGCTTATGGTCTATTCGAACATACATAGAAGAGAGAGTAAATATAGGTATATATAACATCAATACTAGCACATATATCACAAACATAGTTACAATTATTGTCTTTATTATCACAGTTCCAGGCGTAGCTGTTCAAGCCAGGAGATGGCCTCCAGTGTCGTGTGCAACAAGTCGCCGCTTGTTCCAGGGAAGGCTGTTAACGGGCATTCGTGGGAGATGTGGCCCATTGTTTGGGAGGAAGCACCACATTCACACTCTGGGCTGGAGCGCATTCGTGTACTAAAGTAACAAAAACAAATAGATTTTATTAACAAAACTTAATGGTTTTCTGAATTAAATTATGGGCAGTCATATTTTTAAAAATATTTCTGCCAATAAAATGTTTTAAAATTTTAATAGACACCTTTCTATTAATTTTGTTTATTTAACTTTGGTTAGGTTTTAAAAAAATTTCTGTTTTTTTACAAATTTCTATTACGTCACCACTTGAGTAACTCAAGTAGTATTATCACTTTTAACTTGGATGATCGTTTAAAAAATCTTCAGCAAAATCATGGGAACATAAAATAACACTGCTAAGGCTAAGGGAATCTCCTTGTCAAATATCACTATTTACAGGAATTTCTTCAGTAGTTGGGCCATTAAGTTTGGCTTGTATTTTGTTTCTCAGGTAAATATTTTCGATGGTTTTTATGATGTTATATGGGATTTGCCTGTTGTACAGAAGGTGTACCACGTCCTCCAGTTGTATTCGGTCAAATGCCTTTTCCAGGTCTATAAAACACATGAAGGCTGGTTTGTCATACTCGATGGTTTTTTCAGTTATTTGTCGCAGGACAAATACCGCATCTGTACAAGATCTCCCTGATCCGCCTGCATGATTGCGGGGTGAACCGAGTAGCCGGTTATGTTGCCGGTCCCAAGCCCGGAAAAAGGAGGAGGGTTCATGGTTCAGGCCAGCTCCCTGCCCAAGGTAAAAACAGCAACAGGCTCGCAGAACCGTACCGAAATTCAGAATATTTCATGAAATAAGTCGATTGTGTTCTTTTGTTTTCAATTTTAGAAAAGCTACAATCAAGATGTATTATCTTAATATTATGAAAAATCGAAATGATAATATTATTTTATTGTTTTAAAGTGTATGTTATATAGAGGAGTGATGGTTCCTACACTTATGTATGGTAGTGAATGTTAAGTTTGGCAGAAGAAGCATGAAAATAAAATTAATGCTGCAGAGATGAGTAGTCTGAGAAGTATAGCCGGAGTGACTCGGTTGGATAAAGTAAAGAATAGTGAGATAAGAGAATGCTGTGGTGTAAAAGAAGATGTGGTTACAAAGATAGATAAAGGAATGCTTAGATGGTTTGAACATGCAGAAAGGATGGATGAAGGAAGATTGACGAAACAAATTTATAAGGCGAGTGTGAATGGACAAGGCGGTAGAAGTCGACCTCGGCGAACATATCTCAATCAGATCAACATTGTTTTGAAGAAAGGCCAGGTCAAGAGTACCATTAACCGACGAGCATGTATGAGAGCACTGATGAAAGTAGAGGAAGCAAAAGATGTGTGTAAGAACCGTAGCAAGTGGAAGGAAGTGGTATCTGCCTACCCCTAAGGTAAAAATGCGTGACTATATGTATGTATGTAATATAAAATTACCACAAACCTTTAATTTTACTCTAAGCTACGCCAGTCCATACTTTGTTTAACCCTTAAGTGTCATTAAAATACAATTCTTGTTTATTTCTGAATATTTAACAAATTTAGCACTAAGCACACTTACCTGTTAAATATTACACTAAAGCACACAACTAATTTTAACCTTTATTAAAACTTAAAATTACCAAAATTTATTAAAAATACACTTACAGGGAAACCTTTAAATAATGAGTCATGGAGACCGTTTCCGTTGCACTTTTAGCATCCGTGCATAGTAGCATCGCTCGTTCCTGTTGCTTTTTTATTCAAAGCCAGTTATATACACAAACCCCGAACCCTATTTAGTATAGGTAAATTTAAATTTTTACTTAAGCACAGTGAATTTTTAAATTCAGCAGAAAAAATTTCTAATTTATCCTAATAGGTTCCGAAATTTTATCATCAGTTTTAAATAAAGATTAATTAAAATCAATTTTTTAGAACATAGAATTAGTCAAAAATTCGGAGGGATCCAGCAGCACTGGTGAGTTAGGTAATTTAGTAAAATACGGCAGCTGTGATTTGGATACTTCGGTAAATCATCAAAAAATATCATATGTACAACATTTTTATAATTTATTATCTGAAACAACAGTTATTTTACAAGAGGCCCAAAATAAAGCGATGACTCAAATACAGAAAAGTCAAGTAAGTCTATTTGTTGTTAAAAGAATTGTAACAATATGGTAAAATATTACTTTATAATAATTATGTTTGCAATATTTTAGAGTGCTATAACTAACATTAATTGGAAAAAAATTCATGAAGATGAGAACAGGGAGACCGATAAAAAAATGTCTAAATTACAAGATATAATTGTTGATGTAGAAAACGCCATTGAGGCCTCTTACGTAAGTTTATATTTAAACTACGAGACTGTATTTTTAAGTAAAAAAATTTCGGTATTAAAATGAAGATGTTACCGTCTACAACAAAAATAGAAAATCTTCCACAATGATTACCCAACAAGAGCAACAAAAATGCTTTAAACATTCGAGTATTTACCTAATGTAAGTGTAAATTGTAATTATTTACTGTATAATTGTCTTTAACGATTGATAAAGTATGTAGTGAAAAAGAAATAGAGGGAATGTGGTTAAAAGTGCATGTGTTAATTTATGATGCTCTTGACCAGACGTCTTACATGCTCCCTCAAACACGATCATAAAATAAGTTCCTAATGACTTTCTAAAATGTGTCCATTGTAAACAGACAAGAGTCTTAAGCAAAAAGAAAAAAAACATTTAACAAAAAATAAAAATACGTGTTTTTATAAGGAAGTTTCTTGTTATTCAAGTAAAATTGGCAAAGTTGCATAGTAGAAGACAGATTTAATTTTATGAAAGAAATTCCGAAACCTAGTAAATGACCCTATTGCTTGTTTTAGGTAGGAAGCGATGCAGATACTATTTGTAATTTGAGTAATGCTTCTCGCCTAGATTTGATGAAAGTAAGTTATATGCAATGAAAATTGGGACCTTTGATAATTAAGACCGTTAAAAAATCTAAAACAAAATTGTGATTCTATTATGGAAAAAAAATTGAAATTTATTCCTCTACTTTCTTGAGATAGGTATTTTTTTTAAAAGCTTGTGGGTTATTTTGGGGCGTATGAATTTAATTTGATCATTTTAATTTTGATTAAAGTAACAAACATGTTTTCAAAGATTTTCATGTTATTACTCACTATTTGCTTCTTGCATGCATTTCCTACTTCTCCATAATTTCCCCTAAATACAATGTAGAATATGGTTGTGGGGATCTAAAATTAATTTTTGTTCCATCTAGCTAATCATCTAAATACTTTAATTCCTGTAGGGACAGCAATAATTATTGTAGCTGATGTAAAATATGCTCGATTATCTTCATCCATTCCGACTGTAAATATACAGGGTGCGGCAGCTATACTTTATTTTTTCAAAACTTAATAAAACCCATTGGGGAAATTTATCTTATGTCCTACTTTCTTTGAATCTTCATTAAGATTTTTTAACATTGAGATGGCATCATCCAATCGATCGGCTATGAAGACTATATCGTCGGCAAATCTTAGGTGATTGAGTCTTTCACCGTTTAAATTCACACCTAAGTTGTCCCAGTTTGTTTGTACATGTACTGGAGAACAGTATTGAAAAGTTTTGGTGGGATGGTGTCACCCTGACGTACACCTCTTTCAATATTAAATTTGTCAGTGTTGTCGTGGAGTCTGACACATGCAGTAGCATTCTCATAAATATGTTTGATAACTGTCGAGTACCGATAATCTATTCTGCAGTCTGATAGAGCCTTCAGCATTATGTGTTGGTCTACTGAATCGAATGCTTTCTCATAATCTACGACGATAAGTACTAGAGGTTTATTGTACTCCACACATTTCTCAATAAGGTTCTTCGAAACCTGGAGGTGGTCATTAGTGCCGAAGCCTGCTTGAAAACCAGCCTGTTCTCTTGTCTGATACGAATCTAGTTTGTGACATAGTCTTTTCGTAATTATTTTCTCTATCATTTCCTCTAATTATTTAGAATAATTATGTGACTGTGATGGGGTTCTTCGAAATTGGGGTTTATGTATTTAAATGTATATTATTATATGAATTTAAATTTCTTTCAGGAAGGAAATGATTACCTAGAAACTGAAATTCTAAGGTTACGTAAAAAGATATTAAAGTTGGAAAATGAGATACAACCTAAAGTAGCAACAGAAACGATATTGGTTGACTAACAAAGATTTATTTTAAATTCTTGTGATTCTCTTTACTATTTTATTAGTCACAGAAGAATGACAGAGCTACATATTTTATATTTCGAATTATTTTTTATCCAATAAAATTAGATTTTTAGTAAGATCCAAATTTAGAGATTAAATGACGGTCGAATATTTATGCAAAATAAGATTGCTGAGAAAAAAATTGGTAACTATTGAATATTTCTGGGACATATTCTGTATGTCATGTTTGAATTTTTAGAATAAGAAATATCCCTCAGGATATAGCTTTTGGGACTGAAGAAACAGGCGAATTGTTACTGAGAAAACTATTTCATTAACTTTTAAATATTCTACACTATTATTAAACTGTAAGTAAAGTGTGTCTGCACATCAAAAATATTTAAAATACGATATGGTGTTTAGGTGTCCCCTGACTCCGATTTTTGGATCCGTATCACGCAAAAACTACTGGACCGGTTTTGATGAAACTTTTCTGTTTAAATTATGATTATGGTGTTACGATTAGACTTATATATTTTATCCCGCTACGATGACGAGAACCAGAGGTATAATGATAAAACCACATTTATTCACAACTAAGAGCAACTAGGATAAGGATGAGCACCAATATCAAGTACATTCATGTGCAATTGAGTTGTTTAAATTTTTGTGAAACATAGTGGTTTTCCTAACGTGCCATTATTTGGTTTTCCGTGAAATTATCGCTACGCATATGGGGTGTTTAATAAGTGGTACACACTCAAAAATAACAGTTTTTATTTATAACTCACAATTTTCAATCCACTATTCTTCAACTAGCTCTATCAATCAACTAACTGGCAACAACTCAATTAACTTCGCGGCCTATAAGCGTTCTTATATATCGTCATCGAATATTCCACAAATCTCCAGAACATACGAATATCGAATGATCTATTTTGGCGAATGCGCCAGAACATTCTCGAAGGATGAACTGGTCGCGGAAACAACTTTGTGTCCAGTACACAGCTTCGCGGATGATAGTACCCTCCATACCGCTTTCTCTTCCAGGGCTCCTATATCTGCCCGTGAAACCAGAAATGAACGAGGAAGAAATGTCAACAACATAAATATGGACTCGGCAACCATTCTCGAATGGGGATCCAATAACATAAAAAAATAATAATTAGGAATGAAAGGTATATCGAGAGGCAAAATTGTTCGGAAGTAGGATAGAAACTAAAACAACTCACGACAATGGGGAAGACCACTAAGTGATGAAATCCTTCCAAACCTTTTTTAATCAATGAATAATGATATTGGTTTAGTGTACATATAATATTATGGATCAAAATCAAAACAAATATATTCTATAGGCTATGAGCCTATGACGTACTATGCCTTAAGTCTATCTCTGTCTGTTTCCATTATATATCCTATTCTATATATCCCTCTATGGGCGTGTAGAGTTTAGTACGTCACACTGCGTTACACCAATGAGAGCAACTATTGAAAATGGTGCATAAAATTGTATATTTTATTTTATTCGTGAAATGGACCGAATAAAAAATAAACGGTAGTTTTTGGGGATTCAGAACACGATTATGCTGTTTTAAAAAATTAGTGGTCTCCCCCATTGCCAAACTGCTCTGCTGGATAAACTCTGTGAATTTTATGGCGGATAATAATAATAATGTCTAGGTTATAATAGTTTGGTTAAGTTTAGTTGTGGTTAGGGTGGGGAGTTTTTTGTTGTTATTGGTATTTTTTTATTTAAAATGGGTAGACCGAAAAATAAAAACTACTGAGGAATAGGCATAAAGCAAATGTCATGGTTAAGAAATATAAGAGATTGGACGGGGTTAAGAACGATAGGAAAGTTGGTACACACGGCAACCAACAGAGAAATGTATGGAAATATGGTCGCCAACATCCAACAATAGTGGATAGGCAGTCGAAGAAGAAAATTAATATAAATTTGTGGAGCAAACATGGTGAAGTAAGTTATGTCTTATAAGAATGAAAAGTTTGTTTAACCTCAAATTTATTTTGTTATTTAAAATTAAACGTATATTATGACCCTAGGAATAATACGTTTATTAGGATTTAATGAAAGAGTTGTTCACGGTAGGGGTACTCAAAATATTTTAAAATAATTTAATATAAAAAAATTAATTGGTTTACTTGGTACATGATAACATTTTTTCAAAATTGAAATTTGTATGCAGAAGGAAGAAAGTAATAAACAAAATATTTAATATATTTAAAAGTTAATAAAACAACACAATTTAAAAAAACTTGAATATATCAAAAGTATGTAATTTAAAATTGCACTTTTAAGATCATTAAGGGTTGCTCTTTTTGCCAGTGACAAAATAAAAAAAATTAATGTTACCAAATATATTGTGTGAGTTGAGTAAACATATATTTATTATGTAAAATAATAATTACTTATTGTTAGTTAAGAAGTGGTATGAAACAATTTCAGAGTAGAAACATTTATTGTCTCTCAACCCTTACTTTCTTGATTATTAATATTTTATATCGTCACTGCCCAGCGAAGACCACGAGGAGGTAAGAGCTTATCCTTCGCCAAGGAATTGGTATAAGGAATGTTAAAATCAGGAATATAAGTTAGGAATGTTGATAAGAAATGTTATTTAAAAACGTTGTAGCTAAGTAAATAATTCTAAACCTAAAAAAAGATTAATTAAAATATCTGCAAGGGAGAGAGAGACAAAAAATGTTTTTTTTTGTAAACAAACCTGTTCAATTTTATTTGTTGTTTGAAAAATATAACTGATTTTCTACTTTTCTTCTTTTACATGTATTGTTGTCATTTTTATTTTTATGTTTCCTTACCATATCCTTAAATTCTTCAAAGATTTTATCGTCCAAGTTAGTAAGATAAGTATCAATTTCGTTAATTTTAATCTATTAATTAACACTCCTAGTACCTAAATAATTGGATAAAAATATATAAAATCTAAATAACATACCTCAAGCTTTCCTTTTAAATTAATATTTTTTTTTAAATTTAATGGGTTTCTTCTAAAAACAGTTTTAAATTCTGCTGGTACTTGTTCTGGCTGGTGAAAGTTTCATCAGCTAATAAAACATCTTCATCCTCTTCAGAACTTGTTGTAGTTCCATTTAAAAGAACTGAAACAGATTCGCTTCTCTGCTCAAATAAGGCAACAGCGTGTATGTATGTGTTTGCACATAAACATTTTCACATTAAATTCTGCACACTCACATTTAAAGGGAGACACTCTTCAGATTTCAAAGTATACTCTCATACATTAAATAATTAACATACATACTTTAAATACAAAGAGTCCTGCTACTAAATTATTTATAGCTTTTGAGTCCCTCGGAATACATGGCACTACACAGAGGCCCGAGGTCAGTAGCTTTCTTTAACAGAAACTTACAGTGATCTTTATTAGCTTTTCGCCCCCAGTGTCGATAAAGCGTAGAATGTCACTATGTACCGATCGCAAACAGCAGTTAACCAGACGTGCCAGTTTTAACGGTCTGTTTCAACACATTTGGGGTGATCACTGTAAGAGATATTTTTTAGATTTCAAAGTATACATCGATTAAATTATACTTATACCCGTTTTTTGGGTACTTAATCAAATTTAAAAAATTACCATACATATTTTGAATACGAAAAGTGCTGCTACCAAATTATTTATAGCTTTTCACTCCCTTAAAATATAAATGTCGTACACAGAGGCCCGAGGTAAGTAGCGGGGTGCTAAAAAAATTATCAAGCTATTATAACCTGCGGAAGATACTCTGCAGATTACTATACATACTTTGAATACGAAGAGTCCTGCTACCAAATTATTTATAGCTGTTTAGTCCATCGGGATACAAATAAGACGATTCTGGTGATAATTTTGGTAACGATTTTATAACGACGCCGTTCGTGTGAAATGTTTTTATATTTTTTAAATATACATCATTTCAACAGTGTAGTTACAAATACTGTAGGTGCCTTCAATATTATTGCTGAAAAACAAATCATACACATTAGTATCTACATAATCGATTAACAATTTAAAGGATAAAAAAGGAAATTGTTACATGGGGTCTTTAGTTTCAATTCGCTCATCAGTTTTGTGTAATTATAAATAAAAAAATTTAAAACATATTTTAAAACTTCATTCAGCGCCTTGATTACTCAAATAATTTGACAAATCTTGCCAAACATAGTAGAAATAGTGATTCAAATTCTTCTTCTTCGGCTGGCACTACAACCCGGGGTGGGTTTTGGCCTGCTCTGCTTCCGTAACAATTTTTGTTTTATGGGGTGGGGTTGTTGAATATAGAAAAAATGTTATTAAAAAATTAAAAGAACTACCAAGATTCTAATCTGTTTATAAATATATATTTATTATCAGGTAGTATTTGCTAAAAAAATATAAGTACCTACTAAACGAATTCAAAATATTTTCAAGCGTAGGAAGCCAACCGCGCGAATGAACAGCATAGCACTTTATTTCTTTATATAGACTCCCCTCCCTTACCCTATACAGCTGACACATGCTGACGCGACAATTTTTGTGGGTAATGATGTGTTTTGCGAAGTTGTGGAATATTTTTATTATTATTATTAGTACTAAGTCACTAAACTGTATGGATATATAAATTTACAATATATATATATATATATATATATATATATATATATATATATATATATATATATATATATATATATATCAGGTAGTAATTGCTGAAAAAATTATTATTATTATTATTATGATTGATTTAATTTATTAAATTCCAGTCACGACTCTGCGGTTCCGATACCTCGCAGAGCCGAGCTGGAGAGAAACCAGTGACCACTCCTCACGCTATGAGGTGAGTGATCACTGAGACCAAATATCGTGTGCCCTGAGCAGACGCAATGATCCCAGGATGACGGCTTTCTGCATTGCCCCAGCTAAAACGTGTGCCTTTTGTCGGCAAGCTGGTATTTTATGGAGTTCCGAGAGCAGTGTGTTGCGTGTACCACCGAGGGAGCCTATTATCAGGATGCATAGTTCATCAGAATGGTCTGGATAAAGTCTGCAGAGTTCGAAGCGAAGGTCTCTATATTCTGTCCGTTTTTTCTCTTCTTTTAAGGTGATGTTCGGTTCGGCTGGTGCCAAAAATTCGATCATGAACAACGTCTTAGTCAGGTGGTAAAGGAGGATTATGTCAGGCTTATTGGCTTGTATCTGCCTGAGAGTGGGGAATGAGAATTTCCAATAAATTCGACACCTCTCATTCTCCACAACGGACTCAATATCCCCCAAAGCATAGGGCAGCACTGGAGTTTTATCAATACCATACGACTGCCTCAGATGATAGTATAGCACTCGTAATGCCGCATTGTGTGTTTGGATATAGGCCGAAACTGCATAAACCGTGCATGCTGAAAGCAGATGCATCAGCGTTTCCGGCGACTTACGGCAGGCTCTGCATCTTACATAAGGGACCTCTATACCCATGACTTGGCTTCGGTAATGTAAGGTATTGAAAACTCCATCCTGGCATGCCATGATAAACCCCTCTGTTTCCGACTTAAGCCCCCCCCTGACCTTAGGAATGCAAAGGTCAGTTCTTTGGATAAGCCCTTGTCTTCGATGTTGTTGAAGAAGACAGAATGTAGAGGCTTATCCATGTGGAGCAGCAGAGTTTTATCAACTTCTGCATTTTTGATGCGGGCTTTTCTCCGAGTGGGGTCGAGCTCAGTGACTGAGTCAAGCGCTCTCCGCTCGGAATCGAAAATCAAAGAGAGTTCATCAGTTGCTCGGTGTGCTGCTCCTACTTCTGCAACTTCATGGCTTTTGACCATTTGCAGGAAGGGGTCCAACTCCTGATGACTTCGCAGGCGCCATCCAGAATCATTCTGTTATGGAGATACTCCAGACTTAAGAGACCACGGCCTCCCTGCTTTCTTGGGAGATATAACCGTGGAACGGACGAATTTGGATGCAAACTCCTATTTAGGTGCATCATCTTACGAGTACTAATGTCAAGTTGGCGCAGCTCAGCTAGAGTCCACTTCATTACTCCAAAGAAGTAAAGCAGGATCGGAACAGCAAGCATGTTAGTAGCAGCGACAGTTCCGAAGACCAGATCTGTCGGAGTCGCTGCCTATACTTGTTGCGGAGAGCGTCTTTTACCATTAGAATAGAAAGAGTTTTTTCAAAAACGGGACAACTAACTAACTCGAGAAGAAACAGACTTGCTCCTAAAACCTTATATCTACCTATACCTTTTATATTTGTTAAATTTATCTTTAGATTTATACTTTTATTTAAGATTTTTAAGCTTTTGTTGCCAAAAAATGTTATACTATACGTCTCTTGTTGTTTTATGTTTTTTTGTATGATTTTTTTACGTTTAAGTTTTATCACTAAATTCGTTTTAAATAAAAAAAATTATGTTGGTGCGCCTGTTACTTTAAGTAAAATGTATAAGTTTTAGGATTTTAAAACTTTCAAGATTTTTAATTTGTTCATTTTTAATTTTTAATGCCAAAAATGATGTTCCTCTCTGTTACTTTTATATGAAGAATGTATATTATCAGTTTTAGGGCTTTAAACCTTTTAAGTTATTTATTTTGTTTATTATTAAAAAAAAAATTAAGTTTTCAGTTTTTTGTTTGTTTATTTGTTTACTCGTTTTATTAGGTTTTATATCAATGAATTTTTTTTTAATTAAAATTCGTATATTACTGGCTTGCTTTCTTCATCAAATTAAATAAAAATAAAGATTAAAATTAAAACAGATGTCTGGCCCTCGGTACAATGAGTCGACAACTTATCTAGTCTTATATTCTACCGTAAACGACTCTCGATCTACTCCGATCTCGGCTACAAATGCTTAACTTCCGTCTCGCTTGTCGCATGCTTGTCGCAGGGTGACGCAAAGCATCCAAGTGTTTTGGTGAATTGAATTGTCGTTGCGCACAGGTTTTCTAACGAGTCGCTTTTTCATCAGATTATTTTTCATTCGAATGGTTGAATAAAATAATCGGATGTTGCCGATTATTTGTTTAATCGGATTGTCGATTATTTTTCATTCCAATGCGCCCAACACTATTGTAGTAAATGTTCAAAGAATATGCAAAAAGGGAGCCTTTGGAATAACCGAACGAAACTTAAAACATCAAATTCCGGGTTTTGCTCCCACTCCAACCGGTACCGCTGATCGTATTTTCACTTTCTGTTCCTGACACACGTTCTTGACGATTTTCCAATCTATATATGAAGTGTTTTTTCTTGAATGAAGTGCATTTAATCTTTTTTTCAAACCACAAACGTATTGATTTCCAACCCTTCTACTAAAAAACATTCGAACTCCTGCTTCGGACTTTCGCGTTTTGGTGAATGTTTCACAACTGACTCCTTGATGCAAACAACATAATGTCAAAGAGTCTGATTAGTATAACCCCTTCTCTTTGATAATGTTACATTTTCACATAACTCTCTCTGTATTTTATTTGTGCTCTACGTTACCAACATAGGAATATGATGAATCAATGTGAAAATACCAAAAAATACTAAAATTAACGAAAATATTACAATTACAAACCCATGTGTGGCAGAGCCCAAAATATACCAATTTAGTACCGAAAATACCACTGGTTGCCAATCACAAATCAACAAAGTACCCGCAATTTGACGCAGAATTTTACCCACATGGAAATTCAAAATATCCGCATGGTACCCACTTAAAATTTTGTGTTTCACTCACAGGCGTTTTTGAATAGAATGTTTCCTGGATTGGAAGAAGGGGCTCTAAAGAGTGGTCAGCCAGATTTCCAGATTTAACCTCACTTGACTTTTTCCTGTGGGGTCACTTAAAAAACAAAATCTATGCAACCGAACCAGAATTTCTGGAAGATTTACGACGTAGAATTATTGAAAAGAATTCCGTCGAATAACGCCGAAAATGCTACAAAATGTACGTGAGGTCTCATTTTGAACAGAACTTGTACTATTGTATGGAAATGGGTGGTAGACAATTTGAACATTTAGTTCATTGACAATCATAATTATTGCGACAGATATTGTTTTTAATGATTGAGTGAATAAAAAGTGATTTCCCAACGTCGAGTTTCATATCTCGAAAAAGTATCTATAGAATTAATTTATTTTGTTGGTTGATATTAAGAAGGAAAATATCTTTCATATGTTGCCATTTAAAAATTTAGGGGTGGCGTTCACAGCTCCGAGGGTTGGAATGTATTTCGGGTGAATTTCATCGCGAACAATGTCCCCCTGGAAAATGTAGCTGACATGTCCGAGCGTTTTTATATAATTCGGTTCCGCCGACCTACAGAGCCGCTGTTTCGTTTTTAATGGCCCACTCTGTATAGAAACTATATGAAAACATATATCAACACACAAAAGTCAAAACATAAGAAGCATTCCTTAATAAAACGTACAAAAATAATCTCCAGGAACCTATTACTGACAACTCTATGTTTTTTCTCCAAATGTACTTATTTTTATTTTATTCCTATGATCAGTCTCAGTTAAATTCAATTAATTGAAAACTCTTTCTACTGAGTCATTTGCAAATAAAACTAAGTTTAATTCAGTCCACAGAGTCACAGTATTTAAAATAAGAAAATAAGATGTCTGTAGCCGTAACTTATTTAATTAGTGGTAGTGGCTTTATTTCAACAAAACATCACAACAGTAAATAATTGAAATGAGATAAACATGGAAGGAAATACCCGAATTTTACCCGCAAAATTGAAATACACACAAAGTGGGAAAATACCCGAAATTCGGGTAATTACCCGGAGATAGGCAACACTGGAACATAACCACACTGACAAAGTCAAGATGGGCGTTAAAATAACAAACCCAATAAACTGAAGACTCTTGAATCTCATATAAAGTAATAATTTGTGTAGAAAACAATCCTGTTTTTTGCACTGGTCCAAGGTCAAAATTCCGAATAAATATTTTCTTTCCAGTGTCATCTATCGACGGTATCGACTCTTAAAATTTCATCACCACCTATTAGCTGGTAGTTTTATTACAATGAGATACGACTAACGGATATTATTCCGAAAAACAATGATCTACGATGTGACTGGGAGACCAGAGTACTAACGCCATCTACATGTCGTCTCCCATCGGATCCAATCGAAATCTTATAAGGTTGTCCTACTATGTTGTCCTTATACAATGCTATCATTGCTTAAAAAATACAAAATAAATCCTTAAACAATGGTACTATCTCTATAAACTAAGGGCACTCACACATGGGACTAACTTTTGACTGTTCATCCAAATTGCCTGTTTCTTTCAAATTTTAAACTTAAAGTAAGATTTATTCTTAAATTTAATAAATGATTGTTTCTTAAGGATTGACCTAATAAAGATAAGCACACTTTCAACGTCTCCCATCATAGGCAAGATAATGAGCCAACAGGCCAAATGTCACCGGAGGCAATAGTCAGACGGACCCAAATAGGGGTGGAGTTTTTAGTGAGTAGACCTGACACAGTCAGTGGATTTTCACAGTAGACCTTGAGCTTTAAGACTCATAACCTTTTCATAAAGGATTTTCTTTACCTCTGCAACAACAAAAAAACGTCTCCCACTTCATCAGAACGCAAGTGTCACTTCGAATTAAACTGAATTGGTTACCAATGGCTTATCCTAATTATTGTACAACGGTTACCGAATATTTATTTATCAGAAAATGTATTGAAAATAAATTAAAAAAGAAATTATAAACGGATACTTTGAGATCATTAGAGGTTGCTCTTATCGGTATAAATGATATCTTAATTCCTTACGACACTGTTTAATTCTATTTAATAACTCTACTTCATAACTTTCCATTAACATATTTTAATTATTGGGTGTTTTGCGACTACATACTAATTTAAAGAGTACTTTTCATATAAGTAAAACTGACGCCCTTAAAAGACGGACAGCAAAAACCGTTCCAGGTGTGAGCACCTTAAGTGTGTTTTTGACGCTTGGGGGAGTGGCAACAAAAAAGAAGAACAAACGTCAAATCAAATGAAGCAGTGGACAGTTTAAATAGTAAATAATCTTGTAATTTAAAATTTTTATTCCAATTTAATATTAGTTTTCGGTATTATTTACTTTGCAAGGTAAAGGAAAAATAACAACTGGTAATAAGTAGTGTTTGTAAAGTAAAATAATATTTTAGCTCTTGTAATATTGAAATGGAACCACCAGGATTGGATGGTGGGTTGGAATTTCCAAAAAATCCTTTATTGTGCCCTATATGCCACGATTATTTTACTGAACCATGCATATTAAGTTGTTATCATACATTTTGTGCTAGATGCTTAAGGGGTAGGGACCAGGATAAACGCCTGATATGTCCTTTTTGCAGGTAGTTCCATTCAAGTATATTTTAAAATGCATTAAGTTTCTGAATTAAACTTTTATTTAAATAAGTATTTGTTAAAGAGTTTAAATATTCAATAATAATTGCATAAAACTAGGTCACACTATATAGGGTGGACCTGTTAAAAAATATATTTATAGTTGAAATGTTAAACTTTCAGAAAAAATGTAGTTTAATATCTGCATCTGATTTTTAGACAATCCACAATGCTGAAAGATGGTACAACATTGCCTCCACCAGATTTATTAATGCGCCAACTAATTGATATTGCCAACAGCGAAAATCCACCATGTTCCAATTGTGATAAACGAGATAGATCAAACATGTATTACTGCAACACTTGTGGTAATACTTATCAGCTTAATACTTTTTCAAGTTTTCAGTTTTTTTAGGTTTGTTTTTATTTTATTTTTTCTGTTGATCATTTATTTTAAAAATAAGCAAATTTTGTGTCATTAAGAGTTATTGTAGAGTATGTAGTTAAAACAATTTTTATTATTTAATAAAAATACAGGAAGTGTATTTTATATAGTAAAAGTTACATAAGTATGCCATTCATTTTGACTGCATACTCTAAATATTAAAATTTTGTGAAGCTTGAGCTTTTTTATGTATATTTTTTATTTTATTGCTTTTATGTAGTTCATATTTCATATAATGTGAATTTAAAAATAATGTGGTGCAGTGTGCAAAACTGTAAAATTATTTTTACCTGTACATTTTAGAGAGTTGTACATTTCATTTTACTTTTATATCTGCAAAACATTATTTAAAAATCCTTTAATTGTACCCGATATTTCAGGACAAGCTTTGTGTCTTCACTGCCGAGAAAATACGCACAGAGCTAAAATGTTTTCAACTCATGATGTTGTCCACATGAGCAAATGCACAAAAGAAGCAAAGAAAGTAAGACCTACTTAATCATTTAAATGTCATTCTGATTTATTAAAGTTGTGAGTTAAAACTAATCATAAATACATTTTTTTTTAAATTCAATCAGCAAATTGTGTTACATAATCATTTATTTTTTTATTTTAGACAAATAAAATGTTTAACATTATTTTAAGAGAAATTGAGGGTGTTGAGTATTGTATTGCAACAAATAAAGAGCTAATTGTTATGAGTTGGTTCTTTTACGAGTGTGGTCTGGAAAGTTTCGGACCTTATTGTGAAGATGGTAGCACTCATCAATAAAAGCTACGTATCTTTTGAAAAGTACTCAACAAAATTTCACCCATTTGGACACGCAGTGCGCAGTTGTTGTTTGACAATAGTCATTTTCTTCTTCTTCATCTGCCTATCCACACTATTGGATGTTGGCGATCACATTTCTGAATTCTTCATGGTTTGTTGCTGTGTGTACCAGGTCTCCTATAGTTCTTAAACCTGTCCATTTCCTTAGATTTCTTAACCAGGACATTTGCTTTCTTCCCACTCCTCTTCTGCCTTCAATCTTGCCCTCAACTACAGTTGTAGCAGTTGGTATTTTGGATTTCTCATTAGGTGCCCAAAATAAATGGTTTTCCTTCTCTTTATGTTAAGTAAAATTTCTCTATTTTTCCCAATTTCTATCATATTTATGAATGATGCTTTTAGCGTTCATATCTCTATGCCGTACAGCAGTGCGGACCACACATAACACTTAGCGTATCTCAATCTTAGACTTAAACTTATGTCTCTGTTAGTCGTTTTTTTTTTTAAATTTGAAGAAATAATTGCGGGCCGTTTCTATTCTACATCTAATTTCCTTATCGTTATACCATTCTTCGTACAGCCAACTACCCAAATACTTGTAACATGAGACACGTTCTAGTTTGGTATTATTTATTGTGATTTGAGCATTGGGATAAGGTACTTTCTACCTGCTAACTATCATGAACTTTGTCTTGTTGCTATTTATTTTGAGTCCATATCTATTACTGATGGTGTTCAGCTGATTTATCATCCGTTGCAAATCTTCATTACTATCGACTATTATGACTGATTCATCCACATATCTGATGTTGACGAATACTCCATTTACTTTGATTCCCATGTCTTTATCTTCCAAAGCTTCATTGAAAATGGCCTCGGAATATAGATTAAACAACAAAGGTGATAATATACACCCCTGCCTAACTCCTCTGCTTATTTCTATATCTTGGGTTTTTATTTTATTTGTTGTTACATGCGTCGTTTGATACCAGTACAGATTTTTAATACAGCGAATGTCTTTTTCATCTACATCTGTTGTTCTCGTTCTACAATTGAATATACCATTTTGAAAGTATTCAAAAAATACCTAAATTGATTTACTAACATCAATGTTAAACAAACTGCCTTGATATAAAATTACTAATTTTTTACAAAATTCGTTTCAATATACTTTTGGTATGACAGAAAAACTGACACATCAAAACATAGGCGTTGTGTTTCATTTTTAAAATGAAAAATGATTAAATTTAAAATGTTTCATTTTAAATAAATTAGTACTTTTTTTGCAGAGGTGTAAATATCGAAAAAATCATGAATGATTATATGCCTGACTATCTTAATGCCTTTCTAATGATGTGCCACACATGGTACATTCCCTATTTTAAATTAAGTGGTTGGGGAAGTGGATGGGAGGGGGTTGACAAATGACAGATATCTGTATCGTAAAAATGTGTCCCCCTTGGAACAAAAAATCGACGTGTTTCAGCATTTCCTTAAATTCTAATGTATACTGCCAAATATCAGGGTGAACTGTTTTCTGAGGCACACTCCATATCTTGCATAGTGTATACCAATGCAGAGACGTATTTATATGCTTTATCGACTACGAGAAAGCATTGGATAATGTCAGGCACGATTTATTATTGCGATATTTGGAGGACTTCGGCCTGGACGACAAAGATGTATGAATAATTTGCAACCTCTACTGGAACCAAACCGCCGAAGTACGTCTGCCATGTGGAAGTGAAACAGAAGAATTCCCAATTAAAAAAGAAGTAACACAAGGATGCATTTTATCACCAATGCTGTTCAATCTGTACGTGGAAAAAGCCTTTCAGGAAGCACTTGCGACTAGCACTTTAGGAATTAAAGTTAACGGCATCCCTATCAACAAAATCAGATACGCTGATGATACTGTGATCTTAGCTGACACAGCAGATGATTTACAGTCGCTATTGAATACCGTAAATGATGCAAGCAATGCGTTGGGTCTAAAAATAAATGTCGCTAAGACCAAGTTTATGACAATTTCAAAAAAACGTCCTGCCAAATTTCAGATTAACCATCAATGGTATTAACCACATAGAACAAGTACGGAAATTTAAATACCTAGACTGCTACTTGAATGATAAGTGGGACCCGGAGGTGGAGAATAGGTGCCATATAGAACAAGCCTGAGCCGCATTCTTACGTCTACGTAAGTTTTTAGTTGACCACCGACTAGACATTCAATTAAGACTCAAGATGACCAAATGTTATGTGTGGCCTGTTCTTCTATATGGCATGGAAGCGTGGACTCTTAAGGCTTTGTCAATTAACAAGCTTGAAGCATTTGAAATGTGGACCCTCTGTCAAATGCTCAAAATATCATGGGTTGAGAGTCAGAAACGAAGAAGTCATTAGAAGAGCAAAACTAGAAGACAGAACTGTTCGAGACAATCAAAAAGAGGAAAATCGCATATTTTGGACACATAATGAGAGGAGACAGATATGAGTTTCCACTGCTAATATTAGAAAAGAAAATTGAAGGAAAAAGAGGTATTGGTCTTAAGAAGTTATCTTGGTTGCGCAACATCCGACATTGGACGGGATATATATAGAATATGAAGGATGCCTACGTAGTAACGACTGCATGGCACTTTAAGAAGAAGAAGTGTATACCATAAAAAACAAACCGTCAACAAAAAAAATTTACTGAACGATTCATCCTTAGTTTATTTTTAAATGTCTTAAAATATTAATAGTAAATAAAGTATATTTCTTATAATTTTTTATGCAACGAATGGTGTTTGTCAATTGCAGTGTTCCCAGCATGGGGAACATTACATCATGTTTTCCCCACTACAAAACATTATGTTGTGTGTCAATTGTTTCCGAGACTTGCCCAACGAAGTACGTGGACAATGCGTCGATATTGATACTGCCCATGCTCAAGCAGCAAAACGCCTAGAAAGAGGACAGAATGCTATAATGGATTTACAAGTGAGTTACAAATTTTTAAAGCTAAACATCCGTTTTTATCGAATTTTTACTAAAATATTTCTTTACAGGTGATGTTTTTTTAAAAACTTTGATTTGTTTTTTAAATTAAACCAATTTTTTATAATAAACAATCCACGAAGGCAATGGATCACGAAAAAAAAATTTAAAAAAAGGAATGTACGGACCAGGGGAAATTGTAAATCCTTTTTCCGTACGTAGGGAAATTATACTCAAATTCGATAATAGTGGACTGGAATTAAATCATAGATCGCTGATTTTTTAAACTTTATTTCTTCTTCTTCCTACTTCATTAATAGACTCATGCCTGTTTTACTTCGGTTTTTAGCCTCAATTGATGTCTGACCATCTTTTCCTCGGTCGTCCCATCGATCTTCCATTTGGCGATTTGTCTCTTGCTATTCGTACTGTTCTATTTTCTGTCATTCTTTCTATGTGTTGATTCCATTCTATTTTTCTTCTTTTGGTCCACCTGTTTATTTCCTCTATACCACATCTCGCTCGTATTTCCTCACTTCTTACTCTGTCTCTTAGAGTTTTGTTTGCTATTTTTCGTAAGACTTTCATTTCTGCTGTGTCCAGTAATCTTTGTGTTTTCGCCGTATCTGCTCTTGTTTCCGCTGTATACGTCATTATCGGTCTTATTGTTGATTTATATATCCTAGTTTTCGTTTCCTTTGTGAGGTATTTGTTTCTCCAAATTGCATTGTCGAGACATCCTGTTGCTTTGTTCGCCATGTTCACTTGTTTTTGTACTTCTCTACTTTTCCGTAGTTTGACAGTTTAATTCCCAAGTATTCCGTTTCCATTACTTGTTCTATTATTTTTCCATTTTCGACCAGTTTACATCGTCTTGGTTCCGCTGATATCACTATCGATTTAGTTTTCTCTGTTGAGATCATCATGTTGTATGTGAGCGCCGTATCTTCGAATTCTTTAATTAATCTTTGTAGGTCATCTTCATTTTCTGCTATTATTATGGCGTCGTCGGCGTAGCATATTATCTGTATTTCCTTTTCTCCCATTCTATATCCTCTTCTTTTTTAACTTTCTTTATGATTTCATCCATTATCAGATTAAATATTAATGGGCTCAGAGAATCTCCTTGTCTAATGCCAGTTTCATACTTGATAGGTTGTGAGAGTTTTCCTCTAGATCTTACCATAGCTATGTTATCTTTATATATATTCTCATAAATAAATATTTCTCTCTTCAAAATACACTATGCACCTGTAGCACTAATGAATTGCCTTTTTTCGTAAATTCACCCTTCTTAACTGGATGAATTGGAAGAAATAACAAACACCGAAATAATTGGATGCCGTGAATAATCAGGAAAGATCGATCTTTTCGATCGCTGCGAATGACTTTTTTTACCGTCTCTGGTCGGAATTTTGAAATGTACTGAATAATAGAAAAACAATCGTTCGATCGCTGTGAAATGAATTGAATTGTCGACCGTGTCTGGTCGGAGTTTGGAAGAATACTACTGCTATGTGTCGATTGCCACACAAGTCACTCGAGAGAGCGCGGTGAGGGAAAAGGGGTTCTCAGAACTCGCGTTGGCGCTCAAGGACGGCTCAAGACTAATTTAATTAGAAACAAAAAAAAAACAATTAACAATGCATGTTGTAATCATTGATTCCTACAAAGAATGTCATAAACCCGTTGCACAAGTGACTGCCTTTTAATTACGATTCGATTTCCTATAGTTTTTAAAATTGTTCACAAATTTCTGAACCTACTATTTTGCTAGCATTAGATTCCCTTATTGAAATTTTTTTAAGTGTAACTTCTTATGTGACACACTACACTCTTTGTCCTTTTCTAATTGCCCATTGCTCGACTAAAAATTAGTAATATCTATAAAATGATAATGCCTTTATTTTGTTTTGTAATATTTTTGTACAAGCAGTGAGTTTTTCACTTCTGACGCCGTTAGTTTTTGACTGACGCATATTTTTTGATTTTTTTTAAGTAATTACTTAAGTAAAATGTACCAACATGAAAGTGTAAAAAATTAAATGTTATATTTCTTGACTTAAGAATTTTTGTCACTGCCAATTCTACATAGCACTTTGGTTGGATTCTTTTTCTTTTTAAATAAATATATTTTTTCATTATAGACATCAGTAAGGGATGGTATAATTGCTCTTAAGGGTTTAATGGATGAATTACGTAGAAACATGGACAGCGAAAAACACACCATAAATACTTTCTGTCACGGAATGCAAGAAGCCATGGCTAAAACGCATGCTACAATGGTCATGGAAGTTCAACGTCAGTATGAAAGCAAGGAAAGAATATATAGAAGTCAACTAATAGTATTGGGTATGATGAATTTATTTTGCAGTTTTGGGAAATAATAATTGTTTTTTTTTATAAAAACGGAATAGGTATATTTGTGAATTTTATTTAATATTTTTTCGTGACATTAAATCGTTTGTGCAGGTGTATATCATTGCATTAAATTATACACAGCAAAATTTTTAAAACAAACGCTTATTTTAAGTGTTACTGCTAACATTGATTGGATTATGGAGTAAAGCAGATTCAACACAAAAATCCAATGCACGTCATATAGCTTCACACACCGTTGTCAAATTGTGAAAATTATAGTAGAATCTAGCAATTGTGGAAAATTTAATGTTATATTTTCAGTTAAAAAATCTTGCCATAAAAATAAATCATTTATTTGTTAAATTTCTCAAAAACATTACAGAAATAATCGGAGTTTGCTTTTGATAACTATTTTTTTCAAGATGTGTACTACCGCAAACTGCAAAGATTTCTATAAAAGAAAAGAAAATAATACAAAGAGACATTTCAACACAAAAAATTAAATTGTAAACAACCTAACCACACTAAACTGAAAAAATTCTGATTAATGCGGCAACAACGCATTTTGATCGACAAGGCCGCCAACTTTTTATGTTTTGAGTCGCATGGAAATGTATCATTGGCGCATGGGCATTTATTTTATAATATGGATGGTAGAGATGTTAGGTTAGGTGTCATGTAAGTGGAACGTATATCATCCTTAATAGGTCTATTGTGGCTCACCCCTAGAGGTTACCGTTCAACGCACAATCCAGTTCTTCTCACGAAGTTCATGGTTGTATGAGGTGAGATTTTTTTAAAATCTGTAGGTTCCAAGTTGGTAAAACCAAATAAGTTGAACCTTATTTTTCCTAAGCAAGGGTACGAACATAGTATGTGTTCGTCTTCCACGCAGCAAAACCGTCGTTTGTTGATTCAGATCTATCCTTCCGAGGTGGTATCTTAGCTGATAGTGTCCTGTTAGAATTCGCGGGTCGTTCCTGCTCCATTCTAGGATCTGCTGGGTTGTGTTTCTCGATGGTTTAGGTAAAAACGCCTTCAAGTGAGTCAACCCTGGTTTATCGGACTTTTAATCTTCGCCCAGTCCGAAATGATGGTTTTGGCGGCACTTGTGGTGACTCCAAAGACTGATTCTGGTCCAGTTAACGCAGATTCGGCTCCCTGTTTTGCGAGGATATCAGCTTTTTACACAGCAGAGTCCTCGTTCCTGTTTGTTTTATATTCAAAGCTTGGAAACATCTACGTCATGGATGACGTGCATTGGACTTTGTGTAGTATTTTCTCTAGCTAATGCATAAGAATATAGAAATAACTAATCAGCATATTTAAAATATATTTTTTTAGGTACTGTTATGCCGGTTCTACAACTACATTTAGTTTTATGTACGACATTCACAGCAGCCGCTAATAAGTATCAATTTTTGGAATTGTGTCCTTCACTTATCGAAAGACTTTCAGCTGTCGGGAATTTGAGCCAACCCGTTAGGTACGCGATCCAGAGTGACAAACGTAACGCAACAATTACTATTTATAAATTTTTTAAATTGTAGGTCGTTGCAATCTTCCCAAATAAAAACCAATTATAGAAGTGAATTCGCACAAAGTCTTGAACCGTGGATTGGCCCAGCCGCTGTTAGTCAACATCAATCTGAATTAGCAGCTAGTAAGTGTCGCACATATTTTAATTGTTACATTTTCAATAATAAACCAATTTTTTTGTGGTTATTATGATGATTTTTTTCTGTAGCTTCCAGAATGTATGATAGTGTACCACCAGCAACCAAAAAGCAACAAACTGCCCTTAAAAATAAACTTCTAGAAGGAGACAGCTCATTTTCTACACATTGCCGCTCATTTGAATCCCAAATAAGAGACCTTAACCAACAGTTTAATACTATCAAAGACAAAGTTGGGGATTTGCACAAAGATATAACTGCTTTAAGAAAGGCGCAAACTCCACCTTTAACTGCACGTTATGAAGTGTTGGTTAGGGAATGTTTACATCTTGACCAGAATTTAGAAAGGTAAACAAAAATTAAAAGCACCTTAACCATATCAGGTTTGGCTCACAATGCCGAATTAATAATAATTTTGTACCATAAAGTAAATATTTCTATATATCACCGATTAAATTAAACAGTCACTAAATCGAAAATATCAGTAAAATCTTCCAAATTATAAATGTCAGGTAAAACCAAAATGATTTAATGGGTGACGTGTAGCACGCGGTCGCTTTTTGACATCGGTAGAAAGGGTAACGTACACGTGACGGGTAACATGCACGTGGTACAACATATCTTTCATGAGGTTATGTGTGCTTGGTACACTATTTTGGTGTTCTTAGTGATTTTTAAAGGCTAAATAATAATATTCAATTGTTAAAAAATAGGGTTTATGTTACCTGTAGCCGAGGCCACTTTTTGACAGATAGATAGAATCTGAAGCTGTGACGTCACATAGAACGTCACTCTTTCTACCATTGTCGAGCTGAAACATTACGTTACTGATTGTAATTGAATAATAAAAAATGCCCATAGAAATACGATGAGTCATATTATTAATTTTATTATTAGACAACAAAAAGAACTTGACAGAATGGCCTCAGCATTTGATGCTTCGTGGGAAGAACAACTTTGGAGATTGAGAGTTGAACAAGAAGTTTTTAGCTGTCAGAGAGCTGATGTAAACACATTACGAAATGAATTAAAGCACCTCAGTCAGGTAAACTATTATAGTGCATTTTTAATAAATCAAAAATGATTCCGAGTTTATTTAAAATTATATTAAACATTAACATTTTTATGCAGTTAAATTATAATCAATCAAGCAAAATAAGAGTGAGACATTCGTCGATTGATTTATTCTGGTTTTTTTTAAATGTAGTTTTACATTAAAAAAATAGAAAGTTTGATCAGCGAAATAAATTTAAAAATGTTAATAAAGGTAAATTACTATTAAAAGACACACTTTTAGCGTTCCCACTCCACTTTTGTGACTACTAGGTGTTATCCTTTTTGCCAGTAACGAAATAAAAAAAAATGGTACCTAATATAAATAATCACTTTTATGTTTTGGTGTCAGGAAACATCCACAAGATGAAAAACTGACGATATTTGTCGGTATTGTCTCATTAATATAACAATGTTTTACCACCAATTTATTTAAATGTCAATTATTGTTAACTAATAAGTATTTACACTAAAGCACCCAACAAATCCTTTTCAGATTTATTTTAACCAATATTAAAACTTTAAACTGCTAAGATATATTAATAATCCACTTTATTGACACGCTTACAGGAAACATTCACATAATGAGTCATACATTGATGTTCATGGAGACCGTTTTATTTTCAAAGGGTAACTGACACAGGTTAGTGAACCGGAGGGACGATCAGGTAGTCGGGACAGGACCTTATTTAATTAGATGCGGGTTGTTACACTAGATTGAATTAAGAAAACATATCTTTTTTAGGTTGCTTCACAATTGGAACCGTATATTAGGAGTTTAACACCAGCTCAACAGCAAAGTCAAACGGAACAAGTCCAAGGGAATCAGAATGAGCAAGCTCAGCATTTGGCATCTCTTTTAGAACACATTGGTAAATGTTGAAAAGGTTACTTTATATAAATTAATAAATACCATGATTTGAAAGTAAGTTTTACTGACAGTATTACTGACGAACTTTTAGAAGGCCCATTGTTGTGACTTTATTTATCTATGCTACGCGTCTTCTCTCCCTACAACAGAACGCGCATGCGTGTTATGAATCGTTACACATTTTCGTCTCGCTAGCTCGTGTGACGCGACCTTGAATTGAAATGAAAGGCTGGTATCAAAGGCAAAACAATATGATTGAATAGAGATTTACCAGACCATTTAAATGAGGTATGACTTGATACCAAACGCCTTCTTCTTCTATGGTGCCTTATCCGGTTCGGATGTTGGCGATCATCAAGGCTATCATAGTTTTGTCCGAAACAGCTCTGCGGGGGTTATTCAGCCACGTGATACGACGGCGTCCCGGTCCCCTCCTGCCAAATATTTTGCCTTGCATGGCGAGTTTACGCCGCTTCACTATGTTAAGCACTACTGTCTCTTTTCTCATGCGCCGCAGGACTTCGACGTTGGTGACATGTTCCACCCAAGATATCTTCAATACTCTCCTGTAAATCCACATCTCGAAGGCTTCGATCTTTTTTTCAGTAGCCTGCGTCAGGGTCCCGGCCTCGACTCCGTATAGCAGCACCGGGAGAACGTAGCATCTCACTATCCGCATCTTGGTGTCTAAACTCAGGTCACCGCAGCACAGTAAAGGTCTCATCCTGGTAAATGTGGACCGTGCAATTTCGATTCGGGACCTGATCTCCACAGCGTGGTCCTATTGCGAGTTGAGAATGGTTCCGAGGTATACGAGTCTATCGACTCTCTCGATCTCCTTACTTCCTGCCAGTAGCGCCCCTTTGGTTTTCCTGATATTCAGGCCGTATTTCTCGCTCGCATTTCTCACACGGTCCAGTAATAACTGTAGGTCTCCTATGCTGGTTGCCACAGTGTCGTCAGCGCAGCGGAGGTTGTCGATATATTTTCCCTTTATTCGGATTTCCAGTTCTAGATTCGTGAGGGCATTAGCAAAGATTTATTCAGAGTATATGTTGAAGAGAGTCCTGCCTCACTCCTCGCATGATCTTCACCTGGTCGGTCAGTTGTGATCCTCGACGATTTGCGCACGCTGGTTCCAGTATAAATTGATGATTATTTGAATGTCCTTATCGTCTATATCTATTCTTTGCAGGGCGGTGATTAACTTCCGATGTTGACAACGGTCAAATACTTTGGTGTAGTCAAGGAAACAAATGTAGACGTCATTTGAAAAAATTATATGGGAGTATCTCCAGTAGGGACTGAGTGAATCTAACGTTTATGACATTAGCGCTAGAAAGTGTCCCGCTTAAGTTAAAAGTTGATGTGTTTCTGCATTTCATTTTAATATTTCTGAAATATTAAGGGTGGGTCCTTTTCAAATGAACACAGTGTATAAATAAATATAACAACTCTTTAATGTAGTAAACTTTTATGATTTGTAGTAATGTGAGACGATCTTTTTCAGATTTTCTATTGTCTTTTTATTATATTAAGTTGTTGAAAATATATTTTAAATTGATTGCATAATTGTTGTTAACTTTTAGGTATTTTACAACAATCTGATGCTGCCTTGGGAAAAATTCCACGTTCTCGTAGCAGAGTACTCGGTCAATTACTTGAAAAAGTCCGTCCAAATGTTCAAGAGAGAGAACGAAGTAAGTCTGCAGGACAGAATGACAAGCCGTTAAGTACACCAAAAACTGCAACTCCAAAAAAGCCATTTATAACAAGGTAAATTTGCATTAAACATTCCCTAACTCTAGGTAGCCTTCTTAATGAGTTGCAACATTCAAAATGCCGATTTAATGTCCTAATGTTTTTTTTGTTAATCATCTATTTACCAACATGATTGTAATATTTAGAATATTTTTAATTGTACTCACGACAGTGTCCTACTCGATTCCTTTTTTCTCTAAAAAACCATCGACATTTCTGTTGTAACAAATCTCAGTACAAAGTAGACACCACAAACCCTATTTCGGCACAAGGCTCCTACAAAATGGCAAGCAAAATATAGGGTGTTTCATTTGAAAAAATCGAGTAATGGGCGACGTGCAGCACGTGGTCACTTTTTGACACCGGCAGAAATGGTGACGTACACGTGACGTCACTGCTTGGGATGGGTAATGTGCACATGTTATAACAAATGATATATCTTTCATAATGTTATGTGTATTTGGTTAACGATTTTGGTATTATGTGATTTTTTTTGGTGTTTTTTGAGTTTAGAGTTAGCTTTTTGACAATTATTCAAATTTAAGAAACAATATTGTGGTGTTATTAGTGATTTTTAAAGACTAAAAATTAATATTCAAGTGTTAAAAAGTAGGGTTTATGTTACCTGTTGCCGAGTCAACTTTTTGACAAATAGATATAATCTTAAGCTGTGACGTCACACAGTACGACACTTTCTACCGTTGTCAAGCTGAAACGTCACGTGCACGTTACCCATTGTCATTAATAATTTTTAAAAAACCGTAGCAGTCGATAGACTATCGACTCCTGCGTCTCATTAATATTGACATAAGTCAAAAAATAGTGCAGATAAGCCTAAGAAATTCGGGTTCGTTATATCCACAATTTAATAGCGAATCCACAAATAAAAAAAATGGAAGGTTGCCATATCAAAAAAACAAGACTTAGTTGTGTATCTTGTTTTGGGACATCCTGTATATAAATTGAAATACAGTAGAACCTCGATAACGTAATAACCTCTATAACTTAATAAAGTTTTGTGTTACCTTCCTTTCAGAGCCGAAAACCTCTTTTACCTAAAATATGAACCCCCGATAACTTCAAACAAATAATTTGGGCATTGAACCTCAATAATATGTAATGTTTCGACGACCTCAAAAGCTTGAAGCAACTATCAGCAATTCATTTTACATGAATGTGCAAACAAAAGGTCCCGTGTAGAAATTTGATTTGTTGTTATTGAAAACACGTGTTTACCAGATGGCTATTAAGTAGAAATGTACACTTAACATATCTCGATCAGGTCAACATTGTTTTGAAGAAAGGCCAGGTCAAGAGTACCAACAACCGAAGAGCATGTATGAGAGCACTGATGAAAGTAGAGGAAGCAAACGATGTGTGCAAGAACCGTAGCAAGTGGTCTCTGTCTACCCCTACGGGAAAAAGGCGTGACCATATGTATGTATGTAACATGTATTGTGTTAATTCTTTAAAGCTCTACCTTAGGCCTAAGTACAGTAGCTTATTTGGATTTAGCTTTTAGCCTTTTTTCAAGAAGCATCGCTGTGCATATTGTGAAAAATTAAAAAGTGAAATGAATTCAAAACGAAAATTGAAATTAATAACATAAGCAATTAAGCATACATAAAATTAAATGAAAGATAACTTTGTTTATATAATGTAACATTTGAACTATACCTAGTTCTTCTTTCTTTTAAAGTCACAACCTTACGGGTTGTTAGGCAACAACAATTTAATTCTTTTCTTCCACTTCGTCCGGTCGATAACCAGCCATTTCTTCATTTGATCAATATACTCTATCCTAGGTCTTCATCTGTCTCTTTCTCCTTCTTTCTGACCTTCCAAGATCGTTGCTAGTATCTCTGGATGTTTAATTATAGGGTCTATCCATCTACTTATTCTCTGTGTCAAGAATAGTTTCCGCTGGACTATTTATGTTTCCACTGGACTGCTGTTTGTTTTGTTTACATACATTGTGTACATAAAGTAACGTAAGTTGCTAATATTTTGATTTCTGTTGGGTTTACAAAAAAAAATGTTGAAAAAAAGTGTTTTTAAATAATTCGGCCATCTGCATAAGTCAATTAGAAGTATACAGGGTGCACCGTTACTCCAAAATAACTTATTGACATTTTTTTTAAATAGTCCACCCTGTATATATTTTTAGTTTCTCATAATCTATTAAATTACAAATACATCCGTCAAGACCGCATAATTTTAACCTTATTTATTCTACAGGTATCGAGAAAGATAATTTACAAGAACGTTTTATCACTAAAATAATTAACAGGAAAAAATAACTTATTAATCTCATATAATTAGATGTTCAAATTGTCTTCCCTCTTCTATTTGACAGTATTCAAGTCTATTATAAAAAGCTGATATGGTATTACGCAATTGCTGATTTGTTATTTGACGGCTGTTATCAGTATTTTATTTCTCAGTTCATCCCGATTATCATGTTTTGTCTTGTACACAAGATTTTTTAGATATCCCCAAAGAAAATAGTCTAAATGCGATCAATCGGGAGATCTGACTGGCTACTCAATTGTGCCCCTTCTTCCAACCCACCTGTCTTGGAAAACTTCAATTAAGTAATTTCGTGTCGTGATGCACCATCCTGCTAAAACCAAATGTCATTAAAATTGTTACCAACTGCATTTCTTATTGCAGGAACTAATTGATTTCTTAACAAATTTAAATACTTTGGTCCGTTCAAATTGCCTTCTACAAAGAAAGGTCCAATAACATCGGTGCCGATAAGATCTGCCCAAACATTAACTTTTAAAGGCCTTTGTTCTATGTTCCCGCATCCATCTAGGATTAGTATCACTCCAATATCTACAGTTGTGGTGATTAACTGTACCATTTAAAATAAACGTGGCTTCATCGGAAAATACTATGTTACTTGTAAAATGAGGGTCTGCATCTACCTTTTGCATTATAGTTTCACAAAATTCCATTCTGTGGTCATAATCATCTTCAGATAATTCTTGCAATAGCGTTACTTTGTAAGGATGAAACTTATTCTTCTTAATAATGTTACAGACGGATCCCACACATCATGTTCTAATGCAGTTTTTCGAATGGATGAAAAAGGATTTTCTACAAAACTTTGCATAACGTCCAAGGATTTTTCATGATTAGTTACGGTCTTTGGTCAGCCAGTTTAAGGGCGATTTTAAGTTAAACCTACTTCTTCAAAAAGTTTCACAATTATCCAAACTGCAGTTTTGGTAATTTGGTTGCGATTTGGATACATATCATTAAATAAGTAAGCTACCTCATCATAAAATCTTTTACGATCACCATAACCTCTCATTATATGAATCATTATTCATTCCTATTCGGTAAAAATAATTAAATTTTAAAAGTAACTAATTACAATAAACATCTTTCACTAATGACAATGAGAAATAATTCAAGACATTTAAATACAATTAATGCTAGAAAAACTTACTACTTTTTTGACATGCCTAAACAATTTTTTTATAATTTTAGTTTCAAACCACTGTTACTTTGGAACTACTAAGGGTAGAATTATGCGGTCTTGACAGTTGTATTTGTAATTTAATAGATTATGAAAAACTAAAAATATATGCAGGGTGCACTGTTTAAAAAATATGTTAATAAGCTATTTTGTAGTAACGGTGCACCCAGTATACTTCTAATCGACTTATGCAGATGACCAGAATTATTAAAAAAACTTTTATTCAACATTTTTTTTTGTAAACCCACCAGAAATTGAAATATTAGTAAGTAACATTACTTTATGTACAAATTGTATCATATTTCGTAGTTAGTTGTCACTTTGACAGTATAATAAATGGGTACAAAAAAGGTGTAAGTTTTCCTCAAGTTTTAAGTTATATCAACCCAAGAATTTAAACTTTACCAGAATTTTTTTTCGTCATATTGGACGATATTTTCATTGGTAACTAAAGAAAAAAAATTAAAAAGTTTTTTTTGACCCACCCTAATGTACAATCCCTGAATAAGGCACATAAACGAACCTCACTAATTAAAAAAATGAACCATTAAAAATTTTCTTAACTTAAACTATTAGTAAGTTAAAAAGTCAATGACTCAAACTATTTAACGTTTCCCTAGGTTTTTTTATTATCGAGATTCTACTGGTTTTTTAGAATGTGCCTCATTGTCGGACCTATCGTTTAAAAAAAATATCAAGTCGATAAATTGGATAGAAAAAAAGTTACGGAGCTTGCACGCATTCTGTATCCAAATTTTTTCCTTCTTTTTCTATTGTTTTTAAAAAAATATGTGGCAATGTGTTTGGCTAAAATTTGTGTCGTTTATTAGTTTTGTTTTTTAATAATCATTCATGTTCATTCTTAAATAAAACTTTGTCGTAGATGCTGTTTGGCTTTGAAGAATGTTGTGAAGAAATTGTTTAATTTGAGAAAATAATTATAAATAAGATAATAAGACAAAAACACATCTGCACTTAGATTAAATACTTCGCACTTCTCATTAAAAAGGCTTTAAATGTTAGAACAGGCCAAATTAAAACTCGCAAAACTATAAATTTTCCAAACGCCTTCCAAATAGATCTACGCAACATTTTTAAATTCATTTAAATTTTAGTCAACAATTGAACATTGATCGATTAGAGGCGCAAATCAAGGAAAAAATTCAAGATATCCTTACTAGAAGACAAAGTCAACCATCTTCTAAGTCAGATACGGAGACTGATAGAAAGTTAGCGAAGGATGATAGAAAAATTGGTAGCACAGATTCAATAGGTAAAAAGCTTCATATTACCAAAAATAGAATTATCATTAGAATGTTTTATAGAATTAACCAAAAAAAATTAAATCATGTCAGGCAAGTATTAAATAATATTGTAAGGTATATTAATTTAATTTAATTATAACACATTTATTTATCTGAATCGTGACTATAAGTTCGAATATCCACATCCTCTAAGTTAGGCTGCTCTCCCCATAAATAGTTGGCTATATCTGTCTCACTTCTTCCAGTCGGTTCTCGTAGTTCCTTCTACGTTCTCGATCACGCGGTTTCCTTCGAGCCGAATGATCAAAAGACGTAGCAGCGGCGTAGCTTCTGGGCTCAGGTTTTTATACCAAATGGTCATTTGGTGATGTATAATAGGAATCTTATTGACCAGCTACAAAGGTAGTCTGAAAAGTTTTTAATCTAACAAAGATACAAGACATTTTTTCTTTAAATTTATTTTATTTTCTACATAGTCTCCTTTAAGTCTACACACTTCTCCCATCTCTTTAACCCGCCCAATTAGAACTCGGATTTTTACAATTTGTCGCAGCCTTTTGCTACCAATTAAAACGGATAGGTGAGTTTGACAATGGACTGTAATTTTGAGTAAAATAATTAAATGTGTTACAAGAGAGAGATTCCTATTTTAAAAAAATTGCCACTAACCTGTGTCCTCTTTGATTGTGGGAAGTTTTCAGCTGCTGTCTCACGGAACTTTTCAATTGTACAAATGTCACAAAATGGTTTTTGTTTACGCGTATTTTGGGTCCGGGCGAGCTTGTTAAAAAAGAGGGTTACTTATAAGTGAGAGACGAAAGTTGGTTGATGTGTCTCCGTCTCTACGTTCGCCCTTCCTTCCTCATGAAGCTAGTTAGACGCGAATGTGCACTTGTTAGTCATCATGCGCACTTTGTCGTCATACTTTCGTGGAGTTTCGCAAGAAAAATCTCTTGTTCACCATTACATTTAAAATATTATTAGTATAATGAGCGATAATGAAATAAGTAAAATATTTCATTGTCTGAATTATATAAGTTAATGTTTCCTGACTATTATAAAGAAAGGCAAAGTAAAAGTATGACTTATTTTAAAATAACTTTTTCTTGTAGGTAAATTAAATTCGAAACAAAGAATAATGTATAAGAAAATAAATAAAAGCTGTGATAAGATAAATACAGGCAGTAAATCTGATAGTGAAACGAGAAAATCTAGATCCGAATCAGAGTATCAGAGAATTTCTGATGCTACATCCCAAAACCTGAAAAGTTTGGTCCATGGAAGTAGATCAAGTCCCAGCAGTCCTAAATGCAAGAATAAAGGAATACTGCCTACCAAACCGCAAAAAAAGAAGGTTAGAATGTAGATATTTTCGAAAAATTGTATTGTAGAGTAGAATTAGCATTCAAAAAGTTTGATTCTATAAATATTTTTTTTAAATTTAAGGTCTATCCATACAGTGATGGGGAAGATAATGTATTCTATTCTATGCATGATTCAGCGGATTCTCTCAGTACTTCCAGTAGACGATCTAGTTTTGACGGTCCCGATAAAACTCTTGTCGTTGTTATCAACAGAAGGAACAAGAATATGACAATGGCCCAGAAACAAAGAAGCTGGGAAACCTTCCCGCCAAAACGCAAACACCACGTTTGTCAACAGAAATTATCGGTGCCGACGCCACCGATGGCTCCTTTGCGAAAAGCTGATAGTTTTGAAGGTTTTTAAATTTTGAATACGTCCCATAATTTATCCAATAACGTAGATTAGTTTTGTCTAAATTTATTTTAAAAAATTAAATTACAAATGTACACAACTATACTTATATGGAATCACCCAGTATGTAGGAGAAGTATTTTTTTAAAAAAATATATAATATGCAAACAAAAACCATAAAAAGTTAATAGGAATTTTTGCTGTTTTCTTGATATTACTATTCCGTTGTAAAATTGTAGGCATGTTATCTCACTATTCTTTACTTTATCCAACCGAGTCACTCTGGCTATACTTCTCAGACTACTCATCTTCACAGCATTAATCTTATTTTCATGCTTCTTCTGCGAAACCCAACATTCACTACCATACATAAGTGTAGGAACCAACACTCCTCTATGCATAGCCAGACGTGCCTTTTTTGACACTTTCTGGGAGTTCATAAAGCTATGCAGTGCCCCATTCATTTGTAGTCCTGTCAACACCCTTCGCTCAATGTCAATGTCATACTTTCCATCTCTCGTCAACTTTGAACCCAGGTATACAAACTTATTTACTTGTTCCACTCTTTCTCTCTTAATCAGAACTTCACAGTTTGTCATGTTTTCTTCTCTGGTAATGATATTGCAAATTTATTTGCTGATCACTTTTCATCTGTGTATACTAATCAAACTCTTAGTCATAGTGGTAACCAGATCCTACCTATGTTGTGTATATCAAAATACTACATTCCTATTTCCAGAATTTATGAGAAAATTTCAACATTGAACAATATTAAAGGACCGGGACTTGATGGTATTCCACCCATTTTTCTGAGAGAATTCAGTTTCATTCTTTCTCGACCCCTATTTCATATTTTCAATAAATCTTTGCACTTAGGCGAGTTTTCTGACCTTTGGAAACTTTCTTACGTTACACCAATATATAAATCAGACAATAAATCTGAAATCAAGAATTACCGCACTATATCAATTCTTAGTACCATACCTAAACTATTGGAGAGCATTATTGCAGATTATCTTAGCTATGATTCTTCTGGTGTTTTAAAATCTTAGCAATTTGTTTTTTCCTCAGGCAAATCGTCAGAACTTAGTTTATTAACACATGTTGACTTTCTCTCTGGGCCGCTTGAGAGGGGACTGCAGATTGATTCCGTACATACTGATTTTTCCAAGGCTTTTGACAAGGTGAATCATGGTCTTCTACTTCAGAAGCTTGATTTTCTTGGCGTTGGTGGTCCTGCGGTGGTTTCGCAGTTACCTAACCAATAGGGCTCAACAAAGCTATAGTCGTGATTTGATTGTTTACTACTACTATTTATTTTTCAATAACTTATTTTGTTTTTTTGTTACTGTAGGACATGAAGAAGCCGTTAAGAGCCTCGTTGCTGCCGTACAGGAAACCAGAAGGAAACCCAGAGGAGGTAACTAACTAACGAAGAATAGGAATTGCTATGAGTACACAGGAATTTTGTTGTATGAATTGCATGCAAATACCTATTAAGAATGAGAGCGGAGTGGTTTGGTAATACAAAAGAAATTTTTAATATCAAAAACCGTTACCAACTATTAATACGATTTATATTCACAAATCATTTTTTGGGTTCTGTTAAGTCAAATAAAATTAATTTTATATAACTTACAATAGGTCACTCGATGGTACATAAAATAATGGACAGTTAGATACCTGGTACGTTATATTAAGTAAACATTAAATAATATAAATAGGTTAAGAAAGTGCTAGACTACCCTATTGGCAAAAATAAGTCGAAGGCGGAGAGCGTGTGACGTCACGTGTATGTCACCCTTTCTACCGATTTCAAAAAATGGCCACATGCTGCACCTTCTATCTTTTTCCTGTAAACATGCAAAATTTACCATTATTAAAGTGAGATATGAAAATGACAACTACTGACTTTGACAAATGACATTTCCTTAATAAAGTAATCAAATGGATTTGAATTCAAAAACAGTACAAACTGGTGACCATTTTCAGTTTTTTTAATCACGAGAGGTGGTATTCGTAAGTTGATTGTCTTACTATTTCTAATACTACATATATCTCTTCTCAAAGCATTTATTGTACATGATGTAGTCGAGCATTTTCCATACCTGTATAAAGAAGCACGTAGATTGTTTGAAATGATATGATTCTATTAAATTATGAATTTTATTATAAAGATTCATTTCTTGACAGATGTGGCTATAGTAATGATCAATTATTTTAAATTATGACAAAAGGCAATCATTATACCTTAAGAAAGTCGGTAACGGTATTTGATTAAAACAAACAGTATTGTGTTACTTCTGATTTCAAATGTTATGTTCCCAATAATTTAATTACTAAAAGAGCTAGAAAAATATTTCAAATCAATTTTAGGGAGATTAAAAAACATAGCACCATTTCTAAATAAATAAGTTCAAACATTTGAAGTTATTTAAAAAGAGTTTTTTAAATTAAACAAAAAGCCTTCAGCTTAATATGTATCTCTTTTATTATGACAGTGGCAATTCGATTTACAAATATTAAAAAAGTAAATTAATAAGAATGACAAAACTTTTGTTATACTTGAATTTTTAAAGAAAGAGACATGTTAACGGTCCCCACCTTGTTTCCAAAGACAGCAGATGTGCAGTGTCGATTCAAATCGAATTGGGTACCAGGTTACACAATATTTATCTACCAGAAAATATATTGGAATTGTAAGTAAATAAAAAAATATAAATGGATACTTTTTAGATCATCAAGAGTTGCTTTTTAAAAAAAAATTAGATACTAAACATACCATATAATGTCACATCTTCTAGTTTTATTTAACAATTCAAAAACAATCGGTTTATATTATCAGAATATTGTGTGAATCTGGTGTAGTTGACTAAAAATATATTTAACCTGTGAAATAATTATTATTTTTTAAAAAAGAGGTACAGAACCATTTCAAAGAATGGTATTAGAAACATTTATTGTCTCAACCCTTCCTCTCTTGGTTATTAACATTTTATAACGTTACTGCCCAGCGAAAACCATAGGAAAGTAAGACCTTATCCTTCACCTTGAAAATGGGATAAGGAGTGTTAAGGTTAACGTAAACGTGAAATTTCAGCTTGACAACGGTAGAAAGAGTGACGTACATGTGACGTCACAGCTACAGATTCTATTTATCTGTCAAAAAGTGGCCTCGGATACAGATAATATAAATAAACCCTACTTTTTAATACTTTAATATTAATGTTTAGTCTTTAAAACGCCCCAATATTGTTCCTTAAACCTAAATAATTGTCAAAAAGCTCACTCTAAACTCAAAAAACCCATACATGCTCATAAAACCAATATCGTTAACCTTCTTCTTCTTCTAGGTGCCATTCTGGCTATCATTATTTTGTTTGTAGCCGCTCGGAAAAGTTGTATAGTGGTGAGACCAAACCACTGTCTGAGATTTTTGAGCCAGGAAGTTCTTCGTCTGCCGGGGTGTCTCTTACTATTAATCTTACCCTGTATTATAAGATGTAGAATGTCATACTTTTCTGGGTGTCTTATGATATGTCCGAAATATTCAAGTTTTCGTTGTTTTACAATATTGACCACTTCTGTATCTTTATGCATTCTTCTAAGCACCTCCTCGTTTGTGATCTTTTTCACCCAACTTACTCTAAGAATCCTCCTGTACAACCACATCTCGAAAGCTTTAGACGTTTGAGCGTGGCTTCTGTTAGTGTCCAGCTCTCGACTCCATACAAAAGAACTGGAAAGACATATGCTCTAATCATCCTCATTTGCAGGGCAATCGATAGATCGTGACTGGTAAAAAGTTTTTTCATGCGAATAAATGTTGCCTGGGCACACTCAATACGTATTTTGATTTCAACTGATGGATTCCAGTCCTCGTTTATCCTGCAACCAAGGTAGCTCGCACTTGAGACTCTTGTCTAATTGTGTTCCGTTGACGTAGACACTAAGCAACTTGATTATGAACTCCTTTGCTTATTAGCATGTATTTGGTTTTTGCCATTTTTATTTTTAAATCAAATACTTCGCAAGCTTCAGTCACCCTATTAATAAGTCTCTGTAGGTCATCGATGGACTGCGCGAGTATTACGGTGTCGTTAACCAAACACATAATACCTTATGAAAGAAATGTCATTTGTTGTACCATGTGCACTTTACCCATCTCAAGCTTTGACCTCACGAATACGTCACCCTTTCTACCGTTGTCAAAAAGTGGTCACGTGATGCACGTCACCCACTGTGGGATGAATACATCACAGAAATATAAATTATATTATAGACAAAACATTCTAAAATGTGGAACTTAAGTAAATTTTCTAAAAAACTGAAATAAAAAACTAAACCGGTGAAAAGAGCTATTTTGAAAATTTAAATTGTATAATTATAAATTAAACATTACAGCCTGCTAAAATTTTTCGCTCGTACTTTGTAATCGTCGTGTTTTGGTAGACTTTTAATTTCACTCTGTTGAATTTAGCCACGTGATGTCCCTTTCAATAAAAATTCATGCTAAATTTTTATTTTTCCAAGTTGCTTTTCTAGCTCTTTTGTTTAGGACTCCACTTGTTTGTTTTTTTTTTCTTCAAGCAAATTAATACATTATAATATAAACGTTCATCGGAATTTTCATATTTGTAGCTAGATAATTATTGTTGATTTTTTAAAACGTTTATAGAAATGTTTCAGCAAAAAATGGAAAATAGTTCAATTGGAAAATAGATTATTTTTAATAAACATTTTAATCCAGTGTTACTCAAAAAATTATAAAATTTGTTTGTTGATAAATATTTATTGTTCTCTTTCAAACAAAATGTACTGTTATTTGTGATGTAAGTTGGTGATATGTGTTATTAATAAGAACTGGTTTCATTTTATGCATAAAAGGCTATTCGTTGAGGTTTAATTTAAACGTAGGTAGAGATATTCATCAAATACTTTTGAATATAGGATCGTTATTTCTTTGGCCTACAATTCGACGTTCATAATCTATATTATAAGAATAATTACCGCTATCAATGACACGATTTGATCTTAATACAAGATAATATTAGTACGTTAATTATAAGTAAACGTTCAAGAGGATGGTATTTGTTTATTTTTACCAGAAATTTATTACTTTCTAATATTTAATCTGTAAAAAATGTAACATATTTGTGGGCAACTATCAGAATTCAACATAATTTTGAGTTTATTAAAATGTTTTTATGAAATGACTAACGTATGACCCTATACATTTTCTTGTACAAAATTTGGCAAAAAATCTACACGAGAATTTCTCGTCAAGTTCATGCAATATTTTGTATAGTGTCTCGTGCAAAATTTCTTACAAAAAATTGAGAACTGGTTCTGATTTCTTGTATAAAATGTAGTGTGATTTTCACACAAAAAAAGATGTGTGCACTATGTGCGTATATTAGAAGTGAAACTTCTAACGTTTAAACGGCTAGGATTAAATTCAATTATATTGAATGTATAAGGAATATTATAAGGATTGGAATGAAGTATTTTTAGAACGACATACACTACTGTTTGCATGTGAATATTATTCTTAATTTATTTCTGTAATCTGTACATTACTGGGTGTTTCAATATTCTGTACATCTTGTGTATTTTTTGACAAACACGTGGACTACACAAATAGACGTCGCGTTGCTAAGTATTTCTATACTACGCGTCTCCTCTCCTCTACAACAGAACGCGCAAGCGCGTTATGAGTCGTTACACGTTTTCGTCTCGCTAGCTCGTGTGACGCGGCCTTGAATTTTTACTCCCAGCGTGCGTATAGGAGTTTCACTTCAAAAAAGGATATGCATCTCAGGACGCCCGACTTGTTAATCACAATTCGTAACACTACACAAGAAATGCATGATCTTAGCTATGTTCTTTTGCGTTTAAAATAATTAATAAACTGTTACGTTTGCACAGCTGGTTCAGTTCAACACTTTTTGGATCACTTTAAATGCAAAACAACATAGCCATTGTACATAACTTTGTTCGAGAAAATGCATAGTGTCATACGAACCTATTATATTACAAAATTATTATATTCATGTGGTATAATCATTAGAATGTAATTTTTTTTCAATAATCGGAAGCATTATCGTCCCACTGAATCAAATTCATAAAGTGTATGTAACAGCTATAATTTTTTTTATTTAGTTATAATATATTTCATCACCTAAATATTTCATTTGTGGTTTTGCTTCGGTGGAGCACTTAATATGGGTGATGTACATGAACAGATTGTATTGGATTTATATATGTGTACATAACAGGGTAATAATATCGTTAATAACTGAATGGTTCTATACAAAATTTTACATTAAAATTATAATCATTGATTGCTAAAATAATGCATAAACTAAATTTCCCGACTGATAATAGTGTAATATGTTACTGTCAAGATTCCTTAGACGGTATGTCTAGTCAAAACATTTAAACTATTTTTCCAGTTTAAAGTTATACTCACCAAACAAAAGCAATAAAGTTTATTTAGTCGTACAGTCAAAACATCAGTTTTAAATTTGTATGGAACTTTTGTAGTTGAATATTCTTCGGTTCTATAACTTATGCCATACAAACAAAATATGTGTTCAACATTTTAACTGCAATTTATAAAGTTTATATTATAATAAAACTTTATTACCGTTTTCGAATACGTACTGTAAGTGCAATATTGTTTTTTAGATATAAAATAAAATAGATAATTTTTAACCTTAACTATTGTATACATCACGTATATAATGTATTTAATAGAATTTTGAAATGCATATACTTATATCCAATATTGTTAAAATGCAATTTAGAAAGTTGAACGTAGTCATAGCAACAAAAATTGTTTATAACTCCAAATCGTACTTGTTATAATCAGAATAAATCGTTTTAGAAGCGTTTGCATTTTCTTATTTATTTATTCAACAAGAGGAATGGGTAACGTGCACGTAACGTTTCAGCTTGACAACGGTAGAAAGAGTGACGTACATGTGACGTCGCAGCAAGAGATTCTATCTATATGTCTCAGCTACAGGTAACATAAACCCTACTTTTTAACACTTAATGTTTAATACATACAATCAGTCACGCCTTACACTTCCGCTACGGTTCTTACACATATCTTTTGCTTCCTCCATTTTCATCATATCTCTCATACATGCTAGTTGGTTGTTGGCACTCTTGACCTGGCCTTTCTTCAAAACAATGTTGATGTTAGGTCGACCTCTACCGACTTGTCCATTCACAATCGCCTTGTAAATTTGTTTCGTCAATCTTCTTTCATCCATCCTTTCTACGTGTCCAAACCATCTAAGCATTCCTTTATCTATCTTTGTAACCACATCTTGTTTTACACCACAGCGTTCCCTTATCTCACTATCTTCACTTTATCCTACCGAGTAACTCCAGCTATACTACTCAGACTACTCATCTCCGCAGCATTAATCCTATTTTCATGCTTCTTCTGCCAAACCCAACATTCACTACCATACATTAGTGCAGGAACCAACACTCCTCTATGCATAGCCAGAAGTGCCTTTTGTAACACTTTCTGGCTGTTTATAAAGCTATGCACCCTACGCTCAATGTCACTGTCACCATCTCTCGTAAACTTTGAACCCTAGTATACAAACTCATTTAGTTGTTCCACTCTTTCTCCCTTAATCAGAACCTTACAGTTTGTCATGCTTTCTTCTCTTTCAAAAAACACTACTTTCGTTTTGCTTACATTTATTTTTCATCCCTTTGATTATCTGGGCATCATGCATAAACATTAACCATCACCTGCAACTCCTTTTCAGATGACGCTAATATGACTTGATCATCGGCATAAAGAAGGCATTTAACGATCAAATCATTCATTTTTAATCCATACGCATTCCCTTTCAAATATTTTAAACAATCGTCTACGTTTAAGTTATTAATGTTTAATCCAAAAACATATATAATTTGTATACGTTTTAGTCTTTAAAAATATTGTTCCTTAATCCTAAATATTTGTCAAAAGGCTTACTCTAGACTCAAAAAAACCCAAAAAAGCTCAGAAAACTAAAATCGGTAACCAAACTCTCAATCTTAAGAAAGATGTCATTTGCCACGTGCACGTTATACTTTGCGTTGCCAAAATCAGAATCGAAAATTAAACCATGCCGTCAACATGCATCTTTTATTATTCTATTACGTTTGTAGCAGGATAGCAGAAACGCGAAGAGATATTTTTTTAACATTTCTTGACAAAATTCTCTTTTAAAATATGAATATGTTTGTACCAGGATAGCAGAAACCCGAAGAGATATTTTCTTAAAAATTCTTGACAAAATTCTTTTTAAGAATATTAATATAATTGTACCAGGATAGCAGAAACGCGAAGAGTAATTTTCTTAAAAATTCTTTACAAAATTCTCTTTTAAAATATTAATTTTTTTGTAGCGGGATAGCAGAAACGCGAGGAGGTATTTTCTTAAAAATTCTTTACAAAATTCTTATTTAAAATATTAATATTTTTGTAGCAGGATAGCAGAAACGTGAAGAGATATTTTTTTAAAATTCTTGACAAAACTTTTTAAATATTATTATAATTGTACCAGGATAGCAGAAACGCGAAGAGTAATTTTCTGAAAAATTCTCTTTTAAATAATTAACATAATTGCACCTGAATAGCAGAAACGCGAAGAGTAATTTTCTTAAAAATTCTTGACAAGATTCTCTTTTAAAATATTAATATTTTGGTAGCAGGATAGCAGAAACGCGAGGAGGTATTTTCTTAAAAATTCTTTACAAAATTCTTATTTAAAATATTAATATTTTTGTAGCAGGATAGCAGAAACGTGAAGAGATATTTTTTTAAAATTCTTGACAAAACTTTTTAAATATTATTATAATTGTACCAGGATAGCAGAAACGCGAAGAGTAATTTTCTGAAAAATTCTCTTTTAAATAATTAACATAATTGCACCTGAATAGCAGAAACGCGAAGAGTAATTTTCTTAAAAATTCTTGACAAGATTCTCTTTTAAAATATTAATATTTTGGTAGCAGGATAGCAGAAACGCGAGGAGGTATTTTCTTAAAAATTCTCTTTTAACGATCCATTTTTTAACGTTTGTACACGGCACACGTGCATTTTTGAAGTGATAACTTCTTATGGTACGCTGTGAAATTTTCGGGCGCGTGGTCGCGTAACGATATTTTAATGTTTTAAAAAGTACGTCCTGCACGCTACCCATACTTTATTGTAAAATGATAAAAGTGCATGGTGCATGGTGCGCATGCGAGTTGTTTTGGAATTGTAGGAATTAGGATTCTTTTTTGTATATTAGAAGGGTTTTTAAAAATGTTCGACGTTTCACAGGCTGGATCATTTTTAAAAATGAAAAAACTGTATTATTATGTTTTTCTTTATTATACATTCATGTATTACATAATTATTGTGGTTTTCAACACCTAAAGACATTCGAATTATTTGATTCTGTTTTTTTAACACACCAAAAAAGCCATTTATCAATAAGATATAAACTTTCACATACAAATAAATATTACGATTATTGGAATGTAATGTAACGGTTTGTTGTTGTTACGTATTTTGTCAAAAATAGTGTCACTTTGTCTGAAGTAGATTAGTTTGAAGCATTTTACAAGTTTTCTACAAATATTAAACACTGGTATGGTTTTACATCATTTAGGCTAGGTCCATTTTTTCATAAAATATGCAAACAAAACATAATCAAGAAGAAGCATTTCAACAATTTATAAAATTGAATACAAAATTTATCAAAAATAATCTATCTACAGTTATTTACAAATATACTGAATGCCTATTAACACGTGAACATCTTATTCAAGAAATGTACGAAACAATTTAAAACACCCTGTTAAATATCTCCACTAATATATTCCTACATTTCAACATTTCATAGGATTTGTGGACCTAACCTCGGAGAAAAACTTGTAAAATATCTTTGAAAATATCAAATAAAAGCTTAAGAGAAAGTAGTGCTCAATTTTACTAAACCTAAATAGATTTTTTTTTTTTTAATTTTCGACATCACAGCTACTAATTTCTAAACTGCGACACTTTTACAAACAAATCATACGATCTATTGAACAAAATTTACCCTAAATATTGCATCATATGATATATTCTTTCTCTTCTTTAATCTACTTTATAGAATATTGCCAAATCATTTAAGAAAAAATAAAAAGTAACCATTTTATTTTTATTTTTGTATATTTTTATTTTTATGAAGTACCATTAACTACTTACAAAAAAATATTATTTTAGCTGCAAAACCTTATATATACAATCATTTTAGATTACTACTCCAAACGAATAAAAGAAACAATGTTGTGCGAGAGAAAGAGAAACACCAACTCTAACGATAAGTAGAAAAGTTTTGTAGAAAATTTTATATTGCTCATTTCAAACAAAATCACAAACTGCTTATTTGCCACAACCTTACCTCGATCATTTTTCATAAGCACACCGCTAATTAAAAATAGGTTAATTCGAGCAAATTTAATTTCTAAAATAAAATAAGGCACTCATAGTATATTTTAATAATGACTAGTTATATTATTATCAAAATTAGTGTCAAAAACTAACAATTTCGACGAAAATAAATACTTGAGTTGCCAGCACAGAAATATAATAAATACTGGAATGCCAATAGATACATCCGATATTGAGTTTAAATGACCCCACATAGCGATCCAATCACCTACCACTTGCACATGCGCAGAACATCTTTTCTTGCCACATCGTTGCCAAGTTCTTTTTTTTCTTAGTATTTTTCAGATGAAGTTAGGAATAGAATATGTGCTATTAGGGCAAGTAATTAGGAACTCAGAGATAGGTCAATCGCCCTATGGGGGGCCAAATCATACATCGCTGATTGGCGTTCTGGTATTAATTATATTTCTGTATTTGCCAGTGACAAGCTGTAGAATAACGTATTTTAAAAAGAATTGCGTAGGTTAATCGCTCCGTGCACGACACTAGAGACATCTGGTGGTTAGAAACCCGGCATTATTGGAAAAATTCACCGATTTATTGATATAGGGATTTGCAATAAAAAAATCAGAAAACAGAATAATTTTGCAATTGTTTTTTTGTGTGTTTGATGTCTTTAGTTTCCTGTATTATTCACAACAAATATACACGTAAGTACAGTCCTGTTTTTATACATTTTTATGATTTTACTTTTCATTTAAAGGTTGAATCTGTCAAGTTGTTTTGATATACTAATTTGGGAAACAAATATAAATCGGAGTAATTATTGATTAATTACACACCGTTCTACTGATGACTTGAGATTGACTGCTTTTATTTCGTATGCAGTAGGAAATATGCTTGGAACATAACTAGTACTTGATTCCTAATTAAATTTTTTATTATCCACAAAATGCGCAATGCATATATATGTAGCTGAATGGCGTTGGATGCCAAGGTGTACCATGTGAACTAAATAATGATTTAGACCAAGAAGACGAGACAGCAGAATCAACTCAAATGGTCAAAATATGCAGTCCGATGTGGGCTGTACTTGTACATGCGAACCGCTGCGCGTGGTACGAAAATACCTCAAGTTTGGAAGTTCTTCAAGAAATAACAAGATACTTTTAAATTTCCGGACCAACAGGTAAACACATTGCATGGATGACGGCGTTTCACACGTTCACACATACAACTGAATAGAAAGAACTAGTACGCAGCGGTCCAAGCTCGCGAAACGACCCACTTAGGGATGCATATACCGCCCCATTTTATTCTAGCCTCCACCATTTAAATTGACTCTCCTGTCTTCTTGTATGAGACACGTATGAGTTACTTGAATCACGCTTCACATACAAGATGCTTAAAAGTGAGGTTAGGCTACTTATTTTACTCTTCTTACAGCCAGGGACGTGCCGACGGGAGTGGACGAGCGTAAACGAACACCCCCCTCCCATCGAGCTAAAAAATATTGCGGCTGGCACTCTCAGATAGCCTAAAACGCACCATTTAAAACGTATTTTTTTAAAATTTTCAGAGGGAGGACCCTCGTTACCCCCTCCAGCGCAAAATCCTGGGCACGACACTGATAACAGCAGCAACAATCTCCATCGCGTTTTATATTTTTCTTTGCATAGCTATAAAATTTACACTTGCTATTTTTAGACCATTAATTTTACAAAATTCACTACACAACACGAAATATGGCCCATTTTTTGAAATAATTGTCTATGCTGTGAAATATTTCGAGGTTCTTTTTTACTTTTTTTCACCACCTCGTGCGCTTCGTTCGATTTTAGTAACCCCCCACCAGGGAGGATGTACGGAGCGAATAATTATGCATACATTAATTTAACACGTTTCCCATATCTTTTACGTAAAAATTGAATAACAATAGCATTTCAGTAAATAAATGCAATTACGTTTTTGTATTTTACGATAGTAAAGTAAATGATAGTTACAAAACCAACAAATACAGATTAATTCATTTTGAAATGCGAATACCTTTGAGGTAGAGGACCCCAAAGTGTTTCAAAATAACTTGAGACTCTCAACATGGTCTCTTCGTAGACATACACGAATATGTCACGTCTGGAAAATAAAGTATCATGTAAGTGAAATGGATAAAGGAATAAAAAGAGAAAGTTGCATAAAGGGATTGCTATCCTTGTTTTGACCATGTAGGTAGTGTTTTAATAAAGATTATTGTTTTGTCTGATTACTTCAACGATTTAAATACACTTATTTCTTGCCGATTCATCTGTAAGAAACCTGCATAACGAACTCAAGGTGGAGTCTGCCTAATTTTGTTTGAGATCAAAAAATATATATCTATCAGAGAATGTGCCACATTTTTAGGTAAACAGTACTATTCATGATTACAGTACTTACATGTGTAACTACGTTTCCGAAATGGATTTGATTCCGATTTACATATCAAGCACGTTTTCGTCATTTTAAAAAGTATTTTTTATTACTCACACACAAAACAATAATAATTGACAAACAACACGGCCTTTGCATGTAAATGCTCTTTAATGCGCAGTCTCGGCTAAACTGAGAGGGAAATACTCTTATGCAGCTATCTCTTTTTTTTCTCTGTCGCTTTTCACACTATGTTCTTATATGTCTATGTGTTTCTTATTCTTTATAACCAAAATACAGAGTAATCCCAATTGGCTTGTTTCTTTTATTATTCATAATTTGGGAATCGCGTATATTTTTTCATTAAAAACATTAACAGTACCGTAGAACAATAATCCGTATTTCGGAATTTTGAAAAATTTGTTTACGTATTTGAGAAAAATTAAAGAAAAATTGCAGGTTATCTTTGATATTTTCGCATACAATTCCGATTATTTTAATCGTGTTATGCAAATAGGAAACATTATTTTTCTTATTTAATATTTTGTTCGGCTTTACTATAAAGAAGGTATCGACTTTTAAATTTTAATTCGTGTCGCAAAATATGTTACAATTTTTAAATGAGTAGATTTTTTCAATATGTAACAGTTGGAATGTTTCACACTTGATTGGTAGTAGCTGCTTATCTGTGTACTCTCATCGTGTGTCAAGTTGAGATACTGTCATGCAAGTACACACTGACAGTAGCTGACTACTGTCACTTCAGCAGTTCGTACTGTCAGAGAATAGAGTGTAGCAAATTTAGTACGACTCGTTGTCGTTAGATGGCAGCACAGCATAGATTCGCATTTCTTCAGTTGTTGGGCGGAGCTTGAGAGTTCGTAATATACAGGTGGGGAATGTATACCGGCAAGTCCTCTCTCTTTCATAGGCTGTTTGCACTGATTACACGTGTCGCCACCTGATGGTTGGGATACGGAAGCTTGCACGCACGGTGTCTCCACCTGATAGTTGGGATGGGAACTCCGCAGTTTGGGGTGTTCGCCAAATACAACGCAGCATATTATACTGCTATTTACGTCTCTATTCTCTGGTTCTGTGTAACTGGGCCTTTACTGTGAATCATTTCCGTATCTAAATTAATTCGTGATCACAATATGCAAAATAAAAAAAAATCTCAAACGCTTGTCCAACAGGATGTTACCTACCCAAGAGTGGACTTAATATTTGTGACATTGTTTGAAATACAAAACAAACCAGTCAGATTGATTGCACAATATTAAAAAATTGATATGATCGAGGATTTTTACAATAAAGGTGCAAGAGTAAAAAAAACCTTAAAACCTAAAATAAGAAGTAAGTACATAAAAGCGCATATATAGTCATACTGTAAAAACAATACTTCGTTAGTTAAAATTATAAAAAAAAATTAATACAAGGTAAAATGTTAATCTTTTAGTAGAAGAAAAATAAGACGAATAAACAAAGTTACCGAAAGCTACCCAATTTTCGCCAATAGGCCATGATTAGACTTTAAAAATAAATACTGACATAACGTAATCCTATGATCGATGAATTTTACTTACAAATTTAAGTTAAATTTGTTTTTTAATTGTAAATTAATGACATTTAATAACAAAATGCCTTGATAATGATTATGAATAGTAACTGAACATATTTCAACTCGAATGACTAAAAACGCTCATTTCTAATTACATCTAGTTTCTTTAAAGATTTGTTTCCACAGCAGTCGGAAACAGTCAGTGTAATGCTTTTAAATATACTGCGCATAGTCCGGACTCACTGATTCATTAGGAACAAATCTAAAAATAGTTTGTCAATTATGCTTCTTCTTCTTCTTCACGTGTCTTGTCCGTTACGAACGTTGGCTATCATCATAGCAATTTTAATTTTGTTAGCTACATTTCTGAATAATTTTGTTGTTCTTTTATTGGTTTTTTTTAGAGAGACGTTTTACACACATGAAATATCAAATTTCATATCAGTCATTACAGATTATTAATGACTGTTATTCGTGTTTAGCTGTCAGTTGTTGTTGTTGTTCTCAGCTATTTGTTTCTTGTTTACTCTATTTAATCCTTATTAAAAATTTAAATATTTCTTTATCATTGTCGAGATGTGTGTTTAATTGATTTGGGCGCTTATTAACATACCGCGCACAATCACAGACTGTTTTAGGAAAAAACCTTATGAAAACTAGATAGCAGCGTTTGAATTTCGTTGAATTCTACGTCATTTTAAGTAAAAATACATTCAGTTACTGCAACGATAAATGGAACAAACTTAAAAAATCGTAACAAATGTAAAAAGATTGCTGCCCGTTAAACCTAAAAAAGATAGGCAAAAATACAAGCGGGAAAGGGTGTAAATAGCATCGTCAAATATGTATTACTAGCTAAAGAAGGTGTATGGATATACATATACAACAACCTGTATATATATCTCTAACAAATATGGACGATTAATTTATTGATATCAAACGCCGTACATTACCAAAGCAAATGAAGAGGCATTCAAAGCATAGCATTTTCGCGAACAGAATGGCACTCGGTACGAACAGTCAGCGATAGATACTTACTAATGTAACACAAGTGAAGATACCGAATAAAATTACAATCTGCACTGCATGTACGGGAGGAAGGGGAGCATTGGGAAGTCGGGAGGTTCCGGTACCCCCTCATAACTCGTGTTGTAGGATTTTTAAAATTTATACTATGGTAGTTTACTTTAGTCACTGGCAACATCGTTTAATCAAATTTAATCTGTATTACCGATAAGTTGTCAAACTCACAGACATTTGACGTTTTTACGCGTGCCAAAGTGAATATTTTGATGTGATTTCGAAGTGATTATTAAAGCAGATTACAAAAAAGTGTAAGTTACTTTTTTTAACATCTAACTGTGTGTTTATTTCAGTTTATAGTAACCTGCAAAACAAGGTAAAACATTTTACCAAAAAAAATCATATTGAAGTTAAATTGAAAAATGAGGGTATGGGGAACAACGAGCACTGACTTTGAAGGGAGCATTGGGCATGTCCAAACCTCTTTATACATTCATTTCTTCCAATTACCTTCAATATATTTTTTAGTGAATGTGTTACATTAACAGGTACGATTGATTTAAAATATTCAATTTTAGGAAAATGCCATTCGCATTCAAAAAAAGAACAAGCGACGAGAAATCCAAAGTTACCGCTTGGCCCGATTAGAATTCGGTTGATTTCGCTGTGCTTACCATTTATGCAAATTCGTCGACTACGCTACAAAGGTAATTATGGAATAGTCAGCCATGTGATCAACGTACCCGTAAATGTAAACAACATGGTGCAGCTATGTCATGGTGCTTTTAATGTCAACATTAAGTGTCAGTGTTGAATTAAAATATTTTAAACCAACGGCCGTGTGCCCCGACAAATCACCCATTTTTTTGTTATTTTTGTTTGTATAATAAAAGGTGTTGATTTTTTATTACACATTTTAATAGTTATATATTGTAGTGTCGAGTTAATTTTGCATTCAATATAGTGCCAGAGCCTGGTTCCAAAGGTGGAACCACCAGACCACTGAGATGTTTGGGCACTTTCGACAGGATTTAGAAGATCTTTTGTAACTTTAAGACTGATTACAGTTGAAAAACTGTTCCTTGCAATAATTTGAGCCAAATGTATGTGCTATTGATGCAATAAGTAATAAATTGATTCTGTAAAAAAATGGACGTTTTATTGCACTTTATGTAAAAAAGTGCGCAATGCTCCCTTATCTTCCCTACACATTTACAAGGAAAATTGATTTAATTATGGATTATTAATTTTAAATTTTAAAAATATTGGGATTTAATTTCACTTACACACGCACGCATCTTGTAATTGCTGCCAGTTACAGTAGAAAGTATCGAAACAATCTAACTTTAAGCATCAAGTCCGAAGCTGGTTTATTTTTTTCTTATTTTTAGGCAAACATTTGCTTGTAGTATGTACGGCGTCTATAGTGCACTATATGGCACTCACCGCGTCAAACCGACACGTCGCACCTTCAATTTCAATTTTTATTTTGATGTACAAGTGCGGATGAACGTCGTTTACTTTTCTGAATATTTTGAGTGAAAAAATTGCTTTTTTAGAAATTTCGTCACCTAAGATCATTTGAGAGCATTATTTGGGTACTGATTTGCCCACTTAACAATTTTCTTGTAATTCTATCGGATGATTACATATTTTTAATAAATAATAACACGATTTGACAGTTGTCATTTTATACATAAATATATGTATATTTTATGACATATTTGTCTCATTGAGATAGAAAAGTTTTCAAAAATATATACAATTTGCGGTACATATTGTTGTAATGAAGAAATTTTTTGTTCCTAACGCCTACGTTACAAACTTTCATTAGCCTCAAATGATTTTGAGAGACGTGTGTATCTGCATAACCATTAAAATCGATTGCAGTTTCAAAAATTAGTTGTCATCCGCACATGAACATTTCTCTACTTTGTTCAATGACTTTACATGGTGGAATTATCCCACTCTAGTTGACTGACGTTCTGATAATCATGTTTTCTGATGCGACTCGGCTGTTCCTCTTCTTCTTCGTCGGACGAATCGGGAACTCTGCAAGGGCCGTCCATGTTTTCGTCGTCCGAGGAACTTTCTGAATCCGACTGTTCACTATCGCTGTAGTCCAATACGTTACCACCTTCTAGTTTTCTTTCGGCGTTCTAAAAGAAATGTTTTACAATGTATTAAAAATTTGATTTTTAAAATACCAGCTACATTCACTGAAGGATACCTATACAATATACATATAGGTATTTAGTGGGTCACCTATCCATCAGAAAACAACTACTTTCCTGACAACGTGCCTCGACGCACATTGAATTATTTCTGATAGATAATCGTGCACAATCTCTTTCAAACACTGTGCAGATGCTTGTTAAGTAAAAGCAAGAAACATTAATCTATTTCCTCGAAGTGTATATATGAAGTGCCGGATGCAGAGCGCTAATCACATTTATTTTGCATATTTAACTTTTTTTAATTCACAGTATGCGGGAAAAAAATTTGGAGAATTAGAACAAACAAGGAAATTAGAGATTTATTCAATGAGCCAAACATTATTATCAAGATGAGAAGTCGTAGAATGAGATGGACGGGACATACATTGAGAAAAAATAGTTAGAACTTAACCAAGAGTATCTGGGAAGCACAAATCACGGAACACGAAAAATAGGTCGCCCTAAACTAAGATGGAAAGATCAGATTAGATAAGATATGAACCAAATTAACATTACTGAAGCAGAGGCAGAGGACAGGACACCTTAGAGGAGAAAAATCGGCGATATAAAAATTCTACTAGGCTTCAAATGACCCTGGGAGTAGTAGTAGTAACTGGTGAACCGTTGATATTCTTACCTCCTATGTTGACGGTTTATCCAGAGTGTAGGCTATAAAACTATCTATCTAGATAAAGTATATTCTATTTTATAAGTTTAATAAGCTATTTTACAACTTTCTTCTTTGGTTATGCCAATAAAAATCACCATGAACTTTTATAGTATGAATCTTTGTAGCTTTAGATCTAGGATCTCAAAGATCAGAAGATTAGAAAAGATATGAGCCAAATCAACATCACTGAAGAAGAGGCAGATGCCAGGTCATTTTGAAGGAGAAAAATCAGCAAGACAATAAGTCTACTATGCTTCGAATGGCTCTGGGAGTAGTAGTATTTGAGGTGTACCAAAAATCGACCCCATAAATACCAAACATTTTTTCTCGGGTAATACTTCCAATGTCATGATCATGTAACAATCGACAGGGACGGACACCGCAAACTTCATTTATCAATCAGATATACAATTGTACATAGTAATAAATGTAAACAAATTAATAGTTCTATGCAAACATCATCTAGAAAAGATGCAGTTTTTTAATAAAAGAGAAGAAACTAACCCCCCGTGTTTTATTCTATTCCACTCTGGTCGAAGTAACATCTCTACGAAGGCAATTGAATTTAAGACTTGTGTAACTGAACGGTTAAATCATAGAAGAAAATTAAAAATGTAAGCAAACTGATAGTCGGACATCTGTTTATATTTTCGGCGAATTTTTAAAAAAAAAAGCAAGGCGGTTAGTTTTCTGAAACCAAAAGTTCTACTGAAGGCATCCCATTGCAGGAAAAAATTTGAAACTCACCTCCATTGGATTAACAGTGATGGTAAGTGCAGAATCATCCCACGTCATCTCGCCGTCTTGCGCTTCTTCACTGGAAGACTTTTGATGTGCTGCTCTAATTCTGATCACTCCCAAAACTATCATAAAGATCAAGAAACCGACACAAACCACTACGATTATTGTGACGGCGTGAGAGCTGCCCGAAGCAACAATATCCATGTGTTCCGATGGCATATAGTCGTGAGATACAACGGAAGCGGGACGAACTTCTACGCTATGTTTGTTAATTGTAGCATGAGCAACGGCTTCTTTAGGTTGTGGATGAATTACAGTTAACTGGAAAAAAAAATTTATTTATAATTTCTTTCCAACAATAATTGCACGCGAATTTTGAGTAGTTTAAAATTACTGTTCGCGCCATAACACTGTATTTAGTTTAATTTCACTGCCACGCTTGGAATTGAGAAGCACTGGCAACATTAACCTTGCAAATGTACCATTATTCCCCTCCCCTCTTCCCGCAGCATTAGATTACGTCGCTCAAGACAATAAACGTGTTCCATTTTCTTTTTTTTGGTTTGTTACCACGTATTAATTCACCTGTTCAAGAAATTTTTTTGTCTTCCGGTTATGTTTTGTTTCAAGCAGTTAGCTTCCAATTGAGTTTCGGTAATGCTAAAAGTGAACTACAAACTTTCATTGTTCTCACAAAATAGTTAACTTTTAAAAAGAAGATATTTCAGTCAAACTTTGTATTAATTTGGACAAGCATTGAATTTCCAACTCGACGTTAATTCAATCACGATTGAAGAGATTTGGAAAAAGAAATCCTTCAAGCTGCACATCCAGAATCTACAAGACTTCATCCTAGTGTAAGTCGATTTTCTGATTACAAAGTTGGTTGTTATATTTTTAAATCGTGTTAATTGCGAGTCTTGAATCAATTCCCAGATACAGCTTTCCAAAGGATTAATTGATGTTGGACGAATGTACAAAAATGTATCTCTTAATGTGGCGCCTTCATCGGATGGGCAAACAAAACTATATTTCTATCCCTTTTTAAAATACAACGTCTTTTTTCATTCATATCATTGAGTAAAGTGGCAGAATGTTTTCAATGATACAATGTTGAGCTTAATTAAAAATGACCCAAAGTTTGCATTCAAATGTTTCATATGTTTGAATCATTTGTAACAGATCGGAAACACAAAATAAAAATTACTACGATTACTTCATTCTTTTATCTCTTTTTTGAGCACCATCGTATTGGCGCTAGCTATTAACCAATCCCATCGTCATCCAATGCAAAACCCATAAGAATGACTGACTATTAATCTTCGGACACTGGCCCAACCATGATCCTGGTTGATCGCCAAGCTTAACCTGAGTCTGTTTTGACTTGCTGTAACTTGGACATTGTTTAAAAAAGATTCATTTTTGAACTAAACGACATTGTGCCATCCGAGCAAAAACATATACTTACAGTTTGAACATATTCATTTGAAGTAAATCTACCATTCAATTCAGAACAAGTGAGTTTAAAAACTCTGTTGAGGTAGTACGCTGGTTTGCGGTTAGTGTAGACAATTTGACGCAAAAGCTGTTGATAATTGTAGACCATATCCGAGCCGGTGATAGTTACTCCGTCTTTTGAGATTCGTGCAGCCATACCTGCAAACAGTGTCGTTCTAGATTAAAGCTTTTCGTAAAAATATGTTAACTTATTGCATGAATAAATATTTAAAAGCGTGACAGTTACAGGGTTATACACTATAAATTACCCATCCCGTATCATCGCTATTTTTTCCTATAGACAAAAAAGATTTACATAATGCATAGTTATGACTGCATGTTGTTGAAATGTAAATAAAAGTACAGCAGCGTGCAAATGTCAGTGAATAATAGTGAAAAACCCTATTGTCATATCGAAAAAATTTCTCAGGGTGCTCACACAAATAATCAATGTAAAACTGCCATGATGATAAATAATTTCGATGTCATCCATTGGAAAACGAATTTAATTTTATATACATTGTAATTGTTGATGTACTATTCTATAATTGCATTGCCTACCCCTACGGGAAAAAGGCGTGACTATATGTATGTATGTATGTATGATATTCGTCACCTCTAGGATGTAGTTAAAAAGAAATAGATGTAGCGACTTAACTGATACAAAATTTTTGGTAAATTAGTGAACAAATTTAAAATTTTTTAAGAAAGTGAACAGCTTGTTTATTTAATACTAAATATATCCTATTTATAATAATTAACACTCCACAATAGATACTCACTTTCATTAACATTATCATTATTTAAGCTTACAAAAGTAACAATGGCCACGGCAGTATATTTAGGTTCAAATTTACGAATAACTTTTATTTTCAACAAACATGATGTCACAAATATAATTTGTGTATCAAATAATCTTGGACGTTTGAAGTAAGAGGCGTGGTGGCTGAATGGTACAGCTATCTGTTTAGCACGTCAGTGTATTCAGGTTGAAATCCCGGAGTATCCAACTTTTTTAAAAATATTAAAATATGAGAGGGAATGGCTGGCGCGATAGCCTGGAGTCCTTACGCAACCACGCGCCCGAAAAGTTCACAGGCTAAGTCACTTAAAAAAAAAGAATAATTACGAAATCTAAACGTACATAACAAATAAATAAGTATATAAACAATGGGAAGATTGTCATTGTCAACATCATTATTAAATATCTTGAAGGAAAATCAAATCAAAATCACATCTTCGAAATAAAACCACTGAGATAACTCGAAAGCATCCGAAAAGGAATTGAATGAGATCTCAATTCCAATTTTTCTTTTTAATTCCAATTTTTTCCTTTCATAAAATTGACATTCTTTTTCAAATGATGACATTTCAGCGATGCCTGGTGATTTTGGTTCAGAACTTTTTTATGAAACTTTCGGTCAGTTTGATTATATTTTAATGCGATTATTGTTATTTTTTTAAAGGTAGAGGTTTGACTATAAATCTCTAGTGGAGGTAGAGCCATAACCAAAATTTACATATTGGTTCTTAAAATCGTCTTCTTAAAGTGCCATGCAGTCGTTACTACGTAGGCGTTCTCCGTATTCTATATATATATATATATATATATATATATATATATATATATATATATATATATATAAATATTAATATTAGCCGTGTAAACTCATATCTGTCTCCTCTCATTATGTGTCCAAAATATGTGATTTCCCTTTTTTTGAAAGTCTCGAACAGTTCTGTCTTCTAGTTTTGCTCTTCTAATGACTTCTTCGTTTCTGACTCTCTCAACCCATGATATTTTAAGCATCTGACGAAGGGTTCACATTTTAAATACTTCAAACTTGTTAATTGACGAAGCCTTAAGAGTACACGCTTCCATGCCATATAGAAGAACAGGCCACACATAATATTTGGTCATCTTGAGTCTTAATTTAATGTCTAGTCAGTGGTCAATTAAAAACGTAAACGTAAGAATGCGGCTCCCGCTTGTTCTATACAGCACCTCCGGGTCCCACTTATCATTCAAATAGCAGCCTAGGTATTTGAATTTCCGTACTTTTTTTATGTGGTTAATACCATTTATGGTTATTCTGAAATATGGCAGGACTGAAATTGTCACAAAGTTGGTCTTAGCGGCATTTATTTTTAGACCCAACGCATTGCTTGCATCATTTACGGCATTTAATAGTAACTGTTAATCATCTGCTATGTCAGCTAAGATCACAGTATCATCAGCGTATCTGATATTGTTGATATGGATGCCATTAACTTTAATTTCTAAAGTACCGTTCGCAGGTGCTTCCTGAAACGCTCTTTCCACGTACAGCATTGGAGATAAAATGCATCCTTGTCTTACTCCTTTTTTAATTGGGAATTCTTCTGTATCACTTCCACATGGTAGACGTACTTCGGCGGTTTGGTTCCAGTAGAGGTTGCAAATTATTTCATCATCTTTGTCGTCCAGGCCTAAGTCCTCCAAATATCGCAATAATAAATCGTGCCTGACACGAATAAAATACAGTCAACAAAATGCGAGTTTTTACCAGTCCTAAGAAGCTTCTTACAAAAAGTTTATTTAAAATTCACAGACCTAGTGCATCTGTTTAGTACCGTATTCACACAGTTTGCCTGTCTCGTAAATTATTGTACAGCTAGCTGTTGCCCGCGACTTCGTCAGCAAAGACTTTAGTTTTATCTTAATTTCTTCACAAGGATAACTTTTTTTCTTGACATCCGATTTAACATCAAATAATTTCTTTTAAATTTTAAAATGATGCCGGTCAGGTGGACTGTTGTAAAAAAAAAGAACTTCGACGATAGCAATAATTATTATTTGCCATGTAACTTCTCAGGCTAAAAGGATCTTTAAATGAGAATAATTTTTTGTTGTAACATCCGATTTAAATGAAAAAACCGCATTAAAATTCGTTCAGTAGGAGATTTGCCTGGACAAACAAACAGACAGAATTAAAAATTGCGTGTTTATGTTTTAGCAACGCGCAAAAAATGGATTTATTTTGAAATCACAGACACAATTTTATTTATGTTTAGATATTAATCATACCTAATCGTTTTAGCATTTCTTCGGAAACACTCAGATTTTCGTGGTCGGGATTGAGATTCGGATAAATAGTTAGCTGACATTTGTCTAACTTCTGTTCACCGGTTATGTGTATGTCAGCCAAAACTCGTACGCCCATTCTAAAGTCTTCGTATTTCCTGGCCATGTTTCCAGTTCCATTTAGCATTATGCTTGGAGTTTGAGGTCTCAACACCATCACGTATGTTTGTGCATCGGGGACCTGAAAAAAATCGAACAAATAAGTACAATGAGACAACTGAGATAAGATTATCAGAAGCGTTGTTAAGAAATTAATTACTTGATCACCTAAATGTACTTCTAGATGGTATGAGTGTGAACACACATTTTTTTAAAGTAAAAAACTTTTTTAGGCGCGTTGAGTAATTTTTGGTAGGGGTAAAGCTTATGGTTTCGCGTCACCCTGGTGACGTCAACGTCACCGACAAACGGGAGTTTTCGATGTAGAAGGTAACAGCTGTTATCAGCACTGGTCAAAATAATATTAAAAAAACGGTGACGTCATAGCTTCTTCTTCTTCTATCTGTCTGTCAAAAAGTATTTTATTTTTAATTCTACAAATGATTTGAAGAACCAAAAAAACCACTGTTATTTCATAGTTTTAACGTTTTCACTTCTGTCGTATTTTTTCTGTATGAGGCTTAGTTGCCAAGGTATGGGCTTCTAAAAAATTGACGTTTTTAACGAAAGGATTTTTTGGAAGATTTTTTCCGAATTAAACAAATTTGCAATGAAATATTAAACGCGGTGGTTCTTTTTATACGCTTTATATTAGCTCGACTTGTATCTATCTAATCTATCTATGTAAGGGAATCTTTGGACACGATTTTCACGCACTTAAAAACATCGGATCAACTTGAAATTTTGTAAACGTCTAAAGAACCGATGACAATACAATAATATTATAAATTTTTTAGGGATCCTGGCCAGGATTAGTTATATTTTAATAAAAAGTGTTTTATATGGATTATAATACTTCTAAAGGATCGATGACAATACAATAATTTCATAAATTTTTTCAATGATCCTGTCCAGGATCATCGGGATATTAAAAAAACGTATAAAAAACCCGAATTAAAAAATAAATATTAACTCTTTACAAGAAAACCAAACTAAAACATAATAATTAATAAAAAATAATTTTACAATCAAAAGCGTGGGGTGCGCTATATCAATTAATATATTTGATAATAAACAGATAAAGGTAAAAGTAAAGTCTCCAAGAAGAAAACGTAAACATCATATTTATTTTATTTAGCTAATGGCAATAAGACACAATAACAACAATAAACAATCATCACAAATAGGGTTACAAACAAACATTTAACGAATTAATATAAGCTATTGATTCTGGCGTAGCCGTCAGGAAATCTTCGAGTGTCCCTGCGTGGGCTGTTATTGGGCATTCTTCTATAATGTGTTCAATGGTTTGGTTTCCTCCACATTCGCAAAGGGGTAAACATCATAAAAAGCTTTTGATTGTAGAATTATTTTTTAGTTCAGTTTTCTTATAAAGCGTGTTGTCTTAGTTTTTTTAAACTATTAATTATTCATTTTTAAATCGGATTTTTTTTCTATACAAAACCGGGAGCAAACATTTCAAATAATAATTTTAATAACTTCAACCATTTTTTTTTAAATATTTTAATACCAAAATAAAGCTAAAATTATATTAATTTTACCAACAAAGTTTCAAAATGGGATCTACATTAGTTTGGGAGAGACATGAATTAAAGTACATACGTATCGTATTGAGCGTGGTACCTGGCGCTTGTTTAGGTCGGAACCGATTTAAACTTATCAAGAATTAGATATTTTTGGAAATAAACAATAAAGTTTCATCCAAATAATAATAATAATAATACATTTTGCCGTAAAAGTAAAAAAATCTGAAAATTAATAGGTAGTTTAATTTTAACCTTAAATTACTTTTGAAGGAGAAAATTTATCAAAAAATCAAGAGACTATTTTAGTAGAGTTTAATTTCCTTTTCCTTTTGGTTAGTTTCATCAACATCGGATAAAAAAATCTTCAATTCAAAATGTTTTTACCTTGACTTGTTTTCCATTATCGCAAGTGACTGTTGTCGTCAAACGCAAATTTCTTCGACCTGGCGTAGGGAACTCTCTTGTATTTGCATATCCGATTTTGCGTACAAGCGTTTCCAAATTGGTACGGTTATCACCTTCAACGGTGACTTCTGTCAAATCAGAATTGGTTAAAAGCTCCATTCCTGGTTGAAGAAGCTCCATGGCAGGTACCTAGTAACACTTTAATATTACACAAAAAAACAAATGTACTTAGTGACTTTCAAAAAAATTCCGACATCCAAAAAGAGTTTATCAATTTTAATCAAATTTATACAGAATGTGTGTTTAATTGAATTTAAAAAACGAGTACAATTTCAAGCTAAAATATTAAAAAATAACAAAGTTATTAAATAATGAGTGGGTGGATAGTGATTTTAACTATAGTTATTATATTTAGCCAAAAGTTGTTACGAAATTTTTAAGTTGTTATTAAGAGCATAAACAATTGGATACAATGGCACACTCTGATCCCACTTTCCAAATTTATCATTTATATCAAAATAGTTCAGTATATATACAGTAGTAAATCTAAAACACAATAAGGACACGTGGTACAACAAATGACATATTTTTCATAAGGTTATGTGTGTTTAGTTAACGACCTTGGGTTTTATGAACTTTCAAGAGTTTTTTTTTTAAATTTAGAGTGAGCTTTTTGACAATTATTTGGGTTTAAGAAACAATATTGTAGTGTTTGTAACGGGAATTTTTCTCTTTGCTGATAAGTGACTTTTTGAATAATATAAAATTCCTGGTTTCGTTGAAAACGGTGATTCTTCGTTGGTAATAATTAAAGTTTTAATTTAATACATATGTGTACTGTTTGTTTGTAGCTGAATAACGGATTAGCGAATAACGAAATAACTGAATATACTGAAAATACTGAAAATACAGAATTAGTTATCAAAAAAAATTAAGAGACTCATGAATAATTGCTAGACAGTTGTAGATGTAAGAATAAAATTAACTAAGGGATTAGCTACCAACGGGGTAACCCCTATTAACATCAGTAATCTACTGTTGATACAAGGTTGATTGATAATAATGATTCCATATGGATGGTTAAAATATTGGATTACCATCGCCTGGATACACAGTTTAAGTTTTTTTTCTGATTTATGTGCCATTTGTAACTATTTTATATTGTTGCGATATTTAATCTTGGGTTCAATGATTTTTTACACTCAGTACAATATCTAAACAATTTATTCTTATCTTTATAAACAATAAATTCTTGCTTGACAAATCATTTAGATATTCACAAACTCTATACAATCTTTTTTATAACACTTTATAATTACTTTCTTAATTAAATTTAAACTAATACTACGACCTCGAGATTTCTTATATAAATCTAAACCGATTATTTTCGAAATTTACTGGAAGGTAACGAAGATTCGCCACCTGCATTAATAAATCAATCGCTAAATGGGGTCGTTTTGATACCGCCAAAAGGGAAATGCGTCTTTGTGTGAACGATTCACCGCCTAGAACAGGGGCGTATTTATCGTAACAATATTATATAACTTTACTGTGGTCGAATTGTTTCGACTTATTTTCATTTTCATTTTTTTACCAATTAAACTGGTTGCAGAGTTTTTGCAAAATAGCAATTATTGAAATTGATTAATGAAAAGTGTTAACAATAAATGAAAGAATGGAAATATTTCCGTTACACAACCAAGCATTTACAATCGACTGTGATGTGGAAACTCCATTTTGTAAAGCCACAATCCACAAATAAAAATATTCTCGTGCTGAAGTTGCTCGAGGTCGTCCGGTTATGGATTCCTTTACAGACCACTTGGATCAATATTGTAACACTCTTGACACTTTGTAATAATTGTAAACGGCGCATACAGACTTAATAAACTGAGCACAAACCACTGCGAAATATTGCTTCGAACTGAATGAAACAAATTAAAAAAGATACTTAATAATAAAAATTGTAAAGGTGTACACCTGTTAATTTTACTAAAGTCTGAGTATAAAAAATGTCTTTGCAATTAGTCAAGTCTTTCTGGATGTTCGAATTTGTATGAAAATCAGTGTACTGAACTAAAAAGTTTCTAGAGAAACAATTATCCACAAGTAGATTTATTCGAGAGGAAGGAAAATAAGCGCAAAAATACAACTCGCAATATATTTTACAAACCTGTAAGCTTTCCTTGCATTGATGAAGACAGCTGAGAACTTCAGGTTTCTCAGTTTCCTTAAGCAGAATACTTAACCCAGCTAAATATCCTTTCAAATGATGCCTCATTTTGTTGTCAGAACCCTAAAAAAAATAGTTTTAATTTAGTGATTTTGCTAAAAATACATCGATTTATAGAAATAAGGTATTCTACTATGTTTGAAAAAGTACTTCAAAATGTTGATTTTCCTAAGCCACAAAAATTATATTTCGGCAAAATAAACACGTTTTCTTGCCATAAAATTAAATTTTCAACCTTTTTTATTCCCGCGAAAACGCTGTTAGCCATTTTGGTGAAGTAATATTGGTAAAAACTCATTCAACGTTAACAGCTATATGCATAAATACATATAGTCACGCCTTTTTCCCGTAGGGGTAGGCAGAGACCACTTCCTTCCACTTCCGCTACGGTTCTTACACACTTCTTTTGCTTCCTCTACTTTCATCAGTGTTTTCATACATGCTCGTCGGTTGTTGGTACTCTTGACCTACCTTTCTTCAAAACAATATTGATCTGATCGAGATATGTTCGCGGAGGTCGACCTCTACCGACTTCCGTCCATTCACACTCGCCTTATAAATTTGTTTCGTCAATCTTCCTTCATCCATCCCTTCTACGTGTCCAAACCATCTAAGCATTTCTTTATCTATCTTTGTAACCACATCTTCTTTTACACCACAGCGTTCTGTTATCTCACTATTCTTTACTTTATCTAACCGAGTCACTCCGGCTATACAATTCTCAGACTACTCATCTCCGCAGCATTAATCCTATTTTCATGCTTCTTCTGCCAAACCCAACATTCACTACCATACATAAGTGTAGGAACCAACTCACCTCTATGCACAGCTAGACGTGCCTTTTTTGACACAGCTGTTCATAAAGCAACCATCATTGATTCAACTTTTGGCAGTTTCCTACAATCTGCTTTTACAAAACCGGTTTGCATTTTAATAAATAAATAGGTACAAATGAAATGCACCGACGAAAGAACACAATTATTACTCCTTGAAGTTAAAGCTGATAGATATATACCTAGCTGTCTATACTGAACTGACAGTTTTTGTCTATATGATGTCACCACACCATGGCGGCTCGTGTTTTAGGTCACATGATATACAGATTAAAAATTACGATTTTTAATTTTTATATAATAAAACAATAATGTGCTTTTATGGCTCGAAATCAGAATATTTAAGTATATTTCATAATTTATTTTTCACTACCGAAAATACCCTATTAGATTTATGGTGAAGTTTATTGCTGTTCAAATGTACACTCACTTGCCAGCATGCTCCCACGGTAAGTGTAGTGTTAATTCCTTTGGTAGGGTGAAGTGGCCAATCATCGATAACTTCGGGGTTCTTTTTCTCAGCTCTGAATAATTGACCGTCGATATAAAGCTGCACATCCGGGAAACGTACATTAATTGCGAAATGATGCCATTGATCATCGCAAACCTAAAAAAAAAATAGGATTATAATTTCTTCATTCTATTAATTTATTTATTTATTGAACCAGTAAAATTTACATTTACATTTATGTAAGTAAGTAAATCCAACAGAGGTAAACGCAGTTACCTGTTCGTTGGTCCGGTTGTAAGAATTAATATAAAAACTTATAGACTAAACTTATATCTAACAATATAATATTTACTTATTGACATTTTTAACGCATTATATATTAGATATTGCCACATTTTTATAATTAATATTGCTGAATTATATAATAATTTCATATATTAAGGGCAACAACTTATCAACAGTTGTCTGTAACCCATTTTTTAAATTTGGTTTTACAATATTTTATATTATAAACATTTTTTAAATCTTTTGGTAGTCTATTGTAGTTGAACACAGCTGTATAATAACTCATCTTTTTACTAACTTCCTTTTTCATCAAAGGGATAGGTATTTGTTTTTCTCTAGTTCTACTTCCAGATTCTAAATATTTCTTTTTTAAATTATCATAGTGATATATAATAGATTCAAAGATAAATATTTGGTCAATACGTAAGGGGTTTTTCTCCATTATAAAGCAATTTTAGCTCACAAAAATTAATATAAAGGTTACGTGGTAATTTATAATTAAATTTAAACAAAACTTAAAATTATAGTCTACTGCCTAGCGTGCCCAGTCAATAAGTTTTCACGGGGAAAGTTTTGTTACCACTCCAAGCCCTGCATTTTTGGTTAATTTTTTTTTTGAGAAAAGGAAATATTCTAGTAGGAAATCGTAAAAAGGATAAATATTAAATTCTGGTGCCTGCAGGCAATTTTACTCCTAATAACTTCTAATAGTTTTAAAACTCGAACCACTCCCTTGCTTTGGCTAAGATTGGTTACAAAGTGGCACAGTGAAGTTTACGGACAGATTTCATATCTAGCCAACCATTTTCCGTAAGCTTATGTCTAATAGGTTGTCGCTTCAGCACACTATAGATAAATCTCAAACAATGATTTTGGATTTTTTGTATCCTCTTTGCATCAAGTGCTGTTAGACAAGGGCCGTAAACAGTGTCACAATGATTAAAAGTAGACAGAACAAGTGATTTACAAAGCATACTCCTGAGATAGACTATGTATTAAGTAACAGGGAAATACAACCCAAACAAATAGTAGATGTACGAACGTTATCATCAGCGAATGTTGGCTCGGACCATGGATTAGTACTGTTTAAACTCAACCTTAAGGTGAAGATAAAAAAACCGATTCCCAATCTAGTAGAAAAAATCAATATAGAAAAGATAACAGACCCGAGTACAAGAAAACTCTATAGCGATAGATTAAACCAGAAACTAGAAACAAATAAGATAGAAAACCTAAACATAGAACAAATGTGGGAAAATATGAAACGAGCCATGCTGGAAGCGGCAAACGAAGCGTTGGGAAGGAGAAAGGTAAACAAGAATAGAATTCCAACAAAAACACCTTGGTTCAACGATGAAGTAAAAGAACTTTCTGAACAAAAAAAGAAGGCATTCATAAAGTATAAAAACCACAACACGCCTGAAGAATATCAAAGGTACAAAGGAGTAAGAAATGAAGTGAACAGAGAAATAACAAAAATAAAACAGACCTATTGGGAAAGATACACCAAAGATTTAGAACACGACTTACACGGAACACAGAAAACAATATGGAGAACATTACAAAACCAAAAGAAACAAATTAACGAAAACGTAAAAATTAACAGCATAACAGAAGAACAATGGGTACGTCATTTCGAAACATTGTATGCAATGGAAGGAGAAAACCTGGAAAGAGAAGAAGAAATAGAAGGGGTGGAACTGGAAGAGATAGCACAAGAGGAGATAGAAGAAGCCATAAAAAGATTGAAAAATCGAAAATCACCTGGACCAGATGAAATATATAACGAACTCATAAAATACGCTGGACACACGCTAAACGCAAGGTTATGCGCACTATTTAATAAAATTCTGGTGACAGGGAAAGTACCAAAGGAATGGAAGAGCAGCTATACCATCCCCATTTTCAAGAAAGGAGATAGGAAAACACCAGACAACTATCGAGGAATTACATTACTCAATACAACACTAAAAGTATTAACATCTATTCTAAGAAACCGTATAGAACAACAAATTCCCATACAGGAAGAACAGCAAGGATTTAGAAAAAATAGAAGCACAACGGACGCAATATTTATGATTAGACAATTGAGCGAAAAAGCAATAGAATATGACAATCCAATGTATCTGTGCTTTGTAGACCTAACCAAAGCATTTGATAAAATTAGAAAAACGGATATACTAAAAATAATGACAAATAATAAAATCCCCTCACAAATAATAAATGTAATCAACGACATAAACACCAACAATACTACCAGAATAATAACGGACAAAGGAACCACAAAATCAATAAACATCAAAGCCGGTATAAGACAAGGAGATTCGCTTAGCCCTCTACTGTTTAATCTGACAATGGATCAGATAATTGTAACCATAAGAAGAAGGGAAGGTTACAAAATGGGAAATAAAAACATTAATATAATCTGCTACGCCGATGATGCAATTCTAATCGCCAACAATGAAGATAATTTACAAAAATTATTACACCACTTTAACATAACTGCAAAGAAATTTAACATGGAAATCTCCACCAATAAAACGAAAAGCATGGCAATAGCAAGGGAACCAACAAGATGCAAGCTGGAAATAGAAGGAAAGATCATTGAACAAATAATATGCTTTAACTATCTAGGAGTAAAGATATCTAGTAACCGGGATCTAAAAATGGAAACACAAACACAGACCACAAAAGTAGTACAGGTGGCGGGAGCATTGAGAACAATGGTTTGGAGAAACAGATTCATGAACATCGAAAATAAAACAAGAATTTATAAGGCAATGATAAGACCGATATTAACCTATGCAAATGAAACGCAAACTGAAACCAAAGCCACCAAACACAAAATGCGAGTAACAGAGATGAGAATATTGCGGTCAATTGCAGGAGTAACACTACGAGACAGAAAGAGAAACGCAGAAATCAGGAAAAAATGTAAGATCGAAGACGTAGTAAAATGGATGAAGAAGAGAAAGAAAGGATGGAATAACCATGTTCAACGAATGGACGAGAATAGGCTAGCCAAAATATGTAAGAATGAAAGACCAGCCGGAAAGCGACCACGAGGGAGACCACCAAAAAGGTGGTTTGAAAGTTGGAAATCGTCCTCCATGGAAGATTAGAACAGGCAACAGGACTAACTCCTAGTCTATAAAAGGAAGAAGAAGAAGAAGACTCCTGAGATGGATGTTCAACAAGGAACGTGACCTATATTAAAGTTTTAGTTTCCAGATTGATTTCTTTATACATTCTGATACATGTTTTTTAAATCTCAAGGAGGAATCGGTCCACAATCCCAGATTTTTTGCTACGTCATCAAAATTTATTGGGACATTATTGATGGAGATGTGCATATCAGTAATCAATTTCGCTCGGGCCTTGTTATTACCGAATAGTAAAGCAGTTGATTTATTAGGATTTAGAGCCAGATAATGATCACGGGAAATCTTGTGAATAATGTTCAATTCACTGTTGATTATTCGACAGCTGTTGAGCATATCTGTTGGGTGAAATGAATATAGGACCTGAGTATCATCGGCATACATTTTTAGATGACAATTATTAATATAATTATGGAAGTGTGCAGTATAAATGGTATATAAAATGGGGCCAAGTATAGAACCCTGAGTGACTCCACAGGTCAATGCCCTCAAGCTTGAAATGTGTCCTCTAAGAATAACACGCTGTTGTCTGCAACTAGGGTTATAGCGCGCGTATTTTTAAAAGTCTCATTACTTTTTGCCTAGAGTAGTAAATATCTTATTTGTATAAATAAAATATTATGTAAGATAGAACAAAAACCTGTCCCCATAACAAGTACACCTTTTTTTATACAGATAGTAGCGTGACATTGAAAGTCACGATTAATAACAAAACCGTTTTAAATTGGAACTTGTCTTTAAAAATAAGTAGAATAACTACAGCACAAAATGTAATAATGGCTTTAGTTATTGGCAATGCAACGCATGTGTTACATGACTGTACAATATTTATCATTTTCAAAAATATGTCGAAGATTAAAACATTAAATAAAAATTTACGCTAATAAGAATTACTTACTTGAGAAATCTTCCATCTCCACTCAGCAGGTCTGAAGATATTCAAATCTCCCTCGGAGAAATCTCGCCTCAACAACAGAATCAATCTGCAGTTTCTCACGAAAAGAGCATAGTGGTGTCTATTCATTTCTACAAAACAAATATTTTTTGTTAATTAAAATGGAATGATTTTTTTTTATTTTTTATGGAGTTTGTCAAGGAGTTAAATATTCGAAGTGCCGTATCGATCATAGATACATCGAGGTCATCAAACACGTGTACGAAAGAGCAAAAGATTATGTTAGGCTGCAAGATGATTTCCAAGACTTTGATAAAGCACGAGGTGTACGCCAAGGAGATGTCATATCAGCAAAGTTGGTGACATGGCATAAACATAGATGGCGAAAAACTAAACCATCTGAGATTCGCCGACGATATCTTAATGATCGCAGACGAAGCAAAGCAAATGCTACGGACGCTCAGGGAAGCATCGAACTCTGTTGGACTCAAAATCAACACCAACAAAACTCAATACACGACATATCTTGTTATGAGTGAGGCAATCAAGATAGGCGGAGTAAGCAAAGAGCAAGTAAGCTCTTATAAATACCTTGCTCACGAAATTTCTATTGGTAGAGACAACCAAACTCGTGAAGTATCGAGAAGAATAGGCCTAACGTCGGTGGATTTTGGAAAGCTGCGCAATATCTTTAAGTCAGACATTCCAATAAGCCTAAAAAAAGTATTTGGCCAGTGAGTGTTGTCTGAGTTTACATACGGGGGGTAAACACTTACCCTCACAAAGAACACTACAAATAGAATAAGTATCGCGCAGAGAAAAATGAAGAGGTCGATGTTAGGTATATCGCTAAGAGACAGGATCCCAAATAAAACATTCAGGGAGATGTCCGGAGTGACAGACGCGGTTACTCGTACAACAACCTTAAAATGGAACTGAGCCGGTCATGTGGCGCGACTTTCGGACAATCGCTGGACAAAGAGGATACTTGAGTGGAGACTGCGCCAAGACGCATACAGAGGCTGTCCATCAACTAGATGGACCGACGACATCAAAAGAGTAAGAATCAACTGGATAGAGGCAGCACAGGATTGGCAAGGCTACTGGAGACCTATGTCCAGCAGTGGACGCGATTGGTCGATTGATGATGTTCAACTTACGTTCCTTTTTTCTTTCTTTAAAATTTGTATAAAATATCACTATACGCAATATTTTGGTTCTTCGAGCCATAATGCCGCAACACTTGGTTTGGTTAGGTTGGGTTAGGTTCGTTTAAAGAGATTTATGAGTGGTCTTCCAAAAAAGATTGAACCTCTTTCGAGTGACAGTTACAACAGACAGTGACATTGAGCGAGGGATGTTGGCAGGGAAACAAATGAATGTGGCCCCGTATAATTTTATGAGCAGTCGGAACGTCTCAAAGAGGTCACAACTAGCGGTGCATAGAGAAGTGTCGTAAGTAGTAAATGATTGGGTTTGGCGGAAGAAGCATGAAAGTAAGATCAATGCTGCGGAGAGTAGAAGTATATCTGGAATGACTCTGATGAATAAAGTAAGAAATCGTGAAATAAAGGAACGCTGTTATGTGAAAGAAGATGTATGAAAGTGCTGATGAAAGTAAAAGAAGCGAGAGACGTGTGTAAGAACCTTAAGCAAGTGGAAAGAAGTGGTTTCTGCTCAGGGGCGTAGCCAGTGTAAAAGTATTGGAATTAAAATGGTTTTGTTACTGTATCGAGAATTTAAAATTATGAAATTATGATGGATCTTTCCTTTAACAAAATTTTGTCAGCCCACCCCTATTTAATATCAAATCTTTTTTTCGAGCTTTAGTCTTGTAAAATAAAAATATTAAAATCACTGTTTATTTAAAAACATTTCTTAATCTTAAAGTTTCTTCCTAGAACCAATAGATTCGGTGAAAAAAATATAAAATACATCATGATTTTTATTCTTTATTAAATAATAAACTACGTATTGAGAGAGGAAAACAGTAAAGATGGAAAATGCAAGAATAAAATACGATTCATAATAAAAGTTGAATATTACCGCCCCAGCCAAAATTAAAATGTAATTTTACTCACCACCTCTTAGCGGTGATATCTCGGACGGGGGTGGGCTGATGAAATTTTGTTGTAGAAAAGATCCACATAATTTCTTACGGACAATCATCTCCTAAGCTTTATTGCATGAATTTAGAAACGCTCTGTGTAATCAGAAACCTTAATGTACCCCAAGATGTTAAGGTGCCCATTCACGTTTATTTCTAGTTATTATCTTTGTCTCCTGACAATTTAATTTAATCCAAGCTCTACCACGTGTCAAAAAATATGCTAAATATATTAGGGGGCGTCCATAAATTACGTGAGATGTTTAAGGGGAGGAGGGGGTCGAGTCAAATCTCATCTAATCTTACGTTGGAGAGACGGCAAATATCACGCAATTTTTTTTCTGATTGAAACAAAAAAAAATTAGAGTAGATATTCTTTTTTTTAATCACAGTAGTCACGATTTATGTATTCTATTGTTAAATTTTTATTACACTTATAACTCTCAGCAATATTGATTACTAGTCTTAACTAGAGTCGTAAATAAAAGCACGAAGCAAATTTTTTTTTTCTTTTTACAATAACAATCCAACGCGTTTACGTAAGAAACCCACATTTCGAAAAATCTCACGTGAGATTGTGGAATGGGGTAGGGGGTTGAATAAAATCTCACGACATCTCACCGGGGGGGGGGGGAGGTAGATACAGAAAATTTAAAAAAACACCTCACGTAATTTATGGATGCCCCCTTAAATATATATTAAAATGAATCCATTTTAATAAAAATGTATTCAAAGTACTTACTGTGATCATCTGCCGTACAGAAAATGTGTTCTTTTAGATGCTTATCTTGATTCGGATGTTGTCCGTGTCTCATCCATGTTGATATGGTGAATGTTGTGGGCAATTGATGTTCTAAAACTGATGTAGGAATTGTCACTGCCGTAGTAGTACCTACAAAAGTATTTAATAAATATTTTTAGAAAAAGCGTCTATCAAAACAATAGAAAAATGTCAACACTATCTATATAAACAAGACCTATTGCTATTCCTTATCGAGTAGTTTTTTTTTCAAAGGTCTCAAAATCTACCATGTGAAGTTAAAACTCTATAACGTAACACGCACTTTAACAGCTGAAAATGGTTGCAATAAACAAAAAAAAATGCGTGAGCAACGGAGTCAGAGGGTAGTTTTTAGGGGATGAAAAGGTGTGAAAAAATGCATTACCGCGATGTACGGCTAATTAAAAAAATGTACAATAGGAAAGTTGTAAATTATAAAAAAGTCTTTAACTTTTATAAAGGACATTTTTCAACATAACCTTAAAATTTTCGAGAAAAAACCGATGTTTTTTTTCGTGTTTTGTTTTTTATTTTCGCAAAAATAATTCAAATTTGATCAAAATTGGTAATACATACATATAGTCACGCCTTTTTCCCGTAGGGGTAGGCAGAGACCACTTCCTTCCACTTCCGCTACGGTTCTTACATACATCTTTTGCTTTCTCTTCTTTCATCAGTGCTTCTCATACATGCTCGTCGATTGCTGGTACTCTTGACCTGGCCTTTCTTCAAAACAATGGTAATCTGATCGAGATATGTTTGCCGAGGTCGACCACTACCGACTTCATTCACACTCGCCTTATTAGTTTATTTCGCCAATCATCCTTCATCCATCCTTTCTATCTTTGTAACCACATCTTCTTTTACACCACAGCGTTCCCATATCTCATTATTCTTCACTTTATCTAACCAAGTCACTCCGGCTATACTTCTCAGACTACTCATCTCCGCAGCATTTATCCTATTTTCATGCTTTTTCTGCCAAACCCAATAATCACTACCATACTTAAGTGTATGCACAGCCAGACGTGCCTTTTTTGACACTTTCTGGCTGTTCATGAAGCTACGCAGTACCCCATTCATTTGTTTTCCTGCCAACACCCTTCGCTCAATGTCACTGTCATACATTCCATCTCTCGTAAACTTTGAACCCAAGTATACAAACTCGTTTACTTGGCCCACTCTTTCGTCCTTAATCAGAACTTCACAGTTTGTCATGCTTTTTTCTCTTACAAAAACCATTACTTTCGTTTTGATTACATTTATTTTCATCCCTTTGATTTTCAGGGCATCATGTATAACATTAACCATCGCCTGCAACTCATCTTCAGATGACGCCAATATGACTTGATCATCGGCGTAAAGAAGGCATTTGACAATCAAATTATTAATTTTTAATCTATACGCACTCCCTTTAAAATCTTTTAAACAATCATCTATGTATGAGTTAAACAAGCCATGGCGAAGCCACAGATCCCTGTCTCACATCTTTTTCGATGTTAAACCAATCCGTGTAAGCTCCGTTTATACTGACACAAGCAGTGGTAAAACAATAAATTGTATACAGTGTGGAACAGCCAAATGGAATGAATTCGATAACGAATAAATGAGAGCGTGTTGGGAAAAACGCTAGGACAAGTCGATTTGTATATTTAGATGCGCATTTTTTTTTTAAAAAAAAATTATATAGGGTGTGTCATGTGACAGTGGCCGATACCAACTTTCTTATTTTAAATACAACCCCCTGTAATGGGGCGGTGCTTCATCTTGCTGAAACCATAGTATATTGGCAGGAACTTGTGGGTTTGCTGGATCAGGATATAAGTTTGTCAAAGTTGGCACGACATTATTTTGGAGCAGTTCTAAATATTTATCTCCATTCAATTTGCCATCAATGAAAAAGGGACCTACAATATGATTTCCAACAATTCCGGTCCAAACATTAACTTTTTCAGGATATTGCGTATGTTCCTCTCTCACCCAGTGAGGATTCTCATTAGACCAATAGCGGCAATTTTGACGATTAACATGACCGTGAAGTGTAAATGTGCTCTCATCAGAAAACAAAACATCTTCTAATTGGATCACATTGTTATCTAACATTTTCATCATTTGTTCACAAAAATACGTTCTCCTGTCGAAATCGTCTTCCATGAGCTCCTGAAAACATCTGAAAACACTTAATATTTCCGAAACAGTTGAAGATAGGTATGGGACATTATACATGAATTATGTCTAGAATTTTCTGAAAAATCCAACAAATAAATAATATACAGGGGGTTGTATTTAAAATAAGAAAGTTGGTATCGGCCACTGTCACATGACACACCCTATATAATTATTTTATTTGAAAAAAATGCGCATCTAAAAATACAAATCGACGTGTCCAAGCGTTTTTCCAACACGCTCTCATTTATTCGTTATCGAATTTATTCCATTTGGCTGTTTCACACTGTATGTCAGAAAGTTACTAAAATAATTTCAGAAACAATACTGATAGAATGTGCATTGTAAACATTGTGATGATTAATTGTAAATTGTTAATTATAAATTATAAATTCTACTATTATAAATAAATAAAAAAATTAAATAAAAATGTGCACCAAATTTTGTGTTGTATTAACTTTAATATGACATTTTTACTAAATTAAATAAATTCAAACAACTTTATGATACAAATAAAATTAGAATATAAAAATTTAAAAATTAGCGGCAAAGTTTATACCATAAATGATAAACCAAGTTTTCGGATTTGTTATTTTAGTAGTTGCCCCATGAAGCGTTGCAAAAAAAATCGTCCCTAACTAGCAGGATATAAAATTTCAAGTATTATAGTTGGTCTATTTATAAATTTTATTACTTAGCTTGCTAAAAAGTTCAGTCGCCATTGATTTTTATAAAGGTTAAGGCTTCGTTTAAAAACTCTTTTGACCTATTCTGGTATAGAATGATATAGTTCAAGTTAATGTATAATAATACAATACAATGTGTTTTTTTATTATATTTTCTATGAGATAAAAACTTTTATACATGCGTTCGTGTAAACACACCTTGAATAAATAATAAGTCTTGATGACGATTTTATCACAATCGAAACTTTTCAAATAAATCTTGCAGTTTTATCTTTAAAAACCATAAAACTTTGACAAGAGAAGTTAAATTGTTTTCTTCATTTTTCCAAGCAACAACATCTTCTTCTTAAAGTGCTATGCAGATTCTTGCGTAGGCGTCCATCGCTTCTTTTATTATATACATACATACATACATAAAGTCACGCCTTTTTCCCATAGGGGTAGGCAGAGACCACTTCCTTCCACTTGCTACGGTTCTTACACACATCTTTTGCTTCCTCTACTTTCATCAGTGCTTTCATACATGCTCTTCGGTTGTTGGTACTCTTGACCTGGCCTTTCTTCAATGTTGATCTGATCGAGATATGTTCTCCGAGGTCGACCTCTACCGATTTGTCCATTCACACTCGCCTTATAAATTTGTTTCGTCAATCTTCCTTCATCCATCCTTTCTACGTGTCCAAACCATCTAAGCATTCCTTTATCTATCTTTGTAACCACATCTTCTTTTACATCACAGCGTTCTGTTATCTCACTATTCTTAACTTTATCCAACCGAGTCACTCCGGCTGTACTTCTATTAATGGCAGCATTTTGCAGTGCCTGGAAGTCCCGTATTCCTGCCCATTGTCGTATGTTTCGTAGCCAGGATAATTTTCTTCTACCTACTCTGGACGTTGGAAATGATAACGTTCCCCACGTAGTATGTGTCCAAGATAGCCAGTTTTTCTTCTTTTGATGTTTCCGAAAAGTTCACGGTCTACTAAACTAGCTCTTCTCAGTATGACCTCGTTCGTCACATGGTCAACCCACGATACTCTTAGCATTCGTCGCAGGGTCCACATCTCGAAGGCCTCAAGTTTGTTGTTAATTGCTGTTTTCAACGTCCATGCCTCGACTCCGTACAAGAGAACGGACCAGACGTAGCACTTTACCATCCTATATCTGAGACTGAGATTTAAGTTTTTATCTGTCAAAAAATGTTTAAGTCTTAAGAACGTTGTTCGAGCTTGCTCGATTTTGCACTTTATTTCCTGATCTGGGTCCCATTTTTGGTTGATCATGCATCCCAAGTATTTAAATTGAGTGACTTGTTCAATGCTCTCTCCATTTATGGATATAGTCGTATTTGGAGTATCGTGTTAATTTTCAGACCCAATCATACACTTTCTTCATTGACCTTATCTAGTAGAGTTTGTAGATCATTTGCACTATCCGTCAATATCACGGTATCATCCGCATATCGAATATTGTTTATGGGAATTCCGTTTACTTTAATGCCTACGGGACTGTCGGAGATTGACTCAGTGAATGCTATTTCCACATACAAGTTAAACAACATCGTAGACAAGATGCACCCTTGGCGGACGCCCTTTTTTATTTCAAAATCCTCAGTTGTTCCTGCATTCTGAATTCGGATTTCCGCTCTTTGGTTCCAGTACAACATAATATGCAAAAATATAGCTCCATAAATTTTTAAGGAAAATAAGAATTCTATTGAAATATTAGTTCGTTACTGCTACGAAAATGCCACACCGTATTGAGTCGATTTCGAAGCGCGTGTGCGATATCTTCGAAAATGCAAATAAAGGACCCTTTATCTACTGCGAGGGAAGCTCTCAAAGTGAAATACTAACTACTTACCGTCAAATTCAAACATCTGATCGCTCTCATGACCCTCGTCTGAAATGAGTGGTTTAGTCCATTCGGCTCCGACTCCCGGATTCGGCAAAAGATCGATGGCAGATGGCGAAGCTCCACATAATTTTCTTTGCGACTGAACGGAATAAGTGTCCCTGTCGCAGCCTTTTCCGATGTGCCTGTAACAACGGATGCCATTTTTATTAACGGATCGACTGCAGAATGTCCATATACACACAAATTTATTAGAGAAACATTCATTTTGATGGATAACTCTTGGACGCTCTTTAAATCGAAAAAAATTTATTTTTGATTGATAACTTTTCGAACTTTTTTTAAACGAGAAACATTTATTTTGATGGATAGCTCTTATAACTTCTTTTAACCGTTACTTTTCTCTTATATTGTAGTAAATGCCTTCAATAAATGACACCCATAAAAAACATTCTGGTCAACATTTATCCGAGACTATGTTCCTTCCTGATGTTTTATTTCAAAGTAGTAAATACCTTCAACTTATGCAACACATAAAACAAACATGACCCTAACTGATTGCAGCATAAACACATATTTATTAGAAAAACATTTATTTTGATGGATAACTCTTGTAACTTTTTTTAATTTTTACTTTTCTTTTGTACGATAGTAAAGGCATTCAATTTATGCAACACATATAACAAAAATCTCCCTAAATTAATGCAACACAAACACCATTTTATTAGAAAAACACTTTGAACATTGGGATCTAACCAGAGAGAGTGAATTTTATAAAATACATGCATACATATATTCATGCCTTTTTTCCGTAGGGGTAGGCAGAGACTACTTCTTTCCACTTGCTACGGTTCCTAGACACATCTTTTGCTTTCTCTACTTTCATCAGTGCTTCTCATACATGCTCGTCGATTGCTGGTACTCTTGACCTGTCCTTTCTTAAAAACAATGCTGATCTGACCGAGAGTCATTACTCTACAGATATTTCCATGGCAGATGCTCCAGAGAAATAAAAACTCTTGTACCACCATTGGCCACATTCGGCCGAAGAACTCGGCACGCTGATCAGTCTCACCCATTTACTCTCAAGATTGACACTACAAGGACTAATCTTCATCAAGAATCCTTCTTTTACAGGGCTGCTACGGAATGGAATAAGCTTCCAAAATTAGTTTTTCCAGAGAACTAGGACCTGCAACTTTTCAAAAAGCGTGTCCACAATCATTACCTTTATATAATTCCTTCCCCTTCTAATAGTCGCAGTGCGGGCCGTCCGCGGCCCACACGATAGGTCTACCCTTTTTGCGACTATTTTCATTAAAAAAAAAAGATATGTTCGCCGAGGTCGACCTCTACCGACCTGTCCATTTACTCTCCTCGGTCCTATTACCCTCACATGGGTTTGGTGCTATTCACACTCGCCTTATAAACTTGTTTCGTCAATCTTCCATCATCCATTCTTTCTACGTGTCCAAACCATCTAAGCATTCCTTTACCTATATTTGTAACTACATCTTCTTTTACACCACAGCGTTCCCTTATCTCACTATTCTTTACTTAATCCAACCGAGTCACTCCGGCTATACTACTCAGACTACTAATCTCCGCAGCATCAATCCTATTTTCGTGCTTTTCTACCAAACCCAACATTCACTACCATACATAAGTGTAGGAACCAACACTCCTCTATGCACCGCCAGACGTGCCTTATTTGACACTTTCTGGCTATTCATAAAGCTATGCAGTGGCCCATTCATTTGATTTCCTGCCAACACCCTTCGCTCAATGTCACTGTCATACTTTCCATCTCTAGTAAACTTTGAACCCAAGTACACAAATTCATTTACTTGGCCCACTCTTTCGTCCTTAATCAGAACAGTTTGTCATGTTTTTTTCTCTTACAAAAACCATTACTTTCATTTTGCTCACATTTATTTTCATTCCTTTGATTTTCAGGGCATCATTCATAACATTAACCATCGCCTGCAACTTCTCTTCAGATAACGCTATATGATTTGATCATCGGCATAAAGAAGGAATTTGACGATCAAATAATTCATTTTTTTTTGGATATTAATTTTTGCACGCACTTTTCCTAGTGAGGCCTCAGCCCAAGTTGTTTGATAAATAGTTTCTGAGATATGTTAATCAGACACCTGGTACAAAATTGTAAAAATAAACGAAAGTTCGACAAAGCAACTGCTGTCAATTGCACAATTATGTGGGTTTATTGACTACAACTCGCATTTCTGAGAAAGGGATGAAGGACATCTAATTCTCGTTTGCTAGTGGCACTCTCAAGGGATAAATTATTTGCTTCGTGCAACCCAAACAATTTAAAATACGTAAACTGAAAAAATATCGTGTCCTGCGTCCAGTTGGGAGGTTCCCCAAGACGGCTGCCGAAAATATCCTAGAATCGACGAAGACAAAGAGAAATGGTCATTTTTTAACCCTTATAATACCAAGCGGGGTGAAAATGCACCCCACATGTACTTTTTTGTATATATCTAAGCCAATTATATTTTGTTTTATTTCCTCTTTTTAGTAGCTGCATTTTTTAGGTTCCAAATGTAATTTACCTAACTACTTCCATCATCTTCAAAAAAAGAATATTCTTCAATGTTTGCTTTTACAAAACATTGTACATTAGTGTCTTATGTGCCGAAAAAGAACAAAACCGTTATTTTGTTATCAACCGAGCATGACGATGACAAAGTAAGTAATAAGGAGTCAGACTACAAACCAGATATTGTCTTGCATTATAATAGTACTAAAGGAGCTGTAGATGCAACAGACCAAATGGCAGCAAAATATACCACTCAAAGAAAAACTCTTAGATGGCCCATGGTACTTTTTTACCATATTATCGATATTGGAGCTATAAATGCCTATAAAATATGGAAAATTCAAAAATCCAAATTACGGGTCTGGGCACTTAGATGCAAGAAGAAAATATCTTCAGTTGGGAAAGGAACTGGCCAAGGAAAATATGATTTATAGATTTAGAAATACTAATGGTTTGCAAGCAAGCATTCAAGAAAATATTCTTAAAGTTGTTCCAGAATTGGAGCAAAATAACCTTCAACAAGACCTCTAGGAACTCAAGGTAGATGTTTTCTCTGTGAAAGAACCAAAGATAGAAAATCAAGACAACGTTGTGAAAAATGTGAGCGTTTTGTTTGTGTAAATCACTCTGAAAAAGAAATTTTTTGTATCCCATGTAAAGCAAAAAATTAAAATTAATTTTGAATACCTAATTAAGGTTTGTTTATTTTTTAGTAACTAAATTGAAATAAAAATAGATACAAAATAATTTATTTGCGTTTTTTTTTCATTTTACTTAAAAAAAGTGTAAAAATTACAAAGATAGACAAAAAAAAATGGGGTGCAAATGAACCCCGCTTGGTATCGCACGTATGTAAAAAAGCTTGGTATTATAAAGGTTAAAAGGGTCTTCTTGTGAATAAGTATTATTTTGTTTTTACTAAACTTAAAAATACAATCATTGTCCAAAAAATGCCCAACATTTTAACGTACAACAAGTGTTAATTATTTTTAACAATAACACAAAAGGTTTCTAGATATAATTAGAGAATCTAAACGTGCGCGGTATTTCGTGTTATTTTTATTCTTTCCAGGATGTTGAACTTCAACTTGTGCAAATAGCCGGAAATTACACAAAATCATTATAATTAAAATGGATATTTTATATTTGTGCGTCTAATTACTGTAAATTGTTATAAAAAGTGTGTTCATTGACGTTGTTAGAATTCTATGAATCTTAACCAGAAACAAATTTTTAATATACCCATTTTTCAAAACGCGACGATCCTCTTACATTACTCAACGGTCAGAACGATCGGGAGTCGCCCGAACATTCCCGAAATATACGGTCACCGTTAGTTACTTAACAACTACATTACGTTACATAACATTACATTACAATCTTGCGGTTGGGCCTTTGGTGTCGGCACCTATGTCACATAGATCTTTTGATCCTCTGTGACTACCGCTGTGTCTTCAGGGCATCAGAATTCTAGTCCGCTGATTTTGGCAAACCTTAGGCCCTGTCTCTTTTAGATCGCTTGGATCCATAATCATACGGCCCCAGGTTTGATACCTGTACCCCGCTAGCATCGGGCAGTAACACAGAATGTGTATACTGCTCTCCTCCTTTTCTCCGCATAGTCAGCAGTTTTTCTCGGCCGCCAGCTTAAGTTTGAAGAGGTGCGCCCTTAGTGCGATGTGTCCTGTGAGCAGGCCAAGCGTGCTGCTTAGTCTACTCCGGTCCATCGTCCAGAGTGCGTCAGCCCTCTTCTGAAGAGGTCTTTTTTTATCAGCTGTTTTGATGTTCTGAAGCCAGTATTTGCATTCCACTGAGCAATATGTTCTTGTTCAAGGATTATTTTCAATAAATGTTTTGCTTCGGCAATTGGCAATCCGACCAACTGGCTTCTTGGTTCCACCAGGGTCCCGTTTCTTGCCAGTTCATCGGCTACCTCGTTGCCGTTTATCTCTGTGTGCCCAGGAACCCATGTAAGAGTGACTTTGTTTACCGTCTCTAACTCAGTGAGGGCTTGCATGCAGTCCCACACCACCGATGATGTTGTGGTGCAACTCACGAGGGCCCCAATGGCCGCGCGACTGTCAGTGGGAATATTAATCTCACTGTTGGTCACTCTGTTTTCTGTCAGGTGCGTAGCGCAACTGAGTATAGCATAGACCTTAGCCTGAAAGACCGAGGTGTATTTCCCCAGGGGTATGCTTTCACTGTGGTTGCAGGATGCTCCAAACACACCTGCCCCGTAGCGTCCCTGGTACCCTGATTTGATGGATATTAATATTTTTAGGTGTGAACCAAATTTTGAGGTTATTGAGAAATTAGAAGATTATTGATGTCCAATTTATAAGAGATTGTTAGTCTGAGAAAAGTGATTTGATGCAAGGTCCTTCACTTGCCAAATAAATAATTCTTTTATTCAGCAGACTGGTAAATCAATATTTAATTTATCACCTTTTATTTTCTTATTTTTATATCTACATAGCTATGAAAAAAAACATATAACTTACAATTAAATAAATAAATCATCAAAAAAATTAACCGCCCCAGGTTAATAAATCATACAGGCCAATTTCTCTTCTACCAATCGTATCAAAACTCCACTCCAATCAGTAACAGCCAGAATTTTCCAGGTATGATTTTTTAATATAACATTTAACTGAACACATATCCGCTATAACGCTTTTCTTAAATCATTATTCAATCACTAACTTTAAAAATCTATTAAAAGAACGTATAATACCCTTTTATTATCAGTAAACGAGATTTTATAGGTTTCGCATATTCCTCGTCGGTCAGTGATAAAACTAATTAATTTTGATTAACAGAATCGAATTTATTCGTATGTATCTCCAATATCCTGTGTAACGGCATCTCCCAACGGGTGATGCGAGGCAATTAACATTGATTTCCCATATAAGCTGACGAATCCTCTTTCAATTATTACTGTTAAATTCATTGCCAAAATGTACAATTTGGTTTTCCTATACTATCATAAAATTAACTGGTTTAACGTCAAATTAAAATATGTTTAACCAAATTAGCTACATTGTTTTCAAACGTATTAATCTGAAATAAATTTCAGCTGAAAGTGAACACATACTTGTACGTTTAACTAGGAATCAAGAAAACTTCACGATTGGGAAATTTTATGTATCGATAAAAATGAGATTAAGTTTTGTATAAAAAAATTAGTCTTATAAAAATTGAGACTCTTTAAACAAGAATGGGCATCCCCTTTAAAAAAGATGAGTACCTTTTATAAAAAAGTTTGCTTTTTTAAAAATGAGACTCATTTATAAAAATTAAGCCTTTTTTATAATAAAATGAGTATCTTTTATATACGATACTATTAATAAAAATGAGCCTTTGTTAATGTGAGCATATTTTATAAAAAAATGAATAAAATATATAAAAAATTTGCTTTAAACAAACTGAGCCTTTTTTATTATAACAAAAAATTTAATAAAAATGAGCCTCTTTTATAATAAATTAACATTTTTAAAAATTGGTCTATGATTATCTTTTACAAACGAAACTTTTAATAAAAGTAAGCCTCTTGTTAAAAATTGGTCTCTTTTATAAAAAGTGAGCAACCTTTATAAAAAAAATGAGTCTTTTTTAAAAAATGAGTTCCAAAAAAAATAAACATTGTTTATTTAAAAGAGCTTCTTTTAATACAATGACCATTTAAAAAATGATTATTTTAAAAAAAATTAGCTTTTTTGAAAAAATGAGCTTATTTATTCCCTAACGTTTATATTCTCGTTTACAAAAAGTGAGGTTTTTTTTAAAAAAATTAGTCTCTTTAATAAAAAATGAGCCTGTTTGAAAAAAAATGGACCTTTTTAATATAAAAATGCCTCTGTTATAATAAAATGAGCATCTAATATGATAATTTAAAAAAAATTAGCTTCTTTGAAAAAATGAGCCTGTTTGAAAAAAAAATGGACCTTTTTAATATAAAAATGCCTCTGTTATAATAAAATGAGCATTTAATATGATAATTTAAAAAAAAATTAGCTTCTATGAAAAAATGAGCCTGTTTGAAAAAAAAATGGACCTTTTTAATATAAAAATGCCTCTGTTATAATAAAATGAGCATTTAATGTGATAATTTAAAAAAAATAGCTTCTTTGAAAAAATAAGCTTCTTTATTTCTTAATGACCTAACTTTACTACCCGATGATTTTATCGATAAAGATTTGTTTTAAAACGATTCTCCGTATTTATTTTGGGATCTTCAACATTGTTTAATACAATAATAAAATTGCAACGTCATATATTCATAAGCAAACAGTGTGATATTATTATATACGAAGACGTAGTTTAGAAAATTTGTAAATCATCATTCCGATTAAAATTTTTTGTTAATTAGCAATGCTGATGTGTTGCAAATGATGCGGCGTAAGTAGTGGTTGCTTTTTAACTTTGTGGTGGGGCGTGGGGGGATGATTTTTTAGTCATTTTAGTTTTCCCTTTATGCCAGCAAAGTTCGAGCATTTCTTTAAATTTTTTCTTCCCTCAAGAGATATTGTTCGCAATTTATTGACGTTATCTATGATAACGATATAGTCTTTACAAAAATTATGTGGAGGGAGATAACCGAAGGTCAAACACATTCCGAAAACGAATATGCAGCAACGAGTTGTCGTCATTCACAGAACAAAACTTGCAATATCGACTGTGGTTTGCTGTATTTGTAAAAAAAAAACAAAAACGTATCGAGAAATAATTGTTTTCGAAGTTCGGATAAAAAATGTGAAAAAATAAAAATCGCAAACAAGTGATAGTGTTTACCTCGAAGCCAATGTCAATGGCAATGACTGTGAGCAAGGTTGTCGATGTTGAGATTCTGTTAGTTACAAATAGGAAGTAATAACACTGTTGGTGTTCGTTCAGTTATATTTTTGGAAAATCACGTAAGTAATGTTCATCGAAGATTATTATTACTTACGTATCTTATTTATCAGCACAATCATCTGATTTGGATATTTATTTAATATTAGTTGGCGTTTTTAAAACAAAAACAATAGCAATTATACAAGACAAAATAAACTACTGGAAAAAATTAACGCAACGACATATTAAATCATATAAATTGCTAAAATAAATTAATTTTAATAATTTTTTATGACTATTTCACGCACTTTTCAAATAAACCAATCGGGAGCTCTACTACAGTTCGGATTATCGATAACACCAAACTTGACTCTTGACTCTGATTGGCCCATCAAGTTCGGTGTTTTCAGATTTGTGTATGTGACATATAAACGTCAAATATAAATAATAACGCACGTATTTAAAATTGAGCAGATTTGGAAAAAAATCCCATCGAATTAACCAACGAAAGAATTATTGAAAATGTACCGAAAAATACGAAGCATTGTATATAGTAACTGTATCATTTATAATTAAAATTGAAAATTATTTAAGTACGTTATGTTAATACTGGTATAATTTAATATGTTTTTCGTTGGATGCCAATTGTATCCCGTTTATTAAACTTTATTAATTTCTCTGATCAATTTCTTAACTTTTTTGCTTATTTCCTCTAATTCTGCCGAATTCCAGATTTTTTTTACCATTAACTTTGTTTGTGAAATAGACTAATAAAATGCCACTCGTGATTGAATTTATCTCATTAGTCTGTCTTTTATTTCATAATTCAACTGAGTTGCTTGAAGAAAACACCACGAGTCCGCAGGACGAAAAATAATAAAATCGAAAAATGTATCCCGCCTTACGAAAATAAGAATTTACCATTCAGTGATAACACCTATAATAATGTTACCAACCGGTCCTGTTTATTTATCGGCATCCGAGCATCGACTACAATGAGGGTGCATATTAATGAGCCCTTTGTCGCCTACCGCATCCGTCTAATAAACTCTCGCCGCGCCTAGAGACTTCTAGATGGTTCTATCGCAATCATCATCATCATCAGTCAACCATCTCGAGACGTAGGTCTCTCTCGGTCTTGTGCTGCCAGTATCCAGTTGCTGTGACAGCGTTTCAGATCATCGGTACATCTTTTTGGTGGACGGCCTCGGTTTCGGTAGGCTTCTTGTCTCGGCCTCCACTCTAATAATCGTTTTGTCCATCTGTTGTCCGTCATTCTGGCGACATGTCCTGCCCAATTCCACTTGAGGGTTGTTATCTTCTCTATCGCGTCTAGAACTCCTGTTCTGCGTTAAATTTCTCAGTTTGGAATTCGTTGTCTGAGAGAGATACCCAACATGACGCGTTCCATAGCCCTTTGTGCTACCGAATTTTGTGCACTATTTTGTTTGTAAGTGTCAGGGTTTCTGCTCCATAGGTAAGAACCGGCAGCACGCACTCATTGAATGTTTTCCTTTTAAGGCTTACTGGGATATCTAATTTAAAAACTTAATTAAGTTTGCCGAAAGCTACCCAGGCCAATCTGGCCAGTCTAGTTTAGTTCGATGGTTTGGTTATCTCTTCCAAGGCAAATCTCGTGTCCTAGGTATTTGTAAGAAGTAGTCTGATTGATGGCTGCTCCAGCAATATTCATGCTTTCGCTGAGCACAGCAATACCCAATAAAAACTTATATAGAATTGAAAGAACTATATAACCAGCCAGATATAGTGAAAATAATAAAGTCAGAAAGATTGAGATAAGCCGGCAATGTTAAGAGAGAAAATCAACGTGTCGTCAAGTTGATATAGGAAGAGACCCCGGAAGGAAAACGACCGCTTGGAAGACCAAAAATGCGGTGGAAGATAATATTGCGGCGGATTTACGGACTTATGCTGGACTGGATCATATCGTCTACATTATTCCAGTCATTTAAAAGCTGTTGGATCGGTAACGCTATAGTGACAATGCTTTCAAGAAAGGAGTTCGGAAATTGTTCAATTATTACTGTTTTATTTTTTTTTATTCCCTCCAAATAATAGGTTTTTTCAAAGCTCTCAAAATACGCGTTTGTTTCGGTAATGACTTCTTCATTCGACTCAAATCTCTTACCGCCCAGCCATTTCTTTAGGTTTGGAAACAGAAAGTAGTCGCAGGGGGCTAAATCTGGAGAATATGCTGGATGGGGTAGCAGCTCGTATCCCAATTCGTGGATTTTGGCCATCGTGACTAGACAAGTGTGCACACGTGCATTGTCTTGATGGAACAGCACTTTCTTCTTCTTAGCCAAATGCGGCCGTTTTTGCTTCAAATCGACGTCGAATCTGTTCAAAAGCTTTGAATAATATTCGCCGGTGATCGTTTTACCTTTCTTGAGGTAATCGATGCGAATGACACCGCGTACATCCCAAAAAACTCTGGCCATGACCTTGTTGGCTGACAGACTCTGTTTCGCCTTTTTTGGTCCACGTTCACTCCGAGCAACCCACTGTTTCGATCGTTCCTTGATCTCTGGCGTGTTGTGATGGATCCATGTTTCATCCACAGCAACAAAACGGCGCAAAAATTCGTCCAGATTACGGCTGAACATCGCTAAACACTCTTTTGAAGTGGTCACACGATTGCGCTTATAGTCTAGTGTGAGCAATCGCGGCACCCATCTCGCAGAGAGTTTTTTCATGTTCAAATATTCGTGTAAAATATGAAGTACCCATTCAGTTGAGATACCTACTGCATGAGCCAACTCACGCACTTTCATTCTCCGATCATCCAATATCATTTCATGGATTTTATCGACGATTTCCGGCGTGATCACTTCTTTTGGGCGACCTGGACGTTCGGCGTCACTAGTGCTGGTACGCGACCACAACGGAACTCTGTAAACCACTTCTTAACCATTGAAATTGATGGTGCCGAGTCCCCGTAGTATTTATCAAGTCTTTACTTAGTTTCAGTGATGGATTTTTTACTTAAACAGTAATGCTTAATCAGCACACGAAATTCACTTTTTTCCATTTTCGTAAAAATTCACGAGGTTGTCTGCTTTGAACGATTATCTCGAGAAAAAAAAATGATATCGACGTGAGACCAATTGCATTCGTCGCATAATTACACAACTAATTACCGATTAGATTTTCACAAAATTGGTTAAGTTTTTTTTGTGGAGAATCAAAGAACTGAAAAAAATGGTAAACTACCTGAATTTTGCAATTTATAAATTATACTTAAATATTGCTACTAACAAATGATTATTGATCATAATGATTAAAATTTTTTTTAATTGTTATAAACAATTGAAAATAACTCCCGCTTATGAAATGATAAAAAAGTTTGATCTTAAATCGTTTATTTTTTATATTTTCTTCACTTGGGTGATAGTTCCAGTTTGAATTAGAAACTCGTAATATATGAATTTGAGTACAGATTTCGTCTGTCTCTGGGTATAAACTTCACGTCTTTCGCGTAATTTGTAGAGAACGCGAGACCAGTAGCAGAAAAATGTAAAAAAACTTTTTAATATTCGCTCAAACGTGCGAACAGACTGAAATGGATCCTCAAAACAATTTTTAATTTTCTTAGTGCGATGCAGCTGCAGCATGCGAATTTCCTTCGGCAGATTTGAAATCGTAATTTGTTTACAAGAATTTGTATATTACGTAAATATTATGAATGATAAGATAAGGCTTTGTTATCTGTTAAAAATGTTAAAATGACTGTGCGAAAATTGTTAAACCACATCAATTTTGAAAAAAAATTCGGGTTGTTCATGATGACAAAATTACAGTTTTTTACGATAAATGTTTGAAACGACATGAAATATGACTTGCTTTAATTTTTTTTTAAAAAGCGATGTCTAATATCACAATACTTTAAATGAAATCGAGTCTACAGACAACAACAAAAATCTTTTATGAAAGTAAGTTATACCAATTAAAGGCTCTATTATGAATGGAGTACAGTAATGGATATATAGCACTCTTATTAAAGATTTGTGAAGCGTTAGAAAAATTAGCTGACGAGTAGTATTTTTAACGTGGTGGAATTGCAATGCAAATAAAAGCCGAGCATGTCTATTCTCTAGAAAAACCAATCTCACAATGTCAAATGTTATTATGTCAGGCGTAACCATACCGATAAAGTCATCAATCTCGATGCTCGGTACTATTATCAGCAATAACTTTTCTTGTGAAAACCACGTGAGGTCTATTGCTAAAAGTTCCTCTTAAAAGCTTGGTTTTTTGTTTCGAACTAAGAGCTATTTCTCGTCCTATAGGACAAATTTTAACTGGGAAATATGCAGATAAATCTGAAAATGACTAAAATATGCACTTAATTATGCATTAGAATATGCAAATGCATATTTATCCTCTCTTCGGTAATTAACCTGCCTATTGTTTAAACATAGGATGGTGATATTCTCAGACTGTTGGTCATCTTTCTCCCGATATAGACTCTCTGAATTAAGTGGTATGGGACTGCAAAAAACTACTGAGCAGACCGTAATCACGTCAAACTGATATGGGTTCCAGGACACCAGGGAATTGCACGTAATGAAAAACTAGACGAACTTGCAAGAAGAGGTTCGGAAACTTTCCAAATCGAGGGCAGATGCTAGGGACACTGAAGCGTACAGTAAGAGTGTCTGTAAAAGACTGGATTGGGGAAAACACAAAAATTACTGGGAAAGTAGACCAGGAAACAAACAAGGAAAATAATACATCAAAGGACCGTGTCACAAAAGGACAGCAGTACTGTTAGCAATGAACAGCAATCAGCTAAGAATCACTACGGGGAGCTTGACCGGTCATGCACGCACCAGTAAAGAAGCACCTTAACAAAATGGGACTGTATAATGGAGACCAAATTGTGCGGCAAGGATCCGGAAACAGTAAAACACATACTTTGCTGCTGCGGGGCACTGGCCCGCAAAAGACAGGCAATTTTTGGGCAGCCATCCGGCGACCCAGAACTATATTGCTCCCACCCAGTACAGAACTTGTACAAGGTACGAAAGTACTGGATTGGGTACTTTTTCTTCTTCTTCACGTGCCTTGTCCGTTACGAACGTTGGCTATCATCATAGAAATTTTAATTTTGTTAGCTACATTTCTGAATAATTGGATTGAAGTCAGTCCAAACCATTGGCATAAGTTGTGGAGCCACTAATGTCTTCTTCTGCCGGTTCCGCGTTTACTCTCTATCTTTCCTTGGACTATCAGTTGTAGTAGACGGTATTTGTCCTGTCTCATTAGATGCCCCAAATTTTTAAGTTTCCTCTTCTTAACAGTAAGTGATATTTCTTTTTTCTTTCCTAATCGGCGCAGGACTTTCAAATTGGTGATATGTTCAGTGTATGATATTCTGAGAATGCGCCGGTACACCCACATCTCAAATGCTTCCAGCCTTTTCATTAGTGTTTCCGTTAGTGTCCACGCCTCTGCACCGTAGAGAAAAACAGGAAACACGTAGCACTTGACCAGTCTTATTTTTATTGGTAAAGATATTTTACTGTTCGTGAATAGATTTCTCATGCTGTTAAATGTTGCTCTGGCTTTTTCAACTCTAGAACGTATTTCAGTTGTTTGATCCCATTTTGAGTTAGCTAGCGTCCCAAGATATACATATGAATCCACACGCTGAATTAGCTGGTTATTTATTGTCAGCTGTATGGCAGGTTGTTGGATTTTGCTTACTATTATCCATTTAGTTTTATTTATATTCAGGCTAACTCTTTGAACCCTTTCCATGAGATATTGTAGTTCATCCAGACTATTTGCCAGCACAACCGTGTCGTCAGCGTATCTGATATTGTTTATTACATCTACATTCATCTTTATGCCCCCAACTTCTCCTTCTGGAGCTTTTTTAAATATTTGCTTAGAATAAATATTAAAAAGCAGAGGGGACAGGATACATCCCTTCCTAATTTCAATATTCTCAGTGGACGACTATCCAGATGGGTACAATGATATAAAATATAAGCAAAATACAATGGGCCAACCTAAATAGGGGTGGAGTTTTTAGTGAGTAGTTTTGACATTAGTCAGGGGAGTCTCACAGTAGACCTTGAGCATACAGACTCATAACATCTCCGTGTAAAGTATTTTCTCCACCTCTGCACGAAAAAAAATAAGGATAAGGAGAGCTGCTTTATGACAGAGCCTACTTCTTGTTCGAGCGATTTAAAGTTAAAATTGTCACCTGAAAAACCATGGTATGTCTCTAAAAGATCGTAGGTGTAAAGAAGAAATGCTGTGGTACTCCTGTGGCGTAGCTCTTAAGATTTACCATCGACAACTATGAAACGCTTTAAAGCTATTTAATATGTTCTACAGTCGGTATATTTGTACCAAATCATGTCGAATGCTTGCGGGAAATCCAATTTCCTTAGTCATTGGTACGTAGGTCCTAAGTATGTCCGATCTTTGATGTTAAATATTTTTAACGCGAAACGATATGTTGTTCTTCTTCTTATGGTGCATCTCCTATTGGAGGTTTGCTATCATAACAGCTATCCGGACCTTATTGACTGCAGCTACAATTAAACCAGTCCCATAGGTTTTTAAGCCAAGACACACGGCGTCTTCCAATATTCCTCCTTCCACCAATCTTTCCCTGAACTATCAGCTGGAGAAGTGCGTATTTGGGTCCTCTCAGTATATGACCAAGATATTGAAGCTTTTTTTTTATGGTGTTAATGACTTCACATTCCTTATTCATCCGATTTAGGACTTCCACATTAGAGATCTTTTCTGTCCAGGGGATACGCCACATTCTGGGGTAGCAATATATCTCGAAGGCTTGTAGTTTGTCTGTGTGATTCTTCCTGAGAGTTCATGCCTTAACTTCATACAAAAGCACGGAAAACAAGTAACAACGCAGCATCCTCATCCAAAGTCCAATCTTGATATCTCGACTGGTGAACAACTTTTTCATTTTCGTAAATGTTGACCTGGCTATCTCTATTCTCGTTCTTATTTCTCTTGTTTGGTCACCCTATTGTTCTATCCAGGCTCCCAGGTATTTGTATGACTGCACATTCTCTATTAAGATGTCTGCTACGGACACGTTTACATGGTTGTGATTTTGGGGGAACTTAGTAACTACCATTAACTTGGTTTTCTTAAGAGAGATTTATCTTTAGACCGTATTCGTTACATCGATCATTTAATTTCTCTAGAAGATGTTGTATGCCTCTTTGATTGCTCGTTAACAAGACGGTGTCATCAGCATATTGCATTTTGTTTTTAACTTCTCCGTTAATAACTATCCCAACCGATTCTTCTTGCAAGGTTTCTTTAAAAATGGCTTCGCTATACAGGTTGAATAGAATTGGCGATAGGATGCATCCTTGTCTTACACCACGACGGATTTCCATTTCCTCTGTTGGCTGGTTTTCTACCTTTGTATTCGCTCTTTGGCCCCAGTATAGGTCGCTAATTTTTCTCACATCGTCCAAATCAATGTTTTTACTGACGAGTAGCTGATGTTATGTTGTAGATAAAGGTTAAACAATCAATGGAATTTAAGCTAAAGCTAAAGCGTTTGTGGGGCAAAATCGTATGAAGTTCGAAAAGGGGTTATTTAAAAAAAAACTTCCAACTCATGTAATCCATAATAAATAAAATAATTCCCCCTGTTCGCACATTAATCAATTAATAGCCAGGATGCAGTCATCTGGATAGGAGAGCAGATCACGGTACATAGCGCGATTTTCCGCGGAAAATAATTATCTCTAGAGCGAGTTGAGCTCAAGTTCTGTTGTCTATTAAAATCATCGAATCGGTGTTTGTAAAATAAGCCGATGGTACGGTTGATAGCACTTGTTTGATAATATAAGCTTCCCTGCACGGGGACAATAATTTGGCATTCCTCCCTACTATGCGGCAGACGTTTAAAGAAAAGTTTTAAAAAAAATGGAGAAAAATTACCATTTTTATCATCGGATGGAAAGTTTTATTCATAAAATTGCCGAGATTGTTCGAAAAAATGAAATATATTTTTAAAATCACAACTAGTCCTATAACTCGGAAACTAATAAGTGCTAACAATGTTTACCGGTCTGAAGTTAGCAGCCACTTTCCAGCAGCCGTTTTTATTTAGCGGCCAAACAACCAGTGGCGTCGGGTTAACTCAAAAATTATCAAAAATTTAATTAAATTTAATGTTTTAATGATGGAGGATAAAAGATTTGATGCACTTGTTATTTTGTAATGATTTGTGATGGTGATAAATTGCGTTTATTGGTTGCTTTACAAAAGTCAGCGGTTTATGAACCCCTTTACCCCCTAAAATATTAAGCCAAGTTAATATTTGATATAGATACTTTCACTTAACAAAAGAATATACTATGAAATGAATGATTAAAGGGCCGTCTAAGGAGTAGTTTATATTTATAGAAAATTGGAAAAATTCGTTTAACACCCTCTAAAATGTTTAGCCAACTTGATTTTCGGTATGGATACTTCCAGTGGACAAAAGAATAATATGCCAAAAGATTAGTGATTTGGGTGCCGTCTAAGGGGTAGTTTATGGTTATGGAAAATTTGAAAAATTCGTATAACACCCTCTAAAATGTTTAGCCAACTTGATTTTCGGTATGGATACTTCCAGTGGACAAAAGAATAATATGCCAGAAGATTATTGATTTGGGTGCCGTCTAAGGGGTAGTTAAAAATGGCCGCTAGAAAGTGGCTGATAATTTCACACCGGTACAATGTTTGGGGTCCACCATATTTTCGGACATAAAACATCGAAAAATTAACCTTTTTTAAATGTTTTTTCGGATTGGACTATTTCACGTCAGATTTATTAATTACAAAAAATAATACTGGTTCAATTGTTTTTTTTTAAAGTCCAAAAAAATGTATATGTATGTACGTATTTTCATGTTTATTCGCTGACAAAACTAATATTAGAGTTTTCTATAATATTTATATTTTATATTTTATATTTCCTTGGAAGCTATCCGGGTGGTGCTTGTTAAAAGGTATAGATGTTATGACTAGCGCTCCGCGTTCGGCTCTTCATATGTACCTAGTAAAACTAAGGATTATTGATTTGTCTCTTCTAAGGGCAAACACGAGTTTGCAAGAGCTACCCTGTGATGATGAGGGGCAATACCCCGAAACCGGTTCATAGGTGGTCACTTCGAGTAAATAAAATTAATAATTCTTTATTTTACTTAACAATTTTTTTTTTAAATTTTAAAATTTCGCCCATTACTTATTGAGAGACCTCGAGCAGGGAACGATCCACAGTTTCTTTTTAATATCTGTTTTTTCGATGAATGTAGTTTTTTCTTGCACGGGCCGGTAAATCGCCACAATTGCCGCTATTGGTCCGATTCAAACCTAACAGTTTTTTACGAGGTGCATACACAGCAACCAGAGAAAATATATGTATGGACTGTCATTTGTTCGTCAGTTCGAATTACTCCGGAAATTCTTCGGAATGTGCGCGAACGTTTTGAACAAAATCTTTATTATTGTACGGGAGCAGGCGGTCATCAGTTTAAAAATTTAATCAATTAAGTAGTAAGTACGCAACCAAAATAATTGGAATTTTAACATGTAATTTTTTTTTAAAGTATTGGGAGGAAATGTAAAATTTAAAGACTATTGCAAAATACATCTTATTCGACCTCCGATGCCATTTAAAATTTTTGGGGTAATTCTTACCCTCGTTTGGGGTTGAAAGTATTGCAGTCAAAAATACCGGAAAAGAGTGTCCCCCTTTAATCAAAAATCGACGGGTCTAAGCGTTTTTCTAAAATGTTGCAAATGGCTCTATAATAGTAATATAGTTTTCTATAATTTTTACATTTTAATACTTTTATTCAGAAGTTATTTACTGGGTGGTGCTTGTTAAAAGGTATGGATGCCCTGACTAGCGCTTTTCGTGCAGTCCTTTATGCATACTTGGTGAGAGTAGAAAGTGTTGAATTTGTCTCGTCGAAGAAAAGGCAAACATAAGTTTGTCAAGACCTACCCTATGCCGATGAAGGGTAACAACACCCTGAAACCGGTACATAGGTGGTCACTTCGAGGAGATAAATTTAATAATTCTTTATTTTACTTAACAAGCATCTGCATGAAATACCCTTACTGGGTATTATACACGATTATGTACCAGATGTAATTCAATGCCTGTCGCGGCATATAGCCAGAGGAGTATTTTGTTTCTTGATACGTAATCGACCCACATATACCTACCTATAGTATAGGTTAACATGCAGTAAAATTAACTGGTTATTTATGTATATATTTTTTTATTTCAGATAACAATGAGTTCGGGAAAGTTGGTTCTCCCGAGCTGCACGGCGGGCAAGTTAAAATGCGATTTGTGCCACGGATACTTGTCAATTCCCCCAATATACTCATACAAAGACAGACACGCTTGCGGCAGATGCAATCCAGAATGGGAGAGGAACGTCATATACGAACAACTAGCGCAATACATGGTTTTCCCGTGTATGTACTGCGACGCCGGCTTCGCCTGGGAGGCGATGCAATCGCACGAATACAAATGCAAACAGAACATATTATTGTGCCCGCCGAAAAAGCAATACGTATACGAAATTAACGGCGGCACGATACAATTGCGACACGGCGAATACCACAAAGATTGCCACAATGGAAAAATCAAATGCCCCTTTCATCAGTGCGTCACCAGCTACGATATTCCGAATATAATGCAACATTTCAACAAACACCACAAAGATTACGTTTTCACGAACGCGGTGGAAGCGAAGAAGATACTCAAGGAAGAGAAAGTTTGGAATTTCAATTCGGATACTCAAGTTTGTTTGTTGATCATGAACACGTTACCGTTCCTGTTGTTCGTACACAACGACTGCGACTTTGACGATTCCAACGGCGATATATTGTACTACAACTATTATTTTAGCGTGTTTACTTTCTGTTTGAAAAAGTGTGATATGAAGTACACCGTCAATTTACAAATATCATCTTCGGACAGCGACGTTCCGACGATAACGACGATGAAAAATCAAGAGATAAAAACATTCAACGACAAATTACACGTCGCGAGTTTCCTGCACAGGGATCTCTTCAAATTGAACAGTTTCGATATCATGACGACTAAAATCAGGAAAATAGCGCGGACGGGAAAATTAATAGTGCGTTACTCGGTGAAATCTTTCGATTCTAACGCTCGCGAGATCGCAGAAAGGAACAGCAACAAATTAGATGCGAACGATTTTACGAACATCGAGAAAAACTTCGAATGTCCCATTTGTAAGGAGTACATGATGGCGCCGATTTACAACTGTCAAACCGGCCATACGATTTGCGGTAATTGCAGGCAAAAGTTGACGCTATGTCCTTACTGTCAGGCCGTAGTGGGAACGTCGAGGAATTACGTGCTGGAGGATATTTTGGAGAGTTTGTCGCTGCGCTGTCACAACGAATATAAAGGCTGTCGTTTCGTCGGAAAGGTTCACGATACAAGATTGCACGAAGTTATGTGTCATTTTAACTGATAAAATTTACGAGCTGTGTTCCAATATTCCAATGCATAAATAAATTATTTATAGCTAATTACGCGTGTTTTTTGTATTATTTATTCCAAACGCGTTAAAAATTTGAATTTAATTTTGTCTGCTTACGAATTACTATATTATATTATAGATGTATATATTTAACAGCATTTAATACGTCATTTGTTTTACTACGACTAAAATTTTAAGACTAAAAGTGCATACAGTGTGTATCGGCCGAATGGAATAAACTCGATAATGAATAAACTGGGGCGTGTTCGAAAAAATGCTCGGACACATCGATTAGTATTTTTTTTCAACAAAAACTTTCTAGACAGGATATGTCGTGTAACAGCGGCCAATATTAACTTTTTTATTTTAATTGCAACAAGCTGTATTTTATTTAATTTTTGTATTCTTCAGAAAATTCTAGACATATTTCATTTGCAATGTCCTAATTTCATCTTTAACTGTTTCGGAAATATTAATATCGGATTTATAGTCCAGTCACCTCAGGCCATATTTTACGAAGTTCTATTCAAGAGACGCACCCTCTGGCCAATTTTTTTATACGTTGTTAGGAACTACAAGAATATAGTCCTGAGTTTTCGGCGTAAATTTAAGCAATAATAAATTAATGAAAATAAAAAAATGGGTATTTTTGAGATATTTTTTTGGAACGCGTCCTATCGAAAAAAGTTTCCAATAAAATGTGTTCAGTATAACGTCCTCTGTAAAAAAGGTCCTGAAATAAAAAGTGCTATCATTGTTAATTAAGCGGTTAATGTCAAATGAAAATTCTACATTTCGCAATCGGGTGTTTATCAACATATCGGTTTGAAACTCGTACATTATGTACAGGAGAATCGTGCAAGATTTATCGATCTGCGAGATATATTTAGCAACAATCTACGATCATCCAAAAATCTTTGCCGATTTGGAAAAAAATTCGTTGGTTTTCGGCGTTTTTAGATTTTTGCTTATAAACAATAAACAATTCCGACCAAAGTTGCAAAGATATCTGAAAAATTCTTGGACCATCTAACGCGTTTTTGGAGAAAGAACAGTTAAAAAAAACTTGCAATATTTTGATTACCGCGCGAGATATGAATGTATTGCTCTGAACGCTAGAGGTTATACCTCGGCTGAATGATATGCGTTGCGCTGTGCTCTGCATTGCTTGAAGTTCGGAAAGCGAAAGAGGATGAGAGAGGGAAGCCCGGCCAGAAGTGAATTCGCAAACCGTTTGTTATCACGTGATCGTATGCGCGCGACGATTTCGGAATGTTCTGGCATAATAAATGCACGTGTTCTAAATTGCACGGGATCCCTTGTTTATACGAAAGCTAATTTCCACTTAATGAAGGCGTGACTTTTAGTTGATTTTTGTCGGCGTCAGGGCCGTGGTATTATGCTAAGGTGACTGGACCATTATTGCAAAAATTAACTTTAAAAAAATAAATTATTTTATTACAGAAATTGGGCGAGTGGCTATGCTGTCCGCTCTATCACTGGACTCGCCTAATACTTGCATGTACTGTTTGTAAATTGATCGAGTTGATGTGCTTTTCTGTACTTGCCTCTTTATCGTTTAATTGACTAATGTAAACTAGTTTTTAGTGTCACTACAGATAAATCACTAATTGATAGAACGTCACGATATTTTAACACGTATAATTTGAAGGTTGCCATTAAAACGAAATGACACGACATCTGTGGGTTATTCTCGGGACTTTTTGATCGTTTTTAATATCGCAGTTTATTGCACTAATAAGATCAAATGAATGTAATAAAAAACGGGTGAATCAAAATTTAAATCAAATATTCATTTGCGTTAAATAATAGACAGTAGTTGCTAATAGCATATTTGGATATCTGTCCAAGTTTATGAAACATTTAAACGTGACTTTTTTTTTAATTAAAAAGTTTAATTTGGCGATAACGAGCATTTTTCGATGGAAAATCGAATGGAACTCGCTAATCTGGAAAAGCGGAAATACCGAATTTGTATGGAAAAAATTAACAAACCCATTATTTTTTTGAATTTCAAAGAGATTAATTATTTAATCATTATTAATGGGTAATATTTTTTTTGAAAATACCCATAAATGCTAATATATAACAACAATAATTATTCACACAACTGTGACAATCTACAGAATACTCTATAACTTCTCACCTAAACAAACATACTTTTTTTTTCTTCCAGAAAAAGGTTGTATGTACTTTGTAATATTTAATGTATATGACAAACAAATAAAAGGCTATTACAGTACACAATTCTTTAAAATTAATTCTCAAACGGTTTCGGCAACATTGCCATCATCAGGAGAGAATTTTGTCAAAAATCTTTACAAAGGGTCAAAATAGGAAATAAATATTTCATAAATAAAGCATAAAAAAATGGTCATTATTTCCTGTCTTACAGTGGAGTTACGAGGGCGGTTTGATAAGTCAGTGACTTTTTGAATAAAACAAATTTTTTTCCGCAAATAAACATTTTATTTTTCTACATAATCACCTTTTAGCTCGATACATTTAGTCCAGCGTTTTTCTAATTTTTTTATTTCCTCCAATTAATAGGTTTTTTCAAAGCTCTCAAAATACGCGTTTGTTTCGGTAATGACTTCTTCATTCGACTCAAATCTCTTACCGCCCAGCCATTTCTTTAGGTTTGGAAACAGAAAATAGTCGCAGGGGGCTAAATCTGGAGAATATGCTGGATGGGGTAGCAGTTCGTATCCCAATTCGTGGATTTTGGCCATCGTGACTAGACAAGTGTGCACACGTGCATTGGCTTGATGGAACAGCACTTTCTTCTTCTTAGCCAAATGCGGCCGTTTTTGCTTCAAATCAACGTCGAATCTGTTCAAAAGCTTTGAATAATATTCGCCGGTGATCGTTTTACCTTTCTTGAGGTAATCGATGTAAATGATACCGCGTACATCCCAAAAAACTGTGGCCATGACCTTGTTGGCTGACAGACTCTGTTTCGTCTTCTTTGGTCCACGTTCGCCCCGAGCAAACCACTGTTTCGATTGTTCCTTGGTCTCTGGCGTGTTGTGATGGATCCATGTTTCATCCACAGTAACAAAACGGCGCAAAAATTCGTCCGGATTACGGCTGAACATCGTTAAACACTCTTTTGAAGTGGTCACACGATTGCGCTTATGGTCGAGTGTGAGCAATCGCGGCACCCATCTCGCAGAGAGTTTTTTCATGTCCAAATATTCGTGTAAAATATGATGTACCCGTACAGCATGAGCCAACTCACGCACTTTCATTCTCCGATCATCCAATATCATTTCATGGATTTTATCGACGATTTCCGGCGTGATCACTTCTTTTGGGCGACCTGGACGTTCGGCGTCACTAGTGCTGGTACGACCACAACGGAACTCTATAAACCACTTCTTAACCATTGAAATTGATGGTGGCGAGTCCTCGTAGTATTTATCAAGTCTTTCCTTAGTTTCAGTGATGGATTTTTTACGTAAAAAGTAATGCTTAATCAGCACACGAAATTCACTTTTTTCCATTTTCGTAAAAATTCGCGAGGTTGTCTGCTTTGAACGGCTATTAAACACCAACTGCACGACGTAGCTTGCTCAAAATTAGAAAATTGCCCACTGATAGATTATAGTTGACGACAGCACTGTTGTATTTGGAGTAACTGCGCGGGAAATTCAAAAAGTCACTGACTTATTAAACTGCCCTCGTACCCAGGATTACTAGGTTACCATTTTAATTTTTTAATTATTATGTTAATCTTCTTAACTCTTACCTTACAAATAAGATGTTGATGAAATAAATAATAAGTAACATACACGAACTGACGCTATTTGGCACACACTACAATAAGCTTTTGCCTGACACTTTATTTGCATTTGTCATTCAACGCCAACTATGTTAGGGACAACAATTCGTGAACTATCGTATATACAACAGTATCGGGGTGGATCTCGAATGAGAAGCTACTACTAAATAAAAAAAAGACAAATTGTCTAATGTTCAAAACAAATAGGGCAAAGCTTTCAGTTAAATGAAACCGAAATCAATATAGGTGCCGAAACAAAGCTTTTAGGAGTGATAATAGATGCAACTCTGTCATGGGAAAGTCATATAGGAGCACTAGTAAAAAAATTAAATTTGGTTTGCTATTTATTAAGGGTAATGTCACAGTACCTAAGTAAAGATGGTCTAAGAGTCCTTTATTTTTAAAATTTTGAATCTGTTGTTAGATACGGTTCAATTTTCTATGGTAGTAATAAATAAATAAAAAAACATACATATGCCAGAAAAGAGCACTAAAAACCATTAAAAAACTTGTTTTAAAGCTTTTTGCCTAAGCATTTTTAAAAGTAATAAGATTCTGAAGAGTGTCTACTGTTTCTATTTAATAATAAAGATTATTATTATTCCTTGGCGATGCTGTTAAAATCAAAAAATCAAAAGCGAAAGTCTACAGAACTATAATTCGCCTCACAATAACTTATTGTAGTGAGACATGGACCCTAAATAAACGTGAGTCTACTAGATTGCTGGTACTAGAACGGAAAATACTGAGGACTATTTTTGGGCCTTGTAGAGATGAAATAAAAGGATAATGGAGAAGAAGACAGAATCAAGAACTACAGACACTCTATGGAAACGAGAATATAGTGTGCCACATCAAGGCCAATCGTATAAGATGGGCAGGAATGTCCTAAGATCACTCGATGAAAGTCTCCTCAATACTGCCTTTTGGGAAAGACTCACCTAGAGTTATTATTAGTATAAATCCAATAAGGACTGAGGTCTAGTAAGACCTATGAGATACAGAGACCTCCAGATACAAAAACACGAATTAAATTAAAGTATCTTAAGAACACAAAATAATATCTTAAATACTTACAAATTAAGAAGCTGACAAGACCATAAAACAACTGCACAATAAACATTAAACAAATTATCCCTGTAAAAACTTATCTAATTAGTTTTGAAAAATGTTAACACTCTCAGCATTTACTATATCTGGTGGTAGGCTGTTCCATGTGTGAAATATTCTATTACTTGAAAATGTTTTTCTAGAACTGCATTTGAATGTTCCCATTTTTAATTTGTGACGGTGTCCTCTCAGTCGGTCATCATTATTAAGCACGTACAAGTCTCCCAGATTTCCGTAATTATATTTTACAATTCTAAATGTTAAAATAAGGTCTCCTCGAAGGCGACGTTGATCAAAAGTGTTAATAATGGCTACGTTCAGCCTTTCGAAATAAGATGGCCTTATACGCCCAAATGTAATTCTAGTCACCCGACGTGTTGTACATTTTCTAAAAGTTTCATCACTGACAAGATCCGGATTCCAAACATACATACATATATAGAGTCACGCCTTTTTCCCATAGGGGTAGGCAGAAACCACTTCCTTCCACTTGCTACGATTCGTACACACATCTTTTGCTTCCTCTACTTTCATCAGTACACTCATACATGCTCTTCGGTTGTTGGTACTCTTGACCTGGCCTTTCTTCAAAACAATGTTGATCTGATCAAGATATGTTCTCCGTGGTCGACCTCTACCGATTTGCCCATTCACACTCGCCTTATAAATTTGTTTCGTCAATCTTCCTTCATCCATCCTTTCTACGTGTCCAAACCATCTAAACATTCCTTTATTTATCTTTGTGAACACATCTTCTTTTACACCACAGCGTTTTCTTATCTCACTATTCTTAACTTTATCCAACCGAGTCACTCCGGCTATACTTCTCAGACTACTCATCTCCGCAGCATTAATCCTATTTTCATGCTTCTTCTGCCAAACCCAACATTCACTACCATACATAAGTGTAGGAACCAACACATCTCTATGCACCGCCAGACGTGCCTTTTTTGACACTTTCTGACTATTCATAAAGCTATGAAGTGCCCCATTCATTTGTTTTCCTGCCAACACCCTTCGCTCAATGTCACTGTCATACTTTCCATCTCTAGTAAATTTTGAACCCAAGTACACAAATTCATTAACTTGTTCCACTCTTTCTTCCTCAATCGAAACCCCAAAGTTTGTCATGCTTTCTTCTCTTTCAAAAACCATTACTTTCGTTTTGCTCACATTTATTTTCATCCCTTTGATTTTCAGTGAATCATGCATAACATTAACCATCGCCTGCAACTCCTCTTCAGATAACGCTAATATGACTTGATCATCGACGTAAAGAAGGCATTTGATGATCAAATCATTAATTTTTAATCCATACGCACTCTCTTTCAGATCTTTTAAACAATTGTCTATGTATAAGTTAAACAGCCATGGCGAAGCCACACATCCCTGTCTCACACCTTTTTCGATGTTAAACCAGTCCGTGCAAGCTCCGTTTATCCTGACACAAGCAGTGGAATCCTCGTAAAGTGATTTCAGTGCTCGTATTAAACTACCACTCACCCCATACATAGACAATGTATACCACAATTCACTCCTCACCACTCTGTCATAGGCCTTTTCCAAGTCTATAAAAGCGCAATAGACCTTCTGACTTCTAGCCAAGAATTTTTCGACTATACCTCGTAAGGAAAAGACCTGATCCATACTGATCTCCTTCCTCTTCTAAATCCTGCTTGCACATCCCATATCATCTTCTCAGTTTCATTCGTTACTCTTTTGATCAATATCTTTGCATACAGTTTGCCGACTATGCTGAGTAAACTTATACCTCGGTAGTTCTTACAGTCCTGCTGCGAACCCTTTCCCTTGTAAAGCGACACGATAACGGCCTTGCACCAGTCGTCTGGTACACTACCACTTCTCCAACAAAGGTTAAAAAGGCGGTCCAGTAGACTAGCTACCACGTTTTGTCCAGCCTTCAAAACAGGTCCAAAATATTCCATAATAGGTCTTATGTGTGATCTATAGAGTTTAATGAGCGACTGAAAGGAAACACTTTGAAAGGACCGTTTCAATAGGTATAGATTAGTTTTTGCGCGTTTACAAATGTTAAAAATGTGTTCCGTCCAAGTTAAATTAGAATTTATAATAACGCCCAAGTCATCATACGAGTGTACTGACTTAATAGTGGAATTATTAATGTTATAATTTAGTCTCGGGTTGTTCTTACCAATATGCATAACTATACACTTTTCTATATTCAGGGGAAGCATCTCCAGTCGGCAGACCATTTGGCAATAGAATTAAGATCGTGCTGGAGATAACACGAGTTTGAGGTGGGATCTAAGTAGATCTTGGTGTTATCTTGTTGTTAATATGATGTTGCAAGTCACTTGTGTAAGCCACAAAAAGCAGAGGCCCTAAAACGAAGCCCTGGGGAACTCCACTTAAAACTGGTTTATTACTAGAAAACGATTCCCCCACTTTAACACAAAACTTTCTGCCGCACAGGCTAATCCACTTAATCAAAGATCCTCGTATCCCACAGTGATCCAATTTCTGTAATAATATCCTATGTGGTACTCGATCAAATGCTTTAAAGAAGTCTAAATATACCACATCTGTCGAAATTTTGTCATTTAAGGCTTTGGTCAAGTGGTCATAGTTTACTTCCCCTTAACGAAACCATGTTGCTGAGTTGGAATTACTTTGTTTTTGGTCAAAAACGTCAGAACTCCATTAATTTACACCATGTAGAGCCATTAAAGAAGAAGAAGAATATTATTTTAACTCAAATTTACCAACACATTTATACAATAGTAGAGACAAGCATTATATGTTACATATATATCCTATTCACATACTGTTACAGAAAGGGGTGCGTAATATTTTGCATGATATTGCGGTTACAAAGATAGATAAAGGAATGCTTAGATAGTTTGGACACGTAGAAAGGATGGACGAAGGAAGATTGACGAAACAAATTTATAAGGAGTGTGAATGGACGGGAGTCGATAGAGGTCGATCTCGGAGAACATATCTCGATCAGATCAACATTGTTTTGAAGAAAGGCCAGGTCAAGAATACCAACAACCGACGAGCATGTATGAGAGCACTGATGAAAGTAGAGGAAGCAAAACATGTGTGTAAGAACCGTAGCGGAAGTGGAAGGAAGTGGACTCTGCCTGCCCCTATGGGAAAAAATCGTCACTTGTATGTATGTATGCATGAAATTACCTCAGAATATTAGACTAATAGAAAGTCAAAACCATTTCAAAATGCAATACACAAAATTTTAGTAGATACTGAACCCTATTCAGTACTAGATTACTTAAATGCCTCTTTGTAAAATATTTAAATATTTTTATTTTAATGATGAATATCTCGCTCTGAATTTGTATGTAATGTTTTTTATGTATATGTGATTTTCGAAATAAATATTATTAATTAATTGCAAATAAATCAAAACTTACTGTTGTTTGATAAGTATAAATTAATCACTATTATACGTGATTACATGAAAAATTATTCGATTGCGAATGTTGCAAGTAACTAATTCTTATTTTCTTTTACTTAAATGTAAATGTTATCAAAGTTTAGAATAAATCTCTAAATGTACACTAACCTTGTAGCCAGATCGACGCGCGTCCTCAATTCTCTGATGTTGCAAGGTACATCGCACAATTCTAAATTGGCAGAGGGGAACAATTCCTGTTTTCCGGTCACGGGAGCGTAATCCACCCTTTCTGGTAATCCTCTCCAGCCGAGTCTGCACACCCTGTTGACTTTGATGGTAACGAGAGCTGGAAAACTTTGTCGCATTCCGCAATCGTAAGCGATGACAGAGAGGATATGGTTGTGGGAACGTTCATAATCCAGTGGTTCGGTGTTTCTGTAACATGTTTATCTGTTAAATTTCTATTAGCTACTTCTCGCATTCAATAAGATTATATTTTAAAAAGCGACATGACGATTGGAACAGTCCAAACACCTGCTAAAGTGTCACGAGGTAGTAAACAAGTAGGACATGGAGCCAGTCTTGGGTATCTCAAAAAATCTGGACAAGGCTGACATCAAAGGCTGAAAATGTAAAACATCAGACTACCTCGTCTTGGGCGATTTAACAAGATCTAGACAAGGCTGCCATCAATGGCTAAAGAAGTTAGACATGGAACCAGTTTTGGGCATCTTAAAAAGTTTGAGTATAACAAGGTTTTATCAAGTTGGGCAAGAAGCTATTCTTGGGCATCTAAAAAATTTCAGACAAGACTACAGGCTGGATTCAGAGCTGGTCTTGGACATCTCAAAAATTTTTGACAAGACTACCAACAAAAATGTTAAAAAAGTAGGACACGCAGCTAGTTTTGAGCATCTTAACAAGTTTGGGCAAGTCTACCATCAAATGCTTCACAATTTGGACACAGAGGTACACTAGGACATTTATATTTTTTTGACAAGTATGCAGGCTAAACAAGTTCAACTAGGAAGCTAGTCCCAAAAAGTTTGGGCAAGGCTGGCATCAAATACTTTACAAGTTGGACACAGAGGTACTCTTGGACATTTAAAAATTTTTGGACAAGACTGCAAGCCAAACAAGTTCAACTAGGAGCTAATCCCAAAAAGTTTGATCAAGTCTGCTATCAAAGGCTGAACAAGTTGGACACGAAGATAGTCTTGGGCATCTCAAAAAGTTTGGACAAGGCTAACATCAAAGGCTGAAAATGTAAAACATCAGACTACCTCGTCTTGGGCGATTTAACAAGATCTAGACAAGGCTGCCATCAATGGCTAAAGAAGTTAGACATGGAACCAGTTTTGGGCATCTTAAAAAGTTTGAGTATAACAAGGTTTTATCAAGTTGGGCAAGAAGCTAGTCTTGGGCATCTAAAAAATTTCAGACAAGACTACAGGCTGGATTCAGAGCTGGTCTTGGACATCTCAAAAATTTTTGACAAGACTACCAACAAAAATGTTAAAAAAGTAGGACACGCAGTTAGTTTTGAGCATCTTAACAAGTTTGGGCAAGTCTACCATCAAATGCTTCACAATTTGGACACAGAGGTACTCTAGGACATTTATATTTTTTTGACAAGTATGCAGGCTAAACAAGTTCAACTAGGAAGCTAGTCCCAAAAAGTTTGGGCAAGGCTGGCATCAAATACTTTACAAGTTGGACACAGAGGTACTCTTGGACATTTAAAAATTTTTGGACAAGACTGCAAGCCAAACAAGTTCAACTAGGAGCTAATCCCAAAAAGTTTGATCAAGTCTGCTATCAAAGGCTGAACAAGTTGGACACGAAGATAGTCTTGGGCATCTCAAAAAGTTTGGACAAGGCTAACATCAAAGGCTGAAAATGTAAAACATCAGACTACCTCGTCTTGGGCGATTTAACAAGATCTAGACAAGGCTGCCATCAATGGCTAAAGAAGTTAGACATGGAACCAGTTTTGGGCATCTTAAAAAGTTTGAGTATAACAAGGTTTTATCAAGTTGGGCAAGAAGCTATTCTTGGGCATCTAAAAAATTTCAGACAAGACTACAGGCTGGATTCAGAGCTGGTCTTGGACATCTCAAAAATTTTTGACAAGACTACCAACAAAAATGTTAAAAAAGTAGGACACGCAGTTAGTTTTGAGCATCTTAACAAGTTTGGGCAAGTCTACCATCAAATGCTTCACAATTTGGACACAGAGGTACTCTAGGACATTTATATTTTTTTGACAAGTATGCAGGCTAAACAAGTTCAACTAGGAAGCTAGTCCCAAAAAGTTTGGGCAAGGCTGGCATCAAATACTTTACAAGTTGGACACAGAGGTACTCTTGGACATTTAAAAATTTTTGGACAAGACTGCAAGCCAAACAAGTTCAACTAGGAGCTAATCCCAAAAAGTTTGATCAAGTCTGCTATCAAAGGCTGAACAAGTTGGACACGAAGATAGTCTTGGGCATCTCAAAAAGTTTGGACAAGGCTAACATCAAAGGCTGAAAATGTAAAACATCAGACTACCTCGTCTTGGGCGATTTAACAAGATCTAGACAAGGCTGCCATCAATGGCTAAAGAAGTTAGACATGGAACCAGTTTTGGGCATCTTAAAAAGTTTGAGTATAACAAGGTTTTATCAAGTTGGGCAAGAAGCTATTCTTGGGCATCTAAAAAATTTCAGACAAGACTACAGGCTGGATTCAGAGCTGGTCTTGGACATCTCAAAAATTTTTGACAAGACTACCAACAAAAATGTTAAAAAAGTAGGACACGCAGTTAGTTTTGAGCATCTTAACAAGTTTGGGCAAGTCTACCATCAAATGCTTCACAATTTGGACACAGAGGTACTCTAGGACATTTATATTTTTTTGACAAGTATGCAGGCTAAACAAGTTCAACTAGGAAGCTAGTCCCAAAAAGTTTGGGCAAGGCTGGCATCAAATACTTTACAAGTTGGACACAGAGGTACTCTTGGACATTTAAAAATTTTTGGACAAGACTGCAAGCCAAACAAGTTCAACTAGGAGCTAATCCCAAAAAGTTTGATCAAGTCTGCTATCAAAGGCTGAACAAGTTGGACACGAAGATAGTCTTGGGCATCTCAAAAAGTTTGGACAAGGCTAACATCAAAGGCTGAAAATGTAAAACATCAGACTACCTCGTCTTGGGCGATTTAACAAGATCTAGACAAGGCTGCCATCAATGGCTAAAGAAGTTAGACATGGAACCAGTTTTGGGCATCTTAAAAAGTTTGAGTATAACAAGGTTTTATCAAGTTGGGCAAGAAGCTAGTCTTGGGCATCTAAAAAATTTCAGACAAGACTACAGGCTGGATTCAGAGCTGGTCTTGGACATCTCAAAAATTTTTGACAAGACTACCAACAAAAATGTTAAAAAAGTAGGACACGCAGCTAGTTTTGAGCATCTTAACAAGTTTGGGCAAGTCTACCATCAAATGCTTCACAATTTGGACACAGAGGTACTCTAGGACATTTATATTTTTTTGACAAGTATGCAGGCTAAACAAGTTCAACTAGGAAGCTAGTCCCAAAAAGTTTGGGCAAGGCTGGCATCAAATACTTTACAAGTTGGACACAGAGGTACTCTTGGACATTTAAAAATTTTTGGACAAGACTGCAAGCCAAACAAGTTCAACTAGGAGCTAATCCCAAAAAGTTTGATCAAGTCTGCTATCAAAGGCTGAACAAGTTGGACACGAAGATAGTCTTGGGCATCTCAAAAAGTTTGGACAAGGCTAACATCAAAGGCTGAAAATGTAAAACATCAGACTACCTCGTCTTGGGCGATTTAACAAGATCTAGACAAGGCTGCCATCAATGGCTAAAGAAGTTAGACATGGAACCAGTTTTGGGCATCTTAAAAAGTTTGAGTATAACAAGGTTTTATCAAGTTGGGCAAGAAGCTAGTCTTGGGCATCTAAAAAATTTCAGACAAGACTACAGGCTGGATTCAGAGCTGGTCTTGGACATCTCAAAAATTTTTGACAAGACTACCAACAAAAATGTTAAAAAAGTAGGACACGCAGTTAGTTTTGAGCATCTTAACAAGTTTGGGCAAGTCTACCATCAAATGCTTCACAATTTGGACACAGAGGTACTCTAGGACATTTATATTTTTTTGACAAGTATGCAGGCTAAACAAGTTCAACTAGGAAGCTAGTCCCAAAAAGTTTGGGCAAGGCTGGCATCAAATACTTTACAAGTTGGACACAGAGGTACTCTTGGACATTTAAAAATTTTTGGACAAGACTGCAAGCCAAACAAGTTCAACTAGGAGCTAATCCCAAAAAGTTTGATCAAGTCTGCTATCAAAGGCTGAACAAGTTGGACACGAAGATAGTCTTGGGCATCTCAAAAAGTTTGGACAAGGCTAACATCAAAGGCTGAAAATGTAAAACATCAGACTACCTCGTCTTGGGCGATTTAACAAGATCTAGACAAGGCTGCCATCAATGGCTAAAGAAGTTAGACATGGAACCAGTTTTGGGCATCTTAAAAAGTTTGAGTATAACAAGGTTTTATCAAGTTGGGCAAGAAGCTATTCTTGGGCATCTAAAAAATTTCAGACAAGACTACAGGCTGGATTCAGAGCTGGTCTTGGACATCTCAAAAATTTTTGACAAGACTACCAACAAAAATGTTAAAAAAGTAGGACACGCAGCTAGTTTTGAGCATCTTAACAAGTTTGGGCAAGTCTACCATCAAATGCTTCACAATTTGGACACAGAGGTACACTAGGACATTTATATTTTTTTGACAAGTATGCAGGCTAAACAAGTTCAACTAGGAAGCTAGTCCCAAAAAGTTTGGGCAAGGCTGGCATCAAATACTTTACAAGTTGGACACAGAGGTACTCTTGGACATTTAAAAATTTTTGGACAAGACTGCAAGCCAAACAAGTTCAACTAGGAGCTAATCCCAAAAAGTTTGATCAAGTCTGCTATCAAAGGCTGAACAAGTTGGACACGAAGATAGTCTTGGGCATCTCAAAAAGTTTGGACAAGGCTAACATCAAAGGCTGAAAATGTAAAACATCAGACTACCTCGTCTTGGGCGATTTAACAAGATCTAGACAAGGCTGCCATCAATGGCTAAAGAAGTTAGACATGGAACCAGTTTTGGGCATCTTAAAAAGTTTGAGTATAACAAGGTTTTATCAAGTTGGGCAAGAAGCTAGTCTTGGGCATCTAAAAAATTTCAGACAAGACTACAGGCTGGATTCAGAGCTGGTCTTGGACATCTCAAAAATTTTTGACAAGACTACCAACAAAAATGTTAAAAAAGTAGGACACGCAGCTAGTTTTGAGCATCTTAACAAGTTTGGGCAAGTCTACCATCAAATGCTTCACAATTTGGACACAGAGGTACTCTAGGACATTTATATTTTTTTGACAAGTATGCAGGCTAAACAAGTTCAACTAGGAAGCTAGTCCCAAAAAGTTTGGGCAAGGCTGGCATCAAATACTTTACAAGTTGGACACAGAGGTACTCTTGGACATTTAAAAATTTTTGGACAAGACTGCAAGCCAAACAAGTTCAACTAGGAGCTAATCCCAAAAAGTTTGATCAAGTCTGCTATCAAAGGCTGAACAAGTTGGACACGAAGATAGTCTTGGGCATCTCAAAAAGTTTGGACAAGGCTAACATCAAAGGCTGAAAATGTAAAACATCAGACTACCTCGTCTTGGGCGATTTAACAAGATCTAGACAAGGCTGCCATCAATGGCTAAAGAAGTTAGACATGGAACCAGTTTTGGGCATCTTAAAAAGTTTGAGTATAACAAGGTTTTATCAAGTTGGGCAAGAAGCTAGTCTTGGGCATCTAAAAAATTTCAGACAAGACTACAGGCTGGATTCAGAGCTGGTCTTGGACATCTCAAAAATTTTTGACAAGACTACCAACAAAAATGTTAAAAAAGTAGGACACGCAGTTAGTTTTGAGCATCTTAACAAGTTTGGGCAAGTCTACCATCAAATGCTTCACAATTTGGACACAGAGGTACTCTAGGACATTTATATTTTTTTGACAAGTATGCAGGCTAAACAAGTTCAACTAGGAAGCTAGTCCCAAAAAGTTTGGGCAAGGCTGGCATCAAATACTTTACAAGTTGGACACAGAGGTACTCTTGGACATTTAAAAATTTTTGGACAAGACTGCAAGCCAAACAAGTTCAACTAGGAGCTAATCCCAAAAAGTTTGATCAAGTCTGCTATCAAAGGCTGAACAAGTTGGACACGAAGATAGTCTTGGGCATCTCAAAAAGTTTGGACAAGGCTAACATCAAAGGCTGAAAATGTAAAACATCAGACTACCTCGTCTTGGGCGATTTAACAAGATCTAGACAAGGCTGCCATCAATGGCTAAAGAAGTTAGACATGGAACCAGTTTTGGGCATCTTAAAAAGTTTGAGTATAACAAGGTTTTATCAAGTTGGGCAAGAAGCTATTCTTGGGCATCTAAAAAATTTCAGACAAGACTACAGGCTGGATTCAGAGCTGGTCTTGGACATCTCAAAAATTTTTGACAAGACTACCAACAAAAATGTTAAAAAAGTAGGACACGCAGTTAGTTTTGAGCATCTTAACAAGTTTGGGCAAGTCTACCATCAAATGCTTCACAATTTGGACACAGAGGTACTCTAGGACATTTATATTTTTTTGACAAGTATGCAGGCTAAACAAGTTCAACTAGGAAGCTAGTCCCAAAAAGTTTGGGCAAGGCTGGCATCAAATACTTTACAAGTTGGACACAGAGGTACTCTTGGACATTTAAAAATTTTTGGACAAGACTGCAAGCCAAACAAGTTCAACTAGGAGCTAATCCCAAAAAGTTTGATCAAGTCTGCTATCAAAGGCTGAACAAGTTGGACACGAAGATAGTCTTGGGCATCTCAAAAAGTTTGGACAAGGCTAACATCAAAGGCTGAAAATGTAAAACATCAGACTACCTCGTCTTGGGCGATTTAACAAGATCTAGACAAGGCTGCCATCAATGGCTAAAGAAGTTAGACATGGAACCAGTTTTGGGCATCTTAAAAAGTTTGAGTATAACAAGGTTTTATCAAGTTGGGCAAGAAGCTAGTCTTGGGCATCTAAAAAATTTCAGACAAGACTACAGGCTGGATTCAGAGCTGGTCTTGGACATCTCAAAAATTTTTGACAAGACTACCAACAAAAATGTTAAAAAAGTAGGACACGCAGCTAGTTTTGAGCATCTTAACAAGTTTGGGCAAGTCTACCATCAAATGCTTCACAATTTGGACACAGAGGTACTCTAGGACATTTATATTTTTTTGACAAGTATGCAGGCTAAACAAGTTCAACTAGGAAGCTAGTCCCAAAAAGTTTGGGCAAGGCTGGCATCAAATACTTTACAAGTTGGACACAGAGGTACTCTTGGACATTTAAAAATTTTTGGACAAGACTGCAAGCCAAACAAGTTCAACTAGGAGCTAATCCCAAAAAGTTTGATCAAGTCTGCTATCAAAGGCTGAACAAGTTGGACACGAAGATAGTCTTGGGCATCTCAAAAAGTTTGGACAAGGCTAACATCAAAGGCTGAAAATGTAAAACATCAGACTACCTCGTCTTGGGCGATTTAACAAGATCTAGACAAGGCTGCCATCAATGGCTAAAGAAGTTAGACATGGAACCAGTTTTGGGCATCTTAAAAAGTTTGAGTATAACAAGGTTTTATCAAGTTGGGCAAGAAGCTAGTCTTGGGCATCTAAAAAATTTCAGACAAGACTACAGGCTGGATTCAGAGCTGGTCTTGGACATCTCAAAAATTTTTGACAAGACTACCAACAAAAATGTTAAAAAAGTAGGACACGCAGTTAGTTTTGAGCATCTTAACAAGTTTGGGCAAGTCTACCATCAAATGCTTCACAATTTGGACACAGAGGTACTCTAGGACATTTATATTTTTTTGACAAGTATGCAGGCTAAACAAGTTCAACTAGGAAGCTAGTCCCAAAAAGTTTGGGCAAGGCTGGCATCAAATACTTTACAAGTTGGACACAGAGGTACTCTTGGACATTTAAAAATTTTTGGACAAGACTGCAAGCCAAACAAGTTCAACTAGGAGCTAATCCCAAAAAGTTTGATCAAGTCTGCTATCAAAGGCTGAACAAGTTGGACACGAAGATAGTCTTGGGCATCTCAAAAAGTTTGGACAAGGCTAACATCAAAGGCTGAAAATGTAAAACATCAGACTACCTCGTCTTGGGCGATTTAACAAGATCTAGACAAGGCTGCCATCAATGGCTAAAGAAGTTAGACATGGAACCAGTTTTGGGCATCTTAAAAAGTTTGAGTATAACAAGGTTTTATCAAGTTGGGCAAGAAGCTATTCTTGGGCATCTAAAAAATTTCAGACAAGACTACAGGCTGGATTCAGAGCTGGTCTTGGACATCTCAAAAATTTTTGACAAGACTACCAACAAAAATGTTAAAAAAGTAGGACACGCAGTTAGTTTTGAGCATCTTAACAAGTTTGGGCAAGTCTACCATCAAATGCTTCACAATTTGGACACAGAGGTACTCTAGGACATTTATATTTTTTTGACAAGTATGCAGGCTAAACAAGTTCAACTAGGAAGCTAGTCCCAAAAAGTTTGGGCAAGGCTGGCATCAAATACTTTACAAGTTGGACACAGAGGTACTCTTGGACATTTAAAAATTTTTGGACAAGACTGCAAGCCAAACAAGTTCAACTAGGAGCTAATCCCAAAAAGTTTGATCAAGTCTGCTATCAAAGGCTGAACAAGTTGGACACGAAGATAGTCTTGGGCATCTCAAAAAGTTTGGACAAGGCTAACATCAAAGGCTGAAAATGTAAAACATCAGACTACCTCGTCTTGGGCGATTTAACAAGATCTAGACAAGGCTGCCATCAATGGCTAAAGAAGTTAGACATGGAACCAGTTTTGGGCATCTTAAAAAGTTTGAGTATAACAAGGTTTTATCAAGTTGGGCAAGAAGCTATTCTTGGGCATCTAAAAAATTTCAGACAAGACTACAGGCTGGATTCAGAGCTGGTCTTGGACATCTCAAAAATTTTTGACAAGACTACCAACAAAAATGTTAAAAAAGTAGGACACGCAGTTAGTTTTGAGCATCTTAACAAGTTTGGGCAAGTCTACCATCAAATGCTTCACAATTTGGACACAGAGGTACTCTAGGACATTTATATTTTTTTGACAAGTATGCAGGCTAAACAAGTTCAACTAGGAAGCTAGTCCCAAAAAGTTTGGGCAAGGCTGGCATCAAATACTTTACAAGTTGGACACAGAGGTACTCTTGGACATTTAAAAATTTTTGGACAAGACTGCAAGCCAAACAAGTTCAACTAGGAGCTAATCCCAAAAAGTTTGATCAAGTCTGCTATCAAAGGCTGAACAAGTTGGACACGAAGATAGTCTTGGGCATCTCAAAAAGTTTGGACAAGGCTAACATCAAAGGCTGAAAATGTAAAACATCAGACTACCTCGTCTTGGGCGATTTAACAAGATCTAGACAAGGCTGCCATCAATGGCTAAAGAAGTTAGACATGGAACCAGTTTTGGGCATCTTAAAAAGTTTGAGTATAACAAGGTTTTATCAAGTTGGGCAAGAAGCTAGTCTTGGGCATCTAAAAAATTTCAGACAAGACTACAGGCTGGATTCAGAGCTGGTCTTGGACATCTCAAAAATTTTTGACAAGACTACCAACAAAAATGTTAAAAAAGTAGGACACGCAGCTAGTTTTGAGCATCTTAACAAGTTTGGGCAAGTCTACCATCAAATGCTTCACAATTTGGACACAGAGGTACTCTAGGACATTTATATTTTTTTGACAAGTATGCAGGCTAAACAAGTTCAACTAGGAAGCTAGTCCCAAAAAGTTTGGGCAAGGCTGGCATCAAATACTTTACAAGTTGGACACAGAGGTACTCTTGGACATTTAAAAATTTTTGGACAAGACTGCAAGCCAAACAAGTTCAACTAGGAGCTAATCCCAAAAAGTTTGATCAAGTCTGCTATCAAAGGCTGAACAAGTTGGACACGAAGATAGTCTTGGGCATCTCAAAAAGTTTGGACAAGGCTAACATCAAAGGCTGAAAATGTAAAACATCAGACTACCTCGTCTTGGGCGATTTAACAAGATCTAGACAAGGCTGCCATCAATGGCTAAAGAAGTTAGACATGGAACCAGTTTTGGGCATCTTAAAAAGTTTGAGTATAACAAGGTTTTATCAAGTTGGGCAAGAAGCTAGTCTTGGGCATCTAAAAAATTTCAGACAAGACTACAGGCTGGATTCAGAGCTGGTCTTGGACATCTCAAAAATTTTTGACAAGACTACCAACAAAAATGTTAAAAAAGTAGGACACGCAGTTAGTTTTGAGCATCTTAACAAGTTTGGGCAAGTCTACCATCAAATGCTTCACAATTTGGACACAGAGGTACTCTAGGACATTTATATTTTTTTGACAAGTATGCAGGCTAAACAAGTTCAACTAGGAAGCTAGTCCCAAAAAGTTTGGGCAAGGCTGGCATCAAATACTTTACAAGTTGGACACAGAGGTACTCTTGGACATTTAAAAATTTTTGGACAAGACTGCAAGCCAAACAAGTTCAACTAGGAGCTAATCCCAAAAAGTTTGATCAAGTCTGCTATCAAAGGCTGAACAAGTTGGACACGAAGATAGTCTTGGGCATCTCAAAAAGTTTGGACAAGGCTAACATCAAAGGCTGAAAATGTAAAACATCAGACTACCTCGTCTTGGGCGATTTAACAAGATCTAGACAAGGCTGCCATCAATGGCTAAAGAAGTTAGACATGGAACCAGTTTTGGGCATCTTAAAAAGTTTGAGTATAACAAGGTTTTATCAAGTTGGGCAAGAAGCTATTCTTGGGCATCTAAAAAATTTCAGACAAGACTACAGGCTGGATTCAGAGCTGGTCTTGGACATCTCAAAAATTTTTGACAAGACTACCAACAAAAATGTTAAAAAAGTAGGACACGCAGTTAGTTTTGAGCATCTTAACAAGTTTGGGCAAGTCTACCATCAAATGCTTCACAATTTGGACACAGAGGTACTCTAGGACATTTATATTTTTTTGACAAGTATGCAGGCTAAACAAGTTCAACTAGGAAGCTAGTCCCAAAAAGTTTGGGCAAGGCTGGCATCAAATACTTTACAAGTTGGACACAGAGGTACTCTTGGACATTTAAAAATTTTTGGACAAGACTGCAAGCCAAACAAGTTCAACTAGGAGCTAATCCCAAAAAGTTTGATCAAGTCTGCTATCAAAGGCTGAACAAGTTGGACACGAAGATAGTCTTGGGCATCTCAAAAAGTTTGGACAAGGCTAACATCAAAGGCTGAAAATGTAAAACATCAGACTACCTCGTCTTGGGCGATTTAACAAGATCTAGACAAGGCTGCCATCAATGGCTAAAGAAGTTAGACATGGAACCAGTTTTGGGCATCTTAAAAAGTTTGAGTATAACAAGGTTTTATCAAGTTGGGCAAGAAGCTAGTCTTGGGCATCTAAAAAATTTCAGACAAGACTACAGGCTGGATTCAGAGCTGGTCTTGGACATCTCAAAAATTTTTGACAAGACTACCAACAAAAATGTTAAAAAAGTAGGACACGCAGCTAGTTTTGAGCATCTTAACAAGTTTGGGCAAGTCTACCATCAAATGCTTCACAATTTGGACACAGAGGTACTCTAGGACATTTATATTTTTTTGACAAGTATGCAGGCTAAACAAGTTCAACTAGGAAGCTAGTCCCAAAAAGTTTGGGCAAGGCTGGCATCAAATACTTTACAAGTTGGACACAGAGGTACTCTTGGACATTTAAAAATTTTTGGACAAGACTGCAAGCCAAACAAGTTCAACTAGGAGCTAATCCCAAAAAGTTTGATCAAGTCTGCTATCAAAGGCTGAACAAGTTGGACACGAAGATAGTCTTGGGCATCTCAAAAAGTTTGGACAAGGCTAACATCAAAGGCTGAAAATGTAAAACATCAGACTACCTCGTCTTGGGCGATTTAACAAGATCTAGACAAGGCTGCCATCAATGGCTAAAGAAGTTAGACATGGAACCAGTTTTGGGCATCTTAAAAAGTTTGAGTATAACAAGGTTTTATCAAGTTGGGCAAGAAGCTAGTCTTGGGCATCTAAAAAATTTCAGACAAGACTACAGGCTGGATTCAGAGCTGGTCTTGGACATCTCAAAAATTTTTGACAAGACTACCAACAAAAATGTTAAAAAAGTAGGACACGCAGCTAGTTTTGAGCATCTTAACAAGTTTGGGCAAGTCTACCATCAAATGCTTCACAATTTGGACACAGAGGTACTCTAGGACATTTATATTTTTTTGACAAGTATGCAGGCTAAACAAGTTCAACTAGGAAGCTAGTCCCAAAAAGTTTGGGCAAGGCTGGCATCAAATACTTTACAAGTTGGACACAGAGGTACTCTTGGACATTTAAAAATTTTTGGACAAGACTGCAAGCCAAACAAGTTCAACTAGGAGCTAATCCCAAAAAGTTTGATCAAGTCTGCTATCAAAGGCTGAACAAGTTGGACACGAAGATAGTCTTGGGCATCTCAAAAAGTTTGGACAAGGCTAACATCAAAGGCTGAAAATGTAAAACATCAGACTACCTCGTCTTGGGCGATTTAACAAGATCTAGACAAGGCTGCCATCAATGGCTAAAGAAGTTAGACATGGAACCAGTTTTGGGCATCTTAAAAAGTTTGAGTATAACAAGGTTTTATCAAGTTGGGCAAGAAGCTAGTCTTGGGCATCTAAAAAATTTCAGACAAGACTACAGGCTGGATTTAGACTGGTCTTGGACATCTCAAATTTTTTTGACAAGACTACCAACAAAAATGTTAAAAAAGTAGGACACGCAGTTAGTTTTGAGCATCTTAACAAGTTTGGGCAAGTCTACCATCAAATGCTTCACAATTTGGACACAGAGGTACTCTAGGACATTTATATTTTTTTGACAAGTATGCAGGCTAAACAAGTTCAACTAGGAAGCTAGTCCCAAAAAGTTTGGGCAAGGCTGGCATCAAATACCTTACAAGTTGGACACAGAGGTACTCTTGGACATTTAAAAATTTTTGGACAAGACTGCAAGCCAAACAAGTTCAACTAGGAGCTAATCCCAAAAAGTTTGATCAAGTCTGCTATCAAAGGCTGAACAAGTTGGACACGAAGATAGTCTTGGGCATCACAAAAAGTTTGGACAAGGCTAACATCAAAGGCTAAAAATGTAAAACATCAGACTACCTCGTCTTGGGCGATTTCACAAAATCTAGACAAGGCTGCCATTAATGGCTAAGGATGTTGGACATGGAACCAGTCTTGGGCATCTTAAAAAGTTTGAGTATAACAAGGTTTTATCAAGTTGGGCAAGAAGCTAGTCTTGGGCATCTAAAAAATTTCAGACAAGACTACAGGCTGGATTCAGAGCTGGTCTTGGACATCTCAAAAACTTTTGACAAGACTACCAACAAAAATGTTAAAAAAGTAGGACACGCAGCTAGTTTTGAGCATCTTAACAAGTTTGGGTAAGTCTACCATCAAATGCTTCACAATTTGGACACAGAGGTACTCTAGGACATTTATATTTTTTTGACAAGTATGCAGGCTAAACAAGTTCAACTAGGAAGCTAGTCCCAAAAAGTTTGGGCAAGGCTGGCATCAAATACTTTACAAGTTGGACACAGAGGTACTCTTGGACATTTAAAAATTTTTGGACAAGACTGCAAGCCAAACAAGTTCAACTAGGAGCTAATCCCAAAAAGTTTGATCAAGTCTGCTATCAAAGGCTGAACAAGTTGGACACGAAGATAGTCTTGGGCATCTCAAAAAGTTTGGACAAGGCTAACATCAAAGGCTGAAAATGTAAAACATCAGACTACCTCGTCTTGGGCGATTTAACAAGATCTAGACAAGGCTGCCATCAATGGCTAAAGAAGTTAGACATGGAACCAGTTTTGGGCATCTTAAAAAGTTTGAGTATAACAAGGTTTTATCAAGTTGGGCAAGAAGCTAGTCTTGGGCATCTAAAAAATTTCAGACAAGACTACAGGCTGGATTCAGAGCTGGTCTTGGACATCTCAAAAATTTTTGACAAGACTACCAACAAAAATGTTAAAAAAGTAGGACACGCAGCTAGTTTTGAGCATCTTAACAAGTTTGGGCAAGTCTACCATCAAATGCTTCACAATTTGGACACAGAGGTACTCTAGGACATTTATATTTTTTTGACAAGTATGCAGGCTAAACAAGTTCAACTAGGAAGCTAGTCCCAAAAAGTTTGGGCAAGGCTGGCATCAAATACTTTACAAGTTGGACACAGAGGTACTCTTGGACATTTAAAAATTTTTGGACAAGACTGCAAGCCAAACAAGTTCAACTAGGAGCTAATCCCAAAAAGTTTGATCAAGTCTGCTATCAAAGGCTGAACAAGTTGGACACGAAGATAGTCTTGGGCATCTCAAAAAGTTTGGACAAGGCTAACATCAAAGGCTGAAAATGTAAAACATCAGACTACCTCGTCTTGGGCGATTTAACAAGATCTAGACAAGGCTGCCATCAATGGCTAAAGAAGTTAGACATGGAACCAGTTTTGGGCATCTTAAAAAGTTTGAGTATAACAAGGTTTTATCAAGTTGGGCAAGAAGCTAGTCTTGGGCATCTAAAAAATTTCAGACAAGACTACAGGCTGGATTCAGAGCTGGTCTTGGACATCTCAAAAATTTTTGACAAGACTACCAACAAAAATGTTAAAAAAGTTGGACACGCAGCTAGTTTTGAGCATCTTAACAAGTTTGGGCAAGTCTACCATCAAATGCTTCACAATTTGGACACAGAGGTACTCTAGGACATTTATATTTTTTTGACAAGTATGCAGGCTAAACAAGTTCAACTAGGAAGCTAGTCCCAAAAAGTTTGGGCAAGGCTGGCATCAAATACTTTACAAGTTGGACACAGAGGTACTCTTGGACATTTAAAAATTTTTGGACAAGACTGCAAGCCAAACAAGTTCAACTAGGAGCTAGTCCCAAAAAGTTTGATCAAGTCTGCTATCAAAGGCTGAACAAGTTGGACACGAAGATAGTCTTGGGCATCACAAAAAGTTTGGACAAGGCTAACATCAAAGGCTAAAAATGTAAAACATCAGACTACCTCGTCTTGGGCGATTTCACAAAATCTAGACAAGGCTGCCATTAATGGCTAAGGATGTTGGACATGGAACCAGTCTTGGGCATCTTAAAAAGTTTGAGTATAACAAGGTTTTATCAAGTTGGGCAAGAAGCTAGTCTTGGGCATCTAAAAAATTTCAGACAAGACTACAGGCTGGATTCAGAGCTGGTCTTGGACATCTCAAAAATTTTTGACAAGACTACCAACAAAAATGTTAAAAAAGTAGGACACGCAGCTAGTTTTGAGCATCTTAACAAGTTTGGGTAAGTCTACCATCAAATGCTTCACAATTTGGACACAGAGGTACTCTAGGACATTTATATTTTTTTGACAAGTATGCAGGCTAAACAAGTTCAACTAGGAAGCTAGTCCCAAAAAGTTTGGGCAAGGCTGGCATCAAATACTTTACAAGTTGGACACAGAGGTACTCTTGGACATTTAAAAATTTTTGGACAAGACTGCAAGCCAAACAAGTTCAACTAGGAGCTAATCCCAAAAAGTTTGATCAAGTCTGCTATCAAAGGCTGAACAAGTTGGACACGAAGATAGTCTTGGGCATCTCAAAAAGTTTGGACAAGGCTAACATCAAAGGCTGAAAATGTAAAACATCAGACTACCTCGTCTTGGGCGATTTAACAAGATCTAGACAAGGCTGCCATCAATGGCTAAAGAAGTTAGACATGGAACCAGTTTTGGGCATCTTAAAAAGTTTGAGTATAACAAGGTTTTATCAAGTTGGGCAAGAAGCTAGTCTTGGGCATCTAAAAAATTTCAGACAAGACTACAGGCTGGATTCAGAGCTGGTCTTGGACATCTCAAAAATTTTTGACAAGACTACCAACAAAAATGTTAAAAAAGTAGGACACGCAGCTAGTTTTGAGCATCTTAACAAGTTTGGGCAAGTCTACCATCAAATGCTTCACAATTTGGACACAGAGGTACTCTAGGACATTTATATTTTTTTGACAAGTATGCAGGCTAAACAAGTTCAACTAGGAAGCTAGTCCCAAAAAGTTTGGGCAAGGCTGGCATCAAATACTTTACAAGTTGGACACAGAGGTACTCTTGGACATTTAAAAATTTTTGGACAAGACTGCAAGCCAAACAAGTTCAACTAGGAGCTAATCCCAAAAAGTTTGATCAAGTCTGCTATCAAAGGCTGAACAAGTTGGACACGAAGATAGTCTTGGGCATCTCAAAAAGTTTGGACAAGGCTAACATCAAAGGCTGAAAATGTAAAACATCAGACTACCTCGTCTTGGGCGATTTAACAAGATCTAGACAAGGCTGCCATCAATGGCTAAAGAAGTTAGACATGGAACCAGTTTTGGGCATCTTAAAAAGTTTGAGTATAACAAGGTTTTATCAAGTTGGGCAAGAAGCTAGTCTTGGGCATCTAAAAAATTTCAGACAAGACTACAGGCTGGATTCAGAGCTGGTCTTGGACATCTCAAAAATTTTTGACAAGACTACCAACAAAAATGTTAAAAAAGTAGGACACGCAGCTAGTTTTGAGCATCTTAACAAGTTTGGGCAAGTCTACCATCAAATGCTTCACAATTTGGACACAGAGGTACTCTAGGACATTTATATTTTTTTGACAAGTATGCAGGCTAAACAAGTTCAACTAGGAAGCTAGTCCCAAAAAGTTTGGGCAAGGCTGGCATCAAATACTTTACAAGTTGGACACAGAGGTACTCTTGGACATTTAAAAATTTTTGGACAAGACTGCAAGCCAAACAAGTTCAACTAGGAGCTAATCCCAAAAAGTTTGATCAAGTCTGCTATCAAAGGCTGAACAAGTTGGACACGAAGATAGTCTTGGGCATCTCAAAAAGTTTGGACAAGGCTAACATCAAAGGCTGAAAATGTAAAACATCAGACTACCTCGTCTTGGGCGATTTAACAAGATCTAGACAAGGCTGCCATCAATGGCTAAAGAAGTTAGACATGGAACCAGTTTTGGGCATCTTAAAAAGTTTGAGTATAACAAGGTTTTATCAAGTTGGGCAAGAAGCTAGTCTTGGGCATCTAAAAAATTTCAGACAAGACTACAGGCTGGATTCAGAGCTGGTCTTGGACATCTCAAAAATTTTTGACAAGACTACCAACAAAAATGTTAAAAAAGTAGGACACGCAGCTAGTTTTGAGCATCTTAACAAGTTTGGGCAAGTCTACCATCAAATGCTTCACAATTTGGACACAGAGGTACTCTAGGACATTTATATTTTTTTGACAAGTATGCAGGCTAAACAAGTTCAACTAGGAAGCTAGTCCCAAAAAGTTTGGGCAAGGCTGGCATCAAATACTTTACAAGTTGGACACAGAGGTACTCTTGGACATTTAAAAATTTTTGGACAAGACTGCAAGCCAAACAAGTTCAACTAGGAGCTAATCCCAAAAAGTTTGATCAAGTCTGCTATCAAAGGCTGAACAAGTTGGACACGAAGATAGTCTTGGGCATCTCAAAAAGTTTGGACAAGGCTAACATCAAAGGCTGAAAATGTAAAACATCAGACTACCTCGTCTTGGGCGATTTAACAAGATCTAGACAAGGCTGCCATCAATGGCTAAAGAAGTTAGACATGGAACCAGTTTTGGGCATCTTAAAAAGTTTGAGTATAACAAGGTTTTATCAAGTTGGGCAAGAAGCTAGTCTTGGGCATCTAAAAAATTTCAGACAAGACTACAGGCTGGATTTAGACTGGTCTTGGACATCTCAAATTTTTTTGACAAGACTACCAACAAAAATGTTAAAAAAGTAGGACACGCAGTTAGTTTTGAGCATCTTAACAAGTTTGGGCAAGTCTACCATCAAATGCTTCACAATTTGGACACAGAGGTACTCTAGGACATTTATATTTTTTTGACAAGTATGCAGGCTAAACAAGTTCAACTAGGAAGCTAGTCCCAAAAAGTTTGGGCAAGGCTGGCATCAAATACCTTACAAGTTGGACACAGAGGTACTCTTGGACATTTAAAAATTTTTGGACAAGACTGCAAGCCAAACAAGTTCAACTAGGAGCTAATCCCAAAAAGTTTGATCAAGTCTGCTATCAAAGGCTGAACAAGTTGGACACGAAGATAGTCTTGGGCATCACAAAAAGTTTGGACAAGGCTAACATCAAAGGCTAAAAATGTAAAACATCAGACTACCTCGTCTTGGGCGATTTCACAAAATCTAGACAAGGCTGCCATTAATGGCTAAGGATGTTGGACATGGAACCAGTCTTGGGCATCTTAAAAAGTTTGAGTATAACAAAGTTTTATCAAGTTGGGCAAGAAGCTAGTCTTGGGCATCTAAAAAATTTCAGACAAGACTACAGGCTGGATTCAGAGCTGGTCTTGGACATCTCAAAAATTTTTGACAAGACTACCAACAAAAATGTTAAAAAAGTAGGACACGCAGCTAGTTTTGAGCATCTTAACAAGTTTGGGTAAGTCTACCATCAAATGCTTCACAATTTGGACACAGAGGTACTCTAGGACATTTATATTTTTTTGACAAGTATGCAGGCTAAACAAGTTCAACTAGGAAGCTAGTCCCAAAAAGTTTGGGCAAGGCTGGCATCAAATACTTTACAAGTTGGACACAGAGGTACTCTTGGACATTTAAAAATTTTTGGACAAGACTGCAAGCCAAACAAGTTCAACTAGGAGCTAATCCCAAAAAGTTTGATCAAGTCTGCTATCAAAGGCTGAACAAGTTGGACACGAAGATAGTCTTGGGCATCTCAAAAAGTTTGGACAAGGCTAACATCAAAGGCTAAAAATGTAAAACATCAGACTACCTCGTCTTGGGCGATTTCACAAAATCTAGACAAGGCTGCCATTAATGGCTAAGGATGTTGGACATGGAACCAGTCTTGGGCATCTTAAAAAGTTTGAGTATAACAAGGTTTTATCAAGTTGGGCAAGAAGCTAGTCTTGGGCATCTAAAAAATTTCAGACAAGACTACAGGCTGGATTCAGAGCTGGTCTTGGACATCTCAAAAATTTTTGACAAGACTACCAACAAAAATGTTAAAAAAGTTGGACACGCAGCTAGTTTTGAGCATCTTAACAAGTTTGGGCAAGTCTACCATCAAATGCTTCACAATTTGGACACAGAGGTACTCTAGGACATTTATATTTTTTTGACAAGTATGCAGGCTAAACAAGTTCAACTAGGAAGCTAGTCCCAAAAAGTTTGGGCAAGGCTGGCATCAAATACTTTACAAGTTGGACACAGAGGTACTCTTGGACATTTAAAAATTTTTGGACAAGACTGCAAGCCAAACAAGTTCAACTAGGAGCTAATCCCAAAAAGTTTGATCAAGTCTGCTATCAAAGGCTGAACAAGTTGGACACGAAGATAGTCTTGGGCATCTCAAAAAGTTTGGACAAGGCTAACATCAAAGGCTGAAAATGTAAAACATCAGACTACCTCGTCTTGGGCGATTTAACAAGATCTAGACAAGGCTGCCATCAATGGCTAAAGAAGTTAGACATGGAACCAGTTTTGGGCATCTTAAAAAGTTTGAGTATAACAAGGTTTTATCAAGTTGGGCAAGAAGCTAGTCTTGGGCATCTAAAAAATTTCAGACAAGACTACAGGCTGGATTCAGAGCTGGTCTTGGACATCTCAAAAATTTTTGACAAGACTACCAACAAAAATGTTAAAAAAGTAGGACACGCAGCTAGTTTTGAGCATCTTAACAAGTTTGGGCAAGTCTACCATCAAATGCTTCACAATTTGGACACAGAGGTACTCTAGGACATTTATATTTTTTTGACAAGTATGCAGGCTAAACAAGTTCAACTAGGAAGCTAGTCCCAAAAAGTTTGGGCAAGGCTGGCATCAAATACTTTACAAGTTGGACACAGAGGTACTCTTGGACATTTAAAAATTTTTGGACAAGACTGCAAGCCAAACAAGTTCAACTAGGAGCTAATCCCAAAAAGTTTGATCAAGTCTGCTATCAAAGGCTGAACAAGTTGGACACGAAGATAGTCTTGGGCATCTCAAAAAGTTTGGACAAGGCTAACATCAAAGGCTGAAAATGTAAAACATCAGACTACCTCGTCTTGGGCGATTTAACAAGATCTAGACAAGGCTGCCATCAATGGCTAAAGAAGTTAGACATGGAACCAGTTTTGGGCATCTTAAAAAGTTTGAGTATAACAAGGTTTTATCAAGTTGGGCAAGAAGCTAGTCTTGGGCATCTAAAAAATTTCAGACAAGACTACAGGCTGGATTCAGAGCTGGTCTTGGACATCTCAAAAATTTTTGACAAGACTACCAACAAAAATGTTAAAAAAGTAGGACACGCAGCTAGTTTTGAGCATCTTAACAAGTTTGGGCAAGTCTACCATCAAATGCTTCACAATTTGGACACAGAGGTACTCTAGGACATTTATATTTTTTTGACAAGTATGCAGGCTAAACAAGTTCAACTAGGAAGCTAGTCCCAAAAAGTTTGGGCAAGGCTGGCATCAAATACTTTACAAGTTGGACACAGAGGTACTCTTGGACATTTAAAAATTTTTGGACAAGACTGCAAGCCAAACAAGTTCAACTAGGAGCTAATCCCAAAAAGTTTGATCAAGTCTGCTATCAAAGGCTGAACAAGTTGGACACGAAGATAGTCTTGGGCATCTCAAAAAGTTTGGACAAGGCTAACATCAAAGGCTGAAAATGTAAAACATCAGACTACCTCGTCTTGGGCGATTTAACAAGATCTAGACAAGGCTGCCATCAATGGCTAAAGAAGTTAGACATGGAACCAGTTTTGGGCATCTTAAAAAGTTTGAGTATAACAAGGTTTTATCAAGTTGGGCAAGAAGCTAGTCTTGGGCATCTAAAAAATTTCAGACAAGACTACAGGCTGGATTCAGAGCTGGTCTTGGACATCTCAAAAATTTTTGACAAGACTACCAACAAAAATGTTAAAAAAGTAGGACACGCAGCTAGTTTTGAGCATCTTAACAAGTTTGGGCAAGTCTACCATCAAATGCTTCACAATTTGGACACAGAGGTACTCTAGGACATTTATATTTTTTTGACAAGTATGCAGGCTAAACAAGTTCAACTAGGAAGCTAGTCCCAAAAAGTTTGGGCAAGGCTGGCATCAAATACTTTACAAGTTGGACACAGAGGTACTCTTGGACATTTAAAAATTTTTGGACAAGACTGCAAGCCAAACAAGTTCAACTAGGAGCTAATCCCAAAAAGTTTGATCAAGTCTGCTATCAAAGGCTGAACAAGTTGGACACGAAGATAGTCTTGGGCATCTCAAAAAGTTTGGACAAGGCTAACATCAAAGGCTGAAAATGTAAAACATCAGACTACCTCGTCTTGGGCGATTTAACAAGATCTAGACAAGGCTGCCATCAATGGCTAAAGAAGTTAGACATGGAACCAGTTTTGGGCATCTTAAAAAGTTTGAGTATAACAAGGTTTTATCAAGTTGGGCAAGAAGCTAGTCTTGGGCATCTAAAAAATTTCAGACAAGACTACAGGCTGGATTCAGAGCTGGTCTTGGACATCTCAAAAATTTTTGACAAGACTACCAACAAAAATGTTAAAAAAGTAGGACACGCAGCTAGTTTTGAGCATCTTAACAAGTTTGGGCAAGTCTACCATCAAATGCTTCACAATTTGGACACAGAGGTACTCTAGGACATTTATATTTTTTTGACAAGTATGCAGGCTAAACAAGTTCAACTAGGAAGCTAGTCCCAAAAAGTTTGGGCAAGGCTGGCATCAAATACTTTACAAGTTGGACACAGAGGTACTCTTGGACATTTAAAAATTTTTGGACAAGACTGCAAGCCAAACAAGTTCAACTAGGAGCTAATCCCAAAAAGTTTGATCAAGTCTGCTATCAAAGGCTGAACAAGTTGGACACGAAGATAGTCTTGGGCATCTCAAAAAGTTTGGACAAGGCTAACATCAAAGGCTGAAAATGTAAAACATCAGACTACCTCGTCTTGGGCGATTTAACAAGATCTAGACAAGGCTGCCATCAATGGCTAAAGAAGTTAGACATGGAACCAGTTTTGGGCATCTTAAAAAGTTTGAGTATAACAAGGTTTTATCAAGTTGGGCAAGAAGCTAGTCTTGGGCATCTAAAAAATTTCAGACAAGACTACAGGCTGGATTCAGAGCTGGTCTTGGACATCTCAAAAATTTTTGACAAGACTACCAACAAAAATGTTAAAAAAGTAGGACACGCAGCTAGTTTTGAGCATCTTAACAAGTTTGGGCAAGTCTACCATCAAATGCTTCACAATTTGGACACAGAGGTACTCTAGGACATTTATATTTTTTTGACAAGTATGCAGGCTAAACAAGTTCAACTAGGAAGCTAGTCCCAAAAAGTTTGGGCAAGGCTGGCATCAAATACTTTACAAGTTGGACACAGAGGTACTCTTGGACATTTAAAAATTTTTGGACAAGACTGCAAGCCAAACAAGTTCAACTAGGAGCTAGTCCCAAAAAGTTTGATCAAGTCTGCTATCAAAGGCTGAACAAGTTGGACACGAAGATAGTCTTGGGCATCTCAAAAAGTTTGGACAAGGCTTCCATCAAAGGTTTAACAAGTAGGACACGGAGCTAGTCTTGGGCATCTCAAAAGTTTAGAAGACTGTCATAAAAAGAGAAAGATAAGAGAAAAAGAAGCTGAAACACAGCAAAAATAAGTTACTTCCAGGCAAGGATCTACAGGGGGTTGGAGGGTGACCGAAAGGGAAATAACCGAATAGAAAACTCCGAGGATAGATAGCTGAAGGATTGAAGTGGCAGCATCAGACAAAAGCGCTAATATAATAAATTGTATGACTATTCTCTTCGAATTGGATCAAACTTTCCAAGCTGCATGGCATTAAAACGGTGACACACGTTTAAATTTCCCAATAAAACAACCCGAACATTTCCAGAATCTCTCGAATCTTCGAAAGCATTAACGAAGACTAGAATTATCTAGACATTTCATGACAATAACGTAAGCCTGGAGCCGTCTATCGATGTCTATGTAAACCTTCCTTGATGCCACTAGCTGTAGAGGTAGGTTCCTGACCGTTTTAAATATTTCGACTTCCGTCAAAAGGACATTTATAAAGCTTTTTCCTAATACCTTTTCTCAAGGTTGCATTTTGTCACCTAAGTTAAGAAAATGTTTCTTTTGAAAAAAAATCCCAAATCGTTGCTTAGGATTTTACTCGATGGAGTCAAGTAACTACAAAGTCTCCATGATCGATTTAAATCGGAAAGTTCAGGTTGTAAATTTGAATATTTCATTTATAATCTCGTACCTGCGACTTTCGATTTGTCGTTTATCTTTCAAATTCGATGCTAGTGAACGGACATTTAATATTTATACAGCGATTTCAGTATCACTTCCTCACAAGGTCGACTAAAACGAAAAGAGAATTTATTGAGAGAGTCCTACGATTTATCCTTAGCCTCGATTCGGATCGTAAAAATCAACTCGTAAAATTCTACACCGAAATCCCGACCTTCAAAGGGGTTTATTGAAAATCCTTCATGTTTTAGTGATATACATCGTTTTTTTATAGAAACCTAAATATATTCCTTTCAAAATAATTTTATGTACGGACTTTAAAATTCTTCAAATCTTAGATATTACATTTTTTTGTGGTGTACCGGGACTTTGATTTGACGGGGACGAATATTGTTCGATAAAACGAATTTTAAAACCTGCTAGTGGAATATAAAAAGATGCTTTGTGTTTGGTGGAAAATACACCTAAAAGTTATTCAGCATCATACAGAGCTTAACAACCTAGTTAACTTGGACCGCTGCTGCATCTTCTTTATATTTGAAGCTTTCTTGACTCAATAAGTAAAATCATGTAGATTGTCACGTGCCTATTTTTTCCCATCTACCGTTTCATTATTAAGTACGTCTCTGATAGTCTGGTGTTCGTAAATAGTTTTGCATACCGTATTTTTGTTTGTTGTATATAGTGTTGCATACTTAGTACGGATAGGATTTAATTATTAATGGCTGGGACGTGTTTGTTAATTGGAGTGGGAGTCTTTGTATTAGATTTCGCCTTGATTTTTTTTGGCCTCGATTGTCGTGTGTTGTCAGCTATATTATTGTTTGGTTTGCTTTTCTGTGTGTATGGGCTGGCTATCAACACGGACGAGTGCGATTATGAGTAGGGACATATATTTGCAAAGGTTGGCTGACGTGGGTCCCGTGTCATTTTCTGATATCCGGCCTGGGAGTGAGGAGTGATGATCATTCGTTTGGTGTCAGTGGTGGAAGTCGGGTGAGAGTTTTTGGAACGATTTGATATTAACACGTGAGCAGAACTTCTACGGTTCTTTCTTTTATATCTGGCTGTATTTGGGCCATCTTAATTGGATTTTGAAGAAGAACCATTTAATTTTTAACTTGACCATTCTGTCGTGCCTTTGAGGTGGATATTTTGGTTATTGGGGTCGAGTTAAAATAACCGCATGCGGGATCTGATGGAGTGAAGCCATTGTGAAGTATCAGGTGCTGTTCTATAATTCAAACCGGGCCAGGAGTAGGCCACAGGATTCGTGAATTCGTGTATCCAAAGGTTACAAGTGATTTATTTTAGTATATTTAAACGATGTGACTTATTTTTGACACCACGATTAAGTTTCGTTTTAATTTATTAATATGGTACACTGTTGAAAACTATTTATTGCATTGGATATTATGCCGAGTCTGAACTTTGATTAAAGTAATATTCTCAATAGTTCTTCGTGTCCAAGTAAAAACGTTTATTCATACTTATTTGTAAATATCCTACAATATTGCTAGTTTGAAGGACAGCCATCGTAAAAAGAATTATTTTAAAATAAGATCGATTGTTCTAACAGTGTAAATCTTTATGTAAATGAAAAAGAAAAAAAATGTGATAAATTATCAGCCGTTCGTGAACGTTGATGAAGTATTGGTAAAAAGTTGACTTGAATATGTTTTTTTTTGTTTTTGTAACCTGATAAGGTTTGTCATTCTTACCTTTGTTTTAATTATTTTAATGGAATCGTAAACTTTGGATTTTTGATTTATTATTGTTTCATAAGTTGTAAATTTTGAAGTTTCGATTTATTGTTGGCTGTTAATTTTGATTATTTGTGTTAATCTTTTGCTATCAGGAATTCTATATAAAACCAATTATTTTTGAAATTTTAAATAGTGTGAACATTTCTTTTTTTTTTGTTGTTTTTAATTCTCTTTTGTACCTCATTAGGTTTTTATTATTGTCTGAAAAATTGTTATAATTAATATAAATATTATTTTAAGAAAAATGTATTAAATTCGTTTAATCCACTTTACGAAAATACAGAATTTATTGTAAACAAATCAGAACATCATTTTTACTTAATTAATATATTGCAGTAATTGTAAATATAGTTTTATTTACCTAGTTCACCATAATTGTTTGTTGTTTATCGTGTGGCTCTGCTAGTGCCTATAAGACCTAGGGGTTTCCGGCTTGAACCGTCTAAGTCGGTGGCGCGGCTCACTTTTATATTTTTTTCTTCTACCCTCTACGGCTGAGCTCGGGCATAATTTGCCAGTAGAGAGACCGCTGGCAGAGTACTCTTTAGAGAACAAAAAAAGACGTGGCAAGATTTTAATAACAAATATAAACGTCTCCTCCATATTAAAATCAACGATGCACAGATCCTGCACGCGGATTCAGCTACCTGGGTATGAACCTAGATACAAGACTTCGTTGGAAAGTCCATGTGAAAAAACGAGAAGGGCTTGTTTAAAATCCACAAAGATGTATCGGATACTTCGGAGAAATTCCAAGCTGTCCACTTACAATAAACCTAGCAGAGCCATTTGCATTTTTCAAAATACCGCAGCAACTTATTACTAATTTATTACCACATTCTTTTATGGAAAATATGTAACAACATACGGCAAACAGGTCAATGGCCAAATGACTGGAGCACATCTACTTTCATCCCATTGCATAAGAAAGGGTCCAGTCAAAAATGTAATAACTATAGACTCACTTATGCACTTATCTCACATCCCAGCAAGGACATGCTTAGAATTTACTTCCAACGTCTTAGAGATTTTCTGGAATGGCAGATCCCACAAGAACAGGCTGGCTTCGTCAGTGGCAAAGGGACCAGAGAACAAATCTTAAATGTGACACAAATCATTGAAAAAGCAAGAGAATTTGGGAAGCCAACATATGTATGTTTTCTCGATTACAGCAAGGCTTTTGAGTGCGTTAATTGGCAAAAACTCTTTTGGAAATGGGAACCCCTTAACACTTGGTTCTTTTACTTAAACGCCTATATAAAAATAGTACTGCAGTGGTCATACTGGACGACAAAATCTCCCATTGATGCAAGGTTTTATTCTGTCACCCTTATTATTCAACATTTATGGTGATTACATTATTAGGAAAGCCTTGGAGGGGTGGAAAGGAGGTATAAGTATAGAATAAATAACCTACGCTACGCCGATGACCCACATTCATAGCAATGGACTAACAGGAAATGTCTGAACTCAATGAAAGAGTAGAAAGATAAAGTGCGAACTTTGACTTGAAACTAAATCGCCAAAAAACGAAGTTAATGCTAATAGACCGTACCAGTAAGTTAGAAGGAGTGCCCGACATACGCGATGTAGAAATTATGGATGAAATGATTCATCTGGGAGCCCATATAAGTAAAGATGGAAACGCATCCATAGAGATTAAAAGGAGAATAGCTCTTGCAAAAACCACCATGACCAAGTTAAATAAAATTTGGAGAGATAAGCATATAACCACAACAACAAAACGTAGTCTTGACGAAACTCTTGTATTGAGAGGCGAAAAATACCGACTACTGCAAAACATCATGCAGGGAAAAATTTATGGTAAAAGAAAGCCAGGCCGCAGAAAAGCATCATAGCTCAAGAATCTACGTGACTGGTATAAACTCAACTCAAGCTCTCTGTTCAGACTTACCGTCGACAGAGTAAGGATAGCCTTGTTGGTGACCAACGTTCTAGAAGGACATGGTACTTAAGAAGAAGAAGTAAATGCCTAAAAGTTTAAATGAGGTAAAATCACCTATTGGTTAGGTCGATAAAAAAGCTTTTATCTTTGAGATTCTCGAGCAGGTGATTGACGTTAATGTTTTGCTTCACAGCATGAGCGTTAGTTACACATTTCTGGCGAACCAGATAACGTTTGAAAATTTGGTGTTATGCATAAATGAACATGATCTATTTACTAAATATTTTCGATAACACCAAAAGGTTGTGGCAACTTAATTTTTTCAAAAGGAACAATTTTTATACAATATCTGTTGGCGCAATAACGCTTTAATTTTTGAAATTAAGCATTCACTGCCACCTGTTAAATAGTACCTCCGTTTGGATCCTTAGAATTCTGTACGGCACTAGCCTATTTCCGTGGGATTGTCAGATAAATCTATATGGTTTGGGACGAGTTAGTTCAGTTTGAGTTAGTTAAATTAGTTAAAATTCACGAATAGATGAATCCGTGAACTGATATAGCAATTTCCTTGAGTTGACTCGAACTAAAAGATCAAGATTTTCTTCATAAGATAGTCTTTAATTTTTTTAATGAAACAATTATAGCACTATATTTTAGTACAGTAAAAGTTAATATTTTTTTACATTTCCCATTAATATGTTGGCACTATCGTCGCCAACATATTGGATGGGTGCTCATTTAATCATTAGCATTCCAAACATTAAACAGTACGTTTGATATTTTGTTCTCCCTCCACGTGTAAATTGGCATGTTTAAGACAAATTTGTCTTCCGTTTATATGTTTGTTTTAAGGAGTTAGCTTCCAATTGTGTTTATTTATTGCTAAAAGTGAATTACAAACTTTTATTGTTCTGGTGACCTTTAAAAAAGACGAAATTTCAGCAAAATCTTGTATTAATTGCGTCTAGCAAGGAATTTTAAACTTAACGTCAACTCAATCGATTAAAGAGATACGATAAAGAAATCGTCAAAGCCCAAACTTCAGAACCTACAAGACTCCATCCTATAGTAAGTCGATTTTCTTAATAAGTTGACTGTTATATTTTTTAATCGTTTTTCTGTAAATAGACGAGGAAAGTGTGTCGTTACAAATGTCATTCTTGTCAAAATCTGATTCCAAACAAAGAGTTTAGGGTTACGTTCTCTGTTGATGCTTTGCAGAATACCTTTTTTAATACTTTTAACACAGTCTTTATTAATAGAGTTCTAAAATCAAAGAGGTGAAAAGGAGATGGAACATAAAAACTATCAAAAACAGCTAGTATTAGTGTAGAATTTATAGTCTGCGGTGACACCGAGTTTGATAGTGACATTCACAATTATGTTTGCACCCATAGGATGAAACAAAAACTATTAAAAACACCGATATTAGAGTCCAATTCATAGTTTTTAGGGTCGCTAAGTTTGATAGTGATATTCTCAATTTTGTTAGTACCTCTACGATAGGGGTGGGAAGAGGATGGAATATAAAAACTATTAAAAACGCTGATATTAGTGTCGAATTTATAGTTTCGGGGTCGCTGAGTTTGATATAGTGATACTCCCAAAGCAGACAAGTCAACGTTGGGGCAGGACAACGTCTGCTGGGTCCACTAGTACCAACACAACCTTTTACCAAACACCTTTACGGAATAAATATCTGACAAGCTGATTTCAATTTGACAGAGGTTTGTTTGGAATCACTTTATGACAAGAATGACATTTGTGACGTCATGACTTTCCTCATCTATTGTTTCGGCCACTAAGTCAACGATATCATTTCATGATTTTATTTTTATCACTTTTTTAACAACCTCACTTAATCATCTATCTGTTATACGTATACCTGTATATTTCGTTCATTATCTCGGATTTTCCATACGTTTTTTGGGGTTACATTTAGTAGAATAGACAGACGGTTTACTAGAGTAGAAAGCTGTCGAAATGCCAAGTCCCCATTTCAACTTACCTAATAACACCGTCCATATCGATGACGAAGGGCTGATCAGACGTGAGTATCTCATATTTGCAGACATCTCCGAATTTGGGGGTGCAGTCTCTGTCCGTGGCTTCCACTCTGACGATTTCGTTGTAAATTCTTCCCTCGTCAACTTGTCGCACGTAACTGGGTTCCGAAAATGTAGGAGCGTATTCGTTTACGTCGGAAACGGTGATATGTACGGTGGCACTATAACAAAAAAATATATATATACAAATATATATATATATATATATATATATATATATATATATATATATATATATAACGTTAAAACAAATTCACTTAGTACCGACGTCGTGAATTTTTGCACGCAATATTGCAATTTATCAAAAGTTTTAGATTTGATCGAAAATATTAATCTAGCATTGGTAATTTTTCTTGATCTATCAAAGGCATATGAAAACCCGTTGAAAAAACTAGACACACATGGAAGACGTGGAAAACCATACAACTGGTTAAAACGGGAATTTTGACGTTCCCTCCCATTTTGAATTGTTAGGTTATTAGGCCAACCCTGGCGATTGTTCAGTATTCTGTCACGTGCCTATTTTTTTTCCCTTCTACAGTTACATTATTAATTGGATTTTTGATGGTTTTGTATTTCTCAGGTGCTCGTAAATAGTTTCGCTTACCGTATTTTGTTGTAATTTGAATTTATCACTCGTTGTAAATAGTGTTGCATACCTAGTAGTGTTAGGATTTAATTATTAATGGCTGTGACATTTTTGTTAATTGGAGTGGGGGTCTTTGTTATTAGATTTCGCCTTGATTTTTGGCCTCGATTGTCGTGTGTTGTCAGCTATATTATTGTTTGGTTTGCTTTTCTGTGTGGATGGGCTGGCTATCAACACGGACGAGCGCGATTATGAGTTTGGAACATAGATTTGCGAAGGTTGGCTGACGCGTGTCCCGTGTCATTTTCTGATATCCGGCCTGGGAGTGAGTAGTTGTGTGAGTCGCTTGGTGTCAGTCTTGGGAGTCGGTAGTGAGGATTTTAGTATCGTCGTGTGATATTAACAAGTGTGCAAAACCTCTACGGTTTTATCTTCATATCTGGCTGTATTTGGGGCCATCTTAATTGGATTTTGAAGAAAAATCATTTGATTTTTAACTTGATCATTCTATCTTACCTTCGTTGTTGATATTTTCGGTGTCGAGTTAAAATAACCACATGTGGGATTTATTTGAGGGAAGCCATTGTTGATTAGCACGTGCTGTTCCATAACCATCATCCATATCGACGATAAATTTCAGTGTTATAAAGACTTGCTTGGTGTTTTAGCAGAAATTATTATGATAATACTACTTGGTGTTTCTGTTTCTTGGATCATCAATGTAACAGTGACGTCTCAATGAAGTTTTCAATTGGTTACATGGTATTGAGTTTAATTTTATCAACTTATCAGTTATTATGTGCTTGATCTAAGTGTTTTCAATAGTTTAAAAGTAACAAATTATTTTCATTAAATTTGCACCTACTACAAGTTGAATCTGAACGTATACGTTACTGAATATACATTATGTAATTATTGTGATGGTTTCAAATTATTATTTTTGTTTCAAGTCCATTTATTTTGTTTTTTTTTTTTAATCTTTTGCTATCAAGAATTCTATCTAAAACCAATTATTTTTGAAATTTTAAATATTGTGAACATTTTTTTTTTGTTTTTAATTCTCTTTTGTACATCATTAGGTTTTTATTATTGTCTAAAAGATTGTTATAATTAATTTAAATATTATTTTAAGAAAAGTGTATTAAATTCGTTTAATCCACTTTACAAAAATACAGAATTTGTTGTAAAAAATCAGAACATCATTTTTACTTAATTAATATATTGCAGGAATTGTCAATATAGTTTTATTTATTTAGTTCACCATAATTGTTGTTGTTGTTTATCGTGTGGCTCTGCTAGTGCCTACAAGACCTAGGGGTTTCCGGCTTGTATCGTCTAAGTCGGTGGCGGGGCTCACTTTTATATTTTTTTTCTTCTACCCTCTACGGCTGAGCTCGGGCATAATTTGCCAGTAGAGAGACCACTGGCAGAGTACTCTTTAGAGAACTAAAAGACGCGGCAATTCGTTCACTAAAGTTATTTATGTTATTATAATTTAATTGTTTTCTATCAAATACTTTATTTCTGAAACTAACTTTATACATTAATCACACAAATATCATAAATTCAAATATTCCGCGCATTAAAGTTAAACGCACTTCTATCGCGCCCTTAAGCAGCAGACAAACAAAACCTTATTCTTTAATAATTTTTTTAAAAACTTTTAAAATATTCCTCGAAAAAAAAAAACGATTTCAGTATTTATTTTGAAGATACACCATTATGTGTGTGATATACAACACTTTAATTGCAAGATGTGATCTATGATGAAATAAGGGAAACAAAACCTTATTCTTTGATAATTTTTTCCAAAAACTTTCAAAATATCCCTCGTAAAAAACGATTTCAGTATTTATTTTTAAGATACACCATTTTATGTGATGCCTTGTTTTTACAATCGAAAGGAGGAGAAATGAAGCAATAAAATCTTATCTAAATCGTCCCGAAAAAAATTCGAGTTGTAAAGTCTTGTCAGTCGATTTTTCAGTAAGTTGGATGCGAGTTTCGACAGGTAATTTGCAGGCAAAAAAAGCGTTTCAATCAAACGAATTGGAACGACGTACTCTTTTCGAAAATAAATATTCGATAACCATTTTTCCGGGGATACAAAACTTAACAGAACGTATAAAAGTTCGGATGAGCCATATAGCTAACTTAATAAAATTAAAAATCAAATAAAAAAATGAATTTTGTTCTTAAAAGAAAAATATTTTATTTTTATTGATATTTACATATTTTATTTTCTTCATTTCTCTCCCTTTTTGTAAAATTCTTTTATGTAAAAAGGTCTGTTTTGTTCCCGTAAAAGTCGTTTATATTACACGTATTCAAGTTAATCACGTATTTTCGGAAAGTTTGTTATGTCCAATTTGAAACGAACATGTAAAGTGGAAATGCCTTTTTATTATTATTTTACAAGCGAACATCTGAACGACACTCCCGTGTCTTTTTAAGGAGAAATTTGGGTCAACCAATTAAGAGTTTTGTCTGTTATTGTACCATTACTTCTATATAACGTAGGAAACAGAGCAGAAGAAATATATATATATATATATTTATATATATAGTTTGGTACTTTTTCTTTGACCCTTGTATATTAATAACTTCAAAATGTTCTTGGGATAGGTCCAAATAAAACGTTGGTATTATAACATAATTTTAAAGTTTTTATTGACGTTTCGGCATGATTCTCATGCCTTTCTTAAAATATTTCATTGTCATAAAGCGTGGAACTTGTTAATAAATAAAAATATGGGGGAACACTTAACAAAAATCTTGTAAACAATAAGACATGGCTTGATAACGACAAAGCGATTTGTGTAGAACTCTAGTTGGAAGAAAAAGTTAGTATGAGACATATTCATTCAACTCAGTACGTCATCCAGTCAGAATTTTCGAAAAAATCGATTTTTCGTTTAAGACGGATTCTCAAAGTATGACATTTCAAAAATATTCTCTGAACATTTTACATCGATCCATTAAAAATTGAGCAAGTTACGGCCATTTTTACTGTTTACGGTCTGTGGGCCGCGCGACCTACGTATAAAGAAAAGCAGGTTTTTCTCGAAACAGATTTTTCAAAATTGGTGACCACGATATCTCAAATACGAAAAACGATTTACTTGAAATTTTGCATACCTTTTTTTTAGCAGAGGGCAGTCTTTGATCAAAGGATTTTTTTTGTTTGATTTGTCTATTGCCATTTTATAGACTTGGAAAAGGCCTATGAAAAAGTGGTGAGGAGTAAATTTTGGTCGACAATGTCTATGTATGGGGTGTGCGGTAGTTTAATACGAGCACTGAAATCAATTTATGAGGATTCCTCTGCTTTAGTCAGGATAAACCGACTGGTTTAACATCGAAAAAGGTGTGAGACAGGGATGTATGGCTTCGCCATGGCTGTTTAACTCTTACATAGACAATTGTTTAAGATTTGAAAGAGAGTGCGTATGGATTGAAAATGAATGATTTGATAGTCAAATGCCTTCTTAACACTTATGATCAAGTCATATTAGCGTCATCTGAAGAGGAGTTGCAGGCGATGGTTAATGTTTGCATGATGCCCTAAAAATCAAAGCGATGAAATAAATGCAAGCAAAACGAAAGTAATGGTTTTTGAAAGAGAAGAAAGCATGACAAACTGTGAAGTTTCGATCGAGGGAAAAAGAGTGGAACAAGTAAATGAATTTGTGTACTTGGGTTCAAAGTTTACGAGAGATGAAAAGTATGACAGTGACATTGAGCGAAGGGTGTTGGCAGGAAAACAGATGAATGGGGCGCTGCATAGCTTTATGAACAGCCAGAAAGTGTCAAAAAAGGCACGTATGGCTGTGCATTAAGGTGTGTTGGTTCCTACACTTACGTTTGGTAGTTAATGTTGGGTTTGGGTTTGATTTGAAGCAAAAACGGCCGCATTTGGCGAAGAAGAAAGTGCTGTTCCATTAAGACAATGCACGTGTGCACACTAGGGTGGTGCGGAAAAATTCAGGTTTTGAATTCATAGTTCCTATAGTGCGGAAAAGTTGTGATATGTATATAGAAGCAAAACAAAACAAAAATTTTTGAAATCGGACTTTATCTTCCGATCGCGCAATCAGCTGAAAGTTTCATAAAATTAGTGAAAATCGTAATTTTCCTTAATTTTTTTTTGTAATTTTTTTTATTGTTATTTTAAGTCACTATAGCAAAATTTTTATTCTTCAAGCATTGAAAAACAGTAAAGAAAAATATTTTGTCTCTGGGAGTTCATATTCCGATCGCGCAAGTATATTGAATTATAACGAAACTTGTCATTTTTGGACACATTTAGCATGTTGGGAAAATAGCTATGTTAGGATATAAAGTTATTAATTTTAAGTTTCATTTCAATCCTTGAACCTGCACTTTATCGTATGATCGCTCAACCAATCGAAACTAAATAAGAATAGTTAGAATCGGTTACTGTTCACGGTAGTAGGCGATTTCTTTGAAACTTTCATTTCTCAGAATTGTTTTCATTCATCAGGCGGTCACCGAAACACAACAGCGCTAGTGAAACTGGAACGGCACAGCTGTTTCTCCTTAGTGTTACTTCGCAGTTAGCAAGTCCAAGACCTAGAGACTAGTGCCTTTGTGTTTCAACACTTATCTTTATACATTTTAGTAAGCAATTTTAGTGAATTGTGCTAAGGTTTGAAAGCGAAATGGATACATCATTGACCAAGAAAATAACTAGAGAGTTTTTTCGTTGCCTTGTGTTTGGTGATCCACGAGAATTGCCGCCGAACATTATTCCCAGCTATGAAGATGTGATTCGATGTTGTTTTGAAGAACAGTTTGTGCTGGCAAGTAAGCTTAACAACATTAAAGTTAGTTTCTCAGCTGTCAGCTACACTGTTGCTGAAAAAGTAATGCTTATTTACCAGAAAGCGTCAATCCCTACTGTTACTTGCTATAGGATTATTCAAATCATAAAATCTTTATATGATAAGTATCTTAAGCTCATGAAATCGTACAACCGCGATAAAAGCAAACCTAAGTTCATAGAAAAAATTGATGCATTCAAAAGCCAAGCATCTCAAATGTTTGACGTCTCAGCATGCAAGTGTGAAATGACTTTAAATTGTTCCTGTAAAAAAAAACCTGATCTTTGTGATTGTACGATTCAAATCAACTGTTTGTGTGAAAAGCCTAAAAAAATCCCTGTAATTGAACACAAGTTTATCTATCTTCAGAGAAATTACAGGATGGGAAAAATTGGCACTATTGACCAAAAGGAGACGAAAAAGCTTAGCAAGAGGCTGGAAAGACAAAGTTATAGGATAAAAATACAATCTCCGAAACCAACAGAGATAGGGATAATTATGATTTAAATACAGCTGAGGGCAGCTCGAATGATTTTGAAGTGCCTGATAAGAATGATGATGAGTACAAAGCTGGCATCTCAGTAAAGAAACAATCTCCTTGGCAGATGAAAATCAAGCTAAAAACTAAGCGAAGAGCTGCACAAATGGTTTTAACTAAAAATGAACACTTTTTTCCCTCATATTGCTATTTTCCAAAAAAATTCAATATGACCAAAAATGGCGAATTTGGTTATATTTCTATAGAGTTGCGAGATCGGAAAAAATATTTTTTTGTTACTGTTTTTCAATGCTTGAAGAATGAGAATTTTGCTATAGTAACTTAAAATAACAATAAAAAAAATTACAAAAAAAATTAAGGAAAACTACGATTTTCACCAATTTTATGAAACTTTCGGCTGATTGTGCGATCGGAAGATAAGTCCGATTTCAAAAATTTTTTTTTTGTTTTTCTTCTATATACATATCGCAACTTTTCCGCACTATAGGAACTATGAATTCGAAACTTGAATTTTTCCGCACCACCCTAGTGCACACTTGTCTAGTCACGATGGCCAAAATCCACGAATTGGGATACGAAATGCTACCCCATCCAGCATATTCTCCAGAATGAAGAAGTCATTACCGAAACAAACGCGTATTTTGAGAGCTTTGAAAAAACCTATTATTTGGAGGGAATAAAAAAATTAGAAAAACGCTGGACTAAATGTATCGAGCTAAAAGGTGATTATGTAGAAAAATAAAATGTTTATTTGCGGAAAAAAATTTGTTTTATTCAAAAAGTCACTGACATATCAAACCGCCCTCGTATACGGGTACTAAATATCTGGCTGTGCATAGGGATGTGTTGGTTCCTACACTTATGTATGGTAGTGAGTGTTGGGTTTGGCAGAAGAAGCATAAAAATAGGATCAATGCTTCGAAGATTAGTAGTTTGAGAAGTATAGCCGGAGTGACTCGGTTGGATAAAGTAAAAAATAGTGAGATAAGAGAACGCTGTGGTGTGAAAGAAGATGTGGTTACAAAGAAAGATAAAGGAATGCTTAGATGGTTTGGACACGTAGAAAGGATGGACGAAGAAAGATTGACGAAACAAATTTATAAGGCGAGTGTGAATGGACGAAAGTCGTTAGAGGTCAACCTCGGCGAACATCGATCTCGATCAGATCAACATTGTTTTGAATAAAGGCCAGGTTGAGTAACAACAACCGACGAACCCTGATGGAAGTAGAGGAAGCAAAAGATGTGTGTAAGAACCGTAGCAAGTGGAAAGAAGTGGTCTCTGCCTACCCCTACGGGAAAATGGCGTGACTATATGTATGTATGTATGCATACTTTTAATTTTTGAATAATTTCATATTGTTGTCAAATTTATTTAAAACTATTCGTTCGACCAAAAAAAAACACTCGGTAGTAAATTTAAATCACTATACCGATTGTAACACCCCAAAATTTTAAATAAATGTAAAAAAAAATATTTCTTGAATTTAAATATTCCCGCGCTTTGTGTAGGTAAAGTAGAGTACATCCTATATCATAGGAAAGAGTGAGAGAGAACGAGCGCGAGAGTTGTAAACAAGTGCACGATTGTAAAAACAGTAACAACAAATTGATTGAAATGGAAGAATATAGTGTAATAAACTTTAATTGTCGTTTCTTCGTTTTACAGGTAAGAAACGTGTAAATAGTGTAAATAAAGCGCTTGTATTTATGAATAAAATAATCTTCGTTTTACAGACACACGAGTCTATTCATTATAAAAAACCCCAAAGATTTGAATTAATTGACATTATGTAAATTCTGCTACGAAAAAATTACATTTTTCTTTTAATTACAACTTTGCGCACCCCCTACACGTTTGCCTTTATCCCTTAAACGCCGACACCAACCGGGTGGAAGTGGAAAAATATTAATAAACTTTTTCCTGAAAGCGTCGAAGTAAAATTTGCATACTGCACACAAAAAAAATGATCACAAAAGCTAAAATGGTATTATTTTTTTAACATTAATCATTCAAATCCAATAAACTTCTGTAACAAAAAGGGCTAATACGGACTATTATGATACGTTAAAAACGTGAGATAATTCCCCCGCCGTACCGCCTTTGTTCTCGTTGACTTTTAGACGCGTACCAATACTAACAATGCAAAAATGTGCCGGCAGTGTTAGAGCTGAACCTCAAAGTGGATTTTTTTAGCAAAAAACCCCTTGTCTGCGTGTCTGTTGATGAATATGCAAATGTTCGGGATGCGCTTAATGCCCCGATTTTCATCAATTTAAAAATGCATTTATAAAAGCGATTAAAACAGCGTGTGACTCAGTGACGACTAGCCAATGGCGTACGATATAATCCTACAAACAAAAAAAAATTTTGAACCGCATCCACCTCGTGTAAAATTAACAAAATGAATTGTTTTCGTTGTTTTTCATTATCGAATAATTATTAACAATAAAAACATCCATTACACAGAGAGTATATCTTTTTATTAAAATTCAATTCACAATCGGAATATTCAATACATTATTTAATACATTAATTAATTTGCTCACAACTGCTAGATATACCTCCAGCGAGGTAACCTTTAAGTCAGTGTTTCCCAACCTTTTTCCATGCCATGCCCCACCTTAGCCTTTCTAAAATTCATATGCCCTCCCTATGTAAAAAATGTTACATAATTTTTAAAATTAAAAATTTGGATAGTTCACTTAGGAAACTTGGATGATAGGTTTTAGGAAGAAATCACTAGTAAATTGTTAACCAAACACAGTAAGTAAATTTTCCAAACAACAAATTCCAAATAATTTTAATAAAGATTTTTCTTCTTCTTTTTTTTTTTATGAAAATAGTCGCAAATAGGGTAGACCTATCGTGTTGCAGGTCATAGTTCTCTGAAAAAACTGATTTTGAAGCTTATTCCATTCCGTAGCAGCCCTGTAAAAGAAGGATTCTTGATGAAGATTGGTCCTTGTAGTGTCAATCTTGAGAGTAAATGGGTGAGACTGATCAGCGTGCCGAGTTCTTCGGCCGAATGTGGCCAATGGTGGTACAAGAGTTTTTATTTCTCTGGAGCATCTGCCATGGAAATATCTGTAGAGCAATGACTGGTCTGCAACTCTTCTTCTATGTTCTAGAGGGTGAAGGGTATCTGTGAGAGTTGAGCTGTTTATCAAGCGAATGGCTCTTTTCTGAATGGAATCTAGAAGACGAAGAGAATGCCTTGGTGCTGAACCCCAAAAGTGCGAGCAATACTCCAGTAGAGGTCGGATTTGAGCCTTGTACGTCGTCAACAGTTGATCAGGAGTAAAAAACTTTCTGGCTTTCCACAGAAAACCTAGCCTCTGGCTTGCCGACTTTGCGATGTTAGCAACATGGTCATTCTTGATTTTAGGCGAGTCGCCTGTTCAATTATCGTCCACTTGCGTGGGGCTGTCGCTCCATCGTTTCCTGGGGCGCCCAACGTCACTTCGCCCCAATGGAGACTTTTCGCGAGCAATTCTCACAAGTCTACGGTTGTCCATTTTACCTATGTGTTCGTTTCATTCCTTCTTCCTGTTCCTTACAGACTGTTACGATATTCTCGCTTCTTTCTCTATCCAGCAGTGTCTTTCCAGTAATTCTACCGAGTATCTTCATCTCAGCAGTCTCTAGGAGTCTTTTGGTTTTCGCTGTTTCTGGCCTGGTTTCTCTGAGGTATATGTCATCACCCGCCTCACGACGGTTTTGTAGATCCTCGATGTCCGTTCCCATACTCTTATTGCACCATATTGTATTCAGGCAGCGAGCTATTCTAATTGCTTCTGTTGTTTGATCTCTCACCTCTTCTTCAATATCACCAAAGCCGAAAAGTTCTATGCCAAGGTAGTTAAATTTCATTTTCTGCCCGATTACTTTACCGTCAAGCTCAAGTTTGCATCTTAGAGGGATTTTTGATGTTGTTAAGCACTTTGTTTTGGTCGGTGATATTTCCATGTTTAGAGACGTGGCTGTTAGGTTGAATAAGTGTAATAAGATTTGTAAGTCATCTTTATTTTCTGCAATGAGAGCGGCATCGTCAGTATAACACACTATTTTGATTTCTGCTTCTCCTATTTTGTATCCCTTTAGTCCTCGAACACTTCGAATAATTTCTTTCATTATTAAATTGAAAAGGGTATGACTCAGGAAGTCTCCCTGGCGAATACCGCTATTGATTCTGTGAGGTCTCCTTCTATTTGTGTTCGTATTTTATTGTTTGTGTATATGTTCTCCATGGTTTTGGTGAGATTGTATGGGATTTGCCTGTTTTAAAGGAGATGCAGGACGTCTTTCAGCTGGACACTGGTCAAATGCTCTAGTTAGATCGACAAAACATACAAACGCTGGCTTGTCGTATTCAATCGATTTCTCCATATTTGTCTTATTACGAACACGGCGTCTGTGCAAGATCTTCCCGACCTGAATCCCTTTTGTTCGTCCGCCAACGATGTAAGATTGTCGATTTTGTTCGTAATTACTTTAGTTGTTGGTTTTAGAGCAGGGCTTAAAAGGTTTACTCCTCTATAATTTGATGATATTTTTTTTTCTATATTTATTTATTTTGATACAGTCCATGTGGAAAAACGCTAAAGTCCAACCGATTCCGAAAAAAGGAAAGAAGACTTTTTCTGCAAATTATCGCCCTATTGCATTGCTCTCAGTCATATCCAAAGTTATGGAAAAAGCGATTAACACAGAACTTATCAAATATCTAGAGAAATTTGAGATAATCCATGACAGACAATATGGATTTCGACAACTTCGGTCTACTGAAGATTTGCTGGCTTATGTCACTCAGCTCTGGACAAACACTATTGAAAAGTTTGGTGAATCCCGTGCAATAGCCTTATATATATCTAAAGCCTTTGACTGCGTTTGGCACCAGGCATTGTTAAGTAAATTATCTGCCTACGGTCTCCCAACCAAACTGCGCCAATGGCTCTTGAGCTTCATGCAAGATCGCTCCTTACATGTGGCAGTTGACGGTATTTCTTCTGATGCGTTTAAAACTAATGCCGGGGTCCCCCAGGGTTCCATCCTGTCCCCCACCTTATTTCTTTTATACATCAACGACCTCTTGAAATCCACCACGAACCCCATTTACAGTTTCGCAGACGATAGCACACTTGTCTCAACTTTCACATCCTATCGATCACTTTCGGTGAATGATACAAATAGACTCAGGCAGGAACAGGTTGATTCCATCAATAGAGATCTTAAAGCAATCGTCGAGTTGGGAACCAACAATCTTGTTCAGTTCAACGCCCAAAAAACACAAAGTGCCACGTTTTCCAAGAAAGTGAATTCCTCAAATCATCCCATCACAATGTCCGGAAATACCCTTGAACCAAGTCCCTCTATCTCGATTTTGGGAGTCACGGTGTCCAATAATATGTCTTGGCATGACCATGTTGCTAACATCGCAAAGTCGGCAAGCCAGAGGCTGGGTTTTCTGTGGAAAGCTAGAAAGTTTTTTACTTCTGATCAACTGTTGACGACGTACAAGGCTCAAATCCGACCTCTACTGGAGTATTGCTCGCACATTTGGGGTTCAGCACCAAGGCATTCTCTTCGTCTTCTAGATTCCATTCAGAAAAGAGCCATTCGCTTGATAAACAGCTCAACTCTCACAGATACCCTTCACTCTCTAGAACATAAAAGAAGAGTTGCAGACCAGTCATTGCTCTACAGATATTTCCATGGCAGATGCTCCAGAGAAATAAAAACTCTTGTACCACCATTGGCCACATTCGGCCGAAGAACTCGGCACGCTGATCAGTCTCACCCATTTACTTTCAAGATTGACACTACTAGGACCAATCTTCATCAAGAATCCTTCTTTTACAGGGCTGCTACGGAATGGAATAAGCTTCCAAAATCAGTTTTTCCAGAGAACTATGACCTACAACTTTTTAAAAAGCGTGTCCACAATCATTTCCTTTCTATAATCCCTTTCCCTTCTAATAGTCGCAGTGCGGGCCGTCCGCGGCCCACATGATAGGTCTACCCTTTTTGCGACTATTTTCATAAAAAAAAAAGCTTTAATATCATTAACACACTAACACACTATTAGGTACTAAATGCAGTACTTTATTTAGTCAATTTACGCCCCATGTGGGGCACTCTAAGTACTTTGTACTAGGTGTACGGGCCATTATATACTCGTATATGAAAAAAACAAAAGGTTATTTAAGTAATAAAAACACCAGTATTGCAATACATAATAAGATAAACGGTATTTTTTTTAATATATGTATAAGAGACATAACAGTGTATTCAAAGCAATGAATTGGGATGGTAAAGGTATCAACGTGGATGGCAGGTACCTCAACCACCGACAACATAGTCATTATTAGCACCCACTTGATAGAGAAATAGAGTGACCTGAAGTCAAAGTCTTAACTGGTAGAATTAACAATATGAAAAAAAAACAAAAATATTAACCCCTAAAGTAGAAAACATACACATAGAAGACCAAATTATTCCAAAAGTATTAGAATATATTTATTTATGTAAAGATATAATCGAATTGCCATATGTAGAGCATTGTGGAACAGAGCATATTATTCGCGATTTTATTTTCATATTACCTTTTTTAATCCTTTGCATTTTCGGAATTTTATGGTTTAGTAACACCAATTTTTTACAAAATATCGTTCAAAAATATCATTTTCAATGCTTAAATTGCTCAAAACAATATATAAAGTTCACTTTTTACCCATATAAGCAAATGGAAGTTAGTTTGTTGTTCACACCTCGAGAAGTTCATACAATCAATAATAGATTTCGCCCACTCCGTGATTTTTCCCTATAGTATAGAAACGGTGTCAATAACGATAAGGTCAACCAACAGATTAAGAAACACACAACGAGCTACAGAAAAAAAATGCTGAAAATTAGCCGTAGCGATCATATAAAAACCAATAAAATGTTAAAAATAACAGAATACTAAAAAATAATTAAGAGCAGCTTTTCAGTTAAATAAATTTGTAATAACAAGGGAATAATTAATAAATAAAATAAATAAAAATTATGTTATTAATTTTCAATATAAATATACAAAAATATATATCTGTTTTAGGTGACACAAAATAACATCTATCCAACCCATATGTAGCAAAAAATCAGACCACTTCCACCTTCTATCTGGTTTATGGATGCCCCTATATTTAAAACTCAGGAATATTATTGCGCGCTCCCACCAAAATTTACTAGTTAAAATTTTGGCGGGAGCGCAGTATAAACAATTTTAAATTTAAATAGTGTTATGATATTTTCTCCTTGGGTTCGGTAATTCTAAACTCTCAGTTCAGTAACTTAACACTTTTTTTTCAATATTTTTACACAATTAATTTTAAAAATCACCCAGATATTCACTTTACAATTACTTTAAATCGTCATCATTCGAAACTATTGGACCTTTTTCTAGAGAGTGCCAGAATAATTCTTTTACCATTTCGCATTAATCGCAGTATTCTAGAATTTGCTGTGCGAGCATAATAAAGCAATCCCTTAATTGTGATCGCCTCGCTGACGCCGACAGACACAGGTCCAGCACGTAACAATACTTTAAATCAAGTACTATTTTCTTACGAATTTCATGAAAAGTATTTTCTATCATTAACATATTAATTATTATTTCTTATACGTAATAAATAAATAAAATTTTGACACATTTTGTGATTATAAGCTTGTTTATGTAAACGAGACGCAATTACTAATATACGTCATTAATTTATTTTTCTAACAAGTGCGCAATGTGTACCATCCTGGAAAAAAACCTTTTATCGAAATAAATGTAAACTGAACCACTTTTTGGATCCTCTATATACTGGGCTAATAGTCATTATGCTGCCACATACAGAAATGTTAGCGTAACTCTTGTAGAATTTCATAGTAACTAATTTTTGCCATTTAATCCTTATAAATGTATTTATTTTAATGGACTAACTACCTCGCCAGGCTAAAATGTATAACATTAACATTAATTTTGTTATAACTAAAGCTTCCTTTGGTCCTTTTCACGTATGTTTATTATTATCCCCCGACGTGGAGGAAGTTAATGATGCCGAAAATGCGCTCTTCCGCTTGGTTACAGCCAAACAAGGCATCGTAAGATATACAATAAACGTGAAGAAAAACGTTAGAACCGTTTAATCAGATAAGTAGAAATGAATTACTTTGGATTACAACGACGTTTACCATAGAACCCTGCTTGACGGTTACAAAGTACTCACCTAAATTTTAGCGGATAGGTGTTATAATGTATAGGTTAAAATTAAATGTATTTTTTTTGTGGTGGGTTGGCATTAAACCGCAGTTTTTTTGCCACAGACTTTTATATTATTATTATCTATATATTATCGTGATATTAGATTAAAATTAAATTGTGATTTTTTCTTTGATCAGAAATTCCATAATTATTATGTATATATCTTCTTTGAATGTACTTAGCAGAATAACAATATTTGTTGGCAATTGGATACCTTGTAGGAATAATTTATTTAAAAATTCCGACCGATGTGTGTTAGGGAGGTTATATGAGAATATTAAGTGGTTGATGTCTGCTTCTGAGAAGTTGTTGCAAGGGCAGATAGGCTATATGTTAACTCCAATTTTGGCTAAGTGTGAGGGATAACCTCCATGGTTTAATTTCATTCTTGTTATGGTAGAAGAGTACAGCCTAGATAACTTGAAAGTGTTTAAGTGAGGAATGTTTTAGGAACTAGAGGGAAATTTAATGTAGCTGTGCATGTGTTTTTTGCTGGTCTTTTATTTTTTTAATCAAAATGTAATTAAATTACGTTAATGAAAAGTTAATATGCAAGAGTATGGATGATGTTATAATTCTATCCAGGGATTCCATTGGAAATGCGATCGCTGCCATAACAGGACACTGGGCAGGTGGATCCTATGCACGGCGCATGGGAATCGCAGAGCTACGACACGACTTCTGTAGAAGCTGTCACGATGAGGAAACAATAGTATATCTAAAGCCTTTGACCGCGTTTGGCACCAGGCATTGTTAAGTAAATTATCTGCCTACGGTCTCCCAACCAAACTGCGCCAATGGCTCTTAAGCTTCATGCAAGATCGCTCCTTACAAGTGGCAGTTGACGGTATTTCTTCTGATGCGTTAAAAACCAATGCCGGGGTCCCTCAGGGTTCCATCCTGTCACCCACCTTATTTCTTTTACACATCAACGACCTCTTGAAAACCACCACGAACCCCATTTACAGTTTCGCAGACGATAGCACACTTGTCTCAACTTTCACATCCTATCGATCACTTTCGGTGAATGATACAAATAGACTCAGGCAGGAACAGGTTGATTCCATCAATAGAAATCTTGAAGCAATCGTCGAATGGGAAACCAACAATCTTGTTCAGTTCAACGCCCAAAAAACACAAAGTGCCACGTTTTCCGAGAAAGTAAATTCCTCAAATCATCCTATCACAATGTCCGGAAATACCCTTGAACCAAGTCCCTCCATCTCGATTTTGGGAGTCACGGTGTCCAATAATCTACTTGGCATGACCATGTTGCTAACATCGCAAAGTCGGCAAGCCAGAAGCTAAGTTTTTTGTGGAAAGCTAGAAAGTTTTTTACTCCTGTTCAACTGTTGACGACGTACAAGGCTCAAATCCGAAACCCAAATGGTGTATTGCTCGCACATTTGGGATTCAGCACCAAGGCATTCTCTTGGTCTTCTAAATTCCATTCAGAAAAGGGCCATTCGGTTGATAAACAGCTCAACTCTCACAGATACCCTTCACCCACTAGAACATAGAAGAAGAGTTGCAGACCAGACATTACTCCATGGCAGATGCTTCAGAGAAATAAAAACTCTTGTTTCGGGTTTAAATCTTAGTGGAATTTACTAATGTACCTCTAAACACAGTGCGCCCGTTAAGTCGATGCCTCGGTAACTAATCCGATACCGTCGTATATTGGTGAAATGAGCTATAATGTAATGACATTGTGTGTAAAAGTCTTTTAATGTGTACGTAATAAAAAATTACCACAACCCCATAATTTTATACTAAACTACACCAACGCATATTTTGTAACTGGTGAGTTTAACCTGAAAATTTTATTGAAATAAATTGTTTTGTTTTTAAATATTTAGAAAAATTAGCATAAAGAACACAAGATGAACAACTAACCATATTTGTTGTTATTGTCTTAGTATTAAAACAATGTTTTACCAGTAATTTATTTAAATGTCAATAATGGTTAACTACACTTAATATTTACACCAAAGCATGCAACAATGCTTTGTCTTACTAATCTTAACAGTTAAAAAAACTATAAACTGATAAAATTTATTAAAAATTCACTTTATTGACACACTCACAGGAAAACAGTTAAATGATGATTCATAAGTGGAGGGTCATGGAGTCCGTTTCCGTCGCATTTTTAGTATCCGTACAAAGTAGCAATACTCGTTCCCGTTTGTTTTATATTTATTTAAAGCAACCCTGTTACTTAGTACCTTAAAACCAGGGGGCGATAGTAGGTATTATACATGATTTCACAATAATTCTGTTGCAGCTGACAGCCCTAGCTGTGAAATCATGTAAAGTAACTGCTATCGCCCCCTGGTTTTCGGAGTACTACCTAACAGAAGTTCTGGCGGTGGATTTATGAGGTACTATGTATATATCTGTATTTACCTTCTCTTGTAAATTTAAATAATTAGGTTTTCCACAAAATTTTATTAGATTGGACTATGTGTCACGACAAAATGATTAAACAATTCAGTCCCGAGTTACTACTTTTATAAAATCGAATCTTTTGTGCTCGTTTGTGGACAATGTGGAAACAGTGTCACTGTCATTATCAATAATTGTAATTGCGTTGATTATTTTTGTTCGCCCCAACAGACAATAAACGTTTAATTTTGTATTGACACTTGACGATTTAAAAACAACCAAAACGTATGAAACTGAGGTAAAATGTGACATTTGACAAGACTAAAAAAATAAAAACACTGTGATACATTTTTCTATGCAACAAAAATACGAAAATAACACTTTTTGAGTACATTATTCTTTGGAATGTAATAAGAAATTTAATATTTATTTTAACACTAGCTAAAAAAATTAAAAATAACCTTGATTAGAGTCAATACAAATTAAATCTCGAAACACGTCACACAATTTGGTATCGTCACGCCAACACACCGTTGCCAAATAGTCAGAATTACAGGTAATTGTAGGAAATTAATTTAAAGTTAGGTTTTTTGCTATTTTAAAACTAAATAACTAATTTTTATTAACAGTTTTTTAAGAATACACAAAATAAAAGTTAGCTTGTAAACGTAAACTACTAAAACACTGTTAAAAGTAGTCGGCACGATGATCACTCTCACCCATTTACTCTCAAGATTGACACTACAAGGACCAATCTTCATCAAGAATCCTTCTTTTACAGGGCTGCTACGGTATGGAATAAGCTTCCAAAATAAGTTTTTCCAGAGAACTATGACCTGCAACTTTTTAAAAAGCGTGTCCACAATCATTTCCTTTCTATAATCCCTTCCCCTTCCAATAGTCGCAGTGCGGGCCGTCCGCGGCCCACACAATAGGTCTACCCTTTTTGCGACTATTTTCATTAAAAAAAAAAAAGTCGATTTACTCTGATGAATAAATTTAATGTCATTTTTGATCAACCCTACACAGGAATTTTATTTTAATGTTTGAGATAATTTTTTTAAGTTAAAAATAAATCATATCAATTTGATAATTAAAAGTTACTATTGATATAATTCCTTTTAGATTACTCGCGAATTTAATTATGTTATTTTAATTGAAACATTGCATAATTTCAACAAAGACCCCGAACTAAAAAGATATTAATTAAAGCGTCAACAATGCATTATAATCGACAGGGCCGGCAACTGCGTATGTTTTGTGCCATGGGCGCAAGAAATTTCACTTTATTGTTGATAAGTGTTTCCGCCATGACCTATATGCAACAGTGTAAACAGTGTTGCATAACTGTCACAGTCAAATATTTACAGCAGAGTGAATATTAACATTAAAGATTGGTGATAGATTGAACCGAGTAAGTGAATTTTGTGTCGGCCATTTTTCATTCGTAATATAGCTTCTATATAAAGCGTTTGCCCTTCTTCATTTTTTTGGATAGACACTGTTAACGTGCGGTGATGTCATGATTTTATAAGCTCAAGACGTTTTGTCTTGTCTCTATGTTGTCTCAAGCAGTTAAGCAGATTTGTATTGGACAAGCGTTGAATGTTGAAGCTCGACGCAAACTAATTCGCGATTGAATAAACCGAGAGTTTAGACGTACTTCAAGCTACATCCATGCATCAATATACAAAATCTACCAGATTTAGGTAAATAGATTTTAAAAAAATTGGTTATAGTATTTTTTTTAATCTTCTTTATTTTAAATACAAGCTACGAGTCAATTTCTCAGAATCAGTTCTTTCAGAGGTTAATTGATGTTGAGCAAACTTACGACTTGTTCAAATTAATTAGCGCATTATTTCGACAACCGCTACGTTAACATTAAGTATTATGTATTTTTCAGTTGGAATAGGTACTAATATAAATTGTTATATCATCCTATTTATAAATAAACAGTAAAGCAACATAAACTATTATGAAACGATGTGTCCAAGGTACCTTAAATAGTTTATTCTAAAAAAATTAGTTCACGCCGTAGGACGTTAGCCAAACTGAATATTTCAATAGGTGGTATTACTGTTTTGAAACATCTGCGTCATTGATGACGTGTATTAGATTCGGTTTTGTATTTACTGTAATCAGTATTAACCAATATTTTAGAAATAGTAGTTTGGAAATGTCAACAATGTTTGTGGTGCAAACCATAATTGATCTACGCCAGGAATAATCTGTACAAAAGCAATAGTTGAAATTGATCGGTTTCGCAAAACCCAACAAATCCAATGATGATTATTCGTGACCCAATTTAACAGTGTGCATGTAAATCCTATAGAGACTATACACATATATACTGTTAACAAATATAAATTCGGTCGTGCACAGAAATGGAGTTCGTAAACAAGAAATAATTAGTTTTCGAAGCAAGATGAAATTTAATCAAATAGTTTCATCTCGTTGTTATACATTTATTAAACACTACGTGATTTCGTAATACATTCTTCCGATGATCTATAAAATAAATTGGCTAAAATTGGATTTAGGCTCAAAATAATAATTAAAATTAGGTAGATATTTAGAAACCTTTTGATGAGATGATTTTATGTAAATCAAGCGTTATTGTAAGTATTTTTATTGTCTCTTCCTTATTTATTTTTTTTTTAATGAAAGTAGACCTATCGTGTGGCCCGCACTGCGACTATTAGAAGAGGAAGGGATTATAGAAAGGTAATGATTGTGGACACGCTTTTTAAAAAGTTGCAGGTCATAGTTCTCTGGAAAACTGATTTTGGAAGCTTGTTCCATTCCGTAGCAGCCCTGTAAAAGAAGGATTCTTGATGGAGATTGGTCCTAGTAGTGTCAATCTTGAGAGTAAATGGGTGAGGCTGATCAGCGTGCCGAGTTCTTTGGCTGAATGTGACCAATAGTGGTACAAGAGTTTTTATTTCTCTGGAGCATCTGCCATGAAAATATCTGTAGAGTAATGACTGGTCTGCAACTCTTCTTCTATGTGCTAGAGGGTGAAGAGTATCTGTGAGAGTTGAGCTGTTTATCAATCGAATGGCCCTTTTCTGAATGGAATCTAGAAGATGAAAAGAATGCCTTGGTGCTGAACCCCAAATATGCGATCAATACTCCAGTAGAGGTCGGATTTGAGTCTTGTACGTCGTCAACAGTTGATCAGGAGTAAAAAACTTTCTAGATTTCCACAGAAAACCTAGCCTCTGGCTTGCTGACTTTGCGATGATAGCAACATGGTCATGCCAAGACATATTATTGGACACCGTGACTCCCAAAATCGAGATGAAGGGACTTGATTCAAGGGTATTTCCGGACATTGTGATGGAATGATTTGAGTAATTTACTTTCTTGGAAACCGTCGCGCTTTGTGTTTTCTGGGCGTTGAACTGAACAAGATTGTTGGTTCCCCACTCGACGATTGCTTCAAGATCTCTATTGATGGAATCAACCTGTTCCTGTCTAGGTCTTAATTAAATAATAACACGCTTATTAAAAGTGATTTTAATAAATATGATTAAAAAGAAAGGATATTGAGATTTGACAGCCTCCAGGAACAATACAAAAATATTTGGTATAACATTGGTTTTGAGACAGTTACCAGCAATTAAAAAATATTCAATATTCTTCATAATTGAGAATTTCAATTGTACCTTTCCGACTTAACCCCACGTTTTAAATAATGCGCCATGTGAGCATTGTTTCTTAATTAAAAGAGGGTTAAGCGGGAAAGATACTTTTAAAATATTCAAATTTTAAAAAGGGTAAGTAATTTTATTATGCACAAAAAGTTAACTCGACAACTTTGAAATTTAAAATAAAAAAAAATTGCCAAAATGGACCCGAAATGTGTAATGTGCTAAAAAATTTAAATAAAAAAACTTGCCTTTTATGACTAGGTCCTTTTTATGAAGTTTAGTTAGCTCCACAACATCAATTCATTAAAACCAAATCAATTTTGCTGTGATAAGCTTAAAATGTGCTATTATGTTTCATTAAAAAAATATTTACTTGAAAAATTGAATTTTTATTTAGACATCCTTTTCGTGATGTTTAGTTAGCTCCGCAAAATTGTCGAGTCAACTATTTAGACAAAATTTTATGTAGCTGTTGCCCACGACTTCGTCCGCGTGGAATTTAGTTTTATATCAATATCTTTGAATGAGGATAACTTTTTTTCTTGACATCCAAAGAAAATCAAAGAATTTCTTTACATGCGTTTTAAAAATGAACCTTTACATCTAGTGAACTTTTGAAAAACTAAATTTTAAAATGAAGGTGGATTGCTGTAAAATGTTTTATAGCGCCACCCATTGACTTTTTTAGAAACTGTACTTTACGAGAGATGGAAAGTATGACAATGGCATTAAGCGAAGGGTGTTGGCAGGAAAACAAATGAATGGGGCACTGCATAGCTTTATGAACAGCCAGAAAGTGTCAAAAAAGGCACGTCTGGCTTTGCATAGAGAAGTGTTGGTTGCTACACTTATGTATGGTAGTGAATGTTGGGTTTGGCAAAAGAAGCATGAAAATGGGATTAATACTGTGGAGATGAGTAGTCTGAGAAGTATATCCGGAGTGACTAGGTTGTATAAAGTAAAGAATAGTGAGATAAGAGAACGCTGTGGTGTAAAAAAGGATGTGGTTACAAAGATAGATAAAGGAAGATTGACGAAACAAATTTATAAGGCAAGTGTGAATGGACAAGTCGGTAGAGGTTGACCTCGGCGAACATATCTCGATCGGATCAACATTGTTTTGAAGAAAGGCTAAATCAAGTGTACCAACAACCGACGAGCATGTATAAGAGCACTGATAAAAGTAAAGGAAGCAAAAGATGTGTGTAAGAACCGTAGCAAGTGGAGGGAAGTTGTCTCTGCCTACCCCTACGGGAAAGAGGCGTGACTATATGTATGTATGTATGCATATTCCCTATTGTTATTACCAACTTAACAAAAAATGTTTACACTTGCTTGAAAAACCGACATTAATCGGTTCTGATCGAAATTCCAATCAACACAGAAATGAAACGTTCTGGAAATATGTACCGATGATTTTCAAAAATATTCTACAAAAAACAAATAAAATAACAACCGAAAATCACGAAGGACTCAGAGCTGGATTCATAGCCATCGGACACGGTTTTAGGAAAACAAAAAATTATGTTCTTTTTTTACTTTTAATCTGGTTTTTATACATTGTTTCACATTACTGGCTTTTAATAAAGGTGATGCATTACGAAATTGCAAGGGATTTTTTTTCTAGGGGATAATTAAACAGCTCCAGATTTAAAATACAAAAAAGTTTAATTTGACTGATGTATAGACAAGTGTACATGGTTATATTCGCAATAAATTAACAGTTTAGGTAAATAAATTATAGTTTAAAAAAAACTAAAAAACAGTTCTATCTCTCTAACTCTCATGCAAAGGATCCCCGAAGAAATTTATAAATCCTGAAAAAACTAATCAGGATAATCGGATATTTTGATCAAATTATTACATTGTTGTCGGTTTTTGACAAGTGTGCAAGTTTAAATTAAATCTAATCGCTTAAAGTAGTGCAAAATCGAGGGCAAAGAGTCAGTTACAAACTCACACACAAACAAACATACAGGTGAAATTAATAAAAGCGTGTTAAAAATACACCTGTTACACTGAGTATATTGTTAATATAGTAAAAAAAATTTTGTTTAAAAATTTGGTTTAATCATTAGTGTTTTTAAAAAAATTAACACTATACTTTTATGCAACACAAAATACAAACTACCATTTGTATTATTGTAAATTTATAGTGGCGCCATCTACTAGATAATAGGCAAACTACTTATTTTGGAAAGTAGAAAATCGTCCCGTATTTTTAAGCATTTCTTCAACACTATTGGAACTTTGCCCATGCGTGGTTCACGCACTAGTTCTATCCCGCTTACTTAAATGCAAAGGTTTCCTGAAGAAATTTATAAATTCTGGCAAAACTAATTAGGATAATCGAATATTTTTAACGAATTATTGCATTGTCGTTGGTATTTAACAAGTATGCGAAGTTTAAATTACATCTGACTGCTATAAGTAGGGCAAAATCGAGGCCAAAGAGTCAGTTACAAACAAACACTAACAAACTTACAAATGAAACTAATATGAGCGTATTAAAAATGATAACCGACCTAATATTTTACCATACAGGTGAAACTAATAAAAGCGTGTTAAAAATATACCTGTTACACTGAATATATTGTTAATATTATAAAACAAATTATTTAAAGATAATTTTGTTTTATTATTAGTGTTTTTAAAAAATTAACACTATACCTAGTCACACCTCCATTCTCGACATCCTGAAACTTTTTGAAGGTACAGGACTGCCGATGTGAGGCCAAGTAGTACTAACGTTGATACTAACCCCAAGGATAAATTAAAAGTTTCAAAATCCAAAGTCTTTTTTCACAAACGGACATTTCAATTAAAAAGTGCTTTAAGTCTGGAGCTGCAAAGTAAAACTCTTTCCAGTATTGGATATGAAATGTCTAAAAAAAATATTTTTATTTGAATTTTAAGATCGTGGGTCAAATATTTTAACCAAAGAAACAATGGAAGCGTCTGAAACTAAAAGAATCCGGATAAAATTGGAAAGTAATGATCATATTTGCATTAAGAATAAAGCAGGGAATTAAACATTGAAAAATGTATTGGCTGATTGGACGAAACTAAAGTAGTCAATAAATCATTTAGAGATTTCAGAACAAAGTAGTGAGGCACATCGTGGATGTATCTTGGTACATACACATCCGAAACAATAATCTCCATAGGAATCTGGAAAAAGATACTATTGAACAAGCCAAAGCCAAATTTGCTATGAGCCACCAACTAGGATTCCATTATCATACAAATGTCAAGGCAATTCAGCTCCTTGACAATGCAGGATTAGGGAAAAGACTTAAGAGAATTAAACCTTTCGAGTAGGTGCAGTGAGAGTGATTAAAGTATAATAGAAATCTAAGGATACCGAGTAAGATCTTAGTTAGTTAAAAAGTAGTATTTTGGGTTAGTTGTAAATTGCTGATTGATCGGTTTAAGAGAACATTTCTAGCTTATAGGAAGACTAAGAATAAAAAATAAAGGATCAGTACTTCCAAATGCAGAAAAAAATGTACAAAGTATCATAACTGTATACCTTATAGGTGTGGAAAACTTGAAATGCAACGCGGAAATTTTTCTTTCGCCGTTGGGCCGGTACGCCACAGTGTTTCGTCGGAATGGGTTTTGCGTTCTTTTTTCTCTTATATGATTGGTTCTGGTACAAATTAAGCAATACGTTTTAAACGTTAACCATCGATCCTTTTTTAATCTAGCAGACAATTGCACTCTTACAGTTTTATGGATTTTCACATTGGAAAATTTCATTACTTAGTTTTTAAGAAGGCGTAATTCTCGGAAAATATATCTGATGAGTCTGGTGATCTAGATGGCACATGAATTAAAAACCTGCCTGTCTCAGAATAGTCATAAATTATTTCTAATTCGTATTTGTTCCTGCATTGATGTTCATTGTTACATGAGTAAAACTATATCTTTCACTCTGCAGTCAAAAAAACCCATCGCAGACGAATGGTGTTTTGTGTGCTAGTAGCTCCAATATTCGTGCACTACGGTTTAGTTCAACGCCCAGAAAACACAAAGCGCCGCTTTTTCCATAAAAGTGAATTCCTTAAATCATTCCATTACAATGTCGGAAAATATTCTTGCCAGAGGCTAGGTTTTCTGTGGAAAGCCAGAAAGTTTTTTACTCCTGATCAACTGTTGACGACGTACAAGGCTCAAATCCGACCTCTACTGGTGTATTGCTCGCACATTTGCGATTCAGCACCAAGGCATTCTCTTCGTCTTCTAGATTTCATTCAGAAAAGGGCCATTCGGTTGATAAACAGCTCAACTCTCACAGATACCCTTCACCCACTAGCACATAGAAGAAGAGTTGCAGACCAGTCATTACTCTACATATATTTCCATGGCAGATGCTTCAGAGAAATAAAAACTCTTATACCACCATTGGCCATATTCGGCCGAAGAACTCGGCACGCTGATCAGTCTCACCCATTCACTCTCAAGATTGACACTACTAGGACCAATCTTCATCAAGAATCCTTCTTTTACAGGGCTGCTACGGAATGTAATAAGCTTCCAAAATCAGTTTTTCCAGAGAACTATGACCTACAACTTTTTAAAAAGCGTGTCCACAATCATTTCCTTTCTATAATCACTTCCCCTTCTAATAATCGCAGTGTGGGCCGTCAGCGGCCCACACGATAGGTCTGCCCTTTTTGCGACTATTTTCATAAAAAAAAAAAGAATGTTCTGCGTTCTATGCCCACTCGCATGAGAAGTGTCATCCAGAATCGAGGTGGTAATACGCCTTATTAAAGAGTGAACCCCGTTATTTCTCATCTCCTGAGTTCAATTATTGTTGTGTTATTTTTCAATAAATTAATAAATTTTCAGATTTTTGCTTACTTTCTGTTTGCAACCCGTACAAACATCATATGACATGCTAAATGCATTATTAAATAAATACACAATACATTTATTACAATAAAAATAAGCTTAATTTAAAAATTGGATCATTTCGAAAAATTTTGGGGTGGCCCGTTTTCTCTGACGTGCAGTGTATATTTAAAGCCTAAAATGTTCTATTTTATATTATTCTATAACGATGAATAATAATCTGTAATATTTCAGAATGCTTCAGAAGATTGAAGATTAATTTGTAATGTTCTAAAATAGTCTTGAATCAAATAGAATTTTCGAGAATGTCCCAAAAATACTCCAAAAGTAGGTATACAGTCACATTTACAGTTATTTATATTTAATTACATATAGAGGTACAAATTTAATCTCGTAAGTATACATGCAATGATGAATAAACAAACAACAATTGCAATAATACATCAGATATTTAAAACAGCTGATCAGCTAATTTTATAAGCTTTTAAAAAATAATTGTCACAAACTTTAAACATTTTACCCTAGATAAAAAAATAAAGGGCACAATCAATATTGTATACGTAACTGTATATACAGTTAGTAGATAGTAGATACTTTTGGGTTACTTTGTATAAAATTTTGATCTTGTAAAATATACATATAAGGCTAAAAATATAGATATATATGAATAGAAGTATGACCAAAAAACTCAGCAAAGCGGGTATTTGCAGCTAGTTGACTAATGAAATATTTTCAAAATCATATAAGTTGTCTACATATGGTTAGCGTTAATCTGTGAATACTGTTTATTTTTCCACTAAATCTATGCGAACAAAAGTGTTTATTAAAACAACACACAACCTTGTGGGAAATTAGGTGACGTAATTTAAATAAAAACCTAGGGAATTTATTGCATAAAACTTCTAAACGATGCAGCAAATTTTTTTAAAATGTTTATTTTTTTAAAAAACAATAATTTTTCTTTTTGGTTTGCGGTAATAACTTAATTTAGAGAGATATTTATTGTTCACTCCCTGTTTATTTTCCTTCGCCCAGTATGTGGTCGATTTTCGTGTAACATTTTATCTCTAAATTTTCGCGAAAAGGTGAGAGTAAGAGTAAGAGAAGAAGATGACTGGAACCTAAAAACAAACGAACGAACGAACGAACTATATACGTCAACGTAGGAAAACACGTGTAGAATTAACCTTAACTGTCAGAAAGAATCAATTTAACCCATTTAGTTAAGTTTATTTTTATCAGAACATGGTTTATAAGACGAGCATTTCGAATATCGAACAGTGAAAGGATTTATCGTTTCTCACGCAAATTACCGGTGGAAAGCTGATCTATTTCTTATCTTAGATTTTTATTTTATTTAAGTACCTAGGGATCCATCTTGGAGAGTACACATAAGTAAACAAAGAAAGCAGCTGGACCTAAAAATGAGAGAACTAAACTGGTTAGTAGGAAGAAAATCAAACATGTCACTCGATTATAAAGTTATTATTATCCCTATCTGGACTTACGGAATAGAACTCTGGGGATGTGCTAGCAAGACAAACATTAAAATCATACAACGTGCTACACCAAGACCTTCACATACCAACTGTTCAAGAAATAATCCACGACAGAAGCACTAAAACACCACGCAAAAATAGAAGACCATGACAATCCCCTCCTGCGACCACTGGTCATGGAATACCCCAACAGAAGACTGAAAAGAAAGTGGCATTAGACCTTAAGTGAGGTGAAAGAGGTGTTTTCGATGGAGAATCCTCATCAGGACAAATAGGAAACTATCCAAATGGTTTCTAAGCCATTAAAATAGCTTTCTGATTGATGTTTAAATAAACAAATAAAAAAAATTTACTATTTTACAAACAAATTATGTCTACTATGTGCTTCTAGTTGTGTAAATCTTTTCTTTACATAATTCACACAAACATCTACAACATAATTGAAGAACTCAATTTCAAAAAATTTTAGTGCGTCAACTACTGGAGTATCTTCTTCCTCATATTTGAATTGTTTTCGTTTACGCCGAATTCTAACTGCAGGCAACTGTTCAAATTCTGCTGGTATTTCCATTTCCTCGGCAACTTGCTTTGCGGGACAGAGCATTTGTGGAAAACTTTTTGAACGATATTCTGCATTGAACGGCTATCAAACACCAACTGCACGACACGTAGCTTGCCCAAAATTAGAATGTTGACCACTGATAGATTATAGTTGACGGCAGCACTGTTGCATTTGGAGTAACTGCGCGGGAAATTCATAAAGTCACTGACTTATCAAACTGCCCTCGTACATAAAGTCACGCCTTTTTCCCATAGGGGTAGGCAGAGACTACTTCCTTCCACTTGCTACGGTTCTTACACACATCTTTTGCTTCCTCTTCTTTCATCAGTGCTCTCATACATGCTCGTCGGTTTTTTGGTACTCTTGACCTGGCCTTTCTTCAGAACAATGTTGATCTGATCGAGATATGTTTTCCGAAGTCGACCTCTACCGACTTGTCCATTCACACTCACCTTATAAATTTGTTTCGTCAATCTTCCTTCATCCATCCTCTCTACGTGTCCAAACCATACAAGCATCCCTTTATTTATCTTTGTAACCGAATCTTATATTACACCACAGCGTTCTCTTATCTCACTATTCTTTACTTTATCCAACCGAGTCACTCCGGCTATACTTCTCAGACTACTCATCTCCGCAGCATTTATCCTATTTTCATGCTTCTTCTGCCAAACCCAACATTTACTACCATACATAAGTGTAGGAACCAACACACCTCTATGCACCGCTAGACGTGCCTTTTTTGACACTTTCTGGCTATTCAAAAAGCTATGCAGTGCCCCATTCATTTGTTTTCCTGCCAACACCCAACGCTCAATGTCACTGCCATACTTTCCATCTCTAGTAAACTTTGAACCCAAGTACACAAATTCATTAACTTGTTCCACTCTTTCTCCCGCAATCGAAACTCCACAGTTTGTCATGCTTTCTTCTCTTTCAAAAACCTGTCACGTGCCTATTTTTTCCTTCTACAGTTCCATTATTAATTGGGTCTCTGATAGTTTAGTATTCCTTAGGTACTCGTAAGTAGGGTTGCATACCTTGTAGTTATAGGATTCGATTATTAATGGCTGTGACATTTTTGTTAATCGATGGAGATGGAGTGGGGGTTTTTGTTATTAGATTTTGCTTTGATTTTTGGCCTCGATTGTTGTGTGTTGTCAGCTATATTATTGTTTGGTTTGCATTTCTGTGTGGATGGGCCGGCTATCAACACGGACGAGTGCGATTATGAGTTTGGAACATAGATTTGCGAAGATTGTTGGTTGACGCGTGTTCCGTGTCATTTCTTGATATCCGGCCTAGGAGTCAGTCTTGTCAGTCGTTGGGTGTCAGTCTTGGGAGTCGTGTGGTGGTGAGAGTTTTTGGGACGGGTGATATTAACACGTGTGCAGAACCTCTACGGGATTTCTTTCATATCTGGCTGTATTTGGGCCATCTTAATTGGATTTTGAAGAAAAACCACTTAATTTTTAACTTGACCATTCTATCTTACCTTCGTTGTTGATATTTTGGATTTTGGTGTCGAGTTAAAATATCCGCATGCGGGATTTATTTGAGGGAAGCCATTGTTAATTAGCAGGTGCCGTCCCATAATCAAACCGGCCACAGGAGTAGGCCACAGGAGTAGTGAAGTCGTATACCCAAAGGTTATAAGTGATTTATTTTTAAATATATAACGCCGTGACTTATTTTGACACCACGATTAAGTTTTGTTTTAGTTTATTAATATGGTACTTTGTGAATTCGTATGCCCAAAGGTTATAAGTGATTTATTTTTAAATATATAACGCCGTGACTTATTTTGACACCACGATTAAGTTTTGTTTTGGTTTATTAATACAGTACATTGTTGGAAACTTATTTTGACACCACGATTAAGTTTTGTTTTAGTTTATTAATATAGTACATTGTTGGAAACTATTTATTGCATTAGATAATATGCCAAAACTAAACTTCTCAATAATTCTTTATGTTCAAGTAAAAATATATTTTCTTCCTACTTATTTGTAAATATCCTACAATCTTGATATTTTAAAGGACAACCATTGTAAAAATATTTTTAAATAAACTCGATTGTTTTGACAGTGAAAACCTTTATGTAAATGGTTAAAACATGAGTAAATTAGCAGCCTTATGTAAACGTTTGATTTAGTGTTATTAATGAGTTGATTTATATACGTTTTACTTTCTTTTGGTAACTTGGTAAAGTCTGTTACTCTTACTTCTGTTATGGTTATTTTATAAAGTTGTAAATTCTAAATTTTTGGTTTGTTTTAGCAAGAAAATTTACCATAGCTGTTCATTTTGACTATATTTGTTATAATGTTGCTATTGAGCTGTGTACTCTGATTTATTGTGTGAGTAAAGTATCCAATATATTTTAGCTATAATTTTATTTATTTGGTTCACCATAATCTTAGTTGTTTATCGTGTGGCTCTGCTAGTGCCTATAAGACCTAGGGGTTTCCGGCTTGAACCGTCTAAGTCTGTGGCGCGGCTCACTTTTATATTTTTTTCTTCTACCCTCTACGGCTGAGCTCGGGCATAATTTGCCAGTAGAGAGACCGCTGGCAGAGTACTCTTTAGAGAACGAAAAAAGACGTGGCAAACCATTACTTACTCGTTTTGCCCACATTAATATTAATAAATATTATAATAAATAAATAAATATTAACGCATTCGCATAATACCAACGTTGAACTCTGCAGTAATTTTGATACGATGTTAATTTTCAGTAGTAATACCACTAGAGGTCAAAAAATTTACGGATATTAATTTGACCTCGCGTGGTATTCGGTAAGAAAATTCCACATCGAATTGTGGTGGAAAATCAAAATATTTTTAAAATTTATTTTTCGATTCTCAACAATGCAAATTATTTTCTTCATCAAGTCACCAATTATAGGAGGCTGTGATCATTGTAATTCGACACTTAAAAACATCAAAAAAACCAATAAAATTCTTTTCTTAAAAAATGAATCGATTTGAAAATCATACTACATGCAAAATATGCGTGAAATTGTCCGATGTAATGATCAATCATCGTACCATGACTTATTTATTCGCATTAATAGAGGATGTTGGCTCCAACTTGAAGAAAAACAAATTGTTCCGAATTGTTCACGAATATATCTAAACTACGCAAAATTGAAAGTACTGAATGGGAAAAAGGTAAATGAATTAGTGTCTAAATATTATATATATTTTATTAGACATAGACATTTAATTGAAAACATTCAAAGTCTAGCATTTTCGCCATTAAGAAGACAAGAGGTGTCCGAATAATATGGAAAACATTTTAGCTTTGTAATTAAAATGTATCAAAACTAAATATTATGTGAACAAATAAAAACCAGTCTATCAAAAATGGTCTGCTATTGTAAACGTCAAAAATTTTCCAGTATAATTCGCTGTTGGGTATCCCACGAGAAAAAAATGTTTACTAAAATACCTCCGTTGCCGTGGTGAATTGTCAAAATAACGTATTTTGATTGGTTTAAAATTGCAGGTGTGGAATTTTCGTTAGAACATCGTACCAAACAACCACACTGCATACAAATTTGAAGTTACCAATTTTATTGGCAAAGGATTGGCTTTTGTTTCATGTATTATTACCTTACAGTGCGGAGTGCAAGACATCGTAAGATGGGGAAGACAAAGAAAAAGATGCTGGTACGCTCACGTGAGAAGAATGGAACAGGGCAGACTACCACGCATCGCACTTGAAGGGAAACCAATAGGGAAAAAAACACCCGGAAGACCACCTAAGAGATGGAAGGACAGCTGGCAGTCCACCTTCCAGGAACTGATACAGAGAAACCTGCAAAACTAACAGATCGAAAGATCTTAAATATGGATAAGAAGAAGAAGAAGAAGATCATTTACCTTTGGTATTATCCTGACCGATATTGAAAGAAACATTGTTCTAAAAGAGGCGGCTCGCTTTGTAATTTATTAAAAACTGATAAACAATTTGCGTGTCCCGATTCATTATTATTATTCCTACCATCATATGAAGTATAATAATATATTTTACGTATTGGTGTTTTTTCACTATTCCATTCTTTGTGGATTTGAGATTAAAAATGCCGCCGCTGAAAAACCGCCGCCTGATGCGACCGCCTCACCTGTCTCACCCCTAGCGCCGGCCCTGCATCCTGCGATAGAAAAAGTGGCACTTTCCTTCATAGTAACACAAATGGCTATCATCTTCTTTAAAAGTGTAAATCTAAATGAATTGTTTTGATAGCTGTCATTCAAATATCCGATTAACGGATATAAAAAAAAGATACATTAATTTTTTGGATAATATCATATTGTTGCGTAAATTTTGTCCAGGACTTTATTTAACAGTTGGGATTTTTTATCACAAGTTTTAAATTTTCCCTACAGACTGTACTTAGGAGATGTTTACACCGCTTAAACTGAGCTCTCGAGCAGCAGGCTACTGCGCATCCAAACCGCAGAGGCCAAGCTAGAATGGTCGACCTGTAGCAGAAGCGATGAAAATGAAATTAATTATTAATAAAAAATTAACTAGCGAACCTGCAACTGCAACCAGCTCGCAAAACATGTTTCCTTCCAAAGTAATACAATTTTAAAATTAACCAGAACAACCTGGGTTGTCATTAGGGGGGGTAGTGAATTTAGTTTTAAAAGTTCCATTTTGTATTTTCCGCAATAAATAAACAAAAAACAAGTTTCTTTCAGTGTTAAAAACAACCGTACGTGCTTTTGACCCTGCAGATTCCATGAAACGTCTGTTTGTGTCGAGTTGGTCTACATTATGTCTGTATCCCCATTAACGAAGGTTTTGCTAAAGTTTATGATCTGTATCCGCAATAAAGTCCGTGGAAATTGTGAAAAAGCCTCGAGATAGACAACACGCCTATAAATCATTCTATCAAAGGAGCTTTCAGTAATGCCTTTTTCCTTTTGCGAATGACCAGAAAATGGGCCATCATTGAAAATAACGAATTACATCAACGACATTCTCAAATATAATAAAGCGAATTGCTTTAACTTTTTTCTACAATAAAAAAAGGTCGAAAATTGATAAAAAGGGCTGAATATAAATACCTATCTATAGCGAAGGACTTTCTTTCACTTCATACGTCATTAAGTCCGCCATAAGCTGTACGTCGAAGAGCTCAAGCAGTATCGATCGAGGATAAAGATACGTATCTTTCTTTACGAAGAGGAGGAACATCGACATGAATCTTATAACAGTTACACGAAGCGGTTCCAGCAAAAACCACCCACAATTACCCACATCATTCCTTTGAATTACTTTGTTTTGCACTGGAAACTAGTCTACAACGTCGTTTCACTAGTTTATTTCTGATTCAAGGATAAAAAGCTAACGATGCCTCGTATTCTGACAGTTATTGTTTAGCTGTTTTTGCCCCTTTGTGTACAGGAAAGTTCTTCTTGCTAGGTGTGCCCTAATTGGACTGTGGCCAGTGGGAGACCGGTCCTGGTTCCTACCCATTGTAAATAGTTGTTTGACGGGTTTTTGATGAAGATTTTTCAGTTTTTTTAAAATGACAATACTGTTTTAGATGACAGTAAATTTGACAAGTGATTAGTATGTTTTGACATTTTATCATGAATGGAACAACGCTTGCAAATTGTGCTTTGCTTCAAAAATTACGGTTTAATTCGTGAAACTTGATTCGTGCTCAGCAACAGGAGTTGTGTCCATCATCTTTATGGAATCTCAAACAAAAACAAAATGATACTAATGGCCACAAAAAGAGTCATTGGAAAGTCTTGGGGACTGAAACCGAAAATAGCTCATTGGCTTTACACGGCTTTGATAAGACCCAATATAACATATGGCTCTATTTGTTGGTGGACCAAAGTACGGCAATCCCAAACCGTAAATACACTCAGCAGTATACAAATGCTGGCTTGCCTGTGTATTACGAAGACTATGAGAACAACCCCCAATGCTGCTATGGAAGCAATGCTAAACCACTCACCTCTAAATATTTATATCCGGGGCGAGGCAAGACAATGATTATATAGACTAGAACAACAAAACTGTTGGAAAGGTACTATAACATATGGGCATACAACCATAAAAAATATAATCAGACACCTATTTTTGGAAATGGTTGATTATATGAGTGCAGAAATATCCTTTGAGACAAACTATGAGGTTCAAGCAAAACTCAGGGACGACAAAGGAAATGATGATCAACTTGGTGAACTCACCTAGTACACAGATGGATCAAAAACCAGCGAAGGAACTGGCTCAGGCGTCTACTCTTCAAAACCCAAATACGAGCAAACAGTCTCATTGAGGAGACATGCCACGGTCTTCCAAGCTGAAGTACATGCCATAAACGCTTGTGCTGTTGAAAATCTGGGACGAGAATATAAAAAGAAAACGATCCTCATTAAACCAGAAAGTCAAGCGGCACTCAAAGCTTTGTCATTACGGAAAATAGACTCAAAAATTGTTCGGGAATATGCCGGAAACCAACGAATGAAAAGTTGCAGGTCATAGTTCTCTGTAATGAGTATTGATAACGACCTTTTTTCCTCGTTAAGTTTTGATGATCTTATTAAAAAATGTTCGTTTTTAAAAGCTTAGAAAAAATCTATGTAAAGTTCATCTTTGTTTCTCCATTCAAAGAATTTTAAGGTCTGTATTTATAGTCCGTACTCAAAGAGGAGTCAGGTTTTTTTTTTTTTTTTTTCATGAAAATAGTCGCAAAAAGGGTAGTCCTATCGTGTGGGCCGCGGACGGCCCCCGCACTGCGACTATTAGCAGGTGAAGGGATTATAGAAAGGAGATGATTGTGGACACGCTTTTTAAAAAGTTGCAGGTCATAGTTCTCTGGAAAAACTGATTTTGGAAGCTTATTCCATTCCGTAGCAGCCCTGTAAAAGAAGGATTCTTGATAAAGATTGGTCCTTGTAGTGTCAATCTTGACACTACAAGGACATTCAGACGATGCTGAAGGGAAAAATTAGACCTCTTTCACAACTCCTATTTACTCATTCATTCATTCATAAGCCAGAATTGTATTAACTTGGACACGTCTTGAATATCGAAGCTCATCACGAATTCAGTTGAGTTATCATTCAGATACAGTTCACTTTTACAGATGGTAATTGAATTTGAGCAAACTAACAACTTGTTCAGATTAATTAACGCAATATTTCGATCGCAGAGTCAACACTTAATTTATTTTATGCGTCAGTGTTTCTTGCTATAACCTTTGTAGTCATTTTAGAAAACAACATTTGTCTACTGTCCTATATCAACAACGAAGAAGAATCTTAGCAAAACAATGTTTTATCGTTTATATGGATTTTTCACCAAACACATGATATTTGTGTACTTGTAACCTATGTTACGTAAGCAGAATTTTCCCATCTCAAGGCGCATAAATCATTTGCAGCGAACAGAATAAAGAAAACAGAAAATCAAGACGTGCCGAGAGAACAACAAAAGAATAAGGTCGACCAAGTCTTTGTAATAATACGCTCTTCAAAGTTAATTGCCTAATCCTGCCCCCGGTAATGGGGAAATGATGCAAATGTTTGTTAGCTGTTTGAAAACGGTGATTCAGTTTCTTATCTAGAAAAACGGGTGGCGGAGAATGGGAGCGATTTAAGCCTCCGCCAGCCTGAAAGTTTCTTCGTCACAGACTAAAACGAACATTGTGAAGGGCGGGGGTGGGTTAACTATCGATTTACAAAGAATTTTAGGCTGTAAAATCGGATTTAAAATGGGAAATGTAACAGTAATACTATAACTCTTCCGTTTTCATAAAAATTCATCCTGTGAGTTTCTTATTTTATTATCACTCGGTATACATATTCGCTTCGTGATAATAATCAGAGACTTTTTGGGTCACAACAAAAACACAAAAGGAAGACCTAGAAAAACCTGGAACGACATAATAGGAAAGATTTTACAAGAAAGAAATAAAAAATGGAGCGAAGCAAAGACGTTGACAAGAGACAGAAAAGAATGGAAGAAGTTTATAAAACAAGAATAAAATGATAACCCGACACCCTAAGGGTTCAAGATTATATTTATATATATATATATATATATATATATATATATATATATATATATATATATATATATATATATGTAAAAATTATAGAAAACTGTGGTGTTATTACAGTAAACTATAAAGGGTTTTTATTTTCGACAGCACGAATAGATGTAAAAATGTGTAACTGATTGTTTAAAAACCAGCTTACTTTTATTGTATGATACCTATTTTAATATAGGTTTATATATGTGGGTCGGTTATACATCGGATAACAACTACTCCCCTGACTATATGTCGCGACAGGCATTGAATTACATCCGATGTATAATCTTGTATACTACCCTATCACAGGAAGCAAGGTATACAGATGCTTGTTAAGTAAGAGAGAGGGCCATATATATATATATATATATATATATATATATATATATATATATATATATATATATATATCTGAGTCCAGTTGAAAATTGTGGCAGTAAAGTTGTGCTTTACTGAGTAATCTATAATATCTTGAGAAAAAGGAACAGACTCATCAGCAAACTCTTTTACTGTTGAATTTATTCTACAGATTTGCATTCTACAAATACTTTTTAGTTTTAAATCTCCACTCTATCCCTTGTCCAAATAAGCATTTTGATGATTTATAGATTTCCCTAGTGGAGGTCAACAATATCGGTGAAACGTCTACGTTTCATACACCATCCCGTCATAAAGGCTGCAAAAACGTTTACCTAAGCTAGTTTCCGCGATCGGAAAATGATTTTTCTCTTTCGATATCGTCCTTACGATCGCTGTATTTAAATGCTCATTTTAAAGCCGCTTTAGATACGTTGTATAGACTGTAAAAGCCACTCAGATCGGGGGTTGGTAGTCTAAATGCCCTCCCTTCACCCCAAGGAATGAAATCCGAATGAGTTTTCATCGTTCGCAAAACTCGATTTCTTAAAGGATATTTTCAAAATAATAATAATAAAAGTCTTGTCTGTCGTTAGAGAGCTGGGGATCAGTATTAGCATTAGGATTTTAAGATATTTGAAGTTATGATCTCAAAAAATTGGTCTAATTGCTACTTTGGAGCACAAATATTTTTGGATTTTTTTTTCTAGTTGTATCATTTAAAACTATCTAAAACTATCATGTAAAGTTATGACCATTTTAAGTTATATACATATATGTAGTCACGTCTTTTTTTCGTAGAGTAAAGGCAGAGACCATTTCTTTCCATTCGCTAGGGTTCTAGCACACCTCTTTCGCTTCTTCTACTTTAATCAGCGCTTTCGTACATACTCGTCGGTTGCTGGTACTCTTGAATTGACCTTTCTTTAAAACAATTTCGATCTGATCGAGATACGTTCGCCTAGGTCTACCTCTATCGACTTGCCCATTCACACTCGTCTTATAAAAAATATGTTTCGTTTATCTTTTTTCATCTATACTCTCTACGTGTCCAAACCATCTAAGCATTCCTTTATCTATCTTTGTTACCACATCTTCTTTCACTTTCCCTTATCTCACTATTCCTAACTTTATCCATCAGAGTCACTCCGGCTATAGATTTCATACTTTCATGCTTCTTCTGCCACACCCAAGATTCGCTATCATACATAAGTGTAGGCACCAGCACTCCTCTATAAACAGCCAGTCGTGCCTTTGGTAACACGTTTTGACTGTTATACAGTGCCCGATTTATTTGTTTCCCTGCCAACACCATTCGCTTAATATCAGTCATGCACATAAACGTTGCCAAGACCAAGGTGGTTTGTGTTCTGCAAGGCACCAAGACGGACGATTCTTAAAATAACAAGCAGGTTGTGGAACAAGTGCCGTCCGTTGAATATCTTGGAGCCCTCGTCAACGAGATCAGTGATTCTAAAATGGAAATCTGATCAAGGATAGAACAGGCCAGAAGAACATTCATCACAGGATAACCAACGAGGAAGTGCTAAGGAGAATAGGTAAAGTGCCACGTCTTTTTCGTTCTCTAACGTGTACTCTGCTAGCGATTTCTCTACTGGCAAATTATGCCCGAGCTCAGCCGTAGAGGGTAGAAGAAAAAAATATAAAAGTGAGCTGCGCCACCGGCTTGACGGTATAAGCCGGAAACCCCTAGATCTTATAGGCACTAGCAGGGCTACAAGATAAACAACTATGATTATGGTGAACCAAATAAATAAAATTATAGCAAAAATATGTTGGATACTTTACTCACACAATAGATAATTAAGGTACACAGTTCAATAGCAACATCATAACAAATATAGTCAAAGTTAACAGCTATGGTAAAATTTTCTATCTAGAACAAACCAAAAATGTAAAATTTACAGCTTTATAAAATAACCAGAACAGAAGTAAGAGTAACAGTCTTTACCAAGTTACAACAAAAAGTAACGACATATATAAATTAACTCATTAACAACACTAATTCAAAAATTTACATGAAGGCAAAGAACAAAAGGTAAAATATATATATATATATATATATATATATATATATATATATATATAAGTTAACTCATTACATAAAGATTTTCTGCCAAAACAATCGAGTTCATTTAAAAATATCTTTACAATGGTTGTCCTTTAAAATATCAAGATTGTAGGATATTTACAAATAAGTAGGAAGAAAATATGTTTTTACTTGGACATAAAGAATTATTGAGAAGGTTACTTTAATCCAAGTTTAGTTTTGGCATATTATCTAATGCAATAAATAGTTTCCAACAATGTACTATACTAATAAACTAAACAGAACATGATAGTGGTGTCAGCATGAGTCACTGCGTTATATATTTAAAAATAAATCACTTATAACCTTTGGGTAAACGAATTCACATGTACTATACTTATAAACTGAAGGAAGACTTACTCGTGGTGCCGAAATGAGACACAGCGTTATATATTTAAAAATAAATCACTGATAACCTTTGGGTATGCGAATTCACATGTACTCCTGTGGCCTACTCCGGGGGCTGGTAAGATTATGGGGGTGGCACTGATTAACGATGGCTTCCCTCTAATAGATCCCGATAACGGTTATTTTAACTTGACACCAACTCCAACAATATCCACAACAATGGCAAGACAAAATGATCAAGTTAAAAATCAAATGGTTTTTTCTTCAAAATCCAATTAAGATGGCCCAAATACAGCCAGATATGAAAGAAATCCCATAGAGGTTCTGCATACGTGCTAATAACACCGTCCCCAACAACGTTCACCGACACCTGGCCTCCAAGACTCTCAAAACACGACTCCGGAAATCAAGAAAAATGGCGCGGAATAAACGTCAACCCACAATCTTCTCAAATCTGTGCCTCGTTCGTGTGGATATCCAGTCCCATCCACACAGAAATTACAAACCAACTATCGAAAGTTATGCAACATTATCTACAACGAATGATATATTCGAGTTATAGCATAGTGTACTGTATGCAACCATGAATACGAAACTATAGAAAAAATAGGCACGTGACAAAAGGTAAAGAACTGCAGACAACCATCAAAGAACGAAAGCTCCAATACATCGGGCTTGTTATGAGGGGGGTAGCGGCACGAGTTACTCCGACTTCTCATTGAAAGAAAGATCGAGGGCAAACGATCTGTAAGCAGACGGCAAAACTTATGACTAAAGGATTTGCGTCGATGGTTCGGACTGACACCTTTAGAGGTGCGGTTTCAAGCACCATTATAGCTAGTTGGATCGCCAACCTTCGTAGGGAGACGGCGTCATAAGAAAAAGAAATCATGAGCAATCATATTAACCCATTAATTTTTTGTACCTACTGATTAATTTCTCTTAAAAAATTGTACTTGGGAGGTTTTTTCATTTTCAAATGAACAATATGTGTACCTAAAAAAATTTCACTTGGGTGTCGGTGATTACGAATGTTATGTCAAAAAATAGGAAACTTTTATTTCTAAGCTTGCCGATTAAGAAAAAATTATATTGGTCTTTAAAAAAACTGTACCCTGGCGTTTTGGGGGTTAATGTGAATGCTCATGACGTTGTGATATATATTTAATCTATTAAAATGACCGTAACTTTGCAAAAAAAACCACTTAATAGGTTATTTTGAATGGTAAGAATAGTATTAAATGATGCAACTAAATGAAAAGACCAAGAAATAACCTAAACTCATTTTTTAAGTACATATCCTCAAATATTATAAAATTATTTGGAAATTACCACAACTGCTCAACAACAGAACCTTTTAAACCTTTGTTATCTTAGTATAATTTAATAAACCTATTCGCCACGTGATACAGACGAGAGATTTCCTCGTTAGGGCTACACACTAGCAACAGCATAAGTTAAAGGTTACACCCATGCCGAACAATCCAGAGCGAAATAATCTGCGTATGCTCCATGTTTGGTTTGGCTCATGTTTTCTTCAACATTTTTGTGGCCTATTATTTTACCATGTCGATTTTTAGTTGATACAGTGCTAAATTCTTTTTCGCAAGCATGACAAACCAATTTATGGGTCTTTTCTAATACGTCCCCGCATTTTCAAAGTTATACAACAGATACTGTTGGTGTTAGGTTGAGTTAGGTCAATAATAATCGGTATTAATTGAGGCAGTAAAAATAAAAAAATATGCCTAACCCAACCTAACACCAACAGTACCTGGCGAATAACTTTGAAAATGCGGGGACGTATTAGAAAAGACCCCAATTTATCGCTAAAAATAAATTTGAGGTTAAAAAAACTTTTTAATCTTATGATACGAGGGCAGTTTGATAAGTCAGTGACTTTTTGAATTTCCCGCGCAGTTACTCCAAATGCAACACTGCTGCCGTCAACTGTAATCTATCAGTGGGAAACTTTCTAATTTTGAGCAAGCTACGTCGTGCAGTTGGTGTTTGATAGCCGTTCAAAGCAGACAACCTCGCGAATTTTTACGAAAATGGAAAAAAGTGAATTTCGTGTGCTGATTAAGCATTATTTTTACGTAAAAAATCCATCACTAAAACTAAGGAAAGACTTGATAAATACTACGGGGACTCGGCACCATCAATTTCAATGGTTAAGAAGTGGTTTACAGAGTTCCGTTTTGGTCGCGTACCAGCACTAGTGACGCCGAACGTCCAGGTCGCCCAAAAGAAGTGATCACGCCGGAAATCGTCGATAAAATCTATGAAGTGATATTGGATGATCGGAGAATGAAAGTGCGTGAGTTGGCTCATGCTGTAGGTGTATCTCAACTGAACGGGTACATCATATTTTACACGAATATTTGGACATGAAAAAACTCTCTGCGAGATGGGTGCCGCGATTGCTCACACTCGACCATAAGCGCAATCGTGTGACCACTTCAAAAGAGTGTTTAGCGATGTTCAGCCGTAATCCGGACGAATTTTTGTGCCGTTTTGTTACTTTGGATGAAACATGGATCCATCACAACACGCCAGAAACCAAGGAACAATCGAAACAGTGGTTTGCTCGGGGTGAACGTGGACCAAAGAAGGCGAAACAGAGTCTGTCAGCCAACAAGGTCATGGCCACAGTTTTTTGGGATGTACGCGGTGTTATTCACATCGATTACCTCAAGAAAGGTAAAACGATCACCGGCGAATATTATTCAAAGCTTTTGAACAGATTCGACGTTGATTTGAAGCAAAAACGGCCTCATTTGGCGAAGAAGAAAGTGCTGTTCCATCAAGACAATGCACGTGTGCACACTTGTCTAGTCACGATGACCAAAATCCACGAATTGGGGTACGAACTGCTACCCCATCCAGCATATTTTCCAGATTTAGCCCCCTGCGACTATATTCTGTTTCCAAACCTAGAGAAATGGCTGTGCGGTAAGAGATTTGAGTCGAATCAAGAAGTCATTACCGAAACAAGCGCGTATTTTGAGAGCTTTAAAAAAACCTATTATTTGGAGGGAATAAAAAAATGAGAAAAACACTGGACTAAATGTATCGAGCTAAAAGGTGATTATGTAGAAAAATAAAATGTTTATTTGCGGAAAAAAATTTGTTTTATTCAAAAAGTCACTGACTTATCAAACCGCGCTCGTATATAACTTATTTTACCATGTTTGCTCCACAAATTAACAATAATTAATACTGTATCATCTAAAAATGGACATATTCAGATAATAGGCCACGAAAATGTTAAAGAAAACAGGAGCCAAACCAAAAACATGGAGGATACGTAAATTATTTCGCACTGGATTGGTCGGCATGTGTGTGACCTTTAATGCTAATATGATAATAGCAACGAAGGGACACTCATCCGTTTACCATCCGACTTATCTCGGATGACACTCGTTCCAGTGACAGATACCAGTAAAGACAAACAGGTGTAAAACTGAAAAACACTATTGTATCTGTGCCAACAGCGGAGTCTTCCAGCTAAATTCTCCAAACCACTCTCCGATGAAGACCCAGGTGAGTGGTCCTGTTTTTGGTTTTAAAAAGTTCTTGTTTCCTTCAAAATATTTTTTATGTCGTATTCTGTTTGACTAAAAATTACAGTCTCGGTTAAGGGGAGCAGAAATTAAATAGGTATTTACGTAGAGTAAATGTTATCTATCTCGTGAACTGCCAACAGTGTAATCTAACAAGAGCACACATTTTTAAAAGCGTAAACTTACTATATAATCGTAAATTTTTACGATATTGCTTTAACGTGTTCTTCTTCTATGGCGTTAGAATCTGAATCAGTTGAAACGATGATTAAAACGAAAATTTACATACGTACTACTTAAAATTCAAATATATGCAGCACGCGAAACACTTCTACCTTTTTTATTCACACAATATTTGCAAAAACACGAGAGAGTGCTCGAGTTATACTTTCCGTTAATAAAAGTAATGTAATACGAACGACTTGTTGGTGCACATCAATGGATCGTATTTATTTAACGGCAGTTTTTTATAGAGAGCTCGATTTTAACTCGCAAAGTTAGCTTTAATGAGTTTTTCAACAGAAAGAAAATCGGGTTGTTACAACTCCTTTCTACATTGTGCCAACTGTTTTGCTTGTGTTAATGTTTGACCCTTTTCAATAAAAAGCTATTGTGTTCTTTTGGTCTTCCTCGGCCTCTTTTAGTAACTATTTTGGCCTCTCGCACCCTTTTTACTATTCTGGTAACCTCCATGCGATGTAGGTGACCACATCAACTTAGTTGCCTTTCTTCAATGTAATCAATTGGATTTATTTGCAGTTCTGCTCTTATGTCTGTGTTCTTTATTCTGTCTTTCCTAGTAACTCTTTTGACTGTCTATAGCCTGTATTTGACTCTTCATTTTTCAATCACGTTCTTCCATTATCAATTGCAGAACACAGTTATGTGAGTAGTAATTATTATTTAATGTATACGCAGTCGTTCCGAGTTTAGCATCAAAAAATAATGTTTAGTACATACATACTTACATATAGTCACGCCTTTTTCCCGTAGGGGTAGGCAAAGACCACTTCCTTCCACTTCCGCTACGGTTCTTACACACATCTTTTGCTTCTTCTACTTTTATCAGGGCTCTCATCGATGCTTGTCGGTTGTTGGTTCTCTTGACCTGGCCTTTCTTCAAAACAATTTTGTTCTGATCAAAATATGTTCGCCGAGGTCGACCTCTACCGACTTCCGTCCATTCACACTCGCCTTATAAATTTGTTTCGTCAATCTTCATTCATCCATCCTTTCTACGTATCCAAACCATCTAAGCACTCCTTTATCTATCTTTGTAGCCACATCTTCTTTTACACCACAGCGTTCTCTTATCTCACTATTTTTTACTTTATCCAACCGAGTCACTCCGGCTATACTTCTCAAAGTACTTATTTCTGCAGCATTAATCCTATTTTCATGCTTCTTCTGCCAAACCCAACACTCACTACCATACATAAGTGTAGAAACCAACACACCCCTATGCACAGCCAGATGTTTAGTACCCGTATACGAGGGCGGTTTGATAAGTCAGTGACTTTTTGAATAAAACAAATTTTTTTCCGCAAATAAACATTTTATTTTTCTACATAATCACCTTTTAGCTCGATACATTTAGTCCAGCGTTTTTTTAATTTTTTTATTCCCTCCAGCTAGTGGCCTGATGACGTCTATATAGAAGTTCTAAAAATACTGCAAAACGAAGAATCACTGAACATGCTGGTAAAGCTATTCAAACTTATTTACCGAAACGGCAGTATACCTTCTGATTGGTTAAAATCTACTTTTGTCCCGCTCCCCAAAAACGCGAAGGCCAAGAACTGCGGTGATTATCGTCTTATTAGCCTGATGAGCCATGTGCTTAAACTCTTCTTGAAAATAATACACAAAAGAATATATGCGAAGTGCGAGACAATGATGGGGGACTCTCAGTTTGGTTTTCGCAATGGCTTTGGAACAAGGGAGGCACTATTTAGCATACAGGTTTTTATCCAAAGGTGCCGGGACATGTCGGTGACCGTTTACGCATGTTTCATCGATTACGAAAAAGCCTTTGATAAAGTAAAGCACGAAAAACTGATCAACATTCTTAAAGAAATAGGACTGGAACAACGAGACCTTAGAATAATAGCCAACATTTACTGGAACCAAAGTGCTCAAATAAGAATCGATAACACCGCGTCCGACGAGATCAAAATCCTGAGAGGCGTTCGTCAAGGATGCATTTTATCACCACTGTTATTTAATTTGTATTCCGACAGGATATTTCAAGAGGCGTTGGATGAATGTGACGAGGGGATATCTGTCAATGGGATTAATATCAACAATCTGAGGTATGCGGATGACACGGTTCTTGTTGCCGACTCACTGGAAGGACTGCAGGAGCTGGTAAGCCGCGTGACGGCTGCAAGCTCAGAGGCCGGACTTAGCCTGAACGTGAGAAAGACAAAGTGGCTAGCAGTTAGCAAATCAAACAACGTGGACGGACACCTGACAATTAACGGTCAACGAATTGAGCGAGTAGAAACTTTTAAATATCTTGGGTGTCAACTAAATGAGAAGTGGGACAGCATGCAGGAGATTCGTGCCAGAATAGAACAAGCTCGTGCTTCGTTCCTGAAAATGCGTAAAGTACTTTGCAGCAGAAATTTAAGCTCTGGAAGCTTGGACTTTGACAGATGCGATGTGCAAAAAATTGGAGGCCTTTGAAATGTGGACGTACAGAAGGCTATTAAGAATCTCCTGGGTAGAATGAGTGCGTAACACCAAGGTACTTCAACGCCTCGACAAGCAGCTGGAAGTTCTGTTTACACTAAAAAAGCGCAAACTGGAGTATTTTGGTCACATCTTAAGAAATGACAAGTATCGACTTTTAAAGCTTATTATAGAAGGGAAGATCGAAGGACGAAGAGGCCCGGGTAGAAGAAAGATATCCTGGCTAAAAAACTTAAGACAATGGTATGGAGTGAGCACTACCACATTGTTCCGCCGAGCTGTAGACAAGGTTCAGATAGCGCTGATGATTGCCAACGTCCGAGGAGGACAGGGCACCTAAAGAAGAAGATTCCCTCCAAATAATAGGTTTTTTCAAAGCTCTCAAAATACGCGCTTGTTTTGGTAATGACTTCTTCATTCTGGAGAATATGCTGGATGGGGTAGCAGTTCGTATCCCAATTCGTGGATTTTGGCCATCGTGACTAGACAAGTGTGCACACGTGCATTGTCTTGATGGAACAGCACTTTCTTCTTCGCCAAATGAGGCCGTTTTTGCTTCAAATCAACGTCGAATCTGTTCAAAAGCTTTGAATAATATTCGCCGGTGATCGTTTTACCTTTCTTGAGGTAATCGATGTGAATGACATCGCGTACATCCCAAAAACTGTGGCCATGACCTTGTTGGCTGACAGACTCTGTTTCGCCTTCTTTGGTCCACGTTCACCCCGAGCAACCCACTGTTTTGATTATTTCTTGGTCTCTGGCGTGTTGTGATGTATCCATGTTTCATCCACAGTAACAAAACGGTGCAAAAATTCGTCCGGATTACGGCTGAACATCGCTAAACACTCTTTTGAAGTGGTCACACGATTGCGCTTATGGTCGAGTGTGAGCAATCGCGGCACCCATCTTGCAGAGAGTTTTTTCATGTCCAAATATTCGTGTAAAATATGAAGTACCCGTTCAGTTGAGATACACCTACAGCATGAGCCAACTCACGCACTTTCATTCTCCGATTATCCAATATCATTTCATGGATTTTATCGACGATTTCCGGCGTGATCACTTCTTTTGGGCGACCTGGACGTTCGGCGTCACTAGTGCTGGTACGACCACAACGGAACTCTGTAAACCACCTTTTAACCATTGAAATTGATGGTGCCGAGTCCCCGTAGTATTTATCAAGTCTTTCCTTAGTTTCAGTGATGGATTTTTTACGTAAAAAGTAATGCTTAATCGGCACACGAAATTAACTTTTTTCCATTTTCGTAAAAATTCACGAGGTTGTCTGCTTTGAACGGCTATTAAACACCAACTGCACGACGTAGCTTGCTCAAAATTAGAAAGTTGCCCACTGATAGATTATAGTTGACGGCAGCACTGTTCCATTTAGAGTAACTGCGCGGGAAATTCAAAAAGTCACTGACTTATCAAACTGCCCTCGTATAATCCGGTATAAATGAAAGAAAGCGTCTGTCCACGTGGACTTGGTTATTCAACCAATGGTAACAGCGAACTATAAGGTTAAACGCACTGAATTGGCGAAGGGTGTAACACGGTTAAAAAGCTGTAAATAATCTTCGAGGAAGATAGTTTGTGATATCAGTGGGGTAGTGTGATGTGTTGAATTTAAAAATTTCATTAAATACATAAAAATATGGCGTTTTGGAGACCATGGGCTGGTGAAAATAATGAAATTGCACAGTGTAGTGAGAATAAAGACAGATTTAAATTTAACAATAAAGATTTAGACAGGTATTTTTAAAAATAATAAATTCATAAAATGAGGTATCTTCACCTATGGCAGATCAAACAATATTGTCGGTAGGGGTTCGGAACAAGTATTTATATTCTTATATTTTTATTTAGTAGATAGCAGTTAAGTGGATAAATAGTGACCCATTACAAAAGCAACATTTTAATTTGTAAGATTATTTGGTTTGTGTTCGAAAAATTTATAAAAATGGCACACATATAACTTTCATTGTTGGAACCTTTTCAATTAAGTTAGCAAGTGATTGTGGCGATAAAATTGATTTTGTGCCTTCAGTACGGTAAACGTCACTTTTTTGCACTGCAAATAAGAAAAATGGGGTTTCAAATGGGTGTAAACGAGTTGCCGCGAGGCGGAAGTATCGATTCCAACAATTTTCAAGATAAGCGCCGCCACATTTCAAAACGGTTCAAATAAAACGATATATCGTGGGGTTAGCTCGAACATACGACCACGCTACGATACAAGAAGGCAATGTCTACTGATAAGATTTTTTTTTTAACAGACGTAAGAATAAATACAAAAACGAAACGTAAAAATTTCCAGTTTGGTTGGATGGGAAAAGAAAGCGGTTTATTTACGTGAAAACTTATAAACACGTATAGAATACAGGGTGGGCCATAGGTCAGTTGACAACAATCTTAATTAAATGAAAGGGATGGGGTGGGGGGTACCGATAAGATAGACAGGAATGGAAAGCCTTAACAGAAAAAAATACAGGAATTCATAATGCTCAAAACGAGCAAACGACTAAGAAAAAGCGCGGGTTATCGTATGTTAAGACGCTTTAATGAGGTAGGAAATTATTCTAGAATGCCAGGGCAAGGGCGAAAACGATGCACTAACGACCGAGATGAACGTTTTATTAGACAATACAATTTAAGAAACATGACTGTCACTAGTTTTGTGATCAGAAACGAACCTGAAGATATCCGCAATGCCACAATTTTTTCTAAAACAGTTGAATTAAACAGTTGAAAACCAGCTACTGCACCCTTGCTTAGCTGCCAGGAAAGAGATGGGTCTAAGATGTATCATAGTTTAAGTATCATTATCAACTTTTGCCTTTGACGTTTAATCAGCAATTTTTATTAGTAAATACAGTCCATATATTTGCATTTCGCCCATTAACAAAGCCGGATTTTGTTATCAGAAACGGTGATTAGTTGCAGTGCGAACGCTTGGGACTCAACTGCGCATGCGATCTAGTCAGAAACGAGTCATGATTGCTCCGGGACTATTGAACCTCTGCGACTATAGGGAAAAATTACGTAACGCGAGATGGCGCTGTCAATGACAAAATATCGGATCGAGGTGTAAACAACAATTACTCTGTCATTTGATCACTTGTAAAAACAAAGTTTTTATTGAAGGGAATTTTAGTTATGTCAGGGATTTGAGTTGATTTTTTATGTTAAACTATTGGATTGAAGCAGGATTTAAGGTTTGTTTTTGACGTTTTAGTTTTATTGTCCGGATTCTTGTTAAATGCCAATAAAAACTAGGTGTGTCCAGGCATCAATTTTTGTTTGTTTTCGAAGTTTTTCGGTTCTGTTGTCCCTGGAATTCATCCCTGTGAAGTTCCACCACCACTATTAAAAATTCGAAATGTTTTTTAGAGTTCTAAGTTCTGTTTCAATAGTTCTAGAGTTCCTGATAGGTATTAGGAATAGTTCTGATTTTAAAGGGTAAAAAATCAATTTTTCAAAGTGAAGGGCTTACATCACGCTCCTCCCCACTTTCAAAAAAGTGAATTATATTTCGGAGTTCTGGGTAGATTTAGTATAGTTCTAGAGTTCCTGATGCTTTTCATATGCTACAACATATTTCGATTAAATTAAAATCCAAAATTCTACGGGTCTTTAAAGATACAAAAGTTAACATACATGTGTATGACAAAAGTAATTTATCAACCATATTATTTATTTTTTGGTAACTTTGATGTCCTGTAAAATTTTGGATTTTGATTTAATCGAAAAATGTCGGAGACTTTTTGGTAGAACTCTGTGTGTAAGGAAAAAAATTCTCATCAGAACTCCTCAATCTTCAACATTTTTAACATCAAAATTTTTTGGTAACTTTAAAGCCTCGAAGAATTTTGGATTTGGATTTCATCGAAAAATGTTGCAGGACTTTTTGGTAGAACTCTTTGGGGAAGGAACAGAACTCTCATTAGAACACCTGAATCTTTAAAATTTTGAAAATCAAAATTTTTTGGTAACTTTAAAGCCTGGTAGAACTTTGGATTTTTATTTCATCGAAAATTGTTGTGGGACTTTTTGGTAGAAATCTTTGGGGAAGGAACGGTACTCTCATCAGAACTCCTGGAACTTGTGATAAAAAATTTCCTATTATATTACATTTTTCAAAATGCTGTGATTTTTTCGAAATTTCTTTTTTGTAGAACTCTGAAACTCTTTGAAGCAAGCAAAATGGCCGGAAGAAATATTAATTTTTGAAAAAGTGGGAGGACGGGTTTTTTTTCGTAATTTTTTTTGGGTTAAATACGGAAATTTATCGAAAATCATTAGGAATTCTAGAACTATGCTAAATCTACCCAGAACACCGAAAAAAAATTCACTTTTTCAAAAGTGGGGAGAAGCGGTAAGTTAGCCCCCTATTTTGAAAAATTTATTTTTTACCCTTTAAAGGTCAGAACTATTCCTAATACCTATCAGGAACTCTAGAACTTTTGAAACAGAACTGAGAACTCTAAAAAAAATTTCGAATTTTTAATAGTGGTGGTGGAACTTCACAGGGATTCTGCCAACGGAATAATTTTCATTGTAGATTTAATCTATAAATGTAGTTTGGTTTAATAATAACGGAGCTTTTAGGTGATGCATAACTATTGAAACTATGTGTATATTTCAATTAAATGACAGTTTTATCTGTTGATTAAATAGTTGTTTGACCGTTGACCTCTTTAAATGAATTTTCAATGCTATTCACGCGTCGGCGTTCCGACGATTACAATTTGCGCTCGATGCACATTCACAGACATTATTAATTACGCCTACTATCGGGTTTTGTTAACGCATACTTTGATTATCATACAAACTGTATCTACTGTCGTCAAAATAAATTGTTTACGGCAGAAACTAAAGACACGTATGAAATAAGCATATACATAAGTACATTAATTTATACAGAGAGGATGTCGCAAAGACAAAGATTATATTATAACATCTGTCAGGAAATAGAAACGCACCTAAATACTAACCAGAGTAGAGATCTCTTTTATAAAATTAAAACAATAACCCGAAGCTTCAAATCTTATGCTACAACCGTTAAGAATCGCGTACTGAAGACGGAATTAGATCAAGTCCTTAAAATATGGAGAGTACTGTACTAGACTATCACGAGCAATACACTGGACGAACCAGCCATATTGCTGCGCGAGGTTAAAGAAGCTGTGCGTAACCCAAGTAACAACAAAGCAGTCGGTTTTGATGGCATTGCTGCTGAAATATGGAAACATCTGGATGAACACTGCCTACCAACGTTACAAAATCTCTGTCAGATGATATGTAAAACAGGTCAATGGCCCTGTGACTGGTCCACTTCTGTGATTCTACCTCTTTACAAAAAAGACAATAAACATAATTGCGATAATTATCGACTCATCGCTCTAATCTCCCATGCCAGTTAAATCATGCTCCATATTATCCATTCAAGATTGCAACGTTTTACAACATTTCAAATTAGCCCAGAGCAGGCAGGTTTTAGGGTAGGGGTACAAAAGAGCAGATTCTTAATGTACGTATTTTGATCGAAAAAGCTAGAGAACCCCATTTACCTCTGCTTTGTAGACTTTACAAAAGCATTCGATAATGTAATATGGACAAGGATATGGGATATTCTTTTGGACATTTTTTTTTATGAAAATAGTCGCAAAAAGGGTACACCTATCGTGTGGGCCGCGGCCGGCCCGCACTGCGACTATTAGAAGGGGAAGGTATTATAGAAAGGAAATGATTGTGGACACGCTTATTTTGGAAGCTTATTTCATTCCGTAGCAGCCCTGTAAAAGTAGGATTCTTGATCAAGATTGGTCCTTGTAGTGTCAAGCTTGAGAGTAAATGGGTGAGACTGATCAGCGTGCCGAGTTCTCCGGCCGAATGTGGCCAATGGTGGTACAAGAGTTTTTATTTCTCTGGAGCATCTGCCATGGAAATATCTGTAGAGCAATGACTGGTCTGCAACTCTTCTTCTATGTTCTAGAGGGTGAACGGTATCTGTAAGAGTTGAGCTGTTTATCAAGCGAATGGCTCTTTTCTGAATGGAATCTAGAAGACGAAGAGAATGCCTTGGTGCTGAACCCCAAATGTGCGAGCAATACTCCAGTAGAGGTCGGATTTGAGCCTTGTACGTCGTCAACAGTTGATCAGGAGTAAAAAACTTTCTGGCTTTCCACAGAAAACCTAGCCTCTGGCTTGCCGACTTTGCGATGTTAGCAACATGGTCATGCCAAGACATATTATTGGACACCGTGACTCCCAAAATCGAGATGGAGGGACTTGGTTCAAGGGTATTTCCGGACATTGTGATGGGATGATTTGAGGAATTCACTTTCTTGGAAAACGTGGCACTTTGTGTTTTTTGGGCGTTGGACTGAACAAGATTGTTGGTTCCCCACTCGACGATTGCTTTAAGATCTCTATTGATGGAATCAACCCGTTCCTGCCTGAGTCTATTTGTATCATTCACCGAAAGTGATCGATAGGATGTGAAAGTTGAGACAAGTGTGCTATCGTCTGCGAAACTGTAAATGGGGTTCGTGGTGGGTGTGCCATCTCATCTCGTAATGCTCATTAATAGTGCTGGAAAACTGGGAAGACGGTTTTGTTGTGGGCGGTCAAAAAATTTTAAATTTAAGATATGCAGATGACACCCTTTTGGTTGCCAGTAATGAAAAAGAACTGACGATGTTCCTCGAAAGAATCGAATCTGTGAGCTTAAGATATGGGTTGCACATAAACTGCAAAAATACGAAGATCATGATTATCAACCGAGAACAAGAAGGTGCTTCACAACCACACAAGGTGGCAAATTGCGATATCGTCGGAAGGATCGTGTTTCTAGGGTCAATAATATAATCAAATGGGAATTGTGAACCTAAAATTCGTAGACGCATTCAACTGGGTAAAACAGCTATGAGCCAACTCACCAGAGTATGGAAAGATCGCGACATCTCGGTCCAAACAAAAAAAGCTTTAGTAAAATCACTGGTATTCTCAGTTTTTTGGTACGCTTCGGAAACGTGGGTGATCAAGGCCGCTGATCGACGGAGAATCGATGCGTTTGAAATGTGGTGTTTGCGCAGAATGTTAAAAATCCCATGGACTGCTCGAAGAACAAACGCATCCATATTAAAACAAGTAAGAATAGAGTACCGTTTGTCGAGCCAAACTTCAGCGTGGGCTCTAAGGTTCTTCGGCCATTTAATTCGACACGATAATGTGGAGCGCACCATTGTACAGGGAATGCCATTTGGTAAAAGACGACGAGGCCGATCGCCAACGAGATGGACAGACACCGTTCGCAATTTAACTGGCCTAAATTTAGAGACAGCACCAAGAGAGGCTAACAGCAGGCAACGATAGCAACACATTATTAGTCACGTCCTTGACAGACTGGATAATGACAGAAATTCACAACAACCACCACACATCAGAAAGTATAATACCGAAGAAGTTAAGAACAAATTAAAAATACAAAGTTACAAATTCAGTTATTTTTCAACTGCAAAATACTTTAGCATAACAAACGCATGTGTATTAGAGAGAAACGAATTTTAAAAACTACATAGTAGATTATCTCAGGTACACTCCAAGAACGTTGAAACAGAGTATTCATTAAAATATGAATATTTGGGTTATTTTAATACAGTTTTTTTATGACAACGTTATAATTTGTCCATTAAAATGTAAATTGAATCATAAACAACATCCTTTAACAAAGAATAAAACTGGCCCAATACATTATGATTCATACTGCATTCGCTACCTAGCAACCGATGAATTATGAATCGTCACACGTTAGGGAGGCGGTCTGTTGTGCCTAGTACGACGGCTAAAGCAAAGGCAGCTGCGAGAATATGGCACTGGCGACGTGATATTTGAACTTGTCATCAGTATTTTGCATATTTCTTTGTATCAACGTTTATTATAACAAGTAAATTGTTGCGAAAAAAATTATAGCATGTGTTGGCTGAGAAATCTATCGCACAGATCTAACGACTTATAACAAAGAAATAAGGAAACCCAAAAGAGAATCCTGTAGAAGGTTCTGTCGAAGTATATCAGATCTGCCTGCCAGCACAAGAGCACAGTCTGCTTCTGAGGGACGAGGAACAAATTCCGCTTTCAATGGGATCGACATCACGACTCAAAAGGGAGGACTGGAGAAATGTTTAAAAAGTGATCACCCCAGCATCAGTACAATGGGCGGAGAACTATTTCTCCCCATACAAGTCTCCAGGGGAAGATGGTGTTTTCCCTGCCCTCATTTAGAAGGGCAGCGAAATTTTACTACCTCTTCTGGTTAAACTATTCAGAGCATTTAAACTATTCAGAGCATTTAAACTATTCAGAGAGTTTAGCGTAAAGTTATATTCCGCTGGGCTGGTCAACGGCGAGAGTTGTTTATATACGTAAAACGGGTACGGTGAACCATTTCGTACCTAAATCCTTCCGACCGATCAGCCTCACCCCATTCTTAATGAAAACTCTGGAAAGAATTATTGATAGACATATCAGAGAGGGGAATCTTAGGAAACATTCTTTAAGACCCCCATCAATATGCCTACCAAACCGGCAAATCTACGGATTTAGCACTAAACAATCTAGTAGGAAAGATCAGCAGATCTGCAACTGGATCAAACGCATGATTGAAAACCGCTATGTAATATCATCACTGCATGGAGAGTCGGTTAGGTTCAGGGCGGCAAAGGGGTGTCCGCAAGGTGGGTTACTTTCCCTCCTAATGTGGTCACTCCTAGTCGACTCTCTGCTGAGCTCGCTTTACATGCAGGAAGGGAAATTTAAAGCGACGATGTCAAACGTCCTCCAAGAAGCCCTCAACACAGTATACAGATGGTGCGAGAGGCAAAAGATGTCTGTCAACCCCCGAAAAACTGTAATAATTCCTTTTACAAAAAGGAAAAAGCTAGATAAGCTTCGGCAGCCTGTCCTATACGGAGAGAGCATTCCATTTGCGACGGAAGTGAAATACCTAGGTGTATATCCGGATAAAAGACTCACCTGGAACGCCCCACTCACATGATACCTAACCTAACCTAATCTGGCTCTAGTAATACATTAAATAATTCGAACGAGTCGTAAATTCACTCAACATCGATTAATTCTTTGATAAGTGGACCGTATCTGGTAATTGACTCGAGACAATTAAAAGAGAAACGTTTCAAAAATATTGCAACCAACTAGCACAAAAAATGGACCTTTTCAATCGATTGAGTAATTGACGTCGTAATTGACGAAACACAATTGGAAGGCTAAGGTTTTCTATGGCAGGAGAGAAAAAACCACAATCTTCCCAATATATGGAGGACCTAAGGTCTGACCTATGGAGCCTAGTGATGCAGGTCTAGACAGGGAACTCATAACTATATGGCACACATAATAGATCTGCAAAGGTCGCAGTGAAGAGGCTACTATAAGAACATAAGCCCCAAACTAATCTAATCTAATTTAATTTAAAGCTAACTGTTTAAAACAGTACAAAAAAGGAAGACTATACAAATACGTCGTGAGCTTAAAATAGTGATATCACCACACACTAACAGCGTCTACAACAAAAATGGCGGAAAGTAAAACGCTTTGGACAAAAGCTAGATTACGTATAAAAATGGCCGACACAAAATTCAACTACTTTGATCATTTAAGGCAATTTCTGAGTTTGGAGCTCAGGGTTCGCATGATTAGATGTTATGTCTTCAGTGTGTTGCTGTACGGATGTGAATGCTGGACCCTGGAGCCAGCAACTGAAAAGAAAATTGAGGCGTTTAAAATGTACTTATATCGCTGTATGCTCCGCATCTCATGGGTCCAACGAATTAAGTACGAAGAAGTGCTTAGACGAATGAAGAAGTCGAAAGAACTAATGGCCCTCATTAAAGAAAGAAAAACTACATACATAGGCCACATTATGAGAGGCAATAAGTATGAACTGCTCAGACTAATAATTGAAGGAAAGATTCAAGGGTAAAGATCTGTTGGTAGACGTCAGAACTCCTGGTTGAAAGAACTCAGAAGATGGTTTGGGTGCCCTTTCATTGAAATCTCTCGAGCTGATGTGTCCAGAACAATGTTAGCTATGTGGATCACCAACCGTCAAAAGGAGAGGGCGTCAGAAGAAGAAGAAGATAATTTAATTTAGCGACAATTTTGATTGGTAGGTACGAGTGATAATAGGGAGCGGTAACTGTGACAGTTATACTCAATTTGAAGACGTTTCACTAGGGCTCTGTTTTAATAAGCGGCGGTTACTGTGACAGTTATGCAACACCGTTCAATTTGAAGACGTTTCACCAAGGCTCTGTTTTAATAGGCGGCGGTAATTGTGACAGTTATGCAACACCACTCAATTTGAAAAAGTTTCACCAAGGCTTTTACCTCTAGGAAAAACGAAATTAATTAATCATCCCCTTTTTGCGAGGGGCGGATAGTGATTAATCGTAATTGATTTATGTATGTTCACGTAACAGCGAAATTACTTGATGTAAATTAAATAACCAATTTTAGCTTTATGTGCGAGCGGTAACCTTTTTTCTTTCTAATTTTTATGGACTGTTAGAAAAACAGACGTTCTTTTAACTTCAATAAATGTTAAGAGATACCACACCTGTGCGGTCTTACGATCAAAAAAGAACATTATAACAAAGCAAATAAGTTTCCGTTGACTAATGGTTTGTCTGGATTTTTTTAAGGCACTGTCAGTTTTTTCGCGTCCAAGAACAAAAAATTGTCTCGAGAGATATTTACTATACTGGATAAAAAGTAAAGAGACTGATTAAATAGAACGCACAGAAAGTATTTTTTCACTCAAATTTATTGTGTCTCCTTTAACGTTTCTGCCAGTCTTCGAAACAATTACTTTATACTCAGACCTTCAAAGCGGCCAGAGTATTCTTTTGAATGGATTCTATTAACGCAAAACGATGTCTACGAAGTGGTAATTTTAATCGGGGAAAAAAAGGAAAATGTCGCTCGGAACCACATCTGACAAATATGGTGCTCATTGATTGATATTCACTTGATTTGTGGTGAAATAATGACGGCATTGTGCGATGGTGCATTATCGTGATGCAGAAAACATCATTTCGCCGTAATTCTAAAGGTTTTTTTACAAATAAACTTATGTAAAAGGCATAAATAATATTCTTTGTTGACTGTTTGGCCAGTTGGAACAAACTCTTCGTGGACAAAGCCATTGGCGTCGAAGAAAACATTCAACGTGACCTTAATTTTTTATTTGCTTTGATGTAATTATTTGGTATTTGTACCACTCATAAACTTGTTTACTTAGCATAGTCGGCATACTGTATGCAAATATATTGATTAAAAGAGTGACAAATGAAACTGAAAAGATGATATGGGATGTGCAAGCAGAATTTAAAAGAAAAAGGAGATGTATGGATCAGGTCTTTTTATTACGAGGTATGTCGGAAAGGCCTATAACAGAAAGGTAAGGAGTGAATTGTGGTCGACATTGTCTATGTATGGGGTGAGCCATAGTTAAATACGAGCACTGATATCACTTTACGGGGATTCCACTGCTTGTGTCAGGATAATCGGAGCTTAAACCGACTGGTGTAACATCGTAAAAGGTGTGAGACAGGGATGTGTGGCTTTGCCATAACTGTTTAACTTATAATACATAGACGATTGTTTAAAAGATATAAAAGAGAGATTGAAAATAAATGATTTGATCGTCAAATGCCTTCATTACGCCGATGATCAAGTCATATTAGCGTCATCTGAAGAGGAGTTGCAGGCGATGGTTAATGTTATGCATGATGCCCTGATAATCAAAGGTATGAAAATAAATATAAGCAAAACGAAAGTAATGGTTTTTGACAAACTGTGAAGTTCTGATTAGTGAGAAAGAGTGGAACAAGTAAATAAGTTTGTATACTCGGGTTCAAAGTTTACGATGGTAAGTATGACATTGAGCGAAGGGTGTTGGCAGGAAAACAACAGGATGGAGCATTGCATAGCTTTATGAAGAGCCAGAAAGTGTCAAAAAAGGCACGTCTGGCTGTGCATAGAGAAGTGTTGGTTCCTACACTTATGTATGGTAATGAATGTTGGGTTTGGCAGAAGAAGCATAAAAATAGGATTAATGCTGCGAAGATGAGTAGTCTGAGAAGTATAACCGAAGTGACTCGGTTGGATAAAGTGAAGAATGGTGAGATGAGAGAACGCTGTGGTGTAAAAGAAGATGTGATTACAAAGATAGATAAAGAAATGCTTAGATGGTTTGGACACGTAGAAAAGATGGATGAAGAAAGATTGTCGAAACAAATTTATAGGGCAAGTGTGAATGGACAAATCGGTAGAGGTCGACCTCGGCGAATGTTTCTGCCAGGTCAAAAGTACTAACAACCGACGAGCATTTATAAGAGCACTGATGAAAGTAAAGGAAGTAAAAGATGTGTGTAAGAACCGTAGCAGGAAGGAAGTGGTCTCCGCCTACCCCTACGGGAAAGAGGCGTGACTATATGTATGTATGTATGTAGTCGATAAAACACTCTATGATACAGCTTTATATTACGACCGGCTTTAAAACTAAATAAAAATAGGAGGAAAAATTCCCATTACAGAGTTTCTTTCTTATCCCTATAATAAAGCAGCAGACGGGACTCGATCATAAATGCGAGTGTGTTTGCTTTACAAATATTCTAGGGTTTTAATTGCACCTCCAATTGGGCGGTTTGTCCGCCACAGAGTGCCTAAAAAACAGCGGTATGCCAATTTTCACAAAAGATTAGATCCGTTATTATAGTCACAATTTACGCAATTTACAGTGGCTGTAGCTCGGAGGGAATGCATTTTAGGACACACATGTTCATTTGCAAGAAAAAAGAATTATTTTGATCCCAGCAATACGCTTAAAATATCCACATCGAATTTTGAATCATCCTATATGCATACGTGTGTTGCAATGAACAAAAATCTGGCGTGATTTATATACAATAAATTCACTGAAATAATTTAAATCTCATTTCGAATTTATTTTTAACGTGACTCTTACCGTTGCGGTTGGCAGTCATAAAATCCGAAATACGACAGATTCGATATAATTTCGCAAACGTTCCATAACGGGATATATTCACCACAAGGTTTGATTCGTAACTCGATTATTATTTATTAAATTACGAGAAGTTTACTCCCATATAAGGAGCATTCGGTCCAGGCAATTATAGTCCGGGGAAGATAGTACATGCATATCAAGTGTTTCCCACGTAAAATTTTATTTTTTTAATCGAAATTTTATAAAGACTAGCAGCCCCCGATCACTTTCCTGGATTCTTGAGTAAATTTCACTGGAGCTTGCAGCGAAGCTTGCAAGCACAGCTTTAAGCACATAAAATTAAACAATTATTCATATTGTTCATAAAAATATAACTCTTAGTCAGTCGATTGCGACCATTCGCATATCAAAATTTACATTGTAAAAATGAAAAAACATTTTTTGCCCTTTTCCTCCGCCGCCATTTTGAATTTTTCAAATCTGAAAAAAACGACGTTTTCAGTGAGCGGTGCCCTATGTTTTTTCCATATTATCACTTTGATATTGTTATTTTAAATTAGGTTTGCCGTTTAAAAAACTTATTTTTAATTTTTCTTCGGGTGTTGGAAAATTAAGCGCAGAAAAAATTATTTTTTGAAATAAATCGACTTACGTCATCTTATAGAGCATAAAATTTCCGACAATTTTGACATCTACAATTTTTTTCGTGGGAGCAAAATAATGTGAGATGTAAGCGTAAAACCGTTAAAGCTGTGCATCAAGCTCCGGTTAACATTACTTAAGAATCTAGGATAGTGATCGGGGGCCATTAAAAAAATTAAATTCGACGCGGGAAAAACTTGATAATTGGGTCTTTTTTAGACCTATATTCCCCGGACTATTCACGACAACAAAAATGTGATCACTGAGGTTGTTTCTTGCTCACCGTGACACGAATGCTTTGTCGCGTCTGAGAGGTAAAATTATAAAGCTATGTTTGTACTTTGAAAAACCATGTTTATAACGCGACATCTATGTCATATGTCAAGTAAACCGGTCTTTTGTTCCTACAGTTCACCCCCGATTCCGGGCAATCCATTATGCAGGTTTTCGAAATGTAGGAAATCAATACAAAATTCTTATAGATGCAATCAGGAGACTGCTAATAACGATGAAATAGCGGGGCATGAACCTGATAAAGCAGTACTCGCGGGATCTATTCAGAAAAATAAATACCATTATTGTCATGAATTAGTTAGCGCTATCAAAAAATACGAACGCACGACTTTCGTCCATACCAGACAATTGACCAGACAATTGAAGAGGAATGCGAAGCTCAACCAGGAATTTTTTAGGAAAACCTACTTTTCTGTGCTCAAGCGACACCACCGTTCATACATACATACATAAAGTCACGCCTTTTTCCCATGGGGGTAGGCAGAGACCGCTTCCTTTCATTTGCTACGGTTCTTACACACATCTTTTGCTTCCTCTACTTTCATCAGTGCTCTCATACATGGTCGTCGGTTGTTGGTACTCTTGACCTGGCCTTTCCTCAAAACAATGTTGATCTGATCAAGATATGTTCTCCGAGGTCGACCTCTACCGACTTGTCCATTCACACTCGCTTTATAAATTTGTTTCGTCAATCTTCCTTCGTCCATCCTTTCAACGTGTCCAAACCATCTAAGCATTCCTTTATCTATCTTTGTAACCACATCTTCTTTTACACCACAGCGTTTTCTTATCTCACTATTCTTTACCTTATCCAACCGAGTCACTCCGGCTATACTTCTCAGACTACATATCTCCGCAGCATTAATCCTATTTTTATGCTTCTTCTGCCAAACCCAACATTCACTACCATACAAAAGTGTAGGAACCAACACTTCTCTATACACAGCCAGACATGCCTTTTGGACACTTTCTGGCTATTCATAAAGCTATGCAGTGCTTCATTCATTTGTCTTCCTGCCAACACCCTTCGCTCAATGTCACTGTCATACTTTCTATCTCTCGTAAACTTTGAACCCAAGTACACAAATTCATTTACTTGTTCCACTCTTTCTTTCTCAATCAAAACTCCACAGTTTGTCATGCTTTCTTCTCTTTCAAAAACCATTACTTTCGTTTTGTTTACATTTACATTTATTTTTATCCGTTTATATACAGGATGTAACGCATAACCTTTATTATGTATACTCATTCCACACTAAATTACATTTTCATTACATCTTATTATTGTTTGTTAAAATGAAATCCTTTTTCTTAAAACTAATAAAGCAGATGGTCAAGAACTAACTAATACTCGAAAAAATATAGACATTCGACAATTTAGGTCAAGAGTACCAAAAATCGACGAGCATGTATGAGAGCATTGATGAAAGCAGAACAAGCAAAAGATATTCAAAAGAAGCGTAGCAAGTGGAAGGAAAAAGGCGAGACTATATGTACAGGGTGTTTCTAAATTCATGCGAAAAAGTCGATAGGTGATTGCCCGTATGAAATTATGATGGATCTTTTCTATAACGAAATTTTTCTTCCGAGATATCACCCCTAAAAGGTGGTGAGTAAAATTAAGTTTTTACTTTGGCTTCTGGCGGTCATTTCCAACATTTATTATGAATCGTATTTTATTCTTACATTTTTCATCTTTACTGTTTTCCTCTCTTAATTCATAGTTTATTATTCGAAAAAGAATAAACATGAGATTGTATTTTATTTTTTTTCATCGAATCTATTGGTTCTTGGAAAAAACTTTGGGAAAAATGGTAAGTAAGGTTAGGGATGCTAATTTAACCCGTTTATAAAATAACAGGAATTTTCTGGTTAGTCCTTTGCGAGTGCAAGAAAATTTCTACATTTACTTTAATTTGAGAAAAAAAATTAAAACTTAATTTTACTCAATACCTCAATACTCAATTTTGTTAGAGAAAAGATCCATCATAATTACATACGGGCAAACACCTCCTGAATTTTTTCGCATTAATTAAGAAACACCCTGGATGTATGTTAATTCGTCTGTGAGACATTTTTACTTCAAATGCATATTTACTACCATATAAATGCCCACTTCATGTAATACCAAAGAAGATTCACCGAGTCACCAGTGAGCCCCAATCAGGGCCGGATTAAGAGGTCTGGTGGCCTCGGGGCAACATAAAAGTGGAGGCCCCCTGGTCCCAAATTATTTTCCAAACGAAATGAATAATTTTTTTAGTCGAGTTTCTCAATAAATAATTTATTGTAAAAGTTGTTTCCTATTGTTTACTACTCGGAATTTGAAAGTTTTTTATCGAAGTCTCTATTGTGGGGGCCCCTCTTTCGTGAAGGCCCCGGGGCTATAGCCCCGGATGTCCTCACTTAAATCCGGCACTGGCCCCAATTGTCTTTAAATTTCTGGAAAATTCTAGATTACAGTTCTCACGATGTCTCCAATATTCAAGATGTCCTAGAGTTTTCCCAAACGTTATCACGTCAGTTTTCGAAGTCAACAGTTGTCATAGGCAACATATGCTTTGAACAAAAATGTATTAAGTAGTCCTATCTCATTATTACACGATAATTAATTTGAAAAGTAGATTTCATCAATTTTTATAGTTATCTCTGTTATCGTACCCAGCAATGGATTAAATGTGGACTAGTTCATTTTCACAAAATAATATTGACCGCCTATGTAGGTGCTGATATTGCTTCTTGCAGCTGTTGTGCTCTCAGCGAGGGCGATATAATTACAAAATATCAATGAAATTTAATAAACGATATTAACTTAAGCCCTCTGAAGAGGTATTTGGATCTTTGTGCAGATGATTGCATTATTAAAAACGGTTATTAGTAGGATTTTTAAAATTATTCAGGATAAATATTACTTCGTTGGTGCATATTTTAATAACACAGTGACGCAAAAACCAAGTACAATACCCTATTGTAACGGTGTTTTTTTATTTGTTCGGTTAGCATTGCTAAAGACAACGCTGGTAATTTGGCATTGTTTGTTAATAGCATAGACCTATTATCCAGAAGAGTCGCAACATTCCATTCATAAAACTCTAGTTTGTTTTGTCGCAATGATAACACGATAGTGGCCATGAGTATGACAAAAAATACCAATCGATTCTCTTTGTCCCGTCCTCGTGCTGGCAACGCTGTAACATTATTGTCGACTTATGGCCACGCTTGTTATCAGTGGCGTGCTGTTTGTTCAAAATGAGAATATATCTATCGGGTAATATTTAGTTTTTTATGAGAATATATTTATGAATAGGTGATACTCAGTTTTTTTATCAAATTGAAGTGTTGTAGCCTACTAACAAACAGTATTTTTCTAAACCCCAAAAGTTCGGCGCCAAATTGTGTTACCCTAACTAAACTGTTTTTCAAAATTCTTTTTATTTATTTCAGAAAAAAGTGATGTCAACATTGAAGTTAGTTTAATACGTTACTCTTTGTATTAAAATTTACAGATACGTTTAAATATGTTCGAGGTAGTACTTATTATTTTAAGTAATTTTATTATTAAAAAAAAGCCAAAGTTTTTTTCTTTTTTTTTTTTATGAAAATAGTCGCAAAAAGGGTAGACCTATCGTGTGGGCCGCGGACGGCACCCGCACTGCGACTATTAGAAGGGGAAGGGATTATAGAAAGGAGATGATTGTGGACACGCTTTTTAAAAAGTTGCAGGTCATAGTTCTCTGGAAAAACTGATTTTGGAAGCTTATTCCATTCCGTAGCAGCCCTGTAAAAGAAGGATTCTTGATGAAGATTGGTCCTTGTAGTGTCAATCTTGAGAGTAAATGGGCGAGACTGATCAGCGTGCCGAGTTCTTCGGCCGAATGTGGCCAATGGTGGTACAAGAGTTTTTATTTCTCTGGAGCATCTGCCATGGAAATATCTGTAGAGCAATGACTGGTCTGCAACCCTTCTTCTATGTTCTAGAGGGTGAACGGTATCTGTGAGAGTTGAGCTGTTTATCAAGCGAATGGCTCTTTTCTGAATGGAATCTAGAAGACGAAGAGAATGCATTGGTGCTGAACCCCAAATGTGCGAGCAATACTCCAGTAGAGGTCGGATTTGAGCCTTGTACGTCGTCAACAGTTGATCAGGAGTAAAAAACTTTCTGGCTTTCCACAGAAAACCTAGCCTCTGGCTTGCCGACTTTGCGATGTTAGCAACATGGTCATGCCAAGACATATTATTGGACACCGTGACTCCCAAAATCGAGATGGAGGGACTTGGTTCAAGGGTATTTCCGGACATTGTGATGGGATGATTTGAGGAATTCACTTTCTTGGAAAACGTGGCACCTTGTGTTTTTTGGGCGTTGAACTGAACAAGATTGTTGGTTCCCCACTCGACGATTGCTTTAAGATCTCTATTGATGGAATCAACCTGTTCCTGCCTGAGTCTTGGTTCCTAGACTTAATCCTTAATCATAATCCTTGCCACAATGTCAATTACTTATTTGGTTGTTGAATAGAATAGCATTACTCAAATCTTTTGTACTTTTTTGTCTTGATAGCAGACTTTAGATCAATAATCAATCAAGCTGCCTATCCACTTAATGGATGTTGGCGACTACAAGTTGAAATTGATTTCTGTCTCTTGCCACGCTGACAAGCTCTTCTATCGTCCTTAGTCCGGACCACTGTTTGGTCAGATACTTCCCCAAAACTTACGACAATAATAACAGTTCCTTTATTAAAATTATTCCTCTTGAATTCCAAAAATGGTTCATAACAATATTGCTGTCAAAAGTTGTATTTGTTTCCAGTATTTTAGCGAATAAGTTTTACAATAATAATAATGCAACCAGAACTCATCTCAAATTCCAATCAATATCATAAAAAATCTTTTACTAATAGACTAATTTCTTTTCTAAAACTAATTTTAAGACGTATCTGTAACCAACACCACGTATACTTCGATAATCCTTCCACCCTTTTCGTTTAATCCTAGCAAACTTCAAGCTTAATGTTTCTTTGATTACATCTATCCAAACTCGTGGAATAAGAGGCGATTATCCCACTAATTATGATTAGATTAATGATCGATATTTTCACACTACCGACAAGAAGTAAGTCTTAACGAGAAAATTTCTTGGAAAGTTTATTTTAATAATATTAAATTAATTAGTGTTTGGAATGCGCAAAGTACTCGATGAATGGTATGGAGGGATCGCAGTGGAAGGAAGACGCATAAGTAATCTGAGATATGCCGATGATACTCTCATATTGGCGACAGATCAACTCGAGCTGGAAATGATCATGACAAGACTGGGACATATAAGCAAAGACTACGGCTTAAAACTAGATATCAGTAAAACCAAAGTCATGAAAACGAACAACTCTCCGCATATCCGACAGGTAGCCGGTTTCGAAGTAGTGGATAAATTTATTTATCTTGGCTCCCTCATCTCTAACATGGGAGGTAGCGAAGCCAAAATAAAGCGACAGCTAGCAATAGCAAGAACGGCCACTGCTAAACTGACACGCATATGGAAGGACACGTCAATTAGTAAAGCTACGAAAATCAGGCTGATCTCTACTTTAATTTTCCCAATTGCATCATACGCGGCTGAAGCCTGGTCGATTAGACAATCGAACAGAAAGAAAATAGATGCATTTGAAATGTGGGTTTACCGACGAATGCTCCGAATATCATGGACGAAGCACCGCACCAATATATCGATCCTAGAAGAACTGAAAATCGAGGACAGGTTGTCCAAGAGAATTAACCGGAACAAAGTGCGGTATTTCGGTTAGCAAGAGTAGCTGATAGTTCCAGAGACAACCTACAGTATTGGTTACAGTACCTATTCTTCTTCTTCTGCACTTTAAGGATTAGGCTTGCAGGCTTCATTCTAGCCATCTTCTTTTAGGTCCACCAATGTGTCTTCTTCCTCGTGGTCTGTAGTTTACCACTTGTTTGACCAATCTGTCTTCGTTCATTCTTTTAATGTGTTGTTTCCAGTTTAATGAGTTTTGGTGTATTCTGTCGTTTATTGATAATATGTTCAATTCGGCCCTCATATCTTCATTACTTATATGGTCCCGCAGTGTGCAACCTTTTGTCCTTCTTAGAAATTTCATTTCGGCAGACTGTATTCGATGTCTATCTTGTTTTCGGAGTGCCCAGGTTTCGCTTCTTTATGTAAATACGGGTGTTGTCATCACTTCATAGAATTTTATTTTTGTTTCTTTACTTGTCTGTCTCGTTTTGTAGTGTTCTTTGTATGGTGCCACACATCATTTGGAATTTATGTAGTTTGTTTGTAACATATTTGTCATTTTAGTAGCTCATGTCACATCCCAAGAAATTGAAGTGTGATATTTGTTCTATGGGTGTTTGGTTTATGAGTATCTTGGTTATAGTACTGCTACAGTAAATAAGAAGCTCGTTACGAAACAACCACCAGGACAGAGCATCCAGGTATGAGACATTTAAAATGTCTTATCTGATGATTACACATTGAAGAACTTGGAAAACCCACTTTGTTCTGTAAAAAGAAGACTAAAAGAATTTTGAAAGAAAGCTCCTCACAGCTTAATTGCCACTTCTCTGCCATGAGCCAATGAAGAAGACTCTTGGTTGGGACGTTGATCAGTCCAATCTTTTGGATGTAGTCCGGTAGCATGGCCTTGCGTAAGCCTTGAAGTTTCAGTAGATTTTGGTAAACAAGAAGTACTTTTTTAATCTAAAAAAACTCGTCTTTTAAGTGGCATAGAGAAAGTTTTTTAAAAACACCCAAGGTATTAATTACATTATTATCACATTACTGATCCAAAAACATTGTTTATGTATTCTGTAAAAATTACGACGTGATTAAAGTTATATGGATGATCTAAAACAGTGTAGTGTGTTTAATTCTTAAAATCAAAACATAAACGTTGACTCGATGTTTTGATTAATATTTTAACGATCTCGCTCACTCCATATTTTATCAACCTTAACAAAACAGATTGTATTAATTCTAAATATAGTCAGCGTCACAATAGGTAATTGTTTTACAATGTGACGACGATGGCAGTTTTATCATTCTGACAAAAGACTCCACATGCGCTAAAACGATCAGCGAAAATACGAGGGTTCCTAGTTATTATCTCTGGAACTAGCAATACTGTTGTTGCTAAATAGTTACATCTAAGATATTAGGTTGCCTTCGTTTTTACTAAATTTACTTTGTTTTAAATAGTTGTTAACCCGCATTATACTAGGAGAAATCTGACACCAGCATGAAGTGTTCGACAATTTTGACACTTTGACAAACAAAAACTGTTTGTTTTGCTTGGTGTTGAAAATTTTGTCCCAGCAAAAAAATGGAATTAACTTGGGAACATTTTCGTGTAATTCTTTCGATGGGCAGCAGTGCATCCATGATCCTATTTCTTTATATTGTTACGCCTATGGGTTCTTTAATAAGTAGTACACAACTTCTGAGCAACTGGGATCAGACAAGGAGACAACCTATGCCCAATTTTATTTAACTTCATAATGGATGAAATCATAAATAAAGTAAAGCAAGCTGTGATGGGATACCAAATGGGAGACAAAGAAATAAAGATAACCTACGGAGGCTCCTGTATACATTCCGACAAATAGCAGAAACGTTAACATGCAAATATCCATAAAGAAAACAAAATATCCCTTACAGTATCTAGAGAACCGAGATTTAAACTACCGATTTACGATCAGAGTGTAGAACAAGTGATGTCCTTCAAATATCTAGGGCAAACATAACAAGTAATAGGAACCTAAAGGACGAAGTAAAAGCCTACACAACAAAGGCATCATTATTATCTGGATACTTAAGAGTAGAGTGGCATAATAAACATTTGAGCACTAGGAGTAAAGTCAGAATATATAAAACTTGCGTAAGACCGGTCAAGACATACGCAATAAAATCCAGAGCGGCGAACGCAACAACCAAACGACTTTTAAGAACAGAAATGCGAACACTAAGATCAATAACAAGACATACGTTATTCGACCGGAAGAGAAATGAAGAAATAAGGGCAATATATGAGATTCAAGATGTAGTAAGATGGGCAAGAAACCGGAAAAGAGAATGGAGAGACCACGTAGACGACCATCTATAAGATGGTATGAAAGCTGATCTTCAGCATTCCATCTGCCACTGGCAAACCATTGATGCAAACACAGGACTTAGTCCTAACGTAAGAAGAAAGAAGAAGTAGAAGACTTACTTCTGAACTAAACTAACTAACCTTATTGATTAACTAATTATCTTCAACTCACTTCCCCCGGGCCGCTGCTCATTCTTATATCAATGAAGCATTTTCCAAATTTCCAGAAAACAAGTACGCGAATTCACATCGATTATTTGTTGAACGGATGATTCACTAGACTGGTCCGGCCTTTCAGATGATGGTCGTATCTTTAAAAACCACTGTTCATCACATGGTTTAGTTAATTTAAACGTGACTGTAGTTTTCTCGTGGACAAATTTAAAAGACATAATGTCATAGTACAAGATTAAGGCTTTCCTGTACATTAGTTTCCCCACTAGCTTACTTGAGATACTGCATAACATTTAGCCGTTAAAAAGATCTGTTTAAAATGGGTACCATTATAATTTGTTAATTGTTTTTAGCCAATCGTAAAAAGGATCAATTCCGAATGGTTTACAACCATTTGTTTGCTAAAGTCATCGAAGTAACAAGAAATAATTATTTAAATAAAAAAAGGCGGCGCACGCAATACATAATTGTTAGGGGTCACTAACGATGTAGAAACAAACCTTACATTGCACTGTCATCCAGTTTTGAGCTACGTTTAAAGTTTTAAGTCTCTAGTTCACCGGGAAGGTAGTTTAAAATTGATTGCAAAATGTGTACCGAACAGACAAACAAACAAACAGGCAGACAAGAAAGCGAGATGATAAAAATGTGTAAAAAGAATCCCGTACCATTTTTCATAATGACAATGCAAGCCGTACGGCTCTAATTTGGCACCCAATGATTCCGTTTTCTTTTAACACGTAAAGAACAAACTGCAACAAAAGTGCATGTTTTAGCACACCAAAACCACGGAGGCAAAAACTAAAGAGTGCACTCCACAACAGAGCAGGAGGAATATAGCCTTAACAATTTTAATAACCACATAGTTACCATAAAAATTAAAAATACATTAAAGGAATTAAAAGAAAAAAATGTGACTTAATGACTGACAGCGTACAGAAAAAAAGGTCTTTATCACAATTCATGTTATTAACTGTGCTGCATGTGGTATAATGAGGAGAATTCTTCAGAATATTGTTCGATATGCATTTAAATAAAAGGTGCCCGAATTTATGAATTCAGTTCCCGTTCATCTTGGTCTTTCGCCAAAGCTGTGGGAAGAAACTTCACTTCCAGCTCTTTTCCTCCCCTAACCAATGAAGATGGAACACTAGCAACGACTGCGCAGGAAAAAGCCAATATCTTTGCGCACCTATTTGCTGGAAATTCCACTCTGGATTCTTCGGGAAAACAACCCTCAAACATTACACCTATTGACAGTCACATGCCCGAGATCACCTTTCGCCAACGTACTATCAGAAAGATTTTGCTGGGTCTCAACACCAACAAAGCCTGTGGATCTGACGGAATCCCGCCGATTGTTCTCAAGAAATGTGCCCCCGAACTAACACCTGTTCTTTGCAAGTTGTTCAACCACTCTTACAATTTGGGAGTATTTCCGTCCAATTGGAAAATTGCAAGAGTACAGCCAGTCCCTAAAAAAGGCAAAAAGACCCTACCTAGCAACTACAGACCTATCGCACTGCTATCTATTATTTCAAAGGTCATGGAAAAAGCCATCAACATCAAGCTCATGAAATATCTGGAAGACTCAGGAATTATCAATGATAGGCAATATGGCTTCCGCCATCAGAGATCAACTGGTGACCTGCTCGCATACGTCTCACATATATGGCAGCTATCTATTGAAAAGTATGGAGAAACTTTAGCTGTGGCATTAGATATCTCCAAGGCGTTCGATCGAGTTTGGCACCAGGGACTCCTCGCCAAGCTTCCATCTTATGGCTTGCCCACTCAGCTGTGTTCTCTGCTTGCTAGTTTTCTCTCAAACAGGTCTCTCCATGTAGTGGTCGATGGAGTTTCATCTGACACTCTACTCATAAATGCTGGTGTTCCGCAAGGATCCATTCTAGCACCAACACTATTTTTACTTCACATCAACGACCTATTGAAAGCAACTTCATGTCCCGTACACAGCTTTGCCGATGATAGTACCCTCCATACCGCTTTCTCTTCCAGGGCCCCTATATCAGCCCGTGAAACCAGAAATGGACGAGGAAGAAATGTTAACAATATAAATATGGACTTTGCAACAATTCTCGAATGGGGATCCAATAACTTGGTAGAATTCAATGTAAACAAAACACAAGCATGTCTTTTCTCTAGAAAGGCCTATATCACTGTGCCTAACATAACTTTGTCAGGAGTAACCATACCACTGAAGTACCACTATCAGCAATAACCTTTCCTGGGAAAATCACGTGAGGTCCATTGCCAAAAGTGCATCCCAAAAACTTGGTTTTTTGTTTCGTGTCAAGAGCTATTTCACCTCCAGTCAGCTGCTTATGATCTATAAGGCACAGATCCGACCTGTACTGGAGTACTGTTCCCATATTTTGAGTGCAGCACCTAAACATATCCTGAAGCTACTGGATTCTGTCCAAAAAAGGGCAATTCGTCTCGTCGGTGATGCCTCGCTTACAAACTCGCTCACTTGTCTGGAACACCGTAGAAAAGTTGGCGATTTGTCTCTATTTTATAGATATTTTCATGGGCGATGCTCTTCTGAAATATCAACAATCGTTCCTCCTTTGGCAGTCTCTTCGAGATTAACCCGTCAAGTTCAGTCTTCACACCCCTTCGTGGTCACTTTGGAGACCTGCAGAACATCACTTTCCAAAGACTCATTCATCCAACGAATTGCGAGGCTTTGGAACTCATTGCCTAGGGAGGTGTTCCCCGAGGCATACAACCTTCAGAAATTTAAGAACACCAACTCCTACCTTCTTTCCCTTGGTTCCCACGATGTTCTCTGAACATTACAGGATATCCCTTTTCGTGGGAACCAGAACATAAAAAAAAAAAGTCCGTGGAATACGAAAACAGAGTTTTTTTTGTAGTGTTGGGCAGTCAATTAAATTATGCACTAGCTTGTACGCGAAGATTACGTAGTAATAATCGCGTCTCTTTTTAAAAAAAAAAATTGCGATATGCTAAATTACAGATTCTTTGATTATGTCGAAAGCGTATGACAAGGTTCGGCATTTTGCACTTTAAATAAAGTATTAGGACAACAATTATGAAGAATATTTTGAAAAACCCGTTTTCAATATTGAATTTTTGTTTGTCATTTTAAATGTATAAATAGGTACCCTCGTAGAATAACACCCAGAGTCTTAAATCATCCGGTTGTTCGTATCAGAATTAGTAAGTAATACGGAGCATATTTTCAGGTTGGCCAAGTTTAATGCCAAGAGTGAATCACCGAACTATTTCTAGGAAGTTTGTGAGATCATACGCCGCTCTATTCGGGTTGCTGCATCAAGTATATGCGCAGGTCAGTGTTGCCCGTATATTTAAGTATACACGCTTACTTAAACAATATATAATACGTTAATCGTTAAGTGATTCACTCAAACAAGTGGATTTCTTTTACTAATTTAACAATTCAGTTACTAGCTAAATGCCAGTGTAGCTCTGTAAATAATGCAAAGTATAAAAAACTAAAATTCTGTAAATAAAATGAAACTTTTACTTTTCACTGTGTAACATTAGAAAGTGAAAACAAAAATTAAAAGGTTAATATTGATTAAAAAAGTACATACATACGAAGGCGGTTTGATAAGTCAGTGACTTTTTGAATAAAACAAATTTTTTTCCGCAAATAAACATTTTATTTTTCTACATAAACACCTTTTAGCTCGATACATTTAGTTCAGCGTTTTTCTAATTTTTTTATTCCCTCCAAATAATAGGTTTTTTTCAAAGGTCTTAAAATACGCGTTTGTTTCGGTAATGACTTCTTCATTCGACTCAAATCTCTTACTGCCCAGCCATTTCTTTAGGTTTGGAAACAGAAAATAGTCGCAGGGGGCTAAATCTGAAGAATATGCTGGATGGGGTAGCAGTTCGTATGCCAATTCGTGGATTTTGGCCATCGTGACTAGACAAGTGTGCACACGAGCATTGTCTTGATGGAACAGCACTTTCTTCTTCTTAGCCAAATGCGGCCGTTTTTGCTTCAAATCAACGTCGAATCTCTTCAAAAGCTTTGAATAATATTCGCCGGTGATCGTTTTACCTTACTTGAGGTAATCGATGTGAATGATACCGCGTACATCCCAAAAAACTGTGGCCATGACCTTGTTGGCTGACAGACTCTGTTTCGTCTTCTTTGGTCCACGTTCACCCCGAGCAAACCACTGTTTCGATTGTTCCTTGGTCTCTGGCGTGTTGTGATGGATCCATGTTTCATCCACAGTAACAAAACGGCGCAAAAATTCGTCCGGATTACGGCTGAACATCGCTAAACACTCTTTTGAAGTGGTCATACGATTGCGCTTATTGTCGAGTGTGAGCAATCGCGGTACCCATCTCGCAGAGAGTTTTTTCATGTCTAAATATTCGTGTAAATATGATGTACCCGTACAGTTGAGATACCTACACTATGAGCCAACTCACGCACTTTCATTCTCCGATCATCCAATATCATTTCATGGATTTTATCGAAGATTTCCGGCGTGATCACTTCTTTTGGTCGACCTGGACGTTCGGCGTCACTAGTGCTGGTACGACCACAATGGAACTCTGTAAACCACTTCTTAACCATTGAAATTGATGGTGCCGAGTCCCCGTAGTATTTATTAAGTCTTTCCTTAGTTTCAGTGATGGATTTTTTACGTAAAAAGTAATGCTTAATCAACACACGAAATTCACTTTTTTCCATTTTCGTAAAAATTCACGAGGTTGTCTGCTTTGAACGGCTATCAAACACCAACTGCACGACGTAGCTTGCTCAAAATTAGAATGTTGACCACTGATAGATTATAGTTGACGGCAGCACTGTTGCATTTGGAGTAACTGCGCGGGAAATTCATAAAGTCACTGACTTATCAAACTGCCCTCGTACATAAAGTCACGCCTTTTTCCCATAGGGGTAGACAGAGACCACTTCCTTCCACTTGCTACGGTTCTTACACACATTTTTTGATTCCTCTACTTTTATCAATGCTCTCATACATGCTCGTCGGTTGTTGGTACTCTTGACCTGGCCTTTCTTCAAAACAATGTTGATCTGATCAGGATATGTTCTACGAGGTCGACTTCTACCGACTTGTCCATTTACACTCGCCTTATAAATTTGTTTCGTCAATCTTTCTTCATCCAACCTTTCTACGTGTCCAAACCATCTAAGCATTTCTTTATCTATCTTTGTAACCACATCTTCTTTTACACCACAGCGTTCTCTTAAATCACTATTCTTTACTTTATCCAACCGAGTCACTCCGGCTCTACTTCTCAAAGTACTCATTTCCGCAGCATAAATCCTATTTTCATGCTTCTTCTGTTAAACCCAACATTTGCTACCATACATAAGTGTAGGAACCAACCAAAACACCTCTATGCACAGCCAGACGTGCCTTTTTTAACACTTTCTGACTATTTATAAAGCTATGCAAAAAAGAACCACACATATAGCAATTTTACAATCAAATGTATTCAAAAAATTCAGGGAAATTTAGGTTTTACAATGCATTGGAACGATATGTATTATTCGCTCCGAGCGGAAAGCCAGAGTGGACACCACGCAGTGGGTAACTAACTAACTAATTAACTTAGTCAATAAAGGACAGTATTTTTTATGTCAGTGTTAATAAATAAACGTCAGATTATTAATTTTGTAATAATTTTTAAAAGCGGCCACCGCAGTTGCTATGTAGTGAATTGCAAATATACGAGCGCAAAAAATGAATGTATATTTTATAAATTTCTAACTGCAAAATGAAAAATAATCCAAAGAAATAAGTGGATAGTGGCAGTGAGACGGCAGAAGTAAGTAGTACCATAACCTTAATTTTTATAAGATTGAGCTGTCAAAGTTTGCTTCAAATGAGTTTGAGATCAATTTGGGAATCTGGACTTGCTGTGGTTCTTGCAGCTGCTTGTATTTATGCGAAAACATTTTTAAAATATTCTCCTTTTTTTTTTTGCAAATTGCCGAAGACTGGGTTTGACCCATTGCTTGAAAAACTGTCTTAGTAATGATTGCCAATATTATTTTAAGTCCGATCTACTGTGGTTATAACCTATTTTTTTTACTGTAGTAAACGCTACATCTTTAATACTGTTTTTAAATTATTAATTATACTTACATTTCATGGGTAAATTCACAGGATTAAAGATTAATTGTCACTTGGTTTGATACGCAAAAAAATTTGTTATAATAATAAAAATGAATTTTTATTGCAAACCCCCATTCATTTATATATTTAAAAACTCTGTGACAGCGTCCTTTAGTTCACAGATACCATGGCGCTGTAGTCACGCACGGAGCGAATAGCCAGCTCAAAATATAACAGACAGTCGCGATGCAAAAATCATGTATTCAACTAGACCGCTGTAGAATGTTCCTTTTCCTCTTCCGCCGATGTAGCTAGCTAGAAGTAGGGACAAACGTAGAGTGGTCTAGATCAGGGGTCTCCAAACTTTCCAGCCTTAGGGCCATACTGATTACTCCAGTAAGTTCCGAGTGCCAAAACCATATTATCATTGTTGCCGGTGGTAAAAAGTGAAATAGTCCACTGATGAAAAAAAAAGTCCGAAAAAGTACGCAACGTTTAGAAAAGCCTGCAAATCGGACTTAAGTCCGCAAAACGGCAACACTGCATATTATTAATTTTCCCGTCATTATCTGTAATTTCTAATTGATACTGTTTCAATCACAACTACGAAGTAAATGTTTTTCACATTTTAAAACATGTGAAATATTCAGCCACACTACTGAGACTGAGTTTCCTATCGATTTTGCAATCGAAACTTTGAGTGCTTTGAAAATAAATTTTGATACTCGTTTCTCGGACTTTGATGCCATTGCGAATCAAATTAAGATTTTTCAGAATCCTTTTGATACTGACATTGAAACCCTAGCCCCGGAACTTCAAATGAAAATGATTGATCTACAGTGCAGTGATATAATTAAGAACAAATATCAAAACTCATCTTTGTTGGAATTTTATAAGAGTCTTCCACTGACTCAATTTGATAATTTGCATAAAATTGCTCGTGTGCTGTTTTCTGTTTTTGGTACTACTTATTTGTGTGAGAAGACCTTCTCCAAAATTAAGTACACAAAAAATGTTTACAGATCTAAATTAACTGATGAGCATCTTAAATCTCTTTTAATAATTGGTACAAGTGAAATTAGTCCACAACTACAAACTATTGTCAGTGGAAAATCTCAATTACATAAATCTCATTAGTATTTCATATGTCATTATGCTTGTTATAAATTATGTTTTTATTTAATTATACATGTCTTTACTCATTACAATTCTGTGTTTCTTTATCCAACTTATCACAAAAACAATAACAATAAGCCTACAACAATGTTATGAGTAGTTAGTCCATGACCATATCAATGTAGATGTCATATTAATAATTATTCAACATAAAATTAGAATACTTCAGTAAACTAAATTTAATTTGCTATAAAAAATATGCTCTCTAAAAGGAGTTTTCAAGCATGCTAGCTCTCCGCGGGCCGGACAAAATCTGTCCGCGGGCCGGATGTGGCCCTCGGGCCGTAGTTTGGAGACCCCTGTTCTAGATGATTATCTATCGCTACCATCTGTTATATTTTGTGCTGGTCAAATGGCTAAAGTATTTATCGTTCAAATGCATTGAAAAACCTATATTCCGCAAATTTTTTCCGCGTGTGTACCTATATTATCGATTATTCGTATAAAAATACCACAATGGGCATATGAGCATATGAGGAGTGAATTTAGTAAACGTGATAATTTTTTTATATTAGTTTTTGGATAGTTGCATTGCACTGTAACTCACGAAATTTATCGCAAAAATTAAATTACCGTGACAATCCTAATTGGAATTGGTTTTTAGGTCAGTTGGTTTAAATAGTTTTAAACGACGCACGCGACGCCTTCTAACATAGAAATTAACTGGAGCATTAGAATGCGTGATACTGTTTTATTTTTAAAATTTTCCAATAATATTCGCAGTATTTTTGTTTCGAATTTTGTGCATGCTGTTGAGGTCAGATTTACTAGTCGATCGCAATCTGCTCCGATAGTCAAGCCATGCTGAAGGCATTAGACTCTCCGGTTATCACTTCACACAAAGTGATGGAGAATTCCCTGGAGAATATATCAAACATAAATACTATTGGAAGGGGTTAGAAGGAAAACAAGGAGGCTTATACACTGGCCAAAACGGTCTCATCCCGAGAGAGAGAGAGGAAAGCTATTAGCACCAAAATGTATCGAGTCCAATGGAGCTTTCAGACGAAGCGCGTCCCCTCCTCATAATGTAAAAGAAAGAGAAGTCCCACAAGAGGAGTGAAAACGTCCCCAGTTGGCGTTGTTGTTGTCGAAGTTTGTGTCGACGGTGGAGAAGGTATATGGCAACAGCTCGCGTACGATCCATTCTACGACTGACCTCAAGGAGCCAGAAACTGAAATGGTTTCCTATGTGAGAGACCGGTAGGTAGGAGCAATAAACGCTCCCATATAGGAGCGAAAGACTTTAAGCTCTCCGTGTAAAAGGTGCCTAAAAGTAACAAGTGGGCCTGTTGACATGACATTGTCGACTCTGCAAACACCTTTTTAGGTTGGAAGGGGTTGAGAACAGTAAATGCCGATTATGTCTTAAAGAAGAAGAGACTGCAATTGACTAGCAAGGTTCCGTATCCTTAAAAAGAAAAACCTGAGCCTGAGAGCTACATCAGGACCCTCGGGACAGCCTCTGGAAGTAAATAAACCAACTGGGGCTGGATAAGAAGCTCTAACCTTAGGGAGGACAAAATAGAGCTAATCAGGTCCAAGTGCATACAAAATATAGTAATAGAATAAAAACTAGTTCTCCATCTTAACACTTAGTTGGTATATTTCGTACCTATTTAACCCAGTTGATTGCAGTCTAGTAACTTATTTATATTATTAGCAAAGTGATACTTCGTCTAAGCTTGCTAACACGTAATTCTCAGAAAGTTGCAATTTATTGAATTTTGAAGAAAGGTTAAAATAATCTTTAATATACACTTACCGACTTAATAATCGATTTACATAAAAATTGATGAAGTTTGCTCAATAATAAATTTATTTGAATAATTTTTTTTAATATTGTAGGAAAATTTATATAAAATCTAGCACATGTTTTGAATTTTAAGAAGATTGGGGTACCAACGTCATTTTATACTGGGTGACACAAACGTCTTTCTGCTCTCCAGGGTTTAATGAAATCAAGGGAACTTACCAGAAAAACCAAACTACACATATACAGTACATTCATAAAACCTATAGTAATATATCGTTGCAAGACCTGGACACTAACCGCTGCAAACGAAGATTGACTCAAGATATTCGAAAGACGAGTGCTGAGGAGAATATTTGGTCCAACTAGAGAAGAAACAACAGGAATATACCGTATAAAAACCAACCAGGAACTTAAAGAACTGTATGCGGGTGGTAACATACTAAATGAATTTCTGTTCCTCAAGATTCATCAAGTCGCCTGTGAATAGCATTTCACACATAAATCACAGATCATTAATATTGACATATTTGACACAAGACAAATATTCAAGCGTTGCCAAATCTTGCGATACACAAGACAGACTTTTTTTAAGAGTTGCCACGTTTTTTTTTAATTTCCATAAATTTTCGTTGGAATAACTTTTAATAAAATTTTTTGTTTGAAAAACGTATTAATTAAAAATAAAAAGGAATGTAATTTTAAAGTAAAGATTTAATTAAGTATAAATTGTAATTTGTAAATTTAAATAGTGTGAAAGTGTATGCGTGGTTGCATAATTTTAGTTTATTTATTTGTATACCTTTTAATACTTTCCATGTTTATTTTATTTTGTTAAAATTTTAATATTAATAAACAAGTTAATCATTTCATGTCAAAAGTCCTCTTAAATTGAATCGACACTGGGAATAAAGTGATCTCAGCTCTGGATGGTAATAATAGTTTTAATAATAGAAAAAGAACATAACACTGCTGCATTCAAAAGGTCATTTTCTCATTCTGCGGTAAAAATATTTAACTCCATACCAACTCCTATCAAGAACAAGTCATCTTATTAATTAAAACACTAACTCTCTACCTTCCCCCGTAAATGCAGTTCAAGACAATCGAAATGTAGCTACATCGGACAACAAATTATCACTATTTTATCAGAACACACGTGGCCTTAGAACAAAAACCAATGAGTTCTTTAACTCGGTTGTTCACAGTTCATTTTATATATTTGTATTGACTGAAACTTGGCTCGATCCATCAGTGTATAACGCAGAGCTATTTAGTGCTGATTTTAATATTTATAGGTCCGATCGAAACTTTGCAATTAGCGATTCAACCAGGGGCGGGGGTGTCTTGATTGCAGTTCATGAGGAGTATATTTCATCTCAAATTGGTCTTAAAAATTATTCAATTCCCAGCTTTAGGTTTATTGATGTTCTTATAGTAAAAATTAAATCAAGCGTAAATTATTTTTATGTATGTACATTATATATTCCACCAAAAACCCCACTAGAGGAATATGAGACTCTGTTTGAGTGGTTAGAGTCACTAACTTTTTGGTATGAATCGAAAATTATATTGGTAGGCGATTTCAATCTTCCGGATTATACAATATATCGTAATAATTCATGTTCCAATGCTAGACTAACTGCTCTAAACAACTTCGCAAACATTTTTGATCTAACTCAATTAAACTTTGTTTTAAACCATAATAATAAACTGTTAGACTTAGTATACTCTAACTTAAATTGTACCGTAAAAAGATCTTTGGACCCACTCGTTAGAGAAGACAACCATCATCCAGCATTAGAAATAACCTGTACTTTAAATGTGAAAATTGAAAGAGTTAACAATCTAGAATTATCTTATGAAAAGTGTTACAACTTCCGTAAAGCCAATTTCCCATTATTATACGAAATTATAGGCAATATTGACTGGACGTTCTTAGACACCTTTGTTGAAGCTGAGGATGCCTGCACATATTTTTACGGCAAATTATATAATGTATTAGACTACTGTGTACCTAAGTACTCTACGAGTAACAAAAATAAATACCCTCCATGGTTCACTGGCAGTATTATAAGGCAAATTCGTAGGAAGTATAAATACTGGCGCTTGTATAAAGATAACAACGACACTCAATCACTTGAAGAATTTAGACAACTTAGACAGGCAATAAAAACTACCGTTAACATTGCACATACAAATTATGTCAGACAATGTGAATCTGAGATAAATATAAATTCTAACAAATTTTGGGCCTACGTTAACAATAAAAACAAATCTGGTAAAGTACCGTCTATTAAAGCAAAACCCACCACAGGAACGGATCATATCCCTGCATTTATTGTTAGAGACTGTGCTTCAGTATTAGCTCACCCATTAACAACCCTTATTAATGTTTGCATTCGTTGACATACGATACCTTTTATGTGGAAGTGCTCTAAGGTATGTCCGATCTTTAAAAAAGGAACGCGAACTGATATAAAAAATTACAGGCCGATTTCAATTATATGCAATTTTTGCAAGGTATTTGAAATATTGGTGCAAGGAGTTCTGTATCAACACGTCAACAATTATATCTTAGACCAGCAGCACGGTTTCGTAAAAGGCCGATCAACAACAACAAATCTTACCGCTATTGCACAACACATAGCGGAAAATATAGATAACAGAATTCAGACAGATGTTATTTACATGGATATGACCAAAGCATTTGACAGACTTAACCATAATCTAATGCTGCAAAAACTCTCGAATTTCGGCTTATCGAGTAACCTACTTGCGTTATTCAAATCATATCTGTCCGACCGCACACAGTATGTGCAGTTAAATGGATTTAGGTCTAACAAATACCTCGCCAAATCAGGTGTACCGCAAGGATCTAACCTCGGTCCACTACTGTTTAATATCTTTATCAATGACATTGGTGACATAATTAAGCTTAATTTTTTACTGTATGCTGATGATCTAAAAATTTTCTCTCGTATCATTAATATGACTGAATGTGAGAAACTATCGAAAAATCTTAATCAAATAAGCCAATGGTGCAGTCGTAATAATTTAGCGTTAAATCCTACCAAATGTTGCGTAATGTCATATACATTGAGATCTGATCCAATTATATTTGACTATAAGATAGACAATTATTCTCTAGACAGACCATGTAATTTTAAGAATCTTGGAGTAACTTTTGACCGAGAGCTATCTTTCCAAAACCACATAGACAATATAACTACGTCAGCAAACCGTATGTATGGATTTATAATTTATAATTAATAATTTAACACTTAAAACTCTCTACTATGCTATTGTGAGATCAAAGCTAGAATATGCATCGGTTATCTGGAACCCATATTATCAAGTGCATATTTATAAACTGGAGGCAATCCAAAGACGCTTTCTCAAATACCTAAGTTTTAAAGTAGATAGGACTTATCCACTAATTGGCACGGCACACGAGAGTTTACTGTCAAGACATAGCTTTTTCACTCTGGATAGAAGACGAGAATGTTCTAGTGTCATTATGCTACACAAAATAATTAACAATGAAATTAAATGTCAATGCTTACTACATCAGATAAACTTTAAAATTCCCCGTCAGGCATCTCGATACACCGACTCATTCTACACTACCACACCACGAACAAATATAATATGACCAGCTTGATATATTCTATTGTAATGTGAGGCAAATTAAGAGCTATTATTATCAGCAGTAATAATGTTGTGTTAGTCTTAAGCTTTCTACTAATGTTAGTCTGATTTTGTAAATTGTGTATTACTCTCAAGCTTTTTTATTGTTAGTACTATTGTGCAAATGTTTACTTTGTTCCTGTTCTGTAATTGGAAATCTTTTTTTCTGTAGAACAGTGTAAATAAATAAATAAATAAATCTTATGGATTTAAAAGAGCCTTTAAGGAATACCTTATGGTTCTGTAACATTTGTGTTTTATATGTTGTAATTATATTAACGTTCTCCCTTTGCGCATTCTTTGCATTGTTTACATGTTACATTTTAGTTATTTGAACATACCTGTTACTCTCGTAACTGTTGATTATAATATATATATATATATATATATATATATATATATATATATATATATATATATATGTAGGCATTATACTGTATGAAATAATTTATTTGTAACTGGTACTCGGTTGAGTTGAGCAGTCTAACTGGACTTCGCTGAGGATGATTAAAATAAAGACATTTTATTATTATTATTATTAAATTTTTTTTTTTTGTTTTTTTATACAAAAACAAATGGCGCCCAAGTTACGTTAATTTTTATTTATTTATTTTAAAAGTAACCAGTTACAAACCATTTATTTTACAACAATATTTATTTTTCGGTACAACTTTTGGAAACGATATAGAAACATTCTGGTATTCTATATTGATATTGTATTCGATATAAAATATTTCGTTACAACATATATATATATATATATATATATATATATATATAACCACACTTTATATCTTATGAACGATTTTTCACCGTGATTTTTATCTTCTATGTGACCATCACCAACAGCTGGCAAACCTTGCAACGGTATATCAGCTATTTTTAAGAATCTTCGAAGTGGATCACCAAGTTTATTTTTGACTCTTACTTTCAGTTATAATTAGGCGCTGACAATTAATTATTTCGTCAACATTATTCTCAAAAATACGCCGAATTTTATTATACTAAGTGGTAAAAATTAAAGTTTAGACAGTGTGTCCCGAAAAGATTCGTCATAAATTACACCGCATATACAGTGGTCAAAAATAGGGCGATTGAACCTTACTAACACACAAAAAGTTACAGGGTGTTTAATTTAAAAATCTGTCACTATTTTTTTAACGCTGCTCGAAAACGGGTAAATATTTATTTATGAAAAATTATATAATATCTAACTACTATACAACGAACAAAAAATTCGAAGTAGTCGCATTTGTTTGTTTTCATTTTTTATGGGTTTCCGGAGCAGGTCAACGCTCCTTTGACCCTCAACTTTTTTTTAGGGGTAACGTTTTATAAAAAATAAAACGCCACTGGAATCATTTAACTTTTTTTGTCCCTTAATATTTAGAAGATACAGTTACCCTTTTAAATCACATTTTAAAAAAACTGAATTTAAACTACATATTCACAAACGTCATTATTATTTGATTATAGTTTATAAACAAACAAGATATAGTGAATTAATTAACCAAGTGTTTAACTTGACCTGCTCCTTCCTGTTTACCGTAGCCAGTGGAGAAAAGTGGCCTCTGCCTACCCCTACAGAAAAATAGGCGTGTATGTATGTACGTATATTCCCAAAAATAAAAATCTAATGGATTCAGACGTGGACCGCGCGGCGGCCATATAATTGATGCACCATCATGCATAAACCACATACGTTGTCTAATTGCTAATGGTACATCTTCCAAGTACATTAGTATTTCATAAAAATGACAAATGGTGTTCTCCGTTAAAATTGTTGGAAACAAACACTGGGACTATTAAATAATTATCAATTATTTCAGCCCACGCATTTACGTTGGATAGGAAGAGGACCAGAGGCATCAATTGTATGGCTTTCAGCTACTTAAGCAACATACAAAAACAAGCTTAAATATAAGATGTTTGTATTTGAACGAAATCTATGTATATAAAAATGAAAAAATGTTTGTATGTAGGTATGTTTGTATGTATGTTCTTTAAAAATTCCCAAACGGCTGGACCGATTGAGATGAAATTTTTAGAAGTTATTTTATACATACCAGGAGTGGTTTTAGTAAAAAAAAAACTTGAGTTTGATAAGTGGTGGAAAAAGGATAAAATATAAAAACTATTGGAAACGCCGATATTAGTGTCAAATTGATTGTTTTTATGGTGGCCGGGTTTGATGGTAACATTCCCCTACGATAGAGGTGGGTGAGGGATGACATATAAAAACTGTTAAAAATGCCAATATTAGTGTCGAATTCATAGGTTTTGGGGTGGCTGAATTTGATAGTAACATTATCAATTTTGTTAGCACCCCTACGAAATGGGTAGAGATTAAAATATAAAAACTATTAAAAACGCCGATATTACTGTCAAATTCATAGTTTTCAAAGAGGCTGAGTTTGAATGTGATATCTATAATGTTGGTATCACCCCTACAAAGGAGGTGGGAAGGGGATGGAATATATAATCTTTTAAAAACGCTTTATTATTGTCAAATTTATAGTTTTCGGCGTCGCGAGTTTGATAGTGATATTCCCAAAGCAGGCAAGCCAACGTTCGGGCAGGACAACGTCTGCCGTGTCCGCTAATATTTTTATAACTGTGAACCAGAAATATCCTCATCTTTCAGAACGAAAAGTATTTTATCACAAAAACTCGTTCATAAAAATGTATATAGTATTTATACAGACAGCTTTGTATATCAATCAAATAAAGTAAATCTAAACGATAATAATTGATTTCAGTGTGAGTGCAAACGGTTTAGGAGCTTGAATATAACATTTATTACGTAGCTGTACATAAAAAACTGCACCCAAATGCTGTTCGTTTAATCATAAAACTGTCTCGTGAAATTAATTTTATTAAATATACCAGCCTTAATAGACACGATATAATTATAATTAGCACTTTACATACACCTAAAAGCTTAATTACTCGTTTAATTAGATGCAGAGACAAAACCAACCGACCTCCAGACGACGTTAATTTTGGTACACGCGAGTATCAACCCCCTGGAGACGGGGTGACATGAACATTTGAAACAATTTCGTAAGAATCGATTATCACGAGTGCAGCACACTGATCCACATCAACCCTCTAATGTGTAATTAAGTTTACTTGCCACTGTGTTGGATTTAATAAAATATTGCGACGAAAATCCCCCATGGGACGACTATGGTCGAGAGGACAACAAATTCTAATCGTCGTTTCTCCAATATTCAAGGCACTCTCTAACTTGTTTCTACAAGACACAACTAACAGCAACGGCAAACAATTTGTTTTAAGAGTGAATAAGAAGGTTAAATAATTTCACCTTAAAATGCGCTCGGATTCTACTTTCTAAAGTAACAAAAGGCAATTTTTTGGGATTTTATAATTTTTAGCTCATACGAGTAGACGAAAGTTTAGTGGCTAGAATTTTTTTTTTAATTTTGAATGTTAGTAAAGAAAAAAAATTATCTTATATTGGTCGAATCGCAGAATTGTACCTAATTCAAATGTGACGTAGCAAGGGTAGTTTGTGTTGAATAAATATTAGTTTAAAAAAACTACGACAACACGCTTTATGACAAAAACCGAACTAAAAAATAATAAATAATATTAATTAATAAATAATAATTTTACAATCAAAAGGTTTTTCTGATGTTTACGTTTTCTTCTTGGAGATTTGACTTTTACCAATAACTGTTTATTAACAAATATATTAATTGATATAGCGCATCCCACCCTTTTTTTGATTGTAAAATTATTTTTGATTAATTATTATTATATTTTAGTTCGGTTTTTTTATAAAGCGTGTTTTATTAGTTTTTTTAAACTATTATTTATTTTTTAGTTCTGGTTTTTTTTAATATCCTGATGATCCTAGCTATGATCTTTGAAAAAATGACAAGTCAAGCTAATATAAAGCGTATAAAAAAAAAGCTTAAATGGTTTGGACACGTAGAGAGGATGGATGAGGGAAGATTGACGAAACAAATTTATTAGGCGAGTGTGAATGGACGGAAGTCGGTAGAGGTCGACCTCGGCAAACATATCTGAATCAGATCAACATTGTTTTGATAAAAGACCAGGTCAAGAGTACCAACAACCGACGAGAATGTATGAGAGCACTGATGAAAGTGGAGGAAGCAAAAGATGTCTGTTAGAATCATAGCAAGTGAAAGGTCTCTGCCAACCCCTATGGGAATAAGACGTGACTATATGTATGTATGAATGTAAAAAAACGCGAGAAGATATTAAAATTACTAGGATTTAAATTGGTGATATGCGTTAGCGACATCTGTTGGAGAGTAGTTCAGTCTATTTAAGTTAAATTTATGGGGGTATCAGACATTTATTAATTTGGTTGGTCTTTACTATGGCTATGTTAGTTCAAGCTCAAAATGTACCTATTCTGTTACGTTGTTCTAAGATCTACAGTAACGTTTAATAAATAGTAATAGGCTAATAGGTAATTGCGAGACTTGCGAGACTATTGCTGCAAGACCAAGACCAAGACTGGAAGCGCTATACCAAGACCAGGTGTATTGGCGCAAGACCAAGACCAAGAGGGGCTAAGTCTCGTCTTGTTCTTGCATTTGGGCAACACTAAATGGAAGAACTAAAATAATTTTTTCGGGCAGTGTTTTTATTACCGTGTATTGCCATTTTTGGAACGAAGTTCCCTATCGCATGGTACGGGTTTGGCGGATCGGGGACCTAGGTAAATGAAGTAAAAGATTTTTTCGTCATGAAACACGAAACATCAGACGCGTTTCAAGACAATCGACATTTTAACCTTTATTTTCTCGCGCTGTCATTTGGACATTTGAAGCCATTAATTGGTATCTCCCGAGACTACCTATGTTTTTTACATGTTTCCAGTCGTGCTCGCCGGAAACAAGGACGAGAAGGTAGTAGCAGGGAAGTGGCGAATCGACAAGCTGTAGAAATGCTCTGAGGTGTGGGCAGCTTCACCACCGAAACCTCTGATGCCTCGACTTACTTTTGCTATTCGACGACGTCTTTCGCAGCGTAGTTGGTGGATTCTACGATAACTCAGTAAAGCTGGCTCGATCTGTTTTTTACCTACTATAGGCTGAAGGGTTTACTGCCTTTTATCGTCGTGAATTTTGTTATCTCAGTAAATGAAACAACACACTTATCATCGAGAATATATTGTACAATTTAATACATGGAGCTTACAGTTTCAAGCCTCCAGTATCTTCAGCACAATTTCACTGGTTGTTAGCTTTGAATTTGATTTATTTTATCCGATTATATTGATATGCATTTTACCACGTGGTGTTTTGAAGCGGTGCTCTGAACGCTAGAGGTGTTCATTCCTCGGCTGATGATATGCGAAAGAGGACGAGAAACCGAAAGCCGGTTCGAACGTGGCTTCTTCTCGCGTTCAAATTAGCGTTTTTTATTGGTAACTGTCCTTTGACGTGACCGTATAGTTGGTTGCTACAATTGCGCGCGACGATTTCGTAATGTTCTGGAGGAATAATAACTGCACGTGTTTTTGACTCTTTGTTTCTAGCCGATCACTAATTTTCACGTGATGAGGGCGTGATCAAAACATTAGTACTGATTTCCAACAACTCGTTTTATTAAAAAAAAGTAAAAAGTCGCAAGTACTAACCTGACGCCCTGCTTTCCATTACACCCGACGGCGGCGATGTCGAACTTGTAATTCTTCCTCTTTTCGCAGTTCAAAACCCTTTTAGCCCTTAATTCTGCGTAACCGTCGTCTTTGAGGACGATATCGAATGGCGCCTCCCCATGGTGCTTATTGACGATGCGAAAGCGGCAAACCTCTCCCTCTGCCCTGATCACGGGGGTGACTTCAACCACAGTCTCATTTTCTTTCACTATGCCGTGATAGCCGTTCTCCAGATTGTCTATGGCTAATTTGGGAGCTGAAAAAGAGCAAAGGGAAAGAGTTAGAATTTTAAGTTTCATCGATTCAGTATCAGATACAATTCTTTGTGAGACACAAAGCGAAAGACTTTGATGTTTTATTTAATACAGAATCGTATGTGAATTATTTTGTCATTGTCAATGCTTCTCAGATATTTATTTACAAAAAATATTTATTACTAGATACAGGGTGTTTCTAAATTCATAAAAAAAATTCAGGAGGTGATTGCCCGTATGAAATTATGATGGATCTTTCCCACAACAAAATTTCTTCAGCCCACCCCCTAAAAGGTGGTGAGTAAAATTAAGTTTTAATTTTGTTTCCTTACATTTAAGTAGTCACAAAGGAGTAACCGCCGGTATTTTTTTAATATTCCTCTTACATTATAAAAGGGGGAAAATTAGCATCCTTTACCTTATTTAATATGAAATCTTTTCTTCGAGATTTAGTTTTGTAAAATTTAAATATTATTTAAAATCACTGTTTATTTAAAGGATTTTTTAATTTTAAAGTTTTTTCCTAAAAACTAATAAAAAAAAATACAATATCATGATTTTTGAAGCTACGCTCAAGTAGGGCTTCGTGGACGGGACTCGCCGTAGAAAATCGAAGAAGTAAACGTTAAATTTCCTCTTCATGCGACCCGCGGCTGGCGAGTAAGCGGCTCATATTTTTTTATTTAAATCTTTATATTTAATTTTTTTTTTTGATATTTGTCATTTTTTACCAGACTTTGAAACTTAACTCTAACCGACAGTTTTAAAATATCATCGTACTCCGAACGTTTATTCTAATTATTAAGAAGTTGAAGCGTAGCTTCCATCGGTCAGTCACGCGACTACTACGTTTTTTTCTTTTTATTCTTTAATAAATAATAAACTACGTATTGACAGTGTAAAACAGTAAATATGGAAAATTCAAGAATAAAATACGATTCAAAATAAAAACATATTTTTTACGAAAGATGCACATTTTTCAGGAGTATCCGTCATTAATTTTCATAATAATCACGTATGGCAGACGAAAACCCACACAATATTGGATAGAACATGTGGTCCACGCACGATGGTGCTCTAGTACACTTCAGTCAGACTTGGATGCAACTTATCCAAACCGTTGGATTGGTCGAGGAGTGCCCGCAACACTGGCCTCCTCGATCACCAGAATTAAATCCATGTGATTTATGGTTCTAGGGTTACCTTAAATCATTAGTTTACTACACACCGATACTTGATACTTGATATCAACGGAACATTGGAAGTCCCATTTTCGTATGCTGTACAGCGATTCTGGCCAAGAAACAAAACCAGTAATGGAAGAACAAATCAACAATGCAGACGGTAACCCCATAGAGCAGACCCTATGTACAAGAGACATCAACCTAGCAGTGTCAAAACTAAAAAATCGAAAGTCACCTGGATTAGATAACATAAACAATGAACTTATAAAATATGGTGGGCCTACGTTGATGGAACAAATCACATTGCTATTCAACAAAATATATAAAAACAAGAAAATTCCAGTACAATGGAAAGAAAGCATTACAATACCATTGTTTAAGAGAGGTGTCAAAACAGATATGAACAACTATAGGGGAATAAGTCTATTAAGTACAACATCGAAGCTACTGACAAAGATCATAGCCCAACAGGTGGCACAGACTGGAATTAATGAGGAGCAACAAGGGTTTCGACAAAATAGATCCACCATCGACGGGATTTTTATTCTTAGACAGATAGCTGAAAAAGAAATAGAATACAACAATGTTGCTTACATGTGTTTTATTGATTTAAAACAGGCTTTTGATAGTCAGACTGAAGGATGTGCTTGCACTGCTCGAGTAAAGAAACTTGGACTCTCATCTTATCGCATTAATTAAAGAATTGAATACCGGAAATTCTACGTTTATAAGAGTTGAACAGAAGCTAACAAAAAGGATAGACATATCAACAGGTATAAGACAAGGAGATAGCCTTAGCCCTATTTTGTTCAACATCGTCATGGATAAAATAATCGACGAAGTCAAAACGGCGGGAAAAGGATACAGGATGGGAGATCAGGAGTTTAAAATAATCTGTTATGCTGATGATGCGGTCATTATATCGCAAGACGAGGACAATTTACAGAGAATGCTATTTAAATTCGAGCAAACTGCACAACAGTATAACATGATCATCTCGCAAGAAAAAACACAATCTCTTACAATATCACGAGATCCCAAAAGATGTAAACTGGCATTATATAACAAGAGCGTGGCACAGGTTATGTCATTTAAATACTTGGGTGCTCAAATAACCAGTAAACGTGATCTTAAGTCGGAAGTCAAGTCGCAAACAATCAAAGCAGCAAGACTATCGGGATTCCTACGAGATGTGATATGGAGGAACAAGCACATGTCTATAGCAAGTAAAACAAGAATCTATAAGACCTGCGTAAGACCGGTAATGACCTACGCTACTGAAACGAGGGCAGAAACAGCAGCAATTTTAAGAGCAGCCGAAATGAGAACCCTAAGGACCATAACAGGACATACTTTACTCGACAGGCAGAGAAGCGAAGACATCAGAGCTACCTGCGGCATTCAAGATGTAGTAAGATGGTCCAGAGTCCGAAAGAGAGCTTGGAGCGATCATGTGGACAGAATGCCTGGAAACCGCCTCGTAAGAGCTGCCAAGCACAACAAGCCTGAAGGTAACAGACCACCAGGACGACCGCCCAAGAGGTGGCACGAGAGCTGGACATCAGAATCCCAGTTGCGGCTGCTATGAGTGCTAATATATGAGGAAAAACAAGACAAATGTCTTAAGAAAAAGAAGAAGAAGAAGATACTTGATATCAACGATTTGAAGAATCGTATTCGTGTGATACTATAAGAAATACGCCTGAAATATTTGAACGTTTCCGATGAGACGCAGAGTACGTTCATGTATTTTGGCTGGGGGCAGTCATTTCCAACATTTATTATGAATCATATTTAATTCTTGCATTTTACATCTTTACTGTTTTCCACCGAATCTATTGGTTCTAGGAAAAAACTAAAAGATTAAAAAAAATGTTTTTAAATAAACGGGGATTATAAGTAATATTTTTATTTTACAAAATTAAATCTTGAAAAGAATATTTGATATTAAATAAGGTAATGATGCTAATTTCACCCCCTTATAATGTAACAGGAATGTTGAAAAAATACCGGTGGTTAGTCCTTTGCTCAAGTGCAAAAGATCGGTGGGAAGGCGACAAAACTTATGGCTCGGAGGCTATTATTGCCAGTTGGATCGCCAACATCCGGAAGGAGACAGCGTCCTAAGCAGAAGAAGTCCTTTGCAAGTGCACGGAAATTACAAAATTTTAAGTTTCTATCTTTACTTAAATTTGAGAGAGAAAAATTTAAACTTAATTTTACTCACCACCTTCCAGGGGTGATATCTCGGAAGAGGGTGAGCTGAGGAAATGATATAGAAAAGATCGATCATAATTTCATACGGGGAATCATGTTTATACATATTTGTTAAATTTGTTTTGTTTTAAAAAGCATTTCCTTTGTATTAGTTTCGGTGGCCTACTGTTCTAAATTCTAAGGGTGGGTTTTATGGTAAATAGTTAACCAATAAATAAATCACAAGAGTACAGTTCAAAACTGGTCAGCAGCAATTTATTAACTTGACTACAATTTAACAACCGAACAGAAATATCAAGGATATAGAAAAAATTCTTATCTACTTTTTATAACCAATAAAACCAATAACCTATAAATAAATTCACATAAAAATAAGTTCACCGGCCGACTATTGAAAATAAGCAACTTATCGAATTATTTGTATCGTTAATAATAAAAATACTGCACTAAATTATTTAAACCAACAATAGTTTCGTCACAAAAAATAATTTCCGTGACAGTATATCTTTTACGATCTTGCGAAGTAAATTTTAATATTATTTCGAGCAATGTCGTTAAAAAAATAAAAATGTTCCAATGGTTACATCCAAAACGGCGTCAAGAAAAGTTTCACGCTTTGTTAATTCTTCCCTAAGGAGCAAATAATCGTTTTTGGTGCTTGCGCATCACAAGCCTCCGGAGGCATATCAACAAAGTTGACTGCGGAGAGCCATCTAACAATAAAGGACGGCACTAATTAATGAAATATATATGTGTACACATCAGTGACACGGTAATGTAGTGTACCTATGTTTCAACAGCAGCTGACACCAACAGGAATAATAAATTTTTCAACGCTTTCAGCCATTTTCCGCTTTAATACGGAATACTTTTATTGCCCGTTTCAGATCAATTTAAAAAATTTACTATTATTACCGCATTACATACGTTGAATAACGAAACAAAACAAATATTTATTTTTCGTTTTTCAATTTTTAATTTATTTTTAAAAACGCATAGTTTTTTTTGTTTTTTACTAAAAATAGTTTTATGAAAATAGTCGCAAAAAGGGTAGACCTATCGCGTGGCCCGCGGACGGCCCGCACTGCGACTATTAGAAGGGGAAGGGATTATAGATAGATGATGGTGGACCCGCTTTTTGAAAAGTTGCAGGTCATAGTTCTCTGGAAAAACTTATTTTGGAAGCTTGTTCCATTCCGTAGCAGCCCTGTTAAAGAAGGATTCTTATTGGAGATTGGTCCTTGTAGTGTCAATCTTGAGAGTAAATAGGTGAGACTGATCAGCGTGCCGAGTTCTTCGGCCGAATGTGGCCAATAGTGGTTCAAGAGTTTTTATTTTTCTGGAGCATCTGCCATGGAAATATCCATAGAGTAATGTCTGGTCTGCAACTCTTCTTCTATGTTTTAGTGGGTGAAGGGTATCTGTAAGAGTTGAGCTGTTTATCAACCGAATGGCCCTTTTCTGAATGGAATCTAGAATACGAAAAGAATGCCTTGGAGCTGAACCCCAAATGTTGTTGTACGTCGTCAACAGTTGATCAGGAGCAAAAAACTTTCTAGCTTTCCACAGGCTCTAGCCTAGTCAAAAATAATTTTTCCAACTGGATTGTATTTTTAACCATATGAAAAAACGTCAGTAGAATAAAAATTACCTCTAACCTAACCTAACCTATATTCCAATATCTTCATTATAGTCTAAGATCCCACTGCTCGATTCTGCAGCTATCTGTTTTTTTTGATGAAATTTATTTTAAATGAATGTTGAGGGAGTATTCAATGGATTAGCGATAGGTTAGCCATAACATTAGCCATTACCTGTAATTAATTTTCAAAATATATAAGACATGCGTCAGGCCAATAATCACATATAGTATAGAAGCGAGAGAGGATACCAACGAGACCAAAAGGATGCTACGAGTCGCCGAAATATCAGTACTAAGAACAATAGCCGGGAAAACAAGAAAAGATCACGTAAGAAACACTGACATTAGAGCACAATACGAAGTACAGGATATGGTAAGATGGGGAAGGCAGAGGAGAAGAGAATGGTATTACCACGTGAAGAGGATGACCGACGATATACTACCACGCATAGTAAAAGAGAGAAAACCAGAAGGGACCCGTCCACCTGGAAGACCACCAAAGAGATGGAGAGACAGCTGGCAGTCCACATTTCAGGAAATAATACAGAGGCAAGTCCGGAATCAACAGATCATTATATCTCTAACTAATAGAAGAATAAGACGAGGTTTCCAATAGACCGATAGTTTAATTTGGTCGTGACATACACTGTATGCTTTTGCTTGTACAGATGCTCATATTCATTTGGTGTTTTTTTTTACTTCCAGAGAAAAAAGTGCCTAATAATGTTTCGAATAAAATAATAACTCACGTAGCGTTTAATTAATAGGATGAGAATCAAACCAGTCCATTAAGAAGTAAACTACTAGATTTGGGTAAATTAAATGAATCATTATCGTAACTACGCGGTTTGCCGCTAATGAACTTTCGGTCGTTACGAATGTGAATACATAAACTTTAGTCAACGCCGAATCGCTTAGCCGAGTTTTTTTTTAATCACATCCTTAATCGCGTGTTTATTTACTGCGACATGTGTAATGATATATTCACCAGATGGAGTGGGTTAACAGTAAAATTTTCCTGTCATTATTTTTTTTTTATAATTATGACGATTTAAATTTAATTAAAATTGGTAATAGTAGTAGTAAGGGGTTTAGTACTACCGACCACCTACAGCCACTACGTACTCTTATTAAAAAGCTACAGAGTATAATAATATAGCACTCCATTTGGCCTTCGTCGACTAACAGAAGGCTCAGAATAACATTCACAAAATTTTACGTATGGTCCGTACTGTTGTATGGTATGGAAGGCTGGACATTGAAAGTTAGCACAATTAATAGGCTGGAAGCATTTGAAATGTGGATCTATCGAAGAATCTTGAAAGTCCCATGGACAGCAAGAAAAACCAACAAGTGAATTTTGAGAAAGATAGAAAGAGACCGCTAATTGCTGGGGACGATAAAACGCAGAAAAACAGCGTACCTGGGACATGTGTTACGCAATGAAAGGTACCAATTTCTCCAACTATTAATAGAAGGAAAAATAGAGGGAAGAAAGGGTGTAGGCAGAAAGAGGATGTCGTGGCTCAGAAATATGTCACGTGCCTATTTTCTCCCATCTACGGTTCATAATAATTGTGCCTTACTCGTAAGTAGTGTTGCATAACTCTCGATAGTTGGTTTGCAATTTCTGTGTGGATGGGACTGAATATCCACACGGACGAGGTCGAGGCACGGATTTGAGAAGATTGTGGGTTGACGTTTATTCCGCGCCATTTTTCTTGATTTCCGGGATAGGAGCGGGAGTCGTTTTTTGAGAGTCTTGGAGGCCAGGTGTCGGTGAACGTTGTTGGGGACGGTGTTATTAGCACGTGTGCAGAACCTCTATGGGGTTTCTTTCATATCTCGCTGTATTTGGGCCATCTTAATTGGATTTTGAAGAAAAACCATTTGATTTTTAACTTGACCATTTTGTCTTGCCATTGTTGTGGATATTGTTGGAGTTGGTGTCAAGTTAAAATAACCGTTATCGGGATCTATTTGAGGGAAGCCATTGTTAACCAGTGCCACCCCATAATCTAACCAGCCCCCGGAGTAGGCCACAGGAGTACATGTGAATTCGTATACCCAAAGGTTATAAGTGATTTATTTTTAAATATATAAAGCAGTGACTCATGCTGACACCACTATTATGTCCTGTTTAGTTTATTAGTATAGTACATTGTTGAAAACTATTTATTGCATTAGATAATATGCCAAAACTAAACTTGGATTAAAGTAACCTTCTCAATAATTCTTTATGTCCAAGTAAAAACATATTTTCTTCCTACTTATTTGTAAATATCCTACAATCTTGATATTTTAAAGGACAACCATTTTAAAGTTATTTTTAAATGAACTTGATTGTTTTGGCAGTGAAAATCTTATGTAAACGGTTAACTAGTGAATTTTCTTTGCCTTCATGTAAATGTTTGAATTAGTGTCATTAATGAGTTAATTTATATATGTCTTACCTTTTGTTGTAACTTGGTAAAGTCTGTTACTCTTACTTCTGTTCTGGTTATTTTATAAAGCTGTAAATTTTACATTTTTGGTTTGTTTTAGCAAGGAAATTTTACCATAGCTGTTAACTTTGACTATATTTGTTATGATGTTGCTATTGAACTGTGTACCTTAATTATCTATTGTGTGAGTAAAGTATCCAACATATTTTTGCTATAATTTTATTTATTTGGTTCACCATAATCATAGTTGTTTATCTTGTAGCCCTGCTAGTGCCTATAAGATCTAGTGGTTTCCGGCTTATACCGTCAAGCCGGTGGCGCAGCTCATTTTATATTTTTTTCTTCTACCCTCTAAGGCTGAGCTCGGGCATAATTTGACAGTAGAGAAATCGCTAGCAGAGTACTCGTTAGAGAACGAAAAAGACGTGGCAAATATCAAACATTAAACAGGAATAGGAACCACAGGAGGATTAATTTAAACCACCAGAGAAAAATGGTCAGAAGTGATCGCAAACATCCATTAATGGATAGCAGCGGAAGAAGAAGAAGTTACTTCACAATATTAAATTTTACCAATACCCCCCACTTTCCAAAAAAGTTGTATAGCCCCAATCTGTGAGCTGAACCACTTTTTGAATCCTCTATGTATTGAAAATATACATTAGGTACGTTTTCACGATTAAAAATCGCTTCTGGGATAGAAAGACTCCACTTATTTCTGCACACGTTCGTTGCTACAATCTCAAATTGCGGTAACACTTTACCGAGCAATCGTAAAGTCGAAACCGACAGAGATTTACCGGAAGAACTTTTCTTTTTGAAACTTCTGCAAACTGGGCGAGGATTTCGTAAGTTTTTATGTGCAAATGAAAGAAACTGTAACTTATAGTGAGTTGTTTACTTCGACTTGTTTTTTTTTCCTTATTTCAGAGATCTGTAAGAAACTTTTCGACCTGGTTTTTGTTTTAAGAAAATACTCCGGGACGAATCCTGAGGATTTACCAGAACAAATAAAAAACGTTGAAGTCTTAGGAAAGAATTAAAACTGTAAAGTTGACAGAGCTGACGTTTCGTAAAATTACTCAGTTAACTACGTTTATGTTGTCTGTGTCATTTGAGGAGGATTGTAAAGCAATAGTTTAACCTCTGATTTTCTTTTATCATTGGCTGGGTCGTTTTATAAGTAAATTATTAAAGTTAACCATTTGGTGAACCAATTGGACCCACCATGACTTTTGGGTTAATGGCAGATAGCAAAGAAGTTCTAATACTATTAACAGAAACTCGGACTAAATTTTAACATTAAAAAAAAACAAATAAACTCCTGTAGAAAATTAACGCAACAACATATTAAATCATACAATTTGCTATAATGAACTAGGGATCTTTTCTAATACGTCCCCTCATTTTCAACTTTTTTTTCTATAGTCAACGGCTTGAACGATTTTGATGAAATTTTCAGCCAATCTTTAGATTAGTCCGGCGGGTGATCGTGTGAAGTTTCGTAGCAACCCCGCATTTTCAATTTTTTTTCTATAGCCACCAAGTGTTAATTTTTATTCATTATTACCGAACGTGAGTCGAACTTATTTCATTGATTTGTCAAATTTAACAATAATAATTATTATTACGATTTATGGTTTTTTATGGGCTTTTTTTAAACTAAAATTGGAACGATACAGAATAGATAAAAATTGCCGCTGCGCAAGAATGACATATGTTGTACTCTTTTATTAGGTGTTTTTATATAAAAAAATTTGTATTTGACGTTTAACAATTTTCTCAAGGTGATCCTATCAATGCTCGATCTGATTCAGATCCAAGCTTTTTGGTGGCTACTGCATAACTGGTTCACCAACTCTTTTAAAATAATCATACCTCCACCGCTATCTAAGGTCGAGCGTTGTCTTGCATAAACAGAAAATTGGGTTCCAAAAAAGGACCGAAAGGCATCACTCATGTTTTATTACAATAATCTCAAGATTATTCATTCATGGATCTCGTACGGACAGGAACTAATTTTGTACGAACGCTAAAGCATATACGATCCCAGAATATAACAGAGCCACCGCCAAATGGTATCATTGCGGAGATATTGCAAGAAGCAAATCTCTCTCTCTCTGTAAACATAAAAGCCTAACACATTTAAGATTTGCAGATGACATAGTCCTAATATCAGATCGCCTCGACCATGCTATGAACATGCTACAACAGATAAACTCTGCTTCCCGTAAGGTCGGACTAAAAATTAATGAAATAAAAACCCAACTAATGACTAACCTTGTACTCGGTGAAGGAGTATACATAGATGGCATCCAAGTAGAAGAAACTACCTCATTCAAGTATCTAGCCACGAAATCCGTATACACCGAGATAATTAAATTTGCGAATTGCTTAGGCGAATAGGATTAACTTGGGCCGCATTTGGAAACTTAAGGCACATATTTAAGTCAAACTTACCCATTTGTCTAAAGAGAAAGGTTTTCAACTAATGTGTTCCACCTGTCCTAACTTATGGTGCTAAGACTTTGCCACGTCTTTTTTTTGGTTCTCTAAAGAGTACTCTGCTAGTGATCTCTCTACTGGCAAATTATGCCCGAGCTCAGCCGTAGAGGGTAGAAGAAAAAAATCTAAAAGTGAGCCGCGCCACCGACTTAAAACGGTACAAGCCGGAAACCCCTAGGTCTTGTAGGCACCAGCAGAGCCACGCGAAAAACAACAAACAATTATGGTGAACTAGATAAATAAAACTATATTTACAATTACTGCAATATATTAATTAAGTAAAAATGATGTTCTGATTTTTTACAATAAATTCTGTATTTTCGTAAAGTGGTTTAAACGAATTTAATACACTTTCTTAAAATAATATTTAAATTAATTATAACAATCTTCCAGACAGTAATAAAAGCCTAATGAGGTACAAAGAGAATAAAATAAAAAAAAACAACAAAAAGAAAATGTTCACAATATTTAAAATTTCGAAAATAATTGGTTTTATATAAAATTCCTGATAGCAAAAGATTAACACAACAAAAAAAAGAAATACCAAATAAATGGACTTGCTACAAAAATAATATTTTAAAACCCTTACAATATCCACATAAATTATATTCAGTGATATATAAATTCAGATTCAGCTTGGAGCCGGTACAAATTTAACGAAAAATAATTTGGTTACTTTTAAACTATTGAAAACTTTATTGGGACGTCACTGGGAGCAGGTACAAATTAAATGAGAATAACTTGTTACTTTTAAATTATTGAAAACACTTAGATCAAGCACATAATAACTGATAAGTTGATAAAATAAAATTCCATACCATGTAACCAATTGAAAACCTCACTGAGACGTCACGGTAACATCGATGATCCAAGAACCGAAACACCAAATAGTATTATCAATAATTTCTGCTAAAATTACCAGGCAAGTCTTTATAACGCTGAAATTTATCGTCGATGTGGATGGAACGGCACGTGGTACTTCACGATGGCTTCACTTCATCAAATCCCACAAGTGGTGATCTTAACTCGACCCCAATATCCAAAAATATTCACCACATAGGCACGACAAAATGGTCAAGTTAAGAATTAAATGGTTTATCTTCCTAATCCAATAAAGATGGCCCCAAATACAGCCAGATATGGAAGAAGAAACCGTAGAAGTTCCGCTCCCGTGTTAATATCAAACCGTTCCAAAAACTCTCAACCGACTTCCACCACTGCCACCAAACGAATGATGAACCTTCCTCGCTCCCAGACCGGACATCAAGAAATGTCCCGGGACACGCGTCAGCCAACCTTTCCATGTATAAGTCCCTAGTTCATAATCGCGCTCGTCCGCATCAGTTGCCAGCCCAAGCAAACCAACAGTAATATATATCTAACAACACACGACAATCGAGGCCAATAATCAAGGCGAAGTCCAATAAGAGAGACAAAAATGTCACAGCTATTAATAATCGATTTCTATCACTACTATATAGGCAACACTATATACAACGAACCCAAATGCAGACTATTATAATAATGAAACGGCAGATAGGAGAAGAAAATAAAAATAGGCACGTGACAACTTTGACATTAACAAAAAATGCTGCACAGCGTGCAATGGAAAGGTCAATGCTGGGACTGACTCTCAGAGATCACATCACAGCTACGTAGAAGAACCAGAGTGATTGACGCAGTAGAAAGAATAGCAATTCTAAAGTGGAATTGGGCAGGACACATTGCGAGAATGTGGGACAGCAGATGGACCAAGAAGATCATAGAGAAAAGGCCAAGACAGGACGCATACAGAAGCAGAGGACGACCACCAACTAGATGGTCTGATGATATTAATTGAGTCCACACAAATTGGATACAGAAGGCACAAAACAGAAGAATGTGGAGGTAATCAAGGGAGGCTTATGTCAAGCAGTGGACGAATAGGGGCTGATTGATGATGCAACCTTTGTCCTTGTATTCGCTAAACTCGTTTACGACCATCTGGATGTTTTGGCTAACCCTAATAAATAAAACTTTTTTCCAGTTATCCATCCATCCATTTTGATTATTTCAAGCACAACGTAACCTGGCAATTTCGTTTTCTATAGTAAGCAAGGGTGAAATGGCTGGTCTTCTAATGTTTAATCCAGCTTTATTTTACCGTCTTCTAACTGTTTTAGAACAAATTGTAACATTGTGGATAGCTTCGAGTTCGTTTTTGATAACAGTCCTGTTTCTTAAAGCGTATCGTCTAATAAAACGTTTATCTCGGTCGTTAGTGCATCGTTTTCGCCCTTGCCCTGGCCTTCTAGAATAATTTTCCACCTTGTTCAAGCGTCTTACCAAATTACTTATTGTGAAACGATTTTTGTCCAACAAATTGGCAACAAAACTTCGACAATATCCTTCATCCAATAAAACTAAGACCCGCACTACCTCTTGTTCAGTTAAATTTCCTGCTCGATTTCTCGATTCATCAAAGTAGTGCACAACATTTTTTTATCCTGCAACAAATTCTTTAAAACTGTAAAAATAAACTAATTGTTTTGATGGCTGTCAATAACAACGAATAGCCTACTATTTAAATATCCGATTAACTTTAAAAACGGACATAAGAAAATAATAAAATATGTTTTTGGTTAATTTCATATTTTTGCATAAATTTTTTCCAGTTTATTTGTTGTTAGTACTACAATAGTTAAACATTTTCTCCTAAATATATTTAGATACAATAGCACGTCTTTAATGTCTTATAAATCATGTTCGTTGTCAACATGGAGAGAAGTTTCATATTTGTTAGTCGTTTCTAATCTTCGTAATCCTGAGTGGATTAAAAACACGTCTACTAATAAACTCGTTCAGCAGCTCTATTTTCGGAACTTAAATCCGTTTGAATCGGATGCGATATTTTTAGAAGTCTGGCGAGTTTTTGGTTGATGATTTTTTTTCTTCGAAATTTTCGTTTGAGTCTATCATTTTTCATTTGTAAGGTAGTTTAAATTGCGCAAATAAAAAAATATGTAAAGGTTTAAATAATGATGGAAAAGGCGTTTGACCGAATAGAAGTGGAGGACGTGGTACACCTTCTATACAAAAGGCAAATCCCATAAAACATCATAAAAACCATCGAAAATATTTACCAGAGAAACAAAATACAAGCCAAAATTAATGGCAAAACTACCGAAGAAATTCCTGTAAATAGTGGTAATTGACAAGGAGATTCCCTTAGCCCCTTATTGTTCAACATAGTTATGGACGAAATTATAAAAAGCACTCGTAACCTGAAAGGGTATGAAATAGGAAACAAAGACGTCAAAATCCTATGCTATGCCGATGATGCTGTTCTGATTGTAGAAAACGAAGATGACCTACAGAGATTACTATTCAAATTCAGCACAACGGCAAAAAGTCTGTTTTATCATCCACGGCTACTTTGATATAAATAAATCGCAAATACTAAGGAGTATAAAGTTTTAACAAACCTCAAACCACTTTAACAAAAGGAATAAATGCCTGTTAATATGTTTTAAGTAAAGTTATTTTGTTTGTGGTAAGCGTAGAATAAATAAATAAACAAATAAAAGGCCAACTCGGAGCATCGCGGCTTTCAAGGACTGTACGCGGACGAAGCTTCTATTTTAAATATTCAGCTCACGTTCTTTAAATGCACTATCACTAATGACGTTGTGTCATGAAACAAAAGCAACATTGCGACATTTTTAAATTTCTATGTTCTGTAAACTGTTTTATGCATTTAACAGTTTAGGAAAAAGCTGCAGTTGGAAACAAGACAAATCAATAAGAATAGCATTGTTTCCCTGAATACGAAGCAGCTTAAGTCGTTTTACAAACATTGCTAACACTCCTTTTCAAAGATCATCTTTCAAAGCTGACAGACTCTGGTTTGTAAAATTCTTCTAGGAAGACAATACCGAGAAATTTTAGTGGATCAAGCTTCACCGGAATACTTATACAGTAAAACCTCGATAACGTGGATTGTAGATTAAAGGGGGTGCATAACCCGTAATATATTTGAGGCCCGGGATTCCGAGACTTCATACAAAGTTTATCAGTTTCCTGGGAGTCAAGTTCGATAACGTAATAACCCATAAAACTTAATAAGAGCGAGATGCAAATAAACTGTATTTACAATGAGAGTTGCAAAAAAAAATTGATTAACAATGACGGACCTAAAAATAGTACATACAAAAAAATCCTAGACCCACCTCGGTTCAGCCGGAGTTCCTTCGTATTATTTGGTTCTTCCACTGGTGAACCGTGCAGCCGGCAACTTGAGATAACATGCTTGCCTTTGAAATTACGCACAATTGTATTAGATATGCATCTCTTCATGAAATTTAACTTTGTTTTATAAAAATTCCATTGGAATAATTATCTCGCTCAACTAAATGGGGTAAAATAAATTACTCTTGAAATTTCCTTCTCATCGGAACCCTTGATACTTTTTTTTAAAGAAAATACTTAAATTACTAATTACTAATTAATTATTGATCGATCTTCTTCTTCTTGTGCCTTATCCTCAGTGGACGTAGGCGATTAATATGGCTATCTGATTTTATTTGCTGCAGCCCGACATAGATCCATAGATGTCATTCCTGCCCATTGTCTTAGATTTTGCAGCCATGATATTCGTCGTTTTCCAGAACCTCTTTGCCGTTAAGCTTGCCCTGCATAATAAGCTGAAGTAGGCTATATTTCTGATTTCGCACACATCCCTGTCGAACTCCTTGGCGTACTTCAAACTTTTCAGAGAGCGAATTCTTCACCCGAACACGAGCCTTTTGTTTTCAGTAAAGGTTAGATATAATGCGGATATCCCTGTCATCCAGGCCCGACTGTCTGAGCGTTTCCAAAAGTTTTGTGTGATTTACTCTATCAAAAGCTTCCTCGAAGTCGATGAAACAGGCAAAGACATTACAGTTTACATCGCGTGCTCTTTGTGTTAAAACATTAAGGCTAAACAATGCTTCCCGTGTCCCGAGTCCGTTTCTAAATCCGAATTGTGTCTCTCCAATATGTTCTTCGAGTTTGGGATAAATACGTTCATGTATGACTTTTAGGAATGTTTTTAAAACGTGATTCATCAGACTAATGGATCTGTAGTCTTCGCATTTTTTAGCTGTGATTTTCTTCCATATGGGAATAAATGTTGAAACCAGACATTCTTCTGGAATTGTGCCGCTCTCATAAATGTAATTGAATAGTTTTGTAATGATGTCCAGGTGGTTTTGTTCTATGAGCTTTAGCAAATCTGCATAAACTTCATCGGGTCCTGCTGCTTTGTTGTTTTAAAGCTTCCTGATTGCATTCGCAACCTCTTCTGTGGTGATAGAGGGCCCAGTTTCATGCCTCGGTTCTCATCATTAACTAGTGCCTGCATGTACTCTTTCCACCTTTCTATCCTTTGGTCAATCTCCAGTAGTGCCTCGCCATTCGTGTTTGTAACGATCCCTGGGTTTCTAAGTCGAAACATACCTGCAGCTTCTTTAATTTTTTATGTAAATTAAACAAATCATGTCGATTTTCCCTCCTGTGACAAGTCTGGATTTTGCCGTCTCCACTATGGTGTTCTTTGTATTCATCCATTTTTGCTCAATATCGTTACATGATTTTTTTATATTTCTGATGTATGATTTCAGCTATATTTCTTAAAAGTTCATTTTTTGTTTCGGTTTCAATATTTTCGTCTTTTTTTTGGGTATCCATTCGTTTTGCTCGTTTTGGATTTGTTAGCTTCTTTAATCGTAGTCTTAAAGTGGATTGATCGATCAATAGCGATTAGTTTTTAAATTTTAAACTCCCAACGGCGTCAAAAAAAAAATAATAAATCGGTTCCGTGTCGTTATTATGTTATTAAAATTACCTTGTAACGAAGTTACTATTAATATGAGACATACGGTTAAGTAGTGGCTTTTTTTTATGAAAATAGTCGCAAAAAGGGTAGACCTATCGTGTAGGCCGCGGACGGCCCCCGCACTGCGACTATTAGAAGAGGAAGGGATTATAGAAAGGAAATGATTGTGGACACACTTATTTTGGAAGCTTATTTCATTCCGTAGCAGCCCTGTAAAAGTAGGATTCTTGATCAAGATTTGTCCTTGTAGTGTCAAGCTTGAGAGTAAATGGGTGAGACTGATCAGCGTGCCGAGTTCTTCGGCCGAATGTGGCCAATGATGGTACAAGAGTTTTTATTTCTCCGGAGCATCTGCCATGGAAATATCTGTAGAGCAATGACTGGTCTGCAACTCTTCTTCTATGTTCTAGAGGGTGAAGGGTATCTGTGAGAGTTGAGCTGTTTATCAAGCGAATGGCTCTTTTCTGAATGGAATCTAGAAGACGAAGAGAATGCCTTGGTGCTAAACCCCAAATGTGCGAGCAATACTTCAGTAGAGGTCGGATTTGAGCCTTGTACGTCGACAACAGTTGATCAGGAGTAAAAAGCTTTCTGGCTTTCCACAGAAAACCTAGCCTCTGGCTTGCCGACTTTGCGATGTTAGCAACATGGTCATGCCAAGACATATTATTGGACACCGTGACTCCCAAAATCGAGATGGAGGTACTTGGTTCAAGGGTATTTCCGGACATTGTGATGGGATGATTTGAGGAATTCACTTTCTTGGAAAACGTGGCACTTTGTGTTTTTTGGGCGTTGAACTGAACAAGATTGTTGGTTCCCCACTCGACGATTGCTTTAAGATCTCTATTGATGGAATCAACCTGTTCCTGCCTGAGTCTATTTGTATCATTCACCGAAAGTGATCCATAGGATGTGAAAGTTGAGATGTAGATGTTGCACACCCTGTACTTTATATGTCCACTGTCACACAAGAGATGCTTATATTTAGGCTTCTACTTTTAGCGAATATGACTGTTTGATTTGCTTAATTTGGTGTGTTATCTGCCAGTAATGACATGTGCCTTAATTTTATTTTATTTTTAAGATCATCCGTGATATGTCAAAATCAACAAGACACCAAAATGAAAACGTTTTATATTTACATGCATATTTTAAACAACAACGTAAGTACAGGGTGTTCCTGTTTTTATCAGCATAATCAGTTTTTTTTATCTTTTAACATTAAGAAATCAACATACTTTTTTATAATATAAAAGTACAACTTTTACAGAAAATGATTTGAGGAATTCACTTTCTTGGAAAACGTGGCGCTTTGTGTTTTTTGGGCGTTGAACTGAACAAGATTGTTGGTTCCCCACTCGACGATAGCTTTAAGATCTCTATTAATGGAATCAACCTGTTCCTGCTTGAGTCTATTTGTATCATTCACCGAAAGTGATCGATAGGATGTGAAAGTTGAGACAAGTGTGCTATCGTCTGCTTGATTTATGATTAATATGTTTATGAAAGGGAACGTATGCCGTTGTTTATTTCAATAATTAAAATAATACGTATGTGAAAACGGGTCTTTGTTGTAATTCACAAACGTCTCTGCGCACACCGTTTTGTGCATGTGCGCCCCCACTCATAGGGAAGAGTGGTGGAACCGAGAGTCAAGCTGGCGGAGAGAATCACTTGGAACTTCAGTAGCTGTTCAGCGAAGGACCAGCCGATCACGGAAGACCCGAAGGACCAGCCCGAGACCGACTACCGAGGAGAGTACAGACTAGTCAAGGAAAGGAACCGAAGGAGCCGTTTGGCCGACACGCCGAGAGCCGCTGCGACACCGTATTGATCGTAGAGGGGGAAACTGAGTGTAAGGGTATTACTAATATTATTTTCAGGTCTATTTTTATTTATTTTATTTAGTATATTGGTAGGAACCAATTCCGTTAAGCTGGAGAGAAGTCTGGATAACACCAATCCACAAAAAAGGCAGAAAGGATGACTGTTCTAACTACAGATGTATCTCGGTAACAAGCACCCTAAGCCGACTATATGGGAGAATCTTAAAAAACTTACTAGAACAAGAATACGAAGCAAACGAAATCGAACAACAAGCAGGGTTTCGAGCCGGCCGCTCATGCATGGACCATATTTTTAGCATTGTTCAAATGAGTGAGAAAAGAGTGGCAACTAATAGGGAAGTCCATTTACTTTTTGTAGACCTTACAAAAGCGTACGATACTGTCCCGATAACAAAACTGTGGCAAGTCTTAGAGAAATCAACAATCAATAACACGGTAATAATAGCTATTAAACAATTATGTCAGCAATTAACATCCAAAATTAAGTTAGGAAATAATCTATCTGAAAGTTTCACCGCCACTAAGGGTCTAAGACAAGGTTGTAGTTTATCCCCTACACTATTTAAAATATATTTAAACTAAGTGTTAAAGAAGTGGAGACGAGCGTGCCATGGAATGGGGATACAGTTAAATGATGACACTACTCTGTATAATCTGCACTTCGCGGATGATCAGGTCGTCGCGGCCCAAGATAAAGAAGACCTGGAGTTTATGGGAAAACGACTTCTTAGAGAATACGAAGAATGGGGATTAACGGTTAATATGAGCAAGACGAAATATTTGTGTATTGGGGCAGAAACAACAGATCTGGATCTGGACAATGTAAATATAGGAATATGTAAGGAATACACCTATTTGGGTACAAAAATCACATGTAAAGGTCGTACTGAGGAGGAAATAGAACAACGGATTTTAAAAGGAAAGAAAGTTATAGGATGCCTAAACTCGCTGTTGTGGGCAAAAAATATATCTAGGGAAAAAAACATATGATATATAATACTATCTTTCAAAGTACTGTTCTATATGGCTGTGAAACGTGGCAACTTAATAAAACATTAGAACGCCGATAGATGGATTTCTTTTTTTTTTTATGTTCTGGTTCCCACGAAAAGGGATATCCTGTAATGTTCAGAGAACATCGTGGGAACCAAGGGAAAGAAGGTAGGAGTTGGTGTTCTTCTTAAATTTCTGGAGGTTGTATGCCTCGGGGAACACCTCCCTAGGCAATGAGTTCCAAAGCCTCGCAATTCGTTGGATGAATGAGTCTTTGGAAAGTGATGTTCTGCAGGTCTCCAAAGTGACCACGAAGGGGTGTGAAGACGGAACTTGACGGGTTAATCTCGAAGAGACTGCCAAAGGAGGAACGATTGTTAAAATTTCAGAAGAGCATCGCCCATGAAAATATCTATAAAATAGAGACAAATCGCCAACTTTTCTACGGTGTTCCAGACAAGTGAGCGAGTTTGTAAGCGAGGCATCACCGACGAGACGAATTGCCCTTTTTTGGACAGAATCCAGTAGCTTCAGGATATGTTTAGGTGCTGCACTCCAAATATGGGAACAGTACTCCAGTACAGGTCGGATCTGTGCCTTATAGATCATAAGCAGCTAACTGGAGGTGAAATAGCTCTTGGCACGAAACAAAAAACCAAGGTTTTGGGATGCACTTTTGGCAATGGACCTCACGTGATTTTCTCAGGAAAGGTTATTGCTGATAGTAATACCAAGCATCGATATGGATGACTTCAGTGGTATGGTTACTCCTGACAAAGTTATGTTAGGCACAGTGAGATCGGCTTTTCTAGAGAAAAGACATGCTTGTGTTTTGTTTGCATTGAATTCTACCAAGTTATTGGATCCCCATTCGAGAATTGTTGCTAAGTCCATATTTATATTGTTAACATTTCTTCCTCGTTCATTTCTGGTTTCACGGGCTGATATAGGGGCCCTGGAAGAGAATGCGGTATGGAGGGTACTATCATCAGCAAAGCTGTGTACGGGACATGAAGTTGCTTTCAATAGGTCGTTGATGTGAAGTAAAAATAGTGTTGGTGCTAGAATGGATCCTTGCGGAACACCAGCATTTATGAGTAGAGTGTCAGATGAAACTCCATCGACCACTACATGGAGAGACCTGTTTGAGAGAAAACTAGCAAGCAGAGAACACAGCTGAGGGGGCAAGCCATAAAATGGAAGCTTGGCGAGGAGTCCCTGGTGCCAAACTCGATCGAACGCCTTGGAGATATCTAATGCCACAGCTAAAGTTTCTCCATACTTTTCAATAGATAGCTGTCATATATGTGAGACGTATGCGAACAGGTCACCAGTTGATCTCTGATGGCGGAAGCCATATTGCCTATCATTGATAATTCCTAAGTCTTCCAGATATTTCATGAGCTCGATGTTGATGGCTTTTTCCATGACCTTTGAAATAATAGATGGCAGTGCGATAGGTCTGTAGTTGCTAGGTAGGGTCTTTTTGCCTTTTTTAGGGACTGGCTGTACTCTTGCAATTTTCCAATTGGACGGAAATACTCCCAAATTGTAAGAGTGGTTGAACAACTTGCAAAGAACAGGTGTTAGTTCAGGTGCACATTTCTTGAGAACAATCGGCGGGATTCCGTCAGATCCACAGGCTTTGTTGGTGTTGAGACCCAGCAAAATCTTTCTGATAGTACGTTGGCGAAAGGTGATCTCGGGCATGTGACTGTCAATAGGTGTAATGTTCGAGGGTTGTTTTCCCGAAGAATCCAGAGTGGAATTTCCAGCAAATAGGTGCGCAAAGATATTGGCTTTTTCCTGGGCAGTCGTTGCTGAGATCTGCTGGCATATTACGTCTCGATAGGTTTACAAATGACCGAATTCGACAAATTGTAAAGACCGACACAACTATAATAGATGAAATCCAAAGAAGACAACTTATATGGTACGGCCATGTTGAACGTATGACAGATGAAAGGCTACCCAAACTAGTGCTTAAATGGACCCCAACAGAACGAAGGAAAAGAGGTAGACCAAAACCAACATGGATAGGGGGCATTCAGAAAGCGATGTCCGAAAGAAATCTAGCCCCAGGAGATTGGACTGACCGAAGAGGCTGGCAACTGGGAACCGGAAGGCGAAAGACGCTATAAACCGGATTAATAATATTGGTAGGTACCCCGTCCGGTCTTTTCAATACGGCCTCCGATATCCGCTGAGATAGAGCCCCGGTATTTGCGGACGTCGTTGACGAGATACTCGTGAACGGGGAATCCGTTGCCACCGATTTATTGATACAAGGGTGTTTATTAATTTTATTTTCAGAATATTTTGTTAGTTAGATGCACTTGCTTTTGCGTAGCTTGGTAGAACCGTTCTCCGTTTGTTAACCGTATGTCTCAGAGGGGGTAAACCGAACGTAGTGACTCGAACCCAGCGCATTGTAAAGTAGTCATAATAAAGTAATTTTATTTGTATTCTTGTTTTATTTCTAAATAGAGAGTTAGTAAAATCCGTGAGCAACGAAATCCAGGGAATTATCAACAGTCTTACTCCGGTCACTTTGACAGATTGTTTTCAGACTCCTGGAATTAACTTCCTCCACTGATAGTTGCCCGGTGCAAGTGGACCTACCGCTATAATATTGGTGGCGCCCGAGATTGTAAATAAATACCCGAGCTAGAGCGCCAAATTACAACCTCGTAGACCGATTTTCAAATCATCGAAATACGTTAACTTTTTAATGGTCACCGTGTATGTTAATTTTTCGACAAAATGCAAACATAAAATGTGTAAATAAGTTTTTATCGCAGTACTTAATTTCGAAATAGATTAATATTATTTTTTTGGAGAACAAATAAAAGAATCAATTAGCAAATACCTGCTGTCAGTACACGAAGTACAGTTCACAGTAAACGATGGCACCTACGTCGAAATGGTTTACGTTCGCGATTACCGTCGCATTTTTAATTCATAAGGACGCTTGTGTAGCTTCGGATTCGAAAGACGTCGAGTACTACGAGAAATTAATAACGGAAGAGCTAGAAAAGGCTTTAACCTACGAACTACCGACCGATGCCAAAAACTATAAACCGGATAATACGACCACGCAAGGTAAATATCGGAGATCGTTTATCAGTCTTTGACCTCTTCGCATTCGTTTTTATAGAAATGTTAAAATTATCGATCGAACTCGACCATACAGTGTGGAACAGCCAAATGGAATAAATGAGAGCGTGTTGGGAAAAACGCTTGGACACGTCGATTTATATTTTTAGATGCGCATTTTTTTCAAAAAAAAAAATAAATATATAGGGTGTGTCATGTGACAGTGGCCGATACCAACTTTCTTATTTTAAATACAACACCCTGTATATTATTTATTTTTTGAATTCTTCAGAAAATTCCGGACATAATTCATGTACAATGTCCCATACCCCTATCTTCAACTGTTTCGGAAATATTAAGTGTTTTCAGATACGTATTACAAAAATTAACATTAAAAAAAGAAAATTATTTTATTTCACAAATAATGTAAAAAAAAACAAAAAAACATTAATTTCAATGTAAGAGATGTTCAAAATATTTGCCGCGAACGTCTTGGCAACATGCTAATCTGGTATAGAAATGTCTTCTAACGTCACTACACATCTCAGGCGTGACTGATCTAATCTCAAGCGTGATTCGTCATGTAAGTTGAGTGGTTTAGTTTTGTATACAATACTTTTGACATATCCCCACAAAAAGAAGTCTAATGGCGTCAGATCAGGAGATCGTGCTGGCCATTCTATCGATCCACGCTTCCCTATCCACCGATTTGGAAAATTTTGGTTCAGGTACTGCCAGACATTGATTTGGTAATGGGGCGGTGCTCCATCTTGCTGAAACCGTAATATATTGGCAGGAACGTGTGGGTTTGCTGGATCAGGATATAAGTTTGTCAAAGTTGGCACGACATTATTTTGGAGCAGTTCTAAATATTTATCTCCATTCAAGTTGCCATCAATGAAAACGGGACCTGCGATATGATTTTCAACAATTTCTGCCCAAACATTAACTTTTTCAGGATATTGCGTATGTTCCCCTCTCATCCAGTGAGGATTCTCATTAGACCAATAGCGGTAATGTATCGAGTGTAATGTAGCGAATTTGTAAAATAAAATAATTTTCTTTTTTTAATGTTTATTTTTGTAAAACATTTGAAAGCACTTAATATTTCCGAAACAGTCGAAGATAGGTATGGCACATTGTACATGAATTATGTCTGGAATTTTCTGAAGAATCCAAAAAATAAATAATATACAGGGGTTGTATTTAAAATAAGAAAGTTGGTATCGGCCACTGTCACATGACACACCCTATATAATTATTTTTTTTTGAAAAAAAATGCGCATCTAAAAATATAAATCGACGTGTCCAAGCGTTTTTCACAATACGCTCTCATTTATTCGTTATCGAATTTATTCCATTTGGCTGTTCCACACTGTATAATTAAGTTCGGGTCAATTACAGGTTGAAACGACTGCATTGGAGGTTGGGATTTTTCCGAAAAATATTTTAAACGGAAAATCGTTATACTAAGTGTATGTATTTTATTGCAAAGCGCTTTCGACTCACGTCATCTTCGGTGCTTCGAGTCGGGACCAAGAGGTGATACAATTAGCAAAGAAGGCATTTTGGTTTTTGGTAAAATTACGGTTGGCTTAAAAATAAATATTAAACAGACACAAAAAACGCCGCGTCCGTTAGAATTAGGTGGCCGCGTTGGGGTTTTTTTTTCGTGTGTATTTTTTTGTGTCTGTTCAATTTTTTTTTTGCACAAACCAGTGTTATCGAAAATAGCAAGATTACGGTTCGTAAGGCGCCACAAACTGATGACGATCCCTGTAGAACTCGAAAAGTAAGAATAATTTTTTTTTGGTATCTTGCTTCGTTTTCGAGATATCGAATCTTTTTTTTAAATATTTATTTCTTTCTTCACTTTTATACGGGGTGATTTACTACCAACGAGACAAATGATCGAATCAGTAAAAGATTTAAAATGTTTGTCATTGGCTACATTTTGAAATATACAGGATGTCCCAATAAAGCGAATGATTAGTGTGATAAAGCTTAGGAGCTCTGTTATCATAAGAGATACCAAAAAAATTGTGCCTAGAAATTTTAGGCGGCTTAAAGCTTCACATTTCAAATTTAGTTACAATGTTATGTTCTATAACGCGATGCCAGATTAAAGTTATGTTTTTTTAAATGAAATACCCCGTATTACACCCTGTACTTTACCTTAAAATTAAAATCCGCTTTACCTCCTCATTACAAAAATATAAGGTTATAGTATGTTATACAGAGACTAAAAAGTCATAACCAATTCTATATGGAAATCTTAACAAGTTCAACGCCCTGTATAATTAAAAAGGAGAATAAGAATAATAATCTATTGAAGCCAAAGTTTTTTAATGATTGTTAAAGTTTATTGCGGTTCGTAAGGCGCCACAAACTGATGACGATCGCTGTAGAACTCGGCAAAATAAATCGAACAGTGAGAAAAATTTTTTTTGGTATCTTGCTTCGTTTTCGAGATATCGAATCAGTGAAAGATTTAAAATGTTTGTCATTGATATTAATACATTTTGGCTACATTTTGAAATATACAGGATGTCCCAATAAAGCGAGGAGTATCAAAATTATATTTTTTCTTACGGGACACCCTGTATTTTAATGAATTTTCTGATTGTCCGTAAAAGTAAGGTATACTTTTATTAAGTTTCCCTATACCTATTCGTATGTACATAGTGTTCTGAGTTATGTTTTTTTAAAAAAATCATTATCTACTAATCTTACAAATTTGATCTGTTAATGAAACTGTAAATTTTGAACACTGTGTAGAGTCATAAAAGAAACGGTTCCCTGCTGCCGAGCGTCGGCATTTCTATATTAAAAGTCCTATAGCTCAAAGAGTATTGACATTAAAAAAAAAAGTTTTAAAAAATATTTGTAGAGAAAAAACTGATCTTTAAAAATGGATAAATGCATTTTATTGATTAATGCAATATTTTAAGAGTTATCAGCCGAAACAGAATAAATCGTAAACCGTAAGTTTTACAAAAAAGTTTAAAAAAAATAAAAACTGCGAAATTTTATTCTCAACAATAATGGTCTAAATAATTTTTGCGCTAAAGCGCATGCATAGTTTCCGAGATATCGGCCAAAAACTTTTCTTCAAGATTGCGATCGAAGCTCCACCTGGATCTGGCAGCATTTTGTGATTTTATGCTCAGTAAGTGACCCTAAACCATATAAAAAAAAATTGGATCGGAAATTTAGTACGGAAGTTGCCCAAAAAACGGCTATTTTTACTGGCCTATCCGTTGGTAGTGATTCACCCTGTATATCTTTTTGTAAAAAACGCGTTCGTGAAATATTTATTATTGTATTCTATTTCAAGTAACAATTAATTTTAAAAGGGATTATATTTTTTGGTAAAAATCCACTTTAGTACAACCATCAAAAATGACACCAAAAATTGACAAGTTGTGTCAAATGACACCCCATCAAGCTTTGGGTAACGACCTTTAAAAAGTTTGGTCTAAATGTAATTATACAATGGAGTGTGAAATATCCGAATTAAAAAAGGTTGCTCATACTATAATTACACAAAATATTGCCACTAATATTTTTGATATATATAATGTTCTTATTCATTAAATTTCTAAGGATTATAATCAAAATGTTTGAATAGAGAAACTCGTATATCGGGCCATCTATCAAATACCGAATTAAATCGCTCTTTAACTGTTATTTTCAGATTTTATCGACAGCATACGTTTTTTAGATTAAAATGGTCTTATCATAGTTGTTGGTAGACTTAAAAACTCAAACATTTTTAATAATAATAGACATCCTTTTTTACCGCCTAACAAAGGTAACTTCACTAAGCCATTAGATTTGAACATATACAGGGTGATTGATTAGTGTGATACAGCTCTTTATTCATAAGAGATACCAATAAAATTGCGAATAAAAATTGTAGGCAGCTTCAAACTTCACATTTTAGGGGTGAGTAAAAGGAGGTTGGGTAAGGAAATTTTGTTATAGGAGAGATCCATCGGGCATCTCCTGAATTTTTTCGCATGAATTTAAAAACACCCTGCACCTATTCAAATCACTTAATTTAATCATTGCTAAAAAAAGTCAAATCAAACCCAGTTAGTGAAATGAAATGGCAAGACTATAGTTCGTAGAGTGGCAAAATAAATCGATAAGTAGGAAAAGCTTCGTTTTCAAGATATCGAAGTTTTTTCAATTTATTTGTGTACTTTTATATATTTTTTTTGTGAAAAATGCGTCGTGGAATATACTTAATGGGCTATCCCAATTAATTTGTTAGGTATTAAGTGTCAAAGATATTATTTCGAGAAACAATTATTTTTAAAAACTTCCGTTTTATTTATCTTTGTCGTACACTAATTTTTTCTGGGTATGGATAATTTTTGAATAATCATCCAAGCCTATAAGAGTCCTACCTAAAACAACACAGAGAAGTTTAATCCCTACTCAACAATGACACATATTTCTGCTTTCTTATGTAATTTTAAATACATTATAATAATGTTGACATTAAAAGTTTGCGAAAAACATATCAAAAACGGTTTATTTGTACTTTTAAACTAAAAAACATTTGATCCAGTAGTAATTTGAAAAAAAAACATTCGAAAATGTTTTATGGCTGAAAATATATAAATAATTACATGTGGAAAAACGTTAAAGTCCAACCCATTCCAAAAAAAGGAAAGAAGACTATTTCTGCGAATTATCGCCCTATTGCATTGCTCTCAGTCATATCCTAAGTTATGGAAAAAGCGAGAACTTATCAAATATCTGGAGAAATTTAAGATATTTCATGACAGACAATAGGGATACCGAGAATTTCAGTCTACTGAAGATTTGCTGGCTCAGTTCTGGACAAACACTATTAAGAAGTTTGGTGAATCCCGTGCAATAGCCTTGGATATATCGAAAGCCTTTGACCGCGTTTGGCAACAGGCATTGTGAATCAAATTATCTGCCAACGGTCTCCCAACCAAACTGCGCCAATAGCTCTTGAGCTCTTGAGCCGGAGTGCCCCAGGGTTCCATCCTGTCACCCACCCTATTTCTTTTACACATCAACGACCTCTTGAAAACCACCACGAAGCCCATTTACAGTTTCGCAGACGACAGCACACTTGTCACAACTTTCGGTTGATTAACAGCTCAACTCTTACAGATAATCTTCACCGACTAGAACACTATCATCTCCTTTCTATAATCACTCCCCCTTCTAATAGTCGCAGTGCGAGCCGTCCGCGGCCCACAGGATAGGTCTATCATTTTTGCGACTATTTTCAGTAAAAAAAAAGAAAGTGGACGCGTCTCGTGAAACAAATTACTATCGCCTCGGGTACACTGATAAGTTAACTTTGCTCTTGACAAAAACCAATTTAAAGCTGCTACAGTGAACAACCGTCTTAAAACCCTAATTTCGGCTTTAACAAGATAATTCTTACTTAATTTTAGTTAGAAATGCTTTACTAATCGTCTATTTTGACTTTGAATGCCGTGTCTGTTACTTTTGACTGTCGAATACTTTTGAAACGCTTATAGCTAATAAAATCAATTTAGGTTAGGTTAGGTAAGGTAACTTTGAACCTTATTCTTACCAGGCCAGGGCATGAACATAGTATATGTTCAGCAGTTTCGTCTTCCACGCAGCAAAACCGACAGTCCGTTTGTTGGTTCAGACCTATCCTTCCGAAGTGGTATCTTAGACGACAGTGTCCTGTAAGCAGTCCCGTTAGAATTTGCAGGTCATTTCTGCTCCATTCTAGGATCTGCTTAGTTGTGTTTTTTGAGGGTTTAGGTAAAAACGCCTTCGAGTGAGTCACAATGAACGCAGAATCCGCCCCTTGTTTTTCAAGAGTGTCGGCTTTTTCGTTTCCCTTCACCCTCTGGTGCCCAGGTACCCACAGCAGGGTCACCCTGTTGTTCGCACCAAGGTACTCTAGGGATTCAATGCAATTCCATACAAGTTTAGAGTTTAGAGTCTTGTTGAAGCTTGGTGCTTCTAAGGCAGGCCCGGTTGTCTGATATTATACTTATGTTTTTGTTTGCTAGATGTCTGTTGGTCAGCTCTCTTGTGCACAATTCGATAGCGAAGACTTCAGCCTGAAAGATTGTAGCATACCTGCCAAGACTGGTAGATATTTCAATCTTTGGTTTTCTGCTGAAAACACCGGCCCCAACTTCATCTGGGGTTTTTGAGCCATCTGTGTATATTACGTATTTAGTCTCTGGGAAGAGGATTTACCCCCTCACCCATTCATTTCTCTTCGGAAAGAGGACTTTGAAAGACTTTTCTACGTGTATTTTTGTGGCTAGCATGCCAGGAACCCTCCCAAGAATAAAATCAGGCTAAATATCATGGTATTGTATTTTATTTTATTTTTACCGAATCTATTGGTTCTAGGAATAAACTTTGAGATTAAGAAATGTTTTTAAATAAACAGCGATTTTAAGCGATATTTTAATTTTACAAAACTAAATCTCGAAAAAAAGATTTGATATTAAATGATGTAAGGTGTGCCAATTTAACATGTCCAAAAAGTTGACTCGACAATTTTAGAATTTAAAAGAAAAAAAAATGTGTCAAAATGTGCCCAAAATTTGCTAAAAAATTTATTCAAAAAACTTAACTTTTATGACTAGGTCTTTTTTATTATGTTTAGTTAGCTCCATCACATCACTTCATTAAAACCAAACCAATTGAGCTGTAATGTGCGCAACATGTGCTATTATAAAAAAAAATGTACTTGAAAAATTGAATTTTTATTGAGACATCCTTTTTGTGATATGTTTAGTTGGTTAGTTCCGCAAAATCACTTAATCAAAACTAAACATAGTGTGCTGTAATGTGCCCTCAATGTGCTGATATGTGCCAATGTGAAAAAAAAAATTTGAATAAAAAATTTAGATTTTTCGTAAAATGTTCTTCATTAATACTTTAATAATTACTAAGCTTCTATATATACATAAATGAGCAAAAATTTCAGTCTCTTTGTATATGTGTTGTGATGCACTTTTTGCTGATACATCATCGAATTAAACCCGTGAATTCCTATCTGGAATGTATGACGTATAATGGCCATAATGGTAAAATTACCATTATGCGCAATTGCTTTGTTACACTTCGAGCATTTTTTAAATATTATGCAGCTCGGAGTATCTGAAAATAGCGTAACTGCTCCCGATGTTGGAAGTTTCCATCGATTTTTACTATATAGTCCAAGCAATAGGATAAAGGGCGTGCAAAAATTAATATCCAAAAAAAAAATGAGCGTATAGGAAATTATAATTCAGGGTGAGTTTCTATTTCAAGCGACTCGATCCTGATTACCGAACATAACCTAAAAAATTGGCAAAGTTGCGGAAAGCGGTTTTTAAAAACTACAGCTCCGATCGAAAAAAGTTAAATAAGGAAATTGTAGGTATTAAAAAGATCTCTAATAAATATATCATAATTTTTCGATATCATTGATACTCTTTGAGTTATATTGGAAAAACCGTGAAAAATCGGGTTTTCTATAACTCGTTAATCGTAACGTATTCAAACTTGTTACTTACTGTTAAGTATAGCCTATGGCAAGCCAAAAAGGTGTTTTTTTAAAAAATTGATATTTATTGATAATTTTTCAAGATATATGAAGTTTTCTCCAAAAAGATGCTCTCTTAATTTAGCTAGTTCTGCTCAAGGAATGATGCTACAGTAAATTTAGAGCTTATTTTTTTCTGTAAAAGTTGTACTTTCATATTATAAAAAAAGTATGTTGATTACTTAATGTTAAAAGATAAAAAAACCTGATTATGCTGATAAAAACAGGAACACCCTGTACTTACGTTGTTGTTTAAAATATGCATGTAAATATAAAACGTTTTCATTTTGGTCTCTTGTTGATTTTGACATATCACGAAAAAAAATTAAGGCACATGTCATTACTGGCAGATAACACACCAAATTAAGCAAATCAAACAGTCATATTCGCTAAAAGTAGAAGCCTAAATATAAGCATCTCTTGTGTGACAGTGGACATATAAAGTACAGGGTGTGCAACATCTACATCTCAACTTTCACATCCTATCGATCACTTTCGTTGAATGATACAAATAGACTCAGGCAGGAACAGGTTGATTCCATCAATAGAGATCTTAAAGCAATCGTCGAGTGGGGAACCAACAATCTTGTTCAGTTCAACGCCCAAAAAACACAAAGTGCCACGTTTTCCAAGAAAGTGAATTCCTCAAATCATCCCATCACAATGTCCGGAAATACCCTTGAACCAAGTACCTCCATCTCGATTTTGGGAGTCACGGTGTCCAATAATATGTCTTGGCATGACCATGTTGCTAACATCGCAAAGTCGGCAAGCCAGAGGCTAGGTTTTCTGGCATTCTCTTCGTCTTCTAGATTCCATTCGCTTGATAAACAGCTCAACTCTCACAGATACCCTTCACCCTCTAGAAAATAGAAGAAGAGTTGCAGAACAGTCATTGCCCTACAGATATTTCCATGGCAGATGCTCCAGAGAAATAAAAACTCTTGTACCACCATTGGCCACATTTGGCCGAAGAACACGGCACTCTGATCAGTCTCACCCATTTACTCTCAAGATTGACACTACAAGGACCAATCTTCATCAAGAATCCTTCTTTTACAGGGCTGCTACGGAATGGAATAAGCTTCCAAAATCAGTTTTTCCAGAGAACTATGACCTGCAACTTTTTAAAAACCGACACCCCATCTTGCAGGTTATTTTATCGCCAACAAATCTTGTTTGTTTTGCTATCAAAGTTAGAAGATAATTGGAAAAAACCGTCCGCCGTTCTGTCTGTGAAAAAATAAAGACTGTAACATTTTCCTGGACTATTATAATAAAAATTCAGCAACATGAAACTAATTTAAAATAATAAAAAAAAACTCCTGATAATTCGTTTATAAATAAAGTGATAAAGACAAATCAATCGCTTAATATATGCCTGTTAAACTTAATTGCTTGCTTTCGTTGTTAAAATTATTTACTGTGTGAGCAAAATTTAACGTTTATTAATTCAAGAAATAATTTTATTAAGAAATTTTTTTTGGGTTAAATTTGCCGGAACTATTTTCGAAAAGCATCAGGAACTCTAGAACTATGCTAAATATACCCAGAATTCCAAAAAAAATTCACTTTTTCAAAAGTGGTGAGGAGCGTAAAGTTAGCCCCATATTTTGAGGAATTGATTTTTTTACCCTTTAAAGGTCAGAACTATTCCTAATACCTATCAGGAACTCTAGAACTATTGAAACAGAACTTAGAACTCTAAAAAAAATTTCGAATTTTAAATAGTGGGGGTGGAACTTTACAGGGATAAATATCTTGGACAAAAAAAATTACTAACACAGAAGTTATGCGACGGATGAATAAAGAACCAGAACTGTTAGATACCGTAAAATAGATACGGACTGCTACAGGAAATCCTACAAGGCAAAATTAACAGCAGGAGAGCACCTGGCCGAAGAATATCTTGGTTGGCAAATCTTAGAACGTGGTTTGACAAATCATCAGCAGAACTTTTCCGATTCGCCATGCTGATGGCCAATATCCGGAGCGGATAGGCACTTGAAGAAGTAGGGTTACTGAGAAAGTTGTCAATTTTATTTAATTACAGATTAAATTTCTATTTTTATCAGTCGTCCTAATTTTCAATACAATCAGACAATGACTTTTAAAATTAGATACTGAATTAAAAAATAAATTTATTGCATCTGAATACAATATTTACGTAATTGTGGAAGTACTCTCGATAATCCCGAAATTCTAGTTCAGATAAAGACCGATAACTGTTATCAGACAATGACAGTTACAAAAAAGTTGAAAGTTATTGTTAACTCAATTCGTTTCTAAACAACACATTTAGTCCTATGACAAAAATTAATACAATGCTTTATTGAAACAAAAGATTATTTATTATAACTTGTTTGTTATTCCGAAAATAGGTACACAATGAAAATTGCGTCTTTGATATAAATCATTTCTAACGCGAACGTGTCAAGTTATATAATCAGATATATTTGTAAAAAATGCTCCGAATAACATAAATTTTTTTCTATTTGACCTACTTTTTATTTATTACAACGTGATGAGTGCCAAGTGCCGCACGACGAATTAAAACATTGATACGTTTATTTTTAGATTTTCAACAATTAGTATTCAGACAGTTGATTCCTATATTGAGTAAACATCAACAAAATATTGTTATTTAATTCACCGATTCGTCACTTGCTGATTAAAAATTTCATTGCTTGAATAAACCAACGACACTTTTAAATTCTTCGCCGTTTAGAACTGGATTTTTTGTTCAAAAATTAGATCCTGTGAAATGGTAATCGTTGTACAATTGCTGTTCAAAGTTTTTGCGAATTTTTATAAGAAGCAACTACTATTTTTCTCAAAAGACAGATAATTAAAGTATATTTTATTTAAAATTAGGTGTTAAAAAACTAATAAAACCTAGTTTTGTTGTGCAAAAATTAGATTCTGTCAAATTGTAGTCGTTGCACAAATTCTGTTCAAAATTTTTGCAAATTTTTATAAAAAACAACTACTATTTTTCTCAAGAGACAAACAAATAATTAAGGTATACATTTTTTTAAATTTTAAATTGGGTGTTTAAAAGAACTAATAAAACCTAGTTATGTTGTGCAAAAATTAGATTCTGTCAGATTGTAGTCGTTGCACAATTTCTGCTCAAAGTTTTTGCATATTTTTGTAAGAAACAACTACTATTTTTCTCAAGAGAAACAAATAATTAAAGTATACATTTTTTTAAATTTTTTATTGGGTGTTTAAAAGAACTAATGAAACCTAGTTTTGTTGTGCAAAAATTAGATTCTTTCAGATTGTAGTCGTTGCACAATTGTTGTTCAAAGTTTTTGCGAATTTTTATAAGAAACAACTACTATTTTTCTCAACAGACAACAAAAATATTAAAGTATATAATTTTCAAAATTTAAAATTAGGTGTTAAAAAAAATTTAATGAAACCTAGTTTTGTTGTGCAAAAATTAGATTCTGTCAGATTGTAGTTTTTGCACAATTGCTGTTCAAAATTTTAGCAAATGTTTGTAAGAAACAACTACTATTTTTCTCAAGAGACACCCAAAGAATTAAAGTTTTATTTCCAGAATTCAGAGCTCAGTAACCATTCAGCTATAAAAAATTAGATGTTAGAAAAACTAATGATACCTAGATTTGTTGTGCAAAAATTAAATCCTGTCAGATTGTAGTTTTCACACAATTGCTACAGAAAGTTTCAAAGCAAATAAATTTATATCTAGATCATAATTTTTTTCTCGCAGAGAAAACCTAAAAATTCCGGTATTTTTTCAAAAATGTAGAGCTCAGTAACCTTTCAGCTATAACAAATGGGTGTTGAAAATAAAAACTAATGATACCTAGAATTATAGTGCAAAAATTGGATTTCATGAGATTATAGTTTCAGCACAATTGCTGTTCAAAGTTTTAAAGCAATATTTTACGGGACACAACTGCTATTTTTTTCCTACACAAATCTAGATTTTTTGTGCAAGTATTAAATTCTGTAGAATTTTATGTTTTTTAAAAATTTCGTCTTTTGTGAAAAAATAACAATATAGTCTATTTAACTCGATCGTGTTCTTTAGGAAATACTTATAAAACTTTACAATAATGTTACTAGTATAAAAGCGTTAATTTACTAACAGTGTCAAAAATGCTCGGTGGATAATGTAAAGAATAGTGAGATAAGGAAACGTTGTGGTGTAAAAGAAGATGTGGCTACAAAGATAGATAAAGGAATGCTTAAATGGTTGGGACACGTAAAAAGGATGGATGAAGGAAGATTGACGAAACAAATTTATAAGGCGAGTGTGAATGGACCAGTCGGTAGAGGTCGACTTCGGCGAACATATCTCGATCAGATCAAGATTGTTTGGAAGAAAGGCCAGGTCAAGAGAACCAACAACCGACGAGCATGTATAATAGCACTGATGAAAATAGAGGAAGCAAAAGATGTGTATAAGAACCGTAGCGCAAGTGGAAGGAAGTGGTCTTTGCCTACCTCTACGGGAAAAAGGCGTGATTATATGTATGTATGTATGTCAAAAATGTCAATTTACAATGTTCAGTCAATTTATTTAATTATACTATACATGCAAAACAGACTTCAATAATCGAAATTATTTATTTATTCACATATTTAAATGTTAATTATTACTTTAAAATGCAAATTTTTAAATAACCTTCAACTAATAGTGATAACGAGAATCAATATGGTTATTATGAACATTGAAGAAAATCTATAACAACAATTTTCATTTTCCATGGATGACTTTTTATAACAAACGCAAACATAACATTTTATTTTATCGACAAGTGTTGAATGTCTTTAACTTTTTTACGACTCGGGCATGAGCTTAAACTTGCTTGCTATACCGTCACAATTCTTAACAATAGATCGATTATTTTAAGCTTCTCACTGCCAAAACCCACGTCCCTCTATAGAGGGCAGCACTATGCTTAGTCTACGAGGATGGGCCAGCCTTTATACACAGTCTATGAAGATTGGTTTGCCCCATGTTAAGTCCATGAAGAATGTTAGGCCTCTAACAAGGTCTACGAAGACAACTAAATCCAAGTCTATGAAAATGGGCCAGCCTTTATACCAAGTCTATGAAGATGGGTTTGCCCCATGTTAAGTCTATGAAGAATGTTCAGCCACTAACAAGGTCTACGAAGACAACTAAATCCAAGTCTGTGAAGATGGGCCAGCCCTTATGCCAAGTCTTTGAAAATGAACCAGCTTTTATGCCAAGTCTATGAAAATGGACCAGCCTTTATACGAAGTCTATGAAGATAGGTTTGCCTCATGTTAAGTCTATGAAGAATGTTTAGCCTCTAACAAGGTTTAAGCGGACAACTAAATCCAAGTCTGTGAAGATGGGCCAGCCTTTATGCCAAGTCTTTGAAAATGGGCCAGACTTTATGCCAAGTCTTTGAAATTGGGCAAGCCTTTATGCGAAGTCTATGAAAATGGGCTAGACTTTATGTCATGTCTATAAAAATGGGCCAGCCTTTAAGCCCAAGTACTTTAAGACCTGGCCAATAATATAGCAATCAAATAAATTATGCATACTCTCATAATTGAAGACTTGGCGAATTAAAAATTTTTAAAATGGGTGCCCGAATTATAGATCACGTTTCAGTTAATTCTTTCGGGAAAATTGAGGCCAGCGGATTTTTGTTGTTGTTTGTGATAAATAATAAGAAGGGGTGGGTCTATAATTTAAAAGACGGATTTATTGGACAGGTTGGATGATTGTCCACTACAAGATTTTAGGATTTAAATAACAATGGGGTCCTGGCGACTTCCCAATTGTTGACCCACAATGGTCTAAATTATATCCCCAGCTTACGTATTCTATATTAAAATTTATGAAAAATACCACATGCGGCATTTTACTGCGAACATACATTCATAAGGAATTCTATAATATATAAATATTAATAGCCATCCGCTTTTGATCCTTTCCATTATGTATGTTTTCCTTTTAAAGGGTGAACATCAGTTTCGCAACTTGAAATGTATTTGTGGTTCGCAACAAACGCAGGGGTGGATAATGAAAATAAAAAATATAATAATATAATTCTATAATTATTAAAAAAGCGATTTTTTTTATGATGTGACGACTTCCATAAAAACTTACAAAACTGTCACATAGACAGTCTGCGGACAGCATTAAAACTAAGTATTTTTTATTCATTGCTAATTATTTATCACGTAATTGTTACTAGTAACGTATTATGTTTAAATCCACTAGATTGCTTAATATGCGTATAAGTAAGCTTCATAAAACTGGCGGTACCAAATGGGCGAAAATTAAAAAAAAAAAAAAGTTGCTAATTAGTTGCCAAAGAATCGATTTTGTTGCTCGGACCGATCCCGAAAAATCGCCAACAATGCTAGAGCTTCACGTTAAGCAGGCGAAGACAAAAAATAACAAACGATATGAAAACACGGAATGGACCATAATTTGTTGCTAATTTGTTGCTGAAAGAGTCAGCAACAAAAAAGAAAACTGGAAATCGAATTAGTTATCGACCGGTATACTCAAAAACCGGCCATGCCAGCTTAAATTAGTATTTTCATCATTTAAATAATCGAATTAATTAATGGCGTGATAATCGCTGATGCCTGAACAGTCAGCAACATAATCGATAACCCAAAATCAGATGAGTTTTTGACCGGTATACTAACAAACCGTCCACGCCAGCCCAAACCGCTATTTTTATCATTTAGTAATCGGATTAATTTTGTTGCGAATTGAAATAATCATCGCTGATGCCTGAACAGTCAGCAGCTAATTTCAGAACCTGAGATCTAATGAGTTTTTAAACGGTTTATTCAGAAACAGTCCACGCCAGCTTAATTTGCTATTTCCATTATTTAAATAATAAATGTCATTTTGTTGCTCATTTCAGTAAAATGATCGGGGTGATGTCTTAGCAGTCAGCAACAAATTTGAGTTTATGACCCGTATACTAAAAAAAATTTTTCTATTTATTTTAGTATGTTTTTTCAGCAACAAATGTAGCAACTTTCTTTTTTAATTTCCGCCCATTTGGTACCGTCAGTTTTATGGAGCTGTATAATAAACTCACAAATTTAATAAATGAACTGTTCAAATAAAACCGGAAACGCTATCCAGAATTTAAAAATAAATGATTCCCTTTGATATTTAAAATTCGGTCTAATTACTCCGAAAAAGGAAAACTCCTAATTGTTTTCCCACCCATTGTGAAAATCGATTTCCTTCGCTTTTGAAAGAGCATCCCCTTTATAATTCTTAGTGCTAATGACTAATTTATATTCCCTCGCTTTTTCTTACAAAGCTTTTGATGTGTACAGAACCAAACATAAACGGTATGGTTTAAAACCGATAATGATTTATTTTGTTTTTTTACGTGTTCAAGGTGATACAAGTTATTTTTTTTTTTTATGAAAATAGTCGCAAAAAGGGTAGACCTATCGTGTGGGCCGCGGCCGTCCCGCACTGCGACTATTAGAAGGGGAAGGGATTATAGAAAGGAAATGATTGTGGACACGCTTTTTGAAAAGTTGCAGGTCATAGTTCTCTGGAAAAACTGATTTTGAAAGCTTATTCCATTCCGTAGCAGCCCTGTAAAAGAAGGATTCTTGATGAAGATTGGTCCTTGTAGTGTCAATCTTGAGAGTAAATGGGTGAGACTGATTAGCGTGCCGAGTTCTTCGGCCGAATGTGGCCAATGGTGGTACAAGAGTTTTTATTTCTCTGGAGCATCTGCCATGGAAATATCTGTAGAGCAATGACTGGTCTGCAACTCTTCTTCTATGTTCTAGAGGGTGAAGGATATCTGTGAGAGATGAGCTGTTTATCAAACGAATGGCTCTTTTCTGAATGGAATCTAGAAGACGAAGAGAATGCCTTGGTGCTGAACCCCAAATGTAAGAGCAATACTCCAGTAGAGGTCGGATTTGAGCCTTGTACGTCGTCAACAGTTGATCAGGAGTAATAAACTTTCTAGCTTTCCACAGAAAACCTAGCCTCTGGCTTGCCGACTTTGCGATGTTAGCAACATGGTCATGCCAAGACATATTATTGGACACCGTGACTCCCAAAATCGAAATGGAGGGACTTGGTTCAAGGGTATTTCCGGACATTGTGATGGGATGATTTGAGGAATTCACTTTCTTGGAAAACGTGACACTTTGTGTTTTTTGGGCGTTGAACTGAACAAGATTGTTGGTTCTCCACTCGACGATTGCTTTAAGATCTCTATTGATGGAATCAACCTGTTCCTGCCTGAGTCTATTTGTATCATTCACTGAAGGATCGACATTTATGAAGTTGTTTGGTCCCACAATCTCCGGTTGATCCCAAGTTTTCTTCTCAAGTAATGGTTATTATAAAATTGTAGCTGTTTAAATAAACTCTATAAATCCTGTTTACCGTAAGGACTTATTACTTGCTCTCTTCTCATAAACCTTGAAGTGTCTTGTCTTCAATTACTAAATGCATCTATTTTTTCCTGGTATTAATTGCTCTTTTCCTACTATTCTCAAATCTTCTTTGATTTTTTCCTTCCATCTTTACTTCGGTCTTTCCCTGTGTCCAGTTACTACTGGTGCCAGTACTCTTGCTGATGCATCTTATTCCTTTTGATTTTATTATTGTTAAAACTTTAAATTTAAAAAGGAAAGTGTTTGATGCCTGTGTGATGCCGGCTCTCACATATAGACTCATAACAATGGCAATTACCCGTAAATTTGCCAATAAACTGCAAACCACCCAACGAGCAATGGAGAGGGCTATAATAGGAAACACACTAAGGGATAAAGTCCGCAACGAGGAAATTCGTAGAAGAACCTAAGTGACGGATGCACTAAGGCTTGTGGCAAAACTGAAATGGAGATGGGCTGGTCATATAGCAAGGCAGGATGACCACAAGTGGGCACATAGGATATTAATTTGGCGCCCAAGATAGACCAAACGGAGCATTAGTAGACCCCAGAGACGATGACGAGACGATATCCAGAATGATGCAGGAAGGAATTGGATCCGGACTGCTAGGAATAGAAGAGCATGAAAAGATTTGAAAGAGGCCTACATCCAGGAGTGGATAAACACGGACTGAGACGAATATTTTTAATACACGTTCCAGTTCTAATATTTTTTTTCAACGATTTTGCGATACGCCACTGGAATGATACGTAAGCAAACTGGGCGGTACGGTGACGTCACAGCCAATGACGAGGATTATCCAGTACCTTACCGACTTATCACGAATTTTTGATATAACAGTCTGAATACGTTTAAAAACTTCTAGTCTTATCTCGTTTTAACGTTAATATATAAACTGGCCTCCGTTATCAGAAGTTAGTTAGTCAGTTTTCTAAAGTTAATAATTGTGTTCACTAGTTTACATAAATTGTATTGTAAAGTTAGAAATAAATGTGCATATAAATTTGAATTTGAATTTAAGTAAAACGTTACATTATGAATGTGTATTTATTATTCTCCTTTCAAATATTTTAAGCTGTTCTTCGCTGGAGAAACAGTAAATGCATTTATGTACGTAAAAAAATATTCAAACTGTTTGCAATCCGATTCTGCTTGTGTTAACGCGAGTCCCGGATTTTAGGCTGAAGTAACATGGTTAAAATTTGAGCCGATTATGAAATCCAGACAATCATAATTTTCTGTTAACAACGTTTCGTTCCGGTGCCAAAAATTGCGCGTTTTTAACAACCAGACTCAGATTAGCGGCGGTGGTTTATGGCTTAAATAATCTGGAATAGGATAATCTATTACGCTTCCTGCAATTTTAAAATTGCAATATTATTTATGTACCAATAATTATAAAATACAGACCCAAAAATTCACGTTCAAATAATTAGTACGTAGGTGATAATAAAAATTACGCAATCAGTGATATTGATACAACCCACGCCCCAAGCTAAAACTGCAGCAATACGTCATTCATAAATTTACAATAGACGTAAACAAAGCAACAATTAAGTGTTTAAGATTCACAACTCAAACTTTCCTATAAAACCACCGCTCTTGTTTCTTCATTTGTACTCGACATGTCAAAATCTTAAGAATCGAAGACCAGTTGATAGGTACAGTGCAACAGAAGTAGCTTGGCGGGAGAGAGATCACAAAATCTGCGCACAACGAAAACAGTCGCCCGCCAAGCTACTTCTGGTGCACCATACTGAATGGCAATCGACAATTTGTTTGAAAAAACGTTACTATATGATGCAGCTTTTCTAAAAAATTGATTATTACCTAATTGATTTCAGATACATTTGTGTGAAAGTCGTACAAGGAAGGTTTTAAGTTTTTTTTTCGGAATAAATTCATTATTAAAAAAGATATTGGGTAGGTTTTGATATAATTAATACAGTATATCCATAAGTACACAAGAATTTTTCCCGAGTTATTTCTGTAAATAAATTAAAATGATTATGAAATAAAAGTCAATTGGTTGAAGCGCCGATAACGATATGAAATATAAATCTTTGAATCGAATATGTCATATAAGTTTAAGCAACAAGGGAATGTTGAACCGAAGTAGAGTAACTTAATGCAGACAACCATCAGTAAGCCAACAAAATAAACGAACTTTTTTTTGATTGGTTGCCAGCTGTTGAATATTGTATCAGGATCTTGGTGATTGGTTGTCAGCTGTTGAATAATGAATCAGGATCTAACATCTAAGGAATCATATCCATTCATCAATAGATAATGCATATGTAATTGTTTTAGAATCCAATGGTTTTTTTTTTTATTAAAAATAGTCGCAAAAAGGGTAGACCTATCGTGAGGGCCGCGGACGGCCCGCACTGCGACTATTAGAAGGGGAAGGGATTATAGAAAGGAAATGATTGTGGACACGTTTTTTAAAAAGTTGCAGGTCATAGTTCTCTGGAAAAACTGATTTTGGAAGCTTGTTCCATTCCGTAGCATCCTTGTAAAAGAAGGATTCTTGATGGAGATTGGTCCTTGTAGTGTCAATCTTGAGAGTAAATGGGTGAGACTGATCAGCGTGCCGAGTTCTTCGGCCGAATGTGGCCAGTGGTGGTACAAGAGTTTTTATTTCTCTGGAGCATCTGCAATGGAAATATCTATAGAGCAATGCCTGGTCTGCCACTCTTCTTCTATGTTCTAGAGGGTGAAGGGTATCTGTGAGAGTTGAGCTGTTTATCAAACGAATGGCTCTTTTCTGGATGGAATCTTTTTCGATGTTAAACCAGTCTGTTCAAGCTCCGATTAACCTAACACAAGCAGAGAAATCCTCGTAAAGTGATTTCAGTACTCGTATTAAACTACCGCTCACCCCATACACAGACAATGTCGTCCACAATTCACTTCTCACCACTCTATCATAGGCCTTTTTCAAGTCTATAAAAGCGCAATAGACCGTCTGACTTCTAGCCAAGAATTTTTCAAGTATACCTCGTAATGAAAGACATGGTACATATATCTCCTTCCTCTTCTAAATCTTGCTTGCACATCCGATATTATCTTCTCGGTTTCATTCGTTACTCTTTTAATCAATATCTTTGCATATAGTTTGCCGACGATGCTGAGTAAACTGATACCTCGGTAGTTCTTACAGTCCTGATGCGAATCTTTTCCCTTGTAATCTGTGTACATTACGAATTCATTCTCAACTTTCTAATAATGTTTCAATATACCTTTTAATAATAACATTCTATTTTTCGTTATAAAAAGTAACTCTTGACTTCCAAGATACATTATTCCTTGTCTCTCAACCGCTTAAGCATTAAATTATCTGACAGTACTAAAAAAAAGCACTAAAATAAATGCCACCATTCACGAGATGATGACTCTATGATAAAAATACGTTAGTTTTACCAACGTTCATTCCTCGAGTGTCTTATAACTTTTACTAAAAAATGTCTATTGGTTAGGACACCCTATTTTTCGAATGAATACAAAAGTAGACTTTTATTTATAAAGTTTAATCTCTTCTGCACGCCGTGTCGCGCTTAAAAGAAGGAAATTTCTACGTGGATCTTTTGACTTTCGTCGTTTTATTATTAGATCTTGCGAGCACTAAGAAAAGATGCGCATCTACAAAATGAGCTGCTAAAGCAATAAGCTGACATCAACAAGAATTTAAAACTTAGTTTCGTATTTATTTCAGTGCAATCGCTTCGGAAAATTCTATTAACTTCCTCTGCGACCTCCTGCAAAGGTGCAAAGGTTATCCCACACAATTCCGCGTTTATTCAAAATTGACATTTTTTTTTATCACAGTTTAATTTAAAAATGAAATTACACAGAGAAAACACTCTTTTTGTAACGTAGAAAAATCGTTAACTGGATTTTTTTGCTACACCATGAGCTTCGTAGAGTTTAAAGTTAAAGGGGTTAAAAAAAACTCGGGGCCGTTCCAACACACGGGTGACAGGGGTGCGGGACATACAGGCGACAAGTCAAGGGGGCGGAAAGTTAGCCACCTGGTTAAATAAAAATGTAAAACTAACTTATTAGTAGAATAACACCGGCAAACAAACAAAAGTTGTCAGTACTTTTGGCCAGACCTATTTTTTTTATGTTTTTCGATGCCCGTTTTGCTCCATCGAGCTTGAGTTTCGAGTGAATTGCGTCAAACACATTAGAAACACATGCATCTATCTCGATAGCTTATTCAATAACGTTAAAAGATACTTAAGACAATTTGTAGAAAGTCTGCAGGCCGAAATGTTCAGCTCTAACTCAACCCTCGATACCAATGGGAAACAACCCCCAAGGATACCTAGAATAAACGCATCAATGCCTGAGGTCGCTATCCGCTATCGCACTATCAGGAAAATCCTACGAAATCTTGACTCTAATAAGGCAGTAGGACCAGATGGAATTCCGACAATTGTCCTGAAGACCTGTGCTCAAGAGCTCACCCCAGTTCTCTGTAGACTCTTCAAGTTATCATACAGCAAAGGAGTATTTTCGTTCATGTGGAAAAACGCTAAAGTCAAACCGATTCCGAAAAAAGGAAAGAAGACTATTCCTGCGAATTATCGCCCTATTGCATTGCTCTCTATCATACCCAAAGTTATGGAGAAAGCGATTAACACAGAACTCATCAAATATCTGGAGAAATTTGAGATAATCCATGACAGACAATATGGATTTCGACAACTTCGGTCTACTGGAGATTTGCTGGCTTATGTCACTCAGCTCTGGACAAACACTATTGAGAAGTTTGGTGAATCCCGTGCAATAGCCTTGGATATATCTAAAGCAATTGACCGCGTTTGGCACCAGGCATTGTTAAGTAAATTATCTGCCTACGGTCTCCCAACCAAACTGCGCCAATGGCTCTTGAGCTTCATAATCGCTCCTTACATGTGGCAGTTGATGGTATTTCTTCTGATGCGTTTAAAACCAATGCCAGGGTCCCCCAGGGTTCCATCCTGTCCCCCAACTTATTTCTTTTACACATCAACGACCTCTTGAAAACCACCACGAACCCCATTTACAGTTTCGCAGACGATAGCACACTTGTCTCAACTTTCACATCCTATCGATCACTATCGGTGAATGATACAAATAGACTCAGACAGGAACAGGTTGATTCCATCAATATCTCTTGGCATGACCATGTTGCAAACATCGCAAAGTCGGCAAGCCAGAGGCTAGCTTTTCTGTGGAAAGCCAGAAAGTTTTTTACTCCTGATCAACTGTTGACGACGTACAAGGCTCAAATCCGACCTTTACTGGAGTATTGCTCGCACATTTGGGGTTCAGCACCAAGGCATTCTCTTCGTCTTCTAGATTCCATTCAGAAAAGAGCCATTCGCTTGACAAACAGCTCAACTCTCACAGATACCCTTCACCCTCTAGAACATAGAAGAAGAGTTGCAGACCAGTCATTACTCTACAGATATTTCCATGGCAGATGCTCCAAAGAAATAAAAACTCTTGAACCACTATTGGCCACATTCGGCCGAAGAACTCGGCACGCTGATCAGTCTCACCCATTTACTTTCAAGATTGACACTACAAGGACCAATCTTCATCAAGAATCCTTCTTTTACAGAGCTGCTATGGAATGGAATAAGCTTCCAAAATCAGTTTTTCCAGAGAACTATGACCTGCAACTTTTCAAAAAGCGTGTCCACAATCATTTCCTTTCTATAATCCCTTTCCCTTCCAACAGTCGCAATGCGGCCCACACGATAGGTATACGCTTTTTTCATTAAAAAAAAAAGTCTACATATAAAAATGTTTGTATGTATGTCCTTCAAAAACTCCCAAACGGCTGAACCGATTGGGATGAAATTTAGAGAAGTTGGTTTATACATACCAGGGGTGGTTTTAGTGAAAATATAAACTTTTGTGAAGGAAGTGGTAATGGTACCTCCCATACAACTCAAATAAAAAATTCGTAGCCAAACATTTCAAATTTTTTATTCGAAAATATTGAAGCTGTCAAACATTTATGTATTTGAGTTATTTCAATTTGAGCAAAAACATTTGTGATCGAAAATCTTTGTGATACAAGAACTACCGCGATTTTGATTGACAACGATTTGGATTGGCTTGGTTTCGATTTTGGACTGTTGGATAACAGTTTTAATATCGACTGGATTGGCTTGGTTTTGATTTTGGACTGTTGGTTAAGAATTTTGATATTGACTGCAATTTTGGCTCCTTAAAATGATGAATTAGACAACATTAACCATCAAATTCAATTAAAGCTTCCAGGTGAAGTTGTCAAGTATAAATCGATCGACATAGTTACAGATGTGGAACAATCTATTAACTATCCAATAGAGTTTCTTAACTCTTTGAAACCATCTGGACTGCCACCACACATATTAAATTTAAAAGTTGGTTCACCGTTGATGCTCATTAGCAACTTAAGTCCCCCGAAATTGTAAAACGGAATAAGACTTGCTTTTAAAAAATTATCGCCGAATTTAATCGAAGCCACAATCATCAGCGGAAAATTTAAAGAAGAAGATGTGCTGATACCACGAATTCCAATGATTTTAATAAATTTGCCATTTAATTTCAAGCGATTACAGTTTCCAGTGCGCTATAACCATCAACAAGGCTCAAGGCCAATCTCTAAGTGTTACTGGTTTGATCTTACAAAGTTCCTGTTTTTCGCACGGTCAATTATATGTTGCCTGTTCCAGAGTTGGAACACCAAAAAATCTTTACGTATTCACACCTACCTAAAGAAGAAAAAGAAGACGGGTGTTTCTTAATTCTTGAGAAAAAATTCAGGAAGTGATTGCCCGTATGAAATTATGATGGATCTTTCCTTTAACAACATTTTCTCGGTCCGTCCCTTTCTGATACAACCCTGAAAACGTAGCAGGTGCGGGACAGACCGATAGAAGCTACGCTTCAACTTCTTACGTAATAATTAGAATAAACGTTTGGAGTACGATGATATTTTAAAAATGTCAGTTAGAGTAAAGTTTTAAAGTCTGGTTAAAAAATACGTTGATCTTATATAGAAGAAAGAAAAATAAGACAAAATTTTAATTTAAAGAATAAGTCAAATATATCAAATATGCGCCGCTTACTCGCCAGCCGCGGTCCGCATGAAGAGGGAATTTAACGTTTATTCAGTTTATTCAGTAAAGTAAAGTAAAAAACAAACAAAACAATCAATTACAAGCGTTGAATCCGCCAATTAACCCATACATTTACAGCAAAAAATGTATTGGATAATTTTTATGCAAGTATAGTTAATGAATAGTTTCGGTTTTATTTTATATTTGAACGATACAATGTAACCGGGACATGATTCGGAAATAAATTGGCAATAAAATTGCCACAAAATAAATCGATACTGACTTAGAAAATAAATGGATTTCTTAATGCACCGATAGTTGATTAAAACAAATTGCAAACTGTAAATTACGCCTTTATCGCTGCAGAATGGCAATGGCTTCAGACATTTCTGCTGTGAATTTTAACAACACTATTGGAATATTAATTGAATTTTAAAATGTCGCGATAGAACATAAATTAGATCTGAACTTAGCTGTCTTAGATGAAGTGTAGTATGTCAAAGGAAAAAAGATACGCAATAATTTTTAAATAAAACAATCGTGCGGTAAAAAGTTGCTCAAGTGAACTTAAAAGTAATAAATTATAGTTTAAAAAAACACGCTATTAGAGTCAATCAAACTAAAAAGTAAAAAATAATTCTTAACCAAAGAATAAAATTACTGACCCGAAAATTAATGTCATTAATTAAAACAGTGACATTAATTTTCATGTCAGTAATTTTATTCTTATGTTAAAAATTATTTTTTACTTTTTAGTTTGATTAATTTTAAAAGCGTGGTTTTTTTGTTTAGTTAAACTATAATTTATTTTTTAATTTTTAGTTTGATTAACTCTAAAATCATACTCAACAACATGCAAACATACAGGTGGAACTAATAAAAGCGTGTTAAAAACTATTCTATTTACCAAGAAAATTATCAGTCTCCGTTTTGATATGCCAAACAATTTTAAAATGTAGTTCGCGTATACCTTAATGCCATTTAAAAACATTATGTATTAAATAGTAAAAGCGCAAAAAGAATGCATCGGTTGGGAATCGAACCTGGGCTACCCGAGTGGCAGGAGAGCATTCTTCCACTGAACCACCGATGCGAGGAACTGTGTTAATATTTGTTCTGTAGTTCACGCACTAGTTCTATCTCTCTTACTCTCATGCAAAGGATCCCTGAAGAAATTTATGAATCCTGACGAAACTAATCAGGATAATCGAATATTTTAATCAAATTATTGCGTTGCGTCGGTCTTTGCAAGTGTGCAAAGTTTAAATTAAATCTGATTGCTTAAAGTAGGGCAAAATCGAGGCCAAAGAGTCAGTTACAATCATACATACAAACACAAGCAAACAAGATACAGGCGAAACTAATATAAGCGTGTTAAAAAGGAAATAAAAAATGCACATCTTTTTCTGTACTCTTTACAAACTATGTTCTGCTATAGTAACGCCATCTTAATTCAATACACTTTTAGAGAGATTTTTTTAATACAGAGATTATTCTCGTTATCTCAAAATAATATTAAAAAAACGGCGACGTCATTGATTTTTCTTCTTCTATCTGTCTGTCAAAAAGTGACCTCGAGCTGACTATTATTAGGTTATTTGTTAAGTTCTGTTGTAACAAATAGAAATTTTGATTACAGATTTCGGCACCTTTGATTTTATCATTATCGGAGCTGGTTCGACGGGTTCGGTTATAGCAAACCGACTTTCCGAGATATCTAAATGGAAAGTTCTACTTCTAGAAGCTGGATACTACCCGAACAATTTCACCCTGATTCCAGCAATGTTTGCCATTCAAGCTATGACAAGTTATAACTGGGGTTTTAAAAGTACTCCACAAACAACCGCTTGTTTGGGTAAGTGAAAATTTATTTTACAATCAATATCAATATACAGGTAGAAATGGATTATTAGTCAGAGTAGGATAAAACGTCAAAAAAACACGACGGTTGCCGAATAAAAAAAAAAATTTGCGCGTATATTCTTAAGTGGGAATACGTAATCAAATTGAAGAAGTAAAGGTGTGGTTGGGTGGTAAACAATTCGATTTAAATCGGCACTCGACATCCGCTTTGTTTGGAATAAAGTGGGGACTTTTAACAGGTGTCTTTCTTTAATAGTTCATCTCTATATACAGTTAAAATAATAGCATGACCTGGTTTATATAAAGTGTTTCTAAATGCATGCGAAAAATTTCAGGTGATTGTCCTTATGAAATTATGACGGACCTTTCCTATAACAAAATTTTCCCAGCCCTTTCGAAATATTACCCCTAAAATGAGGTGAGTAATTAAGTTTTAATTTTAGCTGAAAATAAATGTAAGCAAAACGAAAGTAAGCAAAAAGAGAAATCATGACAAACTGTGGAGTTTCGATTGAGAAAGAAAGAGTGGAACAAGTAAAGGAATTTTTGTACTTAGGCTCAAAGTTTACGAGAGATGGAAAGTATGACGGTGGCATTGAGTGAAGGGTGTTGGCAGGAAAACAAATGAACGGGGCACTGCAAAACTTTATGAAGAGCCAGAAAGTGTCAAAAAAGGAACGTCTGGCTGTGCATAGAGTTGTGTTGGTTCCTACACTTATGTATGGTAGTAAATGTTGGGTTTGGCAGAAGAAGCATGAAAATAGGATTAATGCTGCGGAGATAATTAGTCTGAGAAGTATAGCCGGAGTGACTCGGTTGGATAAAGTAAAAAATAGTGAGATAAGAGAACGCTGTGGTTTAAAAGAAGATGTGGATACAAAGATAGATAAAGGAATGCTTAAATGGTTTGGACACGTAGAATGGATGGATGAAGGAAGATTGACGAAACAAATGTATAAGGCGAGTGTGAATGGACAAGAATAAAGGCCAGGTCAAGAGTACCAACAACCGACGAGCATGTATGAGAGCACTGATGAAAGTAGAGGAAGCAAAAGATGTGTGTAAGAACCTTAGCAAGTGGAAGGAAGTGGTCTCTGCCTACCCCTACGGGAAAAAGGCGTGACTTTATGTATGTATGTATGTTTGATGGGGGCGGTCATTTCTCAGCATTTATTATGAATCGTATTTTATTCTTATTCATCTTAACTGTTTTTCACTCTCCATACGTAGTTTCATTAAATAAAGAATAACAATAATGGTATTGTCTTTAATTTTTTGTCATCGAATCTATTGGTCCTAGGAAAAAACTTTAAATAAACAGTGATTTTAAGTAATACTTTTTATTTTACAAAACTAAATCTCGGAAAAAAAAATTTAATATTAAATAATGTAATATTTATAATGTAACAGGAATGTTGAAAAAATACCGGTGGTTAGACCTTTGCGAGTGCACGGAAATTACAAAATTTTCTATCTTTACTTAAATTTAAGAAACAAAATTAAAAGTTAACTTTTCTCATTACCTTTTAGGGGTGATATTTTGGAAGGGGATGGGCTGAAAAAATTTTGTTATAAGAAAGATTCAACATAATTTCATACGGGCAAAAACTTCCTGAATTTTTTGCATGAATTTAGAAACACCTTGTATATAATAATAAATATTTTTTTAGTCTTTTTAACAAATTTTCTGTTTTGGTAATTGAAGCTTCAATTCACTATTAACAATAACAAATCACATCTACCATTTTCATTTCATTGCATCAAATAAGTTTTTTACAGATAATCCAATTCACAATTTAATCAATGAAGCTAGATAGAACGATATTACTACGTTAAAAAGGTTAATTTCTTAATTTGGATTTAAGCTTATGCATTCAGCAGAGCAGTGGCGCTGGTTTAACTAAACTCCGATTGGTTGAGTGCCTAGTGCGTAGTTTAAACTTACCGTAAACAGTACCGTATTAAAATGTTATCCTTGTTATTAGAACATTTATGTTTATGCTGAATCCAAAATCCAAATCCAAAACATGCATAGGTCGATGCTTGCATCTAAATTTTGAAATTCGATTATCAATGCTAGTGGTGGTTTTGCAATGGTCGTGCGAAAGTTAAAGCAATAAAATTCGTATCACAAAAAATTAATACTGAATTTTTGGTGCGCTTAAAATTTTGCCGCCTAGGTCTGGAATCGAGCCTGTATATACGAGGGCAGTTTGATAAGTCAGTGACTTTTTGAATTTCCCGCGCAGTTACTCCAAATGCAATAGTGCTGCCGTCAACTATAATTTATCAGTGGGCAACTTTCTAATTTTGAGCAAGCTACGTCGTGCAGTTGGTGTTTGATAGCCGTTCAAAGCAGACAACCTCGTGAATTTTTACGAAAATGGAAAAAAGTGAATTTCGTGTACTGATTAAGCATTACTTTTTACGTAAAAAACCCATCACTGAAACTAAGGAAAGACTTGATAAATACTACGGGGACTCGGCACCATCAATTTCAATGGTTAAGAAGTGGTTTACAGTATTCCGTTGTGGTCGTACCAGCACTAGTGACGCCGAACATCCAGGTCGCCCAAAAGAAGTGATCACGCCGGAAATCGTCCATAAAATCCATGAAATGATATTGGATGATCGGAGAATGAAAGTGCGTGAGTTGGCTCATGCTGTAGGTGTATCTCAACTGAACGGGTACATCATATTTTACACGAATATTTGGACATGAAAAAACTCTCTGCGAGATGGGTGCCGCGATTGCTCACACTCGACCATAAGCGCAATCGTGTGACCACTTCAAAAGAGTGTTTAGCGATGTTCAGCCGTAATCCGGACGAATTTTTGCGCCGTTTTGTTACTGTGGATGAAACATGGATCCATCACAACACGCCAGAGACCAAGGAACAATCGAAACAGTGGGTTGCTCGGGGTGAACGTGGACCAAAGAAGGCGAAACAGAGTCTGTCAGCCAACAAGGTCATGGCCACAGTTTTTTGGGATGTACGCGGTGTCATTCACATCGATAACCTCAAGAAAGGTAAAACGATCACCGGCGAATATTATTCAAAGCTTTTGAAGAGATTCGACGTTGATTTGAAGCAAAAACGGCCGCATTTGGCTAAGAAGAAGAAAGTGCTGTTCCATCAAGACAATGCACGTGTGCACACTTGTCTAGTCACGATGGCCAAAATCCACGAATTGGGATTCGAACTGCTACCCCATCCAGCATATTCTCCAGATTTAGCCCCCTGCGACTATTTTATGTTTCCAAACCTAAAGAAATGGCTGAGCGGTAAGAGATTTGAGTCGAATGAAGAAGTCATTACCGAAACAACCGCGTATTTTGAGAGCTTTGAAAAAACCTATTATTTGGAGGGAATAAAAAATTAGAAAAACGCTGGACTAAATGTGTATCGAGCTAAAAGGTGATTATGTAGAAAAATAAAATGTTTATTTGCGGAAAAAAATTTGTTTTATTCAAAAAGTCACTGACCTATCAAACCGCCCTCGTACACAAACTGACTTACGCTATCTATTTGTCGACACCTTCCCTAACCAATGTACACTTCTACATGAGCCTATCTGCGTTGGTTAACAAACTACAGTACTCTTCATTTTCACTTTATATTCCTTATAATAATAATAACCGTATTTAACATGAAAACAGACCCGACATGTTCTCTAGGTGCCGTCTCCGCTTCGAAGGTTGGAAATCACAGAGGGCGATTCCTATTTTTGAGACCTCTTAATTGTCGGAATCACTTCTCTCTCCTTATGCATACGTCTCATCACTTCCACGTTGGTTATTCTCTCTACCCATGAGATCCTCAATATTCTCCGGTATATCCACATCTATCCTCAAGTCGGTTATCTTCAGTGTCTAGGTTTTCATCGCATAATAAAATACAGACAGCACATAGCATCTTATTGCAATTTTAATCTTGGTAGTGCTTAATATCATTAAAAAAAATAAATCCTAAATATTGGCGTAATGAAAACATCGAACCTTTTAAATTGATTGACGTCGTCGTGTCTTCAATAGCATCATACACAACGTTGGTAGATTGGCAAGACGAACGAATACTGCGTGTTTGGTATTAAATACTATGTATTTGGAACAAATTTCAATGCAATAGTAACATAGTCCAATCTGCTACAACAGTAATGAGTCCATTAGGGCTAGTTTACATTGGAAAAGTAACTCGGCCTAGCAAACTGGACCCAGTACAGTTAGCCGACTTAGCCCTTTTTGTTGGTAACAAGAGAAAGTCAGCTCGATGAGCAAGATGTCAGAATAATAAAGCTCCTCTATTGGAATCAAGTCGCTGTGATCAGCTCTGAAGGAAAAACATCAGAAAATATGAAAATACAACGAGGGGTAATACAGGGATGTGTCTTGTCACCACTTCTGTTTAATTATTATTTAAAGAAGCTCTCAGGAACAGGAACGAGTGGATAAATATAAATGGAAAGATTATCAACAACATACGTTATGCTGATGACAGCTTGATCATAACCGACAACATACATGATCTTCCAGTATTACTACAAGAGATCGATCGGGTCAGCAGGGAGTACGGTTTAAAAATGAACTATAAAAAAAACTAAATACATGGTCATAAGTAAAACCCCATTAAACCATCATAATACCAACATCAATATCAATTCAGTGTTGGTCGAAAGAGTAAAGCAATATCAGTATCTCGGCACGTGGATCAACGATAGATATGATCAGACTCAAGAAACCAAAGTCAGAATCGAAAAGGCTATAAATGTTTTCTTTAAAATGAAACAACTATTTACTAACCCACACTTAAACTTTCAACTACTTCTGAGAATGGTTAAATGTTATGTAATCCCGGTGCTTTTATATGGACTAGAATCATGGACGATCAACAAAGCCACAATGAAAAAGCTACAGGCATTTGAAATGTGGATCTTCCGGCGTGTACTTAAAATATCGTGGATAAAAAAGATTACCAATGAAGAGGTTCTACGCCGAGTAGAAAAAGAAAGAGAATTGGAGAACTTGATTAAAGCCAGAAAACTGGAATATCTCGGTCACATTATGCGTGGAGAGAGATACAGCATACTAAGACTGATAATGGAGGGCAAGATTGCAAGAAAGAGATCGGTGGGAAGAAGACGTATATCATGGCTGAAGAATCTAAGAGAGTGGTTTGGATGCACATCCCTCCAGCTTTTCAGAGTCGCAGCGTCGAAAGTAAAAATAGCCATAATGGTAGCCTACCTCCGTGTAGAGACGGCACCATAAGAAGAAGAATTCACTCGACTCGTCCTATTGTTTTCTTCTTGTGTTTATTTTAATGACAGTATCATATCGACTTGCTACTCGACTAGCCGCTGACCACTTTATACTTGAGTCTTTATATTGGGCTAGTTAATAGTTCATTTTAAAGTAATTGGAAAGACGGCGACTCGATTTGCCTGTTTACTCGACCAACTATTTATATTATAGTTTGTATTATAGTCATTAGCTCCATTAATGAGTGATTCTGAAATAGTGATATACATACTTGGTAAATATAATTAATTGATGAACTGAAGTGTGACGAAATATTCAGTCTTTTGACGTGACTAACCATCAGTATTTTTTTTTAAAGGACAATCCTGCATGCGAAAATGAACGCATTTGAATAAATAAAAAATTAATTAATATTCAACAAAGGATATTCGCAGGATGTCCGATGGCGCGTGCAAATGCTGCATCATATATACTGTTACGTCCAAAAAATTATAAAAAGTTTATTATTAATACCCTAGTGGCAATGTGTTTGAATTTTTACTGTAAAATACACAATATACGATCGAATCAATTGTTTTAAAGAGTATTGACAGTTGACAGTTCAAAAACATGCATAATTGAAAAATCGATTTGATATTTTCACATTGTGATTGTAAGACCGTGGAAAAATTGTTTTTTAAATGAAAACAAGTAAATGCGGATAAAATTTAAATATTTTGGTATGACGTCTCGAATCATTTTTTATACTGTGGAGAATGAAGACAAATGTATAACTAGACAAGCGTAAGGAGTCACTTGGAAATGCGCGACCGAAAGAGAGACGCAAGCTGCCCGACAAAGTATAAAAAAAGGATCGATGCCGCAAATGTCTCTTGGCGCATCTGGCGTTCGAGTGACTCCTTACGCTTGTCGAGTTATAATTTTGTTAAACAAAAAATGATCTGGTTTGAAAAATAATGACAATTATGCGGTATGTCCTAACAGTGGGGTGAAGTTCTTGTATTTTGTTAATAAACTAGATAAGAAACAATTATTACAAACGTAAAATTATTAAGCATCTTACGATGTATAATCCAAAATTATTTATAAATATACAGGGTACTCAATAACTTCAAACATACCTACGTTTTTTTAAATGGCAGCACCCATAACTTATTTTATATTTGAACTCGGCTAGTTTTTATGAGTCTCCTGATTTAGACAGTCACAAATCATTGAACATGAAGATGTAACGTTGGCAAGGTTGTAGTGGAATATACTTGCACCTAAGCGAGGGGAGGTATCGTGTTCCACTTCCTTACATCTCACACTATAGCGAATAGGAATGGTTTCAGCGATATTGTCAACCCTTTTTCCGTTTAGTAATTTCCTCTGATTTTTTAATAATTAACAACAGAAAACCACGTTACAACAAACAAATAAGCATCGAGAGTAAAGTTCGAATATACAGAACATGCGTAAGACCAATAATCACCTATGGCATCGAGACACAAACAATACAACATGTATGTTAAGAACGGCAGAGATGAAGACTCTAAGGTCAATAGCGGGAAAGATACTACGGGATAGAGTGAGGAGCGCAACAATAAGAGAGACATGCAAGGTGGAAGATGTAATCAGAAGGGGACGAAAGCGAAAAAGATACTGGCGGGAACACGTAGAAAGAATGGACCGCGAAAGAATAGCCAAGATTGTGCTAAATGGAAATACGCATGGTAAAAGGCCAATCAGAAGACCACCAAAAAGATGGATAGATAGTTGGACATCTCTATCACAGAAGAATCAATAACACTGACCGGCCTTCAAAATAAACATACCAAAAGGTCTTTACAAATAATAATAAGATGGAGAAGAAAACCACGTTGTATTTAAATAAAATTTACTAGTTTAATGCAGATAATCCTAACATTTATTTATTTTAGAGAAAAATAAATTTAATGGTCTATTTTTATGTATTGTTATTAGTTATCATATCAGGCTTAGTTTCATTAATTAAGAGCAAATACTTCAACCGGCAACATTATTAGACTGGACAAATACCGTGGTTTTTAATGTCTTCTAGCCAACACGACCAGCCTCAACGATATATCCCCACTCTTGTTTTGACGCAAGGGGATCAGGGGTAGACAGATTTGCAAGGTTGCCGATGTCAACTTTCGCATCAATTAGATTATAATGTCTAATGACTCTGTCTGTATAATGTTTGCTTGGACTATACTGATGATTTTAAAAGTAATGGTAAAGCTTTGATTTTAACATCGACTTCAGCACCCTGTATCTTTTTAAAAACGTAAACAATTTTCAGTATATTATGATTAAAAGTGATTAAGTGAACGAAGTTTACCAAATCAATTATGTTTCGCAGTTATTGTACTCTGTATACAGGGTCAAAACGCTAATCTGGATTTTCTTAATTATACATCAGATAATAATATTCTATTGATTGCAGAATAGTTAACTAAAATGTAGCATTTTTTTAAATTTACGAGTTTTTTGTTCTAAATGACGTAAGAATTGGAAACGAAACTTCCAGCCCCTTCAAATGTGCAATAGGTGTCCGACAGGGCTGTATATTATCGCCTAGGCTATTCAATATTAAAGGCGAAATCATTATGCGCAGAATATTGGCATGGAGGAATTTTCGATTTTTGATTAACAGAAGAAAGCCAAACGCTGGGATTAGAAATAAATCTAAACCAATCTAAAAATAATATGGGAAGACAGACAAATATCGCGAAACACAAAGATAAAACTTGTACAAACACTAATATTCGCAATATTCATGTATGGTGTAGAAAGCTGGACGATCAAATAAGCAGACAGGAAAAGAAATGACTTCTTTAAGCTCTGGTACTGGAGAAGACTACTGTGCATCCCTTGGACAGCACGGAGGATAAATGTATCAGTTATTCAAGAAATAGGCATAAAAGATCGACTGTCAACAATATGCCGACGACGAATTCTCCAATACTATGGGCATATAAACAGAAGACAAGGAGACAACACGGAAAAATTGATGATACAAGGAAAAATAGAAGGCCAGAGGACAAGGGGTCGCTCTCCCACCAGATGGGTAGACCAGGTAAAGAAAATTACGGGAAGACCCTTACAAACAACCATTAGAACACAGATCATCAACAACACAAATTAAATAATAATAATAATAAAATAGACTCGGGCAGGAACAGGTTGATTTCATCAATAGATATCTTGAAGCAATCGTCGAGTGGGGAACCAACAATCTAACCTAACCTAACCTAACCTAACCAAGTCCCTCCATCTCGATTTTGGGAGTCACGGTGTCCAATAATATGTCTTGGCATGACCATGTTGCTAACATCGCAAAGTCGGCAAGCCAGAGGCTAGGTTTTCTGTGGAAAGCTAGAAAGTTTTTTACTCCTGATCAACTGTTGACGACGTACAAGGCTCAAATCCGACCTCTACTGGAGTATTGCTCGCACATTTGGGGTTCAGCACCAAGGCATTCTCTTCGTCTTCTAGATTCCATTCAGAAAAGAGCCATTCGTTTGATAAACAGCTCAACTCTCACAGATACCCTTCACCCTCTAGAACATAGAAGAAGAGTTGCAGACCAGTCATTGCTCTACAGATATTTCCATGGCAGATGCTCCAGAGAAATAAAAACTCTTGTACCACCATTGGCCACATTCGGCCGAAGAACTCGGCACTCTGATCAGTCTCACCCATTTACTCTCAAGATTGACACTACAAGGACCAATCTTTATCAAGAATCCTTCTTTTACAGGGCTGCTACGGAATGGAATAAGCTTCCAAAATCAGTTTTTCCAGAGAACTATGACCTGCAACTTTTTAAAAAGCGTGTCCACAATCATTTCCTTTCTATAATCCCTTCCCCTTCCAATAGTCGCAGTGCGGGTGCCGTCCGCGGCCCACACGATAGGTCTACCCTTTTTGCGACTATTTTCATTAAAAAAAAAAAAAAAAAAAAAAAAAAAAAAAAAAAAAAAAAAAGTGGAATCACGACCTCTCAGCTTTAAGAGTACGACTGACAAAGAGAGAAAGCTCTACGCCTATGTAAAAACGGAAGCATTAGTCGGCCATATGCACCTTCCATTCCGGTCAGCACTTATCCCAGACTATGCTCCTTCCTGATGTTTTATTTTCAATGGGGTATTTATTATTCGATGATTTTAATTTGCAAAATATGAAATTTTAATTTATTTTTCATTTTATTTTTCCGATTTTGTCTCAATGCGATCCGTCAAGCACATTTTTTGCGATTAGACTACAACAGCCCAAGCGCACAAATCTAGTGTACTGTAAAATTAATACTAAATCTTGCTTTGCGAGTCTTATAAGACTGTTCGGTGAACAGACTCGCATTTAATCAACTTCTTATTAGATATTGATTAAGAAGGTTTTTTAAGCGACCGATGTTATTGGTCTCATTTAACGAATTATTTCTCCAACAATACATTATCCAAAAAGGCATTTTAACGATGGAGCTCGAACTATATAATTACCTGGATATAATATACGACATAATCATATAATAACCAACCAGTAAATTACAAGAACCGGAATTAACAGTATTAACACCCACTGCAAATTCGAGAAGAGATACGATGAAATCTCCGAATATTGCTGTTGAAGTAGCACGACATATACAGGGTCTGCCACGGCTACATTTAACTACTGGCCGTTTTACTCGACGTCGCGCTGGGTTTTTCGAAAGTTTTTGAACCCTGATAAAACATTCTGGATAGCCGGCGTTGGACATAATTGGGAATGTCAGTATCAAACTCAGCGACACCCAAGACTATAAATTCGACACTAATATCGGCCGTTTTTGATAGTATTTATATTTCATCCCTTTCCCAACACTCTCGTAGGGGTGATGGAGGTGGTTCACCTCTTCAGTACTTGCTGCCAGGTAGTAACCTGTTGATTTAAATACTTAGGGTCCACAATCACATCCGACAACGATATGAGTGAAGAAATCAGAGAACGCCTTAAGTCAGCCAACAGGTGCTTATACGCCCTAAAGGATATACTAGAGTCCAAATACGTGACTAGGAGAACGAAAATCAAAACGTACCAGATCATGTTAAGACCCGTGGTAATGCACGGCAGCGAAACCTGGACTCTTACGGTGCAAAATGAGGAACTCATTCGAAGATTCGAGAGAAAATTGCTGAGGAAAATTTTCGGACCCACCAAAAACCAGGATACGTGGAGCTACCGAATCAAAACAAATGCAGACTTAGAACAGAACTGATTAAAGGCACAAAGGTTAAGATGGACAGGGCATGTACGAAGACAGCCAGAGAATAAAATGGTCCGCTTAATATGGGACAGAGCACAATTTTGGTTAAAATTGTTTTAGAGTTATGCTGGTCATACACACACATACATATCCACATCCTCTTTTTGATACAGTGTGTCAATTTAAGTTGGCAGCAAATGGAAAACTTTGTTTATTATAAATTTTACGAAAAAAAGTTGATCTTCATAAACAATTCTGCATGGTGTAAAAGCTAACAAGCAACCATCAGATATCGAAATTTTTCAGTGATACAACGTTTGTCAAAAAATATGAAATTTACCAAACTGTTCATTTAGAATTTCAATTTCTAACAGATATCTCTTAGTGTAATAAAAATTTGACAATATTTACTTTTAATGACCTCTGAGTTTCAGGATTTTAATATTGCATAAAAATAACCGACACATGACAAAATAATTTATATTACAATTATCGACTTGAATAAAAGATCGGGCCAGGAACTAAGTGACTAAAATGTCAGGGTGGGTGGAGCAGCAACGAAATTGGTGACACTAAGATCGTGGTCCTCCACAAACACCCCTTCACAATAAAATCGGACAAGATTCCGAAAAAGACCCTAATAGGAAAAAACTATAAAACAAAAATACCAACCAGAGAAGAATGGTTAAAGAAAACACCATTGACCAGCCCAGGAGTGAAAAGATGGTACATTGACGGATCAGGGTACCAGGGACGCTACGGGGCAGGTGTGTTTGGAGTATCCTGCAACCACAGGTAAAGCATACCACTGTGGAAATACGCCTCGGTCTTCCAGGCTGAGGTCTATGCCATATTTAGGTACGCTACGCACCTGACAGAAAACAAAGTGACCAACAGTGAGATTGATATTGATATTCTCACTGACAGTCGCGCGGCCAATGGGGCCCTCGTGAGTTGCACCACATCTAGTTCTATTTCTTTTACTCTCGTGCAAAGGATCCCTGATGAAGTTTATGAATCCTGGCGAAAGTAATCAGGATAATCGGATATTTTGATGAATTATTGCATTGTCGTCGGTCTTTGACAATGTTTAAATTAAAAATTAAAGAAGGGCAAAATCGAGGCCAGCCAGTCCAAATAACTGTTGATTTTGCGTCAATGTAAGAAAAACAAAAAACACGTCGAATTTTAAATCAAGGGGGAGGTTTCAAAATGTTATTGTGGCACCCCTTTAACATCTCCGACTCCTTAAAAATGTCAAATAGCATCCCCTACCTTGTGATACATCAAATTAAAGCACAAGAAAAATGCAAATCAGCCATATAAACAACAAATTATTCTATCGATTTATGTTGCTGTTTTATTATTTCGCTCGAGGCAATGGTGCAGTTTTTGGGTGTTATCAAAAGAGCGGTTGATTTATAGCCGCGAGCAGTAATAGAGGCCAGCGATATATCTAGAAAGGTCGTTCACAAATCGGGTAAATTTCGACAAATATTGTTTAGATTTATTTAAGAATATCTTGAGGCCGTCGTTTTAGTTTTGAAGTTAAATTATAAAGTGATGTTGTTTTGAAAAGGATTGTTATAGAATGTATAAAGTTTTGTGAATATTTGTTAAAATTTATTGTACAGAAAAATTACAATGAATTGTTTAGTTTTTGTACTGACTGTTTATAAATTATCAAACCCAAGAATAGCGTAACAATATTTTGTAATCACTGAACATCCTTAAGGTTTTTTACACCCTACAGAACTTTTTATAAATAATAACTGAAGGACAGTTCAATGCAGAAATTCGAAAAAATAATTCAGCCGCTTTCTCTGTAGCTGTAAGAACTTTTACTTATTTGTGTAATCGCAACACTCCTTGATAAATTAATAACCGATTGCGTAAATTTAGTAGATGTAATACGAGGTAAGGTATTACGGCTTGATTTTCAATTATCTGGATATCCTGCGAATACTATGATACCTTAAAATTAAATTTAAATGCAACAAAAGCTTTGCAAACTACCGGACACGTTGACAAACAAGAGTTAATTAATTGAATACAAGGGCAGATGGTGTGATGATTTGATTAGTTAAACTGATTGAACTCAATAACGCACTTGAATAAGGTTGTTTGTACAGGAACCAAATAATACGATATTAAACATTGAAGAATTATTAAGTATTCAAGATCACTGTAAAGTTCCACCCCCACTATTAAATTTTTTTAATAGAGTTCTGAGTTCTGTTTCAATAGTTCTAGAGTTTCTGATAGGTACTAGGAATAGTTCTGACCTTAAAAGGGTAAAAAAATCAATTTTTCAAAATGGGGGGGCTAACTTCACGCTCCTCCCCACTTTTAGTGAAATTTTTTTCGGAGATTTAGCATAGTTCTAGATTTCCTTACGCTTTTCGAAAGTAATAATAATTGAAAAGAAAAACCCGTCCCCCACTGTTTCAAAAATCAATTTATCTTCCGGCTATTTTGTTTGCTTCAAAGAGTTCTACAAAAAAGAAATTTCGAAAAATTCAAAATTCAAAATCCAATAAATCACAGCATGAAAAATGTAATATAATGGGAAATTTTTCAGCACAGGTTCCAGGAGTTTTAATGAGAGTTCTGTTCCTTTCTCAAAGAGTTCTACCAAAAAGTCCTGCAACATTTTTCGATGAATTCAAAATCCAAAATTCTATACATACATACATACATAAAGTCACGCCTTTTTCCCATAGGGGTAGGCAGAGACCACTTTCTTCCACTTGCTACGGTTCGTAAACACATCTTTTGCTTCCTCTACTTTCATCAGTGCTCTCATACATGCTCTTCGGTTGTTGGTACTCTTGACCTGGCCTTTCTTCAAAACAATGTTGATCTTATCGAGATATGTTCTCCGAGGTCGACCTCTACCGACTTATTCATTCACACTCGCCTTATAAATTTGTTTCGTCAATCTTCCTTCATCCATCCTTTCTACGTGTCCAAATTATCTAAGCATTCCTTTATCTATCTTTGTAACCACATCTTCTTTTACACCACAGCGTTTTCTTATCTCACTATTCTTAACTTTATCCAACCGAGTCACTCCGGCTATACTTCTCAGACTACTCATCTCCGCAGCATTAATCCTATTTTCATGCTTCTTCTGCCAAACCCAACATTCACTACCATACGTAAGTGTAGGAACCAACACACCTCTATGCACAGCCATATATAAAAAATATAAATAATGTACAAATATTAAGTTAGTTTGAGATCGAAAACTATCTATCTTTTGGAGAGTGCCATATTTTTAGGTTGGGATAACAGTACAATTTATAAATGCAGTACTTGAGTGTAAACGACCGTTTCTAAAGTGAAGTTAATTCCTATTTAGATATTAAGGATGTTTAATGGTACTTTTAGTCGTGCTGGTCGACTGGCTCGAATCCAAATCGTCAATTGCATTGAAACTACCTATATTCCGCAAATGTTTTTTCAAATCTACACTGTTAAATTTCGCAAATATCTGTACACAATTTTGTAACCATTGAACATCTTTAAGCACGTTTTCGTCATTTTAAATAGTACTATTTATTACTTTCATACCCGATACAATTAGTATCATCTTAGGCCATATTTTACGAAGTTCTATTTAAGAGGCGCACTCTCTGGCCAATTTTTTTATAGGTTGTTCGGACCTACAAGAATATATATAGTCCATGTTTTTTCGGCCATTGCCGGGGGGTATATTTTAGCAATAAAAAATTATTGAAAATTAAAAAATGGATATTTTTGAGATATTTTTTTGGGAACGCGTCTTATCGAAAAAAGTTTCCAATAAATGTGTTCATCATAACGTCCTCTATAAAAAAAGGTCCTGAAAAAAATAGTGCTAACATTGTTAAAAAGAGTGTTGAAAATAGATACTGTTTTTCGGCGACTTTAGATTTTTGTTACAAACAATAATTAGCAATTCCGATAACGCTTCAACGCGTTATACCGTTCCAAAATAACGACCCATATCCCTACTTATATCGCACGCACACGATATTATTACCAACAAATTAAACGGAATAGGATCCTTCCTACACGTCGATCGAAATTGTGATGGCATAATTGCTCGTAAAGGGAATAATTTTATAGAATCGCATGATCGGAAGCGTAGGGATTGCCGAGGAACTCGAATTTCGCAAAAATCTTTATATTATTACAACAATAAAAATTTGAACAAACGTAAATCCCTTCGTATCTCGAGCAATTGCAATTTTTTTTTAAATTGTTCCTTTTCCAAAAACGCGTTGGATGGTCCAAGAATTTTTCAGTTATCTTTGCAACTTTGGTCGGAATTGTTTATTGTTTATAAGCTAAAATCCAAGATCGCCGAAAAACAGTATCTATTTTTTTTCAAATCGCTTGTGCATGATGATACGAGGCTACTTGATTTTTTTTCACCTTGTGAGCCTTCGCCGGGAAATTCTATGAAGGGCAAAGAACTATATCTCGCAGATCGATAAATCTTGCACGATTCTCTTGGGGTTTGGCTCATGTACATAATTTACGAGTTTCAAACCAATATGTTGTGATAAACACCCGATTGCGGTTGCAAAAACGAAATTTAGAATGTTCATTTTCATTTGCCATTAACCGCTTAATTAACTTTTTTTTCAGGACCTTTTTTACAGAGGACGTTATGATGAACACATTTTATTGGATTCTTTTTAAGTTAGAACGCGTTCCAAAAAAATTACCTCAAAAATATCAATTTTTTAATGTTCAATAATTTTTTATTGCTAAAATATGCCCCGGCAATGGGAAATAAGTATGGAATAAGCCTTAATACCAATAAAACGAAATTTATGGTAATTACCAAGAATAAAGAATAGTATGGACGCCAACGAAATTATAAGACTGTATGCGAACGATGTGGCATTGAAAAGAGACCACAGCAAAGAGATTAAACAACGAATAGAAAAAGCAAGAACAATTTTTCTAAAAATGAAAGATGTGCTCTCAAGCAATACTTTAAGTTTACATCTGCGCATGAGAATAGTTAGATGCTATGTATTCTCAGTATTACTGTACGGCGTAGAAGCATGGACACTCTCGGAAGCTGCTAGCAAGAAAATTGAAGCATTTGAAATGTGGGTGTTCAGGCGAATCCTTAAAATTAGCTGGACACACCATGTCACAAATAATGAAGTTTTAAGAAGAATGTGAGTAGACAGAGAACTCATGAAGACAATTAAAGTAAGAAAACTTACCTATCTGAAACACATCATGCGAAATGAGAAATTTGCATTACTCCAACTCATTATCCAGGGTAAGGTGAACAGTAGGAGAGGACCAGGGAGGCGAAGAGTATCATGGTTAAAAAACCTACGACAGTGGTACGGAAAAACGTCTAAAGTAAGAAAACTTACATATCTGAAACACATCATGCGAAATGAGAAATATGCATTACTCCAACTCATTATCCAGGGTAAGGTGAACAGTAGGAGAGGACCAGGGAGGCGAAGAGTATCATGGTTAAAAAACCTACGACAGTGGTACGGCAAAACGTCTAAAGTAAGAAAACTTACATATCTGGGACACATCATGCGAAATGAGAAATATGCATTACTCCAACTCATTATCCAGGGTAAGAAAATTGAAGCATTTGAAATGTGGGTGTTCAGGCGAATCCTTAAAATTAGCTGGACAGACCATGTGACAAATAATGAAGTTTTAAGAAGAATGTGAGTAGACAGAGAACTTATGAAGACAATTAAAGTAAGAAAACTTACATATCTGGGACACATCATGCGAAATGAGAAATATGCATTACTCCAACTCATTATCCAGGGTAAGGTGAACAGTAGGAGAGGACCAGGGAGGCGAAGAGTATCATGGTTAAAAAACCTACGACAGTGGTACGGCAAAACGTCTAAAGTAAGAAAACTTACATATCTGGGACACATCATGCGAAATGAGAAATATGCATTACTCCAACTCATTATCCAGGGTAAGGTGAACAGTAGGAGAGGACCAGGGAGGCGAAGAGTATCATGGTTAAAAAACCTACGACAGTGGTACGGCAAAACGTCTAAAGTAAGAAAACTTACATATCTGGGACACATCATCATCATCATCACTCAGCTATAGTAGTCCACTGCTGAACATAAGCCTCTCGTTTATTTTGCCACTCTGCTCTATCTTGAGCCATTTGTATCCAATTACCACAGATTCTTTTGATGTCATCGGTCCATCGTGTGGGGGGGCGCCCTCTACTACGATAAGCTTCGTGCCTCGGACGCCACTCCAATAGTTTTTTAGACCATCTTCCGTCAGTTCTTCTAGCTACGTGGCCAGCCCAGTTCCACTTTAAAGTTGTTATTTTTTCGATTACATCTATAACACCTGTTCTTTGGCGAATAATCTCATTTGGTATTCGGTCTCTGAGGGAGATACCCAGAATAGCCCTCTCCATCGCCCGTTGGGTGACATGCAGTTTCTTTGCTGACTTTTTTGTAAGCGTCAATGTTTCGGCTCCGTATGTCATCACTGGTAATATGCACTGATTGTATACTTTTCGTTTTAGACTGATGGGAATATCCGACTTGAAAACATACTTTAATCTTCCAAAGGATGCCCACCCCAAGCCTACTCTCCGGAGAAGTTCGCACGTCTGGTTGTCCCGTCCTATTCGGATCTCATGACCCAAATATTTGTAGGCGGTGACCTGTTCAATAGATTTGCTTCCAATAGTTATGTTTTTACTGGGGACTAGGTTTGTCATGACTTGCGTCTTTGCAAAGTTAATTCTTAGGCCAACTTCCCTTGAAGCATTGTATAATTTTTCCAACATCATGGACGCTTGATCTATACGGTCGGTGATAAGGACGATATCGTCTGCAAATCTTAAGTTATTTAATCTTTCACCGTCTATATTTAGGCCCATTTCCCCCCAGTCGATTTTCTTACAGACATATTCGAGCAGTGTGGTGAACAGCTTTGGAGAGAGGGTATCTCCTTGACGTACACCTTGTTCTATTCGGAATGTTCTTGTGTTTTTATGTAATCATACACACGCCGTTGCTTTCTCGTATATACCCTTAATCAGTGCAATGTACCTGTAATCAATTCTGCATTCTGTTAATGATTTGAGCATATGTTGTTGGCTGATTGAGTCAAAAGCTTTTTCATAGTCTACGAAAACAAGGATGAGAGGTTTATTATATTCTGTTGATTTTTCTATAAGGGTCTTGATTGTATGTAAATGGTCATTTGTACCGTACCCTGCTCGAAATCCTGCCTGTTCTTTCGGCTGGTAAAAATCTAATTTTGGAGTTAGGCGTTTAGCACACATCATGCGAAATGAGAAATATGCATTACTCCAACTCATTATCCAGGGTAAGAAAATTGAAGCATTTGAAATGTGGGTGTTCAGGCGAATCCTTAAAATTAGCTGGACAGACCATGTGACAAATAATGAAGTTTTAAGAAGAATGTGAGTAGACAGAGAACTCATGAAGACAATTAAAGTAAGAAAACTTACATATCTGGGACACATCATGCGAAATGAGAAATATGCATTACTCCAACTCATTATCCAGGGTAAGGTGAACAGTAGGAGAGGACCAGGGAGGCGAAGAGTATCATGGTTAAAAAACCTACGACAGTGGTACGGCAAAACGTCTAGTGAACTCTTCCGAGCGGCCGTTAACAAGGTCTCGATTGCTATGATGATAGCCAACGTTCGCTGAGCGGATACGGCACAACGAAGAAGAAGAATGGCCGAAAACTCGGGACTATATTCTTGTAGGTCCAAACAACCTATAAAAAATTGGCCAGATGGTGCGCCTCTTGAATAGGTCTTATGCGCTAAGGTGACTGACTAAATAATAATTCGCGAGCCAAGCCTTCGCATGTAAATGCTCGATAATGAGCAATCGCGGCTAAAAGGAGAGAGAAATACTTCTATGCAGCTTTTTCTTTTTATTCTTCGTCTATTATATCTATGCTAATACTCCATTTTCTTTATATTGTTTACAACAGTAGCCCTAATTTCGGATGCACGCATGTTCAGCATCCTTTTCGAGATACGACTATTAGCTATTGTTTTTGCAGGGACGGCAGACAAAAGATGCGTGGTACACAGAGGCAAAGGGGTAGGCGGAACGTCTTTAATCCATCAGAACATTTACAGCCGAGGCAACAGCATCGACTACGACAATTGGGCGAGCATGTTGAACGATTCCAGCTGGAGATACGAGAACGTGTTGGAGTACTTTAAAAAATCCGAAGATTTTCACAGAAACAATCCCGACGCTCCAGTAGATTGGCAATACCACGGCAAGAAGGGTTATCTCTACACCAATTTTCACTTACCGCCTTCGAATTTGACCGAGATATTTTTGCAAGCCAACCGAGAGCTCGGTAAAAACATCACTGATTACAACGGAAAGGAAGAGCTGGGAGCGACGATTCTGCAACTGAACATTAAAAAAGGAATGCGATACGATCAAGCATCGGCGTTCGTGAAGCCGGTTAGCTGCAGGAACAATTTGGAAGTATCTGTGGGAAGTTACGTCATTAAAATAGAAATCGACGAGACCAAACGAGCTAGGAGCGTTTTATTTACCAAAAACAAAACGCTGTACAGAGTCCACGCGACAAAAGAGATCATTCTATCTGCGGGTACGATATCATCGCCGCAATTACTCATGTTATCGGGTATAGGCCCGAAAAACCATCTCGCTGCATTGAAAATACCGATCGTTGAGGACTTGCCGACCGGTAACAATCTAAGAGATCACATTTTTTGCGGCGTGCAATTTTCAACGAACGTATCTACGCACACAGAAACTCTCACGCGACAAATCGAAGAATACCTGAAAGGTTACGGCGATTTGTCGGCCGGAAATCCCCACGACGCCGCCGGATGGTATAAGACAAAGTTTGAAAAAACGGCTAATTATCCCGATTTGGAAATTCTCCCGGCGGCAGCCTCGCCAGCGGTGTTTGCAAAAATATTCCTTAATTGGAGCAACGAAACGTGGAACACTTTGTTTAATATCAGCGCTCCGAATATATTAACGTTGACGTCGGTGTTGCTGCACGTCAAATCCTCGGGAAGCGTCAGATTGCGCAGCAACGATCCCTTCGCTTATCCCGATATAGATTTTAACGCGCTAAACGACACCGACGATACGGACATCAAGACGCTCTACGAGGGCATCCAGACAGTTTTGAACATCAGCAGGACAGCGGCGTTTCGTCGTATCGGCGCCAAGCTCGAAGTGAGACCGTTGCCGGCTTGTTCGCAGCACCGGTTTCTGTCGGACGATTTCTGGTATTGTTTCATAAGGCAAACGGCGATTCCTGCCTTCCATCCGGTGGGAACGTGCGCGACGGGGGCGGTCGTCGATGGTAATTTAACTGTTTTTGGAGTAAGAGGTCTAATGGTTGCGGATGCTAGCGTACTACCGTTTACGTTTTCGGGACATCCGCACGCCATTTGCACCATGATAGGAGAAAAGGTGTCGGACGGCATTAAAAATAAATACATTACCGATATAATGACGAATGCACCGTAATTTAGATAAAATACGTGTAGCTATTATTTTTAGCCTATCCTTTTTATACGTGTTATCACCTATTATATTTAGCTTAGTTTTTTTATACATGTATGACCTATTATTTTTAGCTTAGTTTTTTTGTACGTGTTATCACCTATCATCTAGCTTAGTTTTTTAATACGTTTTATCACGTATTATTTCTAGTTTAGTTTTTTATACGTGTATCATCTATTATTTCTAGCTTTTTTTTTAAACGTCTATCATTTATTATTTCTAGCTTAGTTTTTTTTATACGTGTATCATCTATAATTTCTAGCTTAATTTTTTATACGTGTATTATCTATTATTTCTTGCTTAGTTTTTTTTACGTGTATCATCTATTATTTTTAGCTTATTTTTTTATACGTGTATCATCTATTATTTCTAGCTTAGTTTTTTATACGTGTATCATCTATTATTTTAAGCTTAGTTTTTTTTATACGTGTATCATCTATTAATACTAGCTAAATTTTTTTATACGTGTATCATCTATTATTTCTAGCTTATTTTTTATACGTCTATCATCTATTATTACTAGTTTAGTTTTTTATACGTGTATCATCTATTATTTCTAGCTTTTTTTTTTAAACGTCTACCATTTATTATTTCTAGCTTAGTTTTTTTTATACGTGTATCATCTATAATTTCTAGCTTAATTTTTTATACGTGTATCATCTATCATTTCTAGCTTAGTTTTTTTATACGTGTATCATCTATTATTTCTAGCCTAGTTTTTTTATACGTGTATCATCCATTATTTCTAGCTTAGTTTTTTTGTACGTGTTATCACCTATCATTCCTAGCTTAGTTTTTTTATACGTGTTTCATCTATTATTTCTAGCTTAGTTTTTTATACGTGTATTATCTATTATTTCTTGCTTATTTTTTTATACGTCCATCATCTAGTACTTCTAGCTTAGTTTTTTTTATACGTGTATCATCTATAATTTCTAGCTTAATTTTTTATACGAGTATCATCTATTATTTCTAGCTTAGTGTTTTTATACGTGTATCATCTATTATTTCTAGCTTAGTTTTTTTGTACGTGTTATCACCTATTATTCCAAGCTTAATTTTTTTATACGTGTATCATCCATTATTTCTAGATTAGTTTTTTTGTACGTGTTATCACCTATCATTCCTAGCTTAGTTTTTTTATACGTGTTTCATCTATTATTTTTAGCTAAGTTTTTTATACGTGTATCATCTATTATTTCTAGCTTAGTTTTTTTATACGTGTATCATCTATTATTTCTAGCTTAGCTTTTTTATACGTGTATCATCTATTATTTCTAGCTTAGTTTTTTTATACGTGTATCATCTATTATTTCTAGCTTAGTTTTTTTGTACGTGTTATCACCTATCATTCCTAGCTTAGTTCTTTTATACGTGTTTCATCTATTATTTCTAGCTTTTTTTTATACGTCTATCATCTATTATTTCTAGCCTAGTTTTTTTTATACGTGTAACATCTATTATTTCTAGCTTAGTTTTTTTATACGTGTATCATCTTTTATTTCTAGCTTTTTTTTATAAGTGTATTATCTATTATTTCTAGCTAAGTTTATTTAAACATGTATCATCTATTATTTCTAGCCTAGTTTTTTTATACGTGTATTTTATATTATTTCCAACCTAATTTTTTTTATACGTGTACTATCTATTATTTCTAGCTTTTTTTTATAAGTGTATTATCTATTATTTCTAGCTAAGTTTATTTAAACATGTATCATCTATTATTTCTAGCCTAGTTTTTTTATACGTGTATTTTATATTATTTCCAACCTAATTTTTTTTATACGTGTACTATCTATTATTTCTAGCTTAGTTTATTTATCCGTGTATCATCTATTATTTCTAGCATATTTTTTTATACGTGTATCATCTATTATTTCTAGCTTAGTTTTTTATACGTGTATCATCTATTATTTCTAGGTTAGTTTTTTATACGTGTATTATCTATTATTTCTTGCTTATTTTTTTATACGTATCATCTATTACTTCTAGCTTAGTTTTCTTTATACGTGTATCATCTATAATTTCTAGCTTAATTTTTTATACGTGTATCATCTATTATTTCTAGCTTAGTTTTTTATACGTGTATTATCTATTATTTCTTGCTTATTTTTTTATACGTCCATCATCTAGTACTTCTAGCTTAGTTTTTTGTATACGTGTATCATCTATAATTTCTAGCTTAATTTTTTATACGAGTATCATCTATCATTTCTAGCTTAGTTTTTTTATAAGTGTATCATCTATTATTTCTAGCTAAGTTTTTTATACGTATTATCTATTATTTCTTGCTTATTTTTTTATACTTCTATCATCTATTATTTCTAGTTTAGTTTTTTTATACGTGTATTATCTATTATTTCTAGCTTAGTTTTTTTATACGTGTATCATCTATTATTTTTAGCTTATTTTTTTATACGTGTATCATCTATTATTTCTAGCTTAGTTTTTTATACGTGTATTATCTATTATTTCTTGCTTTTTTTTTATACGTCTATCATCTATTACTACTAGCTTAGTTTTTTTTATACGTGTATCATCTATTATTTCTAGCTTATTTTTTTATACGTGTATCATCTATTATTTTTAGCTTAATTTTTTTATACGTGTATCACTTATTTTTGAAAGTTTTATGACTAATAAATGTATTTGCTTTAATGACAATAAAATATCAAATTTAACTTTGTTTTTTTTATTTGACATATGGTCACAGAGTTCCCAAGTTTTTAAATGCTAAGAATTAGTCTTTAAACAACAAGTTTAAAGATAAGTTACCAATGAAAGGCACACTTGTATTATCCCTATTTCAGCACAACAGCAGCGCCACTTCCGGGTGTATATTTTAAATAAAATTGCTATTTAATAAAAAAACTTGAATTTAGGTATAGGGAAGCTATATATAGGTTGAAAGATAATTTAAATGGCTATCAGTTTACACTATTAAAGACAAGAGTTTGCCATTTAGGTAAAGATTGTTATACCATCCCGCATGTAAGTCAAATTTAATTGGAGTAATGTAACACCCTATATGTTGTAATGGGAATATTAGTATTTTATTCGCTGGCTTAACGTCTTGGCTACATATGGCCAGATGTATGTGGCTGTGTTGTACATATTCATGGTATACTGGAGTTTTTTATTCACGCTTTACAAATCAAAAAATCATTTAATATTACAAAAACGAAAAGAGATAGATACAGGAAACACATCAGAAACTTCATTTAATTTTACCTTTAGAATAAAACATAAAATACCTTTAAAGATTCAAAAGTTAACATTAATGTGTATGACAAAAATAATTTATCAACCAAATTATTTATTGTTTGGTAATTTTAAAATCCCGTAGAATTTTGGATTTTGATTTTATCGAAAAATGTTGTGGGACTTTTTGGTAGACCTCTTTGGGGAAGGAACAGAACTTTAAGTCCTGTAGAATTTTGGATTTTAAGTTGATTGAAAAATGTTGTAGGACTTTTTGGTAGAACTTTTTGGGAAAGGAACAGAACTCTCATCAGAACTCCCGGAACTTGTGATGAAAAATTTCCTATTATATTACATTTTTCAAAATGCTGTGATTTTTTGGATTTTGAATTTTTCGAAATTTCTTTTTTGTAGAACTCTAGAACTCTTTGAAGCAAACAAAATGGCCGAAAGAAAAATTGATTTTTGAAAGTGGGGAGACGGGTTTTTTTCGAATTTTTTTTTTGGGTTAAATTCGCCGAAACTGTTATCGAAAATCATCAGGAACATACAATGCTAAATCTACCCAGAACACCGAAAAAAAATTCACTTTTTCAATGGGGGGAGGAGCGTGAAGTTAGCCACCCATTTCAGTCCAGTTTTTAAATGCTTTTTTAACACAAATTGATGCATTTTTTAACGGCTTCTTGCACTGATAAATTATTTGATCTAAAATTTTGTCGGGGGGAGAACCATTAGAGTCATTAAGACACGCTATGGTGTCCATAACATCTGCTAAAAACGACACCTCTCCTTGGACCATTTTAATGCAGAAAAAGCAGAACTTAATCAATAAACTAATGAAAAGCACTTAAATTTTGAATTTAGCTACTAAATTAATTTGTCAAAATGACATAAAAAATGTACTTGAATTTGTCAGTTTGTTGAATAAGGTTGCCAAGTTACCAGTCAAGAAAAGTCGCATTTTATATTGCTCCAGTGAAATACATCCGTCTTACGAATTTTCGATCAGGCCACGTGTCCTGACGCGAGTTTAACATTTTTTACTCATTACAAAAAAAGTTCACAGCGTGCCATAAGAAGTTATCACTTCAAAAATTCGAATTTTTAATAGTGGGGGTGGAACTTTACAGGGATGATTTTGACAGGCCAATCAGAGTCAAAAGTCAAGTTTGGTATTATCGATAAACCGAACTCGACTAGAGCTCCTGATTGGTTTATTTGATAAGTGCGTGAAATAGTCATTTTTAATACTTTCTCAAACCTAGTTTTAAGGTCTATGTTAATGAGAATCTCGTGAACCGTTATTTACATCTTTAGTTTTCGCTGCCTTGAACATCCCTTGCAGTTCGGAGTCGACCCAAAGTGGTCGATATAGACCACTTCGGCAATAACGGGTTTAAACTAATCAGAAAAGTAATTTTGCCAGAGTGAAAATGCTATCTTCAGAACGTGCAATTCTGGTCTCGAAAATCGTTGAACACGCACTGTTTGTTCTTTGTATTTGGGTACGAATTGTTGTGCATTTTGTAAATACGATTTTCTACTAATAGCTTGAAAGAAACATTATATTCAAATCGCAAACGTTTCCAGTTTACAGCACTATTTTTATATTACTGCATATTCAGCAATTGCAAACTTTCTATTGCGCAGTTAAGGGGCCATCCACAAATCGCGTAACTAACTCTACATGGAGGGAGGGATATGCTCTCATGTTATATGCTGTTACGTGGGGGAAGAGGCGCACCGTCCCAATGTCACGTAACGAAAAGTGATGCAGATAAATTAATTGTTAATACAGCAATTAATTTGAAAAAAAAATGTTGTTAGCTTCAGAAAATATTGACGTTTTGGTTATATTAACGGCATTGGTGGATGAGAATAGTGAAATATACATGGTGGCCAACCGAAAAAACGAAACAGATCCATTTGCAGAAAAACGCTCAGACCCGTCGATTTTTAAATAAAGTGGGACGCCCTTTTCCGGTATATTTGACTACACTACTTTCAACCCCAAGCGAGGGTAAGAATTACCCCAAAATTTTTAAATGTCATTGGCACGTTCAAACTGATGACCACCCGCTTGCATACAATAATAAAGATTTTGTTTAAAACGTTTACGCACATTCCGAAGAATTTCCGGAGTAATTCGACGGCACTCAACAACGATTCTTTGAGGCAAATCTTCCAACGACGCTGGTTGTTTATTGTATTTGAAAATAATCCACAGTATGGCGAAGATCATTTTTATTTTTAACAGGAATGTGCTCCCCCACATTAAACGGCGATTGTTCGTCAGAATTTAGACCAACGTTTTTTACGGCATTGGATTGGAAGAAGAGGAAACATTGAACGGCCTCCACGATCGCCAGATTTATCGCCCCTCGATTTCTTTTTGTGGGGACATCTGAAATGGTAAAATCTATAAAACACAATCAGCGTCGTTGGAAGATTTGCGTCAAAGAATCGTTGACGAGTGCCGTCGAATTACTCCGGAAATTATTCGGAATGTGCATGAACGTTTTGAACAAAATCTTTATTATTGTATGGAAGCAGGCGGTCATCGGTTTGAACATTTAATCAATTAAGTAGCAAGTAAGCAACCAAATAGACTAATAATAGACTCAAAAATTGTCGGGGAATGTGCCGGAAACCTACGAACCTTGGCTAACCATAACAAGGTTACCTTGTCGTGGGTGCCAGGGCATAAAGGTATTTATGGTAACGAAGAAGCCGACAAAAGCTATGCGGGGCTCTGGAACACCATTTATTGGGCCAAAACCAATAATAGGGATACCCAAGGCCAGCGTTAAAGCAGCGATCAATGGCTGGATTCACTCTCAGCATCAGCTTAAGTTGGCACGGACAAAGAAAGCTAAGCAAATTAATGCTGAAAGAACCCTCACCTAAGCAGGCAGGAAAGCTGCTCTCGCTTAGTAAGGAAAAACAGTTGTAGGACTTTGTACCGGACTCTGGTCTTTGAAGAAACATCTGCACAATATAGGCGTGTTTGACACAGAACCGATATGCAGATTATGTAATAAGGAGGAGGAAACAGCCACTCATATTATCTTCGAATGTGAAGCCACCGCCCAATGGAGGCACTACCTGGGTTGTATACAAGACCAAAGGAGTGATCCACCTGAGGCAATAGCAGTACACGAGCTTCTACTCCTTAACAGGAGAATTGAAGAAATGGGACTAAACTAAGTAGCTGGAAAGGTACAACAAAATGCAGACAATGCTGAAGTGCCTAGGGAAAAATTAGACCTCTTCCACAACTCCTATTTACTCATTCATTCATTCATTAAAGCAACTAAAATAATTGGAATTTTAACATGTAATTTTTTTTTAAAGTATTGGAAAGAAATGTAAAATTTAAAGACAATTGTAAAGAGAATTGTCAGAGCTTTCAAAAGACATCTTATTCGACCCCCAATGCCATTTAAAAATGTTGGCGTAATTCTTACCCTCGCTTGGGGTTGAAAGTAGTGTAGTCAAAAATACCGGAAAAGAGTGTCTCCCTTTAATCAATAGTCGACGGATCTGAGCGTTATTCTAAAATGTTGACTAGGTTCCTGCAAATGGCTCTGTTTCGTTTTCGGTTGGCCACCCTTTATTTTCTAAACCAGTCTCGAGGCAAAGTCCAATAAAAAATATTTTCTTCAGAAAGTTTGAAATAATCGCTACCGAAATGTAAAGAACATATTCTTTTTTACACTATACCACGGGTTGTGATATTACATCTGCCTTTTTTAATATTGACGGGGTGGGTCTACAAAATATTTACATAGCGTTACATGAGGAGACGGATGATTAAAAAAATATATAAAAATCGCGTTACGTGGTTTATTGATGGCCCCTAATGCGTTGAATGGTTTTTGTAATTCAGGCTTAAAACCAGCTTCACATGCTTTCAATAAAATTACAGAAAGTACGCTTGATTAAACTTTTTTCTGCAGATATTATTTCGAAATTTTTTAAAAAGAACAGCCTAATTTCTTGCTTGATATATAATTTTTTTTGTGACGGTACAGAAAACCGCTTTGACCCACATTCTAATTCAGGAAGTTTAGCGAAGTTTACATCGGTTCAAAAGCACTCCGTCCTCGTCAATTTATCATGATAAAAGGTACCGAATTTAATGGCCGAAAAAGTTTTAAAAAGAACATAAATTTAAAAGTCGTAGTAGCTCTTTAGTCCGTCGTTTGACTGAAATTTCGCTTGTCACGATAAAATTGTTGGTTAAGTTCGGCCTCCGTTAGCAGTTTTTAGTCGCACGATTTATAAGTCGCAAAAATATAACTCATTTGGCATTTGGTGGTATAAAACAAACTCCTGGACAAAATAAACCCGAAAACGATGCACTAACGACCGAGATGAACGTTTTATTATACAATACGCTTTAAGAAACAGGACTGTCAATAGTTCTGTAATCAGAAACGTACTCGAAGCTGTCCAATAACACAATTTCATCTAAAACAGTTAAAAGATTGTTAATAAAGCTTGACTAAACAGTAGGCCACTGCACCCTTGCTTTTACGAGAGAGGAGAGTTTGTTGTAAGTTACGTTTTGATCAAAATCATCAAAATTGGTCTGTGGATAATTGAAAAAAAAAATATTTACAGATAAAAGCAAAAACATCCATATGGTCAGAAACGAGTCTGGCGAAGACCAGGAGAAAACTTTGCTCCTTGTAATATATCTGCAAGGGTTTCATTCAGCGTTGGCTCTGTTATGTTCTGGGGTGATATATGTTTAGAATTAGTTTTTAACCGTACGAGATCCACGAATGCTAATTACTCTCTTAATAATATTGTAATAAAACATGTAATGCCTTTTTTGGACCCAAATTTCCCGTTTATGCAAGACAACGCTCGACCTCACATAGCTGGGGAGGTACTCGATTATCTTATTCATGTTGATATATCAGTTATGCAGTGGCCATCAAAAAGCCCGGATCTGAATCCGATTGTGCATTTAGGGGATCAACTTAATGTTAAACGTCAAATACCTGCACCTAGAAACCTGATAGATCCTTTGCCACGTCTTTTTCGTTCTCTATTGAGTACTCTGCCAGCGGTCTCCCTACTGGCAAATTATGCCCGAGCTCAGCCGTAGAGGGTAGAAGAAAAAAAGAAAATAAAAGTGAGCCGCGCCACCGACTTAGACGGTTCAAGCCGGAAACCCCTAGGTCTTATAGGCACTAGCAGAGCCACACGATAAACAACTAAGATTATGGTGAACCAAATAAATAAAATTATAGCAAAAATATATTGGATACTTTACTCACACAATAAATTAAAATACACAGCTCAATAACAAAATTATAACAAATATCATCAAAATTAACAGCCAACAATAAATCAAAAATCCAAAGTTTACGATTCCATAAAATAATTAAAACAAAGGTAAGAATAACAAACCTTATCAGGTTACCAAAAAAAACGTATACAAGTCAACTTTTTAACAATACTTCATCAACGTTCACGTACGGCTGCTAATTTACTCACGTTTTTACCGTTTACATAAAGATTTACACTGTTAAAACAATCGAGCTTATTTAAAAATATTTTTACAGTGGTTGTCCTTTAAAATATCAAAATTGTAGGATATTTACAAATAAGTATGAAGAAAATATATTTACTTGGACACAAAGAACTATTGAGAATATTACTTTAATCAAAGTTCAGCCTTGGCATATTATCCAATGCAATAAATAGTTTTCAACAGTGTACCATATTAATAAATTAAAACAAAACTTAATCGTAGTGTCAAAAACAAATCACGTCGTTTAAATATTCGAAAATAAATCACTTGTAACCTTTGGGTATACGAATTCACTACTCCTGTGGCCGGTTTGAATTATGGAACAGCACCTGCTAATTAACAATGGCTTCCCTCCAATAGATCCCGCATGCGGCTATTTTAACTCGACACCAAAATCCAAAATATCAACAACAAAGGTAAGATAGAATGGTCAAGTTAAAAATTAAATGGTTTTTCTTCAAAATCCAATTAAGATGGCCCAAATACAGCCAGATATGAAAGAAAAAACCGTAGAGGTTCTGCTCACGTGTTAATATCAAATCGTTCCAAAAACTCTCACCATCGCCCGACTTCGACGACTGACACCAAGCGACTGACACTAAACTACTGACTCCCAGGCCGGATATCAAAAATGAAACGGAACACGCGTCAACCAACAATCTTCACAAATCTATGTTCCAAACTCATAATCGCACTCGTCCGTGTTGATAGCCAGCCCATCCACACAGAAATGCAAACCAAACAATAATATAGCTGACAACACACGACAATCGAGGCCAAAAATTAAGGCAAAATCTAATAACAAAAACCCCCACTCCATCTCCATCAATTAACAAAAATGTCACAGCCATTAATAATCGAATTCTATCACTACTAGGTATGCAACACTATTTACAACGAATGATATATTTAAATTACAACAAAATACGGTAAGCGAAACTATTTACGAGTACCTAAGGAATACGAAACTATCAGAGACACAATTAATAATGGAACTGTAGAAGGAAAAAAATAGGCACGTGACACCTTAAAATGCAGATTTCACATCACGAAAACAAATTCCCTAAGATTTCATCTAAAATTCAATTAGAAGCATGCCTAGACGCATAAATGCTGTGATCCGAAGTAGAGGGGGCAACACACGCTACTAGTGTCGCACTTACACAATTAATTTCGCTACAAGTGTCGCAATTACACAATTAATTTGACGTCATTAGTGTCCTATTTGCACAATAATTTATTTTTTTTAACATTACAACTTTGTTATTATGTCTTTAAAACAATTTTAATTCCAATAGATTTTAATTAATATTTTTATTTAACAAAACTAAATCTCGATTTTTTTTTTGATATTAAATAAAGTAAGGGATGCTAATTTCAATCCCTTATAATGTAAAAGAAATACTGGTGGTTAACCCTTTGCGAGTGCACGGAAATTACAAAATTTCAAGGTTCTATCTATACTTAAATTCGAGAAAAAAATTAAAGTTAATTTTACTCACCACCTTCCAGTGGTGATATCTAGGAAGGGGTTGGTCTGAGGAAATTTTGCTATAGAAAAGATCCATTGTAATTTCATACAGGAGGTAATGTAAAATTTAAAGACTATCTTATTGAGTATTGTCAGAGCTTTCAAAAGACATCCTATTAGGTAGGTAGCCCAACAAAAATTTAAATTTATGCACTTCGGTGTTGTGGACACCTGTGACGGTAGCGGGCGAAATTATCCGACTTGGATTCCGAAAGTACCTTATTTAGGTGTGGATTTGGTGCCGAGTTCATTATTTCGTGCTCGCTTTTTAGAGGTAGGGGACGATTTTGAAAATTGGTAACGTGAAAAAACGTAAAAACTGAAGGTACCCAAATTAAGTGCTTTTTAGATGCTTTCGATATATAAGGTACCCAAATTAAGTGCTTTTTAGATGCTTTCAATAGATAACAATTTAAAATTTATCAAAATTTCAAATTTTGAATTATTCGTAATGCCGAATGTACATTGTTTTTTTTCTTCATCTTGCTCTTTCAATAGGACTATGTCCTGTTTTTTTTTTTACAGTCTCTGCTGTGATCCGGAGTTCCAGCTCTCGTACCATCGCTTTTTTGGTCTTCCTATGGGTCGTTTGGTGTTGGGCTTCTGAGTTTTCGCCCATTTCACCATCCGTTCTGGGTCCATCCTATCTACGTGGTCTCTCCATAGACGTCGCTTGTTCTTGTCCACCTTACTACATCCTGAACACCTAGCTGTCTCAGTGTGTCTACATTTCTTATCCTGTCTCTGAGAGTAATACCTCTTATGGTCCTTAGTGTTTTCATTTCTGTTGATCTCATTATCTGCTTAGTCTTTGGTGTCTCGGCCCTTGTCTCAGCTGCGTAGGTTATCACGGGTCTGACACAGGTCTTATAAATGCGGATTTTGCTTTCAGTACTTATGTACTTATTCCGCCAGATTATATCTCTCAGAAAACCCGATATTCTCGCTGCTTTTATTGCCTGCCGTTTTGTTTCTTGTCCTAGGTTTCTGTCATTGGGTATTTTCACACCCAGGTATCTACTGTTCATTACTTGTTCGATATTATGATCGTTCACATTGTTTGTTTCAATAAATTAGGTGCTTTTTTAATAAGACAAGATTGAATTTTCGTGCTAAACCCCTAAGTCGAGGGCACTATCCCTTACAATACGAAAAATCTTCTTAACGATAAAACCGTTTTCTCAATCGATAGAAATATGCTATGAATTAGGTGCTCTTGGAAAATGTATCGTTTGATTTTGGTGCTCCGATTTCAAGGTCAGTATATCACCCCTGCGCGATCGCGAATAAAATTTTTGACGTGAAAAAAGTCCCTAACAAAAATACACCATTTTCGCTCGGTAGAAATATGCTATGAATTAGGTGCTCTCAAAAAACGAATCGTTTGATTTTCGTGCTCCAATTTCAAGGTAAATGATACTGGCATTTGCAGATGATATAGATCTTGTCAGTAAAACAACCGTTAAGATCAAAGAGTTGTTTAGAAAAATAGAAAAGGAGGCAAGCAAGCAAGACTACGTATTAAAGAAGACAAAATAAAATACATTTATAATTTTCGGAAACAGGGAAGAGATCGACTAGGGAAAATGTAACCATTGGCACCTACAATTTTAAACGGGTCTCAGAATTCAAATATCTCGGCGCAGTCATCACAGCAGACATCAACAGGAATAAAGAAATGAAGACCCGCATACAGAGCGGTAATAGATGCTATTATGCACTAAGAGAACTGTTTTAATCAAGAATAATGTCGCGATCCTCAAAACTAAAATTGTACCATGCTACTATAAGACCGGTAGTCATGTACGGATGTGAAGCGTGGACCTTAACCAAATCGAACGAAGAGGTCCTGCGAAGGTTCGAGCGAAAAAAACTTGGAAAATTTATGGACCAACCCAGGATCCTAGTTCAGGGCAATATCGAATAAGAACAAACGCGGAATTAGAACAATTTTACCAGCGGGATATTGTGAGCGAAGCAAAGTCACAAAGATTAAGATGGGCAGGACACGTACACTGAGCACCGGATGACAGAATGCCTAAAATAGCATGGCAGGAAGCACCGACGAGCAGACGACCACCGGGAAGACCTATAATGAGATGGAGAGACAATGTTCTATCTGATATACGGAAGATGAGCATTGAAAATGAACAGGAAACAATGCTAGATAGAAGTCGATGGAGGCAAATTGTGCTTGCAGCCAAGACCCACATAGGGTTGTAGTGCTACTTGAAGAAGTAGAATTTTAAGGTCACTTTACCACCCCCGCGGGGGGTTTTTTGAGAGCACCTAATTCTAGGATATTTCTACCAAGTAAATATTCTGTATTATTATTGGGGACTTTTTTCACGTCAAAATTTTTATACGCGAACGCGCGGGTGCGGTATACCGACCTTGAAATTGGAGCACCAAAATCAAATGATACATTTTCCTAGAGCACCTAATTTATAGCATATTTATCGTTGGGAAGATTTTTCGTATTGTAAGGGATGGGCTTCGACACAATAAACCAACATAAAATGCTACAAGCTCTTGCTGAGTGCCGTATCGATCAAACACGTGTACCAAAGAGCAAAAGCTTATGTTAGACTGCAAGATGATTCCCAAAATTTTGATATTGCACGGGATGTACGCCAAGGTGATGTCATATCACCAAAATTATTCACAACTCTCCTAGAATATATGTTCAAACAGGCCAACTTTGGTGACATGGGCATAAACATAGATGCAAAAAACTAAACCATCTGAGATTCGCCGACGATATCTTAATTATCGCAGATAGCATGGACGAAGCAAAACAAATGCTACGGAGTTGGACTTAAAATCAACACCAACAAAACTCAATACATGACACATCTTGTTATGAGTGAGGCAATCAAGATGGGCGGAGTAAGCATAGAGCAAGTAAGCTTTTATAAATACCTTGGTCACGAAATCTCTATTGGTATAGACAACCAAACTCGTGAAATATCGAGAAGAATAGGCCTAACATGGGCGGCCTTTGGAAAGCTGCGCAATATCTTTAAGTCAGACATTCCAATATGCCTAAAAAAAGTATTTGACCAGTGCGTGTTGCCTGTGTTTACGTACGGGGGTTGAACACTCACCCTCACAGAGAACACTACAAATAGAATAAGTATCGCGCAGAGGAAAATGGAGAGGTCGATGTTAAGTATATCGCTAAGAGACAGGATCCCAAATAAAACATTAAGAAAGAGGTCCGGAGTGACAGACGCGGTTACTCGTATAACAACCTTAAAAAGGAACTGGGCCGGTCATGTGGCGCGACTTTCGGACAATCACTGGACAAAGAGGATACTTGAGTGAAGACCGCGCCAAGACGCATACAGAAGTAGAGGCCGCCCACCAACCAGATGGACCGACGACATCAAAAGGATCAGCAAAGATGGAAAAAGCTACTAGATCTATGTCCAGCAGTGGACGCGATTGGTCGATTAATGATGATGATGATGAAGGGATGGTGTCCTCGACTTAGGGGTTGAACACGAAAATCCAATCGTGTCTTATTAAAAAGCACCTAATTTATTGAAAACAAAAACAATGTACATTGTCAACATCATTATTAAATATCTTGAAGAAAAATCAAATCAAAATCACATCTTCGAAACAAAACCACTGAGATAACTTGAAAGCATCCGAAAAGGAATTGAATCAGATCTCAATTAACTTTCCAATTTTTTCCTTTCATAAAATTGACATTCTTTTTCAAATGATGACATTTCAGCGATGCCTGGTGATTTTTGTTCAGAACTTTTTTATGAAACTTTCGGTCAGTTTGATTATATTTTAATGCGATTATTGTTATTTTTTTAAAGGTAGAGGTTTGACTATAAATCTCTAGTGGAGGTAGAGCCATAACCCAAATTTACACATTGGTTCTTAAAATCGTCTTCTTAAAGTGCCATGCAGTCGTTACTACGTAGGCGTTCTCCGTATTCTATATATATATATATATATATATATATATATATATATATATATATATACATGCACCTAAAAAGGACTTAATTTGGGTACTTTCAGTTTTTAATTTTTATTGATGTTGTTAAAGTTCTGCTACCGTAACGTGACGGAATCCAAATCGGATAAGTTCGCCAAAATTTCGCCTGCTGCCTTGCCTACAACGGGGGTGTGTTGTGGTTATAATTTTATTAATTTGGGGCTATTTTTAGGAGCTATTGACAAGCAATGCAACACTCCAGCCGGCAGGGGCATCGGAGGGACATCTCTAATCAGCGAACAGGTTTACGCTAGAGGCAACAGAAAAGATTTTGATAATTGGTCTAATAAACTGAAAGACGAAACATGGAAATACGACAACGTCCTGAATCTATTCAAAAAATCCGAAGACTTTCACCAAAACAATCCCGATACTGTGGTGGACTGGAAATACCATGGCAAAGGAGGATATCTCTACACCGGTTATCACTTACCACTATCTAACTACACGAAGATATTTCTTCAAGCCAACAAAGAGCTGGGCATCAACGTAACAGACTACAATGGGAAAAGACAAACGGGAGCTACCGTGCTGCAATTGAACACCGAACGCGGAAGACGACTGGACCAAGCCACCGCCTTTTTGAAACCGGTCGCGAAAAGAAGCAATCTGCTAATTTCGGAGGGAAGTTACGTCATTAAAATAGAAGTTAGCAAAACTAACAAACAAGCAACTGACGTTATATTTACGCGCGACCGCAAAACGTACAGGGCTAGAATAAGGAAAGAAGTTATTTTGTCGGCAGGTGCGTTTTCTTCGCCGCATTTATTAATGACATCGGGAATAGGACCGAAAAGCCATTTGCAAAGTTTAAATATACCGCTAATTCGGGATCTGCCGGTGGGTCAAAAATTGCGAGAAACTGTTTATTGTGGAGTACCGTTTTCCTCAAATTTCACCCAACCGGCAACAAATCTCACAAAGCAGGTCGGGGATTATTTAAATGGGATCGGGGATCTAACTGCAGCCAATCGAATAGACGGGGTAGGTTTTTACGATACGACAGTAGGTAAAGATCCCGAATATCCCGACGTAGAAATAGTGCTGTCTTCTTCAACGCCGTCTGCGTTAGGACAAAGATTCCTAAATATTAACGACGCAACTTGGAAGGCGTTATACAATCAGACTATTACCGGTCCATTTACTTTGACTGTTCTTTTGCTGCGCAGTTATTCAACGGGCACTTTAAAATTGAACAGTACTAATCCTTACGAATATCCTTTGATCGACTTAAATTTACTAAGCGATGCTGACGACAATGATATAGAGACGATTTATCAAGGCATTCAGTTAGCTTTGAAATTAATAAAGACTGCCGCTTTTCGAGCCATAGCTCCTGTTTTGGAGGTAAAGCAGCTTCCGGCTTGCGCGGAAACGGTATTTTTGAGCAAAAGTTTTTGGTATTGTTACATACGAAACGTGGGAACGGCGGCTTATCACGCTGCCGGAACCTGCCCCACCGGTTTGGATCCGAAGCTGGGAGCTGTGGTGGATAGGAATCTTAAAGTTTACGGCATCAAAAAATTGAGAGTGGCAGATGCAAGCGTTTTTCCTTTTACGATTGCAGGACATCCCAACGCGGCTCTCACGATGATCGGCGAAAAGATTTCAGATATTTTAAAACGAGAATACCTTGTTTAAAAAAACAGGGAAACAGGGAATGAAACATCTAAATTTTAATTGTATATATTGACTAAACTTAATAAAATAAACTAAGCAATTTAATTCTAATTAGTTTTATTTTGTTGCTCAAACTGCTTCACCTAAAGTTAGCAGGTACATAATTGTAATCGGGTGGATGACTATATATTATTTCAAATCTCAGTTTAAAAATATATAAAAAAACATCCCATTAAAAGCCATAAAATCTTTAAAAGAAACCGACCAGTCGCGTATCAATTTTCTTTTAAATCTATTAAAATTTGTCGAAGTGTTTCTGATGATTTATATTTAAAATCGTTAAAATCTTGCAATTTTTAAATATAATTTCTAATGTTGGGACTTGATTTTCATTGTACGTATTGTAAACTATTTGTCGAATCACATTTTCAGACGTTCTTAATCACAACGCCTCGTTTGATTACTAAATAAATAGTGGAATGAATAAGTAATTTTCGTTTAGTTTATTCTTTTAATCATTTCATCTCGAGTTAAATTGACATTTTCAGCTTTTAAGCATAAATATATATTTAAAATTAATTGTTGAACTTGAATATGCAAATCTAGATTTATAAATTCCCAAAATCGTGACTTATTTTGATTATTATTAATTAGAATTGCATTATTAAGATGTATTTCATGATTGATTTAAATATTATCATTACTTTGAATTACATTATTATCAGGAATTTTATTATTAATGTGAACATCGTCAATAATATTAAGCAATTCGTTAGATTCATCATTTACCTGAAACGGTCTCCAAAAAGCCATTTCACAAATATCACAAAAATAATAAAACGCAAACAATAAAAATCTCCTGAGAATAATTAAGAACCGGCACGCGTAAATGTTTTTAAGTGAACACCTGCGAGCTATATAGTCGAAGGATGATTTGATGAATGCATATTAGCGACGTTAATATTCAAAAATAAGCTGTGCTACCCGTAGCTTATAAAAAGAGGCGGCCGATATGTTTTGCTAAATTTATCGGTATTACTCAGTATAGAATAAAGCGCTTATTACCGGAATATCACAGTGCCCTGGTAAAATCATCTTTTTTAAACTGAAATTGGAAATACTATATATGCATTTGTTGCAGCAAAACTGTCACACCCAAGATACCCGATTATTTTAAACGTTGATTATTTGTTAAACTTTGATTTTGTTGCTGTTCAGAATATTGATGCGAAGTATGCATAGAGCCAGCAACAAAATCCTTTAATAATCAAAGTTCAAAAAAACTGGGTGTCAATCTGAATTAAACAAAAAAAAAATGATTCCCTATCTCAAGTTGACATTTTGTTGTTGACTTTTCATAATTCTCATCAATATTTTGATCGGCAATTAAATCCTTTAATCATCCAAAGTTCAAAGTAACTGAGTGTCAAGCTGCTATAACCAAAAAAAAAATAAATGTTTTTATTGTAAGCACGAGTTTTATTTCGTTTTCAAGTCCACAAAAAGTACGCCTGAAACAATATCTACGTTGAGAAATAACGTCACATTTCTATTATAATAATCATTATACCCAAATATCAACATTCTTTTCGCAATAGGTATCTCACAATTAAAAAAAAAATGGATAAAAAATGTGTTTATCCTTTATACTGAAAGATCGTATTTTTTTAGTTGTGTCAGTATTCTTCTAGGAGTGCGATATACATGGTGTCCTAAGTTGCCGGCAACACAGTTCACCAGTGGAGGAACCAAAGAGTAAAAAGGAACTTCGGCTAAACCGAGGTAGATCTAAGATTTTTTTATACGTACCATTTCAAGTCTGCCATTTTTAGTTAACTTTCATTAAAAATACAGTCCACTAAATTTGCATTTTAACAGTACTTATGTTAGTATGTATCTATTTTATAAAACACAGCCGAAATAAAAAAAATTGGTAGTCACCCCGTATCTCTGAAGCGAAGTATTTGCAGATATACGTTTATATAGCAAACTGTCATTATTTTTTTATGTAGAATCACCCCTGAAGTTTGTGGCACTTATTTACCAACACCCTGTAAAAGCATGAATCTACGGAAACTATTCCATTATACAAAATATAATAATAAGATTTAATAAATTTCCAGGTATTTTGCAATTTTAGCAATTATTTATTTTACAGTTAAAAAGTATTTTTTAAAGAGACTATCGCTTTCGAGCAACCAACTCAGGAATAATTTAAAATGAGACGGAGAGCGTGTGACTTTACGATATTGTTGACGTAAATGGCTTGTTCATATTTGATTCCGAGTTTGCATATTGTTACGAAATTACTTTTTTCTTGAGTTACAGTAGAAACGGTAAATCTTTTCCATCACATGACTATTACGTCAGCAACAATATTCATATGAATCAAATCAAAACTTCTGTCGACTCTATAAAAATAATCGTTATGACTTATCGTTATGATTTATATTGACAGAAAGAGACAGTATGTAGAAAATATGTGTTGTATGAATCGTAGATTGGGTCACGTGATGGAAAAGCTTCACCGTTTCAACTGTAGGTAATTTTAAACTCTCGATACAGTAACAAAACAATTTTTATTCCAATACTTTTACACAATAAACTTTACTCTTACAAAATCACTTGGATACAACTTTTACAACAAATTAAATTTCATAACTTATAAAGACTAAAAACAAAACTATTCACGACCGCTGTCCTTTAATATTTCCATGCCACTATTCGACCTTTTTCCCGAAAGCGCCAGAACAATCCTTTTACCATCTCGAAACCGCTAGACGCGACGCGGCGTTCCAGAGTTTACCAAGCGGAGGCCGGCATAACAACAGCTCATTAATTATGCACCCTAAATTCGGTCGGCGCCGTCGTCTCTAAGCAAGGTCGACAGAGACGGATTCAAAAAATCTCGACAATATTTTGCATGAAGATTTCTGAACGTCGTTATGAAAGTTTCGGCGTTTCTTATTTTTATTTAAATTAAAACAAATGTATATAATTGTAGAGCCACCAATACATATTTTCGTTGCATTCGTTTCGATTGCAATGGCAATCAACGTTTTGTGATTTTAGTCAAAATCGATACTCAAAAAAAGGAAAATATTTTCGCGCAGCAATTCCGAAACGTGATTAAAAAGCTGTCATTTCATTCGTCAAATTTTAGGGCGAGGAGAAAATGCGTTGAAAAACTGGATTGAAAAAATCATAGCGCGGATGATGCAACCACATATAGTGCTGACGCCGAACACCGTTTTTTACGTTTCGCGTAATCTCTTTTTGAAAATTGCAAATTATTATAAATCGTTTAGGCTTGATTACGAAATATTTATCTGATTATGATTACTTCTATATTCTTTAACATATGTTTTGGTCTGCAAATATAAAATTTATTAGGCAAGGTCCGAAGTAAAACATAAATATTTTGAAATATCAGTGGTCTGGGTGCGACCCGAGAGGTCCACACGACTAACTTTCCAGTGGAAAGAATGAAAAAATACCATATGTTTTGTTGTTATAATTATTATTACTAAAATTATTACAAAAAACAATTTTAAATTGTGTACAACAAATTATAATTGTCATTAACAATATTCTGTTTATGTCAACCGTATTCTTTCAAACTTTTTCTTATCATTTTATAAGCGGGAGCTATTTTCAATTGTTTGTAACAATTGAATTTTTTTTTATTATGATCAATAATCATTTGTTAGTAACAATATTCAATTGTTATTACTGTTATTACTAACAATAATGTTTCACTGTTATAGCGTCTTTAATGCTATTCTCTCAATACTGACACAAGTTTAAAATTTTCCAATTCCTATTTTTGTTTTCTAAAACTATCTCTTTTTATGAAATATTGTCATCATATTTTTCATACAAATATTCCTACATGCAATAATCATATTATTCGAAAGATCTTAAAATTCTGTATTAAAAATAGGATAAGTTATAAATTGCAAAATTCAGGTAGTTTACCACTTTTTTCAGTTTTTTTATTCTCCTTAAAAAAAAAAAATTTTGACCGATTTTGCTGAAAATGTAATCAGTTTTAAGTTGCGTAATTATGCATCGAATGCAATTGGTCCCACGTCGATATCATTTTTTGTTCTCGAAATAATCATTTATTTTTATAAGAGAATTTATTTATCTCTTACGAATGTTGGCGATCATCATAGCGATCCGGACTTTGTCTTCAGCCACGATGTCCTGCGTCTTCCTGGTCCTCTTCGTCCAAAGATTTTTCCTTGTAAGGTCTGCAACAGACCGTATTTGTCTTTGTTTCGCTTGATATGACCTGAGTATGTTAATTAACGTGCTTTAATTATGTTCCAGGTCTTTTTTCATTGTCATTTGTCATTTTCAGCATTCTCTTGTAGAGCCACATCTCGAAAGCGTCAAGTTTTTTGGCTGTTTTTTTCTGCACCATAAAGAAGATAAAGCATTTATTTTTAGAAGAGAATTTATTTGATCTCTTGCATACGTCTTAGTCTCTTTCTTGATAAGTTAGGCGTACACACCGTTGCTAACATTTTTATACTGATTAGTAACGGCGCAAACACATATCGACGGAGTGGGGACAATTCAAATTAGATTCGTGTAATTAATTATGTAACGTTTTACTTAAATCACACTCGGGGTTCTAATTTATATATGCACATTATTTATAACTTTTCAATTCAATTTATGTAAACTAGTGAACACAATGATCAAACCTCAGAAAACTGACTAACTAACTTCCGCGAACGGAGACCAATTTACATAACGTTAAAACGAGAGAAGACTAGAAGTTTCCAAACGTATACAGACTGTTCTATCGAAAATTCGTGATTGGTCGGGAAGGTACTGGAACATCCTCGCTGTGACGTCACTGTACGCCCAGCTCGCTTACGTAACATATTCCAGTGGCGTATCGAAAAATCGTTACAAATAATTTTACCATGATTTTACGCGAAAATTTAACTTTCTAGCTTTAATAGGAAAAAAACTGTCCACAGAGTAAGTATAACCGAGAAGCTTTACAAACGTAGGATATCGAATTCTATTATCGTATTACAATCGAATCCTTTCAAACGATCGATAAGAGCATATTGCATGACTCTTTGCATATTTCGCCATATTATACCGAAAAAAAAAATATTCCAGGGATGGGTACCTACTCGACGTTTCATTAACAATTTTATGCGGCTTCCTCAGGAGTATCAATTGCACACGATAACCAAATCTATACGACTACATTCTGATTATCGCCATCACCTTGCCCAAAAAAAATCGGTTATTAACAGATTGCTCAAAATCTCTACCATTTTAAATCCACATAGGTACTTAATCGAGAAAAAGTATTGTGTGCGAGTGTAACAGAGATACTGAGAGAACTTAACGGAACTGGAAAATGACTGTTCCAGAACGTCTGCAGCATGGATGTTGCGGATATTCGCATCCGTATCCGCATTCAATCAGGCATTGAATCCGCATAAATAAATGCGGAGCTTTTACGGATGCGGATTTATAAGTGCATGATGCCATGATGTTAGTGAAGAACCTGACATTGATGCTTTTCTCCGAAAGGAATAAGTTATTAATCACAATAAAAAAAGACTGGATGAGAATGAAACTCCACTTAATTGGTCGAAAGTTTATCACGTTGAACTTAAAACTTTTTCCAGATTTGCACGCAGATATTGATCACCTCCCCCAGCCAGTGTTTCCAGCGAACAACTATTTAGTGGAGCTGGGTTAATATATGATCCATGTTTGGGAGCTAAGAAGGCTGCAATATTACTATTTATTAAATATAATTCACCAATTTTTCTTCTTTCTTTGATGTAAGCAAATTGCTTGTTTTTCTTCGTATCCTCTGCCGTTCAGTTATTAGAGAGGTTGTCGCTCCATCTCTTGCGGGGTCTTCCAACGCTTCGGCGCCCTAAGGGCGACTTGTCTCTGGTTATGTTGACCAGTTTGTCGTCATTCATCCGATCTATGTGTTCGTTCCACTCTCTCTTTCTTCCCAGTATTCATTTATTTACGTTGTCTATTTTACATGTTCTTCTAATGTACTCGCTTCTCTCACTGTCAAAAAGTTTTTTTCAGCGTCCTGCGCACTATTTCCATTTCGGTGGTTTCTAATATTCTTTTTGTGTTCGATGTATCTGGTCTAGTTTCCGCTGTGTATGTTAATATAGGTCGGATGACCGCCTTGTAGATTCGGGATTTGGTCTCGATTCCGATTTATTTGTTTCGGAGGATTGTATCGTTCAGGTAAGCTGAGGTTCGTGCTGCTTTTGCCGCTTGGTTTCTTACCTTTGCCTCGATGTCACCGTATCCTGATATTTCTATGTCTAGGTATTTAAATTTCATCTTCCGTTGTAAAATTTTATCATCCACAACCAGTTTGCATCTGATAGGTGTTTTTGAGGTGGTCATGTATTTCGTTGTTGCTTCAGATATCTTCATTTTTAGACTTTTTGACGTTGTGCTGAATTTGCATAGTAATCTCTGTAGGTCATCTTCGTTTTCTGCAATCAGCATCATCGACATAGGATTTTGACGTCTTTGTTCCCCATTTTATACCCTTTCAGGTTACGAGTGCTTTTTATTATTTCGTCCATAACGATGTTGAACAATAAGGGGCTAAGGGAATCTCCTTGTCGAATACCACTATTTACAGGAATTTCTTCGGTAGTTGTGCCATTAATTTTGGCTTGTATTTTGTTTATCTGGTAAATATATTCGATGGTTTTTATGTTATATGGAATTTGCCTGTTGTATAGAAGGTGTACCACGTCCTACAGTTGTATTCGGTCAAATGCCTCTTCCAGGTCTATAAAACACATGAAGGCTGGTTTGTTATACTCGATGGATTTTTCAGTTATTTGTCGCAGGACAAATATCGCATCTGTACAAGATCTTCCTGATCTGAATCCTTGTTGTTCATCGCCCAATGTGGTGAGATCATTTATATTTTATTTGTTATAATAATTATAAAACTCTAGACTCAAAATGCTAATAAGTAAGACTAAAAACGTTAGTCTAAATACTGACGAAATAAAAAATGATGATAAAAATGATCTTCGTCATACTGAGGATTATTTTCAAATACCACGGTATTAGATTAGGAGAAGAGGAAGCATTGAATGTCCTCCACGATCGCCAGATTTATCGCCCCTCGATTTCTTTTTGTGGGGACATCTGAAAAGTAAAATCTATAAAACACAACCAGCGTTATTGGAAGATTTGCGTCAAAGAATCGTTGACGAGTACCGTCGAATTACTCCGGAAATCCTTCGGAATGTGCGTGAACGTTTTGAACAAAATCTTTATTATTGTATGAAAGCGGGCGGTCATCAGTTTGAACATTTAAACAATTAAGTAGTAAGTAAGCAACTAAAATAATTGGAATTTTAACATGTAATTTTTTTCAAAGTATAGGGAGGAAATGTAAAATTTAAAGACTACTGTAAAGAGAATTGTCAGAGCTTTCAAAAGACATTTTATTCGACTTCCAATGCCATTTAAAAATTTTGGGGTAATTCTTACCGTCGCTTGGGGTTGAAAGTAGTGGAATCAAAACTACCAGAAAAGAGTGTCCCCCTTTAATCAAAAATTGACAAGATTCCTGCAAATGACTATTTCGTTTTCTTTTGGCCACCCTGTATATACATTCAGCTTTTATTATTTACTTTTTCAATACATTCAATTTGCAATCTAAAAGCTTTTTGAAATCTGAAACATTCATAGATGTGAATGAATTTAGGAACAATTGTTGGTCAGCAGCTAGCAGGAACAAAAACGATACTTAACTTAAAATGAGTTCCTGGAATTGGTGTGATTTAAGTGACCCTAAGTCTAAACCAAGCTTATAATTTAAGGATGACTTATGGAATTTGCCCTAAATACTATATTAGAGATAATTTAAGTACCAAAAATAAAACTATTATTTCATTTCTAAATGATTAAACAAATGAGATGTTGTTAAATTATAATTCTTTAGAAAATGATATTTCAAAGCGCATTCAGCAATTCAAAAAGCTATTGAAAATCACCAACAGTCACTAGTCCTGATGAAGATAAGCAGCTGAAAGAGTACAGATGTGTCTGGATATACCTATACATTCATACATTCATAATACCATTTGTGCAATTTATTTATACTTCCATACAAATTCTAGATGAAGATTCAATACATCTAACAATAGTTATTGAATTGTCACACCATTCTAAATTCAAATTGTGTGCCTTGTCGAGCACTTTGTGAGAATCTTATTATAAAGTCTGTCCTCTGGCAACATTATTACAAAAAGGTGGATACAAAGATAATGGAAATGATTTAGAAATTTTATTGTTTATTCCTAGTTTCAAAACCCATTGTGACAGGAGATAGCTATTTAGCAATTTGTTATTTATTTATGTAAAAATATTTAAGAAAAATTAAATGCAAATTATTTACAGCATTTCAAATTATCAGCAAATCAAAATATTTTCTATAATTTTTCATTTATATGCTACTTATTTCATAAAAACAACTGGATTAAAATACAGATAACCATTCATTTAAAAATTAAATACCTTCAACTATTATTATAAATTATCACGTTTATATTTGATTTATATTAGGTTAAAACAGCAGAATTTATCAACTTTTTAATAAAATCGTTATAACCTTAAATAATATAATAACCCAGTGTAAAAACATGAATATTTTCATTCAATATGTTTCAGAAACATTAAACATTGTTTAAAATCCTTTTAACAACAACTTAATATATTTTCAGTTAGAATCCATCGTATTTAAAAAGAAAATTATTGATAAAACATGAAGCTTGGAAATTGGACTATATTATACAATCATGAGCACCGGTATAAACAAGTTTTTTGTATAATTACATAGATCCAAATAACACTAAACAAATCATTGGTATTTAATATACAATTAAAAACTTTCAGTTTTAACACCTAAGTGTAAAATTGTTTCGTAAGAGCTGCTTCTAATTAATTATTAAAATATTAACCATACAATGTAGACAGGTATATCAGAGGTAGTCTCTTTTTTCTTACAAAAGTGGAAAGTATTACTTCGCCATTTTGTTTAATGTACACCTGATTTAAGATATTTACTTTATTTATATATTTTGCGGATAAACTACCATTAAAAATCCTTATTAACAGTTAAAAATCACAATCAGTTTTGTTGTCTTAAGTGTCGGAAGTTTGATAAGAAAATTTGTTTACAATTATAAAATGTCACAGGTAACACGATAACTCACCTGCATAATCGAAAGGGTCTATCGCAAAAGACAATCCTAATAAGAATATAACACTGAACACCCTTAGTACTAACATGTTTGTATAGTTTTTCATAAAAAAATATGCACCCAAAAACTTTTCAAGAAATCGAGAACAATTTCATATCGCGGATCGCGACCGTGAAACTAGTCTTCATATACGGACGGCAAGTTTTTAGTCTGCCCAAGGTTTAGTTCATGCCAGCTCCGTTAGAGCTAAACACAAAAATCGATTGACAAACGCTTATTTGTGCAAGTGCACATTTCAAATAAAGTGTACTAGATTTTCAGAAGGGGCGTGTTCATAGTTTAACGCAGTAGATAGCAAAAATAAGTTTTTTAATCAGTTATTATTATTTTCTTAAAGCTTTTACTATTTAGATCTCTAAACTAAAAGAATAATTTTCATTTAAATAAAAAATTTCTTAGGCATTTTTTCGTAAAAATATTGTTTGTCTATTTGAAATAAAAACGACACAGAAACTGATTGTTAAAAATAATATTTTACATTGTTTTCTTTTTTTTTCATACAAAACAAACAATATTTATAGATGACTTTGTTGTTTCTAATTTTGGACATAGTAAACTCATGACGTCATTGAGTGCAGTTGGTAACTTTTTAATCATCGGTTGGTAATTTATTCCCAAAATAAGTTGGCAATTTGTTTGTGCATGTCACAGTATAAGTTTTAAGTAGGTTTGTTACTTCATTTCTTTTCGATTTGTGGGTTCAGTAGTAAAGGTTGATTCTCTGGGGAGATGGCTGTTGTAAGTATTATCTAGTAAAATTTTATTTGTGTTAGGTCATCCGAAATCATCGCAATTTTAAATAAATTATTTACCTATAAAGCATACATTTGTAACATTTATTTGTATCAGGAATTTTAAAACTGACGTTACATGTGTAATGTATCGACATGCTTAATTTTTATTCTGCTGTAGATTGCCATGTGTGTTTCGTCAAAGATTTTTAGTCTGGTCGAAACACAACTAATTTTGTTGTGGATTCCAGACAAAAGCAGTTCCGGTTAACAAATCTCAGGCTAAAAAACCTCAAATTAGAGGAAAAGGACTTAAAAAGAAGAAGGTAGCTCTTAAATTTGTCATCGACTGTACTCATCCTAGTGAAGACAGCATCCTCGATGTTGCTAATTTTGTAAGTATCTATTAAATTACGTTAAATTTTGTACCACAGTCCCAGCTCCAAGTGAATTCCATTCAGTGGACATATTGGCGTTTAGCACTGTGGAGATTAAAAGCTGTACTCGCTATGTTGGCTAGAACATTTATTAACTAGCACCAATACAAAGTCCAGCTACAATTATTTTTTATTTAAGACGAAATTTCTCACGCCCGCCATTAACCACTCAGTCAGTCTACCCACACATCCAATAAATAAGTGACGACATATCTCTCATATACTTTCTCTTACATTGTATTGGGCACTTTCTGCGAACATATGTCGTTGATTACACAGTTCGGCGGACGATAATTTAATGTTGGTATTTTACTTTATTTAAAAACTAAATAATTTATGGTAATACATCATTGAAATATTTTGTTATTTTTAATGTAAAATATGTCAGAAAGTCACCAAAATATAATTTCAAATTAAAAAAAAATTTCCCAGCCATTTTTTTCATTTGAAAAAAGCTAATAACTTTCCGACATTTAATTGTAATTATTAAAATTGTCCCCAAACTTGGCTTCAAAGTAATGTATATTAACAGCGTGAGTAGATTTATTAGATTTTTTAATATGACGGGCATGTCAATATCGTCTTAAATTTTTATTTTTAAATAAAGTGACGACTGGCTTGCATACCACACAGTATTATAATTTTGTATATTTTTTTTTAGGAAAGTTATTTAAAAGAAAGAATCAAGATTAATGGTAAAACAGGCAACTTCGTTTCTGGCAAAGGTGGTCAACATGCTGTCACTATAAGCAGAGATAAGAACGTCAAGATTGTGCTCAATTCAGAAATCCCATTTTCTAAAAGGTATTTATTCAAAACTACTAAATATAATTATATCAAAAATAATCAATGCAATTTTAATAAAATTATGTACTAGGGCTTTCACAGTTCCAGCTCCACTTAACATTATTAATAGTTTCAGTGGCGTATCATACTGTGAAGATTAATTGCTTTGTGTACTCTGTATATTAATTGATTATGATTGGTAAACTGTGTATAACACTGCTACAAATAAGACCACACGTCAAAAGAATTTTTAAAATAAATTGGTATTTGTTCAATTTCCATGTTAAAATGTAAATACCTAACATTGTTTTTTTTGTAGGTACCTTAAATACCTTACTAAAAAATACCTTAAAAAGAACAATCTTCGTGATTGGTTAAGAGTAGTTGCTTCTGGAAAGGATTCTTATGAGCTTAGGTACTTCCAGATTAACAGCCAAGAAGATGATGATGAAGAAGATAATGAATAGTTATTAATTATCGTTTTTAATAAATAAAGACTTTCGGTGTTTTTAGTACTTTTTTACTGTTTTAACATTTTCTTGAGAAGATATTTTATAATTGGCAAAATCCTAATACTGTAAATTCTCCAGAATTACTGAAAACCCCTAAAATTAATGGATTTAGGAGGAAAGTGGTTTTAATGCATAGTTATTAATAGTCAGCAGTGTAAGAAAATCTAAAAAAACTTTAGGACAATACAAAAATGACTCCTTAAAATCATTCTACGTAAAAGATTATCCTAGTAGTAGAGCATCTGCATTACATTACACCTAAAGACCTTTTTATTTAGCCTTTAGACATGCACTGCAGAACATAGGCCTCTATCTTTTTCCAGGTCGATCTGTTTTCAGCGGTGTATGTCCAGTTCTTTCCGGCCAGCAGCTGTTGATCACCCCCCCATCTCGCCTGGGGTCTACTAACACTTCTTTTTGTCTCTCTGGGTATCCGTTGCATTATTTTCTTGGTCCATTTCATGTCATCTCGAGCAACATGACCTGCCCATCGCCACCTTAATCTTGCAATTCAATATATGAATGGGTGGCGGGAAAAACGTATGTAAAAAATGTCAACTTTACAGTAAAGGAGAAAAATTAATCTGGTAACTGCAATATCCTGGATCGGGTGCTAAGAGCAACATACAACTTTTTTCCATTTAAACCTAATCGCTTCCGATCTGACCACCTTTACTCACTATCAATAATGGGTTTAAATAATAATTAAAATTAAAAATTATTAAATATTTTTAATCATCTTGAACAAAATACATAGAAGTAATCACTATCATTTATGGGTTTAAATAATTAAAATTAATAATTAAATTTTTTTTATTCATCTTGAAAAAAAATACAATGAAGTAAAACGTAAAAAATTAAGCAGAATGTAGATTTTGATAAAAAGACTTATGTTCCTCTTTTAATAGAAATTGAGACATTGCCACAAGGTCCTTCTTTTTCTCCTTCGAAATTTGCAACGGTGCAGAGTACAATGAAGGCAAATCACTCGAGCTTATAGGTGCACAACGAGGATCAAACGCCTGGTGTGAAGTCCATGGTCTTAATGTGTTGTGACTTTCACGAGCATAAATCGAAGACGGGTCATCAGCCGCTATTTTGAACCGCACAAATTTTGTGATTAAAAATTTTCCTTTCTTTTTAATTCCTTCGGAAAGGACATCCAAATTTTTGAAATCTTTCTGATCCATCTCGATTATTGTGAATGGATCATCCACTTTAGCTGCACCGATCACGTATTTCCAATGTCCAGGCACAAATGCTTTCATTACTTTCTTTTTTCTTTTAATAAGCGCAAAGTCACGGACACAAGGCAAAAAACTATGCCCTGTGGTCATAAATTTTTGGTGGATTTCTGAGAAGTATCCAGATGTAATCAGAAACTGGTACATACTTATTGTCGTCCAGTTGTTATTTTGACCGCAACACCTGTCTGACCAAACGATTAGCTTTCTCTCCTTCCCAGGTGGTAATGGGTCATACTGACTTGTGAGATATTTCAGAATACAAGATGCTATCTCTTTAGACCCACGCTTCGCCAAAGCTTCGTGCCAGAGGAACATTGTTGCATGATTAGAGCTCATGTTGTGGATAGCCAAATTGTATGAGGAGTATTGTCTTTGGTAGTAAACATCGGAATGTGTTAAAATTGGTGTGAATAACACCTGCTGTAAGTCGACACAGAGTGTAATGAAAGAAGGATTTTTACCATCATCCGCCAACGTTTTGTATCCCTGGTCAGCCTTCATATGGTGAATACTGCTCTCTCGTTGAATGACTGATCGTTTCCCTTCATTTAAAGCTAGTTTCATCCGGGTATAAAGTTGGTCGCACACCTTACAAGTGTCAGTTCTAGGTGAACCAAAGCGAAGATTGGACTCTTTTTTAAATATTTTCCGGTACAAAGTGACGCTAGCCTCAACAGCTGGGTATTTTAGCTTAAAAAGTCTGTACATCTTTTTGACAGACAGATCTGAAGACAAACATTCTTTAGACGAAACATTTCGGCTATAATGACTTACTTCACGAGGGAAGGAGTTTATGTGATCCACAATATTTTTTCTAACGGAATTATTCACTGCGTGGAGTCGATTTGTATGCAATCCCCTTCCATCCTTCGGTACTAATTCACCCATCTTCATTTTGTTATGAAGAACTTGGATCCGACGGGGGGTCACTGAAAATGTGTGGCACAACGTTTTCTTACACACTGATTCTTCTCCATCCAAACTATAAATAAAAGATGCCATTTTTCTTGATGTCGAATCAGTTTTGCCGGTACGCCTTTGCGTTGGTTCACGTAAAGTAATATATTTCAGCAACATCAGATTTTGCTCATTATACGTCAATTTATAAAATTGGCCATGCAACGAATGGACTTTTTCAATAGACAATATCATACAAGTTTCACCACATCCCTTTGCAATAGTTGGGAGAGTTTTTTCCGGGATCTCCTTGCCTTTACCTCGGTTGGAAATGTATTTCTGTCCGCTGTCCTTTAAAATCTTCCTCTTCTTGTCTTTCCACTCCGAAATATTAAGCGAACGTTTCCGATTATTTACTCGTTCCTTGTCACTTTCGGTTAAGTTCCAACTTTTATTCATTTTGAACAAAGTAAAATTCACCCTAACGTAAAGAAACAACAACGGTCCTAAACAACAAGAAACAGGTAACTAAAAGGTTCACATAGCGTAACCTTACATCAACAGGCTGTTATAGCCATTAATTACGACATACAACGTTTTTCCATTATTATGAACACTCAATTTTACTGGGGAAAATGCCTTACAGCCCATTCTGTTGGCATGTGAACGAACTAAAATCACTGGGGATTCATTCTCTGGTCTACATAGATCATTATTCCGTAAAAAAAAAAAAATGTCAAAAATCGACATACGTTTTTCCCGCCACCCATTCATATGACATCCGATACTTCTGTGAGTTAGCGAATTTCAGTTTTGCGTGTTTTATCTCTGGCAATACCCAGCACCGCTCGCTCCGTTGCTCTCTGGCAGACTCTTAACCGCTTATGCTGTTGACTGTGGGAGTAGTGGTCTCTAGGCCATAAGTTGCAACGGGGAGAATGCATGCATCGTACTCTCTTCAGGCAGATAGGGACTTAAAGGTCTCCGAGATTATGGTTTATTTTCCAAAGGCAGCCCAAGTCAAACCGATTCGCCTTGTGACTTCCGCTGTTTGGTTGTCCCTGCCCAATTTAATATGCCCCAGATAGATGTACTGCTCCACGGTTTCCAAGTGATGTTTATCTAATGTTATTTGGACATTTTCATGAGAGAGGATTTTGGTCTTCTGGAAGTTCATCTGCAGGCCAACATCTTCTGGAAAAGAAGAGGTTCGACGCTGGAAAACAGATGAAATGTAATCTCACTGGCATAAAGTGCCAGGACAAAGACGAGCGAAAAGGATAGTAAGCCTTTCGCCAAGGAAAGCTAAACAGCTTCTCGAGTTAGACAAGAAAGGCTTGAAACTGGTGACGGGGCTCCTCACTGGACACTACCCTCTGAGGTATCACCTTAAAAAGATGGAGAAAACAGAGTGATAGTAGCCGCTACTGCATACAGAACATTTACTTTAAGAATGCCCAGAGCTTTTCTGCAAGAGGCTTTCTGGAAGGAGCCTTCCTAATGCCCTTTGATGTCAAAAACTTAGCTTCCAGGAAACTGATAAACTTTGCTCGAAGTCTCAGAATCCCAGGCCTCGAATGGATTAAGGGTTATGCACAAAAGATCTGATAGGTCGAGGTGCTTGAGAGGTTGCATAGCCTTCACAACCCCCCCCCCTACAATCTGCAACATCCTCTGGAGCTTGCTTAAGTTCGTTCATCATTTCCTCCAGTTCGTTTATATCTTTGCTCAAAATTACAATGTCATCTGCGAAAAGTAAATGATTCAGGTAATTTCCGTCTACACACACACCTTTTTGTTTCCACCTCAGGTTTTTGAAATGTCCTTTAGTGCCAGAGTGAAAAGCTTTGGAGAAATCGTGTCGCCCTGTCACACGCCTCTTTGAATTTAAGTTTTTTCGGTCTGTATATCTTCCTTGATGTTAACTTGGAACTTTTGGGGTACAGTGATACATTACAATCTTGTGGTTGGGCCTTTGGTATCGGCACCTATGTCACCTAGGTCTTTTGATTCTCTGTGACTACTGCTAGGGCATCAGAATTCTAGTCCACTGATTTTGGCGAACCTCAGGATTTCTGTTGGCACTGTCTCTTTTAGGTCGCTTGAATCAATTATCATACGGCCCCAGGTTTGATACCTGTACACAGCTAGCATCTGGCAGTGACACAGAATGTGTATACTGCTCTCCTCCTCTTCTCATAGTCAACAGTTTTTTCGGCCACCAGCTAAGTTTGAAGAGGCGCGCCCTTAGTGCGATGTGTCTTGTAAGCGTGCTGCTTAGTCTACTCAGGTCCAGAGTGCGTCACCCTCTTCTGGAGAGATTTTTTCATCAGCTGTTTTGATGTTTTGCAGCCAGTATTTGCATTCCACTAAGCAATATGTCCTTGTTTAAGGATTAATTTCCATAAATGTTTTGCTTCGGCAATTAGCAATCCGACCAATTGGCTTCTTGGTTCCACCAGGGTCCCATTTCTTGCCAGTTCATCGGCTACCTCGTTGCTGTGCAGTGATAAAGTATTTGTAAATTTGTAATGAACAATTTCAAATGAAAACAATAACTTTTTAAAAATTTAATAAAACGCATTATTTTTGACAACTGTCATTTGTCATCAGTAATTTTCTTTATTTTATCTCAATTTTTAGTTACTGCAGCCAGGTATTTTGGGTCGAAGGGAAGACTAATGGTTGCCATGCCAGTAGCTGGTTTAAGCCTCACCCGCCACATTAGATATTTCACATAAAAAAATCTATTTAGATTGTGATGATAAACAAAACCAACCAACAATAGAATCTTTACCAGAAACTTCATTTTTAAATGGAATATGCCAATAATTTCCATTTTTTTGGGTTGATATTGTATATGGTGGAGGATAGCTATAACAAACAATTACACAAATAAAAATACAATAAAAAAACAATGTGATGTTAATTACCTAAATATAGGTGTTCCAGAAGCTGTCACTCTAACCAACTGATGTTGTCTTTGAGACAGCCACCTGTTAAAAAGCATCCTATGCTTAGGTGTTTTTAGGAGAAATTTATGGCCCCTCATTAAATCTCTGGTAACTATTATTGTGTCTTTTCCAGAATTTAAGGCACAATACAGCAAATATGGATCATCCTGTGAAATATTTTGTGCTAAAAATACAGTAGCATTTTCCTTGATGAAATCCCAACTTTTTCTAGGCCATTTAGTCATGTGATTCCTTCCTACAATTAGTACTTCTTTATTTTGTTTAACAAAATGTGCAACTACTGCTTCTAACTGCAACAGATTTGTAACTAGTAACTAAATCCCAAGTATGTAAACTATGTAAAAACAAGTTATTTTTTTTATTTGAACACTCAAAACATAAAAAATAAATAAAATTACCAAAGCTGCAAAAACATGTGGTGCCTGCCTGGTTCCAGCAGAATAGGCAATATTAAGACCATCTAGAACTACATCAAAACGACCCCTGTTTAATATAAATTTATTAAATCTTTCCAATTCTTGGGGGTTTGTTTTAATAAACACATCTTTACCCACAATCACTTTTTCAAATATTTTAGTTTTTAATTCTTCAAAATCTTCATTGCTTATTTCAAAATTTTCCAACTGCTGATTGCAACAATCACATACTCCATTCTTTGTGATCTAAAAAGTTTTTTGTAGAATTACCAATGTTAGAAAAACATTTAAATATATTTTTTCAATTGTATGTATATTTATGGTTATTTTTCTGAAGAAAAAGAACAAAAGAACATTTTAACTAAAAAGTTTTGTTACAAAAATGTTATTACCAATATAAGAAATACCACTTACAGGTGAAAAGTTACCTGAGAAGCCAAGCTTTTTACCAAATTCTAAAAGCTTTTCAGTTACTACTGATTCAACAAGTAAATCATTCTCTTGTAAAAATAGGAAAATATGCTCCAATTTAATCATAGCTATTTCTGGCTTCTTTAATCTCCTCAAAGAATTTATGTAAGCTAAAAATGCATTGCTACCAATTCTCTGATTATTTTCAATAATTTCTTTCAATAATTGCCAAGCTAAATCTTCATCTTTATTTAAAAAAGCTGCAGCCACTATTGAGCTACAAGCATGACCACCTGGAATTGTACTTATTTTTAATTCTTGTAGTAAATCTAAACATTTTTTCCATTCCCTAGTTAGTGACAATGCTGGAATAACATTGTCCAAAGTTAAAGAATCCAAAATTGGGTATTTATTTCTTAGATCATTGTAAGTTTTGATTATTTCTTCTTCCTGACTTTTCACACATTTTTTTCCATTATTAAAAACATCTTTTTCATTCGTCTTGTATAAATATTTTAAATATTTACCGATATATGCAATATTAGGTTTAATATTTTCATTTTTTAGAAAATGTATGTAGTGCAAACCTAAGTTAAATTTATTTTCACTTATACAATAACCTAATATAACTGCATCTATATTATTATCTGTATATTGTCCCCGATTACTTTCACTTTCAATAAGTTCTTGGCGAATTAGTTTCCAATCTTTGGAACAATTTATTTTATATGTTTCAATTGTTTCACCTATAATATTACGAGCTGATTGCTTTTTTTGGAATAGGTTGTTTCTTTTAAAAGAATAATATCTAAAGCTGTGATTTAAATAAACTTTATAAAAGTGTTTAAGAAACATTTTCATACATTTAAAAAACTAAGGTTAGTTAATTTTTTTTAACAAATTTTCGCGTTGACACTATTTTAATCAATTTCATATATGCTACATCAAAACTTGCACAAATTTGATAGAATTGACAATTGACAATGACTTCAACTTATTTCCATTACAGCACCCAGCACCGGCGCTTGGTCTAGTTTCAGTTTCGGCTTCCCTTTATCTTATTCCTATTTTTATAAAAAGTGGATTGTCCTTAAATAAAAGCATCAAATAAAAATAATTTAATGGATACGGTTCAAACTTCAGAAGTTTCTGTAAAAATGGAACATACAGAAGTTGAAAGTACGACCAATTCAATTGAAAGTTTCGTGCTTACCCCTGAAATTGTAAAATCTTTAAAATGCTCTTTTTGCAACTTATATCTATCCTACCCTCCAATTTATATAACAACTCAAGATGATGTAAGATATAAATGTGGCAGGTGTACGGTCAAAACGAGGTTTAACTTTAGAGATTTAATGTATGAAGACTTAGCAAAACACATGAAATTTCCCTGCATTTACAAAGATTGTCCAGAAACTTTAGCTTGGCAAAATGTGAGGGATCACGAAAAGGTAATTAGTTACGTTGATATTCCAATGCTTTCTCAGTAATTACAACCATTTCAAAGTGATACATATAAATTCTTCATTAATTTATAATATTAAAAATGTCTTCAAATTTTAACAGGAAAAGGAAGTCATACAATTTTAATTTTTGTATAAAATTTAGTGTAAATAAATTACACATTTTATATTAAAAAAAGCATATATTATAATTTATATCTTACATGATAAATGAAATGATAAGTTTATAGATTTCCTTTTCTCAGGTTGTACAGCTAAAAAACTTTCTTTTACTTATGATAGTTTGAAAATAAATGTTGTTTATCTTTTCTAATTACTTAGCATTAAAACTTGGTACACTTAAAATTAGCAGGAGGACTGTTTAAAAGAACCATTTTCTTAAGCAAGTACATATCAGTTTATAAATGGGTGTTTCATAAAAATACAATATTTTTATTAAATCAATTAATATTAATAAATGTACTGTTTTATGTACATTTTTAGAAAAGGACAAAAATAGACGGTCATTTTTAAACTAAAATGTATATTTATCCAATATTAGCTTTTAGCACAATTTTTTTGTTATTTAGGAATGTCCTCATAAAACTATACCATGTATTGCATTAGATTGCCAAGATGTAGTATTAGAAAAGAACTATGGTTCTCATTTTAAAGAGAAACACAAAAAATTGTATCATTCTGAAAAAATAGTACTAGAGAATCTACACAACAGTGGAGGAATATGTGTTTTAGAAAAAGATGGGAAATGTATTGTTTTCCTTTATGATTCAGATTCAGATAAGTTTCGAATGTGTTTGTGTGGCATACAAAACATTGACAAACAATTTGAAATTTCCTTTACAGCTAAAGATAGCAAAAATTCCATTAATTTGACTGAACACAGTATAAGGTGTTTTAACAGCCGTGTGCATTGCTATAAATGTCTAAAGGGAGACTGCAAACTTAACTACCACATGTATTATAATTATGGAAAGGGTATGTTGAAGTATGCTAGTGTAAAAATTGACAAAGATATACTAAAACGTACTTTTGGCAATGATTTTATTTGTACTATTAATGTGGTTGATGAAAAAGTTGAATCTGAAAGTGATGATGATGATCTAGATGATTTACTTTTGGGCAAAGATGTTGTTATTGATGAGGTTACTGAAGATGATACTGAAGAAGTGCAATCTCCAGAACCAGGAAGAATTGAAGCTATAAAGGAGTTACTGAAATGTCCAAATTGTCAGGAACAACTATCTGAGCCTATATTCCAGGTAATTACATTTTGCCAAGTAGTGTATATTTTGCATGTACAACCGCATTTCTATTTAAATTGGTTGGATAGAAATGTAGCATAAAAAATGTTTTCCAGTGTTTAGAAGGCCATACAGTTTGTAAAGAATGCAAGAATAAAGCCGAAGATTCAAAATGTTCTTCATGCGAATCTAAATTTGAAACTACAAGAAATTATATTGTAGAAGAAGTAATAACCAGCCTTAAATTAAACAAAGACAATGCAAGCGCTTCTCAAGAAAAAGAAATAATTTGCCCTATGGCAAGGTGTCACGATTCCATAAAATTATCTGAAATTAGCAACCATTTCAAAGTGAGCCACATTGAACATTTTTATTTCAACAAAGTAAGTATTCCAATACAAATTGTATAACAGCACAATATAATTTAATAGTATTAAAAGCAAATATTGCGAAGTTTAACATTTATTTAAGCACTCTATGCCTAAATAAAAAAAAAATTTCTTGCAGGTGGTATTGAAAAATATTTATGGATATTACAGCATGGAAGTTTTGGTTAAAAATAGTAAAACTTTTCTTATATTTTTTGACTTTGATGATTTTAATTTTGGAATAAGTGTTTGTTCAATTGATGGCGATGAAGATCAGTATGATGTTAAATTGTTGTCAGATAATAAGAAAACTTTTTTGATGGCTATTGACCAAAAGGTTATTAAGTTTAATGATAAGGAACACTGCTTTAAATGCTCAATGGGTAAGTAATATTTATTGGTAAAAAACAAATTTCAATGCCATAGAAAATCTTTATATCAAAAGGAAAGAATACTCAAAGCGCAATTTATATGGCGTTTCAATAGTTTTCATCCGTTAATTGTGGCTTTTGGATACTTGAGAAATAAAAGAAAAATAATATATCAATATATCCATAAACCTATTATCCAGAGGAGACGCAACTTTCCATTCATAAAATTCTGTTTGTTTTATCGCAATGATTACACGAGAGTGGCCATGAGTATGACAAAGAATACCAATCGATTCTCTTTGTCCCGACCTCGTGCTGGCAACGCTGTAACATTATTGTCGACTTATGGCCACGCTTGTAATCAGTAGCGTGTTTTTTGTTAAAAATGAGAATATATCTATCGGGTAATATTTAGTTTTTTATGAGAATATATTGATGAATAGGTGATACTCAGTTTTTTATCAAATTGAAGTGTTGTAGCCTACTAATAGTACTTTTCTAAACCCCAAAAGTTAGGCGCCAAATTGTATTACCCTAACTAAACTGTTTTTCTATAGTTACAAAAGTTGGGTGCCAATTTTTGTGTAACTTTAAAAACTTACTAATTCCCCAAATGTTGGGCGACAATTTTGTGAACTTACCTTTCTAAAGCCAATTATGTGTAATGTTATAAGTTACTTTTATAAAACTAAATTATTCCAATTGTGTAGCGAACAGCTTTACCAATACCCATTAAATTAAATTATTTTATCAAATTAAAGTACTGAAAAAGAATTTTAAATAATTTTACCTAACTATCTGAAATGAAAAAAAAACTTAAATAATTATCGTTAATATTAATTGTACAAATAAAAGGTAATGTATTTTAAATTTTAATGTTTAAACTATTTATTAACAACTAAGTAACCTAAAGGAAAAGATTAAAATATTATACTCAGGGTTCCGTGACTCCTTGATTTCTCTCTTGGATTAAATTTGATGTGATGTATAGATTTCTTATGAAATACTGCTATAAAATGGATCAGGAAGGTATATAGTTCTTCAAATAACAACGAAAGAAGGATGATACCACTGAATAACATGGAAATAATGACGTTTTTTTAAAAATATCTCGAAAAGTATTGATTTCCGCATCGTTTGGTTTTCAGATTTGTGTTTTACGCCTCAAAATACGTAGGTACAACCAGACATTTTGAAAAAATTCGAGATCGCCAACTAACGGAATAATTACCATACCTGTTTATTTTGATATTGAAATCTTCATCGCTACACCGCTGGATGAAAATATAGTAAACAAAGATATATTCTTACTTACTTGTGAAAAGAAACACTGGTGCTTAAATAGTCCGGTTTTTACACACTTGGCAATGACCATTTCTTCCACTGAATTTCACTGAATTTTACCAATAATATGCTGAAAATCATCGATAGTACTACAAAATCTCGTTGCAAAAACTTTGGCAACAACGCTACTAATGATGGCCGAAACTGTCAGATTTCGTAATACACACACACACACATCTCTGCACGTGGCACCATTCAGACAAGCCGTGCGGCGTTGTCGCTTATTGAGCAACACATTTATATTATCTAACGAAATAAAATAGTTCAATGTTTCAACATTCCATAAAATGGGTTGTACTATTCAGGTTGTTATAATTCATGAAACATTAATAAGAGATAGCATTATGGTCACAAGATTGTTGCAAATATAATCAACAAATACTATGGACGATTCAATAACAATCACAAATCTCTTGCCATAACTGGAGAGCAGGCAACATCATAGCACAACACATTCCAGTCGGCCGTATCAAGATGATACAGTCATGATCAAACTAACGCAAACTGACATTATTTCTTATTCGGATTCTGGTTATTTGTAAGCTGTCTAAAGCGTACCCGTAAGAGAAAGTTATTTTCTAATAGGCGCGCTGAAAAGAGATAGGCACTGGCAGCTAGCTGTCGGAACAAAATTTCTTTCGTTGTAATAAATCGGTAATCTCCGTGAAGTCACTCGTCACATAGACGTTGTATATTTTGCTTGAGGCTGCAATCGACACACTATTAGGGAAAATGTGGTAGAGACGTGTGTGTTAAAAACAGCGGTAATAAAATTAGAGCTGCAAGACACAAACATAAAAATATTTAAGTATATCCGAAAAGGATATTTAATAAATTTAAAACATTTTTAAGATACATATGCCGGAGACATGTTTTTTTAAAATTAAAGGTGAGGCTAAGCCTCCCCTAACCAGCCGCCACTGATAGAAGCCATACCAGAGAATACTTTGGCTGCCTTGTAGGCTATACCGAAAACTGAGTATAATCACTGTTTAAAATATATTATATATATCGAGTATTTGCAGCTTATGGCCGCGGTGTAGTTGCTAGCGCGCCAGCCTCTGCACCAAGAGACCCGGGTTCGATTCCCAGGTCAAACCAACGAATTATAAGCGACCGCTACCGTTCGGAAGGCAATGGCAAACCACCGAATGTATTCTGCCTAGTAAGGCCTCTCTAAAACTAGCCGTTCGGAACCGGCATTAAACTGTAGGTCCCTTCTATTCATGCAACACTGATTGAGCGTGCACATGAATAGTTGCAGAGAGGTCGCCGACGCCCCCCAGGGGGTATGGCACAACAAGAAGCCGCTTTTCGCATCCCAAACGCCATCTATCCTTATCATTCCAATCGCCTTGTTGCAGTCCTTTCCTTCTCATTTCCATGTCTATGTCCTTTATTCATCTTTTCCATGGCCTTTCTCTTTTATTGCTTTCTGCTGGTGTCCAATTCCAAACCTTCAGTGGTATCCTCTCTCGGCTTATTCTTCGTAGATGTCCGTATCATTTTAATTGTTGTTCATTTATTGTATCTATAATGGTGTCATTTGCTGTAATTTTTCTCTAATTCTTTCATTTCCAACATGTTTCAAATACTGAAAAAAAAAACGTTTAAAGTGCATTCTAGTTAGAGGTAATTACTTTGATGGAGATACAATAAATTTGTGTGAATTAAATATTTTCTGTACTTTATTTAATCAGTTTTAGTACTGTTTGTCCAGTATTATAATAAACTTTAGATATATTTATTTTCTGTAGTTGAAAGGTAAATGTCGTCGCTAATTTATTTTTATAACTGGTATTTAATGTACTACTGTTCTTTTAGGTAATTGTAAAATAAATGATCACATCTATAGAACTAAACGGAAGGAAGTTTTCCGACGTCTTACTACAAAATTAAACAGAGACTGTATAAGGAGGGCATTCAGTTCGAGCACTATGAGCTATCAAATTAACATCAAAGAAAATAAAGAAAACAAAGTCGACAAAGTCATTCGTCAATTATTCGAATGTCCAATTTGCAAGGATTACATGGTTCCTCCGATCCATCAATGCGTTAATGGACATACTTTGTGTAATGTCTGCAAGTCGAAGGTAACACTGACAAGTTCATTGCGACTATTTTACTTTTTTTTTTTTAGTGAATTCTACAAATTTGTACTATTTAAATTCTGTATTGTTCTATCAAATATTTCAATCGTTGTACAAACTTTTAAAAATTATGTGACAACCAAACGAGGTATTACTTTCAAACTATATTTTTCGCAGATAAAGGTCTGATAGTAAAGTACTAGGACTGGACTTTATTCCTCCCTGTCTATATGTACATTTTTGCATGCGTTTCTCCCATTGTTCATAATAGAGGAGAAAGTCCTCAGACTGTTTGGTCGCGTCGTTTTTTCCTTAACATCCTCCAAAAACTTCGAAGATCTTCAAAGATTCCTGTATTTTTTAAAAATTACAGTGCGCTGTTATTAGGTGAATTAATTTTTAATTAATGGCAAATCATACTCTTCGTGTAATAATTCATTTTTAATATTCTCAATATCCTTTATTTCCTTCTTGACATCATTTAATTCTTCGATAGTCTCTGCAAAATCTGTGGTATCAGCTTTTTTACATTGTTGTGATTGTAGTTGAAGATTTATAAGGCGTGTTTCTTCTCCGGGTTCATTTTTTATTGCACAGAAGATTTCTAAAATAGGCACATTATTAACTAACTTTCTTTAATTTTATTATCAATTAATCCTCTGAAAAATATCTGGTGGAGATATGTAGATTCTAAGGATGGATGTACAACTTGAAGGATTTCTTACTTTATATCTCTTCAATCGCGATTGAGTTGACGTCGAGGTCGAAATTCAAAGCTTGCACAAATTGATACAAAATTTAGCTAAAATATCTTCTTTTACATATTATGTTCTTAATATATAGTTTACTCGGCGTGTTTTTTGAGACCCAGAAGCTATCCTGAGGAGTATTGGTATGAAATATTTCCAACACAAGTTTTTTCAGTAAATCCTGATGATTATTCTAAAACTTAAACGTCCATCATTTCTGACGATTTCTCCCATTTTTTCTCGACCGTTGTCATTTTTTGAAAGGTGATGGACGTCTCACACGTTCATCGTTTTCCACCGATGATTCTCGTCCCTTCAAAAACCTCTTCTGTTACATAAAAATTTCCGAGCGGAACATACAATTCTCTCTGTACACCGGCGTCAAGATTTGTTGGCATTCGAGCGGTTTTTTTCACTCGACGCGATGCTTGTGCAGGATCTATTTCTTTTTATTACTAAACTTAAACGTTGAAAAGCAAAACAAGACAAGTCTTGTATACAAGTCACATGTACTTCACTTTTTCTACCGTTGTCAATCTGAAACGTCACGTGCACGTTACCCATTGTCATTGTGTCTCGACGAGCTCTATATATATAAATTATAGATAGCTTATGTTATTTATTAGTGTCGCAAGTTATAAATTTTCACTCTAACGTGTAAATCGTTAATTGAACTTTGGTTAAAGGTTGAAAAATGCCCGTCCTGCGAAGGAAATATAGAAGAAACAAGAAATTTCGTTCTAGAAAATATCGCCGAAGCAGTCGAACTGCCATGCAGCTTTGTATCAAAAAGTTGTACCTTTAGAGGTGGCGTTAAGAGAATGGCATCGCACGAGTTGAATTGCCCGTTGAATAATAAAAGGCCTTGTCTGGATTCATCAGTGACTGCAAAAAAAAATGCTAATCCCAGAGAAACTGCTCAGCCTGTCCAAACGACCGGTAACTCTGCGGAAGCTTCCAACACCGTGGAAACCTCTAACTCCATGGTAGTGTCTAATTCTGAGGAAGCGACTAACCCCGTGGATGCACCTAACCCTGGGGATGCATCTAACCCTGTGGATGCATCTAACCCTGTGGATGCATCTAACCCTGTTGATGCATCTAACCCTGTGGATGCATCTAATCCCGTGGATGCAACTAACCCCATAGAAGAGACCAACTCTGTAAAAGCAACCAACTCCGTGGAAGTAACTAACTCCAAAGTAGAGGACGAACCAATGGAAACAACGGACGAAGCCGTTAATGCATCTAACACTAATTCTAACTAGGTAAGAAACATATTTTTTATATAAACACATTATTCCTTTTAAATAAATCAATGTGTTGTCCAAACTCGAAAGTAATTTTTATCAGAAATTAAATTTTAAAACAAATGTACTGTATCTCACCCTCCAAGATCGTTGCTAGCCCTGGATGTTCAATTATATGGTATATCTATCTACTTCTCTAGATACCCTTTCGACTTTTCATTGATAGTCAGGATTTACGTCGATACATAAATAGACTCCAGATCAAGGATTTCAGGAAACTCTTTCTTATCTCCAGTCTAATGTTGTTGTATTCAAAGAATTTTGATTTGTCGTTGAAAGCGAGTCGTGCTAAAAATATTTAATTTTTTTGCTACTGCGGCCATCCTGTGTAATTCGGCCTTCAAGGTATGTAGACATATTTACGTGTGATCTATTCCTATGATCTCTATGGTGATATTAAATCTCTCTGGTTCTCCCCTTTAAACAACCATCATTTTTGTCTTATTCTTGTTTACAATTATATTAAAATCTGTTTTCAGTATTATTTTCATGCGATTAAGTGCTTGTTCAAGTTCCTCCTTGGATTTTGCCAGCAGTGCAATATCGTCAGCATATCGGATTGTCAACAGTCTTCTGCCATGTGTCACGATTCCCGCTTGCCCTTCCATAATAAGCAATTTTAAAATTATATTTTGAAAAAAATGGGTCAGGTATTATTTGAAATGATTTTTCATAACAAACAATAATTCTTTTTAATGAAAATTATATTTTATTTAATTGACACTGACACTGACAGAAATCAACCTTAAAATTTAAAAAAGCCAAATACTGAAATATTTTATTCGAATAATTATTTATTATTATTACAATTTTTTATCAATGATCTTCACTTTATTGGAACTTATTATCAACAGTAAATATTTATTTATATAGTTTACGCATATAGCAGCAAACTTTATACACACTTTAACTAAAGTGCACAGCTGATGGCTGACAATACCGACAAATTGATTGACGCCCATCTGACGGCCAAATCTAACCGCGCGCCCATTCGTCAAATTAAATAGCGCGTGCTTCCGCGACTTCCTGTTACTGTTACGTTACACATTTCACGAAATCACCCCCACAAATTGCGAGAAAGCGAGAGGAAAGATGTTACACATCAAAAATTGTAGATTCTATCTCTGGGATCTCTCCGTTTGATCCAACTTGAGGGAATAGAAAAAGCAGTTCACGGATTAATCTATTCAAGATTTCCACTATTTTTTATAAAAAAAAATACATATAAACATAGAATCATTTAACCTCGAGAAAAACTAATCTGTTTCTCTATAATTATGTTAATTTAAAAAATATAAAATTAATAAACAAGTTTAATCAATGGATAAGAAAAAAAAAATAGAGATACATACGTAATAAAAAACAATATGTTTTTTGTTTTTTATAAGAATATTAAACCAAAAAAAAGTGTCGAGAAAAGAAACTAATTCTTGGATATTATAGGCCAGTATCACAAAAGCCGGTATCCATATAATTTGAATCGTAGGTCCCAAGTCGTAGATCCGAAAATTCCATATATTCAGTGTTGCAGATTGTACCCTAAACCATACATCCCATTTTTGATATTATCATAGGTATCTGATAATCTTTAGGTACCTGGTAGCAGATACATAAGTAATAAAAAACAAAGAACAAAAAGAATAGTAAACAAAAAAAAAGTATCGAGAAAAGAAACTGTAATTCTTGGATATTACCGGCCAGTATCCATATAAATTGAATTGTAGGTACCTGGTAGCAGATACATAAATAATAAAAAACAAAGAACTGTAATTCTTGGATATTACATTTCCGGTATCCATACAAATCGAATCGTAGATCCAAAAATTCCATATATTCAGTGGTGCGGATTGTACCCTAAACCATACATACCATTTCTGATATTATCGTAGGTATCTGATATTCTTTAGATACCTGGTATTCTGTAAAGACTTCAAAGATTAATTTTTACAGTAATTTTAGGGATTTATTATTCTATTTTACAAGGATATGAATATATAGAAGCCTCATTTTTTAATTTTAGGTACCTGGTAGCAGATATATTTAAAATCAATCCAAAACCCAAAACATTCAAAATGCTTGGATTAATTTTGAATATTTCTGGTACCATTTACAACTGCAGTCACTAGAAGCGAACTTGCTAGTGTCTCAGATTGGAAAGACAGATATTCTTAAAAATATATATTTCACAGGCACAAGTCTAACTAAATTTACTTTTAATTGGTCTATGAAAAAAACAATACCAAAACGCCAGGGTTGACTTTAGCAATGCTAACCGACAACCGAACAAATCAGAAAATGGATGCAACGGCAAAATTACCGTTACACCTTTTGTATGTAACAGTTAAAATTATAACGTAGTTGATAAAACAAAAATGGTATTTATACTAGCAGGGATGTATTTGGGTAGAAAGTCTGGAAGCTTTTAATATGTTAAAAGTAAATAATAAATTACAATTGGTACATTATTTATTAAAACATTTTTATTTTCAGCAATGGTAATTTAAATTTATAAGTAGGTAGGATCATTTATGTAAGTACGGATTTATCGAAGAGGAGTACATTACGTCGATATATGTCTGTCTATAGTTTGCACAATTATTATTATTATTATTAAAGTTAAGTGCTTAATAACTTTATTTTGTATTTTTATTTGTTTAATAAACATTTTCAGACAACGTTGATTTATTTTTTTACGCCTATCAAATTTTTTTATGAAAATATAGTAAAACCTTAGAGACCCATTATCTCAAATTGAGATAATCAGCATGTTTCCTGCTTCTTAATTGTAAAATCGAAGCTCCATAAAAAATGCTTTGGTTAGTTACATAAATTAATGACTATTGAAAGGAACTCACGTGGCTAAATAAGACGGAGTGGGATTGAACGTCTACAAAACACCACGATTACAAAGAAGTATAATATTTCCAATTTTAGTTTAAAAAAGATTATTTTACCAGGGCACTGCGATATTCCGGTAATAAGCGATTTATTCTGTACTAAGTAATACCGATAAATTTAGTAAAACATATTTTTATAAGCTATGGGTAGCCCAGCTTATTTTTGAATTTGAATATCATCGGTCGACTATCTAGTTCGCAGGTGTTCACTTGAAAACATTTACGCGCGCTGGTTCTCAAAATAATATTCTCAAGATGAAATAATTAAAAGAATATGCAACGATAATTACTTCTTCCACAAAATATTTAATAATTAAACGATGCGTTGTGATTGAACACGATAAAAAAAACGTATCGTCAGCCGTCGGATAGATGATGCATCTAAAGATGTGATTCGACAAACGGTTTACAATACGTACAAAGAAAATCAAGTCGCTACATTAGAAATTATATTTAACAAATAACAAGATTTTAAAGGTAAATCATTAGAAACACTTCGACAAATTTTAATAGGTTTAAAAATAAAATTGATACGCCACTGGCCGGTTTCTTATGAAGATTTTATGGCTTTTAAAGAGATGTTTTTTATATATTTTTAAACTGAGATTGGAAATACTATACATGCGAACATTATTATGTGCTATAATATATAGGTTAATATGATAATGTGGGTGTTTTTTGCTGTTCTATTATTTCAAATAGAAATTTAAAATGAACAGACCGAACGGTAAGAAGTACTATAGTATAATTTATAAAAAATTAGGAGAAACTATAGTCACGACCTTTTCCCGCCCTTTCCACTTCTTTTCGTTTGTGTTTGGTAATGAAGAGTTTATTTTTTATGTATTTATATTGGCTTAAAGTCAAAAGTTCTATTGCGCTTTTGTAGACTTGGATAAAGTGGTGAGGAATGAATTATTGTGGTCTATGTATGGTATAAGCGGTAGTTTGATACGAGCACTGAAATCACTTTACTAGAATTCCACTGCATGTGTCAGGATAAACGGAGCTTAAAGGGACTGTGTTAACATCGAAAAAGGTGTTAGACAAAGATGTGTGGCTTCGCCATGGCTGTTTAACTTGTACATAGACAATAGTTTAAATGCTTTAAAACGGAGTGCGTATGGATTAAGATTGAATGATTTCAGATGCCTCCCTTACGCCTATAATCAGGTCATATTAGCGTAATCTGATGAGGAGTTGCTGGCAATGGTCAATATTATTCATGATGCCCTGAAAATTAAAGGAATGGAAGATTTTTAAAAGAAAAGAAAGCACGACAAACTGCGAGGTGCTGATTGAAGGAGAAAGAGTGAAACAAGGGAATGAGTTTGTATACTTGTGTTCAAAGTTTACGAGAAACGGAAAGTATGTATGACGGCAGGGAAACAAATAAGTGGGGCCCTGCATAACTTTATAAGCACCAGAACGTGTATAAACAGGCACGTTTGGCTATGCATAAAGGAGTGTTGGTTCCTACACTTATGTATGGTAGTGAATGTTGGGTGTGGCAGAAGAAGCATGAAAATAAGATTAATGCTGCGGAGATGAGTAGTCTGAGAAGTATAGCGTGACTCGGTTAGATAAAGTGAAGAATAGTGAGATAAGGAAACGCTGTGGTTACAAAGATAGATAAAGAAATGCTTAGATGGTTTGAACGCGTAGAGAGGATGGATGAAGGAAATTTGACTAAACAGATTTATAAAAAGAGTGTGAATGGAGAAGTTTTGAAAAAAGGCCAGGTCAAAAGTACCAACAACCGACGAGCATGTATGAGAGCACTGATGGATGTAGAAGAAGCAAAAGATGTGTGTAAGAACCGTAGCAATATAACAGTATAACATATTTATTTGAGGAATGTTAGTATATTTTGTATACTTATATTAGCGTAATTTATAAAAAATGTTAATTTTGGGGAATTGAAGACCTTAAGTCCAAAGTACTTACAAAATAACATTAAATAAACCACAAAGGTTAAATGTCTTAAATAATAAGATTTAGAAAAACTTGGGGGATTTTTGGTTAGCCAACCAGGCAACCCTGCACTGCGGAGGGGACCACACTGGCAGCCGTGTGATTATGACGCAGTATACCGCTTTAGTAATTAATAGTGTAGCGACCAGCGTAGTTGCGCTACCAGTAATATTTTGTCCACGCGTCCGTACTGGTTGCTCCACCAATCGGACACCAGGTGAGATACTCTTTATAAAGCTGTATACATTTTTTTAGTGTCGGCGACTGGTTGCATCAAAATATAATTTACGTAAAGAAACTTTGATTTGCAAAATAAAAAATTTTAGAATGCAAGTTTCCTTTTATACATTAGATAATTTTCCATTGACCTCAGTATTGTTAACTAAAATGTAGGATTTTTTAAACATTTATGGATTTTTTATTCTTTTACTCAAAAAGCCCTACACCTCTGCCAAAACGAAAAAAGTAGTCGGCCATATGCAACCTCCATTCCGGTCTCACGTATCTGAGACTTACACTCCTTGATATTTTATATTCAAAGTTATAAACACACCCAATAATTTTTGTATGGTTATTTTTTATTTTGTCAGCGTTACGGTTAAAAGTATGTATCTTATCAAGTATGTTTTCTAAATAAGAAAAATGTATCTCTGATTTGTTACGACGAATTTTTTTTTTTTTAACTAAAAAACTAATATTGTTGGATCGGTTAAAAATGGGTTTACTTATTTCCAAAAGAAAGTAGATTGATAGACGAAAGTTTTATTGAAATAACTAAATCAAAAATACAAAAAAATACCTTAAGAAAACAGTGCAGATGCTTTAAATAATTTTTATAGAATATAAAGATATAAACTCTCCAACTAAGTAGTACACAATATGAGTAACTAACTAAATCGCCTATCGTACCTTAAATGGAAGATATTTTTAAGAATGGAAGATATTCGACAGAATATAATTTTAGCAAAAATATTTTCTTAAAATTATACTGGAACTAACGTGCTGAGCAAGTTGGTTCTTACTTAGCAAATCAGTTTACAAAAATCAATTCAAATTTCAATTGGTTGAATTCTTGTGGTTTCATCTTGATAATGGAATTAGGCACTCGGATCCACACGAACCATTCCCCAAATTGCCAATCTTACCATTAAACCTATGAAATAAACCTCTACATTTAAAAACAATAAAAACCATCACTATACAATTTCGGAGAAATTTCCGAAATTAAGTCAAGTTGGATTTTTTTTCACTTTAAACTAAAATTAGATTTAAATGCATTAACATTGAGCCCTGACAGTATTATTACTTTATTAGACCTTATTCCTGTTCTTCTGTATACAAAATATTGATACAAAGGACGTTTTGAGGAGCAGTAACTACAGAAAGTTACCAGATGAACATTTATGAAGGTAAAGCTCTGTTCAGTATTTCAAACAAATTTTTGTCTCTACCAGCAGATAGAACCAAAAGTAATTAGAGCAAAATTAAGTGTATATAAATTAAAAATATTTCTCGACAGTGTCTGCTTTGATTATTATTTTCGACAGTTTTCTACCGCATTTTCTGATTGCTTCATTTTTTTTAGTAACACTGGGGTTTCACGATAAAAACCCACTCCCCCAACGAACTTCACATGAGGGTAGATTAGTTTATTTAATTTTCAACTTTAGGCTCATCGGGTAGAAGCGAGGTTCAAATCTTAACAAAAAAAAAAGAAGTGACTATAATTATGGGAGTCAATTAGTTTATCTCCTAGAAAGATGTATCTCCTGTTTCCAAGCCTTTAAACTAACGTAAACGAGAAAAGTTACCGACCTTCCCAGTGACAAATTTGTACATTTAATAACAAGAATTATGTGTCAAAAAATAACCCCGTCAGAAGCGAAACTTTTCACGATATGCAAAAATTGTCAATGAGTGTAAAAAAATACTACAAAACAAAAAAATCCCATGCGGAAAATCTCTAACCTTCCAATAATATTGAAAAAAATCACTAATCACTAACCTTCCTCGTAATATTGAAAAATAAGTAACACGATTATAAATAAAAAATGCCCTGCGATTATTCTCGGTGTCTCACCTTTATGCGGATCTTCGTATACTTTTGCGGTCTCTCTCACGCTATAGTCGAGTAATTGTCAATTAGAAAAAGTCAAGGAGCTTAACAGATTTTGTTAGGCCGACGAGTTAACTCTTAGTCCGAGAGCTGGCACCAATTTTTGGGTAGGTATTTGAGGCAAGCTGAAAAGTTAACTCTCATACCTTTCATATTATACCCCAATTTGGAGCTGCAGACCTAGCTGGTGAGTAGCAGGGCTAAATCAACCCCTAAAGTTGCAAAATATTGTTACAAATCCGGCCCTGTCAGCAACCGAGAGGTCGACGGCGTCGAGGGTCCGTGTTCGACCGCTTTCCTTTGTAGCTGCCGACGGGGCCTAGGAAAGTCGCACAACCTCTCGAATCCGCGTCGAATAATGAAGAAACAGGTAGAAAGATCTGGAACTGTGATATCGGAAATACAAAAGGGGAAACGATAATAACAAGTATCAGTATTAGCTTATGTGTTTACGAATTATTAAATGTAAATAGTTATATAGAGTTGTAAAAGTTGTATAGCTAAGTGAATATCTAAGTGGTTAATGAAAATAGAATTTATTGTATTGAAATAAACATTGTTTTGTTATTAGATCGAGAGTTTTAATCGCCGAACCCAAGATAGAACTAAAAATCGTATCAATATTTTGCAAAAAAATATAAAAAATGTATTGAGGCAACTTGAAATTTTAATAGGGTATTATTTATAACTAAAAAATAAGATTCTCAAAGAGAAAGATCATTTTGGTGGGATTTTCTACTTGCCATGTGATCTAGCAAATTATGTATAAGTGCGAGTGAGTAGCGCTATAGGCAAGCCCGTGTGAGAGAGAGCGTTTATCGACAGCTCTGCGTTCTTGCTTGCCGCGTTACTATTTTTATCATTACTTTCTTTAATACGTTAGCTTTTATTAATTTTAACATGAAAAAAATATTCAATTTCTGTTAAAATATTTGAGTTAAAATACTGTCATAAAAAAAAAGTAATTCTTTAAATGTTGGAGGTAGCGGCAAAAATATGAATCCTATAAAAAAAATTTTAAAACAAAAGTTGTTGAAAAATAAATTTTCTAAAAAAAGGTCTCTTATGATTTCTGGAAAAAAACAAATATTTTTGAAGTAATGTCAAATATTTGAGTAATTCATTACATTTAGATTAGTATTAAAATTTACTAAATAACAAATTTTTTATGATAAAAAAATTATGTCCATTTAATACACAAATTCACAAAATTTTCTACTTTTTTTCCCGAAATTTCGACTAGAAACCTCATGGCTATTCTAAGTCACGTGACCTCGCCAGAGCCAATAGTAACGCGGCAAGCAAGAACGCAGAGCTGCCGATAAACGCTCTCTCTCACACGGGCTTGCCTATAGCGCTACTCACTCGCACTTATACATAATTTGCTAGATCACCTGCCAAGTAGAAAATCCCACCAAAATGATCTTTCTTTTTGAGAATCTTATTTTTTAGTTATAAATAATACCCTATTAAAATTTCAAGTTGCCTTAATACATTTTTTATATTTTTTTGCAAAATATTTTTGCACGCGTCTGGCAATGTTAAAACCACGACTAAATCGTCTGGCTTATTTTTTTTTATTCTTTTAACAGTAAACTACAACATATAAAAATTGCATATTGCCTCTAACATATTTTTGGAAAAAAAAATATTTGTAAAACTTTAGAGGTTGATTTAGCCCCGCTACTCACCAGCCAGGTCTGCAGCTCCGAGTTGGGGTATAATATTGGAGGTATGGGAGACAAGTTTTCAGCTTGCCTCAAATACCTACCCAAAAATTGGTGCCAGCTCTCCTACTCTCTTTATCCCAGAAGTAGTGCAGTATCCTATAAGAAGTTTCACTTCAAAAAATTGAAACAATAATTAATAGCAGAAACACATACTTCACAATTAATAAATTAATAGTTGTAAAATCATGGCGTAGTCTCGCATTAATGTGACTGGCTCGATAGATAAGCATAAACTGGATGTTCTGTAATTATTTTTCAACTCGCTAACTCAAATTTAGAATTACCTTTTAGCAGGTGTATTTAAATTATTTGATTATCTGCTTCATTTTACAATCGCTGATAGGAAATGGAAGACGGTAATTGAAGGTTCAATTGAGACGCCATGTCGACGTACTTAGTAATATACGTTACAGAGGTTTTAATTTGTCTTTAAACTGCCTTGAGGGCAAATATGGAGGACTAACAGTAATATCAAAGGCAGAGTCTGTTTTAGTTTCATCTACTAGTTACTTTCCTTGCGTTTCAGTTGGTGTCATTACATCTTTTTAATCTTTAAATGTATGAATACAGCTTTATGGAAAATTAGTAAAAGTAGACTGAAGTAATAACACAGTATCTATGGCCAGGTGGAGTTAAACTTAACAGACGATTAACAATTTAATTTTATATTCAGCTCATTCCGAATTTTTTTAAACATAAGTGTGCCATTTGATGAATATTTTTATTATGTCGCATGTTATTGGTAAAAAAAGAGAATAACATCTATGAGAAAGTTCCTCCCTTTCGAGTGTAGAAAAACATCTAGCGAATAATATTTAATTATAACTGAATACAAAAATTGCAAGTCTTCATCCTGTTTTTTAGGTCACGCCCTTAAGTCCATTGTTCTTCTTAAATTGATACGAAGCTTGCAAAGAGTACACCAAAAAATCTTAAAAAATCCAACTTATGTGAAAAGTTTCTGCCTATAGTGTAGAAAAAAACATCTCGTGAATAATATTTAATTATAACTGAATACCAAAAATTGCAAGTCTTCATGCTGTTCTTTCGGTCACGCCTTTAAGTCCATTGTTCTTCTTAAATTGATACGAAGCTTGCAAAGAGCACACTAACAAAGCATATAAATATAACTACTGTGAAAGAGTTCTTGCCTTTCAAGTGTAGAAAACCATCTCGCAAATTGTATTTAGTTACAACTGAACACAAAAAATGGCAAGTCCTCATCCTAAGTTTGTTAGGTCACGCCCTCTAAGCTCATTGTTCTTAAATTGATATAAAGCTTGCAAGGAATACACTAAAAAAATCTTATAAATCTGACTAATGTGAAAAGTGTCTGTCTTTAGTGTAGAAAAAAACATCTCGCAAATAATATTTAGTTACAACTGAATACAAAAAGTAGCAAATCTTTATCATAAGTTTGTTAGGTCACACCCTTAAGTCCGTTGTTCTTCTTAAATTGATATGAAGCTTGCAAATATTTCATTAAAAAAGCATATAAATCCAACTTCTGTGAAACATCTTCTGCCTTTTGTCTCGAAAATAATATTTAGTTATACAAAAAGTAGTAAGTCCTCATCCTAAGTTCGTGGAAATGCTCTTATGTCCGCTGTTCTTCTTAAATTGAAGGTTGCAGAGTACACTAAAAAGGCATATAAATCTAACTTGTGAAAAAGTTTCTGCCTTTAAAGTGTCCAAAAACTTCTTGCAAATAGTAGCTGGATTTAACTGGATACAGAAAACGTCAAGTATGGAAAGCCTTCATCACAAGTTTTTAGGTCACGCCCTTAAGTTCATTGTTCTTAAATTGGTATAATGCTTGCAAAGAATACATTAAAAAAAGCATAAATCCAACTTCTGTGAAAAAGTTTCATGCCTTTCAAGTGTCGAAAAACTTCTTGCAAATAATACCTAGATTTAACTGGATACAGAAAACGGCAAGTATTCATCCTAAGCTCCTTGGGTCACATCTTTACGTTCGTTACAATTGAATGGAGAGCCTTCATCCCAAGTTTTTTAGGTCACGTCCTTAAGTTCATTGTTCTTAAATTGATATGATGCTTGCAAAGAAACACTAAAAAAAGCAGAAATCCAGCTTCTGTGAAGAGTTTCAAGTGTGGAAAAACTTCTTGCAAATAATATCTTGTTTCAACTAAATACAAAAATTGGCAAGTCTTCATCCTAAGTTCGTTATGTCACGCCCTTAACTCCGTTGTTCTTCTTAGTATTCGCCTAGACAGTGTCTGCAGAAGATATCCTCATTTAAGCGTACCGTTTCCACGATGTACATTTCTTTTTGAAGCATACTTAGTTTTTTGTCTGTTAAGTTTTAGCTTCTTTGCTTCCTGATGGTATTTGATGTTTATCATCTATTTTGACATTTTTTTTAATATTTCCTTTTTCTAATGACTTAAGTATTGTAATAACTTATTTTATTGGTGTCTCCCACTTTTCATAGATAGAACGATACATTTTCAGTACTGTACGCTTGATCTACAGATTTTCCAAATGAAGAAAAAGATGAAGATACTATTCCGTTTAATTTCCAGTTGAGTAAGTGAAACTGAACTTAACAGGAACAACTTAAATCAGGATTATTACTGTTATTATTTTATCCTCATTCAGAATACTATTTCAACAAGATTTTCAATTTTTTCTTTAATTTATTTCGTAACCAATTCATAATTGGAGTGTTTAAAGCACTTGGGTGTAGTCACAAATCATAAGAATTCAATTGACATGCTATCGAATATTTTTATTTTGTATTGTATTCTGTGGCCAGCTTCATGACAAATGTTTCTCTGATGTGTATATTAGTACTTTTAATTAGTTTATTAATCGTTGCAATTAATTTTAACTTCAATATATTGCATTAAAAATGATAATGATCCTTTTAGCGTTTTGTCCTAATTTTTCATCTAGTTAGTTTCCATGAACTGCATTTGAACTTGAAGTATTGCCCAAAACTTTAACGGAGGTATTTTTAATCCAAACTGTTAAGCAACTTATCTTATTTTTTTGGTTCCAGTTTTGCTTAACACAAATGTATAGTTCTCCTCTTGAAGTAACTTAGTTGGTTTTATTATTTTTAATGTTCGTCAATTTCATTTGTTAAACGGAATTTATTTGTCACTCTTACATATTTGGTAGCTAAATTTTGTTTAGGTTATAAAAAACATGTAGTCACTGTTTTCATTGTAGTTAAAATAATATAACATCCAATAATTGGAAAATCTTATTCCAATTTGAATTTTCTTCAACGAAAAAAAAAGTTGTAAGAGAGTAGTTCAAATGCAACTTCACTCTTGAATAAATTGTAGTGATTTACTTTTTTTTGGCATCTTAGAGGGAGCCTCCTCACTCCCGTTTTCCTCGGCAGTTCTTTTAACGCCTGGTTCAATTTTGGGTTTTTTCTCATCGGATGTCGGTAACTCGACTTTTTTGGATAGTTCTTCCAAAGTAAAGTTGCGAGTTTTCTGAATACATTCTTCGCAAGTTGGACATTTTTCCAAAGAAGGTTTGCAAATATTGCAAATAGTGTGTCCATTTAAGCATTGAAAAATCGGAGGAGACATATATTCTTTGCAAAGTGGACATTCCAGAAGCTGCAGGAAGATTTTCTTTGCTTTCCTAATGATGGCATCTTTGACTTCAATCTTCACCTCATCCTTGACCTTCTCGCCTGAAATAAAAAGTATAACTGTTAAAACTGTATAAATGAACATTATAATCAAATTTCAATTTTTAAGTTTTTTACGATTTCCAATAATACTGAAATTTACGTGTAATAAATATTTGACGCTTAATATAGAATAAGAGATTTCTTTGGGCCACTTAAAACAGAACTGGATAAAAAGTAATCTTTAAAGTAATCCCGTTAAAAAACCAGCGTATTCACTTGTATAGTTTTTATTGACTCAAAAAGAAATCCACGAAGTTGTAATTTCAATCTAGGAAACAGGAAAAAGTCACACGGAGCCATATCTGGCGACTGATGTGTTTGCAAAATGACATTCACTTGATAGCAGTATGCGATGGTGCATTATCGTAAAGAAGAAATAATTGTTTCGCCACAATTGACTCATGTATACAATGTAAAAGGCCTAAATAATATTCTTTGGTGATTGTTTGGCCAGTCGGAAGTAACTATTTTGACTTGGTTTCAGTGGTTTTGGTTCACTGAATTCAAGTTTCGATCTGACTAGAGTGTAGTAGAAAATATTTATAGCTCCTATATTAGAAAAATTTGATGTTTGTCTTACTATGAAGCTAACATACGATCATATCATCATATGTAATACCCAGCGTTGTGATCACAGATCGCAACACGTCTTTTTAAATTTTAAACCTTTTACGACGCCATATCATTTTACCCGCGATATCTTTGACCGGTACGCCAGCTGGCCATATATTCCCCTTTGTTTGCAATGCGCAGTCTCGAGTCAGCGCAGTAGCAAGTTTCCTCTCTTAACGCGCTGGCTTTATTTAAAGCAATAGTAGTATTGTTCAGACAGTCGCAGCGAGCGGCTGTCATACAGTTTCTTTTTCCACGGCGATTAAACCTCGCTTGTCACTTGCAATAAGTATTCCTCCGACCGTCGAGAACGGCGGTCGTACAATAGTAGTATTCCTTCGACCGACGAGAGTGACGAGTCATTCCTTTGTTCCAAGCTTTATTCGTTCCTATTTTTCCACGACATTGAAATAAGATTCAATGTTTGTAGTACTCGTAGTGCCTTGTGTGTTGTTTGAAGAAAGACATTTTTATATTTTGTGTTAAATAAAACGTTAAAGAAAACCAGCGAATTGTGATTCCAGTCCACTAATTATATCGAAGTTGAGTAAACACTTTTTCCATGTATAAAAAGGGAATTTACAAACACCCGATTCCTACACCCAGGTCTTTCATTTTCCTAACGCTCTGCCTACCCCTTCATTAAATCTTAAAACTACAATCCATTAGTCTTTAGAGCTAAAGAATTATACAAAATCAAAAAATTAGATCAATTTTGACCCATATACAACTGAAGTGGTAAAAATATCAAACAAAAAATAATCTTACCTTCTTCATTGATACTGATGGTGTATGTTATTAGTCCAGGTCCAAACATCCTCTTCACACAATCTCTGTTGATTTTAGTAGTCATTCTTTTAGAAATTTCTTTACGGTTGTCTTTAAAAACGTGAAACTTCGACTTGCAATTGGTACTGACACACTTGAAACAGTGTTCTCGTTCATTGAATAACACGATGTTTTGATTTGATATGGTAATACCATAACTGCTTTTGTCGCTCCTCAGTTTTATTTCATACTGGCTATTATCTGTTGGCTCAACAGCACATACACTCAGTCCAAAATTAATATCATCGAAATCGAAAAGGCTGATGTAGGTTTTTCCGTTTCGTTCCAGAACATCAATGTTGTAGTAAGCATAAACATTTTTGATGAAAAATACGTTCGTGTGGTACGATTCAATGTGTTTTTCTTTGAAATGCGCTCCAATTTTTTGTAGTTTTATTATTTCGGTGCAGTTTGCTTTGGGGCACATTATGACGCGATGTTCGCATGATTTCTCATGTTCTTTTACGTCGCTAAACGCTATTTTTTTTGAACAATCTGAAAAGTTACATGGAAAATGTAAAAGTTTGGCGAGTTGTTCGTAAATGGTAGCTCTGGTGTTGACGATAGTTTTTATCGCAATGCAACGCCCACATTTATACTGATTTCCGTCTTCTGAAACCGATGTTATTGGAGAAACTGATAAGTAGCTATCACATAAAGAGCATTTTAGATGTGTAAGTACATTCTCTGGAACTACATATACGGGATCCATGGTGGCTAAAAAGTAAAAAACGTTAAAGACAGAAGAAATAATGCTCAATAAGATCAAATATTAATACTTGTGAAATACTTTAAAAAAACAGTTGAAAAACTAATAAATTATTTCATCCCATAAAATATTTGTACCACTTGATTGGCAATCCTAAAAATACCATTTTTTAGCAAAAATGATATGTTGATTATTAATTGCATAAACAAATATTGGATGTGTTACAGGAAAAGTAAAGTGTTAGGGAGAGTTTACTCTTCATAAGAAGTATCAGTAAAAGTTGATAACAACAGACAAACAAACAGATCAATTTTCCAAGAAAGAGTTTACTACGTCTGGTTCTTTTCTTCACGGAGCCCCTAGAGGCTTAAATGGCGTCGACTCTGGTAGGTTCTTTGCCACTGTGTTTTTCACATGTCCCACTGGTGCTGCCTACTAGCCTGACGAATCTTCTAGTGGTGCTTAGGGGGCCCATTCTAATATTTTCCTGCTCCGTGCCTTGGGGACCCAGAGCCTGTTAGCGTTTAAAAGCTATACTATGAAAAACAATTGGAGGTGATTCATTTTGTATCACGTGAACGTCAATGCAGAATTTTTCTGGAAATAATGCCAGTAAATGTCACATAATTCGCTTTTGTTGTACCCAACACTTAATCACACTCAATTACAACATAAACTGTCAATTGCTAGATACAGTCAATTAGATGAGGGATTTAGAAGTAATTCTTGACAGATCACTCACCTTCAACCACCACATCACTTATGTTGTAAGAAAGTCCATGAAAATGTTGGGTTTCATTAAGAGAGCTACTCGTGGTTTTACTGGTGTTGGTTCAATTAAATTTTTGTATTTTTCCTTAGTTAGGTCACACCTTGATTACTGTTCGTCTGTATGGTCTCCTCATTACTTGGTTTACACTAGGAAACTCGAACACATTCAAAACAACTTTATACGTTCTATTGCATTTAAGCTACATGTTTATCAAGACTATGCTGTGTGGCTGCAACAGCTGCGAATCTCCTCTCTTAAGAACCTAGGGAAACAGAGAGATCTTACATTACTTTTTAAAGACATAGGTACATATAACTGTCCTCAACTCTAAAGTAAAATTAGTCTCTTTGTTCCAACGAGGACTACTAGGCAGAGTCAAACATTTCACATACCAATCCATAGATTTAATAATGCATTCTACTCATTTCTTCCTAGATCTATGAGACTCGCTAATTCACTGGAGAACCTTCCACTTTTTGATGTCTCTATTAGTAAATTTAGAAACTATATTTGTGATTTGAATGTTCAGTAATTTATATTTTACCACTTCATGATTTCTGTATATCTGTTTTATAAACTATGTATATCCATTTTAGTTTTTATCTCTTAATTTGTGTTCATTGTATATTTTTCTTCCTGTTGTTTTTAATATATGTAATTTAAAAGGGCTTGTCCGTGAATAAATAAATAAAGAGTCACCTTTATCTAGGTAGAGTCAACTCTTACTGCAGAAGAACAACAATTCTCGAATGGGGATCCAATAACTTGGTAGAATTCAATGCAAACAAAACACAAGCATGTCTTTTCTCTAGAAAAGCCGATCTCACTGTGCCTAAAATAACTTTGTCAGGAGTAACCATACCACTGAAGTCATCCATATCGATGCTTGGTATTACTATCAGCAATAACCTTTCCTGAGAACATCACGTGAGGTCCATTGCCAAAAGTGCATCCCAAAAACTTGGTTTTTTGTTTCGTGCCAAGAGCTATTTCACCTCCAGTCAGCTGCTTATGATCTATAAGGCACAGATCCGACCTGTACTGGAGTACTGTTCCCATATTTGGAGTGCAGCACCTAAACATATCCTGAAGCTACTGGATTCTGTCCAAAAAAGGACAATTCGTCTCGTCGGTGATGCCTCGCTTACAAACTCGCTCACTTGTCTGGAACACCGTAGAAAAGTTGGCGATTTGTCTCTATTTTATAGATATTTTCATGGGCGATGCTCTTCTGAAATATCAACAATCGTTCCTCCTTTGGCAGTCTCTTCGAGATTAACCCGTCAAGTTCAGTCTTCACTCCCCTTCGTGGTCTTTTTGGAGACCTGCAGAACATCACTTTCCAAAGACTCATTCATCCAACGAATTGCGAGGCTTTGGAACTCATTGCCTAGGGAGGTGTTCCCCGAGGCATACAACCTCCAGAAATTTAAGAAGAACATCAACTCCTACCTTCTTTCCCTTGGTTCCCACGATGTTCTCTGAACATTACAGGATATCCCTTTTCGTGGGAACCAGAACATAAAAAAAAAAAAAAAAGAATCCACTTTTCCTGTAACAGACACACCCTATATATGTATACATGCAAAACGCATAAAATAAAAGAATAATTCATTCAGAGAACACCTTCATTAAAACAAAACTGCTAAAAAATCATAAGAATCATAATCAGGAATAAACATAATAAGATAATTTCTTTTCTTTACTATCCAAACACAAAAATGAAATATCTATCTGCTTGTAAAACAATAATTTATTTCATTTAAAATTGCCCCTTTTCCTAAAGTGAATCTAATAACAAAAAAGTTCAGTTATATAAATACTTAACAACTAATAAATTATTGCATCCTATAAAATATTTGTGTTCTGAAAAATAATTTGACCAAACAATTTTATTACTTTTATTTAATTCTACCAGTTTTTTTTATATGAACATGAATAAAAAAATCCAAAAGAACACAGCATTTTAAAATTTAACTAAAATCAGTATATTAAGTCAGATCTCTTTACTTTATTGACATAATTCTAAAAATACCATTTTTTGAGCACAAATGTTTAATTATTAATTGCATTTACAAAAAAGGTTCAGTTGTCTAAATACTTATTGACTCATTTTTTTTATCAGAATTTTAACATATTTGTATGCTTGTATGTATGTAGGGGGTAATCTCTGAGACTACTGATCCGATTCTATAAATTCTTTTACTATTAACAGCTACGCTATCAGTGACTGACAGGCCACATTTTATTTTGATAAATAAAGATGAATTATTGTTAGGGACCACTTTCGGTTAAATCAGTCGGAATGGGATGAATAGTCAAAAAAACGCGACGGTTGCTGAATAACCCTACTTGACAGTAAACAAAGAAGTTCGCGCGTTTATTCTTAAGCAGGAATATGTAATCATGTTGAAGAAGTAAAGGAGGTAACCCATTCAGTTTATATCAGCACTAAAATTCTGCTTTCTTGGGAAGAAAGTAGGGACAGGTCTCTTTCTTTAATAAATTGTTTCTAAAATTTTAACTGAAAAAGTACTTGAAATGTAGGTAATCAAAAGTTCTGAGTTCGAATCCCAGTTCGGACTATTTGAATTTTTTCTCCCACTAGCTTTGATTTCATATACTGGTGTTTTTCGAGTTTATAACTTGGGGCTATGAGATCTGTAAATATATAAAAAAAAACAGCAGAGTAGGCTATATTTTTTATCAAAAAAGTTGGTAAGTATTTATTTATTTTTTATGTAAGAGAAATCTGCCGTACATATGGCGTATTACTCCCCAAGTAATAAAGTATACATTTTGTTTTGATAAATAATAGTTAAACTTGAATTTGTCTACCCGTGCGGGCCAGCTAGTAGTGTACCTAATAAACACAAAAAAAATAAATTATTGGACTACACCATAGGTTTTATGAGAGTGGGGCATAGTAAGCGACCAAACTACACTGTAAAAACTGTGATGAATTGTAAAGTATGTCATAAAAAAAATTTATATTTAATCAGCCAATAAGTATTAACTCAAATAAAAATTAAAATATAATAATCAAAACTACTTAGCATTTAAATGAACCATTTAATTGGATATACAAGAGGTGACAAATTTGTGATTTAGTTTATACATTTAAAATAGTAGCTTTCAATAATCACATGGGTTCCAACAAAATGACTAGTTATAAGCCAGCAGTCATCTAGTTTTGGTTATATTTATATGTTCTTCTTTATAGTTACATAATGTGTATTGGATTTTTAAGAATTTATTTACATATAAAGTTTACTTTTACTAAAAAAATTGTTCCAACTAAATCGATATAAATTAATATCCTTGAATTTTAATAAATGTTTTATAATTTTAAAATACTTTAACTTTTGTAGATTGTTTTCAAAAATAACATAAACTAGTGGACCCCTGTGCTCCGCAGTATTAATTGTTGATAATAAATTAATAGCTTAAAAATACTGATTGAAATGTTTAAGAGGAGAGGTTTATAGGAATGATGCTGAAATATCATTGGCGGAAATGGAGAGCCAATGAGAATGAAGTATGTGTTTGTACCACATCACTTGTCCATTTCCAATTAAAAAACTAATTTTGTTAAGAGAGTGTATAAAACTATAGCAACTCACATTAGTGAAAGGGACGTTTTAAGTAATTAAATAATTTGATAAATTTAATTATTTAACGTGAAAAAAGTTTAAATATGTGTAGAACTTTAGTTGATTAATGTGCAGTTCAAGTTATTAGATCACATTCTGAAAGACAACTTACACTGGGGCAGTTAGGACTTATTTTCAATATAAAATGGCTAAAATGGCCACATGGTGCTATCTATCTGCTAACTGTGAAACTAACCCCTCTTTTGACCTGAAGTGAGATTTAGAATAATCTCAATATTTTGTTTGATATATCCAATATTACTGTATAAACTCGATAAATAAAATTATTTTGAATCTTAAATTCTAAACAACTAATACCTGATAGTATTTATCATTCAAATCACACAAAAAAAGGTGATGAGTGTGTGTTGTGCTCTCAACAATGTCCAACTCATCTAATTTGAGTGTTTAATACCTCAAATGAAAGGTCTTGAGTAACTGAGTGTTTTTAGATCAAAATGAAACCTCTATCTTCATTAGAACTGGAGATATTGGGATGCAAAACTATCACAACACTTGGAGAAAGAAACGCCCCATAAGAAATACATGGGAGGAAATCGCGTTTGAGTATAACTTAAGAAAGGCAAAAGATAGATGTAATCCAATGCTTGATGCTCCATCTGAACACTAATACCTTTCATTTAAATATATATATATATATATATATATATATATATATATATATATATATATAGATATAGATTTTTTAACTACTTTTGGTAAATTGTTAAATCATTAAAACAATAGAATTTCTATAATTTACATTTTTTCACTATATACAATGCTCTTATTTAAGCAAAGTGTTTTAGATCAAACTAAATCTAGAAAAAACATACCAACATTTATAATACCTACCATGTGTTTGCATAAATCATAATTCTTGTAATAATTGAATGTGGATGTAAATTTTAATATTGTTTATACACTTTTAAGAAAATAACGCTTTATGCAACCAAAACAAATTCTTTATCTATTTTTGGTAAGGTTTTACTCAAGGGAACCCCATAGAGATATATAAGCTATATATATTTGGATAGCACTTAAGAAGTGTAGTTGTTCGACACTAAATTCAACCCCTACAGATGAGCTTCTAAAGGGTGAATTTGTTTTTTGCCTTATCTAACCTGCCCAATTACAAATCATCTTACCATAATGATTCAATGTAAAATTTTATAATATAAAAATTCATACTTTTTTATTTATCTGCGTCGATCAAGCATCATTGGATTACACTTGTGGAGTGTATTTAAATATATAATGTTACTGGTTTAGAGGGGGTTCCCTTAGGTCAAAGGTAGCCATGTTTTCTATAAAGATAGATTGTACCAAATTTTGTTAATAAATTAATTATTACTTCATTTGTACGATAACGAATAGTTAATACAAATAACGAAGATAGATTTATAAGTACAAATTAATTGATTTACTAGAACAGTATTTTGTAGTTCTTGTTGAGCACCAAAACAATCTCGTTAAATATTACAGTATGCATGCGACTTTGGTATCCAAGCAGCAAATTCACTACAAAAATTAACACTGTAGCCCTTTCGTATAGTTTACACATTTTTTATTAGTTAAAACAATACCCTTCAAGATTTAAACAGATCTCATAACCTCACATTTTCTATATTGGACTTGTTCATCTTGAGACACTTAAAACTTTAAAATTTATTTAAAATATTTTATGAATAAAATACTTACAGTAAAAAAATACCTTTTAAGCATAAATAAACTAAAAATTCGCTCACCACTTCCAACAAAACTTTTTCTAAGTAGTCGATAGTCGATAAAACAACCAGCACTGTCAAAAGTAATACACTGTTGTCAACTACTGTAAGTTAAAAATACCTAGATTGTAAAAAATTGTTCCCAGAATTTATTTATTCAAGATTAATTGTATGTAAAATAAAACAACATTAAATTAAAATAAAATATATTTTTAAATTTCTGAGTGATGAACAAGTTTTTTGTTGACAATCATTTTAAGTGAGCATCAGGGAGTTGAGGATTGCTAGGTCGGCTAACTAGTAACCAAAAACCCCCAAATTCATATATTGTGTTGACATAAGGTATGTTTCTTATATCTACACTTTTACAATAAAGTGTAAACTAATATCGTTCTTTCTAACGGTAGTGACGTCAATAAAGCTGTTCGTTTTATAAGTACATCTAAGAAAAGTGTAAACTTAATTACAATTTTTTACACTTGATCTCGAGCAAGAGTGTACACTCGAATTATATTCACAGTAAACAAAATTTAACCGCAAAGTTTTGCAGTTTACAAAGTGATTTTATTATTTTTATTTTTTAATTATAATTAAACATAATTTGAATAAAAATTAGGTTTGTAATATATTTCAACATGTACTTAATTAATTTTACAGAAATGTCAGAGATTCCCATCTCCTTGTTATAAGACAACTATTCTCTTTCTTTAATAAATCAACTCTAACCTTTGTAAATTAAACATAAGGAAGGAGCAGTCTCAATAATAAATACCCCATTGAAAATAAAACATCAGGAAGGAGCATAGACTGGGATAAGTGTTGACCGGAATGGAGTGTGAATATGGCCGACTACTGCTTCCGTTTTGACAGAGGCGTAGGGCTTTAAATATTAATAAAAAGAATATTAAACTCACGAATGTTGGAAAAAATATAAAAAATGATACATTTTATTTAACAATCACTAAAAAATTATTATCCTATGTATAATTAGGAAACGTTCAATCTAAAATTTTAATTTTGTAAATCAATTTCGTATTTTTTTCGGACGCTATAAAAGCAAGTCAAAGTTTCTTAACGTAAATTATATTTATATAACAAGCAAAAATTAAGTTTATCTGTGGACAGACACACTGTATATAAAATATCTTTTGTTTACTCTATCCGTTCAGCTTACTAGGTATGGGTAACTATTAATTTTAATTAAAGTCAGAAGCTTTACTGAAGACCATTGATTAAATAATATAATGGATAATACAACGGAGAAGAAAGGTATATAAAATAGAAAAATGTTGCAAATATGTCCATTGTGATTTTATGTTTCCATCTCAGGAAAGTTACAACAAAGATATACTATCTTAACATCAAGAAATCGAAATGATAGTATTATTAACATATGTTTTATAGAACCAAATTGTTAATTAATATCTATTAGGTACATTTTTTCCCTAAAAATGTTATTATCACATTCATAATCTAGTTGGGTATGTCTTTATGGACTTGGTTTGGGAAAACCTCAGCAGAACTGTTTCGAGCGTGTACAAACAAAGTTATAGTTGCCAACATGATTGCCAACATCCGAAACGGATAGGTACCTGAAGATGTCTTTCCAGAATAATCCCCTGGTTCCTAAACCAACCTAAAATTCTAGTGTGTTTAAATTGTGTGTAAGTCTTAGTGAATTAATAAAAAATTACCACAAACCCATATTTTTACCCTAAGCTACGCCAATGCATACTTTGTGATTGGTGGGTTTAAACTATAGCTCATTATATCAATATACGACGGTATCGGATTAGTCACCGAGGCATCGACTTACAGGCGCACTGTGTTGAGAGGTACATTAGTAAATTCCCCTAAGATTTAAAACCAGAAATTTGTTTGTTTGTTAATATGCTTTTTTTGAGAGGTTTTATTTTATTTTTTGCTTTATTGTGAACAGAAATCGTTGATGTAGCTCTAGTTTTTTGGTTAGAAACAGGCACATATCTAATTATGTTAAAAGGGAATGCAACAAAAATAAATTATCGGCACAAATTTAATTATCAAGCATCAGATTTATAGTCATCATAATCGGAATCACTGTCGTCGCTATCCTCATTCGGATTGTAAATGATAACAGGATTAACTGTTTCGATGCGGTTTTCACGAACCCACCATTCCTATTAAATTTTCACATTTTGTGACACATTTTTCCCAAATTTCAGGAGTGGCAGTATTAAGCGTTCGTTGCCAGGTTTCGAAAACAGCCTTATCACTGTAACCATTAGATCCAATGTGATTGTCATAAGTTTTGCATATTCCCCAAATACACTCAATGGGATTAAATTGTCAATGATAAGGCCGAAGTCTTAGCACACGATGCCCATAACTGAGTATAATTTGATCCACTTTGTTATTTTTTCTCTTTCGTGCCTTTAAGCTATCGATAATAATTCCGGCTTTAAGCAATAATGTGGAAATAAAATATTTTCGTTCGTTAACCATTTTTTTATTTTCTGTACCGTCCAGGAGTTTGTTGGTTGCTAATTTAAAATTTCCGAATGATACGGAGCATTATCTAATTCAATAAACAGATGGTTCATGTAACGATGGTAATAGTTTCTCTTTTAACCATTTCACAAACATCTCTGTATCCATATTGTCATGATAATCGGCCGATTTTGATGAAAATAAAAGATCCGCCCCATCAACAAAACTATGCTTTCCACCTGCGTGCACAATAATGTTTCTTTTTCCTTCACCGTCTGTGTTTTATAGACTTTGTTATCGTCCAGATAAACAAATGCTTAGTATTTTTGTTTACAGTGAGTATAATTTCTCAAAAATTCAATTCTTGTGTGCACGACTCTACCTTTTTCACACACAGCCTTTGGGTTGCCCTCGTTTTTAAAATTAAACCCTATATATTTCAAAATTCTCCAAAGACTAGTTCTAGAAATTTGAAATACATCTTTTTCTTTTACTTTTTCTTATATTAAATCTAAAGAGACATATTCTTTTTTTTTTCACGCATTTTGTACACAATGTCGTGAATTTTAAATTTTTAAGCTTCGGGAAAGCCAACAGTCTTTGGATGTCGGCGGGGTTTATATTTTTCAACTTTTTGTTCACTATTTCCATCTTTCACACTTTTTAAAACTGAAGTCAATTTTGTTTCACCAATACCCATCGCATCACACACACGCTTACGTAGAAATCTTTTCCGCAGTAAAATAAGCGTGTACACTCAATATTAATGCATCTATGTACATCTATTAGGTATACATACACTACTTGAAATTACAATCGGTACTATACGATTTTAATGTCGGTACCCACTACAATGATAACCCAGGATTACTAATTACTTTTCTAGAAATCTTACAAAAATGAATCAACAAGCCAAATTAAAGCTTAATAGCTTAGTTAATTAGTGAAATTTGTTTGGATTACTTACCTAGCTCTCTTATTATGTACAATAAATAAAGTCAATAAGAACAGATTTGGTTGCAAAATTAACCGTGCTAAAAAAAAATATTTACTTTATTTCCAAACAAGAAGTCCCTTATAAAAAAAAATTTCTTACCTAGGAAATTTGTTTAGAAAAATTAGGGGAATTTACTTTCGTACTTAAATGTATAGTTGAATACTGGTTATTGAATTTCTAACGATAATAAACCACCATATATTCGGTAAATATGCTATATAAAGTTCATTGAATACATTTTTAATTTATTTCTAAATATTTAACGAATTAAGTATTAAAATTAATCACTTGTGAAATGTTATACCAGCATTTTTATGTTTTGGTGTCAGAGAACACCTACAAGATGAACAATAACTATATTTGTCGTTATTGTCCCATTATTAAAACAATATTTTATCAGCAATTTATTTAGATGTCTGTAATGGTTAACTACCAAGTATTTACACCAAAGCATACAATAATGGCTTGCCTCACTAATTTTAACTGTTATTAAAACTTTGAACCGCTAAAATTTATTAAAAATTCACTTTATTGACACTCACAGGGAAACATTCAAATAATGAGTCATAAGTGGACGGTCATGGAGTACTTTCTGTCGCACTTTTAGCAACCGTACAGAGTAGCAATGATCGTTTCTGTTAGTTTTATATTCAAAACTCTAACATCGATAGCGTGGTCTATTCTTAAAGTCTATGGCTCTGACTGTTGCACACGTTTACGCTGGGCTGCTCCAAAACCGTCTTGTCGGCTCAAACTGCAGCAAATTCGTACCCATCGAACTTTGACCATTCTCGGCTAGTCATTGCTTCATATCGAAAGAATAGTGGGCAGGCCGTTTAGGGCCCAACTTATTCTTTTCACGCTTTAAATACGTTATTTGAAGAGGGAGCAAACTCTCTAATTCATAGACGATATAAAGGAGTCAAACAATTTATTTATACATGTTCGACAATTTCTATCTAATTGAAAGAAGCTTGACAGTAATTATATAAAGGATATCTTACAAACATATTTTCGATATCTTCATGTAAAACTAAAAAATAAAACGGATAAATAGTATTTCATTTCATATTATTTCCCGATGCAATCATAAACAAATACCTTCACATCGAAAAAAACTCGGTTATTTGATAGTAAAGTAAATAACTAAATTATTTAAAAAAAAGCGACCAAATACTTAGTTTTACAAGTAACTAACAAAATTTAACGAATCACAAAACATTACAAAAATATTAAATACATATTTGAAATATTAAAAATATACGATTTATCTATTTTGTACAAAGCAACATTTTGCAAAAAATATAGATATCACTGAACTATAACAAAATTAAAAATAGGAAAGTATACGACGATACATATTTCTAGTAAAAATATTTGTTTTGCCTATATTAAAATAAAAAAAAGTGAGCCGTCGCGGGACGACTGGTAGATGTGAAACACTAAATACTACTACTGAATATCAGTTAATATAAATATGCTACATTTTCTACATAATTTTCTTTGACATTTTGAGTCCTAAAGTATTAAATTTGTGAAAAACAATTTCAAACGAAAACAATAACCTATACAAATTAAAAAAAAACGCATTGTTTTTAACAACTGTCATCAGAAATGTTCTTCATTTGTATCGTTTAGATCTCATTTTTAAGTTACTACAGTCAAGGTATTTGGGGTCGGACGGAAGACTGACGGTCGCCAAGCCAGCAGACGCTTTAACTCTCACCCGCGGAATTAGATGTTTCACATAAAAATTTTTAAATTAATTATTTTCACCATAATAAGCTTAAATACAATTTTATTACCAATAGGAAAACCATGAAGGCATCATCTTATTTTGAAAGCCGTTTAGATTGAAGGAGGAAAACCTAGCATTCAAAAAATTTAGTTAAGTTTGATATTTAAATAAAGGAACATAAACATAAATGTTTAACAGTACCATTATCTATATTTTTTGCAAAAAAACTGCACTAGAAAAAAATAAATTAGACAATTTTTAGTCATCGCATGATTAAAAATAAACGATTAGTAAACCAGTGGCTGAACGAATATACAATATTCCTTTAAATTATATTATTAAATAGAAAGCCAATATCTTCTACTGTAATTAAATTTAACGATTCTAAATTTATCACAGAAGCTAAAAGTACTAATTTAAAATTAACGTTTTAAATCATTTTAGTTATTAATTAAATAATAATTAAGATGCTCGAAATAAATTAAATGGTAAAAATATTTTCAATGTCATTTCTTGACCGTTGACCCTGTCGGGGAACAACGATTAAGAAATAACTATCTTAAAATTAAAACTTATTTCTCTTGCAAAGATAAGTAAAAAATATAATATTCGGATTCCGCCTACTGACTCACTGTAAACCGCAAAATAAAAAGTATTTTATCACACAATATCAGACAAAATATAGTGCGGGACAAGTTTATGTGTACGAAAAATACCTACCACGATCTTTATTATAATTCTGCCTCGCCATTTTCTTAAAAAGGAAATAAATTTCGATTAACTCGAAACATTTTTAGACAGGAATATCTGAAGCCGCGAAGGTTGAATGCGCAATGGTAAAATGTCAAAGTGAATACTTGGATCTTAAAGCATCTATCCTCTTTAGCAAAATACAAGAACTGGTAGCTGGTCGTATACAAATTTATACTTACTTATCGCCAGACAGCTGAAGTATAATACAAATTAACTAAACTTATAAATTATTAGCACAAATAGATAAATGTGAAATTATCAGTTTTGTATCCGTTTGCACTTCTAATTTCTTAGTGAACACTACCCTACACCGAACCGAGTCAGTTCAACATACCACCTCTTCTAACCCACTTTCGAAGAGGAGATGATAAAAATCGCGTTATAAATTGCGCGTCCACGTTGATGCAGCTCAGTTTATGACTTCAATTACGCCTGGCAACATACCACCGAACCACTATATGGTAACTGTGCAACGAGGACTTGTGCGATCTGCAATAACCCGTTAGTTTCTGTTCAGAGCAGTTCAGCGAGTGCTGCATTCGTAGGTGTCTTAAAAATATTCTAAAACATTTTATGTAACCAGAACTGCACCGGTCGTCCAAAATATGGCAAGGCGACAAATCATGTTATCGCATGTTCCATATTTCTCAACTTTCTCTCGGCTTTAGATATTCCTGTCGGATTATACAATATATATCCTTTAAAATAGTAAAATTGCTCTTAATTTAAATGCTTAACGTATGATATTTAAAAATTAATAAAAAGCTGCTCGATTTATTTACTTTTAGGAATGTAAAATAATATTAAAATATTGCATCTAGACGACAAACACATTTAGGCCTGTAAGTTAAAAAAATCCACTACCGACCAAAACATGTTTTCAATCTAAAAGGATATTTATACACATATATTCCTAGTTACTAAACTTATTAAAAAAGCACTCAATATTTAATACTTTCATGATTCGTCTGAAAACTTATAAGTTGAATCAGGAAATTGTCAAAAAAATATTTTTAATTCATCAAGATGTTGTTTTAACAAGTTCAAATTATTTTAAATTATTAAATCTACGCTTGTTAACGTCGCATTTATTTAATAAACAATTTTAATTAGTTCATTTGCATTCACGAGCATCATTTCTTTTATTTTATGTTCGTTAATTAAGGCAATTGGATTCGTACTTATAACTGTGTAACACCCACTATATTTTATTAACAGAATGAATGAAAATATGTAAAAAGATACATTTGCACTATTTAACTGGTTGCTTTTCTAAAATCAGAACAATATTACATAAGAAAACGCCTTTTCTTTAGGAATTATTTAGGACACAATCATTTAATTTTCAGGTTGTCTAAAAAATATATATCACCTGAAAACAGTTCTGCCAGTTTTGGTTACAATCCAAGTTAAGAATTCTTCATTTATTTTCATGTAAACGCTTGAATTATTTCACGCACGGCTATTTTTAATTTGGTTGATATTTAAATACTTTAAGCGTTTTAGACTTCGTAACTTGGAAAATTTTCGTAAATTATTAATAAGTATAACAAAAATATTAAAAATATAACTTGTCACATATTCTGCTTTAAGAATTCAAAAGAAAAGGCCGTCGTCGTAGATTTTATGAAGCCTCCTCTATTTACCCTATAACATCTTTATGTAAACTCTTAAAAAGTGAATGTAACTCAGATAAATTAGAACAATATAACTACATTTTTAATAACATAATAAGACAACTTTTTGTTTAACTTAAAATTAACAAAAAATACTCTATTTCACCTTAATAAGTAATAGTAACAATTTAAAAACGTTTTAAATCGTAAAATATTTTTTTAAGTTATTTCTAGCGAAGAACGTAAAATAATCATCTTTCATGTTTGTTTAGTTGATAAATCATTAAAATACGTTGTAAAAATGATTTTTTTTCACAAAATATAAAAAAAGTAAATTAAGAATGGAGTTTGCCCAGAGGCAAACTTTTATTGCATTACCAAAGAAGAAAAATGCAAAAAAGTGCAGTGAAAACAGACTATAAAACATTTTCTGAGAATAATATACAAGCGACTGTATAAGAAATGTGAAACGGCAATAGGGCATACACAATTCGGATTCGCAATGGAACCTCCAGAATGTCTATTCAGTATTCCAGTACTGGTGCAAAATTTTTGGGATATATTTGTGTTTCATTGACTATAAAAAAAGCATTTGACCGGGTACAACACGACAAATTAATGCGATATTCTTGGTAGAATAGGACATACATTGCATCAAATATCTGTATTGGAAGCAAACTGCAGAATTAAGAATCAACGACGCTACAGCAGACAACATTGCAATAAATAGAGATGTCCGTCAAGACTGCATTTTGTCTCCACTATTGTTTGATCTTTACTTGGAGTACATTTTTCGCGAGGCGTTTAGTTATATGGATAAAGGAATTAAAGTGAATGGATCAATCAACATTCAATATGCCGATGATACAACACCGATAACTTATATGATCTACATCTAGTTCAGGAATTAAATAGACGTAGCAAGAAACTTGCTCTTTATATCAGTAACAAAAAGACTTTACGATTGTCAGTAGGCATGAGGCATCTAAAATGGGTCTAAGGATCAATGAAGGCAAGACCAAATACATGCACATCTCTAGGACAGGCAGAAGGAGAGTGGGACATAATGTGACAATAAATGAGTACAACTTTGAAAATATCACGCAGTTCAAGTACCTGGGTTCGATCATTACAGCCGACAATGACATCATCGAGGAAATAAAGTACCGACTAAAAACAGCAAACAATTGCTTTTATGCTTTTAAGAGCGTATTTGGATCCAAAGAAGTTACTAGAAGATCCAAAATCAAAGTAAACAAAAAACTGTCATCATGGACGCTATTGGTACGAAATGAGGTCATCCGAAGCTTCGAAAGACGAATACTTGGAAAAATATACGGCCCGACAAAGGATACACAGACGCAGCAGCACAGAATTAAAACGAATGCAGAACTGAGAGAGCTATACGACGAACCAGATCTGTGCAACATAATAAAGGGTCAACGGCTTAGACGGGCAGGACACGTACGTAGGCAACCCGAAGATAGGCTAATACGACTGGTATGACAGAAAGCACCAGAGGGGAAAAGGTCACTTAGAAGACCCATATTGAGATGACTGCGAATCTGAGAAAATTGGGCGTCGAAAATGGTATGGGGCTTATTACCGATCGAGTTGAATGGAGGCAAGTCGTCGTGTCAGCCAAAGCCCATCAGGGGCTGTAGCGCTACGGAGTAAGTAGACAAGGCATCCCATACCAAAACGCTGTCATAAAAGTAGATAACGAACCCATTGAACGTGTGTTCAATTTTAAATATCTTGGTTACTGACTACACACAAAGACATTGAGAAATTCATCAAATCACAGACTCAGACGGTTCAGACATGCACAGAGAATGGTTGAAGCAAAAAAGCCCAAAAGAATACTGAATTCGAAAGTATATGCCACTCGAAGAAGAGGAAAATCTTGTCTTAGATGGTTGGACCAAGTTGTTGACAGCCTGAAACTGATGCGAGTCACTGAATGAGGATCTGCTGTCAAGGACAGTTTCATCTATTATATAGAGGCGAGTGATCGAAGAGGCCAAGGTCAAGCGCCTACTAGTAGGTAGGTAATACCATACAGTAACGGTTGACAACAGAACGTACATATTGCATTTATGGACGTAATGTTTCTCTTCGATCATAATACAGACATATCTTAAACTTTTGTTTCCTGCTTATCCCGTATGTATTTAAGTAGATAATAAGTGTAACATCGGCAATCGGCAACAGCGCGTCTTCACTACAGCTTAAGACCATAGTTGTCTGAAGATTAATAGTCAATCAACCTTATTGGATGACGATGGGGTCGATTAATGAAAAAACGACAATCTATTTTAAAAAAATGAACCGCTGCGGGACGCCTGGCAGATGTGAAACATCGAAACTATTTTGTATAGAAAATATGCATAGTTTACTAAAAAAACTAAAAACCACTGCTGAATATCACTTAAAATATGCTACATTTTCTTCATACTTTTCTTTAATATTTTAAATTTAAGTGCTAAAGTATTGTAAATTTGTGACTAACAATTTCAAACGAAAACAATAACCTATTTATATTTTTAAAAACGCGTTGTTTTTCATTTGTCATCAGAAATTTTTTTCATATTTATCGTTAAGGAGGTTAAGCGTTAGACGGAAATAATAAAAAATATTTAAAAAAATTTTGTTCATTACATTTTTTAATAACAACATTTTATAATAAATGCTAATCTAAATAATTGTATTTCATTATAAAGCGATTATTTTACCTAATTATTTAAATCTGATCGATAAACTTTAGGATGTTTGGTTCAATCATTATTAAAGTAGTTGAAAAAATTAAAAAACAGCAAACTTTATGATTTAATAAGTAAGAAATTATAAAATTAATTAAAATTAGCGAATTGAAAATGTTTAATATTTGTTTCTGTTAATTAAGTTTCCTAACCGCTGTTTATATTAACCGTGAAATATTCCTGCTCAACAGTTAATTTTTGTACAGCTGTCATAATTTGTTCATTTGTTATAAAACAAAATGTTCAATTGTATGTTGAGTTGACATGTTTTCGATAAGACTAAATGTAACAGTTTCATTAGATTTATAAATTAATGAGCTTCTTAATTACATTAAATTTTTTAAAGAAAATGTTGTTATTAAAAAATATAAGAACAAAAATTATTTTAAATTTTTTACATTATATCCGCCCAACGCTTCAACCTCCTTAAGATCTAATTTTTTAGTTACTACGCAAGGTATTTTTGGTTTGGACGGAAGACTGACGGTCGCCAAGACAGCAGGCGGCTTAACCCTCACCCATTGCATTAGAAGTTTCACATCAACAAGGGATAGAAATCAATTTTGCCTACCATCCGATGAAGATTACGAGATACAATTTCAATATTTTCAGTAAAAAATTATAGATGACTCGAGCGATCGCCATTCAATACTTTTAGTACAGACTTTGATTGGCTATGATTTCCGACAATAGGTTTGTTTCTACGGCAGTTTCAGCAAACTACTGAGAATGCACATGTGCGGTTGTTTACTCTTTGTAAATTGACTGCTGCAAAAACAGTTATAAATCTTCGATTCTATTTTATGTAACTTTAATACAAATAAAACATAACATTAAAACTTTTAGCAGAGTCAACCGTTAATTGAACACCTCGAACCGCGCATGAGTCAAACTAATTGTTTGAAAACTGTCATCAAACGTTTCTCAACATCCAATGTTGAATCAAGAGTTTGGTTGCGGTAGAAACGCCTATTTTCAATTGTGATTGCTCCGTACGTCGCAAACTGTTTGTGCCAGCGGTGTAAAATACATATTTATGATCATTGTAATAACTATAATAGTGGCTATCATCTTTATTGTTTCAATGAAGTCCAAAAGGAAATTTGATTATCATAAAATAGGGATCCAATCAGTATGTACAAATTTTGTGGGTAAAAATGTGTAATTTTTTTCCAACAAAATGTGATTCAAAACATTTACTTTTTGAAAACAAATCCAACCCACATGATCAAGAAATGTTACCATGTAATTTGGATATTTTTTGCAAAACTTGTGTGTCCTGAGCGACCTGCAAAAATATTTTAAAAGATGATCGGGAATGAGAGACCTTGGTTTGATTTGCAAAAGAATTCCTAACTTAAATTTTCTTTCAGTATAACAGACGTTTTGATGTGTATTTGATTTTGATTTTAATTAAAAATGTGTATACAAATTAAAATTACAATTCACTTTTCAAGTACTTTACGGCGTTACCTTTAAAATAATATTTAAATACATAAACTAACAATTTAGAGAAAACATTAAATTACAAAGTATAAAAAATTAAAAAACAAAAACCATATTTCTCTCTTTTATCAAGATGATCATCTTTTTAATTAGTATTTTACCGTGTCTACCACAACGCTATGGTGGTCAGAAATTACACTTCGATTTTCAAACATCTCTTACATTTTTAAACCAACAAACTATAGTCAGTAAATATCAAGTTATCTTGATTAATAAATAGTGCTTTCTATCCACGCTACCGTATAAGTGAACACGGTATTTTTTTTTAAATATATTTTTTAAACATTAGAATTACATTCAACAAAATATTTTTCCAACAAAGACCTTTTTTGCGGTTTTAAAATGTTAAAACGATTGCAGTGTTTATCAAATATTGGCGCTGGAATAGAATCTATGGGCGTGGCAATCTTGCTTACTGCTTCTATTTGTTGCGCCCAACTGACCAAGTAGTTGGACCAAGTATTTTGTTGTTTTTCTGTTACGGAATCTGATGATAAAAGACATTCAGATCTAATTAGTAATACTACTAACGCTGATACGCCAAACTGAAAACAATAAATCAGTTAAGTATATTTTCCGCACGTCGTCAATGAAAGTAATAATCTACTATAAAAAGTGCACCACCATTTACAGACAAACCATCAGATCTTGCAAGAATTATTAGTCTGTACATCTGCTTCTTTAAATATTGTTGTTTTGCTTCTAGTAAAACTTAGTCCTTGAAAAACATTTATTTGCAGAGCACTGGATGTTTGACTTACCTTATTTAATAACACAAAATACAAAGGCGATTTTCCAAAGTGACCTAAAGGTGTACTTCGATTGCTCTCTTGTCTAACCACTTCCACTAGTCCACTCACTATTTCTAAAACCTCCGACATATTACTAGACTGTATATATCTGAAAAACAAATAATAAATTATAAGGAAATAAATATTTATTTTTTTTAATTTTAAATGTAGTATAAACGCATGCAGATCTTAAACTTTTGTGTTTGATATAGCGTATGTTTAAGGTCGATTTTCATTAGACGTGCAAGAATGACAATGGTCGTGCCGATTTAACGAGGTTGTCGAGGTACAATATTGTCAGAAAATTTTAGATTATACGCGTGGTAAAAGTATACAAGCTTGTAGCGATGTGAGTCATAATTTTTATGCAAGACTGTACCCGTGGAGACGTTACCCATACAGTTTTCGTATGTATGCATAAACTAATACTATCACATACTTTTAAAAGTTCTAACCCGGCAACGTCGCTTATGCCTCACTAGAATCGATATATAATATAGATCAATAGTGAATTCACAGTGAAAATTTCTGTTTTATTATATGTTGTGTTTAATTTAGATATAATATAAAGATTATATTATATTATCATTTTTTGTGTTACCAAAAATGCAATATATTCTATCTGTAATAACTGCATATTTAATTTTACGTAAAATTCTATTACATATTTATTCTTTTTTGTTTATAAGAAGTCACTAGAATTAAGCGTATCGATGCGCATACCTACACTTCTTAAAATACGAAAAAAATGTAATTGAAGGAAATATTTATAAGTTATAAGCATAAATTTCAGATAATTCTGTAAAACTTTATGCTGTGTTCACTTTATATTTAATAAAAAGATTGTACTTATACTATTTCTTGTATTACTCAAAATTTGAAATTTTTTACCCGTAATAATTATATATGTTCTACTAAATATAATTTGGAATATTGATTTCTTAGTCCGTTTGAATTTACCACGCAAGTAATACCTATACTCGCGTACAGCGTTGCCAAGTTGTCCAACTCGCTAGCATGTATACTTTTTTATAAATCGTTGAACTTTACACGATTATTTATTAATAACTAGCTGGTCAATATGATTTATTTTTTTTTAAACTTAAAACAAAAACATTAAAAGGCTGTTAGTTTTTTTAAAGTGTCTGACGGTTAGTTTTTTCTCTAGAACTAATCCAACCTGTACAGAATTACAGCGAGCGTTGTATACGGAGAGTATCTCCATGTTAATCATCCAATTTTGAATTGAGTTTTTCTCGGGTTAGAGGAGGTCAATTGACTTTAAATTGTAAGGGTAATTGTATTATCATGTCCTTAATAAGTATACAAAAATTTAGAATTTTCTGACGCTACGCCTACACCACGACAACTACCTTAAACCGAATTGGTCACCACCCAACCACACCTTAACTTCTTTAAAATGATTACATATTCTCGCTTAACAATATACATGTGAACTTCTTTGTTTATTGTCAAGCAGGGTAATTTGGCAACCATCGAGTTTTTTTGACTTTCATCCAACTAAAACTAATTTAACCGGAAGTGCTGTTGAAAATCTGAGACGAGGATATAAAAAGAAAACAATCCTCATTAGATCAGATAGTCAAGCGGCACTTAAAGCTTTGGCATCACGAAGAATATACTCAAAAATTGTCTGGGAATGTGCCGGAAACCTACGAACCTTGGCTAACCATAACAAGGTCACTTTGTCGTGGGTGCCAGGATATAAAGGTAAATTTAAATCACATTCGTATAAAATAATAGTCATAGAAATCACGTATACGTTTAGTTAAAACAATGTTTAATAATAGCAAAGATAATCAGTTTTTTCTTCCTCTTGTAAATATGCGATGTCATCAAATGTATAACAGCTGTTTAAAACAGTCATACAAACCTACCAAATAAATATAACATCGATTAGCGCGTGTATTTTTAAAAAATACTGTCACATTACTTTTTGACAATTTAGCAATAATAAAGAACGTTTATATAAATACACAGTAGATTCAACTTATTTAACATAACATCGAGGGTCCTAAAAGAAAAAGATTAAATTACCTTTTGAAATATGGATAAAATTTTGGTAAAATATTATCACCGGCAGTGTCTCTTCTTCCAATGACAGGCAAACTAAGCAAAACTTTACTCCACAATTCCAATAGTTGAATACCATACATATCGATTGTAAGATGAGGTAAAAGTCTTAAGAGCAACATCTAAAATTTTTTTTAAAATAATTCAATTAACTCAACATTACTATCCATACAATATAAATAATTGAAGTGTCCATCTGTGATTTCAAAATAAATTCTTTTTCTAAGCTCACATGATTATTCGCACGTTACAAAAACACTCACTTAGATCTAAGTGAAGCACGAGATATGCTGCAACAGCTCCAGAACGAAATGGAAGCGGTTGGTCTGAACATAAACTATGCCAAAACTAAGGCAATGACAAATTTAGTACCAACAGGAAATATATGCATAGAGGGAGCGCAAGTAGAAAAAAGTATACTTATCTGGGACACGAATTAAAAATCAGCAGGGACAACCAAACTTGTGAACTTTTAAGGCGCATAAACCTCGAACTTTTAAGACGCATAAAGCTCGGATGGGCAGCATAAGGCAAATTGAGACATATTTAAGAATAAAATTCCTATAAGTCTAAAAAGAAAGACTTTTAACACGTGTATTCTACCGGTTCTCACATATGGGACAGAAACCCTAAGGCTTCAGCAAGGAAATTGAGTGTCACACAAAGAAAGATGGAAAGATCTATGCCGGGGATATCACTCAGAGACAGAGTAAAAGAACAAAGGTAGAAGACATAATTGAAAAAATCTCAAAGTCGAAATGAAGGTGGGCCGGTCATGTAGCACGACAAACAGATCAGAGATGGACGAAAAAACTTCTGGAGTGGAGAGAAATCCCGGAAGACTACCCACCAGATGGACAGATGGTTTAAAAAAGATTAACACCAACTGGATTGCAGCGGCACAGCACCGAGAAACTTGAGGAGGCCTATATCAGACAGCGGACGCAAATGGCTGCAGAATGATAATGATGATGACAAAAACATTAACACGCACTTATTAATTTTTTGTCTGTCCGTCTGTTTGTTTGTCCGGGCACATCTCTGAAATAACTAAACGGTAGATAAAGCTTGGCTATGAGCAGAATTTAGGCTTTACTTTATTTAAATGAGATGTTAGAAAAAAAGTTATCTTGACTTAAACATCTTTCTAGTCTGAGAAGTTACAAGGTAAATAATAATTGCTACCATCGAAGTCCTACAGAAGTCACAACACAAACGAACAACAACGTTAAAAAAAACAAAATAAATTTGCTTAGATTTAATTTAGTGTTATAGTTTAGTTCCTAAAAAAATCAATAGGTTGCGCTGTTTATTTTTAGAACGCGCTATGGTAATTTTTACAACGATCCACCTGACCGGCATTATTTTAAAATTTAGTCCCTCAAAAATTCACTAAATGTCACGGTTCATTTTTAAAACGCATATGATAGTCTATAAAGAAATTGTTGATATTAAATCGGATGTCAAGAAAAAAATTGTCCTCTTTTTAAGATATTAAATTCCGAAGTCGCTAGTACCTAATAAAGATAAAATGACGTATCATTTAAATTTTAAGAATAACTCACCTTTCCTTTTCGAATATTAAGGTAACTAGAAGTTTTATCTTCTTGTAGAAATCCTTGAATCATTTTCACAATATAATCATATTGATGTTCTACGACCAACTCACTTTCTAATTTAAATAATCTCAATACTTCTCGTTTTTGTTCAGCCGTAGGAGCTAATTCTAATTCTCTCAACCTACAAAATAAAGTTAATGATATATTTTTCATCTTATCATTAAGGAGTTAAAATAAACAAGTAAATGCGTTTGTATACCTGGGTTCAAAGTTTACGAGAGATGGAAAGTATGACAATGACATTGAGCAAAGGGTATTGGCAGAAAAACAAATAAATGGGGTACTGCATAGCTTTATAAAACCCAGAAAGTGTCAAAAAAGACACGTCTGGCCGAGCATAGAGTGTTGGTTCCTACACTTATGTATGGTAGTGAATGTTGGGTTTGGCAGAAGAAGCATGAAAAATAGGATTAATGCTGTGGAGATGAGTAGTCTGAGAGTAGAGTAGAGTGAGATAAGAGAACGATGTGGTGTAAATATATTGTCGTGCGAGCCACTTCTTAATTTGAACCGATCCAATCACGCTATAAATTCCCAAGTACTCCCGATAATTTGGCTTCTTCCGTATCCGAAAAACCATTTGGTATCGTGAATCCCGAAGCTATGCCACTACGCAAACAAATTGAAGGACGCAGAAGAAACTACTAGAGAAAACAAGACCGAGACGGAGACTTAGGCCCGTATTCCTAGTCCGTACTCAAGGCGGAGTCGATGCTTCAAGTACAGATTATAATACGATGTAAACAACGTGCAGCAACTACCGAGGAGGATAGACGACGACTTTGCCTTTAATATCAACATAAAAAAGAAACTTTTTATTTTAATCTATAACACTAATAGCGACTCGCTGACATAGACGTTTCACGTTATACCAACGGCCCACCCGTTTTTTTTAATGCTGATGTTGAATTTCGGTGCGCGCCAGCGCGGGTGTCCAACCATAAGCTGTAGCGGTTTAGTTACACTTCACACATGGATAGAATTAGGTTATCTATTTCTTGTTGAGGTATAGCTATATCCAAGCTTCCTGCAAAACCTCAAATAATTGTCTGAAAATTTCTGCCACCTCTCAAAACTCTTCGTTGAAGATTGTTTCATAAATGCTCTATTGGTCAAGTCCGGTGGTGGCCCAGGCCAGGGTAATACTTCCACAATATTATCATTAAAAAAGGTAGCGACTTTTGCCACAACACGTGGTCGTGCATTACATGCATCAGTACGAAATATATTCCAATGGCTGCGACATATGGAAGCACAATTGGTCGAAATATTTCATCAATGTACCTACCGACATTTAAAAAGATTTGCAGCTATCGTGCTTTCGCGGTGCTTTTCACAATCTCACACGTCTCAAGTCAGGATTGTATCCCAAATATTGACTGGTCTGAAAAGCAAATAGGACATTCAACCATAATGAGTTCCTCAGCCTTAGCCAAACGAGCAGTGAGATTGCCTCTCGTTAAAGACTTACATCTCAGAGGTCTTCTTAAGATTGTCCTGGAAGAAACTTATGTTCCATTTGTTTGCAAATGCTGCATTTGTAACTTAGGTAACGGTACCGTACGGTTCCTTCTTGTAGCTAATTGTAAAAAACAATCATTATGGGTTTTAGATCTCGTGCGTCATGTGTCTTTCAGATACATCTCCAGATTCCACATAACGGGCATTCAAATGGGAAATTACGCTTTGAGATGTACCAAATGCTAGCGGAACATATGTTTGTCGAGCGCCATTTTCTAGCATGCCAGCATTTTTTCGCAGTTTAAATTTTGTATTCCCATGTTTTGTGAAATATTAAGGGTGACAGAGCGAGAAATCATAAATAAATAAATCAATACTAGGACCTGTAAAAATGAAAGATGGTCAATTTAAAAACAGAAAAAATATAAAAAATAATACAATTACTAAAAAGCGGAGACTTAGTTATTAAAATTAAAGAGCAAAGACCACTTATGGAGAGCTAGCCCTGAAAATATGATAAATATTATAATGAACTGGGTACAGGCACTAAAGAGAAGACGGGGCAGACCAAGATCAGCATGGTTGCAAGAAGCTGAAGAGGATCTAAGAAAAATAGCCATAGTGAATGCTGAAGAAAAGCACCGGAAACTTTGAAAAAAAATAAGCAAAAAATTGGAAATTGCAATACAGGGTCTTGTTAAACTTTTCTTGTGCTTGAGTAAAAATATAAAATGCATTTTAACCAAATTTAATCCCAAGCACGCAACATTTGAGTAAAAATTTTTGAAGTGAAACTTGTTCAGAATCGTTGTGATTTGAAATTCGATGAAACGAAAGAGCGACACTAAAAAGAGACAAACACATAAATCTATACGACTAAGCCTGCGAGAGAATGATAATACATAATACAACGTTTCATAGTACTTGGTCTCATTTTTGTGCGCTGCTTCGTAGCCTTCCCACTCTTGTCTACTAAGCATTGTAGATATGTGTGCGCCTTTATATTGCCGAGCCAAACCGAGAGAGCAAGCGTCGTATGGTGATAAATTCATCTCTTTCTCAAGATTTAGTTTTCTTAAGTTTTACTTCTACTGCATGCGAACTGCACACACACACACACACACATTTTTTTTTTCAATAGGCAATAATAACGATGATAAGAGGTAGTTAATGTATAGTTAATAATTTTCAAGTATAAAAAGGAAAAAACTAATTATTATGGTAATTTATTAGGTAGCCCTGTGGTAATCCTGAAGACTTAGAACGTTATGTTCGTTTATATAATTTATTTATAACAAAGCGTGGTGACACATGTAGAGAAACTAAAAAAACATATTTTAACGGTGCATTAATTCCCAATGTGTTACCTTTGTTTTTGTTTCATTTCTCTCAATTTGTCCATATTGCTTACATACAAAGGGTTGTTAATATCTTCTGCTTTGAGCAGCAGTGCATATAAAGATTCTAACTCTAGTAACAATTGCTTAGTCTTTCGTGTATCCCTGGATACTTGGGGATTATCAGCATCTTTGTCTGGAGTTACAATGTCCATATCAATAATTTTTCGGGGAGCAGTTACTGACCCACACTAAAAAAATAATAATGTATATTGCAAACAAATGCAAAAAGTGCTTTAATTGTTTAAGTTTAAGCAGAACTAAACGACTGTTCAAATATGAGCAGAAGACACCTAAACATGCAACTATTTTTTGGAGAAAATTTTACAAAACCCCTACTATTTAACCAGCCCAAGTGTTAAATGTCAAAAATTCGGTTTATGAGATTAAATTTTTCATAGTAACGTTTAGGCACCTCTGCAATTTTTCGGCTACCTTAGCTAAAACTAGGTTAGTGATCTACATGTTTAAAATTATATCTTACTTGTAATTTCCCTAGGGAATTTTCAAATTGTAAGGGAGTGTATACCCTTGGCGTCAATGTATTTTGATTTTCTTGCCTTTCACTGTTTCTATGTTGTCGTTTATTATGATGTACATTTCTCTCATTGGAATTTTCTTTTGTACTCTTCGCTTTCCTTTCTTTGAATATCTAATATAGATAAAAAAAAATTGAATGGGTTAAGATTATTGACAATAAAAATGGTAGAAAACAGAATTAACATACATGTAAACAAGAGGATTAAGTTGTTTATCTTTAAAGAATATATTTTGAATTGATGGTCCAAAAACTGCAATAGATAAAAAGAGTTTAAAGATGTTTATAATACCAGAGAATAATGAACCAACAAGAAGCGACAAAAGCCTGTTTTAAGCGAACGTTTTCTATGGCGCATGGCAAAAAATATGATGCACAAAGTAAGTCCGCCTATTGAAAAAAATACCGGTTTTTTTATCTCCCCCTTTGAAACAAACAATATATTAATACTACTTAAATAATTTGGTTTTCTCAGAGATATCTGAAAAATGACTATATGTATGACATTTCTTCACTTACACACATTATTTTTTCTCATTTGTTTTCAAATAGGTCAAATACTTATTATTTTAACAATAAACGCCAATAAGTGTCAATCTCGACCAACAGTAAAATAGTAGATAGTGAAAATAAACGTTAGTGCGTATAAAAGGTGTTAATGTGACCAGTTGATTGATAGTATTAATTATAATTATTTAATCAAAGCTTGAAATTATTTTGATTTCATCTGAGAAGTGATTACAGGGTGTTTCTAAATTCATGCGAAAAAATTCAGGAGGTGATTGCCTGTATATAATTATGGTGGATACATACATATAGTCACGCCTTTTTCCTGTAGGGGTAGGAAGAGACCACTTCCTTCCACTTCCGCTAGGGTTGTTACACACATCTTTTGCTTCCTTTACTTTCATCAGTGCTCTCATACATGCTCGTCGGTTGCTGGTGTTCTTGACCTGGCCTTTTTTTAAAACAATGTTGATCTGATCGAGATATGTCCGCCGAGGTCGACCTCTACCGACTTGTCCATTCACACTCGTCTTATAAATTTGTTTCGTCAATCTTCCTTTATCCATCCTTTCTACGTGTCCAAAGCAACTAAGCATTCCTTTAACTATCTTTGTCACCCCATCTTCTTTTACACCACAGCGTTCCTTTATCTCACTATTCTTCACTATATCCAAGCCAGACGTGCCTTTTTTCACACTTTCTGGCTGTTCATAAATCTATGCAGTGCCCCATTAATATGTTTTCCTGCCAACACCCTTCGCTCAATGTCACTGTCATACTTTCCATCTCTCGTAAACTTTGAACCCAAGTACATAAATGCATTTACTTGTTCCACTTTTTCTCCCTCAATCGAAACTTCACAGTTTGTCATGCTTTCTTCTCTTTCAAAAACCTTTACTTTCGTTTTGCTTGCATTTATTTTCATCCCTTTGATTTTTATGACATCATGCATAACATTAACCATGACTTGATCATTTAAATCTTTTAAACAATCGTCTATGTATAAGTTAGACACCCATGGCGAAGACATTCATCCGTGTCTCACACCTTTATCGATGTTAAACCAGTCCGTGCAAGCTCCTTTTATCCTGACACAAGCAAAGGAATCCTCATAAAGTGATTTCAGTGCTCAAATTAAAATACCGCTCACCCCATACATAGACAATGTCGACCACAATTCACTTTTTACCACTCTGTCGTAGGCCTTTTGCGTACAGTTTGCCGACTTTTTATATATCTACAATTTATTACTCGAAAGATTAAGAGTTCCTTTCCAGAATTTGTTTTTTTGTTGGTTTATAAAATTCGTCGAACGTTTTCAATCGCACCGCGGCTATAAATGATGAATTTTTTTATTATTGTGGTCGACGCGCTGTCGCCTCAAGGCGAAAATCGACAGATACGGACTCGTAACAATATATTCACAAAATCAGATAATTTTGTTTATTTTTTTTAAATACTAGTATTACATTAAGCACAAACTTACCGTATAGTAATAATCGTCAAAATATGGTGTACCAGTATTTAATTGTAATAATTGTATATTCAACAACCATTGTTTTTCTCTCATCGTCATCAGACCAGCATACTCGTCTTTTATTTCTTGTTCTTTTTGATAATGTCTGTAATTGCCACTGTCATTTCTTATTCTATAATTAAAATAAATAAATAAAAGTAATCTCATGTACTAACACAAACACATATTTTATAGATGAGGCAATTTTTTACCAATTTATTTTGTTAACATTAAGAGTGGGAAGAAATGCAAGAAATGTAATAAAGTAAAATTAATAAGTAAATTATTTACCTCTCCCTTTGGTGATGTTGAGGTTGAGGTTGAAGTTGGTGCTGCGGAACATTGTTCTGATATAAACGCTGTTGAGGGTTAGTCATATTACGTGTTGGTGGTGGGGGAAAGGAGAACGGAGGACCAATCTATAAAAAAATATTATATTAACACATTAAGTGCCATCTTGATAAAGAAAATACAGGCTTTAATGACCACAAGGTTTTTTATTCCAATAAAATAATTAGAAACAATCACATTTAAACAAAACATAACTACTTTAGATAAAACTTGCTTAATTTACGAACAATACATAAAAAATGCTGACAGCGCTGCACTGACCACCAACTTGAAAACCAACTATTCAGAAATATTGATAAAAGCATCACAAATGGTTCTCAATACATTTTATATGGCTTCAGCGCGCGACAGTTAACTATCATTGCCAAAACTACAAGAGGGCCTAGTGGACCACTTTGACTCACCATGGCCACAGGAGATCATTTTTATTCAGTAGCTTGGTGGACCACTTAAACCCATCATGGCACTTAACGCGTTAAAAAACAAACTAAATATTAAAATGATTATTTTTTTCGTTTAATTTTTAACCAATCAACATTCAATTTAGTTAAGTTACCTCGTATAATTTCGATAATACCAGATTATACATAGAGTAGCTCCACCAATCGAAAATTCTACAACTATTACATATGCGTTATCAAGGGTGTATACTATCACCAATCCTCATTAATCTGTACTCGGAGGACATAGTAAATAGGGCACTTGATGAACAGGACATGGGCATTAAAATTAACGGCATGACAATAAATAATCTGAGGTATGCTGACGATACAGTTATTTTAGCTGGAACACACGAAGACCTACGGACGCTAATCAACAGAATGGTCACAATAAGCGAAGAATATGGACTATCACTAAACATAAGCAAAACAAAATATATGCTGATAACAAAAACAACTCAAGACAATCGTAAGATATATGTGAGGAACCAGCCTATTGCCTACGAGCCAGAGTCAGAATAGAACAGGCGAGAAGCACCTTCACTAGAATGAAGAGGCTTTTCTGCTGCAGAGAATTAAACCTTGATTTAAAAATACGACTGATGAGATGCTGTGCTGTCTATGCTATACTATGGGATGGAGGCCTGGACACTGAAGGTAATAACCGACATGAGGAGACTGGAAGCATTTGAGATGTGGATATACCGGAGAATATTGAGGATCTCATGGGTAGAGAGAATAACCAATGTGGAAGTGATGAGACGTATGCATAAGGAGAGAGAAGTGATTCCGACAATTAAGAGAAGAAGACGAAATTCATGGCTGAAGAACTTTAGGGGTTGGTTTGGATGCAGTAATAATGAACTATTTAGAGCTGCGGTCTCAAAAATAAAAATTGGTATGATGATTGCCAACCTTCGAAGCGGAGACGGCACCTAGAGAAGATTGATGAATGGATATGATTCCTTAGATAGGTTGGATCCTGATACATTATTCAACAGCTGACAACCAATTACCAAGATCCTGATACATTATTTAATAACTGACAACCAATCACCAATTTTAATATTCAGGATCCAACAGGCTGAGACTAATGAGGAAGCTGCAATAGAACAGCTTTTTCATAAGTGGCCTCTGCTTCTCTAACTCGATATCGCGAATGTCATTCTGATGAATTGTCATCTCGACTATTTTATCACAACAATAGGATGGAGAATTTAACGAGTGATAGTGATGGTCTGCGATGGTCGTAGATAAAGGATAGTCTTCTACTCGATTATAATGGCTATTATTCGCTCGTCTGCAGTCGTTTCGAAATTTTCATCCTCGAGAATAATAGCCGTTGAAGAATATACTATTCCGTAGTAACTACATCGACATCAATATACAACAATACGAAAACTAACAGAACCGTAAAATTTTGAAGTTTATCAATAATTGTTCAAAAATGAGTCGATTCGGAGATTTATCATTAAATGGAATAGACGAAAGTATACAAAATACTGAGTCTTATAATACAGTGAAAACAAAAAAGCACGTATGGAAATAATTTCTTACGTTTTGTAGTGTTAAGTAAATTAAATTAATCAATTTCCACTGAAATGATAGAATCCATTTTGAAAGATTGGGCTTTCATTATGAGAAAAGGTAATGGAGAAAATTATTAAGAAAATGTGGCTAAAACGATGTAGAATGTAACGGCAAAACAATACATGAAAAATATATAAAGGAGTTTAATAGATTAATTGATCCATTCTCTAGTCCCATATTTTTGGGATAAGAGAGAGGTTAGAGCATCAGCATTTAAAGATACTGAGTACATAGCAATGATAGAAGCGTGGGATGAAAATACACCGGAAGGATTACAAATGACGTTTTTCTTAATTGCTTCTGTAGAACTTGCGTGAAGAGGAAATGAAGGAGCGTCATGCTTGACTTATTATTTTCAAAAGTAAACTGGAAATGATGATACTCCAACTGGTAGAATACAAAATAATCCTATTTTTACGAAAACCACACAGGGAAGAGCAAAACCGTGTGCTAATAATAAAGCTTGTATCCAACCATAATGACGTCGTTGTCCAGTGAGACTTCTAGATAAATTAATGATAAAAAAAGCAAAAACATCAATATTAAAACACATAGGTTATTTCTGACAGTAACTCTTAACCAAAGAAAACGAAAAACTCTTGGCTGGTACAAAAATATTGTTACAAATCCGGTCCTGTCGGCAACCGAGGATTCGGCCGCCGAACGGTCTAGCAAGGTTGAGCAATTTCTCAAAACCGCGTCGGCCACAACTGGGACTATCGGCGCGGAGACCAAAGGAAAGTTCCAGCAAGTTCTCGACCGTTCGAAAAGGGGGCTATCGTCTTCGAGAATAAGGTCGAAGTATGATTTACAGGTATAAAAAAGGGGACAGCGAGCAGAAAGTCGGTATCGGCTTATGTGTTTATGAATTAAGAAATGTAAATGGTTATAAAAAAAGTTGTAGAAGTTGTAAATCTAAGTGAATATCTAAGTGGTTAATAAAAGTAAAATTTATTGTATTGGAATAAACATTGTTTTGTTACTGGATCGAGAGTTTTAATCGCCGAACCCATAGAACTAAAAATCTTAACAATATGCCAATTGAAGTGCATGAAATTAGTAAATGGACCAAAAAGTCTGCAGAATTGGCAAATTTAAACATGACAAACAAAACATTTTCAAATCATTCCCACCGAGCCACTGCTGTTTCACAATTGGCAAAAGCAGGTGTATCGGAACAAGAACTTATTAAAATACCAGGACATGGTAATAGCAATTTTATCAAAGCCTATCTACCTACAGTTAAATGAACATCACCAAAACATAATAAATAAGATGAGATCCAATTTTAAAAATGCTACAGGTTCAAGTAATAACACCTTTAGTATTTCCAGCACTCCAATGAGCAGTAGCCACGTTTCCAGTGCAGAAAATAACTCCGTTCAAAAAACGTAGTATATAATAATTGTAATTTTCATTGCACCAATTTGCATTTGAATTAATAAATTATTTATATTTACTTAATTTACTTACAAAATATCAAATACAATACGTACTTCAAAATGAATACGGTGCAAATAGTGCATAATTACCGCTTAGCCGTCGGATTATTTAAACTGTCAAACTGACTCTGTTTGTAATTATGCAAAGGCTTATCGATTTAAAACCTGATTATTTTGAAGTACTTATTAGGCGGGAAGCCCGTGACACTAAAAGTGCACTTAAAGCTCATGCAATACAAATGTGCGTGAACGTCATCAATGATCTGTTCGTTTTAAAACTTAATACCAACAATAATAAAATTCACTGTTCATTTCATTTAATCTCGAACATCAGATCAGTCTGTTCGTAATATTTTATTGCATTAATTAATATTAATATTACATTTCTATATTATTTTAGACGGTATATAAAATTGCAGATATTATACTTAAATATTTCATTAAATTTTACACACAGTTCAAGTTTTATTATGTATTATAAAAAACGGTAAAGTTGGCAATTTTATATAAGTTTTTAAGACGTTGTCAAATCTGATTATCATGGTGAAATGAACCAAGATAATTTTTTAAAATGGTTTGAAAATCAGTTGCTAAACAGTGTCACTGAACCATCAGTAATTGTTATGGACAATGCCCCTTACCACAGTGTGTTATTACACAAAATACCAACATGTCCTGGCTCAAAGCGGATATTGAAAAATCGAAATATTGCTTTTTCACATACTATGTTTAAACATGAGCCTCTAAAGATTGTGGATCAGAAAGTACATTATATTTTGTGTTTATATATTAGTTTCTAATTTTATTAAACATTTTCATACCTGTATTTTTACATTGCACTGCAATTAAATTTTAAAGTAGTTTTATTAATTTTGTTAACAAAATTGAAACTGGTATATTTTTTAGAAACAAACCACCAAAAATATATTTAATAGATGACCTAGCTGAACAATATGGTCTCCTCCAGATCGTTCACGACCATCAGATCTGTAAATAAAACTTTTTTCCAATTAACCACAGACCAATTTCGATGATTTCGAGCAAAACATAACCTGGCAACTCTGTTCTCTCTAGCAAGCAAGGATGCAATTGCATTGTTTTCGCCCTTGTCCTGCTCTTCTAGAATAATTTCCCATCTTATTCAAGCGTCTTACTATACGACTTATTGCGAAACGATTTTTGCCTAACAAATTGGCAACATCCAACAAAACTGAAGCCCGCACTACCTCTTGGTTCAGTTAAATTCCTTGCTTTGCTCATTTATTAGGTAAAACTATTTTTTCTGTAATTAGTTAGGCATAACAAATCAAAATCAGACCTACTGAAACCAGACTCAAAATTTGTGACATATGTAATAGATCTGCAAAGGTTGCAGTGATGAGGCTCCTGATCCATGAAACTCATACAAATCTACAATCTACCTAATACTGATTGTTTAATGATACACATTCCCTGGAATAATGGGAACAATGCTGCCATGAATTATAATACTACTGTTAGGGGCAACAAATATTTGTCTAACTGCTCCAAAAGTGTACAGCTGCTCTGAGCAATTCACAATCAGAGCAAAGCGTGCTCCTATAAATATTATAATAGCAAGTGAGAAACAGGTACTCTAGATCCACGTTAAAAATCAGAAATTTTTGCTCTTCATACTTTAATATAATTTGCCAGCCTTAGTAAATGCACTGACCACTAACTTCAAATTCAAAATTCAGAATTGCAAATTTCCACGAGCTGTAGATCTGTGAAACTATTAATCTGAGAAACACATATTTTTCATGATGCCCATTAATAACTTTTTTAAAACATTGTCGAAAATTTGGAACATTAAATAACTTACCAGACTGAAGAATTGGGCTAAATTTATTACACACAAAACTTTATCCAAATCTAAATATTGTAAAGTATCCTGTTTATATTATTTTTCAGTCGTTTGATTCCAGAATCACCTCAAGTAAAGTCTAATACACTTTTTTTTAAATAAAAACAGGTAGGAACTTATCTTTTTATTTTGCACACAAAAAAATCTATCACCACTAAACTTTAGAAAACTTAATTTGTGGTTGAAAGTTCAGAAAAATTCAATAACAATAATAAAATATTTTAAAACATAAATATTGACTATCAATGTGGGTATCTAATAATTTTTTAAACTCCAGCCAAAAACGTATAAAAAGTTAATGACAATCAGAGATAAGTAACCGAAAAAGATGTTCACGTTTAATGGAACATTAGGAAATATTGACAGTCACGTGATTAATTTTCGTTCCAAAGTATCATCACAGATGGCGTATACTGATGTGAAGTTAATTTATTATTGACGCATTCATTAAAATAAACACGAAATAATTGAGTCGAAATTAAAAGAAAAACATAATTAATATAATTTTTTCATATATTAATTTTTAAAAACTAATAGTCCAGTCAATGAGGAGAAAAATAGAATATAATCTTTTCAAAATTTATAATATAAATTCATATTATATATTTATTTTAACCCTTAACAACCACCGCTTGTGACAAAATATGAATAAAAATTAGTTTCATACAGGCTAATTAAAATCTTTTCATATTTTGCGACATAATTTCATAAAAGTATCGTTGGTGTTTCAACAATAGGTAACTTCCTTGATTTTGAAAATATCTAATCAATTCAAAAACCATTTTATAGCAAATTTCAAGAGCTTTAAGTCAAGCCATTTGTTTTTTAATTTGTGTTTAAAGGGCTCGAGAAACGTGGGCCTCGCGCTCTAATACAAATTATTTTAGCGATATCTCAACTAATTTTCATCTTAGAACAATGAAAAAAAAACTAAATCATTTACAAAAAAAAAAAAACTTAATATTTTTACTTTAATTTATTTTACATATCTTTTTTATTTAAGACAAAAGTTTTCTAAAATAAACATCCGAAACCGGTCAAACTTATGGATCATAAATATTTTGAATACATAAAAAATGTAAACTATAAAAGGATTCATCTTAATTTCAAATATTGCGATAACTCTTATTGTATTGCATCTACAGAGATAAAAACAATATTTTTGGTTTTTTACAAGCTTAATTTTTGTTTTAGTGTTTTTTCTTGAACTACAATTTTCGAGTTATTTTTGAGAAACTGCAAAATCATGTTTGTTATTTAAATTCACAATTTCAATCACGAATAACTCTGCAACTATCGAATTATCGAAATAACTTATTAAAAAAGGATGGCAACCACCACCAGGGTAAAAGCACGCATCTGCATCACATAACGTTTCATTTTTGAGCTATTTCCAACTTACTCTCCAAATTTCAGGTCAATCGATTCACTGGAATATTCGGAGTTAAAATGCTCCATTGATTGGATTATAACTGTTGAATAATCATCTGGTTGTCATGTTGTGGCAATTTCCAGATACATTGAAAAAAATACGTTTCGTTACAATATATATACATATAAATAAAATTGGAAGTGTCTGTCTGTGTTTTGAAAATAAATCTACGCCCATATGATTATTCGCACGTTATCAAAACATAAACATGCATTTTTAATTTTATGTCTGTCTGTCTGTTTGTTTGTCCGGGCACATCTTTGAAATTACTGAACGGATTTTAATGCGGTTTTCACGGGTAGATAGAGGTAGGTTAAGAGCAGAATATAGGTTTATTTCATTTAAATCGGATGTTATAAAAAAAGATATTCTTATTTTAAGATTTCTCTAGCCTGAAAAGTTACAAGGCAAATAATAATTGCTATCGTTAAGTTCCTATAGACGTCACAGCATGAACTAACAACTTTCAAAAGAAAAAAAAACCCAATATAAACTCAGTTAGATTTTATTTAGTGTTATAGTTTGGTTCATAAAAACATCCGGCATCATTTTATTATTATTTTAAAATTTAGTTCCCCAAAAATTCAGTAGATGTCATGATTCATTTTTAAAACGCATATGGTGGTCTATAAAGAAATTCTTTAATGTTAAATCGGATGTCAAGAAAAAAAGTTATCTTAAGATATTAAGATAAAACTAAATTCCACGCGGACGATGTTGTGGGCAACAGCTAGCTATAAATAAGTTGAAAATATAAACAACGTTATCAATATAATACTAAGAATTATAACAAACAAAATAACAGTTAATTGACTATTAAGAATTTAATCAAGCGAATATTATTTGCACAAGAACGTGGACTGAGGGAAGATATAACTAGAAGTTTATTTTTTACTTGTATGTCATTTATATGTGACCACTATTCCGAAAATTTTAACTGAACGTGTAGCACAAGTTTATGTAATCTAGAAATGAATTACACAGGCCAACAGAAATTTTTTTTAACTTAAGTAGCTAATCTTTATAGATTTTTATGTGCTTAATCTAAATCTTGCATAAGTTTTTTTTGTATCATCCATAGTTTTCAAGCAAAATGCTTTGTATTATATGGTATAAACCCCTATAGGGTATATGGGGAGATTAATGAAACACTATGTTACATCAGCATGGTTTGTATTTACAGCGACTACTTAAAACAGTGATATAATATGCTAATACAGGTTTCACTTGTCAAGTGGAATTGGTCTATAATTTCTATCTCTTTTTTCTTTGAAGCTTTTTCTACGATGAGTCGCTTGTTGAACTTCTCGGTGAAGTGACCAAAAGTAGTCCCCCCCCATCATGTTGGTGTTCCAGCGGCCCTGGTAGCGTTTTTTCATCACTTTACCGACCTGGTAAAAACGCTCACCTTGCTCCTCACTAACATCTCCCAAATTGTCCGGGAAGTAATCAAAGGTGGCTGTTTAAAAAGTGAACTTTCAGGCTCATCAAATATCCTAACTTTTTAAACTTCTGTAACATGTTAGTAAAATAGGTTCTTTTTCATTTCCCAAGAACTGTGTAACGACTTGCTTGAATGATACCCATGCTTCTTTCTCATTTAAGGTCATTGTGGATTGAAAGTTAACATCAAACATCATTTTTCTAATGTCAGGTCTGACAAAGATGCCTTCTTTTAGTTTAGCTTCTGAAAGGCGTGAAAACTTTTGGCAGAGATACTTGAAACATGGTCCATCTTTATGCAAAGCCTTTACAAATTGTTTCTTGAGGCATAACTTTATATGTAGAGGTGGTAGAAGCACGTTATTTGGACCTACGAGGTTTTTGCGTAGAATGTTCTTATCACCAAGTTTTAAAGACTTCCTCACAGGCCAGTTCTTTCTGCACCAATGTTGATCCCTAGCCCTACTGTTCCATTCACACAAGAAACATGGAAATTTAGTAAAACCACCTTGCTGACCAAGGAGCATGCATGTTATTTTTAAATCACCACATATCATCCAACCATGAGCAGAATAGCCTATTTGATTTAACACTATTTCTAGGTTTTCATAGTTTTCTTTCATATGTACAGAATGACCAACAGGAATAGATGCGTACATGTTACCATTGTGTAATAAAACAGCCTTTAAGCTAGTTTTCGATGAATCAATAAACAACCTCCAGTCTTCCTTTTTGTATTCAAAATCAAACTCATTCATCACACCAGGAATATCTGAGCAGTATACTAAATTACCTTCTTGTTCAAAAAACTTGGAAAATTGCTGCTCTCTCTTCCTGTACACATAAATGCTGGTTCCGACCGCCAACATTTTTTTTCTTTTAGTCTAGAGCCAAGCAATTCAGCTTTTTCGTCGTTAAGCCAAGATCCCTAACCAAGTCGTAAAGCTCGACTTGAGTAAACATTTTAGGCTTTACATTTTCTGTAAAACATTGGAATTCTTCATCATCTTGTTCATCTGATTGTACATCAGAAAATACTTCCGTTGGAATAGAATGGTAACGTGTATGTAAATGTGCTCAAAAATGTAAGACTGAGTTGGCTAAAATAGAAGAGTAAGTTCAGGACACTCTGACAAAAACACACTTAGAAGAAGAACGTAAAAATTTAATATCTTTGTTAATGATCTTCCTACCTTAGAGCGCAGTATTTTATACGGACGGCTCTAAACTAGAGGGAAGTAGATTGTGGTGCCTTCTCAGAAGACCCCTCTCTTAGCCTGTCGTTTCGTTTGCCTGATTACTGTAGTGTGTATCAAGCCAGAATAACAGCCATTACCAAGGCAGCTGTCTGGACAATTCGCAATGAACAAAAGTTCAGCGAGATATCCATTCTTTGCGACAGCCAGGCTGCTACCAAATCACTGAACTCAGTCTACTTGACCTCTAGGGCAGCGGTGCAATGCCGAGCCGCCCTGAATGAGCTAGCAGCTAAGTTTAGAGTTCACATTGTCTAGGTACCCGGACACAGGGACATAACAGGCAACTGTAAGGCGGACGAGCTAGCAAGAGAGGGCGGCACCACCCTCCCAGCTGTATCTGTCTCATCTTAACAAGGAGTACCGATTTCAAACTGCTGGCTCCTCCTGCACAGCAAAGTAATTCAAACAGCCAACTTGGGATGGCAAAATGAATCCACATGCACATCATCGAAGCAGATTTGGCCTAAAGTAGATCTACGTCGAACTAATGATGTTTTAACTCTATCCAGGGAGTCCATTGGAAATGCGATCGCGGCCATAACAGGACTGGGCAAGTAGATCCCATGCACGGCGCATGGGAATCGCAGAGCTACGACACGACTTTTGTAGCTGTCACGATAAGGAAGAGGAGGAAACAATGGTACATCTTCTCTGCTACTGCCCTGCCCCAGCCAGAAAACGGCTTTCTATACTATGGCAACCGAACTTTGATGACTTTGATCTCAGCTCATTAGATAAAGTGAAGAATAGTATAAGAGAACGCTGTGGTGTGAAAGAAGATGTGATTACAAAGATAGATAAAGGAATGCTTAGATGGTTTAGACACGTAGAGAGGATGGATGAAGGAAGATTGACGAAACAGATTTATAAGGCGAGTGTGAATGGGCAAGTCGGTAGAGGTCCACCTCGGCGAACATATCTCGATCAGATCGATATTGTTTTGAAAAAAGGCCAGGTCAAGAGTGCCAACAATCGACGAGCATGTATGAGAGCACTGATGAAAGTAGAAGAAGCGAAAGATGTGTGTAAGAACCGTAGCAAGTGGAAGGAAGTGGTCTCTGCCTACCACTACGGGAAAAATGCGTGACTATATGTATTTGTTTATTCGATAAAAAGATTATTTTTAAGTATCACAAAATATAAACCTCAACTTGTGCGTGAACAGTGTTGGGCATTTTTCTTCATTGATAAGAGAACTGTCTGTCAATGCTGTCAGGATTATTTATTGTGCACAGTTAAGATCTATACATGCTACTGTAGCTACAAAGTTGATATAGATCCCTTGGAGAGTATATAAGAAATAAAGGTTGATATGTAGACTTTTATTCTATTTTAAAGATAACGTTTATTAATATAAATAAAACGACTGTTTTTTTTTGACAAATACAACTGACAGAATCAATGTAATAAATAAAAACCAAATAAATAAATTCTCGTTGCTAAGCCAATTCTTCTGTTTTTACTTTGGTGTTGGATTTTATAATAGCCGCAAGTATTCAAAATAAATTCGCAAGATACTGTGGTTTTAATTTGGGAATGAATAAAGATATGCTGTCGGGGAACCCCCGTCAGGAACGAAGTTCCTTACGCTTCTTATTCAACTACGAATGTAATTCGATAAGGAGATTTAGAATGTTTATATTTGTATATTTTCGTCAGGTAAGGAAAAACCTTTACGAGACTCTCTCTCTGTCTGTAAGATAAATACATTTTTTTTATCATTTTTTCAATTCAAATAATGTAAAGTAAGGAATCAAATCGAAAGGTTTCATTTAATATTTTAAGAGAAATATTTAATTGTTAAAAATTAGATATAAAATAGTAAGTTATAAATTATATTAAAAAAATGTTAATTTTTAACGAAATTTCCACGCGATCAGTATTGATATACAACCGGCCACGCACAATGCTCGAATCTCGATAATCGCGCGCACACATTTGTATATAATAGAAAGAAACAGACAGAGATAGAGATAGATAGAGAGTCGCATGGAGGGGGCATAACGCTTTTTATGTTTTACGTGATTTTTGTATTGTGTGTACTTTTACTCAAATAAATCTACATATTTTGTATTTTACTCAAAACTCTTTGGTAAGTGATGGTTTGAATTATTGAAGTTCGACTATATTTCTTTCGGATAATGAATGGGTGACATTTCAGAGAGGTAAACTACATATTCTTAAATATACTTACAGGAGGATACTGATTTGGGTTTGCTCCAGGCGGAAACAAAAAGCCTGGAGGCCTATGTGGACCATTTTGCATGAACTGTGGTGGCAACATCCGTATCATACCAGGTGGTAGCATAGCAGGATGATTTAGCGGTGGTCGTAATCCAGGCGGAGGAATACCTATAGGTGGTAAACCTGGAGGTGGAAGTCTTGCATTTGGAATAGAATGCTGAAATAGAAATGACTGTTACTAAATAATATGGTTGATATTTTTAAATTATATCTAAAAAATAACTTTCCCTAACACTTCAGATTTCATAAATCTATTTTAGCACAAAAAAAATTACCTGCAACATTGGATGAAACCCATGTCCTTGATGATGAACAGCTAGAGGTAGTAATGGTCTAGGTAATTGTTGTTGCGGCGGCGGTAGCGGTAACGATGTGTTCGTAACTGCAGTTTTAACCGTTGCATTTTTACTTGAATTGATAAGGCTCTTTTCCAATTCCTCTACAGTGCAAATTGTCTTTGGCTGAGCAGTCAAAATTGGTGTTGGTGGTAATGGTACTGAATTGTCGTTGTGAGACTCAATCTATTAAAAAAATAGTAAAACATTTATGCCTTCATCAGTTATGTTATAATAGGTATCAGAGTGGTAGTCACTATATTTTTTGCTTAAACATTTTCTCTACAAACAACCAAACAAGGAAATCCTCGAGAAAATCGCTATCTAAACTACAAATTTTACTCTTTATCATAGAGCCACGACAGACTTCTCTTTTTCAGATACTATCCATAATACCTTCTCTAACTGTGCTATTAATGTCTAAAGAAAGGTCTACCAGTATGCACTCTTGTACCTAGACTACCTAAGACTTTCTTATTAAAGATTTATAAACTTGGCCTTAAGATGTGGAACTCACTGTAGATGCAGGTTGGACATTCCGCAGAGTCTTTGGCAAGTCATAGGGTCTGAAACCAAAAATGATCTACTGGTCATACCAAACGATCATCAAACCCATGCAGAAAGTGTTGATTTCCCATTGTATTAATTTTTCATAATTTAAATTTACGTTCAGTCTTCTAATTTCTTTAAACAGACAATTGTCGTATATTTTAATATTTGGCATTTCCTCAAATAAAACATAACATAAGATCCATTATCTGTCCAATTTACTTGCGAAACACCATTGAAAACAATTATTTACCAATGTGTTTGTTTCAGACCATTCTTCGACATATACAAAACATGTTTGATAAACTTTTCCTTTATGCCTGGATTTGATTAACAAGTTTGAGAATATTTTCTATAAAAAAAGGAAGAAATTTGTCTTCTTATCAAGATTTACTCGTATAATGTAGGATGAAGTAGTCATTCAAAATAAGACTAACTTCTGTACTTGAAATATGTTTACTTGCAATCTTTTGAATTGTTCTGGAAAAATAGTAGCTTGACTATGAGCAAAATACATTTATATCTCAAATATTCCATTATTTAAAAACAAATAATTTTATTGTAAAACACGCTCCAAAGCAGGCGTTATAGTCCAAATATCCCAAAAAAATTTTGTATCCAATATTGGCTTTTTTACAAAATTATTTTAAATTGGCCTCACGTAATGACGAATATCAAAAAGGAGGACACTTTTCGGAGAAGGAAATAGCTTACATAAGGACTTTCCTCCCTCCACAAAGTAGGAGGAAAATATGACATTAGACGTCAATTATAAGTAAAAAGTTTTGCCAACATTCAAATGCGGTGTTGTCACATTTACGTCATGTAAGAGTTTAAAAATATTAATATTTTATTAAAATAATAGTTAAAAACATTTTATTTATACAAAAAACGATTAAATATATAATTTTTAATAAACTTTTGGATTGTTATGATTTAAAAACGTTTTGAATAATTTTTTTTAAATTAATGTTATACCAATGTTGAAGTAATCCAGCTCCTCGACACTGCAGGAACAGTGAGAAGACTCAAGAGTATTGAACCTTTCGAGTTGGTGAAGTGAAATTGTTAAAAGCAGAGTAATGTGCGTGTCGAAGTGTATGTTAACTAGTGTACAAAATGTATTAGAATTCAAGGATGCTGTTGAGTAAGACCTTAGCTAGTTACAGAGTAGTAATTTAAGTTACTGAAACTTAGCTGTATCTGATTGATCTTTAGATCAGATTGTAATGTTAACACAATGCCGCGCAAGAGTAATGGTTTATTAAAAATAAACGAGCGAGCCTTACAGTTAGTGTTGCTCAAAATCAGTCTTGGTCTTTTTCTTGCATTTTTGCAAGACCAAGACAAAGACTGACCATGCAAGATTTGAGCATGAACAAGACTAAGCCTGCCAGACTCTTGCGTCTTGCAGTTAGGACTGAGTATCGTTTCAGGGAGCGGACAGGCTTAATTTATAATACAAGAAATTGATACATAGAAAACAAACGAAACAAAATAAAAGAAAGTACTAGTACATAAAATTTTGAAGAAAAAAAAGGCAGAAAATAGGAAGACGTAAAGTACAGCTATAAATGACTATCAGTGCATTTTCGTTGAAGGGGGAATTTACGCAGTCCGAATAAGTAAATAAAAAATAATATATTAAATATAGTATAAAAATAAATAAAAATTATAAAAACGAAAAATAAACTATATAGAATAAAGCGTAATAAAATTATATGTAGTATGTTACCGAGAAAATGTTTATTTTCTTAATATTTCAAAAGTTGCAGGCCGAAAAAGAGATCTTACAAACTAATTTAAAATCTAACTTATAATAATAAGGTAGGTATAAGAGCAAAAAGCAGTACACTACAATGTCATGCGTTTAATGAGCCGGCACGTGCCAAGGCGACACTATCTAAGCAAATCTCTCTCTATGCAGATATTGTTCCTTAAAATACAGTCAAGTTAATGACATTAATTTGTTTTTTATATGTTTTAGCACATGTAAGCTTATTAAATGTAAACGTTTATTAAGAAACAGACTGACAGACAGCTCAGTTGGTTAGAGCATCAGGTTCTCAAACCCCACCCGGTGTCAGTTGATTTTTTGAATTTCTCATTAAATGTTTAGACATTTATTAATTTGGTTGGTCTTTACTATGGCTATGTTAATTCAAGCTCAAAATGTACCTACTCTGTTACGTTGTTCCAAGATCTAAAGTAACATTTAATAAATAGCAATAGGCTAATAGGTAATTGCGAGACTCTTGCTACAAGACCAAGACTGGTAGTACAATACCAAGACTGGTAGCGCAATTCCAAGACCAAGATCAGGTGTATTGGCGCAAGACCAAGACCAAGACTAAGTTTCATCTTGTTCTTGCATTTGGGCAACACTACTTACAGTAGTCGCATATGATGTAACATTTGACATCTCACATTAGTAATAAGCAATTTTAAAATTATATTCTGAAAAAAATGGGTCAGGTATTAGTTGAAATGATTTTTCATAACAAACAATAATTGTTTTTAATGAAAATTGTATTTTATTTAATTGACACTGACAGTGACAGAAATCAACTTCAAAATTTAAAAAAGCTAAATACTGAAATATTTTATTCGAATAATTATTTATTATTACTTGAACTTTTTTATCAATGATCTGCAATTTATTGAGACTTATTATCGACAGTAAATATTTATTTGTATAGTTTATGCATATAACAGCAAACTTTATACACAACACTGTAACTTAAGTGCACCGCTGATGGCCGACAGTACCGACCTCTCGGAAAATTGGTTGACGTCTATCTGACGGCCAACTCTAACCACGCGCTCATTCGTCAAATCAAATAACGCGTGCTTCCGCGACTTCATGTTACTGTAACACATTTCACGAAATCACTCCCACAAATTGCGACAAAGCTTGGGAAAAGATGCTACACATAAAAAAAATTAATGTTTGTAACCCAGCTGACGGTCTAAGTTAAAGCATAGAGTACCCCCGTTACCCTCTACCCCCCTAAAAGTACCATTGTAGATCCTTAAACAAGACTCATACTAATAAGCTAACACCCTCATCCATTTAAGGATGTGTATAAGATCAAATTACGCAGTACATCTAATTAATTTTTAAACTTAATAAAATGTAGTAAATTGTATACAGCGACATTTCTTGTTAATTATAATGAGTTTATAAAATAAATTTTTTTTTAAAAATATCATATCATAAAAAAATATTTAACATTGAATTTGACTACTGCGTTTGTAGTCGGAAGAAAATCTGGCAACACTGCAGGCCATGTGGCGTCTGAAGTTGTGTATTTGAAATTATCATACTGAAATTTTGACAGTCATGGATACTACTAGTGATGTACATAAAAGTGTTAATTCTCCTTTATATAGAAATAAAAAAGGTCAATTTACATCAAAATCAAAGAAGCGATGGTTAGACAACGTGAAAAGGGGTGGTTCAAAACGAAAACGTCCTAGTGATGTTTATATGAGCACGTTGAAAGGTAGAAGAATAGTTGAGCTTGCCACCCTAGCAGAAGAATTGTGGTGTAGGAAGTGTAATATAGGATTCAGGATTATCAATTTTTACAAAGATGACAGTGCAAAGCCAACACTAATGACCCAAAAGTTTATCAGATATTTTTTCTTTTCCCTTTTTATCTCTCTAATTTGGAACGGTCCAATGAATAATTTGATTAACAATATCAATGTTATTCAACAGTTCTTCTTGAAATTACTTACGATTTCTTGATTGATATACACTTATGGGTACGTACATATAAAATTCACATTTAACTTCAACTTTTTACCTCCTAAGTCTTGTAAAAACTCAGAAGCACATTAAATTTAAATTTTCATGATCCGAGTTTTACATATTAACGCGCATGTGGTCGCTAACATCCAGTAGTGGATAGGCAGCCTAAGAAAAAGAAGAAGAGAGGAAAATAAAGAGCACATTATTTTCGACATGCTGCATGCTGCCGTGCAAAGTTGTCAGATTTTTATATTGCAAACATCTACACTGGTAGTCAGTTGAAAACGAATAATTTCATGAAATTCAAAAAATATCTCTCTGCAATTATCGGAAACCCCGCTTTTTTAACCATACAAGTGTTATAGAACATAAATGCTTCGATTCTTTTAAAAATTATTCCACTTCCAGTAAAAATAACATTGAGTAAATGGTGACTTTAAAATGAATTAATTCGCTTAAATTATCGGAAAGGTACTTATTTCTTTATCTTAATCGACGCAGAATCATTTACTCTATAAAATATTTCAAATTCAGGCAGCCATCTAAAAATTCATAAATGTTATACACATCCTTAAACACCCATGGTACTACTGTGTAATTAAAAATGATCTTTGTGGAATCTTCACTATAAAAAAAAGCACCAACCTATTTACATACATATTATTATTGTCAATTATTTGGATGGAAAACTTGTGATCTTCTTCTGTAATTTTGAGAAAGTACCAAATGTGTAACCTTTTTATATTTATTAATACTTACAAATGATTTAGAAGCTTTCTCCAAAGTAGATAAAATGGAAGTGTTGAAAACATCTCCATTTTTAGTTGGTGTGTATGACCAAACAGAGTTGGATAATGATGATACATGGTCTTCAGGCTTATTCAGAACCAGCTGTGATATAGAATTTTCTAAAAAAATATAAATCAAGGATTTACATTTTTTTAAAACAATTTTATTTCAACTCTACATACTTAATTGTAAGTTTAATTATATAAAATGTGTCACTAATTAATTTGAAATATTTTTAAAATGTTTCCAATTATGTTGTGAAAGTTAATCAAATAAATAATCACAAAATTTGGAATAAATAAATTTTGTAACAATGGAAACAATATGAGTAAAATAATTTTATTTGCTTAATGTATGGAATAAAAATGATTGTGCTGCATTATTTGATGTCCAAGCTATAAAAGCTATTAAAATAACTAACTTATCACTGGGTATGACGAATTAATAAACATTAATGTTAAAAGATAATAGCAATTTAAATTAATTAAATATTTACAAATAAATGTTAGTATTTATTAATTAAAATTCCAAGCCATTAAAGAATTGTTTAGCTAGTCAATAAAATTAGGTATTCAAATATATTTCTAGACATTATTTTATAATAAACTAGAAAACAATTATGTACTTGGCAATATTTTTTATTATACTCAAAAAAAATATACACTTTAACTAAAATATTTTTTTTTTTCAATTTATGTTTCACAAACTTTAAAATTATCTAGACTTTTTAGAGTACAATTATAGTTGAAGCCACAATAGAAAGAAAGGTTCCAAGAAGTTATTTAATTGAAGAAAAACTCACAAACACAAATAATGTTATTAAAACAATAAAGTTTGTAATAAAAAGATAAATGACACATAGGTCAAAGATTTAAAGTTAAGTTTTGAGTTAAATAATTATTAATTAACTTAGTTTGTATACCTAAGTTATCACTATGTTTGGAGTTTTCTGCAATCTCTGCAAACTGTTCATGCTGTTGTTCCCAGTCGTCGAGAATAGATACATCCTCTAGAGCCCCAAAAGTTTCATCATTAAGAGCATCATATTCCTCTTCATTTTCTAAACAATCATCTTCATCTGGTGGAAGTATATTATCCTCATTCTTAAACAAATAACCTTTACTGTTTTAATATATCACAAAAATGATATTGCTGGTATACAGTTTAGAAATTAAGAACGCAAAAACCCAATGCACATAATGATATGAAACTATTGCGCAAAACATCAGAAAATATAGTAGGTATAACCTAATTTAAAAAGCATGTTGGATTTTTTAATCTAAAAACAAATAATGCATTGATATAAAGTCAGACGTTTTAAAACTACAAATTATAATATTAAAACTAAAGAAAAACAAAAAAGGTTATTCTGACATAGCCTCAATTTTTTTACGCGAACAACTTTTAACTTTACACCATCTACCATGCTTGATTTATAATCATAAACATTGAACTTACATTTAATGATGTATCAAAATCGAAAAATGTATTAGCCATTGAATTTTTCCGAAAATATCATAGCTCTCATATTGTCTCCACTAGAATGAAGTTGTTCCTAGATTGGAGATTTGGAAGATTTTAGTTAAATTTCTTCTTTCTTATACAAAAGTGCCTTTGTCTTTATGGACTAAATAGTCACTTTCTCGTAGCGCATATTTAAAAATTATTTCCTGTTACCAACTCTTGCGTCTCAGGCTGTAAAAAAATACAGAGCGACGTGGTTTAAATTGCTTTGAATACATACATTTTTTTTAACTTCTTCGTTGTTTAAATTTCAAATGAGCCCCTCCAAGTATCTTTAACTTCTTCCCTATCAACAATGACGACTCCTTCCTGATCTACTAGTCTATTTACTGTATTTGTTTTATATTTTTTCTGTTCTGTTTATTCACATGAAATTCGATTGTTGCTAATACTACACCGTAAATGCTACTTAGATATTGCTACTTTTTATTCACTACACTCAATAAATTATATCAGAGAGCTCTTCGAAAGTCTTTTATAATTAGCAGCTTCTGCAATATTGGATTTGGCAGATTCTGCTACACAAGCCAGTTCAATCACAGACCATCAAAACATCATTGGAAAGGCATGAAACCCATACTGAAATACTTGAATGCTACAAGGAAATATGGTTTGCAATAGGTACTGTAAAAATGGAAAAGATACGGAGGTCTACAGTGACGCAGATTGGAAAGCAAATAAGACAGACAGGAAGTCCTTTAGTGGATATGTGGTCAACATGGGAGGTGGAGCTGTAAGATGGTCTGGTCGTAAGCAACACTGTGTGACGTTGAGTACTGTTGAGTCTGAGTTCATCACGCTGAGTAAACCTGCCAGATTTTTCTGAAAGGGTTGGTTCATGAATATCCAAAGACTTTTTCTAAAATTGCCTTCTTATTATCATTGACAATCAAGGCGCAATGAACTTGCTAAAAATAATATCTTTTTCGACAAATCACAGCATATTGATTTGCTTGTATTCCATATCAGAGATCCAGGGGGAGAATGTGAAAAGTAGTTTATTAACCATGTTAAAGAATAATTTTAGTGTCATTTTTTATCAACCCTGTATAGGGATTTTATTTTCATGTTTGAAAGAATAATGTTAAAAAAAGTCTTGTAAATTTGATAATTATTAAAAGTCACAATTGTTTAATTTTTTTTATTACTCTCGTATTCAACCAAAGTTCTTTGGTTTAAACAGCATAATTTCGACAAGAAGAACGGTAATAATTTTAATTGTAAGGTTAAGTTTCATGTAACCCTAAATGTCAAATTAAATTTGTTTATTAAAAACTTTTTTAAAATTATGTATTTACTATTATCTGAAGAAAATGCATATACCTACTTAAAGGTTCGATTTAATTTTCGTACTATTTATAAAATTATTTGTTGCGTAAATACTTAAAATTGATTCTAAACAATTTTAGGTGTACAACAGAAATGGAAAGTAACACCTCACACAATATTAAACTAGAGGATTCACCTCAAAGTCCGAATAGCATCCCATTATTCATAAGAAAATTATGGAAAATTGTTAATGATGCAGAAATAGAATCCATAATTAGTTGGAATTCTACTGGAAATGGTTTTATTATACATGATCAATTTCAATTTATTGAAAAAGTTTTACCGCGATATTACAAACATAATCAAATTGCTAGTTTTGTTAGGCAGTTAAATATTTATAACTTTCATAAAGTTCAAAGTGTTAAAAAAAATGTTATGGAGTTTGCTCATGACTATTTCCAAAAAGACTTACCTGAAGTTTTACAATGTATTAAGAGAAAAGATTCTATTTTTAAACAAAAAAAAGAGCCTAACTTTAAAGAACATAACATTCAAGAGCTTTTAAAAGATGTAAAGGATCTTAAATTAAAGCACACTTCAGTGGAAAAAGAGCTTACTAGACTTAAACAAGAAAATCTTGCCCTATGGACAGAACTTAATTTGCTTAGAGTTAAATATTCAAAACAGTCAACGATTATCAATATGCTTTTACATTTTCTTATATCATATATTCATTCCCACCAGACTACTTTTTCTAAACCAAATATCCATGTCTCTAGTGACCAAATCAGTGACGATGATATTAAAGTAGGACCAAAATTATTAAAAATTGATTATAAAAAACCGAAAGAATCTTTACACATGATGCAAAGTCCAAGCACAAGTAAAGCTGTTACATATGCACTAAAGTTACCTAATAATCCTGGTCCTGCAGTGAAAAGGTCACGAAAGACTAGCGATGGTTCTGATGGGGTGCTTTCAATGGAAGACCAAGTAAGTGTGTCCAGTGTGAGTAGATTAAAAAATCCTGAAAGATCTGGGATTACTTATTCAATTAAATTTCCTGGTCAATCTGAAAAGCTCAACCAATCTGAGCTACAAAGGTAATTAATCATATTAATTTGATTATAGCAGTTAAAAAATTTGTTGAAACCTTCAAGTACTGACATAGTTTTTCCCTATGACAGTAGGGGAACCTGTTGTACGTTAGATGTTAGATCTAGGACAATTAACGTTCTAATTTCAGTTTATGTAGGTAATTGATGGTATAGGTGTTCGAAGCTAACCTCAATTTTGAGTTTGCCTTTACAGCTTGTACTAAGAAGTTGTTGAGATTTTTTTTACCTTGGCCCCCCAATTATCTATGTACCTTGGACACAAAATTTTTTAGACTGTCCAATACCTCCAGAAACCTCCTCGCAATCTGTTCACCCAACTGTTTCACATTCTGCACAGGCTGAACAATTCCAAGAAGCCCTGGCCCAGGTTGATCAACTGCTGCCTCAAAAATGTTCTGCATAGGCTGGTGATTTGTTGACCCAGGAATGTTCCAAGCTTTATAGTAAATCCACAGATTTTATTAATGAATTATATAGTTGAATAATTGATTCATCCATCTAAGCTTATTTGACAGATCGTATTGTCATAATTTTTTTTAGACCATTTGAATCTATTCTTTCCACAAAAATAGGCACTTATCTATTCTTCCTATAAAAATAGCCACTCTCATTTCAAATTATTTTTCCTCATCAATATCTAACAGCTATTACGTTATGTCATGATCACTTTAGCTGCATGCTCCATCATCAAAATCTGATAAAAAAAAAATCGGCTTCTACTTTCCCAAGTCTTCTCACAGGAGGCGAAATGTGTTACCAAACATCGGGTCATCACTGGAAACAACTATTTTTAATGTTTTAGGTTGGTCTTCCATTTTTGTAACAAAATTAACGCAACAACATAATGTAACGTTTTACTTAAATCTCACTCAGGGTTCCAATTTATATTTAATACATTTATTTATAAACTTTACGATTTATGTTAACTATTGAAAACACAATGATCAAACTTCAGAAAACTGACTAACTAACTTCGTTACAATATTAAATTATACAAATTGCTTTAATGAATTATTTTAATATTTTTTATGGACATTGGTTACATTAAAAGTTAGGAAAATAGTATTCAGATACTTTAAAAGTATATTATCTTTAATATTTCTTATAAGTTTGAAATTAAAATTATTCTTAAAACTAGATAACAAAATTGTAATTTAAAAAAAAATAAATTATGGTGTAAATAGAACATGTATTTCACGTTTCTTGAGGTGATCCCATAAATGCAATATCGGATTTAGATCCGTGGCTCTGCATAACTGGTACACCAACTTGATTGAGATAATCGAGTGCCTCCCCAGCTATGTGAGGTCGAGCGTTGTCTTGAATAAACAGGAAATTGGGTTTTAAAAATAAATCATATAAATATTATAAGTATCATATAAATTCAAAAATGGAATCCTTGCAGAGTATTGCACGGAGCAAATCTCTCTTCTGGTTTTCGTCAGACTAGTTTCATCTGTGAATAAAACTTTATAATTATCCATAGACCAATTTTGATGATTTCCAGCAAAACATAACCTGGCAACTATTCTTTCCTGTGAGCAAGGCTGTAGTGTAGTGTAGTGTAGTGTAGTGTAGTGCGCGCGCGCGCACACAGACACACACACACACACACACACACACACACACACACACACACAGACACACACACACACACACACACACACACACACACACACACACACACACACACACACACACACACACACACACACACACACACACACACACACACACACACACACACACACACACACACACACACACGTGTTTAATCCAGCTTTATTTAACATTATTACAACTGTTTTAGAAAAAACTGTGGTATTTACAATTACAAAATGTAAGCAAAAGAAAAGTAATGGTTTTTGAAAAATAAGAAAGCATGACAAACTGTGAAGTTCTGATTAAGGTAGAAAGAGTGGGTTAAAAATTTATGAGAGATGGTAAGTATGACAGTGACATTGAGCGAAGGGTGTTGGCAGGAAAACAAATGAATGGGGCACTGCATAGCTTTATGAACACCCAGAGAGTGTCAAAAAAGGCACGCTTGGCTGTGCTTAGAGGAGTGTTGGTTCCTACACTTATGTATGGTAGTGAATGTTGGGTTTGGCAGAAGAAGCATGAAAATAGGATTAATGCTGTGGAGATGAGTAGTCTGAGAAGTATAGCCGGAGTGACTCAGTTGGATAAAGTAAAGAATAGTGAGATAAGAGAATGATGTGGTGTAAAAGAAGATGTGGTTACAAAGATAGGTAAAGGAATGCTTAGATGGTTTGGAATGGATGAAGGAAGATTGACGAAAGAAATTTATAAGGCGAGTGTGAATGGACAAGATTAACATTGCTTTTGAAGAAAGGCCAGGTCAAGAGTACCAACAACTGACGAGCATGTATGAGAGCACTGATGAAAGTAGAGGAAGCAAAAGATGTGTGTAAGAACCTTAGCAAGTGGAGGGAAGTGGTCTCTTCCTACCCCTATGGGAAAGAGGCATTACTATATTTATGTATGTATGTAAATTGGCAACATAATTAAGACAACATCACTCCTCCGATAAAACTAAGGCCTGCACTACCTTTTGTTCAATTAAATTTCTTGCTCAATTCATTTTTCTAATTTTTCGGGGTTAAAAATTATAACGTGAGGTTGCAGGGATTATATTTCAGTACTAAAAGGTTTAAATTATTTAGAACTTTATTTAAATTTGTAATTTTAAAAAATATAACATAACTTTTGTTTTAGGTCACTTCTAGACATACTTAAAGAAAATGATAAGTTGTGTGAGGAAGACACAGAGGAGATGTTAGCAGAACTTTATACGAATAGAAATGAAATGGAAGTACCACTTCTTGTTGAGGACAATATAACTGAAGGGTACCTGGAATCAGATAATTACACAGTTAGTTATCCTGTTGAGAATGCACAAGAAGACACCTCTGATGATCAAGTTGCAGTCCATAGTTTAAAATTTGAACCACTTGAAGAAAGTCATCAACTTGAAACAGACATTACAAATAGCCCAGAAGAACCTCAATATTCTGATATTTCTAAATTTGTTGTAAAAGAGATCCCAATACACACACCAGGTGGAAAAACTAGCTATAAAATAACTTATCAAAAATCCCCAAAACAAAATTCCAATAAACAAAGAATAAATGTTATTGATCACACAATTATTCCCAGTAAAAATAAAAGTATTCCAAAGTTTATCAAAATTCCTGTCAAAAACATTAACGCAGATGTTGCTGCTCCACAAACTTTAAAAAATATTGTAAAAAATTACACTCAAGAAGTTTTACAACCAAATATATTACCAACAGCACAGACTGGTAGCATTTCCAACACAGAGGATACTTCGAGACTTTTAGAAATTTTAAAAGAAAATGAGAAACTTACTGATGATGGGTTGACTGAAATACCAGCAGAAAATCTTATTTCACAAAATAATTTGGATAGTTTAATTGAAGATTTTAATATGGATCAAGAATTTGATAATTACTACATAAATGGTAATCTATTTTCTTTTGAAACGTTATATAGATTGAGTCGTGACTGAGATCTCTGTTGTGTCTAAATTGTATACTTGAAGTCGGAAATAATTTTTTCTGTTTCACTATAAATTCGGCACCTCAAAGAATTTAATCGACGGTAGGTAAAGGGACGGATCCAAAAAGTGTTGAAGTTATCCACCGCCTACGCCTACGCAAAGCTATTTTTGCGCCTACGTTAAGGTATTTACTTTCTAAAAAGCAAGATAGTAAATACGTTTGTGCAGGCGTCAAAAGTTGTTAGGAACGTCCAGTAGGAGGAATGCGGTGGTAGTGATATTTTTTTTTTGGGACGGTGTCCATGACACATGCCTCACTAGGTTACTTCTGTGGTCCCCATATGGCAGAACAATTTCAACCAGCGATGGTTTTAGTGGGGTAAACAAGGTGAGGCTGGTGGCATAAAACTCTTTACCACTTGAACAAAAAACTTCCTCTCTAGGTGCCTTCTCTGCTTCGAAGGTTGGCAATCATCATAGCAATTCTTATTTTTGAGACCGCAGCTCTAAATAGTTCATTATTACTGCATCCAAACCAATCCCTAAGGTTCTTCAGCCATGAATTTCGTCTTCTTCCTTTAGATCTCTTGCCTAGGATTTTTCCCTGCATAATTATTTGTAGCATTTGATATTTTTCTCCCCTCATGACATGTCCCATGTATAGCAGTTTTCTTCTCTTAATTGTCGGAATCACTTCTCTCTCCTTATGTATATGTCTCATCACTTTCACGTTGGTTATTCTCTCTACCCATGAGATCCTCAATATTCTCCGGTATATCCACATCTCAAATGCTTCCAGTCTCCTAATGTCGGTTACCTTCAGTGTCCAGGTCTCCATCCCATAGTATAGTATAGACAGCACATAGCATCTCATCAGTCGTATTTTTAAATCAAGGTTTTAATCTCTGCAGCAGAAAAGCCTCTTCATTCTTGTAAAGGTGATTTTTGCCTGTTCTATTCTGACTCGTATTTCTTGGGAGCTGTCATTGTTCTCATTAATAATCGTGCCTAGGTATTTGTATTGTCTTACTCTTTCAATAGGCTGGTTTCTCACATATATCTTACGACAAAAAACTAAGGTTGGGTTATGTAAAAATAAAAGAAAGCACTTTGTTTCCACAGATTTATCATGGGGAATTCAAGTGTCTATAACTGTGTACTTGTATGTCTTCGGGACAAACTGAGTATTTGTATGAACTCCCTAATGGTGGGTAAATACGGAAGTTTTTCCGATTTATATTTTAAAAAAATCATTAAAGTTCATCAGAATTTTAATTTTTTTAATTTTTACAGAAACAGAAGCTACTAACGTGTTGAATCCTGGTCTAGACCAAAGTCAGTTTTATGTTCAGTCTCCAGATTTTATGTCTAATATACCTTCCACCTCAAGAAATATGGCAACGTATAATATATTAGAACATCCAAAAGAAAATTTCAGCACATACGTTGATAACACCCAAGAAAAACTTGACGTGTTGCAGAATTATTTAATGAATTTAAAATCGAATGATTTATCTGGTAATAACGATAATGAATCAAATGAACCTTCAACGTAATGAAATACCTATCGTCAGTTAGGAATAATTTGAATGTAGCGACCCTTAACAGGTCTATTTCGGCAGAAAAAAAATACATTACATAATTAAAAAAAATTGTCCGTACATTTGAATAGATTTGTAGCTCAGCTGTTCTGTATTTGAAAGTATTTTTTGAAATAATTTTGCTCATCTTTATTATAAGGTTTTTATAAGTATAAGAAAGGTAAATTGTCAATTGTACATGACCTTATTGTTTGAAATTCCAATACAAAATGTGTGAGCTAGTTGATAGGGATTACAAGTGCAGCAAAACGTTTATTTCCTGAATAAATCAATAAATGTTATTGATGGAGAGAGGGGTTTTGCCATCCTCGCTCAACCATAGAGGTTTTCATATCTCTATAGCTGGTTCACCGTATAGAGAATCTTTTATTCTTTGCACTTCTTTTATTTTATATTTTGTATCACACTTCCAATGAAACAACTTATTTTTATCACTTCACAGTCTAAGTCAACTATTATCTTAAGTGAGTCTAAAAAGAGCACTTTTGGGTATGTGAGAGAGATATTTTTATCTTTTACTTATTAACACTCACAAGAATCAACTGATCGAGATTATGAGAATACTATACTTAATTTTTACACAATATAGTGTTTTTTATATTGAGACTTAAGTATGTATTTTATTTCTTAAGTTTCGAGACACCTTAACATTTACCTTCGAGAGTGAAACATCAACAACTGCTTTTGCAGAAAAAATGGCCTGCACATGACGCTGTCTAAGAAATTATATTTCTCTTGAAATGGATTACAGGCGAGTTGTACACCAATTATTAATTGGTACATAGAAATCTGACTTATAAAAAACTCATATTTTAGAAAAAGTAAAATTTTAAATTTCTTTATTTGGGATTTATTAACTATAAATTCGATTGGCAGATATTTTATCTCCAAAATTTATAATTTTTTTAATCTTTTAATTTTTTTTGATTAAGGAAAATACCTTATCTGGATTTTGGCTGCTATTAACACTGTTCTGAAAGACCAACCATCAGTTTTACTTTAATCAAAGTTAAAACCTAAAAATGGTAATACTTAAGCTCATCCAGGGATGTCCTAAGCTTATACATGGGTGAGCTGAAAAGTTTTTGATCTAATAAAGATGCAAGACATTTTATCTTTAAAATTATTTTTCTACATAGTCTCCTTGTAAGTATACACACTTCTCCCAGCAATGATCCTATCTCTTTAACACGTCGGGTACTCGGCATCTTTCTCTGCAAAATAATTGTTTACAAAGATAATGGTTTCCTCATTTGACGAAATTTTGTGTCCTCCGAGCGCAATTTTTAAATTAGGGAAAAAAAGAAGTCGCTTGGGACTAGATCTAGTGAGTAAGGAGGGTGGTCAAGCAGTTCAAACCGCCACGACAACCACCTAAACTGCGCCAACAGAACCTTGAAAATGTCCATCAGATCACGTTTTTGGTCTAACGTGAACAAACGCAGCACCCAATGCTCGGTCAGCTTTCTCATGTCTAATTCTTGATTCAGTAGTAGACAAACACGTTTTTTTTACATATTCATAGCATTCTGGTATCTCTCTCACTTTAATTCGACGGTCGTTTAGCACCATTTGGTGAACTTAAGCGATGACATCGTCAGTAGTTGCAATTTTTGGACGTCCCGAACGTTCGTAGCCTTCCAAGCTGGTTCGGCAACGTTTAAATTCAGCTGCTCAAAATTTCGCGGTGGTAAATGATGATGTCTCCGTACACGACGTCCAACTCGTAGGTGTATTGCCTTTACAAACTAAATATTTAATGACAGCTCGATACACGATTTTTTCCATTTTCTTAGAAACACTCACATAAACTCACTCACACGATTGTCAAACAACAACTGACATTTTGGTGAGTACCTGTCAGAAGGTGCGCAACCACATTGCCTAGATTTTATTGATGAGTGCTGCCATCTTCACATTAAGGTCGGAAAATTTTCAGACCAAGCAGTTGAATAACTTCCGAATTGACATGACGGTGTAATCTGGCTTCATGTTTGATCTCTGACTCTGAATCTCTTTGACGTAAGGAATTCCAAGGTCCCTGTGAATATCTGAGTTGCGCGTACCATGTTACGTAGAATTTTATTGTGGAAAGATTGAATTGATTTTATATTGCTTTCTTTTGTACATCCCCTAAGCTCAGGGAGTTACTAATGACGTTTGTCGAATTGGGTGTATTTAATACTTGGTTTTATTTCTTGAGGTTTTTGTATTATTTTTTTTCACCGTTTTTACTACCTCACTCCTCACAAGTTTTGTATCATTTCCTTAATGTTTTAAAAATTGGTTTTAATTATTTTTAATTTTAAAGAATGTATTGTAAAAACGTGAAAAGACATTAATTTCATGGATTTAATGTACAAATATCTAGAAGACAAACACTTGGCAACTTTTACCATTTTTTCTATCTAGGCACATGAATATTTTAATTTTATTGAATGTATTTTATGTTCTTTTTTTCACTTTTTTTTATTACTTTGCTCATCACAGGTTAAGAATCGCCGACGAGAAGTTTAATGTTTGAAAAGTTTGTTTTTTAAATAATATTAAGTTTAAAAATTTATGCTGTACCCTTAAATACGTAAAGTTCTGGTTTATTTGTGATTGTTTTTCATCCAATAAAAATTTGGAAAATAATTGCTTTTATTATTTTAACCTGTCTATCCAAAATATCGGTTTTGTTTTCATTTCTAAACAAAGAGTGTTATTTATAAATATTTATTAGTTTTAAATTAGCCAACATTTTGCTTTCAATATCGTTTTACTTTTAAACACGATCATACATACCCACTTTCTGATCGACTGTATTATCTGGAATGTGCTGTGCTAAACTATTGCCTGCTTTATAGTTATGGCAAGAGATTTGTGATTGTTATTAAATCGTTCATATTATTTGTTGATTATATTTGCAACAATATTCTGACCATAATGCTATCTCTTATTAATATTTCATAAATTATAACAACCTGAATAATACAACCCATTTTATGGAATGTTGAACCATTGAACTATTTCATTCCGTTATATCATAGAATTGTGTTGCTCAATAAGCGACAATGCCGCACGGCTTCTCCGAATGATTCCACGTGCAAAAATGTGTGTTTACTACGAAATCGGCTATTATTAGTAGCGCTGTTGCCGAAGGTGTTGCAACGAGATTTATGTGTTTTATCGATGATTTTCTGCATATTGGTAAAATTCAGTGAAATTTAGTGGAAGAAATTATTCGTCATTGCCAAGTGTGTAAAAAACCAGACTATTTAGGGCACAGTGTATATTTTCACAAGTAAGTTGGAACATCTCATTGTTTACTATATTTTCATCCAGTGGTGTAGCGATGACGATTTCAATATCAAAATAAACAGGTATTATTTTGAGGCGTAAAACACGAATCTGAAAACCAAACGATGCAGAATAAAATACTTTTCGAGATATTCTCAAAAAACCTAACCTGACTTATTTCCCTGTTATACAGCAACACTTATTCAGTGGTATCATCTTTCTTTCGTTGTTTAAAATACATTACGTTTTATTTGTCCAACTTTTGGGGTTTAGAAAAATACTTTTAGTAGGCTACAACACTTAAATTTGATAAAAAACTGAGTATCACCTATTCATAGATATATTCTCAAAAAAAACTAAATATTACCCGATAGATATATTCTCATTTTGAACAAACAGCACACCACTGATTACAAGCATGGCCATAAGTCCACAATAATTTTACAGCGTTGCCAGCACGAGGACGGGATAAAGAGAATCGATTGGTATTCTTTGTCATACTCATGGCCACTCTCGTGTAATCATTGCGACAAAACAAACAGAGTTTTATGAATGGAATGTTGCGTCTCCTCTGGATAATAGGTCTATGGTAATTTACCAGATTTACAAATTTAATGTCACTGTGTAGTTCTACTATAAATTATTTAATTTTTTAATCAATCAGATATCTGCAAATAAAAATGGGTCTTTTATGAGATTTATATATCTATCACGATAACGAATAGGACTTTATTCACATTTTTTAATATAAACTATGAACGGATGTTAGATTTAACAAAAATGAGCGGTCGCGAGACGCCTGGCAAATGCGAAGCATCGAATCTATACCGGAAATTTGCATGAAAGGATGGTATATTAAAGGAAATAACTAACAATTTCAAATGAAAACAATAACCCATGAAAATTTAAAAAACGCATTTATTTTTGACAACTGTCATTTGTCGTCAGTAGGCTTCGGATAAATATGCATTAAAATATTAAAAATATGCATTAAAATATTAAAAATATGCATTGTAATATGCATTACAAAATCGTTTATTAGATTTAAATAAAACCTTATGAAGTTCAGACCGATATGTTTGTTGAGCTGCATCAGTAAGGTATATGAAGGGCTAAAAAAAAGAAGGCTAAAGAAAGAGATAAAAAACACCGGCGGCCTCTCAAATAACTAATTTGGTTTTCGGAAGGAAAATTCAACTATCCAGGCTGTGCAAAAAGTAATTGATACGGCAAACGAAGGTACGAGCGTCAAATGTGTAGCGTTCTATATTTCTGGCTCTGATGACTATGGCCAGATCGTCTGCGTATGCTAGAAGGATTACTCCTTCGGGTACTTGTAGGTCGAGTAGATCGTCATAGAGGATGTTTCATAGGGTCCCCTGTGGGACCCCTGCGGTCATTTCTAGATGTACCCCTTGTCTATTTGAACGTATCTGTCTTCTAGGTATTTATCGATTATTTCGATTGGATAATTAGTAGCATAAAAAATAAGATATGTTTTTCCTTTGAGTTGACGTTGATAACAATTTTATTTACATGTACATGAAGGTACAGATATCGGCTACTTTATTTTTTTCCAATTCTACGTATAAATGTGAATAAAGTTTCATTTTTATGACCAAAACTTTGAACAAATTTGTTTAACAGGAATATATTTTTGTCAGCATTGCAAAAATTATCAACCGTTTGTTATATACTCGTACAACTTAATGTATACATTTATAATTTCTAAATCGAAATATCTCGAACATACTTCATTTTTGGTATGGGACATTGTGCACAAATTTTATCTAAAATTTCATGCAGAATTCGAAAATAAATTAAAAAATATTAGGTTCTTTTTAAAATAACAAAGTTGACGTCTACTTCCGGTATAACCGGAAGTGCCACATTCAGTACAACATTATATTTGATTTCGGCGTCGTCCAAAATCTACAGCTTCGTAATTTCAGATTTTTAATAATAATAATTTTAATAATAACCCTGTATATGGTCACTGTTTAACTAGGATTCAGTGATGCCAATAACCGTTTGTATACTTTATACGAACTCAGTTGGACAACGCAAAAATCGGGGTACGGTCAATAATGCCACGTCGAGCATTAAGCTAAACTGAACCGTTTGTAATTGATTACTCCCGGTATTGTCCACATGGACTGTCGGCAATTTTTTTGTGATTCTATGCATCTTATTGGATTGTACTAAACTTTAATTGGCTAAATTTTATCGGCAGTTCTCTCACCGCAAAAGTCGATGCCGGCAAAAAACAAATCAGTGTTTACACAACTATTTACCAGTTCTGTGTTGTTATAAATACATATTTTTCCGTTTTATACATACATAAAGTCACGCCTTTTTCCCATAGAGGTAGACAGAGACCACTTCCTTTCACTTGCTACGGTTCTTACACAAATCTTTTGCTTCCTCTACTTTCATCAGTGCTCTCATACATGCTCGTCGATTGTTGGTACTCTTGACCTGGCCTTTCTTCAAAACAATGTTGATCTGATCGAGATTGTTCTCCGAGGTCTCTACCGACTTGTCCATTCACACTCGCCATATAAATTTGTTTCGTCAATCTTCCTTCATTTATCCTTTTTACGTGTCCAAACCATCTAAGTATTCCTTAATCTACCTTTGTAACCTATCTTTTACAGTTCGTAAGAACTATACTAGTCTTTAAGTCTAATTAAAAGCTATTAAAGATAAAGAGCTCTTGCGTGATGCTCAAACAAACAATCAGACGGACAAATCCAAAAATTATTTGGAGTCAGGGACACCTCAACACTACGACATAAGCTTTTTTTATGTAAATATCTTTATTGTAAAGATTATGGATCTTTTACAGTTTCATATTACTTATAATTAGTACAGGATATACTGTTCTGGGTCATTGCAGTATAATTTAAAACTAAAATGTTTATAAAACATATTGCAACTTTCTAACAAAAAATACACAAATATTTCTTAAGACATTTAAGTGAATCTTGATTGTCGACGTTTTGTTAGTAGAATATCAAGACACCACTGGCAGTATACGACTCTAGCTGTTTTTAAGTTTTACTGTTTTGCTTGTTTACTACAAAATTTATTTCTCCAGTCGACGTCTCCACGATTTGCGGGGGTGAATATAATTTATGTTATGATCTAATAGATACTTATCTCTTCATCTATTATACATTTATGCGGGATGTAAAAGTGGAATTTTATGTTTGTTAATGCAATACAGTCGACTCTCAATAATTTGAAAAACATTTCCGTTCCCTTGAAAAATAATCGATAAATTGAATAATTGGTCCCTTCGGTAATTTGAAGTTGAAGAATGTAGTATCTTGCTCGCCAACATGCGATAATTTGAAGTCCAGGTTTCCCTACTCTATATAATTTGAAGCGTTTATCATGCACCTGTCGTTTGTTTACATAAATGTACAACCGATACGAATGAACCGAGCCCACCCCAACCCACAAAGTTTATTCAAATTCAATTCGCGATAGCTATTGTTTAAGAATAATTTCATTTTGCATGCACCTTTCTGAGAAGGCTAGAGAACACTACTTCCCAATTAGTCCATTGAAAAGTTACATTTGGGGTTGCGTTTTTTAGAGGACGCAATTTTATTTTTTTGATGTGTAGGGGGGGTCAGTGTAAAGCTAAAACCAAGTTTGTGGGGTCGCCACCCTTGTCCCACGGCCGCCATCTTGAAAATAGGGGTTGAAATGGTTTTTACGATATATCTCTTAAACTATTTATTTGATAAAAAAAATTTATTAACATTTTTTGTTGCAAATTAAATTCTCTACACCTTTGGTTTAGTATATTTTTGTCGTAGAACTATAAATAAAAAAGTTATAAGCGAAAATCTTCAGAAATTCGAGAAAAATTTTTATATTTTTCGATATAACTTTTTTTTTATAATCATGATGATGAACCGCCGATATTAACACCGTTTCCTTCTCCAGTTCTCCCACTGGTATTTAATTCAGAATGCCGATCAGATGCTGAGCCGCAGCCTGGTCCATCGAAACGACTGAGGACGGAGTAGTTCTAATTTAGAAAATCACCGTGGATTATGCCTATTGGGGATAACACGTAAAAAAAACGCGCCTCTAGACTCTACCTCGTGGTTGGTGGGGAAAAGAGTCAATAATTAATTATTAATAATATTGCAAAATTTGTAATTAAAAAAGTTATAATAACAAAATAAAAAAAAAAAACAATAACTGATGACATATTACATACACACGTATAATATAGGTATAGTTAAGAATATTGAAAAATAGTACTCACTTCGGAGCGCTGTAAAACCTTAGCTATTGACTTAATGAAAAAATGATGCAAATAAAAGTTGTTCCTCCAAAAACGATCTACAAAAATGGTCAGATATCATTTTTTCGTAAAATGATAAAAAAAAAAGTTATATCGAAAAATATAAATTTTTTTCTCGAATCTCTGAAGATTTTCGCTTATAACTTTTTTATTTATAGTTCTACGACAAAAAATTACTGGACCAAAGTTGTAGAGAATTTAGTTTGCAACAAAAAATGTTAATAAATTTTTTTTATCAAATAAATAGTTTAAGAGATATATCGTAAAAACCATTTCAACCCCTATTTTCAAGATGGCGGCCGTGGGACAAGGGTGGCGACCCCACAAACTTGGTTTTAGCTTTACACTGACCCCCCCTACACATCAAAAAAATAAAATTGCGTCCTCTAAAAAACGCAAGGTAAGGCCTAAAAAATGTAACATTTCAATGGACTAAATATATATAAGCTTCATAGACTACTCGAAAGCGTTTGATAACGTACAATGGGCTAAACTATGGGGGATGTTCTGCATGTCATGAGGGGTTCCTGCTCATTTAATATCAATTACTAAACAACTCTATGGTAGCAACATAGCTCATTTGCGAATTGACGGCATGCTGTCTCGCCAATAAAAATGTTTATGACTGCTTGGTCAATTTTGTTATGGAAATCGAATTAAATATATAAACCGACTTAAATATATTTTAATAATTATCTGTGGCAAATGGATTATCCAATGCCAACCATCCTCGCGCGCATGGCAAACACACACTCTCTCTCTCTCTCTCTCTATTACTCTCACAGATAAAATTTGAAACAACCGTCACGCTGAAAAATGCTCCCTACACCACACCCCTCTGAATGTGTAACCCTGAAGATGGTGTTAGTTCAATACCTCCGAAACAGTGCAATACAGAAAAATAAAATTTTGGGAGTTGATTATTAGATGAAATGCTTTAAAATTTATTTCAAAATAAATTCCATTCAGAGGTTGGTTGAAAGGGGAGCGGATACATTTGAAACTACCCCAACATACACAGATACACACACACACTCGCGTTTTTACACGCTTTTACACGCTTTACACGCTAATCTCCAACAAACAAAAATAATTTTACAATAATTATAAGCGTGTTGTGCGCTAGATCAATTAATATATTTGATAATAAACAGATATTGATAAAAGTAAAGTTCCAAGAAGAAAACGTAAACATCATAAAAAGCACCCCGCGCTTTTGATTGTAAAATTATTTTTATTTGTTGGAGATTATTTTTTAGTTCGGCGCTTTCCTTAAAAAGCGTGTTGTCTTAGTTTTTTAAAATATTTTATTTTGTAAAAGGCTTAGTTGCCAAGTTATGGGCTTCTTAAAATTTGACGTATTTAATGAAAGTATTTTTTAGAAGCTGTTTTCCGAATTAAACAAATTTGCAATAAAATATTAAACGTAGTGGTTTGTATAGAAAATTTACTGTTCCATTTTCCATTTTTAAATCAGATTCGAATATTGTTTGCGAGTTTTATTTGTTCCCTAATCCAAAAATTGCGCTCGGAAAACATTTCAGACCACCCTCGTATTAAATATTAATTAATAACTTTAGATTATTTCTACATATGTAATTAGTTTAAGTCTGATTCCACTATTGGCCCAGAGAATACAAGATGAGAGAGGGAATTTTCAGAAAATTTATCGTGTAAAATACCATTTTTCTCCGGATGAACTTGTTTTATCCCGAAATTATTCATAATTTTTTTTATCCGCCAATGAACGCGGTTCACTTAAGCTGAACGACGATATAAAAAACAATCCAACAAAAACTTTCAACAGAAAGTCGATCCCGGTTTCGGGTTTGTTTCTATTTCGCCGCCTTCTTGACTAGACACACTGACGCCTTTGTCATCCTGTGGGATAAGTAGGGGAAGAATACTCGGGCTAGACGCAACACCCATCGGTTATCGTTTCAATGTTATCCTTTGTCGATCGAATCAGCCTTGCCCTACTTAAATGAAAATTTTTGGTCTGTTTTTTTTTGGCGACTAATTATTATTTTCAAGTCAGGTAAACGTGACCAACTAAATAACTATAGGCCTATATCCGTTATTAATAATCTAGCAAAAATATTTGAACAAGTGCTTAAAAAAAGATTAATGGATTTTTTCCTTAAATACGATATTATTACAGACAGACAATATGGTTTCATTCAGAATTCAAACAACGAAAATGCAGTGACGGACTTTCTGGAACAAGCAGTCAGGGCTTTGGACGAATCATCAAAATGTGTAGCAGTATTTTTAGACCTCGCCAAAGCCTTTGACACAGTTTCACATGAAATATTACTCAATAAACTAAGCCATTACGGCATTCGTGGTTCACCACTTGATGTTATGTCAAACTACCTAACTGATAGGGTTCAGAGAGTGAAAATTGCAAACGAAATAAGTTCAGACTCAAAAGTAAAAATAGGGGTGCCACAAGGAACAGTATTGGGTCCAATACTGTTTCTTGTATACATAAACACTTTTTTTTAGAAATTTATGTCCTCCTAATATCCAACCTAATATCATAGCTAACATAACAGTTGGGGGTGAACTATTGAAGCAAGTAAACCAAATAAAATATCTAGGCAGCATAATAACTAACAGCGCGGATAGTTTCATGTATGGAAAAAGTATCCAACTTGGTAATACTGCAACGTCTGAATAAATCCACCGAAATTCTTACCACCATCAAAAGAAGGAAACTGCAATATTTCGGGCATGTTATGAGAGGCGAAAAATACCGATTACTGCAGAACATCATGCAGGGAAAAAAGCTAGAAAGTTGTTTACTCCTGATCAACATTATCTTCGTCTTCTAGATTCCATTCAGAAAAGGGACATTCAGTCGTTAAACAGCTCAACTCTTACAGATACCCTTCACCCACTAGAACATAGAAGAAAAGTTGCAGACAAGACATTACTCTACAGATATTTCCATGACCGATCCTCCAGAGAAATAAAAACTCTTGTTCCACCACTGGCCACATTCGGCCGAAGAACTTGGCACGCTGATCCGTCTCACCCATTTACTCTCAAGATTGACACTACAAGGACCAATCTCCATCAAGAACATTTTTTTACAGGGCTGCTACAGAATGGAACAAGCTTCCAAAATCAGTTTTTCCAGAGAACTATGACCTGCAAATTTTCCAAAAGCGGGTCCACAATCATTTCCCTACTATAATCCCTCCCCCTTTTAATAGTCGCAGTGCGAGCCGTCCGCGGCTCACACGATAGGTCTATCCTTTTTGCTACTATTTTCAGTAAAAAAAAAACCTGGAAGAAGCATATTTTCACAAAGCGATTAGCTATGGGCCAACAGTTGCGCACTATGTACTGGTTACCAAATAAAAAATCACTTCAAAACAAACTATTGCTTTATAAATGCATAATTAAACCCTTATGGACATAACTCTGGGGAACATCAGGAAAATCAAACATTGAAATAATACAGAAATTCCAATCAAAGATACTAAGAATAATAACGAACGCACCTTGGTATGTCTCAAACATTAGACTCCATCACGACCTCTGCGTCAAAAGTGTTATAGAAGAAATCTCGGAAAGGACAAAAGAGTACAAGAAGCGAACCACCAATCCTCCAAATATACTGGCAGTCAATCTATTGAACACCCAAACAGTTGCTCGCAGACTAAAAAGAAAATTCCTCAAGACCTTCTCTGAGAGGCACAAGAATAAACGGACCAGTCACAGGACGGCCTTCGTGCAAGCCCTTCAATTAAATAAAATCTTACACATATTGCTGAATATCTGCAAGATTGATAGATTGCAATAATGACAAAAAAAAAATTAGCGAACTCGGAAAACGTTGTCCTGCTCGAACGTTGACTTGCCTGCTTTGGGAATGTCACTATCAAACTCAGCGACCCTGAAAACTATGAATTCGACACAAGTATCGGCGTTTTTAATAGTTCCTTCCCTTCCTACGCCTTTTGTATGGGTGCTAACATAATAGAGAATGTCACTATCAGCCGTTTTTAATAATTTTTATATTCCATCCCCTTACCACCCCTTTCGTAGGGGTGCTAACAAAGTGTCACTATCAAACTCAAAACTATGAATTCGACAGTAATATCGGCCATTTTTGATAGTTTTTATAGTTCAACCCCCTCTTACCCATTCCGTAAAGACTTTACGGGAATAAAATTATCCTATCTCTCAAGTTGGAGCAATCAATACACATTTACAAAATTTCATTAAAGTCGGACTATGAATTCGACACTAATATCAGCCTTTTTTGATAGTTTTTATATTTCACATGAACAACCGCCGGGCTGATTTGTATATTTCACCATAATCGGTCCAGCCGTTTTGGAGTCCATAGAGGACAAACATTGATTTTTATTTATATAAGATGGGCAAAAGTTCGTTTCGGCCATTGGCGAAAACGTTTTCCATCAATTTTCAGGAATTAGCTGCTTGCCGGGGGAAGTTTCCAAACAAACGCCTAACTTCAGAGTTTGCGCTACATCCCACGCATTTTTCGGTACACTATAAAGCAGACTATTTTCCAAAACCCCTTTCAGTTTTTAAGTTTCAAGTTTATAGTAATATTTGTTTGATATTTTCACAAAAGTCTGCACAATTTTGATAGTTAGGTAGAACAGTTTTTAATGTAAGTAATATTTTGGATGTTTTAAAAAATATTCATTTGAGGAATATTTTATTTTATCTAATTTAATTATGATTATTTTTAATTAATGAATAAGTTGGTAGGTATATTTTTAGTGGTGTGCAGTGCTATTAGAAGTAGGGTAGGCAATAAGTAGTATACTTTTTTTATATATCATGCATACCTATATACCTGCAGTGGTCACTCGCTTCTTGTCTAGGGGCCCATCAAGACATTTTTAATTGTTTTGTTGTTAAAGTCATTGTCATTTAATTTACCCAAATTTATTAACATATCTACCGGTTTTTCATCAAAAATGCATTGTTAACATCATTATATTAATTACATTTAACACTAATTAGTTATCGAAATAATTTTAATTGCTTCTGTCAACGTTTTTGTAGAAAAAAAAAGTGGCCAACTTATTATTAAAACAGTGAAACACTATATAATAAGATGAATAGTAACTACGAAGTACCACCCTTGCTGTATTGCTGTATCGCTCTTTTCAACGCATGTCCATGCTTTTAATGTGGTTCGCTTATTATCACTGTTATTACATTTTAATTATAGTTTCTATACAGTGCTTTTATTTTAAAACCAGCCGGTCTAAATAACATTCTACATTTTGCGTAAATGTAGAAAAAACAAAAAACACGTCGAATTTTAAGTCAATGGAGAGGCTTGAAAATGTTATTCTGCCGTTTCCAAGTGCCACCCCTTTAACATCACCCGCCCCTTCTTAAAATGTTAAATAGCTACACCTTCCTTGTGATACATCAAATGACTAACTTAAACTTAAAAACCTCGATATATGATACCGTTTAAATACCTGCAAATCAATGTTCTCTCGAAAAATCGACACTATTCGAAATTATTGGACCTTTTTTTTTTCGAGAATCATCCAGTGTCTTCTATTATGCATTTTTTCGTTGTGGTCGGTGCGATGTTACCTCAAGGCAAGGTCGACAGAGACGGGCTCAAAAAAATCGCAACAATATTCTCAATGGTTATTGTATTTTCTTTATAATAGGTATCGTATGGTTGAATGGAAGAGCAAACTCTGAATATAAGTCTCCGACTATATATATTGAAATATGAATTCAACCTTTAGATAGTTACAAGTGTATAACTCTATCTAAACTTATCATATTGGGTGGAAACATCTAATAAGATTTTTAATTGGTTTTTTACGTTATTAATTTTGTTGTAACATATAAATTATAATGTTAAAATGTTTGAATACTTATAAAATATAACAAACTTTAAAGGTTAAATAAATATGAAAATAAAATAAAATTTTGTTATATTTTATGATTACGAAGCTCGGCCTTTGATCTGGTGAAAGTGACACGGGGGTATTATCTTTTTACAACGAAACCGAAATACTACACCTACCTCAGTATTTCTTTGTAAACAATTTTTTTTTGTTTTTCCTTCGGGTGCTTGAATCACCAGGCTACTGTATGCGCTCACTCTGGAGCATGCCACATACAACTGGCCGTGGGAGAAGCAGCTTTCTCTCAAGTCTACTCCCGCTACCTTAAGAGTTTGACCTTGAGCTTTGTTTTATGTTTATGGCGAAACAGACTTTGATAGGAAAGGGAACTCTCTTGAATTCAAAGTGGTGTTAGGGGAATCCTAGGAATAAATACAGACTCTCCTTAATGGAGAAAAACCTGTCAGTATAGTTACCTCGATTACATTGCGATGCAATGTTTTCACACTAGTGTTTTCACAATCTAGTGACATTGCATAATTTTGGTGGATTTATTTTGCGCAGCAACATAATTGGAGCGCCAACTCCCAATTTTAATATGTGAGTTGGGACACCGGGAGGCTTCAGTGTATTCAGGAACTGAGTCGACGGATTTATATTAATATTCGACCCCTTCTAATGATCTCAAAAGTATTTCATTTATGACTGAGGCTTGTTCGTTTTTTGGTGTTAGGATGGCACGCTCGCATAACCATTCTGCAGATTTATCGTGAATATTTTGTTAATGTTTGGGTAAATTTTAGCTATAAGCTCTTCTATAGTGGAATCAATTGTACCTAACTCTGTAGGAATAATTATATTATTATCTAGTTCCGGGAAATCACCATTTCCAATTTCAAGCAAAAGGTATGAGAACCTGTTCGGCAGTAACATCTCCCCTAAGATAGATTCTCATATTTTTGGGAAGGCTCAATTTTGTCACTGATTGCCACGAATATTCTTTTATATATGACATTTCAATTTTAAAGAGTATTGCATTGCACCAAGCTTTTTAAATAAAATCGGAATGAGTTTTCAAACATGTGTTAAAATAAAATATAATTTAAATCAAACTCACTAAGGAGTATTGATATCAACTTCGTTGCAAATCACCTCCAAAATAACTTTCTACCCCTTTTTAACTCCATTAGGCGATGAGTTTCAATAAAATACAAAACACGTCTTCCATCAATTCGGTTAAAGAATGTTTATGCAAAATTTGAAGTAGATTGGACCAAGAAATCACGTTGTCCCATACAAACTTTGCCCCAGTTTTTCACCCCCTTAGGGGCAGAATTTCAAAAAATTCTTTCTTATCGGATGCCTACGTCATACAAAGAACACACCCTCCAAGTTTCAGATCTCTACAATCAGCTGTTTAGGCTGTGCGTTGATCCGTCAGTCAGTCAGTCATTCAGGACAAAGCATTTTATATGTATAGATTACTTAAAACACGTTGGTGGTCCTTCCGGATAGAAATCGTCGATTATAATTTGGTTTGTTGAGTTGGTAGGATTTTAGTCGGAATATTAAAGAAGACCAAGTGTTAAAAATCTACGTTTTAAACTTTATTGTTTCATCTTCAGGACTATTTTAAGTGAAAATAGAAAAGTTCATAAAATACGCTGACCAAGTCAGAAAAAAATATACAAAGTGATTGTTTGTTTGTTTATCAATCAAGTTAACATTTAATTTTTTATTTAATTTCAGTCGAGATGTCAAAAACGTTCGTCCTTAGTGTCCTTTTCCTCGTTTTTGTCTCAGTAGCATTGGACTCCTGCGTCGAGGCTAGATACCTTCCCACAAGGGCTAACGGTGATAGGATAGAAAAATTAAGGGAGCTGCTCAAAGAAGTGAGTAAAGTTTATTCGGTAAGTCACATAAAATTTACATCCTTTATTTCCACTGTAAATAATTGAAGAAAAAAAACATTTTTCTTTTAAGCGTTACTATTAACTATTTTAATAAATTGTTGTTTTTACAGGTTTGCTTTTATTGTTAATGGTTGATATTAATTTTAACAAACATTCGGGTGTATGCAATAATTTTTTATTGGTTGAAAATACTTTTACGTTTCCCAAATGGCACTAGATAAATTTACAAAAATTCTTTATACCTGTGATTTTAATTTTCGGCCATAGAATTTAAAAATAGATTTAAATTTATATTATACAATATTGTAACAATCGCTTCTTCTACTACTGCTGGGGTTGCATACAAAGCAGCTTGTTGTATGGCTTTGGTTAAGTTGTTAACTGCATTATCTATATCAGTGTTTCTCAATTTGTCGCGGCACACTTTTAGCGATTTCAAAATTTGGCGCCACACGAAAAAAAGTTAGGTTTAAAAGTTGTTTACTTATCTATTCGCTCTGTGCACGACTGTAGCGCCATGGTATGTATAAACTAAAGGGGGCTGTTGCAATGTATTTTATTATGTACAGGGTGTTAGTAAATAAGTGCGACAAACTTCAGGGGGTGATTCTGCATGAAAAAATAATGACAGTTTGCTATATAAACGTATGTCCGCAAATGCTTTGTTTTCAGAGATACGGGTTCTGGTTTAATGTTATTGCATTAGATAGTTTCGATAATGTATTAAAGAAATGAAAAATACGCATTAAGATGTTTGATTTTTTTGCATAAAAACAGCGCCATATTCGAAAAAAGGCAGGAGAAATTTTTTTTCATAAATCTACCGAGAAATTTAAACATGATTTTCAATTTGAAATAACTCAGTGGCGTACCATTTTTTTCTTTAAAAAAATTGGGATCATTACCCGTATGCGCGCCAATGCTGAACATAAAATTCTTAATTGCATGTTTAAAAATGCGCAATAACTACGTCTTAAAACCCACCAAATTTCATTTGAATATCTCAACCGATTTCAGAGCAATAAATAAATCGTCAGTTTTTAAGAAAAACTTTAACATCCCGTATCTCTGAAAGCGAAGTATTTGCGGACATACGTTTATATAACAAACTGTCATTATTTTTTCATGAAGAATCACCCCCTGAAGTTTGTGGCACTTATTTACTAACACCCTGTATATCAATGACATTAAGCAATAACAATTTTTTATTATAAATAAAAAAATGCCTAATTAATTGAACAAAGCAGTAACAATAAATATTTGTTACCATAAAGTGTTTAAGTGCAATAGACAATAAAATATAAGTATAACTCAAGTAGTATAAAAGTTAGCAAACAAAGATACGTTAATGTCAAAACAAATTAAAATAAAAAAATTTGATAGAAAAAATTTAATCCAAAAAAAAAACTAAAGTTGCAAATAATAATGAAACTTATAAAAATTTGATAATTTTTAGATTTAATTTAACAAATAAATTTTGATTAAACAAAATTAGAAAAATTTTCTTTTAGAAATTTTAAAAATCTAAAAATGCAATTTTTGGTACCCAACCATAATTGTCTAGTACTAATTTTTTTTAAATAAAATGACAAAATGGTGGTGTTTGCGAACTGAAATGGTTCATATTGCAGGAACACAAATGAATGGGGCACTGCATAGCTTTATGAACAGCCAGAAAGTGTCAAAAAAGGCACGTCTGGCTGTGCATAGAGGTGTGTTGGTTCCTCCACTCATTACAAGTAATTTGGGAAGGCATTCCACAGCAGTTTATTAATAATTTGATAGATAGTCTTCCAAATAGAAAAACAGAATTTAGGCGAGTCCGAGGTGGTCCTACACGGTATTAAGTTTCGTATAAAGCTGTTGGAAGTACCGTAATGAATGAACTTTGTATGTTGTTATTTTCTTTAATTTGTCACTTTTTCTTAAACACCCATTTTGCTTTATTAACGATTTCAATTCCACGTGACTAATGTTTTTCATTTTAAATATTTACATCGAAATTTCTGAAATTTTTATATTATCCACTTCAATTGTTGAGCAGTGTATATTGCTGTGGTAAACTGGATACCGTCGGTACAACTTAACGTTTCGCCGTAAAATTACAATGTTCCACAAATATTTTCCATATCTGTATAAGGAGTTTTTATTGACTCCATGGCGTATTATTTTCACGTAGATTAAATGTTTTTTATTATATCTAGTGTTATTTGGGTAATAAAAATTAAAAGATTCAAATAATTTGTACAGACCTTATAAAGGATCTGATAATGTAAAAGTTTTTGTTGTTAACTGGCAATCTTTCAGAGATCAATACGCAAGTTATGCGATAAAAGTGGGCAAATTGAATTAGTTTGGAAATTTTCAACATGATTAATTATCAATATACCTAAATAATTTTAAAAACTAGGTTTTTAATTGGAAATAAATAGGGTGTCAATATTGTGTGACATAATTGTTTTATTGTAGTTAAAATCATCATCATTAAGCAGTCATATCATTTATTTATGGGTCAGTATTTGTAAGGTTAAAAACGAAATTTTTATACATACATATAGTATACAGGGTGTCCAACCGAGAACGATATAGAGCTATTTGCAGGAACCTCGTCAACGTTAAAAAAAAACGCTCAGATCCGTCGATTTTTTATTAAAGGGGGACACTCTTTTTCCGTATTTTGACTCCACTGCTTTCAACCTCAAGCGAGGGTAAAATTTTTAAATGGCATAGGGGGTCGAATAAGATGTCTTTTGAAGGCTCTGACAATTTTCTTTACAATAGTCTTTAAATTTTACATTTTCTCCCAATACTTTAAAAAAAATTACATGTTAAAATTCCAATTATTTTAGTCGCTTACTTAATTGATTAAATGTTCAAAATGATGACCGCCCGCTTCCATATAATAATAAAGATTTTGTTCAAAACGTTCACGCACATTCCAAAGAATTTCCGGAACAATTCGACGGCACTCGTCAACGATTCTTTGACGCAAATCTTCCAACGACGCTGGTTGTGTTTTATAGATTTTACTTTTCAGATGTACCCACAAAAAGAAATCGAGGAGCGATAAATCTGGCGATCGTGGAGGCCATTCAATACTAACTCCTCTCCCAATTCAATGCCGTGGAAAACGTTGGTCTTAATACTGATAACAATAGCCGCAGACAATCAAATAATAAATATATTTATCGTAATCAACTAGCGATGAGTGATATGCCATCATCTTACCTTGTTCTAAAAACCTTTCCATTCAATTTTTTTTGCGTGGGTGTTGGCTACAGACTTTTAAGTCTGGTAAAATAATTTCGCTGAACTATATTCCTTTCTATTTTCGTTACCTAATAGAATGGATCTTCACCGGTTACAAAACTCTTCAGTGCGATGTATTCATCAAAAATGAAAGAGCGAGTATTGCAAAGAATCTTTTTTTTAAAACTGTTACCTCTTGAGCTGGCGACCCAATAGGCTGTCGACTTATCTAAGCCGAGATAAGGATTCGTATTTTAACCGTACAGAAAAAAAGGTAACTTAATTCGAGCGACAGAATTTAGCTTTCTCCGCAGGAAAGCTTAATCGCTCTTTTTTTAAAACACGATAAAAAAAATAAACAAAAAATATCAGGAGGACAATAAAAAAAATTACCCAGAGCCTACTAAACTTTATTGTTCCAAGAGGTTTTAAAATCAAATAAATCAATAAGCAAATAAAAAAAAACTATTTATTCTTCAAAATGTGTATTGAAAATATTCTCCAAATGAAGAGAAAAAAAATGCTGTGTAAGTTTGAGCAATTAATATTAATATTAAGACGCTTTTAGAACAGTGACATTAATATTCTCGTCAGTAATTTTATTCTTATGTTAAAAATTATTTTTCACTTTTTAGTATTATTAACTCAAAAAGCGTGTTTTTTAGTTTCTTTAAACTATCTTCTTCTTCCGATGCTGTCTTTGTTGCGAAGGTTGGCAATCATCAATGTTATGCGTATTCTTGGACCAGCAGATCTAAACAACTGATTTGCTGTGCATTCGTACCAGTTAAGCAGATTCTTCAACCACGAGTGGCGTCTTCTTCCGACACTTCTTCTTCCTTGAATCTTTCCCTGTATTATCAGTTGTAACAAGCTGTATTTTGACTCTCTCATAAAATGTCCCAGATACTGTAATTTTTGTTTTTTAATGATCAGAATTATTTTTTTTTCTTTGTTCATCCGTCTTAGCACTTCAATATTTGTTATTCTGTCTATCCAGCTAATTTTTAGTATCCTCCGGTATGTCCAGTGTTCGAAAGCCTCTAGTCCTCTTATATCTTCCTTTTTCAGGGTCCATGCCTCCATGCCGTAAAGCAGCACAGACAGCACATAGCATCTCAGCAATCTGATTTTCAAGGCCAAACTGATATCTCTTGTGCAGAATATTTTTTTCATTTTCATAAACGCTGATCTTGCCTTTTCTATTCTAATTCTTATTTCCTGGGAGCAGTCGTTGTCTTTGTTTATAATGGTACCGAGGTATTTGTATTTTTCTACCTGTTGTACTGGTTGGTTGTGTATGTAGATTTGTCCAACATTGTTTGTTCTTTTGCTAATCAACATGAATTTAGTTTTTTTCACGTTCATTGTCAGTCTATATTCTTCGCTTTCTTCATTTACTTTGGTCACTAGTATTTGTAAATCTTGTAGTGTGCTTGCTATCAGTACTGTATCATCAGCATACCTTAAGTTATTACTCCCTTTTCTATTTTTTATTTGTTCTGTGGTATGTCCTTCTACCGTTAACATTCCTTTTTGATTCTTTGAATTATAATTTATTTTAATTGAACGTAATAAATTTGGAACTTTCTTAAATGTGTTAAATAGAAAAATAACAAATTTTAAAGAAACCAAGCACACCTATTTCACACAAAAGAATCTTTTAAAATAGAAAAAGTACACGATCTAAATTACGTACATAAAATAAATAAGTATCTGAACAGTATGAATGTTCGAAAATCTAATACTATGTTACTTTACAATTTTAAAAATCATAGTCATGTTGAAGAACATATTTGAAATCTTTGAATTCTTCTCATTCGTTGACGAACTCGATGAGTGTTCGGCAATAAGTGCGTGGTAGGATATGAGGCCAACAAACAACAAACAATAGTTTTACCCTTCTCTATTGCTTCGTTAACCAATATCCCCAAACTAAGCAAAAATTGGGGATGAGAACTGTGGAGTACGAATAAAAAGAAGGTAAAAATAAAATTTGCTCCGAACAAGAATATCAGCCCAAAGGGTAATTTACTCTTGAACTAAAAACGATCAATGCTTACTCACTTTTAATCCGCCTCTGGCTGCATCACAAAACAATGTGTAATTTTATTTCAAGCGTATTTATTGCCAATAATATTATACATTACTTCTTCGATACTAGTTTTTAGTTTTTTTTTTACCAGCACCGGGCGTCTTAAATTACTTGATGACTGTTAATCAAATTAGCCCAATAATTTTTCACTTTCTAAAATTCTTGCGGTGTCCCCGTCGTATGACCTTCTCAAGGTCATCTCACTTGTAGCCAAGCCGCCGTAATTACACGTAGAAGGTTTTTCGACTTTGCATAACACAATTATGACATCCTAATTATTCTCGACGTGTTTTAGTCCATCATCGTTATCGAGCCAATTATTAGGTATCTTCTAGAACTTTCACTGGCCAAATTTAAAACCCGTCTGTAAGAAAATTTCTATCAGCGTTTGAAAAATCATTCCCCAGTAAATTTCTTACGGACTACATTCCACGACGGGGAAAAACATTTTATCCGCAGATACGTACACAAATGCTTCATTTTGGAAAATATCTGCAGTGCTTTCATAGTCGAAAAATTCACTCTACGAGGATTCCACTGCTTGTGTCAGAATAAACGGAGCTTGCACGGACTGGTTTAACATCGAAAAAGGTGTGAGACAGGGATGTGTGGCTGTTTAACTTATACATAGACGATTGTTTAAAAGATTTGAAAGAGAGTACGTATGGATTGAAAATAAATGATTTGATCGTCAAATGCCTTCTTTACGCCGATAATCAAGTCATATTAGCGTCATCTGAAGAGGAGTTGCAGGCGATAGTTAATGTTATGCATGATGCCCTGAAAATCAAAGGGATGAAAATAAATGCAAGCAAAACGAAAGTAATGGTTTTTAAAAGAGAAGAAATCATGACAAACTGATTAAGGACAAAAGAGTGAAACAAGTAAACGAATTTGTGTACTTGGGTTCAAAGTTTACAAGAGATGAAAAGTATGACATTGACATTGATCAAAGGGTGTTGGCAGAAATACAAATGAATGGGGCACTGCATAGCTTTATGAACAGCCAGAAAGTGTCAAAAAAGGCACGTCTGACTGTGCATAGAGGTGTGTTGGTTTCTACACTTATGTAAGCTAGTAAATGTTGGGTTTGGCAGAAGAAGCATGAAAATAGGATAAATGCTGTGGAGATGAGTAGTATAAGAAGTATAGCCGGAGTGACTCTGAGGAATAAAGTGAAGAATGGTGAGATAAGGGAATGCTGTGGTGTGAAAGTAGATCTGGTTACAAAGATAGATAACGGAATGCTTAGATGGTTTGGATACGTAGAGAGGTTGAATAAAAGAAGATTGACAGAACAAATTTGTAAGGCGAGTGTGAATGGACAAGTCGGTAGAGGTCAACCTACGCGAACGTTTCTCGATCAGATCAAAATTATTTTGAAGAAAGACCAGGCCAAAAGCATAAACCGAAGAGCATGTATGAAAGTGCTGATAAAAGTAGAAGAAGAGAAAGACGTGTGTTAGAACCGTATCAAGTGAAAAGAAGTATTCTCTGCCTACTCGTATGGGAAAAAGGCGTGGCACTATGTATGAATGTAAAGTTGCTTTAAAAGATCCTCATGAATTTTTTAAAGTAGAATATTTTAATTTTACGTCATTTGAACAAACAGTTTTATTTAGACTGAATTATTTTCGTTTTTAAATTCTACTACCACCTCTGAATTTCCTAGTTATTATCAACAGTCAAAATTAATAAATTCCTTTAAGGTCTAAGAACTGGCGGATGAAGACGACGTGATATCATCTCTCATCTTTGACAGCTTTTTTTTAAATAGTTTTTAATGACTCTTCTTTAATAATAAGGAGCAATTATGTTTTGGTAATCAAATGCCAGTCTCGTCTAGTAACCGAAGAATGAGTGAAAGTTCTATAACACCGTTAAAATAGGTACCTACTGCTACGATTAATTTACGAGGGTTGTCTGTTGAGTTTTACGAAAACAACACCGGAAAAAAATCTTTTTGTTGTGACATATCGTTTCACATTTGGCAGTTGGACATCTTTTCATATTTTTTTTATGGGTGCAATTTGGCGAATTCCGAATTTTGACATATCTCCACATTTCAAGGTCTCCAGAGTCGAATACAATAGTTTTTAAGTGGACGTCTGTGTGTGTGTGTGTGTGTGTGTGTGTGTGTGTGTGTGTGTGTGTGTGTGTGTGTGTGTGTGTGTGTGTGTGTGTGTGTGTGTGTGTGTGTGTGTGTGTGTGTGTGTGTGTGTGTGTGTGTGTGTGTGTGTGTGTGTGTGTGTGTGTGTGTGTGTGTGTGTGTGTGTGTGTGTGTGTGTGTGTGTGTGTGTGTGTGTGTGTGTGTGTGTGTGTGTGTGTGTGTGTGTGTGTGTGTGTGTGTGTGTGTGTGTGTGTGTGTGTGTGTGTGTGTGTGTGTGTGTGTGTGTGTGTGTGTGTGTGTGTGTGTGTGTGTGTGTGTGTGTGTGTGTGTGTGTGTGTGTGTGTGTGTGTGTGTGTGTGTGTGTGTGTGTGTGTGTGTGTGTGTGTGTGTGTGTGTGTGTGTGTGTGTGTGTGTGTGTGTGTGTGTGTGTGTGTGTGTGTGTGTGTGTGTGTGTGTGTGTGTGTGTGTGTGTGTGTGTGTGTGTGTGTGTGTGTGTGTGTGTGTGTGTGTGTGTGTGTGTGTGTGTGTGTGTGTGTGTGTGTGTGTGTGTGTGTGTGTGTGTGTGTGTGTGTGTGTGTGTGTGTGTGTGTGTGTGTGTGTGTGTGTGTGTGTGTGTGTGTGTGTGTGTGTGTGTGTGTGTGTGTGTGTGTGTGTGTGTGTGTGTGTGTGTGTGTGTGTGTGTGTGTGTGTGTGTGTGTGTGTGTGTGTGTGTGTGTGTGTGTGTGTGTGTGTGTGTGTGTGTGTGTGTGTGTGTGTGTGTGTGTGTGTGTGTGTGTGTGTGTGTGTGTGTGTGTGTGTGTGTGTGTGTGTGTGTGTGTGTGTGTGTGTGTGTGTGTGTGTGTGTGTGTGTGTGTGTGTGTGTGTGTGTGTGTGTGTGTGTGTGTGTGTGTGTGTGTGTGTGTGTGTGTGTGTGTGTGTGTGTGTGTGTGTGTGTGTGTGTGTGTGTGTGTGTGTGTGTGTGTGTGTGTGTGTGTGTGTGTGTGTGTGTGTGTGTGTGTGTGTGTGTGTGTGTGTGTGTGTGTGTGTGTGTGTGTGTGTGTGTGTGTGTGTGTGTGTGTGTGTGTGTGTGTGTGTGTGTGTGTGTGTGTGTGTGTGTGTGTGTGTGTGTGTGTGTGTGTGTGTGTGTGTGTGTGTGTGTGTGTGTGTGTGTGTGTGTGTGTGTGTGTGTGTGTGTGTGTGTGTGTGTGTGTGTGTGTGTGTGTGTGTGTGTGTGTGTGTGTGTGTGTGTGTGTGTGTGTGTGTGTGTGTGTGTGTGTGTGTGTGTGTGTGTGTGTGTGTGTGTGTGTGTGTGTGTGTGTGTGTGTGTGTGTGTGTGTGTGTGTGTGTGTGTGTGTGTGTGTGTGTGTGTGTGTGTGTGTGTGTGTGTGTGTGTGTGTGTGTGTGTGTGTGTGTGTGTGTGTGTGTGTGTGTGTGTGTGTGTGTGTGTGTGTGTGTGTGTGTGTGTGTGTGTGTGTGTGTGTGTGTGTGTGTGTGTGTGTGTGTGTGTGTGTGTGTGTGTGTGTGTGTGTGTGTGTGTGTGTGTGTGTGTGTGTGTGTGTGTGTGTGTGTGTGTGTGTGTGTGTGTGTGTGTGTGTGTGTGTGTGTGTGTGTGTGTGTGTGTGTGTGTGTGTGTGTGTGTGTGTGTGTGTGTGTGTGTGTGTGTGTGTGTGTGTGTGTGTGTGTGTGTGTGTGTGTGTGTGTGTGTGTGTGTGTGTGTGTGTGTGTGTGTGTGTGTGTGTGTGTGTGTGTGTGTGTGTGTGTGTGTGTGTGTGTGTGTGTGTGTGTGTGTGTGTGTGTGTGTGTGTGTGTGTGTGTGTGTGTGTGTGTGTGTGTGTGTGTGTGTGTGTGTGTGTGTGTGTGTGTGTGTGTGTGTGTGTGTGTGTGTGTGTGTGTGTGTGTGTGTGTGTGTGTGTGTGTGTGTGTGTGTGTGTGTGTGTGTGTGTGTGTGTGTGTGTGTGTGTGTGTGTGTGTGTGTGTGTGTGTGTGTGTGTGTGTGTGTGTGTGTGTGTGTGTGTGTGTGTGTGTGTGTGTGTGTGTGTGTGTGTGTGTGTGTGTGTGTGTGTGTGTGTGTGTGTGTGTGTGTGTGTGTGTGTGTGTGTGTGTGTGTGTGTGTGTGTGTGTGTGTGTGTGTGTGTGTGTGTGTGTGTGTGTGTGTGTGTGTGTGTGTGTGTGTGTGTGTGTGTGTGTGTGTGTGTGTGTGTGTGTGTGTGTGTGTGTGTGTGTGTGTGTGTGTGTGTGTGTGTGTGTGTGTGTGTGCGTTTGTGCTTATGATCGTATGTGCGTTCGAAATTATTTTTCGTCTCGATTATCTCGAAAACAAAAAATTGATATAGACGTGAGATTAATTGAATTCGACGCATAAATACGCAACTTAGAACTGATTAGATTTTCAGCAAAATCGGTCGAGCTGTTTTTTATGGGGAATCAAAAAACTTAAAAAATGGTAAATTACCTGAATTTTGCAATTTATAAATTATACTATTTTTAATACAGAATTTTAAGATCTTTTAAACAATATGAATATTGCATGTTAGGAATATTTGTATGAAAAATATGATGACAATATTTCATAAAAAGATATAGTTTTAGAAAACAAAAATTGGAATAGGAGAATTTTAAACTTGTGTCAGTATTGAGAGAATAGCATTGAAGACGCTATAACAGTGAAAAATTATTTTTAGTAATAATCAAGCATTGTTTAGAACAATTGAATATTGTTACTAACAAATGATTATTGATCATAATAATTAAAAAAAAATTCCAATTATTATAAACAATTGAAAATAGCTCCCGCTTATGAAATGATGAGAAAAAGTTTGAATGAATACGGTTGACATAAACAGAATATTGTTAATGACAATTATAATTTGTTATGAACAATTTAAAATTGTTTTTTATAATAATTATAACAACAAAACGTATGGTATTTTTTCCACTGGGAAGTTAGTCGTGTGGACCTCTCGGGTCGCAACCAGACCACTGATATTTTTTTCTTTTAAAAAAACTGAGACATCGAGTTTGGCTCACCCTGTACAAATATAGATTACCATAAAAATACGGGTGAATTCAAATGCAACATTGTGTAAAAATTCCAAGTCAATCAAAGCGTCACTTGTTGTTCGTGTAGGTTTGTAAAAATTTTAAAGCCGACCCTCGTACAGAAGTTAATAGAATTCTGTTGTTCTTAATAAACTAGTTACGTCAACGTTTTGTTTTATTTTGCACCGGTTAATTAATATTACTTTCGTAAATTTCGGCTACGTTACAAACAATAAAACTTCACGCTAAAATTTGATATTGTATTTACGTTTGAATACTATTTCGTGGAACTGCAGAGGATGTGTTTTTGTTCGCCCGCAATAAGATAGTAATTATAATTAAATCAGATGTGATAGTTTAAACAACAATAGATAAACAATATAGCATATTTCACGAATAAATATCGTTAGAAATTCGATAACCAGTATTCAACTGTACATTTAAGAAGTACGAAAGTAAATGCTTGTTTGGAAATTAAGGGTCAATAGGGTATAATTTTAAAAACGGTGGCAATCAAAAGGCTTAATGACTTAACAATTAGATTTCTAGAAAAGTAATTAGTAATCCTGGGTTATCATTGCAGTGGGTACCGACATTAAAATCTTATAGTACCGATTTCAAGTAGTGTATGTATAGACCTAATAGACCGCGAAAATGCCGCGATATGTTTTAGATGTAGAAGCATTAAAAAAAAACTAACCTCAGTTTTGAAAAGTGTGATTGTTGAAAATAGTGAACAAAAAGTTGAAAAATATAAACCTCTCTAGCTCCAAAGACAGTTAACTTTCCCGAAGCTTACAAATTTGAAATTCGCAACATTGTGTACAAAATGCGTAAAAAAAAGAATATGTCTCTTTAGATTTAATATAAGAAAAAGATGTATTTCAAATTTCTAGAACTAGTCTTTGGGGAATTTTGAAATATATAGGGTTTAATTTTAAAAACGAGGGCAACCCAAAGGCTGTGTGTGAAAAAGCTAGAGTAGTGCACACAAGAATTGAATTTTTGAGAAATTATACTAACTATAAACAAGAATACTGTGCATTTGTTTATCTGGAAGAAACTTGGATTTTTGCTAAAGATGAAACAAAAAGAGTTTGGCAGGTCGATAACATAAAGTCTATAAAACACACCGAAGGTGAAGGAAAAAGACACATTATTGTGCATGCAGGTAGAAAGCATGGTTTTGTTGATGGGGCGGATCTTTTATTTTCGTCAAAATAGATGTTTTTGAAAAGGTTAAAAAAAAAATTATTACGATCGTTACATGAACCATCTGTCATTGTATTAGATAATGCTCGTTACCACTCGTAAATTTTAAATAAGCAACCAACAAACTCTTGGACGGTACAGAATATAAAAGAATGGTTAACGAACAAAAATATTTAATTTCCACATTATTGCTTCAAGTAGGAATTATTATCGATAGCTTAAAGGCACGAAAGAGAAAAAATTTACAAAGTGGATCAAATTATACACAGTTATGGACATCAATATTGACCCTTAATTTCCAAACAAGAAGTACTTCTTAAATGAACAGTTAAATACTGGTTATCGAGTTTCTAACGATAATCCGAAACTGCCGTATACTCGTGAAATATGTTATAACACAACTTATCTTTCAGCTACTCGAAAGTGAATTAGAAAAGGAAGAAATGGGCGATGTACCAAGATGGCATCCAGAAAGTAAACTTTTCTATAAAAGAGAAGCACCGTTAGAGCCCCAGCCCGTAGTCAAAACGCAAAAGGACTAATATCCGTCGACGTCATCAAAACGCAAAGAACACGGCAACGATTCCTCTGGTAAATGTACATAAAATGTAGCTAATAAAAAAAAATTTTAGATATTTTTATGAATGTGACTTGAAAAATTCCTAAACCTAATTTTAAAATTTTAGCAAACTGAAAGATGAAAGTGAATAAACTTAGTTAATAGTTAATAATAATTGAACAATATACAGAGTGTTTTTTACGCGAAATTATCGTCTAAAATTTATTTTCGGAATATTATTCCGAAATATTAGTCCTGTTGAAATATTAATAAATATAAAGTTATAGGTATTAAGATAGATAATCAGGGATATCTCCAGAAAATATTAACGTCCGTTACGTTTACGGGATGTTCTGTATATTTTTCAAATTTAGTGTTCGACAATAAAGCTATATACGAAAAAATTATTTAAGTATATTCAGGGTGTTTCATTACTAATTGAAAATATTTCAACTATAGAATTCTGAACTCAAAACATGAAGGTTCAACCCAAATCACCTAGTAAAAATGTGTCTCCTGTCTGAGTTACAGGGTGTTTTATTTGAAAATTTAAAAATTATTTGTTCACAGTACTTTAAAACTATTTAGAGTATTATTGCCATATTTGGTGGGGAGTGTAAGTACTATACACCTTACTAAATTATGTTAAAAGAACGTTTCTGGGTACTACCAGAGGCGTACGACAGGGATAAGTGACTGGTTGATCCCTCCCAAATTCTACGTCACTGGCGGAATTGCAATTTTATCACAATTTTTTTATTCTCCAATACTTTCTACTTGAATGTACTCTTTCTCCATGGCGATAAAGTTATTATTTTTCGAGATATTTCGGGTTAAACATGAAGATGCACAATTATTTTGATTTCAATGTGTTTTAATTATGTCGGTATTTTGGGTCATTTGATTGCATTTACTTCTAAAAATTGTGATAAAATTGCAATTTCGCCAGTGACGTAGAATTTGGGAGGGATCAACCAGTCAATTACCACTGTCGTATGACTTTGGTAGTATCCAGAAACGTTCATTTAACATAGTTTAGTAGGGTGTATAGTACTTACACTCCCCATCAAATATGACTGATGATATGATTAATATGTTGGCAAAATAGAACCCATGAAAATTTCAAAAATCAATTATCTTAGTTAAAATCAGCAATGGACCAACGTCAGTTGACGAAGTATTCAGACGTCAAGTAGAGTGTTTTTTGGACAGAATTTTTGTCCGAGTCCAAAGGGTGTGCGAAAAAAAATTAACAAAAACTGTTTGTACCTATTTGATTTATTAGATAATTTCTGCATAAATGGTTGGACGTCGGTTTGGGACGTCTGTCCGATAAACACTCCACTCACAAGTCCATAATTGAGGTTATAGACCATACTGAAGTATCAGGACATGTAATTTAATTTTATTCAATTATTATATCCAAATTAGTTCGTATTTTTATATTAATTAATTACGGTAATATTTGTACATACATATAAGGTTAGAAGATATATTGTAACCTAGATACCTCTTTGTTAATAGTATTTTTTGTTTTAATTGTAAGCAGATTCCTTTAGATCTGTTGTTTACTTCGGTTTGATTTTATTGTAGAAACATTTAAAATTAAGGAATCATCTAGATATGTTATAGAATCGTTATTCGACTGTAATCATTTAAAAATGTTAAAATTTTAAGTTTTGTACATTAAAGAACAATTAGCCTTACCCGTCCTCAAAGACTTTCACGAAATAATGCCGAAGATTAACTAAAATAATATTACTAACAAGATTATCTAGTAATATAAAAAAATATACATGTATATTGGACAGGTTTTTTAGCTTTCTGATGATTTTAGTCCCAAATGTATCAAATTATGCTAATTATTTATTAATTACAATAAATTCATACTAATAATATAAAAAATATATTTTTGTCGTTTATAGTTTTAGTCTTTACTCGATGAAAATTCATATTTATGCGAATTATAAATTGAAACAAGCCTCGTTTCAAAAATTTCCACTTTATTAATTTGAATACAGCGACGAAATGACAAAACTTTATTTATTAAAGAGGATATTTTTAATCAAAAATTGTTATAATTTAAAATTCATATACCGAGTGTTTCTATATTCATGCGAAAAAATTCAGGTGATTGTTCGTATGAAAGATGTTTGCCATAACAATATTTCCACTTCCCGCCCCCTTCCGAGATATCACCCCTAAAAGGTAGTGAGTAAAATAAGGTTTTAATTTTTTTTCTCAAATTTAAGTAAAGATAGAAATTTTGTAATTTTCGTGCACTCGCAAGGGACTTTTTGAACATTCCTGTTACATTATAAGGGGGTGAAATTAGCATCCCTTATCTTATTTAATATCAAATCTTCTTTCGAGATTTAGTTTTGTAAAATAAAAATATTAGGTACTTAAAATACCTGTTTATTTAAAAACATTTCTTAAATTTAAAGTTTTTCCTGGAACCAATAGATTCGGTGAAAAAAAATAAAATGTGCTGTAATCCCATTCATGATTATGAGGAATAAAACTGAATGTAAAAAAATAACAATATCCTATTTGATTTCAAAAATACATTTATCGTAAAACGTAGTCAAAACTATCAATCCATTATAAAATGCGTCTTTAACCTTCAGTTTCGTATCCAAGACTGCCAAACTACCTGCTTTATCCGGCACCCCTCCTCGTCTTCCTATTTTAGGTACCCAGCAAAACGGATTTTTCTGTTAGTAACCCTTGTTACCCGATGGACCTTGCATACAGGGTGGATCCAAATATATCCTACATGTAGGTGATCGAAAAAATTTAAAACGAGAGATTAAGGGTTAAAACACACGACACGTTTTGTGCCAAGTCGGCAGCCGACTCGGCGTCTGGTTGTAGAATTTTAAATAGTATGTTCAATGTAAATAGTGAAGGCATCTTTAAAGAAGCGCTGTCAGAGGAAACAGGTGGTATTGTCATAAGCGGGGAAAGAATTAATAACTTGCGATACGCAGACGATACCGTTATCTTCGCCGACAGTCTGGAAGATCTACAACATCTGGTTGAGTTAACAAGCATTTTCTGCAAGAAATATGGCCTAGATATGAACCTTAAGAAAACCAAAGTCATGGCAACTTCAAAAAACCCAAGGACAATTCACAATAGACCATCTATAAATATTAATAACGACAACCTGGAATGGGTATCCTCTTACAAATATCTTGGCACATGGGTAACTGAAACAGCAGAACACACAAAAGAAATCAAGTGTCGAATTGAAGTAGCTCGCAGCGCTTTCATAAAAATGAATAAAATACTCTGCACTCGAGATATAACATTAGAACTGAGTACCAGAATGCTAAAATGCTATATATTCTCCATTCTATTGTATGGGATGGAGGCTTGGACACTTAAATTAGAAAACATCAAGAACATAAAAGCATTTGAAATGTGGTGTTATAGGAGGATGCTGAGAATACCATGGGTTGACAAGGTTTCAAATGAGGAAGTGCTACGCCGAATGAATAAAGCCAAAGCAATTAATAACACCATAAAAAGGAGAAAATTAGGACCTAGGACATGTTTTGAGAGGAGATAGATAAAATATCCTTAAGCTAATTATTCAAGGCAAAATAAAAGGCAAGAGAACGATTGGCAGAAGAAGAATCTCTTGGCTGCGCAACTTGAGGGAGTGTTTTGGTTGCACGTTCGCAGAAGTCTTCAGGCAAGCGATTGATAAGGTCCGAGTAGTGGTGACGATTTCCAATCTCCGATAGGAGCGGAATTTCAAGAAGAAGAAGATGAAAGAGACGATACGTCGCCGATTAGGCAGACCATCAATTTGGGACATGCGTTCTGGAGATTACTCCGACAAAATAAAAAGGAAACGTTCTTGGGAAAAAGTAACCGAGGCATTTCTCCATGAGAATGCTACACTGGAGCAGAAAAAAAAATGGGTAAAAAAATTCCCTATTTTTCCTTTGTTTTAGGAAAAATCCATCATAATTTCATACGGGAAATCACCTCCTGAATTTTTTCGCACGAATATAGAAACTCCCTGCATATTTATATCGTTTAAAGTAGTCGATAATTTATAGTAAGAAAAAATGAATTTTGTTGGATACCCTTCGAGCAATTCATAACAAACTATGGAAGACAAATCCTTTCTATTGGTATATATGGATATTTTATTAAAAAATGTTGACAACGTTGTTAAGAACCTTGTACATACTCGTATTTGCTGCGTTTGATATATTTATTCAGAGCTATAAAGATATACTTGTAGAAATAGATATGTACCGGTAGATTTTCGGCATTAACAGTAAAGTACTCTTGGTAAAAAAGAACATTTCAGTGTGCTAAAATATGTCAAAGAACAATAAGTTACCTGCAATTTATGCAAAGCAATATTTTAAAACGGATGTAATTGTGATTCACTATTGATGTGTCTTATTGTAAAAAAATATGCATGAAAAATAAAATGATTCGAGTATCCCACAGCGTTGTTTTACTTTCATAAAAAAAATCGTATGCAGACTGTGAGTTAATTTTACTAGAGCAATAAAAAGATATAGGTATAATCATCCTCCATTCTGTGTCCTGTAAAAGTTTGTAAACATTGTACTGCATTGTAACGATCTTGACTTTTTGGCCAAAAAAAAAACAATAATAAGGTCGAAAACATAAAAAACGGTGTATACAAATAATCAAGATTAAGTGATGTGTTTCATTTGTGACTAAATCGAGCAAAACTTTTTTTTTACTGAAAATAGTCGCAAAAAGGGTAGACCTATCGTGTGGGCCGCGGACGGCCCGCACTGCGTCTATTAGAAGGGGGAGGGATTATAGAAAGGAGATGATTGTGGACCCGTTTTTTGGAAAGTTGCAGGTCATAGTTCTCTGCAAAAACTGATTTTGGAAGCCTGTTCCATTCCGTAGCAGCCCTGTAAAAGAAGGATTCTTGATGGAGATTGGTCCTTGTAGTGTCAATCTTGAGAGTAAATGGGTGAGACTGATCAGCGTGCCGAGTTCTTCGGCCGAATGTGGCCAGCGGTGGTATAAGAGTTTTTATTTCTCTGGAGCATCTGCCATGGAAATAATTGAAGAATAATGTTTGGTCTGCAACTCTTCTTCTATGTTCTAGTGGGTAAAGGGTATCTGTGAGAGTTGAGCTGTTTGTCAACCGAATGGCCCTTTTCTGAATGGAATCTAGAAGACGAAGAGAATGCCTTGGTGCTGAACCCCAAATGTGCGAGCAATACTCCAGTAGAGGTCGGATTTGCGCCTTGTACGGCGTCAACAGTTGATCAGGAGTCATGCCAAGACATATTATTGGACAGCTGCTCAAAGAAATATATTAGGTAAAGCAAGATTTGCAATAGGAAAGTGAGTATAATCAGCCAAAAATTCCAAAATAAAATTATATTAAAATAACAATGCTAATCGACAATTGTTAAATACTAATTTCAAAAGACATTTTTAGTCACACATTTTTTTTTCAACACAGAAAAAGATAAATACAATGGCCATTGACAATTATTGATTGCATTTTCGCTAGTAACTTGGGTTATATAATAATAATACTAAATAATATGTTGAAAAAAATTATATAAATATTATTATTTATTATCTCCAAATAACTCTAAATCATCACTTAATCAACTGTTAGATTGAATTTGTCGCGATTGATTTCCCCGTCTGCTGTAGAATAAAGGTTGTTCGTCATTTTTTTAATGTGCGTTCATTTTGCACGAAATCTTTCACAGAAAATTGCATCAAAAAAAGAAAAAGAGTACGGCAGTGCTTTCATGAAATAAACTGAGGTGAATTGTTATTAATAACGTTGCTTTGTAAAATAAACAAAACTGAATATAAATATACGTTTATTTATTATACATTCTTAGTTAAACGGTGTATAAAAAATTTAACATCCCTTGGTTGCATCCTGAGAATTGAACGGAAAATAGGAATTTGAATTTGCATTCAAAAACTACAAAATACAAAGGTATAAAAATATGGAAGTCAAGGCACATAATTTTTTCCACATAATACATAATAATGCTAATATACGCAAATTGATCATCGGCGTAAAGAAGGCATTTGACAATCAAATCATTCATTTTCAAGCCATACGCACTCTCTCTTAAATCTTTTAAACAATTGTCTATGTATAAGTTAAACAGCCATGGCGAAGCCATACATCCCTGTCTCACACCTTTTTCGATGTTAAACCAGTCCGTGCAAGCTCCGTTTATCCTGACACAAGCAGTGGAATCCTCGTAAAGTGATTTCAGTGCTCGTATTAAACTACCGCTCACCCCATATATATACAATGTCGTGCAATTATAAATAAGTAGAATGTGTTTATAATTCCAATGAAATTATACCAAAGATTTTTTAACTACGTATAAATGTAAAAGTATCTTATCGCCATTAAAAAGTACTTAACCATTTAATGACCTTTTAGTGTTATTAGAAAGAATACATGTGAAAGGTGTAGTCGAATATTTTAAAATTAAATTTGGATAGTGATAAATAACAATGTATTTTTGGGTAAGATATTTTTAATATTTCCCCTACTTTGTTGAGCATAAAATATATGTGGGCAGGTAGCGTAATTTGGGAGAATTAATTTTCGACAATCTACTTTATAATATGTAATGGGAAATTTTCCAAAAATAAATTTTAAAAATTTATCGGCAGTGGAATTTTTGGAATGTTAGTTTTTGCTTTAATTACTGCAAAAATTATAAGCGACCGTATTTATGTACCTACATACATATCGGATAAGCGTTTTAAAGTTAGAGTAGGAGAAGCATTCTCAGAAGAAAAATTAGTGGAAAGTGGGGTGCCTCAGTGTTCTGTTCTGGGACCTTTGCTATTCATAGCATATACCAGCGATCTCCCCTTTTACGTTTTAAGCAAAATATCTTTCTACGCAGATGACATAACAATTTATTCAAATCCAATAACGAACCAGTTATCTCTACAGGATGATTTAAACTTTATATCGGTCTATATAGGTTTATGCAAGCCATACACAAAATTTCAAAAATTCAAGCTTGGTATTGGTAGTCTAATCCACCACGGCAGTGATTCTAACAAATTAAACTATAAATAAAATGTTATGATGCATTTTTTTCGTGAATTTCGGGACACCCACAAGAATACACCTTATAAAAACTATTTTAAATTTCAGAAAATATTGATCTCAATTCTACTACTGCATCATGTAAAATGTGAACGCACTCAAAAAAGAGACCTAGGAAGTTTAATGAACTCTCCGGTATTTGGATACTTTGACGATGAAGACTCCAGCCTGATACAAAGGTTTTTACCACACCATCACCAAACTAAAATTTACCATTCTCCAAATGCCGATTTCATTTTTCACTATCCCTCAGATGCTCAATTTACAATAGGACATTTAAAAAAACCGAGTTATCCAAGTTATTATAGCATTCCAGAATTTTCTGGTTATTCAAATGAACCAATCGCTCCGAACTTTCATTTGCCAAGTTTCACCGATACATCAAACTTTCCACAAACACCTTCTATTTTAAATCAACCAAACGACAATAATCCAACATTTTCCGATTATTCAAATGAACCAATCACCCAGAACTTTCCATCGCCAAGTTTAACCGATACATCAAACTTTCCACAAAAACCTTTCATTTTAAATCAACCAAACGACACTTCAAATAAATTGTCAATTTCAGATAATCATACAGCACCAATCGACGTTTTGAATAAATTATTAACTTTGAACATTACACCTCAATCACACGATGCTCATAATGAATCATTACCTTCAAATGTTGCTTCTCAGCAGCAAGAATTGTCAAATACATCAGTTACTTTAAATGTTTCTCCCCAACAAAACAAAGTTAGGAATAAAACATATACGACCAGTATTTTCCTACCACCAAAGGATTTTTTGGATATTCCCATTCTGCATGACGACTTATCAAATAAAACAGAAGATTTGGACATATTTTCTACACTTATGGTCGATTTAAATGAGTCAAATGATATTCTGTATTTGTCAAGCAATGAAAACATCGATAATCAAACGATCGATAACATAAAAAACGAAGAATTGATAGAACTACCCAAATATCAGTACAACCCAGCTTCAACTGATAGTTTTAATAGCAATTATGTTGGTAAGTATAATTTAATAAAATTTTAAATTTACAAAAAATTTGCTGTCATTGGGACTGCCGACAGAAGTGAAAACTTAAAACTATGAAATAAAAGTGGTTTTTTTGGATTTTTAAATTAATTGTAGCATTAAAAATAAAAATTTTATAATAAATGTGGGCTGTTAGCTTGAGGCTACTTTTTGACAGACAGATTGAAGAAAAAAAATTCTTTAATATTGCGCGCTGGCGCCGACGGACTAGGAGTATATTGGGCGTGGTTCGCTGTAAAAAGCTCTGAGGTGTGAGCAGCTTTATCACCGGAACCTCTATTTCCTGCTGACTCACTTGCTCTTCGACGACGTCGTTCACTGCGCAGATGTTGGATCCTTCGATAACTCAGTAAACGCTGGCTTGATCTGTTTTTTTTACTGCTATAGGCTGAAGGGCTTACTGCCTTTTATCGCCGTGAATTTTATTATCACAGTAAATGAAACAACACATTTGTCATCGATAATATATTGTTAACTTTAATACATGGAGCTTACAGTTTAAAGACTCCTTTATCTTCGGAATAATTTCACTGGTTGTTAGCTTTGAATTTGGTGTATTTCATTTGATTATATTGATGTGCATTTTACCACGTGGTGTTTTAAAGCATTGATCTGAACGATAGAGGTGTTCAAGCCTCGGCTGATGATATGCGAAAGAGAAAGCGAGAAGCCGGAAACTGTCTCGAATGTGGCTTCTTCTCGTGTTAAATTCAGCGTTTTTGATTGGTCACTGACCGTACAGCCGGTTGCTAAAAATTGCGCGCACGATTTCGGAATGTTCTGGCATAATAAGTACACGTGTTCTAAATTGCACGGGACCCTTTGTTTATATCCGAATGCTAATTTCCATGTATTAAATGAGTGACTTTCAATTGATTTTTGTCGGCGTCAGGGCCGTACTGAGTACTTTTAAAAATCAAGGAATTTCTCAAAGAGGAATTGTACAGTTGAAAGTACTGATTTCCAACAAATATTAACAATCTTTATTTTATTCTTTGTGTTTGGGATTTTATTAACTTCTCAGTGGGAAGTTACGGTAATAGGTCCATTTTTGCGATTTTTCAAGGTCCACAGAGTCAAATACAATAGTTTTTAAGTAGACGTCTGTGTGTGTATGTTCGTATGTGCGTTCGGAATTATTTTTCGTCTCGATTATCTCGAGAACAAAACATATTATCGACGTGAGACCAATTGCATTTGACGCATAATTATGCAACTTAGAACTGATTAGATTTTTAGCAAAATCGGTTAAGTTGTTTTTTATGAAGAATCAAAAAACTGAAAAAATGGTAAGCTACCTGAATTTTGCAATTTATAAATTATACTATTTTTAATACAGAATTTTAAGATCTTTTAAATAATATGATTATTGCATGTTAGGAATATTTGTATGAAAAATATGATGACAATATTTCATAAAAAGAGATAGTTTTAGAAAACAAAAATTGGAATTGGAGAATTTTAAACTTGTGTCAGTTTTGAGAGAATAGAATTAATACTGGTAGTAACTACGTTACGATATATTACAAGGTAGGGGTTGCTATTTGACATTTTAAAGAGGGGGAGGGGGATGTTAAATGGGTACCACTAGGAAACAGCAGAATAACAATTTTGATTTAAAATTCGATGTGTTTTTTGCTTTTCTTACATTTACGCAAAAACAAAAGTTATTTGGGCTGGCGGTTTTGAAATAAAAGCACTATAATTTTAAAGAATTATTTTCGTTGTAACCTAGCAAATTTGAAAAAATATTGGTTTCCTTATGTTGCAGATTCAGTTCCACATCATTCTAGGCGATTTAAAAATATTCCGCCGGAAAGAGAACGTCCGATTACAGACGCCTGGGCAGAAAATTTCGGTAGCGTCAACGATCTAATTATTCCAAATTTTGACGATCTAGAAGATTTGTTAAATCGCACCTACGAAAATGCAAATGAGACAACTCTTATTGTCATACGAACGGTAAATGTAACCGGTAAACCGAATGAGTTGAGTTTGTCTTTTTATCCAGGAAAATTCCAAATTAAAACAAACGATTCGAGCAATCCAGACTGGAAAAATTTCCCGGCACCGCTCAGCGAACAACCGAATACTTTGCTGATTGACGATTGGTTGGAAATGAGCAGGCGCGCATACAATAAACTCGACGCAGAAGATAAAAAAAGAGTGTACGAAGCCAATAAGGCAATTGTTAGCGGTAAATACAATGTAGACGATAACAGCGACGATACCGTTCAAATGGAACCCTATAAAGACCTTTATTTGGTAGCTGACCGAAATAAAAACAAAAAACAACAGTTGAATCTACGAATTGACACATCTTACGCTTTACTAGAAAGTAACAATGGAATTAAAACCGTAACAACTACTACAACTACTTCACCAACTGCAAATATCAATACTATAAATAAAAGTAAAGCGACAGATAATACTGACGGCGATGATCTGAAAAAAGATAATACTTCCTCGGATCTGGACAAACCTTCGTTATCTTTTTTAACGATATTATTCGATCCGAACTTAAATAGGAAAAACAAATCTAAAACTGATGCATTAGTTGACCCACTTTTCGCTGATAATGAAGTAAAGAAAAATGTAAATCGCCAGCCGAGAAATTCAGAAGTTGCGACTCAAAATCCCCAAACGACGAAATACGATAACCATCCTTCGGTAACTCCGATAACTCAGCGCTACGACATTAGCTACATACCAAATATCCGGCCTCACGTACGTTCAGTTTTAGCTGCACTAACTAACGAATTATGGTCTAGTGCTTCACGTATAAATCATGTGGATATCAGCGTACCTACATCTAATGTTCCAATAACACCAAGGTTAACTGTTGGTAAACCGAAGAGGTCTTCACCGGGTTTCGATATTATGTCAAAGATATATGTCAGGATAATTGAAAGATTAAAAAACTTATCTAGCTAAAATCACGCAGTTACTGCAAAGAATGTGCATTTTTAAAATGTATTTTTTTGTTTTTAAACTTTTTTTTAAATAAACGATAATTTTTTCTGGTACTCTCATGTTGTTTTTTTGGTTAATTGACTGACTTTAGGAACGCATTTGACTCAGTCATAAGATCAACGATTATAAAAGAACTAAAAACACTAGGAATATCCCAAGTAAGCTTATGAAACTGTTTGGCAATGACCCTATAAAGCACTAAGGGGAAGGAAAATTTCAAGGTGAGATATTAAAAGAATGCATACGTATATCTTCATTTTAAGTACCATGTCCTTCTAGAACGTTGGTCACCAACAAGGCTATCCTTACTCTGTCGACGGCAAGTCTGAACAAAGAGCTTGAGTTGAGTTTATACCAGTCACGTAGATTCTTGAGCCATGATGATTTTCTGCGGGCCGGCTTTCTTTTACCATAAATTTTTCCCTGCATGATGTTCTGCAGTAATTGGTATTTTTCGCCTCTCATAACATGCCCGAAATATTGCAGTTTCTTCTTTTGATGGTGGTAAGAATTTCAGTGGATTTATTCAGACGTTGGAGTATTACCAAGTTGGATACTTTTTCCGTTCATGAAACTTTTAATAAGCCCACATCTCAAATGCTTCAAGTCGTCTTTCTTCGTACTTGTTTATAGTCCAGGCTTCCATACCGTACAGCAGGGTGGAGAAGACATAACATCTGAGAAGTCGGATTCTTAGAGTTAACTTTAGATCTCTACAGCACAAGACTCTACTCATGTTTTTGAATGCTGCTCGAGCCTCCTCAATTCTTGATTTCACTTCAGTTTGACTATCCGCGCTGTTAGTTATTATATTGCCTAGATATTTTATTTGGTTTACTTGCTTCAATAGTTCACCCCCAACTGTTATGTTAGCTATGATATTAGGTTACTTGCTAATTACTAACACTGGTCTTTTTTGCATTTAATCTGAGTCCAGCCATTGCGCATTTTTCGATGACTGCATCCAGTATCCGTTGTGAATCTTCCTGACTGGAGGCCAACAGTACCTTATCGTCTGCGTAACGAAGGTTGTTTATTTACGTATATATTCCGTCCTTTTTCCCGTATGGATAGGCAGAAACCACCACTTTTACTTGCTACGGTTCTTTAGTTTCTTCTATTTTTATCAGCGCTAGTATGGTAAAAAGAGAGGAATGAGTATTAATGATATGGAAGGAATACTTCGAAAGTTTGAAAGAGGATACACAAGTACATGCCCCATTTGGACACATGAGTAAAAGTTGCAATAAAAGTGAAATAAGTACGACAGAAATTGTGGAAGCGTTGAACAGTATGAAGTTGGGTGAAGCTGCTGGGTACGACGGAATAATAGTTGAAATGCTGAAGGTTGGACAAAGCGTGGTAACTAGTCTGCTGTATCGCCTATTTAACCTTTGTTGGAGGAGTGGTAGCGTACCAGACGACTGATACAAGGCAGTTATCGTGCAGCTTTACAAAGGAAAAGGTTCGCAGCAGGACTGTAAGAACTACCGAGGAATTAGTTTACTCAGCATAGGCGGCAAACTGTATGATGAATGAAACTGAGAAGATGATATGGGATGTGCAAGCAGAATTTAGAAGAGGAAGGAGATGTATGGATCAGATCTTTTCATTACGAGGTACAGTCGAAAAATTCTTGGCTAGAAGTCAGAAGGTCTATTGCGCTTTTATAGACTTAAAAATTGCCTATGACAGAGTGGTATGGAGTGAATTGTGGTCGACATTGTCTATGTATGGAGTAAACGGTCGAGCACTTAAATCACTTTACGAGGATTCCTCTGCTTGTGTCAGGATAAACGGAGCTTGCACGGACTGGTTTAACATCGAAAAAGGTGTGAGACAGGAATGTGTGTCTTCGCCATGGCTGTTTAACTTATACATAGACGATTGTTTAAAAGATTTGAAAGAAATTGCGTATGGATTGAAAATGAATGATTTGATTGTCAAATGTCTTCTTCACGCCGATGATCAAGTCATATTAGCGTCATCTGAAGAGGAGTTACAGGCAATGGTTAATGTTAAACATGATGCCCTAAAAATCAAAGGGATGAAAATAAATGCAAGCAAAACGATGGTTTTTGGAAGAAAAAAAAAGCATGACAAACTGTGAAGTTTCGATTAAGGGAAAAAGAGTGAAACAAGTAAATGAATTTGTGTACTTGGGTTCAAAGTTTACGAGAGATGGAAAGTATGACAGTGACATTGAGCGAAGGGTGTTGGCAGGAAAAAATATGAATGGGGCACTGCATAGGTTTATGAGCAGCCAGAAAGTGTCAAAAAAGGCATGTCTAGCTGTAAATAGATGTGTGTTGGTTCCTACACTTATGTATGGTAGTGAATGTTGGGTTTGGCAGAAGAAGCATGAAAATAGGATTAATGCTGCGGAGATGAGTAGTCTGAGAAGTATAGCTGAAGTGACTTGGTTGGATAAAGTAAAGAATAGTGAGATAAGAAGATGTGGTTACAAAGATAGATAAAGGAATGCTTAGATGGTTTGGACACGAAGAAAGGATGGATGAAGGAAGATTGACGAAGTCGGTAGAGGTCGACCTCAGCGAACATATCTCGATCAGATCAACATTGTTTTCAAGAAAGACCAGGTCAAGAGTACCAACAACCAACAAGCATATATGAGATGAGATTTGATTGTTTATTTAATTTGTTCATCGATTTTCTTTCATTAAGTTTTAATCTCCACTGTTTGGTCTATTAAATTTATTGATGACACTTTGTACCTTTAGAGTAGCTTTTTTCACATTTTTGCTCCTGTTGCTTGGAGAGCAGTGTCAAAAGTAAGCTAATAAATTGTTTATTTTTAAAAGTAATACGTTTTTGTGTAGACTGTTTAATTTTAGATCCCTAAAGGTTAGAAAAATAAATCAAGCGAGGAATTTAACTGAACAAGTGGTAGTTTTATTGGTTAAGGGATATTGACATTTTGTTGGGTAAACATCGATCTACAATAAGTCACTAAGTTGTATGATAGGACGCTTAAATAAGGTAGGAAATAATTTTAGAAGGCAAGAGCGAAAACGATGCACTATCGACCGAGATGAACGTTTTATTAGACGATATGCTTGAAGAAACAGGACTGTCACTATTTCTGTGATCGGAAACGAACTCGGCACTGTCCGCAATGCCATAATTTTTTTTAAAACAGTTAGAAGACGGTTAAATAAAGCAAAAATAAAGAAAAAGAGCAGCCCTTGCTTACAAGAGACAACATATTTGTCAGGTTACGTTTTGCACGAAATGATCACAATTTGTTTGAATAATTGGAAAGAAGTTTTATTCACATATGAAACTAGGGTTAGCATAAAACATCCAGATGGTGGTGAACGAGTCTGGCGAAGTCCAGGAGTAAGGTTTGCTCCTTGCAATATCTCTACAAGGATTCCATTCGGCGGTGGCTCTGTATTGTTCTGTGGTGTAATAGGCTTTGACGCTCGCACATAATTAGTTTCTGTCCGAAAGAGATCCATGATTGCTATCTTAAGAATATTATAATAAAACATGAGTGATGCCTTCCGGTCCTTTTTTGAAACCCAATTTTCTGTTTATGCAAGACAACGCTCAACCTCATATAACTGAGGAGGTAGAGTTCTTACGAAGTCAGTTGGACAAGTATAAAACAATATTTCATCCAGCGGCTTGCCGAACTTTGTTGTTGCATAGGCGTCACAACAGATATTTTAATAGTTGTTTTACCGCATTAAATAATTATTGGGTTAACAATGTTCTCAATAAAGTATATATTTTGTAATGTATTTTTATGAATGTAAGGGGTTTTGGATATACCTATTTAAATTCAAAACTTATTTAATTGGGTTCGTTGATTGGCATGTATTTTTAAACTAATTTTAAATTTTTTTTAAAACCTTTAAGTAAGTATTGTTTTGACTTACGTGATAAGGTGACCACGCTAAACGAAACACTATTATACAATAGTCACTATCGAAACACTCATCAGTACTTGAGTTTTCTTGGGTATTTATCACTATCGGTTCGATTTGTGGCAAAACACAATATTGTTTTTCTTTTTCTTTGACGCGGTAAACACAATTTGTCTATAAGTCAGTTTCGGCGAGTTCATCAATTACTTTTCTTATATTTGTTAGAATGGAATCGCTTAATTGAGGAGCTTGATTAGACTTTCGTAATTTGTTCTTTTAAGCAGTCCATATCAGTTCAGTAGGGTTGAATACACAATAATATGGAGGCAAACGCAAAACTGTATGACCGTAAGATTCAAAAAGTTTGTCTATGACGTATTCTTTCTTAAAATATTGTTGTTTCACTAGTCCAACAATTTTTTGTGTGCAGTTTTTGAATGTATTTCTATGTTACTAACTATATGACAGATATTCCAATAAAACAAAAAAAAAGATAATAGGTATGTATAAAACGGAAAAATATGTATTTATAAAAACACGGTAATGGTAAATAGTTGTGTAAACACTGATTTGTTTTTTGCCGGCATCGACTTTTGCGGTGAGAAAACTGCCGATAAAATTTGGCCAAAATGCATTGAATCACAAAAGTTTCGCCGACAGGCCATGTCGACAATACCGGGAGTAATCAATTACAAACGGTTCAGTTTAGCTTAATGCTCGACGTGGCATTATTGACCGCACCCCGATTTTTGCGTTGTCCAACTGAGTTCGTATAAAGTATACTCGATTATCTTAATCAAGTTGGCATCACTTCAAGAAAAACGTCAAATACCTGCTCCTATTATCTGTTCCATTTTGTTTGTTTGTAGTAAACAGGTTGTTTGTTTTGTTTAATTCACTTGAAAAAAAACCTAATGAAAATAGTGGCGTAAATTTTAATAAGTATAATATAATATATTAATAATATTAAATTTATCAACTTCTACTGGGTGTTTCGATTTCTTTGAAAGCCATTACATATCATAAAGAAATGCTTAAACGTGTATTTTTTTAATAATTAATAAACGGTTTTTTTAATAATGTTGTCAATGACAATGATATTATTTCTTAAAATTACTATATAAATCAACATCAAAATAGAAATTAAATTATATACCCAATACAATGTACGGTTTTGCAACAAACATTCCAAAAACTATGTTTAAAATACATAATGCAGCTAAAACAACACACAGACACTTATCTGGGTGCAATCAGGCAAAAAAGAAGAAAACATAGTATTAACTTACGTATACGCTTCTTGATAATTTTTCTTACGCAACACCAGCTGAAATAATCTTTCAATACACATTAACAATTAGCTCACTTGTTTATCAAAAAAATAACGTTATATATCAAATTACTTTTTCTTTTCGTATATATATTGTTTACCAAGTAATAATTTAATTTTTTTTTTGTGAAAAAAATAATCATTGATTTTATCGTACAGATTGATTCATTAACGTACACGTTATAGGTAGACAGAAAGGGGTTGCAAGTAATAAATATTTAATGGATCTCCCGGTTCTCATGCACGATAAAGCGAGATTTCTTTTACTTGTCATGCCATGCTGCCCATAATTCTATTCAGTTATGTGTGCTTTCGTCCAGCAGTTCATTTCTTAGTCATATTTCCATTTGTAGAATTTTATCAGTCACCTTACTAACCTAAGTTGAATTATTGTGAATATAAACATTTGGGAGATCAGATCATCCTACCTATTCATACATACATAGAATCACGCCTTTTTCCCATAGGGGTAGGCAGAAACCACTTCCTTCAACTTGCTACGGTTCGTACACACATCTTTTGCTTCCTCTACTTTCATCAGTGCTCTCATACATGCTCTTCGGTTGTTGGTACTCTTGACCTGGCCTTTCTTCAAAACAATGTTGATCTGATCGAGATATGTTCTCCGAGGTCGACCTCTACCGATTTGCCCATTCACACTCGCCTTATAAATTTGTTTCGTCAATCTTCCTTCATCCATCCTTTCTACGTGTCCAAACCATCTAAGCATTCCTTTATCTATCTTTGTGACCACATCTTCTTTTACACCACAGCGTTTTCTTATCTCACTATTCCTAACTTTATCCAACCGAGTCACTCCGGCTATACAATTCTCAGACTACTCATCTCCGCAGCATTAATCCTATTTTCATGCTTCTTCTGCCAAACCCAACATTCACTACCTACCTATTCATATCAAAAAAAGTGTGTTAAACCTTGTTAGTTGTTTAGTAAACTGTTTAAATTACTATTAAAACATGATTTAATTTATTAAAAGTACTTAGATTACTTATATTTTAATGGGACGCTTTTTGCACTTTGACCTTATGAGATCTATTGTGCCCTTCGTTTTTTATATTAAGACTAAAAGCATGTATTTTATTTTTTAAATTTCGAGGGAATTTAGACTTTTCCTTCGAGTGTGAAATATTAACACTTATTACGAGCGAGTAGCATCAACAACTTCTTTTGAGTAAGTACTTATTTGCAACTTTAAAATGTTCACCTTCGGGAGTGAAACATTAATGACTGCGTTAGAGCGAGTACCACTAACGACTTCAAAATGTTCACCTTCGGAAGTGAACAATAACCACTGGTTTTAAACGAGAACTCTTGGCGACTGACTTTTTTATAGAAAAAATTGCTTTCAATGAGGCATATGTTTTCTTAATATTAACCACATGTCCGTGCTGTTTTAGCGATAATACATGCATATCATTTTAAGATGTAGGAACAATGAGGCGCCCTTTCATCTCTCTTGACATGAGTTGCAACGAGTCTCACAACAACCAAAGAGCTTGATTTTCTTTAGTACACGTATGATCACGATAACCAAGGGTTGCAAGTATCTTAATATTAAACACACACTACCCTGCTTATCATTTTAATGTGGCGCTGTCTAGATATTTCTATACCTTTTTGCGGCACCACATTTTTGGGTTGCCGCCTCTCGAGACAGATTACAAACGAGTTTCACAACTGCAGCCTCAAATAGTTCTGTTGATTCCACGAGTACTATATATTGTAAATTCTTCTATTTCTCAAGTTCTGTGGTCTTTTCACATCTCCTTAGTCTCGTTTCCAATTGAATGAAATTTTTATTGCTTTCCTCTTTTCTTTTTCCCTCTAGTATATAGGCTGATAGAGCCTGTTTTTTCATCGTCTTCCTGCCTGGGCTCCAACATCAAGAAGATTGTCACTCCAGCGTGTCTGAGTCGTCCCTGAAGATGATTTGTTCCTTGTCATTTTCACCATTCTTTCCAATGACAATGACATTCGACTGATATGGTCGTTCCATTCCATCTTTCTATGTAGTATCCAGTCATTGATACCATTCTACCTTACACACCCTTTATATCCTCGCTTCTTTCCCTGTCCATCAGCGTCTTGCCCGCCATCCTGCGCACCACCTTTATATCTGCTGTCTCTGAAATTTTTCTAGTTCTTGATGTTTCTGTTCTGGTTTCGGTTGCATAAGTAATTGTTGGTCTTATGACTGTTTTATAGTTAAGCGATGTTGCGTATTTTTTTTTACTGGTTTGAAGTTTATTTTTTTAAATTCGTTTCCAGAAGACCGAATGCTTTAGAAAAGCTGGTGATTCAAAGCAAAGTCGACGGACGAAGGTCACGATGGATAGACGGAATCACAAGCTTGACTGGACTCTCTCTGCACGAGGCCACATAACTAGCCCAGAACAGAAAGGAGTGGAAAATTGCTATAAAAATGGTAGAAAAATAGTGCCACCAAACCCTTGTGAGGGTAATAGGACCGAGGAGAGAAAGAGAGAGAGAGAGAGAGATTTGTTTTTTTTTAGGAACAGCTTCAGGAGATGGCTCATCAAGCTGATCGTACGGAAATCTTCACAACACACTGAGTTCGTTATCTTAGGTAAAGCAATGAATCTTAAATTTAACCATGTCTTTGGGTATAAAATTAATGTGCGTTAAAAAACATCACCCTGTATTTGACGAAATGCCATTTTAACAACTTAATAGTGACAAGTTTTTAAAAGTTCATTATATTAAGTATCTACCTACAATTTAACAATACATGATATTAAAATCTTTGTGCAGTGGAAATTTTAAAAATTTTAACTAAGCATTGAAAATGACCTTTTTATGATTATAGGGAAGCTTTAAATAATTGTCTATTTTATTAACGTGATATTTTCAAAAGTGCCATTAACTTAATGAGACATTTGGATATTTAAAGCTGGGAGCCAATATTTTGAAATTATAATTATACCCAGTTTACAGCTAACCAGTGTGCGGTAAATTTGTGATACTTTCCGAAATGGCGATCATCAAAATATCAATGGTAAGCAAAGTTATTGAGTACTCTTATTTTAAATAATCTAAATATTGTTATGGCTCTAATTTTCAAAATTACAAAATTTATTAGGCAATCTCTTGAATTCTCGTCAAGAAAAAAAATGTAATTATAAATGCCAAGAAAAGAAATGTAAGTGTAAAAAAAATTAATTTAAAAAATTCAAATACCAATTTTTATTCTTAGTACTATTTTTTAACTTAACATTTTTTAAAATACTATAAAATTTTTCTCACGTATTTATGCATAAATAGTAAACAGTAAAGAATACATTGACATTGAGCGAAGAGTGTTGACAGGAAAACAAATGAATGGGGCACTGGATAGCTTTATGAACAGACAGAAAAAAAGGCACGTCTGGCTGTGCATAGAGGAGTGTTGGTTCTTACACTTATTTATGGTAGTAAATGTTGGGTTTGGCAGAAGAAGCATGAAAATAGGATTAATGCTGCGGAGATGAGTAGTCTGAGAAGTATAGCCAGAGTAGCTCGGTTGGATAAAGAAAAAAATAGTGAAATAAGAGAACGCTGTGGTGTAAAAGAAGATGTGGTTACAAAGATAGCTAAAGGAATGCTTAGATGGTTTGGACACGTAGAAAGGATGGATGAAGGAAGATTAACGAAACAAATTTATAAGGCGAGTGTGAATGGACAAGTCAGTAGAGGTCGACCTCGGCGAACATATCTCGATCAGATCAAGATTGTTTTGAAGAAAGGCCAGGTCAAGAGTACCAACAACCGACGAACATGTATGAGAGCACTGATGAAAGTAGAGGAAGCAAAAGATGTGTGTAAGAACCGTAGCAAGTGGAGGGAAGTGGTCTTTGCCTACCCCTACGGGAAAGAGGCGTGAATATATGTATGTAAAGAATATATTTCCAAATAAATGGATTTTTTTGTGATTTAAAGATAATTTTCTAACACAAATTTGATACACTCGTCAAAATTGTAGCAATTTATTTATATATGGAGAAGTTGATTTAATAATTGCAAAAGATCAATTTGAGTGAATATACGATAAATTTATTTACTTGTTTAAAAATGTTAATGAACAAAAACTTATCAGCCCAAAATTGTTTACCTCGAGCCTGGTTAATAAATAAAAAGTAACAGGTCATGACTACAGAACTTCGTATATACGGGGTGATTTAAAATTTATTAGTTACTAGTATTATTATTATTGTTGATTAATAATTAATGTTTAACTACGTATAAAGTACCCTGTTATACACATATTGTACGAATAAATGATACATTATTTTTACAAGTAAATCGTAAAAATAAACCTACAAATAACTTCTCAAAAAACACTTTCAAGAGGCTACAAGAAAAAACAATATTTCATTTATTTATTTATGTACTTAATAAATATTTCCACACAGCTAAATATAGTTCGTCTGAGGAAATATGTAAAAAATTATTACATAATTGCACAAAATTTCAAACAGCTATTAATACTAAACAATGCAGTTCTAAAAGAAACCTTATAAAGACAAAAAAGTCTAAGTAAAATAATTTTATTGCCTTTTATCTAAAAACTCTCTCTCTCTCTCTTTCTCTCTCTGTAGTATTACAACTCAGGGTGGGTCTTTGTTGACTTTACAATTTGCCTCCACTTTCTGCGGTCCATTATTAGGTCCTCTGTTTGTTCAGTATTTAGAGTCCGTAAGTCCGCTGCCATATTATCTTTCCACCGCATCCTTGGTCTTCCCAGCGGTCGTTTTTCTTCCGGGGTCTCTTCCCATATCAACTTGACGACACGTTGATTTTATCTCTTAACATGGCCGGCCCATCTCAATCTTTCTGACTTTAATATTTTCACTGTCTGGCTGGTTATATAGTTCTTCCAATTCTATATTAGTACTTATTCTGTATTGCTGTGTGTTGTTGTCCTTAACTGGTCTGTATACCCTTCCAAGAATTCTTCTTTCGGCGATTTTTAGACGGTTTTTGTTTTGTCCTGTCATCGTCCATGTTTCACATGCATATGTTATTACAGGCCTTATCACTGAATGGTAAATTCTTATTTTCGTAAGGCGGTATAAATTTTTCGATTTTATTATATTTTTTTGCAGAGCAAAACATCATCGACTTGCACCTAGTATTCTGTTGTTAATTTATTGGGTTATATTGTAAAAGGTAAAATAACTGTTTTAGTGATGGTTTAAATAAAAAAATATTTCTTTTTTCTTTTAAAAATTTAGATACATTTTACAAATATACAAAAGAATTGACCTCTATAAACTTGACCATTTACACTCGCCTTATAAATTTATTTCGTCAATCTTCCTTCATCCATCCCTTCTACGTATCCAAATCATCTAATTATTCCTATATCTATCTTTGTAACCACACGTTATTTTACACCACAGCGTTCTCTTATCTTACTATTTTTTACTTTTCCAACCGATTCACTCCGGCTATACTTCTCAGACTACTCATCTCCGCAGCATTAATCCTATTTTCATGCTTCTTCTGCCAAACCCAACATTCACTAGCATACATAAGTGTAGGAACCAACACTCCTCTATGCACAGCCAGACGTGCTTTTTTTGACACTTTCTGGCTGTTCATAAAGCTATGCAGTGTCCCATTCATCTGTTTTCCTGTCAACACCCTTCGCTTAATGACACTGTCATACTTTCCATCTCTCGCAAACTTTGAACAAAAGTACACAAATTCATTTACTTGTTCCACTCTTTCTTCCTCAATCGAAACTTCACAGTTTGTCATGCTTTCTTCTCTTTCAAAAACCATAACTTTCGTTTTGCTTGCATTTATTTTCAGCCCTTTGATATTTAGGGCATCATGCATAACATTAACCATCGCCTGCAACTCCTCGTCAGATGACGCTAATATGACTTGATCATCCGCGTAAAGATCAAATCCTTCATTTTCAATCCATACGCACTCTCTTTCAAATTTTTTAAACAATCGACTATGTTTAAGTGAAACAGCCATGGCGAAGCCACACTTCCATGTAATACACCTTTTTCGATGTTATATAGGTGTATTTCAGTATTATTTATTAATTATAATAATTTTGTTTGTTATTAATTATTTTCAACGCAAATTTACATTTTTCCTATTTAATTAATTCAAGTTATATGCTTGCGAGAACCTTAACAGTAAGTCATAAATATTACGGTTAGTCAAACTTCTGAATAATTGTTTTTTTTGTTACCCCACAAATAAATCTTTAAATTACTTACTCCTTTGTGACATTTATATTCAATATTATGAGTCTAGAATCAATGGAAGAATCTGACATTTTACAAGTGAAAATATAGAATTCTCAACATAACACGACAAATGACAATTATTCTGATTGATAGAAGAAAATTAAAATTTCTTGACACGGCTCTAGTGCATATTCAGCCACCACTTAAACCGATGCGCTATCTGACCGCTTGGAGCACGGTACTAATATATTCCAAAGGTCTTCTTTCAAGCCCCTATCTCTTATTTCCTGATCTATTCCCTCTCTCTAGCTTCTTCTTCCTCTTCTTCTTCCTCTCCGTCTTCTTCCTGCTGGAGTCTACGTCATTATCTGTTTTGACAGTCGCTCGTACGTCACTCTTTGGACATGGCCGTACCATTACAGTTGTTTCGTCTTTATGTCATCTATGCCGAACTCCCATAATCTCCCGTATTCGGTCGTTGCGGATTCTTTCAAGCTTCGACCTGCCCGCCTCCAAAAATCCATTTCCGTCGCTTGCAAAGGTTTTCTTTGCTCTTTCTTTGAGTGGCCATATCTCGCTGTCGTAAGTAACGATGCTTTTGACAATGGTGTTGTATATATTAAATATACTGCGCTCAATTCCAGCCAAGTATCAAAGACTCTTTTTGACTGCTGTAGCAACAAACCTTATTTTTCTGTCCAACTTTAATGACTGTTGAGTCTATTTGTGCTATCATTAGGCAGATATTAAATTGTGTGACTCATTTTGTTGTTGACTTGATTGTTTGTGTGTGCGGTAAGATTCTGTTGATGAATCTTATTCAAAAAGCTAGATATCCAACTTTTCTTTGATTGGTATTGGTAATTTTTATGGTAAAATTAAATTCTAAAATAATATTGATATACTAAATATTTTTTTTATTGTTTCAGCTCATCCTGTTAGCTATAACTACCGCATCGGCGAATGCTTCTTCGTCGAGTTTTACGGCTTCCGATCTCACCAATTTACTGGAAGAAGATTCGGATCCAATTGCCTTGATAACGACAAAGATAGTAGATTTGATCACCAGAGCCGTCCAATATCTTTTCGAAATCTTCGATCTCAAGATGCGCACCATAAGGTTCATCGCTTCTTTGTACACTGACGACAATTTACAATTGTTAAAGAAAATATTAAATATGGTATTGCGATTTGGCAACTGGATTTACTCTTTGATTCCCGAAAACACCGACGAGGGTGGTGCGAAGTTGTTATCATACTTATTTCCTGAACAAAATCAACCCGATGAATCGTCATTGGACGACTCTGGATATACTCGGGAAAATAGTGTTGATTTGGAACAAGTTACCCCAGCAAGGCTTTACGCTTTACACAAGTTGATCAATATTCGTAGCCGTAAACATAATTAGCAACAATGTGAAATTGGTTTTTTAAAATTAGAACGTAATAATTTTGTTAAATAAAATATATAATATTTAATTGTGTTTATTTAAATTGTGGACTGTAGATTGTAGGGTGGGTCGTGAAGGCCATGCTGCCTCGACCTATCAGATCTTTTGTGAATAACCCTTAATCTATTCGAAGCCCGGGATTCCGAGACTTCGAGTAAAGTTTATCAGTTTCCTGGGGGCTAAGTTTTTGACATCGGAGGGCTTTAGGAAGGCCCCTTCCAGAAACTTGAGCCACTTGTAGAAAAGCGCTGGGCATTCGCAAAGGAAATTTTCTGCAGTTTCAGCGAAGTTCTCAAAGTAGCGGAAACTATCACTCTCTGTTTTGCCCATCTTTTTCAGGTGATACCTTAGAGGGCAGTGTCAAGTGAGGAGTCCCGTCACCAGTTTCAAGTCTTTCTTGTCCAACTCGAGAAGCTGTTTAGCTTTCCTTGGCGAAAGACTTACTAGCCTTTTCGCTTGCCTTTGTCCTGGCACTTTATGCCAGTGAGATTTCATTTCATCCGTTTCCCAACGTCGAACCTCTTCTTTCAAGTGGGTTTTGGAAAGTCCACAGAGGGGTTCTGGGCCGGAAAAAAATCTTCTTTGGCAAGGCAATCTGCTTCTTCGTTGCCTTTAACTCCCTTGTGACCTGGAACCCACATCAGAGTAACCTGATTGTTCGCTGCCAGTTGTCTCAGGGACTGTTTACAGTCCCAAGTCAGTTTAGACTCACAAGTGTATGACTTCAGAGCTTTTAGTGCTGCTTGGCTATCTGATAAAATATAGATTTCTGCCCTTCGGGTGTTTCTTTCGATGCACTCCTGGGCACATGTCTCTATGGCATGTAATTCTGCTTGAAAGATGGTCGGGGTGTTACCAAGGGGTTTTTAGACGCCCATGTTTATTTAAATTAGAGTAATAACTAACTATACAGTTTAGCTTTTAAATCTACGATACAACTTTGTATTGGACTTATCGGGTGATTAAAAAGTTTCCATTCTGATTAACATATATGTACTTAATTACTATCCATTTCAACAATGTAACCATTATTTGAAAGAATAATTAAGGATGCATTTTTTTATGGAATTGATATTACTTTTATGCTTCTTCTGCCAAACCCTACACTCACTACCTTCTTCTTCTTCTTATGGTGCCGTCTTCCGTCGAAGGTTGGCGATCATCATGATTATTTGCATTTTGTTGACTGCTGATCTGAAAAGATGATTTGATGAACAATTGAACCATTCTCTCAGGTTGCGGAGCCACGACATTGGTCTTCTTCCCACGCTGCGCTTCCCTGCAATCTTTCCCTGCATCACCACTTGTAGCATTCGGTATCTTTCTCCTCTCATAGTGTGGCCCAGATATTGTAATTTTCTGATTTTTATTTCGTTATTAATTTCTGTTTCTTTTGAGAGTCTTTTTAGTACTTCTTCGTTTGTAATTCTGTCCATATAAGATATTCTCAGTATTCTCCTGTATAGCCACATCTCGAATGCTTCTATTTTTCTCATCATGACTTTTGTCAATGTGGCCGCTTCTATGCCGTATAGTAAGATGGTGAATATGTAGCATCTCAGCATACGTATTTTGAGATCGTTATTTAAATTTCTGTTACAGAAAAACTTTCATATTTATGAAGGCTCTGCGTGCGATTTCAATTCTTGCTTTCAGTTCGCTAGCATAATCATTGTTGCTGTTAATCCATGTTCCCAAATATTTATATTTATATACCCGTTCTATTATCTGGTTGTTTACTATCAGCTGTGTGTTGTTGTTTCGGGTCTTTGTGAATACAAGGAATTTTGTTTTGCTGAGATTCATGTTTAGCCCGTATCGAATACTGACATTATGTACCTTTTGTACCATTCTTTGTAGGTCGATGGCATTTTCGGCTAGCAACATAGTGTCGTCCGCATACCTTATATTTGAAATAGGTATCCCATTAACTCGCACTCCAGCTTCTTCTTCAGCTAATGCTTCTTTCATGATCGCTTCTGAGTAGATGTTGAACAGCAAAGGGGAAAGCACGCATCCCTGTCTCACTAACAGCACTCCTCTATGCACAGCCGGTCATTTTTTTTTGACACGTTCTGACTGCTCATGAAGTTATGCGGGGCGCCATTCATTCTCCACCTTCAGTGCTTTTATTTCAATACCAGCTAGTCCAAATAACTTTTAATTTTGCGTAAATGTTAAAAAAACAAAAAAAAAGGTTGAATCAGGCAAAACTAAAATAAGAATTTTTTCGTCAAGTTAATAACTTTCTGATAATAAAAACGTTGAATATGATACTTTGTTTTATTTTGTACATATAGTGGTTTTGTTTCAAAACCAGCCAGTCCAAATAACTCTTCATTTTTCTTAAATATAAGAAAAACAAATAACCCTTGTCTATTATTTTTAATCACATTCGCGAAGACGTGGTTTAATTATTCGTTTTTTTCTTTTTCAAGTAGGCTTGTGTCATTGTCAATACATTTTGCATTATTATTTATGAATTTAGCCGCGGTTTAATGTTCGTTTTTTCAAGTCCAACAATTCCGAAAAAAGGAAAGAAGACTATTCCTGCGAATTTTCGCCCTATTGCATTGCTCTCAGTCACAATCATCTCCTTTCTATAATCCCTTCCCCTTCTAATAGTCGCAGTGCGGGCCGTCCGCGGCCCACACGATAGGTCTACCCTTTTTGCGACTATTTTCAGTAAAAAAAAAAGTAGGCTTGTGTCACTCTTAGACAGATTGTGTGGAAATAAAACTTGTCGTCAATATTATTTTTTTTTTTATGTTCTGGTTCCCACGAAAAGGGATATCCTGTAATGTTCAGAGAACATCGTGGGAACCAAGGGAAAGAAGGTAGGAGTTGGTGTTCTTCTTAAATTTCTGGAGGTTGTATGCCTCGGGGAACACCTCCCTAGGCAATGAGTTCCAAAGCCTCGCAATTCGTTGGATGAATGAGTCTTTGGAAAGTGATGTTCTGCAGGTCTCCAAAAAGACCACGAAGGGGTGTGAAGACTGAACTTGACGGGTTAATCTTGAAGAGACTGCCAAAGGAGGAACGATTGTTGATATTTCAGAAGAGCATCGCCCATGAAAATATCTATAAAATAGAGACAAATCGCCAACTTTTCTACGGTGTTCCAGACAAGTGAGCGAGTTTGTAAGCGAGGCATCACCGACGAGACGAATTGCCCTTTTTTGGACAGAATCCAGTAGCTTCAGGATATGTTTAGGTGCTGCACTCCAAATATGGGAACAGTACTCCAGTACAGGTCGGATCTGTGCCTTATAGATCATAAGCAGCTGACTGGAGGTGAAATAGCTCTTGGCACGAAACAAAAAACCAAGTTTTTGGGATGCACTTTTGGCAATGGACCTCACGTGATTTTCTCAGGAAAGATTATTGCTGATAGTAATACCAAGCATCGATATGGATGACTTCAGTGGTATGGTTACTCCTGACAAAGTTATGTTAGGCACAGTGAGATCGGCTTTTCTAGAGAAAAGACATGCTTGTGTTTTGTTTGCATTGAATTCTACCAAGTTATTGGATCCCCATTCGAGAATTGTTGCTAAGTCCATATTTATATTGTTAACATTTCTTCCTCGTTCATTTCTGGTTTCACGGGCTGATATAGGGGCCCTGGAAGAGAAATCGGTATGGAGGGTACTATCATCGGCAAAGCTGTGTACGGGACATGAAGTTGCTTTAAATAGGTCGTTGATGTGAAGTAAAAATAGTGTTGGTGCTAGAATGGATCCTTGCGGAACACCAGCATTTATGAGTAGAGTGTCAGATGAAACTCCATCGACCACTACATGGAGAGACCTGTTTGAGAGAAAACTAGCAAGCAGAGAACACAGCTGAGGGGGCAAGCCATAAGATGGAAGCTTGGCGAGGAGTCCCTGGTGCCAAACTCGATCGAACGCCTTGGAGATATCTAATGCCACAGCTAAAGTTTCTCCATACTTTTCAATAGATAGCTGCCATATATGTGAGACGTATGCGAGCAGGTCACCAGTTGATCTCTGATGGCGGAAGCCATATTGCCTATCATTGATAATTCCTGAGTCTTCCAGATATTTCATGAGCTCGATGTTGATGGCTTTTTCCATGACCTTTGAAATAATAGATAGCAGTGCGATAGGTCTGTAGTTGCTAGGTAGGGTCTTTTTGCCTTTTTTAGGGACTGGCTGTACTCTTGCAATTTTCCAATTGGACGGAAATACTCCCAAATTGTAAGAGTGGTTGAACAACTTGCAAAGAACAGGTGTTAGTTCGGGGGCACATTTCTTGAGAACAATCGGCGGGATTCCGTCAGATCCACAGGCTTTGTTGGTGTTGAGACCCAGCAAAATCTTTCTGATAGTACGTTGGCGAAAGGTGATCTCGGGCATGTGACTGTCAATAGGTGTAATGTTCGAGGGTTGTTTTCCCGAAGAATCCAGAGTGGAATTTCCAGCAAATAGGTGCGCAAAGATATTGGCTTTTTCCTGGCAGTCGTTGCTAGTGTTCCATCTTCATTGGTTAGGGGAGGAAAAGAGCTGGAAGTGAAGTTTCTTCCCACAGCTTTGGCGAAAGACCAAAATGAACGGGATCCGTTAGGACATTCAACAAGTTTTGATCTTATTTTGGCATTATGAGCATCTTTTGAACATTCTATTGTCTCTTTGCATATGCCTCTAGCCTCAACATATGCTGCTCTGGTCTCAGGTCCCGGATTTTTTTGCCATCGATGGTATGCTGCCTGTTTGGAAGCCACAGCTCTAGAGCAGTTTCTGTTAAACCAGGTCTTATCGGATGATATTCTTCTTTCGGTATTCGATATGTAAGTTTGCATCCCCAACATGATGATTTCAGAAATTGTCTCAGCACATCGTGTTGGATCTACTGAGGAGAAACAAACTCTCTTCCATGGAAACGCTGAGAAAAACATACGAAGACCCTCCCAGTCGGCCGAATTGTAATGCCACATGAGACGGGGTGGTATTGTGCTGCTCGATGGTAAATGGAAAGAGCATGTTGTGGAGATGAGGTTGTGATCAGAGTTTCCAAGTGGGGCACAAACTTCTATTCTATACGGGTCAGGATTGGTGGTGAGGAAAAGATCTAGTGTATTGGCAGCCTGGTTGTTGACATCAGGGATGCGGGTTGGTAGCTCGACCAGTTGTTCTAGACCATGAGTGATGGCGAAGGCCTCAGCTTGACGACCTGCATCATCAGTTTTGTTAGAGAATTTGAGCCAGGCAGCGTTATGTACATTAAAGTCCCCCATGATTATGGTTTCAGCTGTTGGATGGTTCTCCTGAATGTAGTCCAAATTGAGTGATAAAAACTCAAAGAGGTTGTTATATAAAGGTTCATTAGGTGATAGGTAAAGGCAGCATAGGAACTTAGTCACTTCGGTATCAGATAGCTTAAACCACATCACATCAAAGTCTTTCGGTTCCAAACTCTCTTCACGCTGGCATGAAAGGTTAGCCTTAGCGTAAAGGCAGACTCCACCTTTGAACCTGAGTCGAGAATGGAGTTCGTAACCAGGACAAAGCATATGGACCTTGTTGGTGGACGAGTTTACTTGTGTTTCTGTTAGAGCCAGAATATCCGGTTTTTTCGTCTGTAGGTGATGGTGGACGTCATTGATGTTCTTGTTGAGTCCACGGATGTTGCAAAAATTAATCTTTAATGTTGAGTCCCCTCGAGTACCTCTCGCCCGGAAATCCGAATGGAGAGGTATTTTGCTTCCGGAGTGTTTTACTCTAGGAGACTTCATCATTATTACTATTTGATATTAATAAGAGCAAGTGTTTTTTAACAATATAGTTATTAACAAAAGATAGTAGGTTTTTTATGTGTATTATTTCCAATACTAAAACCTTAAATTTAAAATAATTTACTTCAAATCAGTAACAACTTAATAGAAATGAAAACAAGACTAAGGAGATGAGAAAACACTACAGAAATTGAGAAAAGGAAGAATCTAAAGATCTGTAGATAACTCGTGGGATCAACAGAACCAATCACTTAATGAGGCTACTAGAAAATCTATAACGTATTCTTGTGGAATTGGTTTCTAAACACCTGTCTTAAGAGAAATTGTTGTGTGACTATAATTATTATTATTACATATAAACAAGGACAAACCCAAAAACTGTAGATAATATACAAATCAATTACCTACTAGCAAATTATTACATAAATTGAAATAAACAAAAATAAAAAAAGATAAGATAACAAAACAAAAATACAATACTTGTTATCAGGATAAATATTAAATTAAAAGTTATTGATATATAAGTCGGTCCAGTCTATTTTTAAATATGTTAGTATAAGAAGCAGAAATCACGTCAACATTGAGATTATTCCAGGCGTCAAAAACTCTATTACTCAGAAAATTTTGTCTTGTTCTGGTCACGAAGTTTTCTTTTTTAAGTTTTAATTCATGTCCTCTAAGCCGATTGTCATGGTTTACTGGAAATATCACGGAAAGGTTTCCAAAGTTGAATCTTAATATTTTAAATGTTGTGATAAGATCTCCACGGTGACGTCGAAGTTCAAAAGAAGTTAAGTCTCTCTTCATAGGAAGGTGTTCTCGGTCGCAGAGGAAGTCGAGTGGCTTTTCTTTGAACATTTTATAATAAACTTCTATCACGAATAAAGTCAGGATACCAGGCGGGCCCCGCATATTCAAGAATGGGTCTTACATAAATGGTGTAAAGTTTACAAAACGATTGAAACGTAACTCTCGGAAAACACTTCCGTATAAGATACAGCCTGTTGTTAGCACGTTTGGTTATTGACAAAATATGGTCGGACCAAGTAAGACTACTGTTAATAATAATTCCCAAGTCATTTTGAGAGAATACGGAGTCTAAAGTTTGACCGTTTATGACGTACGACAGAAGTGGGTTGTTTTTACCGATTCGAAGCACTACGCACTTAGCAGCGTTGAGAGGGAGCAACCATTGGGAACACCATATGAATAGCAAAATTCCCAGAACAGAACCCTGAGGCACCCCACTTTCCACTAATTTTTCTTCCGAGAATGCTTCTCCTACTCTTACTTTAAAACGCCTATCCGATAAGAAGTCATCGATCCACAGATGCAAGTGCCATCGTATCACAAAGTGATCAGGCTTATGTAGAAGTCTTCGTTTAGGAACCCGATCAAATGCTTTGGAGAAGTATACAACATCGACGTGCTGTTGTTTATTAAGCGATGATGTCCAGTCATTGACACAATATAACAGATTAGTTAAGGTTGAACGGCCTTGGACGAATCCATGTTGTTGTGGTGGAATAATCTTTTCCTGAATAAAAAATTCAGTTATTTCTTCTGAAATGATAGATTCCATGACTTAACTGACTACTGGAAGCAGGAACGATAATTATTTGAATCGAGTTTATTACCTTTTTTGAAAATAGGAGTGATAGATGCTAATTTCCAACAAGGGGGTATGGAGCCTTAAGCGAAAGAAACTTACATAAATAAAGACAAGGTTTTTGCGAGTTTATTTGCACATCTGTTCAAGAGGTTTGGGGTCAAGCCATCGAAACCAGGTGAGCGTTTTTGCGTAGCTGTAGTAAATGTTCTCTCACCCGATCTACGGTGAACACTACATGTTCTAAGGAAGAATGAAGTCGAGGACAGTTAATTACTGAAAGGTTCTCAGTAGTGGGTTCTTTAGTAAAAAAGTCAACGAAAGCGTTTCGGATGATTCCCTATCAAAAAAACATAGAGACCCGTCAGGCACTTTTGATGTCAAAGAGGATCGTATGTATTTGAAAACTTTTTTTGCTATAATATTGTAGCTTTAAAGTTAACTCAGTATCTAGCTTTTTAAATCGAACGAAATACTTCGAAGTGAAATATTATGCAGTAACAAAATATAAAATTGATGAGCATTAAAGCATTTAAATATCACGCTGTAATTAACAAAATGCGGTATTTCAAGCACTTAATGGTACCATATTTTCAAAATTTATTATATTAAGTACCTATCTACAGGGTGTTTCAAAAAAAGGTTACCCCGTCTCTAGGATAGGTAGAAAACTAAAAAATAATTGGGGTTTGCTTGGTAAAAAATGTTCGTAACGCCATCCGAATTCAAGATAATGGGCGTTGAAAAAAAAAATTTTGTTAATTACTTCATAATTTTCAAATCAAAATATTCCGAAAACGGTACACAATATCGAGTTTTACTAGGAGTACCTTTTTGGTGTTAAATTAAATGATGTATAAGTTCACTTGAAATTTTGATTAATAAATCTAACCTTAAAAAGAGTTATGTTCAATAATAATTGGTACGAACCGCGTAACTAGCGCCCTCCATGAGAGTCGCACAAAAAAAACAAATTCATGGGATGTATCAGCTTCTAAAACATATTCGTATAAAATTTCATTACAATGTTTCCAGTAGTTTCGGCAAAATCGTAATAAATGTGTGTAATTTTTTTTTCTTCAACGCCCTTTATCTTGAATACGGATGGCGTCACGAAATTTTTTTACTGAGCAAACCCCAACTATTTTTCAGTTTTCTACCTATTCTAGAGACGGGGTCACCTTTTTTTTGAAACACCCTGTATAATTTTACAATACACGATATTAAAATCTTTTTGCAGTGGAAATTTTACAAATCACGTACTTTTGTTTGAAAATTACTTTTTTATGAATATACGGAAGCTTTAAATAATTGCCTATTAGATTAACATTAATATTTTCAAAAGTGCTATTAACGTAATGAGAAATTTTGTGTATTTAAAGTTGGGTGCCAGAATTTTTAGAATTATTAAACCCAGTTTACAGCTGACCAGTGTGTAGTAAATTTAGGACACTTTCCGAAATGGCGATCATCAAAATATCAATGGTAAGTGAAGTTATTACTTTTATTTTAAACTACCTAAATATTGTTAAGGCTCTACTTTTCAAACTCACTAAATTTATAAGGCAATCTCTCGAGTTCTCGTAAAATTATGAAACAGCAATATTACTCGAAATATTAATGCAAAAGCAATTTTATTTTGAAAATTCAAAAACCAATTTTTATTCTTAGCTTGTACTATTTATATTACTAAGCATATATAAGGAAGAGGTTCGACGTTGGGAAAAAGATTAAATGAAATCTCACTGGCATAAAGTGCCAGGACAAAGGCAAGCGAAAAGGCTAGTAAGTCTTTCGCCATGGAAAGCTAAACAGCTTCTCGAGTTGGACAAGAAAGACTTGAAACTGGTGACGGGACTCCTCACTGGACACTGCCGTCTAAGGTATCACCTGAAAAAGATGGGCAAAACAGAGAGTGATAGTTGCCGCTACTGCGAGAACTTCGCTGACACTGCACAACATTTGCTTAGCGAATGCCCAGCGCTTTTCTGCAATAGGCTCAAGTTTCTGGAAGGGGCCTTCCTAAAGCCGTCCGATGTCAGAAACTTAGCCCCCAGAAAACTGATTAACTTTACTCGAAGTCTCGGAATCCCGGGCCTCGAATAGATTGAACAAAAGATCTGATAGGTCGAAGTGCTTGAGAGGCAACATGGCCTTCACGACCCACCCTGCAATCTACAATCTAGCATATATAAAAATACTTAAAAAAAATTCTCACGTATTTCTGCATAATTTATAAAACAGTAAAAAGAATATTTCAAAATAAATCGATTTTCATGTGATGTAATTATAATTTTGTAACACGATGGTGAAAAATGAGGTAGGGACATAAACCCTTACAATACTTACTTAATGTAATTTGAATATTAAAATCATTTAAAAATTTTCTTTGAAACATTTCACAAAGTTTTTTTTGCAGACTTTTTTAAGGTGTTTTGAAAACTTCTTTATCTAGTGGAGGCTTAGTGGTAGCGGTGCCTTTGAGCCCACTATTTTTTACGTCACTGATTCAATCTTCTCGAATTTATCTAAATCTGTGTTTATTTAATTATAAAAATGTACATTCAGTACATCTCTGGACATTTTATTCACATTATGAATATCTCGTAAACAGTTGAAGCGGGAGATAACAGTAACAAATTTTAAAAATGTAGATCCATTTTTAAGTAATTTGCAGGAGGTTTTAATATTTTTGGCGGCCACGGGACTTTAATTTTTTACTTCATTACCATCTTTGTTCTTTACCTTCCATAATTATTAAATTAAGAATAAATTTTTAGACCGAAACCTCATTACCTCCTTGTATGGGGATACATGAAATCGTTAGTGTATGATACAATTGTTGAAGAAAAAATACTTATTAACAAGAACTTATGCAGCTTTAATATTCATTCAGCTTTAAGTTTTTTTCTGATCACAGGACTAGTGAGAGTCGTATTTCTTAAAGCGTATTGTGTAATAAAACGTTCAAAAATTCACTTCTTTGATTAGTTTTGGCAATTTTATTGTAATCTTTAATAATAGTGGAATACTTATTATTGTTATTTTGTTATTGTTTCAGCTTATCCTGTTAGCTATAACTACCGCATCGGCAAATAATTCTCCATCGAGTATTACGGCTTCCGATCTAACTAATTTACCGGCAGAAGATTCGAATCCAATTGCGACGATAACAACGACGATAGTTAAATGGGCTAGAAAAGTTGTCCAATATATCTACGAAATCTTTGATCTCAAAACGCGCACTATAAGGTTCATCGCTTCATTGTACACTGACGATAATTTAAAACTGCTCGAAAAGTTCCTTAATTTTGGAATGCGATTTATCAGATGGGTTTACTCTTTGGTTCCCGAAAATACCGTCGACGGTGGTATGAGTTTGTTATTCAACGTATTACCAGAACAAAACCAATCTAACGAATCGTTATTGGACGACTCTGAATATGCTCGGGAAATCAATGTTAATTTGGATCAAGATACCCAAGAAAGACTAAATACTTTACATACATTGATCAATGGTAAAAATAATAAGGAACAATAGAAATTAGTCTTTAAAATTAATATGTATTGATATTGTTAAATAAAATTATCAAAAATAATATTAAATCGAGTTTTTTTTTTAAAAAAAAAAGTAACTAACTTTATAGTTTTGCTTTTTAATCAATGATAAAGTAAAGTACAGCTTTGTATTGAACAACTGTAATGTGTGATTAAAAAGTTTCCATACTTACATACAATTAGTCACGCCTTTTTCCCGAAGGGGTAGGCAGAGACACTTCCTTCCACTTGCTACGGTTCTTTCACACATCTTTTGCTTCCTCTACTTTCATCAGTGCTCTCATACATGCTCGTTGGTACTCTTGACCGGACCTTTCTTCAAAACAATGTTGATCATATCGAGATATGTTCGCCGAGGTCGACCTCTACCGACTTCCGTCCATTCACACTCGGCTTTATCCATCCTTTATCCATTTAAACACCTGTCTATGTACGAGTATAAGGTAAGCAGCCGTGACGAAGTCACACATCCCTGTCTAACACATTTTTCGTGGTTAAACCAGTCTGTATGAGCTCCGTTTATCCTGACACAAGCACTGGAATCCTGGTAAAGGGATTTCTGGGCTCGTATTAAACTACCGCTCATACATACATACATACATACAAGGTAGCTCCACAGCCCAGGGTGGATCTTGGCTGACTGCACTATACTCCTCCAGGCCTCCTGGTCCTTCATCAGATTCGTGTCCAGAGGGATATTCATTTCTGTGAGATCTACTTTGATGTTGTCTTTCCATCTCTGGCGTGGTCTCCCAAGTGGCCTTTTTCTCGACGGTCTCTTTTCTCATATCAGTTTCGTCAGTCTATCATCTCGTAATCTATGGACATGTCCGTACCATCTTAGACGCGGGGACTTGATTTCCTTGACAATATCCCCGTCGCCATAAAGCTGACTAATATCGGCGTTTGTCCTGATGCGATACTAGTTGCTGTTAGGGTCGTGGCGGGAACCAAATATTTTTTTAGGATTTTTTTTTCGAGACGCCCAAGTTTTTCTTCATTAGCCTTAGTCATTGTCCATGACTCGCACCCATAAGTGATTATTGGCCTTATAATGCTATAATGCAGAGACCTCCAAGAAGAAGAAAAGCCTCAAACAACCAAAGCAGCTTTAATATCAGGATTCTTTAGAGATATAATATGGCGAAACATGCACATGTCCATTGAAAGCAAAGTCCGCATATATAAGACCTAAGTGAGACCTGTTATGACCTACGCTGTAGAAACAAGAGCCGAAAACTCCACAACAAAAAGGATTATCCGTACAGCAGAGATGAGGTCTTTAAGATCTATAACAGGCTACACACTAAGGGACCACAAAAGAAACGAAGACATCCGAGAACTTTGCGATGTCCAAGACATAGCTAGATGGTCCCGAAACAGACGTCGCGAATGGAGAGATCATGTTAAACGGATGGACGACAACAGATTGCCGAAGATTGCAAGGGATGGTCTCACAAGATCCAGCAGACCACCTGGACATCCACCCATACGTTGGCATGAAAGCTGGAATTCATCATTTTAGCTACAACTCTAAGAAGATAGAGAACAAGGCAGATGCCTTACAAAAAGGAAGAAGAAGATAATGCTTTTATAGACTTTCACCTTTGAGGGTCTTGAGATGTTTTTGGATTTGAAAAAGTTGTTTAGAGAGAACAGACATAGAATAACGGCTTGTATTCTGCCTTTTATTTCCTCTGTGACGTCGTTATGGGCTGTAATTGTAACTCCCAGACATTTTAAACGTTCCCCTCGTTCAAAATTGTAGGTGTCTATTGCCACGTTCTGTCCTATTCTATCTCTGCACCCCTGTCTGTTTATGCACATATATTTGATCTGTTTCTCATAAATCTTGAGTCCTACTTCTCTTGTAATACTGCTCAACCAAAACGTAAACAATGTCGACCATAATTTATTCCTCATCACGCTGTCAAAGGCTATTCAAAGTCTACGAAAGCAAATTTTACGCATGGTGTGTACCAATTGAAATCCTCATTAATTTACCGATCACCTTCATTAAAAATGGTCAAATAGCAATAAAATCCTAATATTGCATTAGTTTAAAAATCAATAAAGTCGCAATAATTATCGACAATAAATACTTTCTCTTATTACTCATTACTATCGTTCTTAATAAAATTTCCGCAATCCAATTGGTATCTGCATCACAACACGTAACTCATATAAACGCCGTTATGGCGCATTTTGCTCAAAGTGAGTTCGCCCTGATTCGATACCATCAAAATACAGAACGTGAAAATATTCCTAGCGAAAGTGACATTGTATCGATCCCGTTTAATAAAAACGATCACGAATTTCAATAGACCATCAGCGTGTGTGTGTGCGCGCGCGTCCTTGATCGAAAAAGTTTTGTAGATCGTTAAAAAAACGTTAGCAAATTTGAATGGTTGTTGACAAATTAATGCGCAATTTAACCATGTATTATATTTTATTTATCAAAGTTTACGCTACTGTTTTTATTGGTTTTTTTTCGAATGAATTAAACAAAACAATTATTAATGGCGAAATATGCTTAACAAACGACTTATTTACTTAATTTTTTTTTTGCAGAGTTGGAGAAAATGCTTTATGCAGAGGTTGTAAGTCTGATAGCTAAAGGTCTCCTATGAGACTCCACTGACTGTAACAGGTCTACTCACTTAAAACTTCGCCCCTATTTAGGTCCATCTGGCTATTGCCTCCGGTGACACTTAGGCCTGTTGGCCCATTGTATCTTGCCTATGAGGTTTTATATTATTATACCCAATCCAGTACTTTCGTACCTTGTACAAGTTTGTACAAGTTCTATACTGGGTGGGAACAATATAGTTCTGGGTCGCCGGATGACTGCCTAAAAATTTTCTGTCTTTTGCAGTCCAGTGCCTCGCAGCAGCACAGTATGTTTTACTGTTTCCGGATCCTTACCGCACAATCTGCAGGTCAGGTCTCCATTATACAGTCCCATTTTGTTCAGGTGCTCTTTTACTGGTACCTGACCTATAAGGAGCCCCGTAGTGATTCTTAGCTGATTTTTTTTTTTTTTTATGAAAATAGTCGCAAAAAGGGTAGACCTATCGTGTGGGCCGCGGACGGCCCGCACTGCGACTATTAGAAGGGGAAGGGATTATAGAAAGGAAATGATTGTGGACACGCTTTTTAAAAAGTTGCAGGTCATAGTTCTCTGGAAAAACTGATTTTGGAAGCTTATTCCATTCCGTAGCAGCCCTGTAAAAGAAGGATTCTTGATGAAAATTGGTCCTTGTAGTGTCAATCTTGGTAGTAAATGGGTGAGACTGATCAGCGTGCCGAGTTCTTCGGCCGAATGTGGCCAATGGTGGTACAAGAGTTTTTATTTCTCTGGAGCATCTGCCATGGAAATATCTGTAGAGCAATGACTGGTCTGCAACTCTTCTTCTATGTTTTAAAGGGTGAAGGGTATCTGTGAGAGTTGAGCTGTTTATCAAACGAATGGCTCTTTTCTGAATGAAATCTAGAAGACGAAAAGAATGCCTTGGTGCTGAACCCCAAATGTTCGAGCAATACTCCAGTAAAGGTCGGATTTGAGCCTTTTACGTCGTCAACAGTTGATCAGGAGTAAAAAACTTTCTAGCTTTCCACAGAAAACCTAGCCTCTGGCTTGCCGACTTTGCGATGTTAGCAACATGGTCATGCCAAGACATATTATTGGACACCGTGACTCCCAAAATCGAGATGGAGGGACTTGGTTCAAGTGTATTTCCGGACATTGTGATGGGATGATTTGAGGAATTCACTTTCTTGAAAAACGTGGCACTTTGTGTTTTTTGGGCGTTGAACTGAACAAGATTGTTGGTTCCCCACTCGACGATTGCTTCAAGATTTCTATTGATGGAATCAACCTGTTCCTGCCTAAGTCTATTTGTATCATTCACCGAAAGTGATCGATAGGATGTGAAAGTTGAGACAAGTGTGCTATCGTCTGCGAAACTGTAAATGGGGTTCGTGGTGGTTTTCAAGAGGTCGTTGATGTGTAAAAGAAATAAGGTGGGGGACAGGATGGAACCCTGGGGGACCCCGGCATTAGTTTTAAACGCATCAGAAGAAATACCGTCAACTGCCACATGTAAGGAGCAATCTTGCATGAAGCTCAAGAGCCATTGGCGCAGTTTGGTTGGGAGACCGTAAGCAGATAATTTACTTAACAATGCCTGGTGCCAAACGCGGTCAAAGGCTTTAGATATATCCAAGGCTATTGCACGAGATTCACCAAACTTTTCAATAGTGTTTGTCCAGAGCTGAGTGACATAAGCCAGCAAATCTCCAGTAGACCGAAGTTGTCGAAATCCATATTGTCTGTCATGGATTATCTCAAATTTCTCCAGATATTTGATAAGTTCTGTGTTAATCGCTTTTTCCATAACTTTGGATATGACTGAGAGCAATGCAATAGGGCGATAATTTGCAGGAATAGTCTTCTTTCCTTTTTTCGGAATCGGTTGGACCTTAGAGTTTTTCCACATGGACGGAAATACTCCTTTGCTGTATGATAACTTGAAGAGTCTACAGAGAACTGGGGTGAGCTCTTGAGCACAGGTCTTCAGGACAATTGTCGGAATTCCATCCGGTCCTACTGCCTTATTGGAGTCAAGATTTTGTAGGATTTTCCTGATAGTGCGATAGCGGATAGTGACCTCAGGTATTGATGCGTTTATTCTAGGTATCGTTGGGGGTTGTTTTCCATTGGTATCGAGGGTGGAGTTAGAGCTGAACATTTCGGATTCCTGTTCATCGCGTGTTTATGATAACAATGCTTCTTGCAATGTTAAAATGTTTCCAGCATTGCATCATATTTATGTAAGGATCACATTCCATGATGTCCCGTATGATTTTTAAGGTTCGTGTTATGTTGAGTGCTTGAACGCCTGAATTATTGCTTGGTCCATAGGTTGGAGTAAAGCAGTTGTGTTAGGAGATAAAAATATCACCTTTATATTTGGATGCATAGTTTTAAGCTTTCGCGAATGACCTGAAGCATTGTCCAAAACTGGAACGGCTTTAAAGTATAAATTATTTTTTTTCAAACCAGGAACACCAGGAACAAAACAATTCCGGAACCAGTCATAAAAAAATAACTTTCTTATTTGAACGCCAAAACACTGGAGGTTTTCCGAATCCTTTCAAGATACCGACTGGATCCGCGAATAAAAAAAATATATAAATAAGGAAACAGTAAAAATAAAGAGATTTTACTGTACAATAAACTCTTATTTAAATAAATCACTTAGATATTACATTTACAAGTCTCTATGTTCACAAAACTATACTTCAATTTAAACTTAACTTTTTCGCGAAACCACGGTTTTTAAATAAGTATGAACGAGAAAGTAAACGTTCTTTCGGGAATAGCCTTGCCGCCCGCGGGCGTTTGTACATTTTAAAGTAAATAAATAAATATATTTTTCTTTAGATTTTGGAACTTACGTTTAATTACATTTTTTCCTTTTTCCCATCGCCTTAAACTTTTTAAGACAATCTACAATATTTCAGACGCTTCTGAAGTTTATTTACAATCTGAAAATAAAAAATTTGTTTTACAGAATTGGTTTTTTGTTAATTACATGTTTATTAATTATCCTAAAATTTGGTTAATTATTTTAAACATTTCATTTTTGGTTATAAAACCTAACAAATTCGGTAATAAAATTACGGAAATTGTAACATTACTTATATAATACAATTAGAGAAACAAGTATGGTCTACTCCCGATTTAAAGCTCACTTATATAACAACAATTACTTTGAAGATTATCGCAAAGATAAACCATGATTAATTACGTAAATAATGATGATAATTTATTTTTTACCATTTTGTATTTTTTGTAGAACAACAAGCAGAGAAGCTTGTAAAAAAAAGGTGTGAGTACTTTGTACGCGCGCTAGGAGTTATACTTTTTTGGCGTAAGTAAGAAACAAAAAAAAAAAAATTCATTGAATAATATTTGATTTTAGTGAATAAATAAATTTTAGAGTTGCAAGTTATCAATAATTTACAATTAATAATTGTTAATTAATGAATTACTTATAAAATATTCAATTATTTATTTATTTATTTAAATAAGTGAGTATTTTAATTAATATCTATTTCAACTCATTAACAATATTCTGTTTATCAGTCAACCGTATTCTTTCAAAATTTTCTAATCATTTCATAAGCGGGAGCTATTCTCAAATGTAAATTTTTGAAGTGAAAACTTCTTTAGCGGCGTTGTACACTTTTTTTGTAATGGGTTAAAAATGTTAAACTCGCGTCAGGACACGTGACCTGATCGAAAATTCGTAAGACGGATGGAGCGTAGACAGCCGGCGCGGCGTAGGAGAGAAAGTATCCCCCTCTCTTTCTACGGCGCGGCGAAGATGTATGCCTGCGCCTGCTGTTTCGTTTAGGCGGCGCAGGGCACTTACGCGAATGTTCGTGTAGTCCAGTAAAAATGCAGTTAAAAATAGGGGTATTAGAAAATCGAACCTCCACTTTTAGAAGAAGGTTATTTTTGTGTAAAATTGCACGAAGATTCTAAAAAAACCATTCGCAGGCAAAAAAAGTGTACGCGTCATTGTGTTTTTTTATTATAAACAATTTTTGCCTGCTCGAGCCCGCACATTTTCGTTTATAACTTTTTAACTATGAAGAAATAAATTATGATTGATAGGACATTTTTTGTTCCTTACCATCTAATAAAACTTTCTGTCACCTCACTTTTTTAATTTGTTACTTAGTTTTTGAGATATTCGATCTCAAAAAATGAAAAAGAGCGTGCTAACAATTTTTCAGTTAACCACGCGAATTTGTTGGTATTACAGTTATTTAAGCGATCGAATTTATTGATATCGGAGTAAATATGACTTTTATACTGATAATTAAAGCAATTCGTGCAAAATTATTTCCTTACCATTCTAAAATATCAAAAATGCACAACGTTAATATTCAAGTTTTCACTTCTGCCGGCACTCCCGGAGTGCAACCCGTCGTTTTTTTTTATTATTATGATCAATAGTCATTTGTTAGTAAAAATATTCAATTGTTATAAAAAATGCTTGAATATTACTAACAATAATTTTTTAGTGTTATAGCGTCTTCAGTGCTATTCTCTCAATACTGACACAAGTTTAAAATTCTTCAATTCCAATTTTTGTTTTCTAAAACCATCTCTTTTAATGAAATATTATCACCATATTTTTCGATTTTCCAATACTTTCTACGTGAATATTGTACTCCTTCTCCATGTCAATAAATTTATTATTTTTCGAGATATTTTGGGTTAAACATGAAGCTGCACAATTATTTTGATTTCAATGTGTATTAATTATGTTTGTGTTTTGGGTCATTTTATTGCATTTATTATGCGAATGAAACTTCAATCCTTATTAAAAAAAAAACATAGTTGTATTTATCAAAAAATTTTCAACCAATAAACAATTAAAAACAAATTGTGATTTTGAAAATGTTATAATCTAAATAAAGGAACAATTTTTCTTCTTCTTCTTCTTACGTTAGGACTACGTCCTGTGTTTGCCTCAAAGGTTGCCCAAAAACAATTGGGACGATGAAGACCAGCTATCATACCATCTTTTTGGTGGGCGTCCAGTTGGGCGGGGTGTGTTGGGCCGCTTCTCTCTCACAATTTTTGCCAGCCGGTCGTTTGGCATTCTGCTATCATGGTCTCTCCATTCTCTTCTTCGGTTTCTTGCCCATCTTACTATGTCTTGGACTTCACATATTTCCCTTATCTCTTCGCTTCTTTTATGGTCAAGTAAGGTATAGCCAGTTATCGATCTAAGAATTCGCATTTCCGTTGATCTAAGAAGTCGCTTTGTAGTCGTGTTCTCCGCTCTGGTCTCTATCGCGTATGTCATAATCGGTCTTACACATGTCTTATATATTCTGACCTTACTTCTGGTACTCATGTGTTTATTTCTCCAGATTATGTCTCTCAAGAATCCTGAGATTAGAGATGCCTTTGTTGTTTGAGCTTTTACTTCCTCCTTAATATTTCTAGTGCTAGTTATATTAGCTCCTAAATATTTAAAGGACATCACTTGTTCTACACTCTGCTCATAGATTGCGAGTTTACATCTTCTCGGTTCTTTGGATATTGTTAGCGATTTGGTTTTCTTGACGGATATTTGCATATTGAATTCTTCAGCTGTTTTTTGGAACTTGTGTAAGAGTCTCTGTAGGTTGTCCTCGTCTTCCGATACGATTACAGCATCATCAGCGTAGCATATGATTTTTATTTCTTTATCTCCCAGTCGATACCCTCTCCCAGTTACTTTGACTTCATTTATAATTTCATCCATGATGATATTAAATAGGATTGGGCTTAGGCTATCTCCTTGCCTGATTCCGGTTGTTATAGGTATTTTATTGCTTAGCTTATTTGCAGCTCTTACATATGTGTAGTTGTTCTTGTTCAATTCTTCGATGGTCTTTATTACATTCGGATGAATTCTTCTCTTTTGTAGTAGGGCCAAGACGTCTGTTAACCGTACCCTATCGAATGCCTGGGTTAGGTCAATGAAACACGTGAAGGCTACTTTATTGAACTCAATGGCTTTCTCAGTAATTTGACGTATTATAAATATAGCATCTATAGTAGACCTGTTCTGTCTGAACAATTTTATTGAAAAGAAAATATTAAAAAGCACATAAACAAAATTTAGAAACCTTTAATAACAAATGTTCAATGTGACCCCCGTTTACCTTAATAAGCTAAATTATTCTTTCGCTAAACGATCCTTTAGTTTTAAAAAATATGTTTGGCTGATTGACAATAAAATTAGCGGAATTTATAATTTATCTAAATTAAATGGAGAAATGATTCAAATCGCATTTATTTATCTGATTTTGATATTGTAAATGCACCGATTTGTTGAAAAAATTTCGATAAATAAAATTATGTTTTTTGTTAATAATAAATAATTGTGCAGCCTCATGTTTTAACCCGAAATATCTTGAAAAATAATAACTATATCGCCATGGAGAAAGAGTACAATATTCACGTGATAAGAGAATCAAAAAATTGTGATGAAATTGCAATCACGCCAGTGGCGTAGAATTTGGAAGGGATCAACCAGTCACTTGCCCCTGTCGTAGGCCTCTGGTAGTAGCCAGAAACGTTATTTAACATAATTTGCTAGGGTATATACTACTTACACTCTCCACTAAATATGACAATAGTTTTAAAGTACTTCTTCTCGTAGTGCCTTTGCCTTAAAGAATATTCTATAGTTAAAATATTTCCAATTAGTAATGAAACACCCTGTATATGTATGTAGATAAAGTCCAGCAGCTTAAGAGATTGAGTAGTTGGAGTGTATCAAATGTGCGAATAATAATTCCTTACATAAGTACCTATAATGCTGTAAAAAAATATGAAATGGTAAATTTCTTTTTATTATGGTAAACAGGAGATATTTTAACTCTTTACCATTTTATTACACAATAACTGTAATAATGCGTATTTTTTATACAAAATGCGACAAAATTGTTAGCAGTGGAAATAAATAACTTCCTTAATTTAAATCTTTTTCGAATGCGAATTGGGGTATTTAGAGCGGACACGTTTTCTAATATTTTGTGCAATTTTTACCACATGAATATTCTCTTCCAACCATGTAAAAAACAATAAAAATTAATTACATACAGTTTATGCTTACATTCAGGAAAACAAAAATTAAAAATGTTTATGTATTCAAGTAATTAAACTCCAAAACTAAAAATGTGTTACACTGTCATACGAGGTAGAGTCAAAGGAATATGTAATCCGACTGAGCCAATCATAAAAGGTCATTTGAATTTGAATAATTGGCGGGGATAATTTATATTAGATAGGTGTATAACTTAATTAAAAAAAATTAAATTATACTGTTTTGGTATTCTTGATCCTTTGACATCTACAAGTTAATAGTGACGTTTATTGGTTATAAAAACGTAAACAGCTTAAAACATTGTTTAGTTAGACATCATTTGCATGATGCTCTGTAAATCAAAGGGATGAAAATAAATGATAGCAAAACGAAAGTAATGGTTTTTGAAAAAGAATAAAGCATGACAAACTGTGGAGTTTTGATTGAGGGAGAAAGAGTGGAACAACTAAATGCATTTGTGTACTTGGGTTCAAAGTTTACGAGAGAAGGAAAGTATGACAGTGACATTAAGCGAACGGTGTTGGCAGGAAAACAAATAAATGGGGCACTGTATAGCTTTATGAATAGCCAGAAAGTGTCAAAAAAGGCACGTCTGGCTGTGTATAGAGGTGTGTTGGTTACTACACTTATGTAAGGTAGTGAATGTTGGGTTTCGCAGAAGAAGCATGAAAATAGGATTAATGCTGCGGAGATAAGTATTCTGAGAAGTATAGCCGAAGTGACCGGTTGGATAAAGTAAAGAATAGTGTGATAAGAGAACACTGTGGTGGAAAAGAAGATGTGGTTACAAAGATAGATAAAGAAATGCTTAGATGGTTTAAACACGTAGAAAGAATGGATGAAGGAAGATTGACGAAACAAATTTATAAGGTGAGTGTGAATGGACAAGTCGGTAGAGGTCGGCCTCGGAGAACAAATCTCGATCAGATCAACATTGTTTTGAAGAAAGGCCAGGTCAAGAGTACCAACAACCGATGAAAGTAGAGGAAGCAAAAGATTTGTGTAAGAACCGTAGCTGAAGTGGAAGGAAGTGGTCTCTACCTACCCCTATGGGAAAAAGGCATGACTTTATGTATGTATGTATGTACCAAATATGACATAAGTGCAATTTGGTGTAGATTCATTAGATTCAGTGTTGGGACATTATAGAATACAAATCAGATCAAAGAAGTGGAATAAGATATGCTACCATTTCTCAAAATTTTCTCAAAATAACGACATGTATTTGCCTCTTGCAGAAATCATACTGGCACTGGCAGAAATTTTAACCAGGGCCAAGTTACAATGTTTGGTAATTTTATAATATGTTCAAATATTAAAACCTAAAATTAATAATAGTTATCATATTAACCATTTTTGTAAATATATTTTGCCATTTTTTTTAATTGAAATGTATTGATATAGCAAAACTTTTATCTGTTTAACTTGTAGTTTTACCAAATAAAATTGTAATTGAGCTTTAGTTTGTTAAATAGTAGTATTGATTTATATCTTATTAATGTCTTTCATTTAATGTTGGGCATTTAAAAAAAATGTTACGTATTTTAAGGTAGGTCTTTACATAAATTAAAAAGTAATATTATGTGATTTGCTAATATTTATAACTGCTATGTATAACTGATTCTGGTGTTTAAAAAAAATAAAAGTTGATTATTACCTTTTAACATATCAGTTAGGTACCACGGCTCACCTCACCTTACCTAACTATTGTTATTTAACATTTACTTACATATTTGTCGAATAGCGTAATATAATTCATTCCTATCGGGTGTCCCATGACACCACACGGCTTGTTAAAAGTGCTATAACTATACCGAAAAATGAACAAAGCAATCTAACAAATACACAATTTTATGAAAATGGTTACGTAAAATCCCTGTTCAACCATATAGTCGTCATTTACTTAAAAGGTAACATGTTTAATTATACAATATAATTTGTTTTCGTGTTTGTTTATATTATATGGTTTGCTTTTTATTAACAATGGTAACTATTGTGAATGTTGCATAATGTCACAAATAAAGTGACTATTTATAATGTTTTTAAGTTTTTATGAGGTAATATGTGATAAAGGAAAGAAGAATTTTAAATATAATTAATTGCTCTCGAAACATTTCCATTTTCGACGAATTTGTTAAATTACTAATTTTATAGCTATTTTTGTTTAATAATTTAATTTGTATTCAATTAAACAAACCATACAAATGACAACTAACAAAATAAAGAACTATTAATAATAATAGAAAATGTAATTTAAAAATAACATTTTTTTTTTACTTTTTTCCCTGTTTAGCAATCTATCCTAAGACATTAAGCTACTGTTTTGACGGTGAGGACTCGTGTCAATTGAGCCTTTTACCTAAAATAATCTTAGGCTAAAAATTTAATTACTAGAACACTAAAACATAGTCGAAAAAATCTTGGCTAAAAGACTTGGAGAAGGACTATGACAGAGTGGTAAGGAATGAATTTAGTGTGTGTAAACATTGTTTATGTATGAGGTGAGTGGTAGTTTAAAACGAGCACTAGAATCACTTTACGAGGATTCCACTGCTTGTGTCAGGATAAACGGAGCTTACACGGACTGGTTTAACATCAAAAAATGTGTTAGACAGGGATGTGTGGCTTCGTCATGGCTGAGAGTACCTATGGATTGAGAATGAATGATTTGATTGTCAAATATCTCCTTTACGCCGATGATCAGGTCATATTAGAATCATCCGAAGAGGAGTTGCAGGTGATGGTTAATATTATGCATAATGCCCCAAAAAGTAATTGTAAGCAGGACGAAAGTAATGGTTTTTGAAAGGGAAGAAAGCATGACAAACATTTTTATGTGAGCTTTTTTTAAAAATTATTTTAAAAATATACCCCATTTTTTTACCTAATAAGGAGACACCCTGTAGATACAACATTTTTTTCATGTATAAATCTAATCAAGTGCTTTTATATAGGACATTTTTAACATGGGAAAGGTGATAGTGAACATTACATCAAATGATGAAGTTTTTGTACTTCATTATCACAGTCTTAGGAGGTCTTAGAGTCTTAGTCTAGGAGATTGACCACGTCGTCGACCAGTGGGGGGATGGCCCTGCACAGTTTCTCCATTTTGTCATTCCTGTGAATGTGTCCAAAAAATGTCATGGTACGCTTTAATACTATGGAGGACAGGCGCATTGGATTACCAATCTCATTTAGAACTGAGACGTTCGTTCTATGTGCCGTCCACGGAATCCGCAGCTCTCTCCTCCAGCACCACATCTCAAAGGCATCTATACGATGGTGATCAGCCTGTTTGGTCGTCCACGTCTCTGACGCGTACAAAAAGATGGAAAAAACCAGGGATCTGACAAGAGATATTTTAGTTGTTTTGGTGATGTTAGCGTCATGCCATATTCCATCGAGTTTTGTCATGGCTAGTCGTGCCTGTTGAATGCGCCGGCGGATTTCTTTTTCACTGCTGCCTGTGTTTTCAATTAACGATCCGAGGTATACAAAGTTCTGCACCACTTGACAGCTTCCAACTTGGGATTTTTGAGGATGGTTGTTATGTTTTCTGTCTATAATAATCACTTTGGTCTTGTTGTAATTGACTTTAAGGCCGTAAGTCTCGCTAGTTTGTTCTAAGGTATTAAGGAGAGCTAATAGTTCAGCTTCTGTGGTTGCTAGAAGAGCTGTGTCGTCGGCGAATCTCAAGTTAGACATTCTAGACATTTGTACTTACTACAGATAATAATACACTATTATACAGTTCTAATTTAAACAAAAATAAATGGCAACACATTTTCACTAACTTTTAACCCTTAGCACAAATCACTTCTAATTTGTATTTTAAAGAATATATATATATATATATATATATATATATATATATATATATATATATATATATATCGCGTTAAAACGTGCGTCGGCGTCTTGCGATTCCTAATCTCCATTCCTCTCTATTCGTCCACATGTCCTCTCTCAGATCTCTCTCTTCCATCTCTTTTTGTATGCCTTCTCTCCAGCTCTTTCGTGGTCTTCCTCTTCTTCTTCTTCCTCTGGGGTTCCACTGTAATATTTTCTTTGGGATTCTGTCTGGTGGCATTCTTTGAACATGCCCGTACCATATCAACTGTTTAGTTCTTATTTCGTCTGTGATGTCGTGCTGTACTCCCATTATTTGTTTTATCCTCTCATTTGTAACTCTTTCTAGTCTTGATTTCCCCGCTGCTCGTCTCCAGTAATCCATTTCTGTGGCTCTAATTTTTCTTTCGATCTTTTCTTTCAAAGGCCATACTTCGCAACCGTACATTATTATGCTCTTCACTATCGTGTCGTAAATTCTTTTTTTGTTGTTGTTGCTTATTGTTCTATCCCACAGTACTCCGTTTAACATTGATATTGCTCTTCTTCCTTTCATATTTCTGTCCAATATTGCTTCTTCGAGTGTCCCATCCTTTGATATTCTCATTCCTAAGTAATTGTAAGCTGACGTGTGTTTGATTTTTTGTCCATTTTATAATTGTAAGTCCTGTTACACTCCCCCAATACACATATATTCCGTTTTTTCTACATTAACCTCTAGTCCCCAAATTTTATATTCTTCTATAAGTTTTCGTGTCATATACTCTGTGTCGTCTATGTCTTGGCCGACTATAATTTGATCGTCTGCGAATGAGAGTGTGTATAATGTAATGTATAATTTTAAAGAAAATAATACCAAATATCGGTTACTACTTAAAAGGAAATTTAAGAATGAACAACATGGCTCCGAAATTGTCTTTGTCTGTTCTCCAATTAATTAAAGAAGAAGCGAAAAAAATTTAGGTGACAAGTTGAAAGAATGCAATTGAACAAGTAATTGGGGTTGAACATGAATATGTAAAAAGTTTAAGAGCGTTAATGACATACATGATAAAAATATTGTTTATCTTTACAGATCTTATATTTTTATAATTATAATTTATAACTAGTTTTACGGTCTGTAGGTACTACATTATTTGAGCAATTAGTAAATTTTAACAATGACATATGAATTTCTTTCAACGGCTGATCTTTTCGGTTTTAATTTATTTTAAAATTAACGTTAATAATTTAGTTATTTAAAACCTATAATAAAATATGTATACACTGTTTTCGTTTCTCGTTCGAGTTGGGGACTAGCAATTTTACCATGTTGTCATTTTACATATGCTCAGCTATGATGATTTGAAGTAAATTTTCTATCCGAATTTCGTGTCGACTGTAGGTAAGTGCATTTTAATTAAAAGCCGGCTACACTCTTCCTAATCGATACATGGAGATTGCATTTCTCTATCTATCGCTTCAACCCTCAAATACAGTCCATTTATAAACAGAGTTGTTACGTAATACTGGGCCTTACACTTTTTTTTTAGGTTAGGTTAGGTATCATGTGAGAGTGGCGTGGTCACCCCTCCACTGCGTCTATTGTGGCTCACCCCTAGAGGTCACAGTTCACCGCACAATCCAGCCCTTCTCACGAAGTTCATGGTTGTATAGGGTGAGATTTTTTTAAAATCGGTAGGTTCTAGGTTGGTGTATCCAAATATGTTGAACCTTATTCTTCCCAGGCCGGGGCATGAACATAGTATGTGTTCAGCAGTTTCGTCTACCACGCAGCAGAACCGACAGTCCGTTTGTTGGTTCAGACCTATCTTTCTGAGGTGGTATCTTAGACGACAGACCGCGAAGGGTATTAGCGGGGAAGGCACAATAAATTTTATATATGTTGTAAAATGTTGGTGGATTTCAGGAACGAGTAAATATCAAGGCATCACTAAGTTCTTCGAGCCAGTCCTGATGTTAACCTCTTCTCTCTATAGTCGGGACACTCCGATATTAAATGTTTCACACACAGTTCTTCATAGCAAAAGACACATTTTTTGGGGGTTTTTTTCTTCGGTAGTTGCTGATGTGTGTACCTAGTGTGGCCAATCCTGGGCCTTACACCTCCTGCTAATTATCTGACAACTTTAGAAGCCTAAGAGCTTACGTAGAAATTTAAAATTTGGTATCCTTTTTTAAACCGTATTGCCTGCCGACTCGTGCTATGAATTTTGCTATCAAATGAAGAATGTGTGCACTAACATCCTATTTTTTTATGTATGTATGCATGGATTAACACCCCAAGTGGGGTTGCGCCTCGTCATAGAAGCTTTCTGGATCATATTTTCATTTCACCATTTCATCACGACTGTTCATCACACTTTTGGAGTATGCATGCAAGAGGGCAAATCTGAGTGAAAAAGATATCAATAGAAATGGAGAAAATTTAAACCACCTTCGATATGCGGATGATATTGTGCTAATAACGGACCGTATAGACGAAGCTAAAGACTTACTGAACAGACTCCACTGCTCCTCCCTAGAAGTAGGACTAAATATGTCTAAAACACAAATTATGACAAATCTAATACTCAGCGAAAGCATAAAAATTGCTGGATCAGCCATCGATCAGACTACTTCTTACAAATACCTAGGACACGAGATTTGCCTTGGAAGAGATAACCAAACCATCGAACTAAACCGCCGCATTAGACTGGCCTGGGTAGCTTTCGGCAAACTTAATTATGTTTTCAAATCAGATATCCCAGTAAGCCTTAAAAGGAAAACATTCAATCAGTGTGTGCTGCCAGTTCTTACCTATGGAGCAGAGACCCCGACACTTACGAACAAAATAGTGCACAAAATTCGCGTAGCACAAAGGGCTATGGAACGCGTCATGTTGGGTATCTCTCTCAGACAAAGAATTCCAAACCGAGAAATTCGACGCCGAACAGGAGTTTTAGACGCGATAGAGAAGATAACAACCCTCAAGTGGAATTGGGCAGGACATGTCGCCAGAATGATGGACAAAACGAATATTAGAGTGGAGGCCAAGACAAGAAGCCTACCAAAACCGAGGCCGTCCACCAACAAGATGGACCGATGATCTGAAACGCTGTCACAGCAACTGGATGCAGGCAGCACAGGACCGAGATGGTTGACTGATGATGATGATGATGGGAGATGTTAAAGGGGTGTTACTTGGAAACGGCAGAATAACATTTTTAAACCTCCCCCTTGATTTAAAATTCGACGTGTTTTTTGTGTTTCTTACATTTATGCAAAATCAAAAGTTATTTGGACTGTTTGGTTTTGAAATTAATAAGCCTTCTCAGTTAAGCTGCTACTCCTAGTTCCTTCGTTGCAGACCCCTGTTAACTCAAATCAAAAGTTTGCTGGAAGTCGAGAAATAATCGATGCTGGGTAGTATTCGTAGTTTTCAAAGATACGAGATGCTTTTTTCATATTGTTTTGTCGGGTAATGTTACAAGTTATCGCAGAATTGGTATTTCTTTTTTGTTGTTGGATCTCTTTCCCTTAAATTATTTCTAGTTGTTGCGCCCCTGGTCGAGTGCATAATAAACTCACACGCATCGACCGACATAAGTATACAAAATTAATAAATGAAACCGGAGGCAAGATTTGTAGCAATACTTTTACCTCACGTCACTTATAGAACATCTTCCTTACGCTTTTTTTTACGGTAGAGTGGGGCAGTACACGATCACAGCCCCCCTTCTTCTAGGCCATTTACCGGGTGCCCTTTTCCATCGTACGTATAAATAGAAAATATTCAAAAAATTTACTCAGTAGTTCAGTACTCGCTGGTGGTAGTATTCAGCCTCTGCAATTTGAAGATGATAGTTTTTGTGGTAGGTACCTAAGACGTTGTCTTTTATTTTTTTTTTAAATTAGTGACAGTGGCGTGTTTTTATTAATTTCGCTTTTTGGGATAGTGACAGTGTGCAGTGACACAAGAAATGGATTATCTATTTCAGAAGTGGTGAAATTATGAAATATAGATTTTTTATTTCGAAAAAATTAAAGACGTTATTATGAAAATCAAAAATTAAAAGTTGCAATTTAAATTTTAAAATTTATTACACATTGGATTTTTTTTTCTAACATTGTTAAAAATAAATAAATTTAAATAATTGTATTATCCATATTTTAAATTATTTATCAGGTGGCCAAGTAAAATATAAGGAAAAAAATCATTATTTCTTCATCAAATGTACTGCCAATATTTTTTGTGGAATAATTTGACGCTTATTTTTTTTAGAATCGTTTTTAATACCCAAGATTTTTTTTTATTTTTGATTATTATTAGAGCTGATCCTGGGGTGTCGGCCGCCACTCTAGAGAATTTTTCATACTCGTATTTTGACTAATACTTAACGTTAACGTTATATACTCTTCCTGTATAAGAGTAAAAAGTAATTGTATTATCCATATTTTACGCATTTTAAATTATTTATCAAGTGGCCAAGTAAAATATAACGAAAAAAATGATTTTTTATTCATCAAATGTACTGTCAATATTTTTTAAGGAATAATTTGACGCTTATCTTTTTTAGAATCGTTTTTAATACCCAAGATTTTTTATTTTTTTTTATTTTTTATTATTATTAGAGCTGATCCTGGGGTGTCGGCCGCCACTCTAGAGAATTTTTCATACTCGTATTTTGACCAATACTTAACGTTGACGTATAAGAGTAAAAAGTAAAAAATTATCACACAGTGTCTAACTTTATATTCAATATACAGGGTGTTAGTAAATAAGCGCGACAAACTCCAGAGGGTGATTCTGCATGAAAAAATAATGACAGTTTGCTTTATAAACGTATAAGCGCAAATAATTCGTTTCAGAGATACGGGGTGTTAAAGTTTTTCTTAAAAACTGACGATTTATTTATTGCTCTAAAACCGGTCGAGATATGCAAATGAAATTTGGTGGGTTTTAAGAGGTAAATATTGCGCATTTTTTAACATGCAATTAAGAATTTTATGTTCATCATTGGCGCGCATACGGGTAATGATCCAAATTTTTTTTAAGAAAAAAATGGTAGGCCAGTGAGATATTTTAAATTAAAAATCATGTTTGAATTTCTCGGTTAATTTGTGACAAAAAATCTTTTTTGTCTTTTTTTCGTATAGGGCGCCGTTTTTATGCAAAAAATAAAAGTATTTTTCATTTCTTTAATATTCTTTATTATCAAGAACTATCTAATACAATAACATTAAACCAGAACCCGTATTTGTGAAAACGAAGCATTTGCGGACAAACGTTTATATAGCAAACAATTATTATTTTTTCATGCAAAATCACTTTCTAAAGTTTGTCGCACTTATATACTAACACCCTGTAGATGGTGGTCAAATCCGAAAGCCTTTCTTGTGTCATATTATTTTTCAAGTAATTTTTAATAATTTTTAATTTACCAAAACTTCTTTCACCTGAAGCCACAGAAACAGGTGGGTTTAAAAAATTCTTATTGCTAGCGCAAAATTTATCAAACAGGGAATGAGATCATTTTTGACTATAATTTCTATGTCCAGTCGTTCCGCAAAAAATATAATAAATATTTTTATAAATAATCAACTAATTATCTACACCACTCTAATTTGACTTGTCCTCACTTTAACGACATGTGTTTACGACGTTGCTAATCAGTATGAACATATTAGCGACAGTGAGTACGTCTAACTTATCAGGAAAGAGACTACGACGTGTGCAAGAGATTGAATAATTTCTCTGCTAAAAATGTGTTCATTTTTACCATGACGGCTTTAAAAATACAATAAATATCCAACGAATTAAAAAACATAACACCAACTTTTGAAAAATAAACTAAAGATTTAAACTCTAAAAAAAACATCACAAATCTACTGTAATGAAGGTTCAAATATATCACGTTGTTGTGTCAAACAATAGCCAAATCTGTGAAATAGATAATCTAATATCGCTGAGTGTATTGTTAGCAAAAAGCTGGATAATTTTTTCTCTTAATTCATTAGGATGTTTATTTTTTTTAAATTCGTTTCGACAAGCGGATTTTTTCAGATACTCCCAAAGAAAAAATCATTTGGAGCTAAATCCGATGATTTGGGTGGTCGTACCACCTGTTAATATTAAACTATCAGAAAACGTCGTTTGGAAAAAATTGTGTCACTGCTCATGCATTGTGACATGAACGAACATCCTGTTGAAAACAAATGTTGCCAAAATTAATGAAAAGTAGCTGAACTTTCGGAATAATTTGATCTTGCAGAAGCTGTAGATATTTAACAACGTTTAGGTTATCATCAATAAAGCAGCGACCTATAAATAGTCTTTTAAAATTCCTGTCCAAACATTAAGTTTTGTGGGTATTGAGTTCGCAAAGTAATACTCAGATGCTGATTTTTCCGAGACCAATATCTTACAACGGATAGATTGTGTTGTGTTTCTTATGCAAAGAAGACGATGCTCGTCTGTAATAATAAACATTATTTTTATTTCGCTTCTCCATCATGGTTTCACAAAATTCCGTATTTTATAGATTTGTCTATCGTTTGACACAACAAGGTGATTAATCGGAACCTGTATTACATTAGATAATTTTTTTGATAATTTTGATAATTTTTTTAGGGTTCAAATTTTTAAATTATTGTTTAGATGTGTCCCAAAAGGCACGTCTGCCTGTGCATAGAGGTGTGTTGGTTCCTACACTTATGTATGCTAGTGAATGTTGGGTTTGGCAGAAGAAGCATGAAAATAGGATTAATGCTGCGGAGATGAGTAGTTTGAGAAGTATAGCCGGAGTGACTTATTTTACAAATATTGTAAAAAAAATTAAAAAAAATTTATTTCAATGTAAGAGATGTTTAAAATGTTGCCGCGAACGTCTTGGCAACATGCTAATCTGGTATAGAAATGTCTTCTAACGTTACTCAACATCTCAGGCGTGACTGATCTAATCGCAAGCGTGATTCGTCTTTTTAAGTCATGTAGTTGAGTGGTTTAGTTTTGTATACAATACTTTTGACATATCCCCACAAAAAGAAGTCTAATGACGCCAGATCAGGAGATCGTACTGGCCATTCTATCGATCCGCGCCTCCCTAACCACCGATTTGGAAAATTTTGGTTCAGGTACTGCCGGACATTGATTTGGTAATGGGGCGGTGCTCCATCTTGCTGAAACCATAGTATATTGGCAGGAACTTGTGGGTTTGCTGGATCAGGATATAAGTTTGTCAAAGTTGGCATGACATTATTTTGGAGCAGTTCTAAATATTTATCTCCATTCAAGTTGCCATCAATGAAAAAGGGACCTACGATATGATTATCAACAATTCCTGTCCAAACATTAACTTTTTCAGGATATTGCGTATGTTCCTCTCTCATCCATCTCTTACATTGAAATTAATGTTTTTTTTTACATTATATGTGAAATAAAATAATTTTTTTTTTTTAATGTTAATTTTTGTAGTACATCTGAAAACACTTAATATTTCCGAAACCGTTGAAGATAGGTATGGGACATTGTACATGAATTATGTCTAGAATTTTCTGAAGAATCCAAAAAATAAATAATATACAGGGGGTTGTATTTAAAATAAGAACAAACTCTTATTTATTCGTTATCGAATTTATTCCATTTGGCTGTTCCACACTGTATGTATGTCAACTGGATACTGTCCAGCTCTCCGTTTTGAGTTGAAATGTCTATGTTTCGCAAATATTTTTCAATATATGTATATTATTATTAATTATATACCAATTATAAGACAAAAACCAATTTATTTTATTATTGATAATTGCGTTTACTTTAATATTGACCAACAAAAAGACTACTCCAAGCCATTAGTAAAGATACTGATTAAGAATACAAACGTATCAATTATAATACAACTAACTCACTTTCATTACCTTACATATGTCAAAACTCATATCCAATTTTAGCGAAGTACGACACAAGTTTCATCATCGAGAATAAGTACCATTAGTTAATAATGGTAAAAATTGTGAAATATATAACGGGTAGTTATTACAATAGGTCATATTTAGTTGCTTCCTTATTGTCACAGTGTTTCACGTGCGTACATTATTTCACAGTGTGACTGTAATCTTTTTGTCACAACTTTTATACAGAGTGGGCCACAGAAAACAGTTCACCTCGATATTTGGAAGTATTTATTAGAATTTAAATAAATGCTGAACCACATTGATTTTCGTTCCAAGGAAGACACGTTTTTACGATACATACATCAACTCTCCTCCCTTTCACTTCCCGAAACCCTTAATTTAAAATAGAGTATGTACGATGTGTCGCATATCATTAAAAAATAATAGTTTAAAAAAACTAAAAAAACACGCTATTTGAGTTAATCAAACTGAAAAGTAAAAAAGAATTCTTAACATAAGAATAAAATTACTAACGAGAAAATTAATGTCACTGATCTAAAAGCGTGAGGTGCTTTCATTCCGAAACGCAGAGTTAGTTTAAAAATGTCATACAAAGCACTCCACGATTTTAGAACAGTGACATTTATTTTTTCGTCAGTAATTTCATTTTTATGTTAAGAATTTTTTTTTTACTTTTTGGTTTGATTAACTCTAAAAGCGTGTTTTTTAGTTTTTTTAAACTATAATTTATTTTTCCCTTTTTAGTTCAATTTGTTTTACTCACCCTCTTGCCATTCATCCCTCGGCACGTTTCTCAATAGTATATTGGATTGGGTGAATTATAATATGACATTGGAACTGCGCACATGCGTAGTTCAAGCACTAGTTCTATCTCTCTTACTATCATGCAAAGAATTCCTGAAGGAATTTATAAATCCTGGCGGAACTAATCTCTTACTCTCATGCAAAGGATCCCTGAAGAAATTCATGAATCCTGGCGGAACTAATTAGGATAATCGGATATTTTGATTGAATTATTGCATTTTCGTTTGTCGTTGACAAGTGTGCGAAATTTAAATTAAATCTGATCGCTTAAAGTAGAGGAAAATCGAGGCCAAAGACTCAGTTACAAACAAACATACAGGTGAAACTAATCTAAGCGTGTTAAAAAACATTTACTCGTAGATAAAGTATTTAGGCATTTATGACCATCCATGATTTTTTTTAGATATATAAACCATTTTTGCAAAAAAAAGTCTTAATTTATTTAAAGTGAAACACCTCTTATAAATGAAACGCAACGCCCCTGTGTTTTGATGTGTTAATTTTTTCTGTCTCATTAAAAGCAAATGAAAATAAATTTTGCAAACACAATAGGAAACTTATTAAGTGTATAGATGAGACGAAATTCGGTTAGATCACGCATAATGAGTGAATCATAGAATTAAAGGTATCCCGAGAAACTCATGAATAAATATACCGATTTGAAGAAAGCAGGGTAAAGAACTCAATTAAGACACCTTAAAATTATAATGTCAATTTGGTTGTCTCGAAAATATTATATTTTTAGGATTTCATTTTATTTTGTTTCCCAAATAAAATATTGGATATCGAAAATGGTAATTTAATTGTAATTAGCAACCAATCTTTGTAGATATCTCTGAGTAATTATTATAAAATGGTTTTTTCATTCTATTTTCTATAATGTTTTTATAGTTGCCTTATTTTTATACCTGAAACAATGTTACTTAGTTATGTGAACCTTTATTGGGTATTTAATACGAGAACTGAAATCACTTTACGAGGATTCCACTGCTTGTGTCAGGATAAACGGAGCTTGCACGGACTGGTTTATCATCGAAAAAGGTGTGAGACAGGGATGTGTGGCTTTGCCATGGCTGTTTAACTTATACATAGACGATTGTTTAAAAGATTTTAAAAAAAGTGCGTATGGCTTGAAAATGAATGATTTAATCTTCAAATGCCTTCTTTACGCCGACGATCAAGCCATATTAGCGTCATCTGAAGAGGAGTTGCAGGCGATGGTTAATGTTATGCCTGATGCCCTGAAAATCAAAGGGATGAAAATATATGCAAGCAAAACGAAAGTAATGGTTTTTGAAAGAGAAGAAAGCATGACAAACTGTGGAGTTTCGATTGGGGGAGAAAGAGTGAAACAAGTAAATGAGTTTGTGTACTTCGGTTCAAAGTTTACGAGAGATGGAAAGTATGACAGTAACATTGAGCGAAGTGTAGTGGCAGGAAAACAAATAAATGGGGCACTGCATTGCTTTATGAATAGCCAGAAAGTGTCAAAAAAGGCACGTCTGGCTGTTCATAGAGGTGTGTTGGTTCCTACACTTATGTATGGTAGTGAATGTTGGGTTTTTCAAAAGAAGCATAAAAATAGGAATAATGCTGCAGAGATGAGTAGTTTGAGAAGTATACCGGAGTAATTCGGTTGGATAAAGTAAAGAATGGTGGATAAGAGAACACTGTGGTGTAAAAGAAGATGTGGTAACAAAGATAGATTAAGAAATGCTTAGATAGTATGGACACGTAGGAAGGATGGATGAAGGATGATTGACGAAACAAATTTATAAGGCGAGTGTGAATGGACGGAAGTCGGTAGACGTCGACCTCGGCGAACATATCTCGATCAGATCAACATTGTTTTGAAGAAAGGCCAGGTCAAGAGTACCAACAACCGAAGAGCAAGTATGAAAGCACTAATGAAAGTAAAGGAAGCAAAAGATGTGAGTAAGAATCGTAGCGGAAGTGGTTTCCTCCTATCCCTACGGGAAAAAGGCGTGATTATATGTATGTATGTAGTCCCATATTCGCCCAAAAATTCTTAACAATTCGAAAAGGTCGTACAATTTTTAATTCTGAATGTTCCTTTTAATTTGACGTTTATTTGTCATTTGATCATACGGTAGTTTTAGGGATGCTATACTCAATTGAACATTGAACTGACCACCGGTATTTACTTTTTTTTTATAAAAAGTATCCTATGTCCTTTACTATACTCTTGAAAATATGTGTACAAAATTTCATGATAATCAGTTGCAGTAGTTTACGCGTAAAAGCGTAACAAACAAACTCACATTCGCATTTATAATATTAGTTAGGATATTTAGGATTAGTTAGGATTTACATATTGTGAAAGGCTTTCGCGGCCATCGTCTATTGCTGAATGGTTTTTCGGGTTTAAAGGCCGTAGTAGGTCTGAGTTAATACTCGACGTTTTGCCATCTCGAGTGGATGGCATCTTCGGGAGATGTAATGTCTGCTTTTTAAGGCTGACGGTTTGCGACATTTGTAAGTCACGATCGCAGGTTATATACGTTTCGGCGGGCGGGGCATATTTGAGGGCTGTTCAGGAATTGGTCATGTTCTGTTCTGTTATTCTTCTTACATTTTTAAGAAAGCAGAGTTGTATTTTTAAGTACAGGTATCCATGTTCTATTGATTTTAAGTGTTTCCTCAGATCTATTATAGTTCTGCTGTTGTTTATGTATTTCAATCGCTTCTCTATAGAGCCTCGGGTAATATGCAGATGTGGTACATAAAACTTGGGTGTTTTTGAATTTAATTCTGTGATCAATATTATCAATTGTGTGCTCCGCGACGGCAGATTTTCCTGTATATCCAAGACGGCAGTTGACTTTGTGTTCTTTGACGCTGGTGTTAATGGACCGTTTAGTTGTTCCAATGTAGACACTTCTACAAGTGCATAGAATACGATAAAAACATGCAGAACTTATTGAAGCTCTCTTATCCTTGGCAGATTTCAGATAGTTTTCGATATTCTTAGATGGCTTGAATATGGTTTTAATGTTATATTCTTCTAGAATCACAAACTGTCAGCCTTAAAAAGCAGACATTACATCTCCAGAAGATGCCATCTACTCGAGATGGCGAAACGTCGAGTAGAAACTCAGACCTACGACGGCATATAAACCCGAAAAACCATTCACTAATAGTTAGAATTTGTTATAAATGCCAAGTTGTACCAAATTTCGTTTTCAAAACCGGCCACGTTATACTAATGAGTTACGTACTAAATAATCTGTAATTGTGTTGATAATTGTTAATGACCGTATTAAAAAAGATATTGTTATTTGTATTGTTGTAACCGTTCGAGTACACTTATTTTTAAGTGAGTAAGTAACTACAATGTGTCGTTTCAAACCTAAGAAACCGTATAATAACTATGATTTGTATGTTTTGCAATAAGAAAATGCACAATAACTAAATTATTTGTGTATTTAACGCAGCTCGTTATTATTAATGCAAACTTTCTAATAATAATTGTAATACGTTCTGGCCACAATCCACATATTCCGTTTTGTAGGTGAAAACAAAAATTCTTACATTGCTTACTCGTACTCGTAAGGCTACTATTAGTTATGGTTAATAAAACGTTAACTGTTATAATTAGTATTATCGGCAAAAATTAGTTATTCTTCCATAATAGTTGTTGCTGTTATTTAATTTTAATAGGTGTACGCTACGGTGTTTGGTAATCTAATTAAAGTTGTTAACAAACTATATTATTCGTAATGTATAAATTTAGTAACATTTTTCTCTTGCGTCCTACGGATGAAGTATATTTATACTTTTTTCCTACAACATCAATTATTTAAACGTGTTTTATGTTAATTTGTAACCGAGATATAGCGCTTCGAAAAAATGGTAACCTTTCAAAATTCGCTAAAAAATGCAGAATTCCTCCTTATTTCTTTTGTTATACCTGAATTATGGTGAAATGTTGTTGTAATTATGGTTCCTGGTTATAATCACCAACTTTGGTTTCCCCACTTTGGGTTTCATCCACCCAACCCCCATTTCACAAAAGCCAATTTTCTTCTATGATGAAAGCCAACCATATTTACATCATGTTTGTATTGATATTAGTTACTTTTTAGGTCAATATACCCCCCTACCCCCACAACATAATTATCTCAGGGCTGATAAAAAAAAATACCTATTTCTTTCGTGGAAAAAGTTAATGTAATTAAAAATATTAAGTTATATACAAACTATTAGGTTCACGCAAAACTCAGGGATGACAAACGAAATGATGATGATCCTGGTGAACTCACCTGGTACACAGATGGATCAAAAACCAGCTAAAGAACTGGGGAACCGGCTCAGGCATCTACTCTTCAAAAGCCAAATATGAACACATTGGGGAAACATGCCTGGGTCTTCCAAGCTGAACTACATGCCATAAACGCTTGTGCTGTTGAAAATCTGAGACGAGGATATAAAAATAAAACGATCCTCATTAGACTAGATAGTCAAGTGGCACCGGCCGGAAACCTACGAACCTTGGCTAACCATAACAAGGTCACCTTGTCGAGGGTGCCAGGGCATAAAGGTATTTCTGGTAACGAAGAAGCGGACAAACTAGCTGGGCGGGGTTTTGGAACACCATTTATTGAGCCAGAACCAACAATAGGAATACCCAAGGCAAGCATTAAAGCAGCGATCAATGGCTGGATCCACTCAGCATACTGCAATAATATTACAGTTTTCTTTAATTTTTGCACATTATAGTATTCTCCGTTTTTGGAAGTTATTTACCGGGTGGTGCTTGTTAAAAATTACAGATGTCGCGACTAGCACTTTTGCGTGGTCCTTCATGTATTTAATAGGAGTCGGAGCTTGAATATGTCTATTCGAGAAAAACTACCCAGTGCTGATAAGGAGCAATTCACTCCGAAACTTAACAAGCACCTGTATATCTTGCTTCCTGTGTTGGGGTAGTATACACGGTTATATATCAGATGTAATTCAATGCCTGTCGCAGGCATATAGCCAGAGGAGTATTTTGTTTTCTGATATAAAATCGACCCACTTATACCTATATTAAATGTTTTAAATGAACTTTAGATCTGTCATTTTTACGAAGGTGTCAGTATTATTACCCCAGATTTTCTGCGCCGCGAGAATGGACATTCGACCCAAGTAAATCAAGACAACTGTGACGAAGATCGAGGAACGTCTTAGACCGGTTTAATAAATAACATATTTTAATGCTTCCTTACAGTTACTTGCATAATATTTTTGTTTTTGTTTGAAGGCCATCCTGAGTTTGGTAGCAGTCGCGACTGCGAGACCTGAAGCTGGTTACAGCTATAGCGCTCCGAGTGCACCCAGCGCACCCGGCGGTGGTTATCCTTCTGGCCCTTCGACACAATACGGAGCTCCGTCATCGGGACCAGTTGTACAAAAACACGTATACGTACATGTACCACCACCGGAAAATGACATACCTGCACCCAGAAAACCTATTACGGTAGCACCACCACAAAAGCACTACAAGATCATTTTCATCAAGGTCAGGATTTTTATAATTTTTTTTATTATCATTACATCAAGTAACTAAATGCTCATCTATTACTTTTTATTTGAAGGCAAAATATCTAGATCTGAATAAACATTTTTCACTCGCCCTAATTTCTTGATAAGATCCGATATACGGTTATCTGCGAAACAATAATAGACCTATCACAAAAAGTATCACCCATAGACTTAATTACGAAAGAAGATTCTGGCAATCTAGGTTAACCCCTAAAGTACCCTGTACAGATTGGTACAGGTGACTAGCAGTACGAAATGGAAGCATCAGAGAAAAAAAAACCTTACTATAACACTGGATTTTATAATAAACATTGATTTTGCATAAAAATCTCATAAACTTACCATGTAAAATTGAAAGTGGACTAACTTTTTGGTAAAACGTTTCCTAAAGTTTGGGAGTGGGTTCATTCGACTCAAACTACATTGAAAAACTCTAATGAAAACTAAATTTGGTTGTTCTTAACCATATTTGAGCCATAGATAGTCCCAAACCTACTTTGTAGAGGTCTAGAGAACGACCTCGGCGAACATATCACGTTCAGATCGACATTGTTTTAAAGAAATGCTTAGGTCAAGAGTACCAACAACTGACGAGCATGTATGAGAGCACTGATGAAAGTAGAAAAAGCGAAAAACGTGTGTAATAACCGTAGCAAGGGAAAGAAAGTAGTCTCTGCCTACCCTTACGGGAAAAAGGCGTGACTATATGTATACGAGGATAGCTAAATAGTTGTTCCTAACTTAGTTGGCGTTGAATGACAAATACATATAAAGTGTTAGGTAAAAGCTTATTATATGACATAAGTGTGTGCCAATTAGCATAAGCGCATCAATTCTTGTATGTTAAATATTAATTTTGTTCCATTGAGGTGTGCGTGATTTTATAAAAATGGACAAAATTGAGATAAGAAGTGAGCGATAAAGTACCTCTGTAAAAAAGGGGTATCAACACAAGAAATTTATAAGGACATGGTAAAAGTATGAAATGGCGGCATAGTGGTTTCCCTCCCACTCGAAAATTTCGTGTTGACCCATCACCTGGTAGGATCATGGCAACAGTTTTTTGGGATTTTGCAGGCGTTATTTTCGTGGTAAGCTGCAGGGTACGACAGGATAACAGTTGAAATGCTGAAGGCTGGATAAAACGTGGTAGCTAGTCTACTGGACCGCCTTTTTAACCTTTGTTGAAAAAGTGGTAGTGTACCAGACGACTGGTGCAAGGCCGTTATCGTGCCGCTTTACAAGGGAAAAGGTTCGCAGCAGGACTGTAGGAACACCGAGGTATTAGTTTACTCAGAATAGTCGGCATACTGTATGCAAAGATATTGATTAAAAGAGTAACGAATGAAACCGAGAAGACGATATGGGATGTGCAAGCAGGATTTAGAAGAGGAAGGAGATGTATGGAACAGGTCTTTTCCTTACGAGGTATAGTCGAAAAATTCTTGGCTAGAAGTCAGAAGGTCTATTGCGCTTTTATAGACTTGGAAAAGGCCTATGACAGAGTGGTGAGGAGTGAATTGTGGTCTAAATTGTCTATGTATGGGGTGAGTGGTAGTTTAATACGAGCACTGAAATCACTTTACGAGGATTCCACTGCTTGTGTCAGGATAAACGGAGCTTGCACGGACTGGTTTAACATCGAAAAAGGTGTGAAACAGGGATGTGTGGCTTCGCCATGGCTGTTTAACTTATACATAGACAATTGTTTAAAAGATCTGAAAGAGAGTGCGTATGGATTAAAAATGAATGATTTGATCGTCAAATGCCTTCTTTACGCCGATGATCAAGTCATATTAGCGTTATCTGAAGAGGAGTTGCAGGCGATGGTTAATGTTATGCATGATTCCCTGAAAATCAAAGAGATGAAAATAAATGTGAGCAAAACGAAAGTAATGGTTTTTGAAATAAAGGAAAGCATGACAAACTGTGGGGTTTCGATTGAGGGAGAAAGAGTGGAACAAGTTAATGAATTTGTGTACTTGGGTTCAAAATTAACTAGAGATGGAAAGTATGACAGTGACATTGAGCGAAGGGTGTTGGCAGGAAAACAAATAAATGGGGCACTGCATTGCTTTATGAATAGCCAGAAAGTGTCAAAAAAGGCACGTCTGGCTGTTCATAGAGGTGTGTTGGTTCCTACACTTATGTATGGTAGTGAATGTTGGGTTTTGCAGAAGAAGCATAAAAATAGGATTAATGCTGCGGAGATGAGTAGTTTGAGAAGTATAGCCGGAGTAATTCGGTTGGATAAAGTAAAGAATGGTGGATAAGAGAACACTGTGGTGTAAAAGAAGATGTGGTAACAAAGATAGATTAAGAAATGCTTAGATAGTATGGACACGTAGAAAGGATGGATGAAGGAAGATTGACGAAACAAATTTATAAGGCGAGTGTGAATGTGCAAATCGGTAGAGGTAGACCTCGGAGAACATATCTCGATCAGATCAACATTGTTTTGAAGAAAGGCCAGGTCAAGAGTACAAACAACCGAAGAGCATGTATGAGAGCACTGATGAAAGTAGAGGAAGCATAATATGTGTGTACGAACCGTAGCAAGTGGAAGGAAGTGGTCTCTGCCTACCCCTATGTGAAAAAGGCGTGACTTTATGTATGTATGTATGTATTTTCGTGGATTATTTTTCGCGTGGGCGCATCATAAAAGGTGAATATTAAGCGAATTTAAAACCAAAAGTACGCGAAGTGATCAAAGAGAAGAGAAAAATTGAGTCGAGGTGTGCAATGGCTGCCATTCACAATGTAGGATTTGAAATTTTTGAACAATCCTCTTATTGTCCAGATTTGGCCCTTAACGACTACCATCTATTCCCAAACTTAAAATAATATCTTCGTGGAATCCGCTTTGCCGATGATAACGAAGTGATGTCGGCGGTAGATGAATGGCTGAAGACTCAAAGTTCTAATTTTTTTTATAAGGGTTTGAAACACTTCAACACCGATATGCCAAGTGTATAAACGTTGCCGGTGACTTTGTTGAAAAATAAATTAGTTTCATTCTTCTCGCGTGTTTGCTTCTATGTTAGGGACAACAATTCGTGAACTATCCTCTTATATGTATGTAAGTCTATACTTACTGCTGGTTTCACTGAAACTTGAATACCAAATATCAAAAAGATACTCAGTTGGTATTCTAGCAAAGTGCGGACGAGCGTTATAATGCATAAGAACAAAATACACACCAATAACAGGAACAATCCAAGACGAGCGCCGGGCCTGAGACTGGAATATTTAGTCGTCAGAATGGGATCGAGGAGTCTATCTCTCTGGACGAATAATACCAATATCCGCCATCGCACTATCAGGAAAATCCTACGAAATCTTGACTCTAATAAGGCAGTAGGACCAGATGGAATTCCGACAATTGTCCTGAAGACCTGTGCTCAAGAGCTCACCCCAGTTCTCTGTAGACTCTTCAAGTTATCATACAGCAAAGGAGTACTTCCGTCCATGTGGAAAAACGCTAAAGTCCAACCGATTCCGAAAAAAGGAAAGAAGACCATTCCTGCAAATTATCGCCCTATTGCATTGCTCTCAGTCATATCCAAAGTTATGGAAAAAGCGATTAACACAGAACTTATCAAATATCTAGAAAAATTTGAGATAATCCATGACAGACAATATGGATTTGGTGAATTCCGTGCAATAGCCTTGGATATATCTAAAGCCTTTGACCGCGTTTGGCACCAGGCATTGTTAAGTAAATTATCTGCCTACGGTCTCCCAACCAAACTGCGCCAATGGCTCTTGAGCTTCATGCAAGATCTCTCCTTACATGTGGCAGTTGAAGGTATTTCTTCTGATGCGTTTAAAACTAATGCCGGGGTCCCCCAGGGTTCCATCCTGTCCCCCACCTTATTTCTTTTACACATCAACGACCTCTTGAAAACCACCACGAACCCCATTTACAGTTTCGCAGACGATAGCACACTTGTCTCAACTTTCACATCCTATCGATCACTTTCGGTGAATGATACAAATAGACTCAGGCATCAATAGAGATCTTAAAGCAATTGTCGAGTGGGGAACCAACAATCTTGTTCAGTTCAACGCCCAAAAAACACAAAGTGCCACGTTTTCCAAGAAAGCGAATTCCTCAAATCATCCCATCACAATGTCCGGAAATACCCTTGAACCAAGTCCCTCCATCTCGATTTTGGGAGTCACAGTGTCCAATAATATGTCTTGGCATGACCATGTTGCTAACATCGCAAAGTCGGCAAGCCAGAGGCTAGGTTTTCTGTGGAAAGCCAGAAAAATTTTTACTCCTGATCAACTGTTGATGACGTACAAGGCTCAAATTTGACCTCTACTGGAGTATTGCTAACACATTTGGGGTTCAGCACCAAGGCATTCTCTTCGTCTTCTAGATTCCATTCAGAAAAGAGCCATTCGCTTGATAAACAGCTCAACTCTCACAGATACCCTTCACCCTCTAGAACATAGAAGAAGAGTTGCAGACCAGTCATTGCTCCACAGATATTTTCATGACAGATGCTCCAGAGAAATAAAAACTCTTGTACCACCATTGGCCACATTCGGCCGAAGAACTCGGCACGCTGATCAGTCTCACCCATTTACTCTCAAGATTGACACTACTAGGACCAATCTTCATCAAGAATCCTTCTTTTACAGGGCTGCTACGGAATGGAATAAGCTTCCAAAATCAGTTTTTCCAGAGAACTATGACCTACAACTTTTTAAAAAGCGTGTCCACAATAATTTCCTTTCTATAATCCCTTCCCCTTCTAATAGTCGCAGTGCGGGACTATACTGTCATAAATATATTATGTAGCTGTATTTAGCACGTAATTAATCAAATACTATAACACTTTCTTATCACCTTTTTCAATATCTATAGGTAACTAGCGCACGATGCTTGCAATTTCAAATTTAATATTATGACGAATCCGCGGGTTTCACTCAATTGTAAAAATTATGGCGAAGTCGCCGGTTTTTTTACACTATTTTTAAAAGTGCTCTTCGGAGTGCGAAAACCAAAAAATGTATGTAACGAAGATCAAAATAATGCGATGGACAGGTGATGAAACGAGTACCTCCGACGTGCCTTTTTAGTAGCTGAAATACAATCTAGTATGGACACGTAATGCGCAGAAGCAAAGACCAATTGTTCCGATAGGTAGATAGCCATAAAGGAGGGCAAAAAAGGCTCAGGTTGTTCGTCGACTTTCTGGACGCGAACCATCCATAATAAGATGCTGACAATAGGCTCAGTGCCAGAAGGGATACTGTAGTGCCATTAAGGAACGATTCTTAACCGAACGTGATTTTAAATTAGTTAAATCCACCGCTGTTACAAATAAGCATTGTTATTATAAATAATCTTTTTCTACGACCATTGGATTCTACAACAATTACATATGCTTTATTTATTGGTAAATGAATATGATTCCTTAGATATTTTGGATCCTAATACATTATTCAACAGCTGACAACCAATCACCAATTTCAATATGTAGGATCTAACAGGCTGAGACCAATGAGGAAGCTGCGATAGAACATATTTTTTTGAGTTGGCTCTGCTCCTCTAGCTCGATATCTCGAATGTCATGTTCATTTCGATGAACTGTCATCTCGACTATTCGATTAAGACAATAAGATGGAGAATTTAACGAGTGATGGTCGTAGAGAAAGTATAGTCTCCTACTCGCGTACAATAGCTATTATTATACGCTCGTTGAAGAATATACTATTTTGTGTTATTTTGATCATGCTTAACCTTGTCACGTTAGCGTTTATTTACAAATACCCCGTGTCGATGTAGACCGTGAAAGTCACATAGTAACCAACACCTAATTATTAGAACCAGAGGAGGTAATACCAGTTAACATACTAATAATGAAATTTTTGTTGGGTTTACAAAAAAAATGTCGAATACGTTATTTTAAATAATTCAGGACATTTGCATAAGTTGATAAGGAAAAGAATTCTTATGATGAGAGGTTTTTTTTTTTTTATGAAAATAGTTGCAAAAGGGGTAGACCCATCGTGTGTGCCGCGGACGGCCCGCACTGCGACCATTAGAAGCGGAAGGGATTATAGAAAGAAAAATGATTGTGGACACGCTTTTTAAAAAGTTGCAGGTCATAGTTCTCTGGAAAAACTGATTTTGGAAGCTTATTCCATTCCGTAGTAGCCCTGTAAAAGAAGGATTCTTGATGAAGATTGGTCCTTGTAGTGTCAATCTTGAGAGTAAATGGGTGAGACTGATCAGCGTGCCGAGTACTTCGGCCGAATGTGGCCAATGGTGGTACAAGAGTTCTTATTTCTCTGGAGCATCTGCCATGGAAATATCTGTAGAGCAATGACTGGTCTGCAACTCTTCTTCTATGTTCTAGAGGGTGAAGGGTATCTGTGAGAGTTGAGCTGTTTATCAAGCGAATGGCTCTTTTCTGAATGGAATCTAGATGACGAAGAGAATGCCTTGGTGCTGAACCCCAAATGTGCGAGCAATACTCCAGTAGAGGTCGGATTTGAGCCTTGTACGTCGTCAACAGTTGATCAGGAGTAAAAAACTTTCTGACTTTCCACAGAAAACCTAGCCTCTGGATTGCCGACTTTGCGATGTTAGCAACATGGTCATGCCAAGACATATTATTGGACACCGTGACTCCCAAAATCGAGATGGAGGGACTTGGTTCAAGGGTATTTCCGGACATTGTGATGGGATGATTTGAGGAAGTCACTTTCTTGGAAAACGTGGCACTTTGTGTTTTTTGGGCGTTGAACTGAACAAGATTGTTGGTTCCCCACTCGACGATTGCTTTAAGATCTCTATTGATGAAATCAACCTGTTCCTGCCTGAGTCTATTTGTATCATTCACCGAAAGTTATCGATAGTATGTGAAAGTTGAGACAAGTGTGCTATCGTCTGCGAAACTGTAAATGGGGTTCGTGGTGGTTTTCAAGAGGTCGTTGATGTGTAAAAGAAATAAGGTGGGGGACAGGACAGGGGACAGGTAGCTTACTTATTTAATGATACGTATCCAAATCGCAACCAAATTACCAAAACTGCAGTTTGGAGGATTGTGAAACTGTTAGAAGTAGGTTCAACTAAAAATCTCCCCAAAACTGCCCGACGAAAGACCGTAACTAATGATGAAAAATCCTTGGACGTTATACAAATCCTTTTATCTATTATCTAAAGATGATTATGACCACAGAATGGAATTTTATGAAACTATAATGCAAAGGGTAGATGCAGACCCTTATTTTACAAGTAAAATAGTCTTTCCGATGAAGCCACGTTTAGGTTAAATGGTACAGTTAATCACCACAACTATAGATATTGGAGTGATACTAATTCTAGATGGATGCGGGAACATAGAACACAAAGGCTTTTAAAAGTTAATGTTTGGGCAGATATTATCGGCACCACTGTTATTGGACCATTCTTTGTAGAGGCAATTTAAACGGACCAAAGAATTTAGATTTGTTAAGAAATCAAATAGTTCCTGCAGTAAGAAATGCAGTTAATAACAATTTTAATGACATTTGGTTTCAGCAGGATCTTGCATCACCACACTTTAGTGTGGCTGTTTGAAATTACTCAAATAAAGTTTTATAAGACAGGTCGATTGAAAGAAGGGGCACAATTGAAAGGCCAGCCAGATCTCCCGATTTATCGCGTTTAGACTATTTTCTCTGGGAATATCTAAAAAAATTGTGTACAAGACAAAACCTGATAATCGGGATGAACCGAGAAATAGAATACTGAAAACAGCTCGTGAAAATAACAAATCAGCAATTTCAGATTTTTATAATAGACTTGGATACTGTCAAATAGAAAAAGGAAGACAATTTAAAGATCTTATTAAATAAGATTAATAAGTTATTTGTGTCTGTTAATTATTTGTATCAATAGCTGTAGAATAAATAAGGTTAGAATTATGCGGTTCTGGCGGTTGTATTTGCAATTAAATAGATTATGAAAAACTAAAAATATATACAGAGTGTACTATTTAAAAAATTATGTCAACAATAAGTTATTTTGTAGTAACGGTGCACCCTGTTTACTTCTAATTGACTTATCCGGATGGCCTGAATTATTTGAAATAACTAAGTATTTTTTTTGTAAACCTAACAGAAATCGAAATATTAGCAAGCTACCTTATGTACTTTATGTACTCACTGTGTAAGTCCCGTATCGAACTTTCTTATTCAGCTAGCACTCGGTATTAATTTTTCTTTGCAATTTATGGATGATCGTTAAAAAGTTCAGTCTCGCAGCACCATTACAATATTATCTAATAATACAGTAGTACCTACACAAAACTGTTATTACGTGTTTTGTATTTTTAATTCACACGTATATTTCTTTTAGGCACCAACTCCACCGACTCCAACAGCACCAATCATTCCTGCTCAACCACAAAACGAAGAAAAGACATTGGTTTACGTATTGGTCAAGAAACCAGAACCCGAACCGGAAATTGTTATTCCAACACCAGCGCCAACTCAACCAAGCAAACCAGAAGTCTACTTCATCAGATACAAAACACAGGTAACAACAATAATACATATTTTAAATCAGTAAATGAATTTCAATAGACCTACGTACCTCTTGGCCATCAACTACTCAAAGACCAAAGTTATGATCATCGACTTTTTCTTCTTCTAGGTGCCATGACCGTTTAACGATCGTAGGCGATCAATCTGGCTATCATGTTTGCAATCATTATTTTGTTGGTAGCCGTTTGGAAAAGTTGTATAGTGGTGATACCAAACCACTGTCTGAGATTTTTGAGCCAAAAAGTTCTTCTTACTATTAATCTTACTCTGTATTATAAGATGTAGAATGTCATACTTTTCTGGGTGTCTCATGATATGTCCGAAATATTCAAGTTTTCGTTGTTTTACAATATTGACCACTTCTGTATCTTTATGCATTCTTCTAAGCACCTCCTCGTTTGTGATTTTTTCCACCCAACTTACTCTCAGCATTCTCCTGTACAACCACATCTCAAAAGCTTGTTGACGTTTGAGCGTGGCTTCTGTTAGTGTCCAGCTCTCGACTCCGTACAAAAGAACTGGAAAGACATATGCTCTAATCATCCTCATTCGCAGGGCAATCGATAGATCGTGGCTGGTAAAAAGTTTTTTCATGCGAATAAATGTTGTTGATCATCGACAGGATCCAGAATAATATGCCAGACATCCTTCACCTGAGTCAATGCCAAGTTGTGAGCCAATATATCTATCTGAGAGCACTGATTTCAAAGGTGGCTGTTTTTAGGAAATCATTCGTTAGGTCCAGAGGTAGGTCTCCTACACGCTGGACTGATCAAATAAGGGCATGCACTGACTTAACAATCAACCAAGCAGCACTCAGCGCCTACAACCGTGGAAAATGGCGAGAAATTGTAAAGCGAGTAACGAAGTAATACGAATCTTGATCACGACTTTTCTGTCAAGAGGAAAACGAAGAAGTAGAAGAAGACGTACCTCTCGAAGAGGCAGTAATACAAAAGTTTAGATCACATTATATAAATATGGTTTCACAACACGGATATTTACCGTATAAGAATAGATCCGATAATAGAGAGTATTAATCTCTCTGTTAAGCCGCGATTGCGCATTAACGGGTATTTCCCTTTTAATTTGTCTTTAAAACTTTATAATTTAATATACTGTTCGTACGAAGATCCCAGAAATAGCCGGCCTAGCCAAGAAAAGACTAAAAATTTGGGGAAAAAATATTTTTATATCTCTACGTATCCTCTTTTTAGCGGCCGTTTTTTATTTTTTTACTCGAACGCAGCAATAAGTTCGGATAATACTGTTGATTGTTTTTCTGAAGATCAATAAATATAAAGCTGACGCCATAACCTTGCGTGCAGATGAAAATGTATTTGTCTTCTTTGGGGTAGATTCTTTCCTTCCAGTCTATCGTTTTGACTATTCCTTTGTCTCAGGTGTGAATTGATGGACTCATGTTTTATCCTTGCTCATGTATTGACGCAAAAATTTGGCTTTATTACTGTGAAACTTCATCAAACACTTGATTTAAACATCCTCAAGATGCCATTTATGTTCTAGTAGCAGAACCCGGTGTACGTTGCTACACCCCATTATTTTATTTTATTTTTTTTGGAAGCCCGATTCATATTGAAATTTTATTTATTTAACAAATGTTTTATTTTAATGCCAGCTGATAAACAATATTTACAGATTTTTTGGTAGGAACACGTAAAGATTTTTTGGTGTTCCAACTCCGGAGCAGGCAACATTTAATTGACTGTGCGATCAAACCAGTAAAACCTCCAGGCGCGCTTCATGTTGTTTTTGTATTTCTGCTGCTCTTAACTGTTGCACTCTCAACCTATTTGACTCCGATCGTATTTCATGTTGTTCGGCAGTCTCGGCTGCTCATTCGGCACCTTTTATTTTTGCACCTGCTGCATTTCTTCCAATTGCACCTTTATTTATTGGCATTTTTTGTTATCTTTTAAAAGTAATATAAACTTTTAACTTTTTTTTCCAACTTCTAGTAAACTTTTTCACAATTGCAAACAATACTCAAAATTATCACCAAAGTTCGCAGCAGTCCAAAATCGAAACGAAGCCGATCCAGTCAATATCAAAATTGTTATTATCCAAATCGTAGTCAAAGTCCAATACAAAATCAAAACCAGTCAATCCAGTCAATATCAAAATTATTATCCAACAGTCCGAAATCAAAACCAAGCCAATCCAAATTGTTACCCAAATCATAGTCAATCAAAATCGCGGTAGTTCTTGTATCACAAAGATTTTTATGTTCGCAAAGATTTTCGATCACAAATGTTTTTGCTCAAATTGAAATAACTTAAATACCTAAATGTTTGACAGCTTCAATATATTCGAATAAAAAATTTAAAATGACAGGTGTTTGTCCACGAATATTTCATTGGCTACGAATATTTCATTTGCGTTGTATGGAAGGTACCATTTTATAGAATTGGAAAAAGCCTATGACAGAGTGGTCAGGAGTGAATTGCGGTCGACATTGTCTATCTATGGGGTGAGTGGTAGTTTAATACGAGCAATGAAATCACTTTACGAGGATTCCACTGCTTGTGTTAGGATAAACGGAGCTTGCACGGACAGGTTTAACATCGAAAAAGGTGTGAGACAGGGATGTGTGGCTTCGCCATGGCTGTTCAACTTATACAGGATGTGGTTACAAAGATAGATAAAGGAATGCTTAGATGGTTCGGACACGTAGAAAGGATGAATGAAGATTGAAAAAACAAATTTATAAGGCAAGTGTGAATGAACAAGTCGGTAGAGGTCGACCTCGAGGAACATATCTTGATCAGATTAACATTGTTTTGAAGAAAGGCCAGGTCAAGAGTACCAACAACCGATGAACATGCATGAGGGCACTGATGAAAGTAGAGGAAGCAAAAGATGTGTGTAAGAACCGTAGCAGGGGGAAGGAAGTGGTCTCTGCCCGAAAAATATGGTGGAAATTGAGGCATGCGCACAAAAACTATGAAAAAGCCTATGCCCCGTTTTGTTTTACAAAAAATATTAAAAGAAAATACATTGTTAATAAATTTTCGGCTTGTAAGATTAGTTGTATTAATCCATAAATTAATTTTGTAGAAGGAAGAAGGCGGATACCCGTCGAGTGGTACCCCAGACAATTCCTACGGAGCCCCTTCTGCTGGTCCTTCTAGTGAATATGGCGCTCCTCGAAGCTTTTAAATGATAACATCACATAAAGGAATAGCTGTACATTTGTAAATATAGTTAATATTGCCAGTTTAATATTTTTTATACGATGTGATTTTTATACGATAGACATTAAGTTATGCAGTAGTGAAAAAACGGTTGACAAATGTTTAGATTAAGATATTAATTATCAAAAAAATATTTAACAAGTTTTTTTTGGAAGTACCAATACACGTGTTTTTATGCAACATATAGGAATAAATAAAAATGCTTACCTGACGAATATAAATTTACAGGAAATTTATAGCAGTGCTTTTTTTTGTTCATAGATTTTTTCAATTCAAAAAATGTTTATATAGGGTGGACAACCGAAAACGAAACAGAGCCATTTGCAGGAACCTCGTCAACATTTTAGAAAAACGCTCAGACCCGTCGATTTTTGATCAAAGGGGGGACCCTCTTTTCTGGTATTTTTGACTTCACTACTTTCAACTCCAATTTAAGGTAAGAATTACCCCAAAATTTTTAAGTGGCATTGGCGGTCGAATAAGATGTCTTTTAAAAGCTCTGACAATTCTCTTTACAATAGTCTTAAAATTTTACATTTCCTCCCAATACTTCGAAAAAAATTACACGTTAAAATTCCAATTATTTTAGTTGCTTACTCGCTACTGAATTGATTAAATGTTCAAACTGATGACCGCCTGCTTCCATACAATAATAAACATTTTGTCCAAAACGTTCACGCACATTCCGAATAATTTACGGAGTAATTCGACGGCACTCGTCAACGATTCTTTGACGCAAAGGACCCACCATTTGGTCACTGCAAATGCCAGCCCACACATTTAATTTCTCCGGTTGCTGTGTATGCACCTCGCGAAAAACTCTTGGGTTTGAATCGGACCAGTAGCGGCAATTGTGGCGATTTATCGTCCCGTGTAAGTAAAAACTACATTCATCGGAAAAACAGATATTAAAAAGGAACTGTAGATCGTTCCCTGCTCGCGTACTCATTATTCCGCAAAACTGCAAACGGAGGTCATAATCATCCTCGATAAGTTCATGGATTAAACGTATTTTATACGGATGGAATTTATTCTTCTTCAAAATGGTTTGGATGCTAGTTCGATTGATCCCAGACACGGATGCCTGCCTGCCTCGTACTCAACGTAGGATCAAGATGAACATGTTCCCAAACTGCAACTTAACTAGCTTCATTAACTACAGGCTTTTCTATTTCTCGTTTTTATTAGCTACATTTTCTGTCTCTTGAATTTTTTTTACCAACTCTAGTACATACGTTCTACTGACATGTCGATTTTTATGTTGTGCATTGAATAGCTGAACTGTTCTATTCGCACATTTATTGTTTATAAAGTAAAGCGAAATAATATCCAAAATTTTCGCAGTATTTAATTTTCAAAACTACGTTAAATAAATTACCAACCAACACTTCGAAAAACGTTACTAGACAATCATTTGACATCCACTACTTTGACGTGTACTGTATTCAGGTCCGGATTAGCAATTTTCTGATCGTATCCATTTGTGTTTTTTAGAAGTGATAACAAAACGCCACAAAGCAATGCAATGCAAAAAATAGGTACTAAATTTATACCATTGGCGTACTTAACTCGAATGAATGACATTTTTACCGTTCGTGATTGTTCGCAGATAAGTTTTACACTTCAAATCTAATTTCTTAATAAATAATGGGCGGAAATTTAAAATTTAAAGACTATTGTATAGAAAATTGTAAGAGCTTTTGAAAGACATCTTATTCGACCCTCGATGCTATTCAAAAACTTTTGGGTAATTCTTACCCTCGCTTGGGGTGGATAAAGTGGAGTCAAAAATATCGGAAAAGAGTGTCTCCCTTTAATCAAAAATCGACGGGTCTGAGCGTTTTTATAAAATGTCGACGACGTTCCTGCAAATAGCTCTGTTTCGTTTTCGGTTGGCCACCCTGTATAGTACAATTACAATTTACAAACAGCACGAATATTTAAGACACTTGGGCCCGTATTCATAGTCCATACTCAAGGCGGAGTCGATGCTTCTAGTACAGACTATGAATACGGACGGAAGCAATTATAAATTGTCAATGGAGCTGTATGTTATTATTTCCCTATCTACAGCGTTATTTTTCTTTACAGTTTTAAAAATATAATATTTATTCATGAAATGAAATATTAAAAATGTTTTAATTTGGGACGATTTATATATATATATATATATATATATATATATATATATATATATATATATATATATATATATTTTAAATTAAATTAGATAAACGCAAAAAATTAAAATAAAACATAATATAGGTGATGCAAGCAAAAATGTTTCAACAAAATAGTATAAAATAGTAAGATTTAAATTTCTATACTAATGTGTTCTTTGGAGTATTTTTCGGTTCAAAAATTTTTAAACGTCATTATTTATGAGCTGTTAAATCAATGAAATTAATCAGCCACTTTTTTTGACGTGATAACGTCTTATAAATCGATGAACGCCGGCGGCACGCACGAAAAAGCATGACTCATTGTCACGTTCCGCCTGAGCCGAGCGTGCAAGCGAGAGCGCGGAACAAGCGGCCGATGCGTCCGAGTAGAAGAGAGACAGAAAATATTTGAATTAACGAGTGCAAATAAATGTTAATTTATCGAAAAAATTGTAATTTTCAATTAACTCTTTCTTTGTATTATACAAAATAATAATAACTCAGTGATAATAATTCAATTAAATTCATAAAAGTATGCAATTTTTCATCAATGTTTTCTTATGACGTTATCACGTAAAATTATCGTTCGTAAACCGACTTTTTATTATACCCACCTGAAAACACTTTATTTACCTGCCTATTTAGCGCACCGAAAGTGGGCTTTTTTCGTGCGCCCGCACGGAAAATTTTACGGTTCACTAGTGTCACTACATGTCAAAATAAAATAATATTTATTGACAGTTCTCTAGAAATCGCGAATTTTTCTGTCTATTTTCTTAGCAACGGGGTAAATAACGCTCGTCTTTTTAACAATTTTTTGATATTTTTAGTGAAAATTTCATAAATTTATTTTCCACCAATTGGAACGCTCCTTTTTGTTTAAGTTGCTGATGCAACGGGAGGTTATCACAAGTAATACCACTAGAGGTCAAATTATTTCCGGAAATTTTCCACATCGAATTGTGGTGGAGAATCAAATATTTTTAAAATTTATTATTCGATTCTCTACAATGCAAATAAGTTTCTTCATCAAGTCACCAGCGAAACATAAAATGTGTGGTCGAGTTGATTGTTGAGTTGCCATGGTAACCAAGTAAGACCCTAACCTCGAAATTATTATTTTACTTTTGAAGCTGTCAAGTGGCACGACGTAAAAAAATGTTTCGCTTCGGTCAAGAAAGCAGAGAAAATATTCGCCAGGAGATTGAGCAGTTGACACCCGCGAATACCAGGAAATCGAAGTCAAGCGTATGGAGGCAGTTTACAAACTTTTGCGCAGAAAAATCGTATAATTTCAATAGCGAGAATATACCTGTGGAAGAATTGGCGCTTATTCTCGTAGACTATGGGGTCGACATGCGAAAAAACAACTCCGAAGACTACAAGGAAAGTGTTATCAAAGTTTTATGAAATTCCACAGTCAAGCAGTTGCAGGAATATTTTTTTGAAAAGTATAATCGCAAATTTAATCCATTCTTTGACATACAATTTTTGAACGCAAGAGATGCTAGAAATGCTAAGCGCCGGAAGCTACAAATAGATCCAACCAAGAGAAAGGAAAGTTCATCTGCACTATCAGTAGACGAGCTGAGAAAAATTATTGAGTTTTGGGACGAAAACACTCCGGAAGGACTGCAGAAAAAATTTTTCCACGTTGCTGGTCATGAATTGACCTGGAGAGGAAATGAAGGAGCGGCAGCTCAACCTTGAATTTTTTGTGGAGGAAATTGACAATAGAGGGGAACATGGTCTGTTATTGTAAACGTCAAAAAATTTCCAGTATAATTCGCTGTTGGGTATCCCCGAGATAAAAATTTCCACTAAAATACCTCCGTTGCCGTGGTGATCTGTCAAAATAACGTATTTTGATTGGTTCAAAATTTCAAGCGTAGAATTTTCGCGATAATTTTGTCAGTTCCTATTAACTTAATGAAATTAATAGGTGATAATTTTTCTGTCAAAAATGAAGCGCCTTATATCTATTGGCAAAAGTCACTCAGAATAAAATCAAAATGCATTTTGTTGCTAACTTACAATTTTTATTGATACCAACCAATTTGCTTTACATATCGAACTTCAAGACTTGACATTTGAATTAAAATTAAGTCGTAGTAGTATACCTAAGTAAACCATAAAAAATTTGACATTTACGTGTTCGGCTGCGCCTCCCACGGAAACTTGTCGCGCACGTACGGGAAAAGCCTATTTTTTCGACTCCTAATGAAATATACTATTACATGCAACCAATTTTTTTACGTAACCATTTTATTTTAAAGTAACACACATGTTCTTATCCAAGGTAGGATTAATTAAAAATATTTAAAGGAATAAAAATTTAAAGAAAATTTCTAGATTATGCTTTTTGTTTGTTCATAAATTTTTTTTAATTCGAAAAATGTTTAAACAGTACAATTATTTTTTTATAAACATACCATGAACATTTAATATACCTATTCCTCTCTAAAAGACTCAATTATCAGGAATTTTCTTTTTAAGTAATTATTGTTGATGGAGCTGTTTGTTATTATTTCCATATCAATGCTTGAAAAATATAAAATTAAATAAAAAAGTATATTTAAAGTTGATAACCCAATGCAAAAAATTAAAAATAAAAAGAACATATTGGGAACGTAGTTGAGCAAAAATTTAAAAATATTTATTCCTTACATCAAAAAAATTATAAATCAATGGGATTTAAATTTTTAAAATAATTTGGTCTTTACAAAATTGTCATAATTGTTGTGATGTTTATTAAACCCACTTTTGTTAAATTTAACATTTAATTCAGTATTTTACGGTTTACAAAAAAGTATACATAGCAAATCAGAACTTAAGGTTTCTTCTTATAGCAGTCAGACTGTTACTGACTTATGTGGGAACAATCCCTAAATAAGATGAATATAAAATTATTTTCTACATTTTACAATTGTGACAACGAATAATTTTCTATTTTTAACTTTGGGCAGTACAAATTTATTCTATAGTTTTATATACAAGCTTTATACAATCTTCATGTAACCCTTCTTTTGGAAGATTCTAATAAAAAATAATTAGTGAGCTATTGGTAGGTACTATCATAATATCATAGTCATAGTAGTTTTAGTATTTTTTTTTATTTTAATTTGTAGAAAATTAATAAAAAAATAACAATAAAAATGTTTGTAATACAAAACTTGTATATATTTTATACCTCCATTTAAAATACACTCAGATGTCAAGCCAAGTTCATGCTAACAGAATGGTGAGCGGTACCGTGTGTAATATTACACGATCCATTTGGAGCCACTTTTGACCCCCTCATAACTCAAAAACTATTTTACATTAATATGTCAAATTTGGCTCATATATTGAGACTTGCGAGATAAATATGTGCTCCAAATTTCATAAACAAATAACAAATAAAATGAATACCACCCTAACGCTAGCTGAGGAACAACAAGGATTTAGAAGTGGAAGATCATGTACGGATGTCGTGTTTGTAATCAGACAAGTAAAGGAAAAATCTCTCGAGTATAACAAGCCCGCATACCTTTGCTTCATCGACCTAACGAAAGCCTTCGATAGAATAATACTAGAAGATATCGTCTACCTACTATATAAAAGAAACATACCCCTCGATATAATCAAAACAATAGAAAACATTTACCAGAATAATAGAATAGAGGCAAGAATTGAACACCAACTAACGGACCCCATCGAGGTTGGAACAGGAATAAGGCAAGGAGATTCACTAAGTCCCCTACTCTTTAACCTAGTGATGGATGAAATTATTAACAAAGTAAAGTCTAAGAGAGAATACCAAATGAGCGACAAACAAATTAAAATTATATGTTATGCAGACGACGCGACACTAATAGCCCAGAGTGAAGACGATCTCCAAATAATGCTCCATCAATTCAATAACACTGCTAAGTTATATAATATGTTAATATCATCGGAAAAAACTAAATGTATGGTTATATCTCAGGAGCCAATACGATGTAAGCTGGAGGTGGACGGTAAGTTGATCGAGCAAGTGATGGAATTTAAATACTTGGAGGTTCTGCTGAGTAGTTATGGATCACTGGTAAGAGAAGTAGAAGAGCAAATTAACAAGGCAAATAAAATCGCCGGATGTCTAAATGACACAATTTGGAGAAATAGATATATCAGACAGGATGCTAAATGCCGTATTTATAAAACTGTTATAAGACCAATTATGACGTATACTGCTAAAACAAGACCGGAAACATCCAAAACGGAAAGAATGTTAGAAACCGCTGAAATGAAAATCCTCAGACGCATCGATGGGATAACGATAAGAGATAGAGTCAGAAACGCAGAGACCAGACGATCATGCAAGGTTGAAGACATCAATCAGTGGACAAATCATAGAAGAAGAGAATGGAACAATCACATCAGCAGAATGAATGGAAATAGGATAGTGAGAATAGCCAGAGACAACTCCCCATTAGGGCGAAGGTCCGTAGGGCGCCCAAGGAAAAGATGGAATGACGGCTTAATCGAGATAGTCTGAAGAAAAAACAGGCAGAGCTGCCTAAATAAAAGCAGAAGAAGAAGAAGAAGAAATTTCATAAACACACCACAAACAGTTATTTAGATATTAACGTACAAAAATCATCATTTTTATTACTGACTGACCTATAGATCAAGACTCTAACCCAGTTCTAGATGACCTAGAAAGTTCAAATTTGGCATACAGATAGGTAGTTGGGTAAATACAAAGGAATACATCAGACACTAGTAAATTTTTATCATTTTATTATAATTTTTCAATTAATTGATTCTATTAGGAACAATTACTTATAGTGCCTGTAATGTAAGAATCAGCAATCAAAATTGATGACAGCCGGTCTTTATGTGAATTTTAAGGTCTTTACGTGAATATATATCGAGAGGAATACCACCCTTAATTTTTTTAATCCAAACATATCAGTTTTAGTACTTATAACTACTTACATCTAAGAGTATAGTCGAACTTTCGTATTTATTACGTTATTAACTGGGATTTAGTATTAATTATTATTTCAATATTTAGCGCACATCAATAATGCAAGATCTTCTTCTTTTGGTGCCATATCAGGTCCTCCTGATGTTGGCAATCACAATGGCGAGCTGGGCTCTGTCTTCGGCGATTCTAAAGAGTTGTTCTGTGCTCTCTCTAAGATTCCTTAACCACGAAGCTTGTCTTCTACCGACTCCTCTACGGCCTTCTATCTTGCCCTTCATTATAAGTTGAAGAATACGGTAACGATCACCCCTGAGTATGTGACCTAGATAGGACAGCTTTCGGCATTTAACTGTTTATTTAACCGCTTCATTTGTCTGCTTGGCTACCCATGGGATTCGGAGCATACGTCTATGTAGCCACATTTCAAATGCTACAAGACAATTAATGGTTGCTGCTTTTAAGGTCCGAATCTCTGCCCCATACAACCCTCCATGGTTCACTGGCAGTATTATAAGGCAAATTCGTAGAAAGTATAAATACTGGCGCTTGTATAAACATAACAACGACACTCAATCACTTGAAGAATTTAGACAACATAGAGAGGCAATAAAAACTGCCGTTAACATTGCACATACAAATTATGTCAGACAATGTGAATCTGAGATAAATATAAATTCTAACAAATTTTGGGCCTACGTTAACAATAAAAACAAATCTGGTAAAGTGTCTAATAGCATGACATACGAAAGTCAGATACTAGCTAATCCATCGGATATACTAAATGGGTTTGCAGACTTTTTTAGTAGTTCTTTCGCGGACCCTTTAAACTTAGCCTTAAATACCATAGAGGATAATGATTCATCAAACCACTTAAATTTAAATATAAGCAGCTTTCAGGAGAAAGAAGTTTTAGCTACATTGACGTCTATTAAAGCAAAACCCACCACAGGAACGGATCATATCCCTGCATTTATTGTTAGAGACTGTGCTTCAGTATTAGCTCACCCATTAACAACCCTTATTAATGTTTGCATTCTTTCACATACGATACCTTCTATGTGGAAGTGCTCTAAGGTATGTCCGATCTTTAAAAAAGGAACGCGAACTGATATAAAAAATTACAGGCCGATTTCAATTATATGCAATTTTTGCAAGGTATTTGAAATATTGGTGCAAGGAGTTCTGTATCAACACGTCAACAATTATATTCTAGACCAGCAGCACGGTTTCGTAAAAGGCCGATCAACAACAACAAATCTTACCGTTATTGCACAACAAATAGCGGAATATATAGATAACAGAATTCAGACAGATGTTATTTACATGGATATGACCAAAGCATCTGACAGACTTAACCATAATCTAATGCTGCAAAAACTCCCGAATTTCGGCTTATCGAGTAACCTACTTGCGTTATTCAAATCATATCTGTCCGACCGCACACAGTATGTGCAGTTAAATGGATTAAGGTCTAACAAATACCTCGCCAAATCAGGTGTACCGCAAGGATCTAACCTCGGTCCACTACTGTTTAATATCTTTATCAATGACATTGGTGACATAATTAAGCTTAATTTTTTACTGTATGCTGATGATCTAAAAATTTTCTCTCCTATCATTAATATGACTGAATGTGAGAAACTATCGAAAAATCTTAATCAAGTAAGCCAATGGTGCAGTCGTAATAATTTAGCGTTAAATCCTACCAAATGTTGCGTAATGTCATATACATTGAGATCTGATCCAATTATATTTGACTATAAGATAGACAATTATTCTCTAGACTGACCATGTAATTTTAAGGATCTTGGAGTTACTTTCGACCGAGAGTTATCTTTCCAAAACCACATAGACAATATAACTACGTCAGCAAACCGTATGTATGGATTTATAATTAGAGTAGGCCGCGACTTTAACCATTTAACACTTAAAACTCTCTACTATGCTTTTGTGAGATCAAAGCTAGAATATGCATCGGTTATCTGGAACCCATATTATCAAGTGCATATTTATAAACTGGAGGCAATCCAAAGACGCTTTCTCAAATACCTAAGTTTTAAAGTAGATAGGACTTATCCACTAATTGGCATGGCACACGAGAGTTTACTGTCAAGACATAGCTTTTTCACTCTGGATAGAAGACGAGAATGTTCTAGTGTCATTATGCTACACAAAATAATTAACAATGAAATTAAATGTCAAATTCCCCGTCAGGCATCTCGATACACCGACTCATTCTACACTACCACACCACGAACAAATATACTTAAAAACTCTCCTGTTCATACTATGTGTAGCAACTATAACCTTATAAGTGACCAGCTTGATATATTCTATTGTAATGTGAGGCAAATTAAGAGCTATTATTATCAGCAGTAATAATGTTGTGTTAGTCTTAAGCTTTCTACTAATGTTAGTCTAATTTTGTAAATTGTGTATTACTCTTAAGCTTTTTTATTGTTAGTACTATTTTGCAAATGTTTACTTTGTTCCTGTTCTGTAATTGGAAATCTTTTTTTCTGTAGAACAGTGTAAATAAATAAATAAATAAATAAGTATAGACCATATGTAGCACTTGATCATTCTCTGGCGGAGCTTTAAATTTAGATTATTTTTGCAGAAGAGCGATCTCATTTCTTGAAAGGTTGCGCGAGCTGACTCGATCCTGCACTTGACTTCTTTATCCGGGTCGAGATTCTCTGTAATGTAACAAGCAAGATATTTGAAACATGAAACCCTTTCAATGTTTTGACCATTCATTTGCAGTGCAGCATTATTATACGGCTGACGGCTGAAAACCATAAACTTAGTTTTAGTGACATTTATGTTTAGACCCATTTCTTGTCCCATCACGTTGACCAAGTCTTAAAGACGTTGAAGGTCCTGGAGATCATCACATAAGATTGCGGTGTCATCGGCATAGCGAATGGTATTGATCAGTTCGCCGTTAATCTTAACTCCGCAATCCTGGTCATGCAACGCCTGTTTAAATATTTTATCAGAATATAGGTTGAACAACAGTGAAGACATTATACATCCCTGTCTCACTCCACGCCGAATCTGGCAATCGTCGCTTAGTTTTCCATTGACCCGAACCACTGCTTTTTGTAAGATCATTACTTATAAATAATTAAATAAAATAGGTATTTTGGCCGAATTACAGATTTTCTTCAATAAAATACTTACTGTCAAGGTTGTTCCATCCGAATGGAAAGAGAGCATACTGATACCAGTTTTCAAAAAAGGAGAGAAAGCAGACCCTAAAAACTATCGAGGTATTAGCTTATTGAGTGCTGTACTAAAACTGTTTACAAAAATTCTAGCAGAAGAAATATCTCTAACCGGAATATGTGAAGAACAGCAAGGGTTCAGACAGAACAGGTCTACTATAGATGCCATATTTATAATACGTCAAATTACTGAGAAAGCCATTGAGTTCAATAAAGTAGCCTTCACGTGTTTCATCGACCTAACCCAGGCATTCGATAGGGTACGGTTAACAGACGTCTTGGCCCTACTACAAAAGAGAAGAATTCATCCGAATGTAATAAAGACCATCGAAGAATTGAACAAGAACAACTACACATATGTAAGAACTGCAAATAAGCTAAGCAATAAAATACCTATGACAACCGGAATCAGGCAAGGAGATAGCCTAAGCCCAATCCTATTTAATATCATCATGGATGAAATTATAAATGAAGTCAAAGTAACTGGGAGAGGGTATCGACTGGGAGATAAAGAAATAAAAATCATATGCTACGCGGATGATGCTGTAATCGTATCGGAAGACGAGGACAACCTACAGAGACTCTTACACAAGTTCCAAAAAACAGCTGAAGAATTCAATATGCAAATATCCGTCAAGAAAACCAAATCGCTAACAATATCCAAAGAACCGAGAAGATGTAAACTCGCAATCTATGAGCAGAGTGTAGAACAAGTGATGTCCTTTAAATATTTAGGAGCTAATATAACTAGCACTAGAAATATTAAGGAGGAAGTAAAAGCTCAAACAAAAAAGGCATCTCTAATCTCAGGATTCTTGAGAGACATAATCTGGAGAAATAAACACATGAGTACCAGAAGTAAGGTCAGAATATATAAGACATGTGTAAGACCGATTATGACATACGCGATAGAGACCAGAGCGGAGAACACGACTACAAAGCGACTTCTTAGATCAACGGAAATGCGAATTCTTAGATCGATAACTGGCTATACCTTACTTGACCATAAAAGAAGCGAAGAGATAAGGGAAAAATGTGAAGTCCAAGACATAGTAAGATGGGCAAGAAACCGAAGAAGAGAATGGAGAGACCATGTTAGCAGAATACCAAACGACCGGCTGGCAAAAATTGTGAGAGAGAAGCGGCCCAACACACCACGCCCAACTGGACGCCCACCAAAAAGATGGTATGATAGCTGGTCTTCATCGTCCCAATTATTTTTGGGCAACTTTTGAGGCAAACACAGGACGTAGTCCTAACGTAAGAAGAAGAAGAAGAAGAAGGTATTTTGGACGGTACACATTGCAGCGGCCATGGAGCAGCGGGGTGGGGAGCGGTGCGAAACTTATGTACCTATTTTTTTTAAGAATTTAATAGATAACAGGTAACCGTCTTAAATAATTATTCCCTACTTGCTTAGCATATGCTATTACTATCCACAAATCACAAGGTCCTAGCCTTGACAGCGCTCTTCTCGACATAGGCTCCTCTATATTTAGTAAAGGGCAGGCTTGCGTTGGACTCACCAGAGTTAATAATCAAGGCACAAGAGAGCTCTATTGTAGAGTACAACCGACCGCGCCCGTTATTCCCCCAAATTGGCGAAATTAAGTATAAACAGAAAACCCGTAAAAAAATTTCAGATACTGAATGGGCAATTCACTCGAAAATTTCAAAGGTACAAGAAAATATAAAAAATAACACAAAAATGACAATTATACCCCGCTAACGTAGGAAAATACAGTAGGATAACGAAAACTATTTGGTATTAATTTTATTATGAATAAGTACCTACTAGTCTTCCATGACCGTTTACTGTTTTAGTAGGTACTTAATATTAATTCGTATATTTGAGCTAGCTAAGTAAGACCTTAGGTTTCAATATAATATCCCAAGTTATTAGAAGAAATGATATTTTAAGTTGATATAAAATATTTTATGTATGACCATTGAACTTGGCACCCATTTAGATCTCACTTCTTTTGTCGTTAAAGTCAACTACCAAGGCATATATCATAATATTGAACTTGGCTCTTATTTTACATTTATGTTTTTAATGGTATAAAATATTCATACCAGCAATTAAATAAAATTTAGATTTATTAAACAGTTATCATGAAACTATTATTTCTGTTACAATTAAGATTTTAAAATTTATTTAAAAATTATTTTAATTTACTAAAATTTATATATTGTACTTAAATAAAATCTTCTTTTATATAAGGGGATTTTACATGAAATTATTAAATATTTAACTTTTGTGTTTGTTACTGATATATGTTTTAATTTAAAGTAAAAAGTAAAGTTTTATACTGAGATGGTACCTACTTTTTGAAATAATAATGACTCATTTCAGATAAAAATTTACCACATTATTAAAAAATATTAATTCTGGTTATTTTTAAGAGATTGTAAAATGTGTTGCCTACCTATATCGCTGTGAATATTGGTACATAATTTCAGTATATTATGTACGAGGTCTGACAAGACTATTGAATAGTTTCAATTCATCTAACTGAAATGAAGTAATGATTTCATAAAAAGAATGCAGAACAACTTAATAATGCAGTGGGCTATGATTATTTCTGTTTTTAAAATTGATAACTTAAGATCATTAAGACAATGAAGTTAATATTTTTTGCAATTTGATTGAACAAATTTATTTCTATGATTATACTTTCAAAAAGAAGTGTATGAAAAGTAGGTACTTAAAGTTTTTTATTTCAATTTTAAATTTTTCCTTTGCTGGCATAACTCCTCCTCTCCCTCTTCTTTTTCTTCTTCTTCTTCATTATCATCTTCTCCTTCCTCTTGTTTTTGTTCTTCTTCTTCTTCATCTTCTAGTACAGATTGTAACCTACTATAATTATCTTTCTATAATATAATTATCTTTCGTCAAAGCTGTTAGATACAGTTTGTATCTTAATCTTGCAATTGGTGCAATTAAATCATAGCCATTTCTCGTCAGCAAATCCTTATCTGAGTAAGAAAAATATATAGTTCCATTTGAAATTCTCGAAAAAAAATGGAAAATTGTCTAATTTTTCAAACGGTGCCATCTAGCGGCCACCACGCGATTTAAATCGACTCGATTCTTGATTTATCTGGAAGAACTGAAAAAACCCTTCATAATGAGACCAAGTTTGTTGAATTCCGTTACACCAAACTGTAGTAATGAGAGTTTTTTCATAGTGCTATTGATCCTTTCCTCCCTCTTTTATTTAAAGAGCTAGCGCATTTTTTTTGATCGATATGATTGGATATCAACTCGAGATTATGAAAAAAGTATTTTTGATATGTCTTGATATATCAAATTCTCATAAAAACCCTTATTTTAAACTGGCCTTCTAGCGGCCGTTCTGGAAACTTGAAAATAATTTCCAGAGATTTCTCTTGGCCACTAATAGTTTCCGAGATACAGCCGGCGTCCTTTTTTAGTGGTACACCCGGTACATATGAGCAGAAGAGCAGAGAGCAGAGTTATTCGCAATCATCACAATATTTTTTCATACAAGTAGAACCTACATATTTTTTCTTATATGATAGTTGAAATCTACGAAAAAAAATGAAGTATCTGCTTACCTGGCATAAAAAATACTACAATTTTACCAATTTTTGTTTTCGAAAAATAATTTTCAAGAAAAATAAAAAAGAAAAACGAAAACATCGATTTTTTGCACTTTACTTTGCAACAATTCTCGAATGGGGATCCAATAACTTGGTAGAATTCAATGCAAACAAAACACAAGCATGTCTCTTCTCTAGAGAAGCCGATCTCACTGTGCCTAACATAACTTTGTCAGGAGTAACCATACCACTGAAGTCATCCATATCGATGCTTGGTATTACTATCAGCAATAACCTTTCCTGAGAAAATCACGTGAGGTCCATTGCCAAAAGTGCATCCCAAAAACTTGGTTTTTTGTTTCGTGTCAAGAGCTATTTCACCTCCAGTCAGCTGCTTATGATCTATAAGGCACAGATCCGACCTGTACTGAAGTACTGTTCCCATATTTGGAGTGCAGCACCTAAACATATCCTGAAGCTACTGGATTCTGTCCAAAAAAGGGCAATTCGTCTCGTCGGTGATGCCTCGCTCACAAACTCGCTCACTTGTCTGGAACACCGTAGAAAAGTTGGCGATTTGTCTCTATTTTATAGATATTTTCATGGGCGATGCTCTTCTGAAATATCAACAATCGTTCCTCCTTTGGCAGTCTCTTCAAGATTAACCCGTCAAGTTCAGTCTTTACACCCCTTCGTGGTCACTTTGGAGACCTGCAGAACATCACTTTCCAAAGACTCATTCATCCAACGAATTGCGAGGCTTTGGAACTCATTGCCTAGGGAGGTGTTCCCCGAGGCATACAACCTCCAGAAATTTAAGAAGAACACCAACTCCTACCTTCTTTCCCTTGGTTCCCACGATGTTCTCTGAACATTACAGGATATCCCTTTTCGTGGGAACCAGTACATAAAAAAAAAAATTTGAGGTTATGTAAAAAATGTGCATAAATCAAAGTTGTAGATTTTTTTATTATCTACAACCTTTATATTTAACTTCTTTTGATAAAACACGTATTTACGCCGCAATTCGTGAAAAACCAATTTCACCCCACATGACTCCTCGACTGCATTACTTATGCCCTTTTTTATTCTTTCTAACCCAGTTTATCCTGTTAGGAATTTTTCAGTGATTTGTCGGTTTTTTGAGCTAATCCGGAAATCAAAATGAACAGATTACAATGTCACAAAATAGTGACCGGACACAAAACAGATAGTTGTTCTGTGGTCTGTACATGGAAACATTTAGTGTCTATCGCCATCTCCTCGCGACTGTCTGAATTAGCTTCGTAAATACTAGCGTTGCTTTCCAAGCTTTTAAAAGCGATCGCTAGATGGCGCGGTCTAGATGTACCAGTATTATTTTATTAGCATAATTTATATAATTTAATGTTTTATATCGAAGTACTTTAATTAAATTATTAATTGCTTGTTTCTTGCACTAGAAGTGTTGTTACTATTGCTATCAAGAAATAGCTTACACCACATATAGCTCATTTCACCAATAAACGATGGTATCGACTTAACAGGCGCACTGTGTTGAGAGGTACATTAATAAATTCCCAAAGATCTAAAACCGAAAACTTTTTTTTATTATTATGCTTTTGTAGAAAAGTTTTATTTTTATTTTTTGCTTTATTGTGAACAGAAACCGTTGATGTAGCTCTCGATGAGATTTTTGGTTAGAAATAGGCATATATTTAATTATGTTAAAAGGGAATTCATTAAAAATAAATTATCGGTACAAATTTAATAAATATGTTTAATCATGTAGTACTTACGGTATTATCAAGCATCAGATTTATAGTCAACATAATCGGAATCACTGTCGTCGCTATCCTCATTCGGATTGTAAATGATAACAGGATTAACTGCTTCGATGCGATTTTCGCGAACCCATTATTCTAATAATATTTTCACATTTTGTGACTAATTTTCCCAAATTTCAGAAGTGGCAGTATTAAGTGCTCTTTGCCAGGTTTTCAAAACAGCTTCGTCACTGTAACCATTAGATTCTTATTATAAATTTTGCATATATCCCAAATATACTCAATGGGATTAAATTGGCAATGATAAGGCGCAAAGTCTTAGCACACGATGTCCATAACTGAGTACAATTTAATCCACTTTGTGATTTTTTAATTTTAGCTATCGATAATCATTCCGGCTTGAAGCAATACTCTGGAAATGAAATATTTTCGTTCGTTAACAATTCTTTTATTTTCTGTACCGTCCAGGAGTTTGTTGGTTGCTTATTTAAAATTTCCGCATGGTACGGAGCATTATCTAATACAATGACAGATGGTTCATGTAACGATGGTAATAGTTTCTCTTTTAACTATTTCATATCCATATTGTCATGATAATCGGCTGATTTTAATTTTGATGGAAATAAAAAATCCGCCCCATCAACAAAACCGTGTTTTCCACCTGCATGCACAATTATGTGCCTTTTTCCTTCATCGTCGGTGTGTTTTATAGACTTTATGTTATCGTCCTACCAATTTTTTTTTTAAATAAAAATATTGACTCTTAATTTCCAAACAAGAAGTCCTTTATAAAATAAAATTCGTTAGCAACGAAATTTGTTAAAAATTTTAGGGTAATTTACTTTCGTACTTCTTAAATGTACAGTTGAATACTGGTTATCGAGTTTCTAACGATAATTCGAAACCACCGTATATTCGTGAAATATGCTATAGTAGTGATCTAACCGTAAAACACTACGATAAAGCCATCACTCTTTAAATAATTGGAAAAACTATCAAAAACTATCTATGCTCAACGAATAACCATCGTACATAATATAAAAGCCATAACAATTTTTGGAAATGAAGTCTTTCTCAGAATGCGGGTGGTCTCGAATTCTTGAAATTACAATGATGCTGCATAAACTCCAAAGACAATTTCTTTTTCTTCGGTATTAATTTTACAATTTCCACAGTAGTTAAAAGTAAATTATTGATATTGCTAGAGACGCGAACGGTGCCGGAAAAAAAAATTAAAGGATTCTGGCAGTTTTTTAATACCCGATTTTGGAAATGTTCGTCTTCATGGTCATTAACTTTTTTTTTTATTTTAAAACGCGTGCAATAAAAAGACAAATATTTAATTAAGTAGAAAAAAATTACTGTACCACTCTTTAAAAACGGACTAAAAAGTATAAAATAATTAATAAAATATAATAAAACGCGGAGCATTTGCAACAGACAATAATTAAAGCAGATTCCTCTCGCTTTCTTGCAATTTGTGGGAGTGATTTCGTGAAATGGGACGAGTGTGCGACTGTGACAGGAAGTCGCGTAAGCGCGAGCTTTTTGATTTGACGAATGAGCACGCGGTGGTAGAGTTGGCCGTCAGATGGCAGTCAGATAGCCGTCAACCAATTTTCCGAGAGGTCGGAACTGTCAGCCATCAGCTGTCCACTTAAGTTACAGTGTTGTGTATAAAGTTTGCTGTTATATGCGTAAACTATATAAATAAATATTTACTGTTGATAATAAGTCTCAATAAAGTGCAGATCATTGATAAAAAATTCAAGTAAGTAATAATAAATAATTATTCGAATAAAATATTTCAGTATTTAGCTTTTTTAAATTTTGAGGTTTATTTTTGTCACTCCTAGTGTCAAATAAATAAAATACAATTTTCATTAAAAATAATTATTGTTTGTTATTAAACATCATTTCAAATAATACCTGATTTAAAATTACTTATTACTAAGGTGAGATGTCAAATGTTACACATCATATGCTACTATTGTAAGGCTCGCTGGTTTTTTTTTATTTTCTGGTTTTCACAAAAAGAAAAATCCTGTTATGTTCATAGAACATTGTGGAAACCATAGTATTCCTCTTGGACTTTTGAAGACCGAATGTCTCGGAAAAAACTTCCGCTGGGAATGAGTTCCAAAGCTTGGCAGCTCGTTGCGAGTAAGAACCCTGGAAGAAAGACGTTTGGCATGTCATTAAGGTAACGGAAAAAGGGTGTTATGAATGAACCCGTCGGGGCAATCTCGAAGAAACTACTTGCGGGGGAACGACCGAGGATATTTTTGAAAAGCATCGGCGAAATATCTCCAACTTTTCTGCGATTTTCGAGATAAGTAAGGAAGTTTGTGAGAGAGACATCACCGACAAGACGAATTGATATTTTTTAATAGAATCTGAACGATTCATTACATGTTTAGGAGCTGCACTTCATGTATCGCAGAGGTTAACGTAACTCGACCAGATCGACATAGTTTTAAAGAAAGGCCAGGTCAAGAGAACCAACAACCGTCGAGCATGTATGAGAGCGCTGATAAAAGTAGAAGAAGCGAAAGACGTGTGTAAGAACCATAGCAAGTGGAAGTAAGGAAGTTCCTAATAGATCATAAGCAGCTGATGGGAAGAGAAATAGCTCTTGGATCAAAACAAACAAGATTTTGAAAGGCACTTTAGCAAGTCACTAACAATATGACAATAATATTTACTATTGAATTTTTCCAACGACAGCTTCTCTCTACCCTCTTTGCAATATATTGCATGTGCCCCTCGTATCTTTTTTTAACACGCTTATATTAGTTTTACCTGTATTTTTGTATGTACGTATGTTTGTTTTTAACTGACTCTTTGGTCTCGATTTTGCCCTACTTTAGGCGATCAGATTTAATTTAAACTGGTCAAAGACCGACGACAATGCAATAATTCGATCAAAATATCCGATTATCCTGATAAGTTTAGCAAGGATTCATAAATTTCTTCAGGGATTCTTTGCATGAGAGTAAGAGAGATAAAACTAGTGCGTGATCTACGCATGCGCGCAGTTCCAATGTCACCCAATGCAATATACTGGTGAGAAACGTGCCGAGGGATGAATGGCAAGAGGGTGAGTAAAACCAATTGGACTAAAAAGCGAAAAATAAATTATAGTTTAAAAAAACTAAAAAACACGCATTTAGAGTTTTCAAACTAAAAAGTAAAAATAATTCTTGATCTAAGAATAAAATTACTGACAAGAAAATTAATGTCACTGTTCTAAAAGCGTAGGGCCGCCTCCACTCAGTTGTCTTCCTGGTCCATCTTTTATTATCAAATGGTCAGCCCATCTCCATTTTAGACTTGCCACCAGTTCTGCGATCACTTTTGTCTTTTGTCTGATCCATTCGTTTGTCTTTCGGTCTGGAAGTCGTATTCCTAGCATTTTCATCTCCATTTTTCTTTGAGCAATCCTTAAACACTCCTTGATCCCCCCCTAATTAAGGCTCCATGTTTCTGCAGCGTACGTTAAGGTCGGCAGGACACATTGGTCAAAAACTTGTTTATTAAGGTAATGTGGAAATTTGGAATTAAAGACATCACTAAGTTTTCCATATGCTGTCCATCCAAGCTGAATTCTTCTGGAGATCTCCGCTCTCTGACTGTCCTTATCAAAAGATATTCTTTGTCCGAGGTAAACGTATTCGTCTACGAATTTAATTTTACTGTTGTTGCCAAGGTCAACATCTGTAACATTATTGGAATTAACTTGTAATTCCAACTTGTATTATTATCACAAAAATTGTGGTTCGAGAATTATTGGTTTGTTTCAGGTTAGCATAAATATTCATCAATGGAAAGCTATTTATTTTGTAAAAATACGAACAATATTGTCGATTCGGCCCTCCAAAGTACCCGTCAGTGATTAAATATGAATTTTTATGAGTTGATTGTACAAGATTGTCCGACTGCTGTATAATCGCTGGATGATTAATAAAAAAAAACTTTACGCTCAATTTTCCAAATTAAAATGATCATATATGTAGACAGGATGATATAAAGTGGGTGTGAATATTTCTGAATGTGGGCAGGATAATATTAACACATAATTTTTAAAATAATCCGGTAGATGAAACATGGATTCAATGCATCTACTTCTCAAATTTTCTACATCACATTAATGTTTGTAAACCATTTCTATCGGTCTCAGAAAAAAGCAGCTGCAAACCTGTTTTATTTTTATTTAGCGTATGGCTTTTCCTTCTGCTTATGCCTTCAATGTTTATTTGGCAAACTTTGACGCAAGGTCCAAGTTTTCTTGTCGTTTGGCCTTTAGAAGGGCCTGTGTTGCTCTCGGGCCTTTTGATGATCGTAACCAGGAGATCCTTCGGATTGTCTGGTTGCTAGCTGTCGTTAGTTCATTAAGTAAAACGCTAACCAGGGTGCATCATGGTAAGACGAACTAACACTACACCCCTGCAAACCTGCTAAGGAACAACTAAGAAACCACAGCTAAGAAACACCAAGGATTATACGTTTTCTAACTAAGACAGTGAGCGGACGCTGAAAGCCTCTTCATAACAAGAAGCTAGGTGTGGTACCATTTTTCATTGTAGTAGATGGCGCATAGAAGGAGAAGACATCATAAAAGAAATTGGCACCATTACCGTGGAAAACTTGGGGGAAAAAATGATAGAAAACGAAAGAAACTGGAAAGCAATCAAAAGATACGCCAAAAAAATAATGAGTGTCAAGGAGGCGAAAGATCGAATTATCAGACCCAGACGAAGCAGGATTATCAACGGAGCTACTGATGATAAGTCAAAACCATGACAGTGCCGGTAGCTCTGATGTGAGAGAGGACGGGATTTAGCTGGTAGGCGATCGGTAGGTGACGCTCTAAGCGTGGATGGCCCTGGTCATGCTAAGGCCCACACACCTCGGTTGAATCCGCACCCCTGGGCAAACTTCCCAGGCGACTTTAGACGATTTCCCATCCATAAAAAAAAGGTGTGGGTCGTCTGCGTTTTTATTCCAAGACATAAAATCCCCGACAAAAAATCCCTCGACCAAAAATACGCGACAAAAATATTTAAAATTTTATAATAACATAATATGTATATCATAAAATAACCAACCTCACCGTCGTTAACATAATAAACAATTATTTGACAAAATAAATTACACAACAAAATTAATAAAAAAAAGATACGTTATATTTTTATTTAGCACAACAACTTTTACATCACTCACTAATGATTTCCATGAAGGGGAGCAAATAGAGTCTATTAATTTTTGGTAATAGTAAATATTTAACTAAAGATTTCCATGAAGGGGAGAAAATTGTGTGATGTAAAAAACATATAATTTTGCTAAAAACGATAAATACTAGATTATCGATAATAAAAAGTGTTAGATAGAAAATCCAGCGACAGACAGCAGCACTTTAAAACGACCAATTTTCCGCCAAAATTTGAATATTTGTTTATAATATTCACATCTATTTTGGGCGCTTTTTTTTTCAGGAAAATTGTATAATGAAACTTCCAGAAAGGAAACTCCCGGAAGGGAAATTTCCCTGAAATGAAAGGGAGGAAAGGGGAGGAAACATAAACTACCTAATATGGGAAGCTAGATTTTTAGGAAAATCGTGGGTATTTTAAATAGTATAATAATGATTATAAGCTTCTTACCGTATCTCTTTTGCATTCTCCCTTATACTGGGGCATATTTTGTATAGGATATTATGTCGAGGAATATTTTGTCCTTGGGATATTTTGCAGGTGATGTTTTTTTGTCGGGTCGGGGATATTTTGTCCAGGGATCAAAACGTGTGTCACCCAGGAGCTCTAGTCAAGTTCGGATTATCGATAACACCAAATTGACTCTTGACTCTGATTGGCCTGTCAAGTGCAGTGTTTTCAGATCATATTATCATTGTTGCCGGTGGTAAAAAGTGAAATGGTCCACTGATGAAAAAAAAAAGTCCGAAAAAGTACGCAACGTTTAAAAAAGGCTGCAAATCGGACTAAAGTCCGCAAAACGGCAACACTGCATATTATTAATTTTCCCGTCATTATCTGTAATTTCTAATTGATACTGTTTCAATCACAACTACGAAGTAAATGTTTTTCACATTTTAAAACATGTGAAATATTCAGCCACACTACTGAGACTGAGTTTCCTATCGATTTTGCAATCGAAACTTTGAGTGCTTTGAAAATAAATTTTGATACTCGTTTCTCGGACTTTGATGCCATTGCGAATCAAATTAAGATTTTTCAGAATCCATTTGATACTGACATTGAAACCCTAGCCCCGGAACTTCAAATGGAAATGATTGATCTACAGTGCAGTGATATAATTAAGAACAAATATCAAAACTCATCTTTGTTGGAATTTTATAAGAGTCTTCCACTGACACAATTTGATAATTTGCATAAAATTGCTCGTGGGCTGTTTTCTATTTTTGGTACTACTTATTTGTGTGAGAAGACCTTCTCCAAAATGAAGTACACAAAAAATGTTTACAGATCTAAATTAACTGATGAGCATCTTAAATCTCTTTTAATAATTGGTACAAGTAAAATTAGTCCACAACTACAAACTATTGTTAGTGGAAAATCTCAATTACATAAATCTCATTAGTATTTCATATGTCATTATGATTGTTATAAGTTATGTTTTTATTTAAAATGTATAAAATGTTAGTTGGATTCATTTCAATAATTTATTAGTTATTATATACTGAAGTTAAATTTTCTGCATATTTTATTCTTTTATTCTTTACTCATTACAATTCTGTGTTTCTTTATCCAACTTATCACAAAAACAATAACAATAAGCCTACAACAATGTTATGAGTAGTTAGCCCATGACCATATCAATGTAGATGTCATATTAATAATTATTTAACATAAAATTAGAATACTTCAGTAAACTAAATTTAATTTGCTATAAAAAATATGTTCTCTAAAAGGAGTTTTCAAGTATGCTAGCTCTCTGCGGGCCGGATGTGGCCCTCGGGCCGTAGTTTGGAGACCCCTGCAATAAACTAAATAAAAGTAAATCACTTTATAATTTTCGAAAACAGACAAATAAATCATTGCCAAAACAAAACAAATTAATTGAATACAGCATTCTGTATAAATTTAACTCACCTTTATATTTTCGAAAACCTGATCACTTCTTAAATAAAATCAAATAAATTCAAACCTTTGGTTAAAGAATCATAAATATTACTATGCAACTCAACTAATTAGTTACAGTAACACTTTTTTTCCGCACTAACGTTGATCAACAGTGTCGGTCGAGATTGACGCTTATTGACATATATGAAGACAAATAAGTGAAAAATTGTTGTAAAAAGTATTTAAAAAGATACTACTACTCCATGGCACTACAACCTGGAGTGGGTCTTAGCCGACTGTACTATTCGCCTCCATTCTTGTCGATCTTCCATCAATGCTGGGTCGTATTCTATCCCAATTGTCCTTAGGTCCGCTTTAATGTTGTTTCGCCACCTCATTCGGGGGCGTTTTAAAGGTCTTCGTCCTACTGGTGCTCCTTCCCAAGCCAATTTCACCAACCGTGTGTCAGGCTGTCTTTGCACATGACCTGCCCATTGCAGCCTTCTCGACTTTATCTCCTTCACAATATCTGGATCTTTGTATAATTCTGATATTTCTTGATTGGTTCTCACTCGGTACTGTTGGCTTACTGGGATCAGCAGTGGCTCAAAAAACCCTGCGTAAAACTTTTCTTTCAAAAATTCCGTTCGTTGTCTTTGGTCGAGGTCCAGGTTTCGCTAGCATACATAACAGTCGGTCGTATAACGGTTTTACAAATTGTGAATTTTAGTGCATAGAGACATTTGTTTCCTCTTTGAATTCGGACTTTAATTTCATCTGTCGGATTGTTATCTTGAGCAATTGTGGCTCCTAAATACTTAAAAGTTGCGATCCTCTTGCAAGTGCATTTGCCCGCAGTGACATTTTGGCCCACTCTTGGCCCACTACTTGGTTCTGTCATCGTTTATCCCGAGTAAGCCAGCAATAATCTTGGGCCGTCCCAGCTGAAAAGTTCAAAGCTTATTTTAGCGGTTCTTATCGCTTTCTCAAGAGAAATGTTGAATGAAATTGGAGATATCGCGTCTCTCTGCTTAAGCCCGATGTTTAACTCAAAAGGGTCGGGAAGTATATCACCGATTCGTAATCTTCTTCGGGAACCGTTTATACACATCTTGGTTACATTTATAAGTTTCCGCCATTGCATTCCACAGTTTGACACGCAATTTGCTGTCGAATGCTTGTCTGAAGTCTACGAAAAGATGGTGGACATCCCGGTTAAACTTCCAGAATTTTTATCGAGCTGACCGCCTTTAAATTCGTATGAGAACTGGACAAAATATTTTTTGTGTCAAGTGTTTTTCGTAAATCAAACATTTATATTCTGATGCAGCGATAATTGTTTTTTCAAAAATAATACAGTCATGCTGCCAATTACAAAAGTTGATAGACGAAAGCGACCAAAATAGATGACAATTAAAAAATTTCCTGCGATTCTATAGGATGGACGCGACGCACCTTCCTCACACAAATCCGAATCCTGTAAAATATAATTATTTAACACTAGTTAATTACTTTTTAAATCGGCTTCCGGTGAATAAAATAATTTTTTGTCGTCGCATTGTGAAAAAATAACATCTTCAGGTAAATTACATTCTGAAAGTCGACCATCGAAGTCTTCGTCCTAACAATGGTACTCGATAAGCACAGGGACGAATTTTGGATGTAATTTGAAATCGTAAGAATTTTTATACCTAAACACGATATAAAAGCTAATAATCAATAATTTTTAACTTTCCAGTAGGAAGTTAGATTTTGCGAATCCCGAATTTTGACATATCTCCACGTTTCATGGTCTCCAGAGTCGAATACAATAGTTTTTAAGTGGACGTCGTCTGTGTGTGTATGTACGTGCGTATGCTCTTATAAAAAATCGGTCAAGCTGTTTTTTATGGAGAATCAAAGAACTGAAAAAATGGTAAACTTTCGGAATTATTTTTCGTCTCGATTTTCTCAAGAAAAAAAAATGATATCGACGTGGGACCAATTGCATTCGACGCATAATTACGCAACTTAAAACTGATTGGATTTTCAGAAAAATCGGTTGGGCTGTTTTTGATGAAGAATAAAAAAACTGAAAAAAATGGTAAACTTTCGGAATTATTTTTCGTCTCGATTTTCTCGAGAACAAAAAATGATATAGACGTGGGACCAATTGCATTCGACGCATAATTACGCTACTTAGAACTGAATAGATTTTCAGCAAAATCGGTCAAGCTGTTTTTATGTAGAATCAAAAAACTGAAAAACTATTTGAATTTTGCAATTTACAAATTATACTATTTTTAATACAGAATTTTAATATCTTTTTAATAATATAATTATTGCATGTTAGAAATATTTGTATACAAAATATGATGACAATATTTCATAAAAAGAGATAGTTTTAGAAATCAAAAATAGGAATTGGAAAATTTTAAACTTGTGTCAGTATTGAGAGAATAACATTGAAGACGCTATAACAGTGAAAAATTATTGTTAGTAATAATCAAGCATTGTTTATAACAATTGAATATTGTTACTAACAAATGATTATTAATCATAATAATTAAAAAAAAATTCAATTGTTATAAACAATTAAAATAGCACCCGCTTATGAAATGGTAAGAACAAGTTTGAAAGAAAACGGTTGACATAAACAGAATATTGTTAATGGCAATTATAATTTGTTAAAAACAATTTGAAATCGTTTTTTATAATAATTTTATAACAATAAAACATATGGTATTTTATTATTCTTTCCACTGGGAAGTTAGTCGTGTGGACCTCTCGGGTCGCACCCAGACCACTGATATTTAAAAATATTTGTTTGTTGGAGAACTGCGATGTTTCGAATATTCGTGATAACTTCCCGAAAGAACGTTTTCTTTCTTGAACGATCGTTTATGCCTATTTAAAAGATCGCCGGGTCGCGGAAAACTTGATTGGTTAGAAAGTGATATAGTTTTGAAGAAGTCTAAGTTGAAGTATACTAAGTGATTTTTTAAATAAGAGTTTTTTATTGTGTTACATACAAGAAAGATTGGAATAATTTGTTTAGTTTTGTAAATTAACGAACTCAAGACTAAAAATATCGTAACAATATCTAAGAAACACATTCCACACCGAATTACGTCCCTGGCTCATCAACGAATACTGACCTCTTCTGTAGCTGGTCTACTATTTTCAAAGGTCCCAGAGCGTATATGCCGCTGTTTAAAAAAAGGTAGCTAAATTACATTTTTGATTTACTTTTTTTTATTTTGTTAGTATTTTCATTCATCTTTTAGATCATTAATTTTCTCGAGAGTTATTATCAGGTAGCTGGTGCTTTTTAAATTAATTGTGAGGGGGCACTTCATTTTTGAACACCCGCTGCAGCGGCTCATTTGAGACCCCGACCGTTTCATTTGTTTTTTTTTTCGATTTGAAAATCTTATTGTCGAGTCGAAAGATTGGACAAAAATTCATTTGGTGGCGATCTTGGAAAAATTGCTGTGATGGATGCCGTGCTGAGCAATTACGCGTGGAGAGAGTAAGAGAGGAATTCTCAAAAGAAATAAGTTTTGTTAAAAAATGCGCAAAAGCACATTTTGAAAATCTGCATTAAAAAATATGAAATGGTTCCTCGCCTATTTTAAAATAGGTCAAGGTTGTAAAATCTGATTACTATGTCGAAAGTCTTAGTTGTATTGTTTCAACGCTATATATTAGTTGTTTAAATGAATCCAAGATTAAACAATTTTAAGACCTCTAAAACATACATACATACAAATAGTCACGCCTTTTTCCCGTAGTGGTAGACAGAGACCACTTCCTTTCACTTGCTACGGCTCTTACACACATCTTTTGCTTCCTCTACTTTCATCAGTGCCCTCATACATGCTCGTCGGTTGTTGGTACTCTTGACCTGGCCTTTCTTCTAAACAATGTTGATCTGATCGAGATATGTTCGCCGAGGTCGATTTTACCAACTTGTCCATTCACACTCGCCTTATAAATTAGTTTCGTCAATCTTCCTTTATCCATCCTTTCTACGTGTCCAAACCATCTAAACATTCCTTTATCTATCTTTGTAACCACATCTTCTTTTACACCACAGCGTTTTCTTATCTAACTATTCTTAACTTTATCCAACCGAGTCACTCCGGCTATACTTCTCAGACTACTCATCTCCGCAGCATGAATCCTATTTTCATGCTTCTTTTGCCAAACCCAACATTTACTACCATACATAAGTGTAGGAACCAACACACCTCTATGCACCGCCAGACGTGCCTTTTTTGACACTTTCTGGCTATTCATAAAGCTATACAGTGCCCCATTTTTTTCTGTTTTCCTCCCAACACCCTTCGCTCAATGTCACTGTCATACTTTCCATCTCTAGTAAATTTTGAACCCAAGTACACAAATTCATTAACTTGTTCCACTCTTTCTCACTCAATCAAAACTTCACAGTTTGTCATGCTTTTTTTTCTTTTAAAAACCATTACTTTCATTTTACTTACATTTATTTTTATACCTTTGATTTTCAGGTCATTATGCTTAACATTAACCATCGCCTGCAACTCCACTTCAGATGACGCTAATATGACTTGAGTATCGGCGTAAAGAAGGCATTTGACGATCAAATCATTCATTTTCAATCCATACGCACTCTCCTTTAAATCTTTTAAACAATCGTCTATTTATAAGTTTAACAGCCATGGCTAAGCCACACATCCCTGTCTCACACCTTTTTGGATGTTAAACCAGTCCGTGCAAGTTTACGTGGACTGGTTTAAAGGTTTAAAAGGTGTTGGAAATGGATGAGTGGCTTTGCCATGGCTGTTTAACTTATTCATAGACGGTTAATAAAATTAAAGACGGTGCGTATGGATTGAAATTGAATGATTTAATCGTCAAATGCCTCCTAAACACCGTCACATTAGCATTATCTAAGAAGGAGTTGCAGGCGATGATTAATTTCATGCATGATGCTCTAAAATCATAGGAATGAAAGTAAGACGAAAGTAATGGTTTTTAAAAGAAAAGATAGCATAATAAACAGCGAGGTGCTGATTAAAGAAGAAAGAGTGGAACAAGTTAATGAATTTTTATAGTTGGGTTCAAAATTTTTCGAGAGATGGTAAGTATGAATGTTATATTAAGAGGAGGGTGCTGGCAGGAAAACAAATAAATGCGTAACGTTATGAGCAGCCAGAAAGTGTCAAAAAAGGCACGTCTGGCTGTTCGTAGAGGTGTGTTGGTTCCTACACTTATGTATGGTATTGAATGTTGGGTTTGGCAAAAGAAGCATGAAAATAGGATTAATGCCGCAGAGATAAGTAGTATGAGAAGTATAGCTGGAGTAACTCTGATAGATAAAGTGAGGAATAGCGTGATAAGGGAACGCTGTGGTGTAGGTAAAGGAATGCTTAGATGGTTCGGACACGTAGAAAGACTGTATGAAAAAAGCTCGACGAAGCAGATTTATAAGGCGAGTGTGAATGGGCAAGCTGGTAGAGGTCGACCTAGGCGAACGTATCTCGATCAGATCGCAATTAAAGACCAGGTCAAGAGTACCAGCAACCTACGAGCATGTATGCTTATGGAACGGCGTCAGAAAATTATGGGTAAAATTAAAATCTTGGAGTAAATATACAGTGTGTCCTTTAAATTTCAAAAGTTAGGTTCCTTTCCGGTCAAAGGGGAGGTGACTGAATTTTGTTAGCAAGAAAAAATATCATTTGGATATATACAGGATGATTAAAAACGCGATTTCATTATCTTAACTCGTTTTAAAAATATTTTTAGTTTAAAAAAGATAACGAATCAACCGATTAACAGAAAAAAAAGAAAATTATAGGTATAAAATTTTTTATTAATAATTTATTACACACATACGCTTTGCAATATTGTGAAAACAATTATTCACTTTACATTATCTATATACAGGGTGAAGCACTACCAACGGCACCGAGTATTATAGAGAAACGTTAAAAGTTTTTAAATGTTTGTCACTTTAGTAGTTCGTCTATTGGTAAAGCCTACATTTTGAAATTATTTTAAAATAATAAAGTGTCGCGTATCAAAGTTATATTTCTTTTATGGGACATCCCGTATTTTACTGATTGTCCGTAAAAAATAAGGTATACTATAATAAAAAATATAATTTTTCTAATACGTATCCGCATTTTCAATTTCTTCTCTATAGCCAACGGCTAAATCGATTTTGATGAAATTTTCAGCCAATCTTTAGATTAGCCCGACGAATGATCGTGTACAATTTGGTAGCAACCCAGCATTTTCAAATTTTTTTCTATAGCCACCAAGTGTTAATTTTTATTCATTATTACTGTTGGAAATCAGTACAAATACAAATAGTACAAATCAGTACAAATCAACTGTACAATTCCTCTTTGAGAAATTCCTTGATTTTTAAAACTCAGTACGGCCATGACGCCGACAAAAAATCATCTAAATCACTTTTTTGGAATATCCTGTATATTTTAAAACAATTTAATAATGTAGCCTTTATTAATATACAAACTAGAGGAGCAGCGGATAATGCCGAACACCCATTTATGTCTTGGGTTGACATCTATTGACTTCCAAAAATAATGCGGTATGTTAGAAAACTTTATTACAAGTTGACAGTTGCAATATTAAGGTAAATTAATAACACAAGTTGATATTTTAATGAAAATTAGCAACCAATATAATTGTCTAGGTCTTATCTACCTATTTGCATAACAATTTTTACAAATATTTTGTTTTTTTATGAATTATAACCTAAAAAATGTCCAAGATGTATTTCTGGCAATGGCGAACAGTTGTTCGGCATTGCCCCATTCGCATTTTCGTGCAGTATAAAGTCGTTATGTTGAATTAAATACAGTTAATCACTTTATTTTATATTTTATTCCTTTTAGATGCCGAGAAAACATAAGAGAACAACGGCAAAATGTTCTTGGACGGAAGAGAATATGCTCTCTGCAATAAATGCTGTTCAAAATGGTAATGGGCTGAAGATTTATGTACGACGTTTTAATGTCCCTGTAACAACCCTTCAAGAAAGAGTTAAAAAAGGAAGATACTACAAGCCAAGGATGGTAGTTCGTACAATATTTTTTAAAGAACAAGAACGGAAGATTTCTGAGAGTCGATAGTGGTGGCTGTTGACCATAATCCATCAGCAACAGTTGCTTTGAGCCTATACCAGGTTGTTTAAAAGATCCTAACGCCAGTCTCAATTGCTTTGAACCTAGGCCAGGTTGTTCAAAATATCCCCGATGGTGGTTCTAAAGACGCTAAAGAGAGCGACGAAAATCATAATAATTTATTTATTGAAAATGGCCCCCAACAACCCAAATATCCCAAAACAACAAAGACGACGTTCAAAACAAAAATCAGAGATCCTCACGTCTACGATATGGATATAGGAAATATGGAAACCGTGAAAAATGAAGAAGAGTGTCTGGTGAGCGGAGATATGGGTAAAAACTAAATTTGGTATCGTTGTATTGCATGTGGGGGTTGGATACACAAACTTTGCACTGCTGTTGAAACAACAAAAGACTATATTTTTGATTTCTGTTCATACTAATATAAAATTTTATTAAATTTTGTTTCTGTTTGGCATCACCCAACAGCTAGCTGTAAGGTATTACACGCAATTTTCGGGTTATACCGAATTGGCAATATATTTTTGATAAATTATTTTTTTACCTGGACTGCTTCAATTGCTTTCAAATACTTTATAACACATTTCTTGACCATCCATACCAAATCGAACGATCCTAATATTAATAGTTTTAAAGTTACGTTTTTTTTCCTTAAGTGTTCGCAGTTGCCCCTCGCTCCCCTACTAGAGTGACAAAAATGTTAAAACTTTTACCGTTTCGCTATAATCTTCTGTCCCGTTGGTAGTGATTCACCCTGTATAGTCTTAAGCAAGGCAACAGCTTGTAGTCATATATATTTACAAAAAATTAAGCTCACAACAACAGTTCATGCATTAACAATATTATAAAATAATCTAAGGAATACAAACTTATTTTCAAAAAAATCCAAACATTCAAAAAGAGTTAACCAACTGTATTGAAATTTTCTACGCTTAAACTGTAATAAGAAACGATGATCAAAATTTAAAATTTTTTTAAAAAATTTATGCTCAATACATTGTCATAATGACTTGACGTCGTCGGCATCTTTTACTGAACAATTACAATCATTAAGGTTATTTCAAATTTGAATCAAGCAGTTCGCCTAATAACAGGTTGCCTGAAGCCGACGCCACTTCATCAGGTATACTCTCTCGCTGGGATAGCACCGCCTCACATCAGGAAAGAGGTAGCCGCCTAGGCATAAAGGGGGCGACAAGAGACCGACCAAAGTCACCCGCTCTATGGCCACCAACCAGCTAGACTCAGACTCCGATCCCGCCACAGCTTTTTGGCCAGGACAGCACCTTTGCAAATCTCTCAGGAAGTCAGAAGGCTCCAGAAATGGCGCGCTGAGGTCCAAGACCCAATCACCCAACAAAAAGAGGGGCTGTCACCGGGACATTTCCTCCCATACCCAATCTGGAGAACGCTCAACAGACTTAGCACAGGAGTCTCGAGGTGCAGAGAAAACCTGCAAACATGGGGAATGCTACCAGAGGATGAAAACCCCCAGTATTCCTGCGGAGAAATCCAGAACCCCCCACACCTGCTGACCTGCACCGACATGGGACAGAGCTGCACAGGGATCGACCTAATTTTAGCAAATGGGTCATTAGAGTCGCAAACTTTTGGAAGGACATAGTGTGATCCGGACACGAATAACTAACTAACTAAAAGGGGGAGCGTTGTTGTTATTTGAAAAATAAAAATATCCGGAAGATTGTGGCTAAACCACTCGACTTTTCCAAAGTTTTATTTAGGGGAGGGATAGTGTTGAAAATTGATTATTTAATTGTTTTTATTAACACAGAAACAGATAAAATAAAAATTGAAAGAGGAATAAGGCAGGGAGATACCATATCACCCAAACTGTTCACCCCGTTCACTCAAAGACCGTATCACGTCTCATAAAAGTGACAGTAGATTACATCCGGAAAGATGTGCATTGAGTGAACATTTCTATAATGAAGGACACGGTATGGACTATAATTCAATTAAAATTTTATCGAACGAAAAGAACACTGCTTAGAGACTTTTTTTGGAAATGGTTCATATAGTTCAAACTGATAATTCCTTAAATAAAAGAACATATTTAAATAATTTAAGTGAGATTTACTCTTATTTAATTTCTGTTGACAAATCTAACTGAGCAGAAGTCCAACATAGTAACTCTACAGACACAACGATTCACATCTTTAGTCTTATACCTCTCATACAGTTACAATTTATTATAAATTTAAAAATGATAAGTCTCTATTTAGTCTTCTGTTTTCTTCTTCTCTTTTAACATCAGTGGCTGCACGCTTCACTGCAACATCGCTTCAATTTTATTAAACGAGCACTTCTTCTCGAAGGTGCCCGATTTCAAAGCTATGACACTGGCGTCAAGTTGCAACGGCGAATCGTGTCAACTCGTATCAAATCCCCCCCTCTACCTACAAACATACGGTCTTAATCCCGACCGGACTCTACTATAATTTACTATTAGTTGTAATTTTTAATAAAAGTAGAGATGATTTTAACACTAAACTAGATTCGAACGACCCGAATTTTGGGCCATTACACTCCTTACAATAAAAACCAATACATAAAAACAAACATTTAAAATCCGGAAAACATTTCAATTTACTATTACTATTACGTTTCTATACGTAATGGTCTTATCAATTTTTTTTTGTTATATGCTTCTTTTATTTATATATCTATACAATATTGTGGTGTATTGTTGCTTAAGGCTCATTTACACTCAGCACTTGGGATGATCAGTTTGGAGGAACCATCATAAGCGACAAGTGTAGATTGCATTTTATTTTTGATTCATCCAAAGTGTACAACTAAAGATAAAGGATAAAACATATCGAACCCTTCCAACTTTTGACGAAAGAGTCGTTTTTCGAACCGATGTTTCATCCAGACTGAATGTAAACATTCATTTCCGTCCCATTCTCCATTGAAAAAAGCTCCTTCACACGGTACTTGTTCGCTAGCTTGGAGTCTTGCAGGCAGCTTAAAGCATAGAGTACCCAATTTACCCTTTACCCCTCTAATAGCACCATTGAACATCCTTAAATGATTTCTGCTAACAGCGTTGACGAAGCTACCGGATTTTCTTTTCTTAAAACCCATAGTTTTACCCACCAACGTCTTTAAGCACGTCCATTTGTCGATTTATTGAATTCAGTTTATGTATCAATTCAAAGATTTCCCAGCAAGGTACTAAGGAATATCGTGGATGCACCCTGGTACGTTCGAAACAGTTACCTCCATAAGGATCTGGATATGGATACTGTTGACCAAACTATAGTCAAATTTTCCACGAGTCATGAACTACGACTTCATCATCATACCAATGTTGAGGTAATCCAGCTCCTTGATACTGCAGGAATAGCGAAAAGACTCAAGAGGATTAAACCTTACGAGTTGGTGAAGTGATTGTCAAAAGCAGAGTAATGTGCGTGTTGAAGTGTACGTTAATAAGTGTACAAAATGTATTAGAAATCTAAGGATGATGTTGAGTAAGACCTTAGATAGTTACAGAGTAGTAATTTAAGTAAGCTGTAAGTTGCTGATTGATCTTATGATCAGATTGTAATCTTAACACAATGCCGCACAAGGGTAATTGTTAATAATAAAAAAAAAAAAGTTTATGTATCAGTCCACGTGAAATTTAGTCAAAACGTACAATTCATGCATTCCTTCTTGAACGAGACATCATGCCACTTGGCGGGAGTCATCCTGGCACTTCACACAGAATTTAGATACGGAATACGATGAAAATTTGTAAACACTCTGGATTGTTTCACTTTAGATGTACATAAAAAGTGATACAGTGTATATGAAGCTTTAGTCGTACTCGTAACTACATCAGCTATAAGTAGTAATTACGTTGAAGCATAAAAACAAATTGATAAACATCCCTACCTCGAATACAGGAACTCTAATTATCGACTGCATTACAGTATAAACGAAAGAAAACACAATTCGCGATAACACGTAAATAGCTATGATAAACTTCGCCACACCGACTGAAGGATCCGTCGTGATATACAAAAAACAAAGGAAGATGAAAAACGGTATGTTTTCTATATCGTTCTGGTGAGATCTAAAAACAAAAAAAAATCAAATCAAATCAGTTGCATTGCTCTCATAACAAATCTCAGTGGGTCCACCACATGTTTAAAGAAAAAACATCGAAAAATACACATCGTCAAATTTATTTTTTTAAATTTTAAATATTTAAAGTCAAAGTTAGTTTCAAATGAGTCTATAACAGATACACTACATGAGCCATATCAGATGAGTCTTACACTAAGTTTAAGATTACCGAGATCAAGGAAACCATCAAAAAACTAAACAATAAAAAATCACCGGGATACGATCTAATAACGGCTCAAACACTAAAAGAGCTACCTGAGGCTGCTACCAAATTAATTATGTACATTGTAACGTGCCTTTTTTTTCCCTTCTACAGTTCCATTATAATTGTGTCTCTGATAGTTTTGTATTCCTCAGGTACTCGTAAATAGTGTCGCGTACCGTATTTTGTTGTAACTTAAATATATCATTCGTTGTAAATAGTGTTGCTTACCTTGTTGTGATAGGATTAATGGCTGTGGCATTTTTGTTGATCGCTGGAGATTGAGTGGGGTGTTTTCGTTTTTAGATTTTGCTTTGGTTTTTGGCCTCGATTGTTGTGTGTTGTCGGTTATATTATTGTTTGGTTTGCATTTCTGTGTGGATGGGGCTGGCTATCAACACGGACGAGCGCGATTCTTGGTGTGGAGCATGGACTTGCGAATATTGTTGGTTGACGTCGGTTCCGTGTCATTTCTTGATATCCGGCTTTGAAAGGAGTCTAGTCGTGTGGTGACAGTTTTGGGAGTGGTGTGGTGACAGTTTTTGGGACGGTGTGATATTAACAAGTGTGTGGAGCCTCTACGGTTTTCTTTCATATCTGGCTGTATTTGGGCCATCTTAATTGGATTTTGAAGAAAAACCATTTAATTTTTAACTTGACCATTCTATCTTACCTCCGTTGTTGATATTTTGGATTTTGGTGTCGAGTTAAAATAACCGCATGCGGGATTTATTTGAGGGAAGCCATTGTTAATTAGCAGGTGCCGTTCCATAACCAAACCGGCCACAGGAGTAGTGCTTTCGTATACCCAAAGGTTACAAGTGAATTATTTTTGAATATTTAACGACGTGTCTTATTTTTGACACCACGATTAAGTTTTGTTTTAATTTATTAATATGGTACATTGTTGAAAACTATTTATTGCATTGGATAATATGCCAAGGCTGAACTTTGACTAAAGTAATCTGCTCAATAGTTCTTTGTGTCCAAGTAAAAATGTTTTCTTCATACTTATTTGTAAATATCCTACAATATTGATATTTTGAAGGACAGCCATTGTAAAAAAAATATTTTTAAATAAGCTCGATTGTTTTGACAGTGTAAATCTTTGTGTAAATTGTAAAAACATGTGAACGTTTGATTTAGTGTTATTAAGGAGTTGACTTATATACGTTTTTTTTGGTAACTTGGTAAGGTCTGTTACTCTTACTTTTGTTTTGGTTGTTTTATAAAGTTGTAAATTTTGAATGTTTGGTTTATTTTGGCGAAAAAAATTTACCATAGCTGTTAATTTTGACTATGTTTGTTGTAATTTTATTATTGAGCTGTGTACTTTGATTTAGTGTAGGATTAAAGTATCCAATATATTTTAGCTATAATTTCATTTATTTAGTTCACCATAATCTCAGTTGTTTATCGTGTGGCTCTGCTAGTGCCTATAAGACCTAGGGGTTTCCGGCTTGAAGCGTCTAAGTCGGTGGCGCGGCTCACTTTTATATATATATATATATATATATATATATATATATATATATATATATATATATATATATATATATATATATATATATATATATATATATTTCTTCTACCCTCTACGGCTGAGCTCGAGCATAATTTGCCAGTAGAGAGACCGCTGGCAGAGTACTCTATAGAGGACGAATAAGACGTGGCAACATATTCAACGCTGTTCTAAGGATTGGCTACTTCCCCTCTCAGTGGAAGGTAGCTCAAATAGTGTTATTCCCAAAACCCAACAAAGATCCTACACAACCCTCATCTTACCGTCCAATAAGCCTCCTACCATTAACTTCTAAGGTATTTGAGAAGCTTCTACTAAAGAGAATAGACATCATTATAATGGAAAATAATTTAATACCCAATTACCAATGCGGCTTTCGACAACATCACGGCACAATTGAACAAGTTCACAGAGTAGTCAGAACTGCAAGAGAAGCACTAGAAGCCAAAAAGTATTGTACAGCGGCATTTCTCGATGTCTCCCAAGCCTTTGATAAGGTGTGGTACAAAGGGCTAACAGCAAAAATTAAAAAACAAATGACACATCCAATCAGCATACTCCTTCAATCATACTTGACAGGGAGATTTTTTCAGGTTAGATTAGGGGAAGCACACACAACTATACATCATATCCACTCTGGTATACCTCATAGAAGTGTCCTAGGACCAACACTATACCTCCTATACACCGCAGATATGCCAACATCAGACAACACCACTATCGCAGCTTATGCCGATGATACTGTCATCATGGCCTCTCACGAAGTCCCTGTCCTAGCTTCTTAGCTACTGCAACACCACCTACATAGACTTCAAGCATGGTTCAAGCAATATTGAATCAAAGTCAACAGCTCTAAGTCAACACACATAACGTTCACACTACGAAAAGGAATTGTACCAACTGTAAGTATGAACAACTCTGAGAAGTGCTCATAGACCAAACCTTTAGTTCCCAAGGTATACACCACTGGGTGTAATACCAACTATGTCAATTGCATTCTTCTACAATTATATTGTTTATTGTTTTTGTATGAAACAGATTACAGTAATAAAGGATATAAAAAAAAGTTTTGTATAAAAATGAGCGATAATTTAAGTACGTAAATCAGATTTGGAATTTGAAAATACTTCTTCTAATAGATTACAAATTACGCTAATAACATAACAGAAAACCTACTTTCTCAAAAATCGAATCAGGAATATGAAAAATATGATACCACAGCCAGAAAATGTCAAAAAGGCACGTATAGAGGTGTGTTGGTTCCTACACTTATGTATGGTAGTGAAAGTTGGGTTTGGCAGAAGAAGCATGAAAATAGGATTAATGCTGCGGAGATGAGTAGTCTGAGAAGTATAGCCGGAGTGACTCGGTTGGTTATAGTAAAAAATAGTGTGATAAGAGAACGCTGTGATGTTAAAGAAGATGTGGTTACAAAGATAGTTAAAGGAATGCTTAGATGGTTTGGACACGAAGAAATGATGGATGAAGGAAGATTGACGAAACAAATTTATAAGGCGAGTGTGAATGGACAAGTCGGTAGAGGTGAACCTCTGCGAACATATCTCGATCAGATCAACATTGTTTTGAAGAAATGCCAGGTCAAGAGACCAACAACCGGCGAGCATGCATGAGAGCACTGATGAAAGTAAAAGAAGTAAAAGATGTGTGTAAGAATCGTAGCAAATGGAAGGAAGTGCTCTCTGCCTACCACTACGGGAAAAAGGCGTGACTATATGTATGTATGTATGTTAAAACGTTCTTCCCAGAAGTATCTACCTAAAAAATCAAAGATTTTTACTGATTAAAATATTAAAGATTTTTCAGAAAATGTTTCAGATGGATATTTAGCAACGAAGGTAATAAATATTTTATATTATTATATTATCAATTTTGATAATATTTGAACTTTTAGGTTGCCTTTTATGGGGCTTATGGGGGCTTGACGTAAAAATGAACTGTATAATATTAAAATTCAAAATATTATAGATTTGGGATCCTCATTATTAATTGTTATTTCCAACACAAAAAACAAAAAAACCAAGAGAGTTCATGATTACTGGATATTTTTATAATATTATAAAAAAATATTAGGCTTTGAGACCTTCAAATATCCTTTTTAATAATTTTTTTATAAATTTTTAAAAAAATACATGTACAAAACAGTAATCAAAATAAATATGCTGGGTAATATGCTAAAACAAATTGCCACATATCTTAATTTAAATAATCCATAAGATTATACTGTGCACTGTTTGTGTCAAACCTCAGCCACTACATTAGTAAATGCAGGTGCAGACATAATAACTTTAAAAAGAAATGGAGGTTGGAAGTCTACTCAAGAAGCAGAAGGTTAAATAGAAAATTCTAAGCAAAACAAAATAAATACAGTAAACCAATTAATTTCTTTCATAAATAAAACTAATTTTCCAGAAAACATCACCTCAACCTCCAATTCGTCCTGTTACACGAACGTTACATCTGCCTTATCCAATCAATCTGTTTTAAAAAACTTTACATACAATATTTAAATGCACCGATAGGTTAGGTTAGGTATCATGTAAGAGGGGCGTGGTCGCCCCTCCACTGCGACCTTTAGTAGGTCCATTGTGGCTCGCCCTTAGAGGTTACAGTTCACCACACAATCCAGCCCTTCTCACGAAGTTCATGGTTATATAGGGTAAGATTTTTTGAAATCGGTAGGTTCTAGGTTGGTGGAACCAAATATTCTGAACCTTATTATTCCCAGGCCGGGGCATGAGCATAGTATATGTTCAGCAGTTTCGTCTTCCCGTGTGGGGTTGCCTCCATCGGGAGCCTCCCCAGGTGGCGGATAGGGGAACGCCTCCCAGATATGGGTGGTACCGGGGAAATGAAATACCCGGGGCTGACCAAAACTAGCATGAAGCAGGGCAGCAGCTGCTTTATTCCTGGAGCGAAGCTACTGAAGATTTGCGTCCTTAAAGGTTCGTTACCAGATACTTACAAGCGACCATTTCATATTATGATCAAATCGAATGTAAGGCTGCGATGAGGAAGGCAACGGGAAACCACCTCATTAAATTCCCCAGGATAATGTGACTTTTATCATGGGCGATTTTAATGCCAAAGTAGGAAGTACACCACGAGAGGATATTATCGGTAGATACGGATTGTGAACAGCAAACGATAGAGGAGACCGGCTAGTTCAGTTCTACCAGGAACAAGATTTCATTGTGTCAAACACCTTTTTCAAACTTCCAACAAGAAGGCTCTATACTCAGCATACTGTTTTATGGAATGGAAGCTTGGACTTTCGACAGATGCGATATGCAAAAAATTGAAGGCCTTTGAAATGTGGACGTACAGAAGGCTATTAAGAATCTTCTGGGTAGAAAGAGTGCGTAACACCGAGGTACTTCAACGCTCGACAAGCAGCTGGAAGTTCTGTTTACACTAAAAAAGCGCAAACTGGAGTATTTTGGTCACATCTTAAGAAATGACAAGTATCGACTTTTAAAGCTTATTATAGAAGGGAATATCGAAGGACGAAGAGGCCCGGGTAGAAGAAAGATATCCTGGCTAAAAAACTTAAGACAATGGTATGGAGTGAGCACTACCACATTGTTCCGCCGAGCTGTAGACAAGGTTCAGATAGCACTGATGATTGCCAACGTCCGAGGAGGACAGGGCACCTAAAGAAGAAGAAGAAGTTTCGTCTTCTACGCAGCAAAACCGACAGTCCGTTTGTTGGTTCAGACCTATCCTTCCGAAGTGGTATCTTAGACGACAGTATCCCTTAAGCAGTCCCGTTAGAATTCGCAGGTCATTTCTGCTCCATTCTAGGAACTGCTTAGTTGTGTTTCTCGAGGGTTTAGGTAGAAACGCCTTCGAGTGAGTTAAACCTGGTATATCGGACCAGTACGTGAATATTTTCCTCTCCGCCCAGTCCGAAATAATTGTTTTGGCAGCACTTGTACCGATTCTGGTCCAGTGAACGCAGATTCGGCCCCCTGTTTTGTAAGGGAGTCTGCTTTTTCGTTTCCCTTCACCCCCTGGTGCACAGTAGGGTCACCCTGTTTCCCGCACCAAGTTACTCTAAGGATTCGATGCAATTCCATACAAGTTTAGAATTTATCTTGTTGGAGCTCAATGCTTTTAAAGCAGTTTGGTTGTCTGATATTATACTTATGTTTTTGTTTGCTAGAGGTCTGTTGGTCAACTCTTTTAATCTTTGGTTTCCTGCTAAAAACACCGGCCCCAACTCTATCTGGGGTTTTTGAGCCATTTGTGTACATTACGTATTCAGTCTCTGGGAAGAGGATTTTTCCCCTCACCCATTCGTCTCTCTTCGGAAAATGGACTTTGAACGACTATTCTACGTGTATTTTTATGGCTAGCATGTCAGGAACCATCCAACACAAAAAATATTAATCTTAATATCTTTTAATACATATCCGTTTCATAAATAACTTCCGTTCTTTAAAGTATTTTTTATTTAAATTCTTTGGTCGTGGAAAAAATATCGTATGTTACACGATTAGAATCTACTATTGTTAAATTAAAAATTAAAAAGTTTCCCAAAAGTTGCAAACTTAAGTAGCAAATTTTCGCGTGACTTTCAGCAAATTGACTACAAAATGAAACAGATAAATTTAAACATGATAATGTTATCATTTTCTGGAATCTTACAAAAATCAAAATATTTTATCAGGAATGGTATTTTTCGATTAAACTAAAAGTTTTTTTTTCCTCTTGTAAACTATATCAGTGGACATACTGTATTAAAAAAAAAACAACAAAAATTTTACTTGATTTAACTTAATACGATTACCTTCTATTTCTTTCTACAACCGGATGTATTGAAACAGGAATGTTAAATGGTTCTCCATCTTCAGGATTCATTGGCACCTAAAACAAATCGTCTCACAGTTACATTATTTACACAGGGTGTCTATTTAGAAACTCCAAATTATCTATTTATGGTAAATGAAGGAAAAAATCCCCCAAAATAACAACTTCCCATTGAGGTACTTCACGACAAGCACAAAATATATAGAGGAAAAGCCAGTGACCAATTTTCAGTTGTCATTTCAAAAGTCTTGAAAATTTACTGACTTAATATTTAATATCTGCTCGACAATAGAAGCCACTTATGGCAGCCCCTAATGGCTTATAATTATTTTAGTTAAAGTATAAGTAATGAAATTAATGCAGATTATTTCTAAAAATATACTGAATGAATGAAAAATTCGCCAGAACATTTTCTTCCTTCCTAATTGTTGATAGAACGCTATAAATATTTATAGAAAATAGTTTTATTTTTTTTACTTCATTAGTCTTCAAATTTTAACATAATATAGAAAACATATTATTGAATGCCAGAAATAAATTTCATCACTTACGAGTACTATCTGCCAAAGGGAAAAACGTTCTCGTGCGAGTGCGAGCAAGACAGTTAAATTCATACCTGTGAGCTAAAAAGAGAGTGCATATTGGGCCTCATTGAAGATGGATAGTAAATTATATAAAATGCAACAATTTTTTGTTAAAGTTAAACTAAAAGAAAATGTATATTGCGGTAAAATTACCTGTCCCTGTGACAGAGGTATTCTCCAAGTAACACCAAAGGTCACTATGAAATATCAACAATGATGATGGTAGATGAAGAGGAATACAACGACAAAGATGAATAAAAAATGATAATTATTCATATTGTACATAAATACCTTTTTCTGATGTAAAAAATAAATTATCCCTTGAAAACACGGCTTTTTCGGCCAAAGGATTCTTGTTTTCCATAAAAAAAAGGTATGCTTTAAAAAAATATATATTTTTTCCTTAATTTTCAAAAAAGTGTCGCTTCTAGACAATTACGAAAAAAAGTTGTGTGTTTACTTACGTTCATACCATATAAAAGTACATTTATGTCTAATATGAACGAATTTTAGACCTCGCATTTTTTTGCTGTTCGCTTCCTGCATAAATAGGTTTCTCCCTCTCTTTCTTTATCTCTCTCTCTCTCTCTTTCTCTCTCTCTCTCTCTCTCTCTCTTTCTCTCCCTCTCAGGGTGGGTCTTTGCTGACTTTACAATAAATAGGGGTAACCCAAAAACGATAGCATAAAAATATAAGTTCTATTTGTGGCAATTACTTCAAGCTTTTTTTTTTATTTTTGACTAGTAAAACCATATGTATGTACCTACAAAATTAAGTTATATATTTTTGCTACGATATGCTTTTTAATTAAGTGTGGTGTATACAACAAAGTACAAGCATTTCTGGTATGCCATTCATTTAACACCAATAAAAAATATTTAGGGGTCTTAAAATAAAAAAAATGAACTTACCCTGTGATATAATCTTGATAGTCCCACCATAATCATCGACACAAACACTTTCAGGATTAAAATTCCTACGCAAAGTGCGTAAAATTCAAATAAATCTCGATTAATAGTCAAATTAATTTTATCCATGTCAGTTGCTGCCATTTTAACAACTTCGTCAGCAAGTGTCTCTCGGACGATTGTAGGTATTATTATTGAAGCTCTAGTATTCGCCGAAAAAACATTTTGGATAGATAACTTTTTACCACTTTGAACAACGTGTCGAGGTGAGCTTGTAATTAAATCGAATGTTTGCATTTAATTCAAAATAAACACTGGTTTACATTAATAAGTAGAAGACGGAATATATACCAAATACATATACCGCGAGTGTCAAAAATTTTGATTGATAAATAAAATAAAACTTTTATTTCGTGCATAAAAAACTAATTATTAGAATTTGCGTAACGCTTTGGCCAAGATTTTTAAATGGTTTATTACGTTATTAATTTTGTTATAACATATAAATTATTATGTTAAAATGTTTGAATACTTATAAAATATGACAATCTTTATTATAGTGTAGGGATATTTAAAGGTTAAATAAACATGAAAATAAAATAAAATTTTGCTATATTTTATGCACACGAAGCTTGGCCTTTGAAATGGTGAAAGTGACACGGGGGTATTATCTTTTTACAACGAAATCGAAATACTACACCTACCGCAGTATTTCTTTATTAACAATATTTTTTGTTTTTCCTTCGGGTGCTAGAATCACCAGGCTACTCTGTGCGCTTACTTTGGAGCATGCCACATACAACTGACCGTGGGAGAAGCAGCTTTCTCTCGAGTCTACTTCCGCTACCTTAAGAGTTTGACCTTGAGCTTTGTTTATGGTTATGGCGAAGCAGACTTCGATGGGAAACTGCTCTCTTTTAAATTCAAAGGGGTAATTTGATGGTGTTAGGGGAATCCTAGAAATAAACACAGACTCTTCTAGAGAACAACCTGTCAGTTGCCCCGATTACATTAAGATGCAATGTTTTCACTTGCAATCTGGTGCCATTGCATGATTTTGGTGGATTTATATTGTGCAGCAAACAAACCTTAAATTCAGCTTCAATCCAATAGTTTAACAGAAAAAAATCAACTCAAATCTATGAGATAACTAAAATTTCCTTCAATAAAAACTTTGGTTTTACCAGTGATTAAATGATAGAACTTTTGTTGTCATCTGAAGAGGAGTTGCAGGCGATGGTTAATGTTATGCATGATGCCCTAAAAATCAAATGGATAAAAATAAATGCAAGCAAAACGAAAGTAATGGTTTTTGAAAGAGAAGAAAGCATGACAAACTGTCAAGTTTCGATTGAGGGAGAAAGAGTGGAACAAGTAAATGAATTTGTGTACTTAGGTTCGAAGTTTACGAGCGATGGAAAATATGACAGTGACATTGAGCGAAGAGTGTTGGCAGGAAGACAGGTGAATGGGGCACTGCATAGCTTTAAGAACAGCCAGAAAGTGTCAAAAAAAGGCACGTCTGGCTGTGCATAGAGGTGTGTTGGTTCTAGAACTTATGTATGGTAGTGAATGTTGGATTTGGCACAAGAAGCATGAAAATAGGATTAATGCTGCGGAGATGAGTGGTTTGAGAAGAATAGCCGGAGGGGCTCGGTTGGATAAAGTGAAGAATAGTGAGATAAGAGAACGCTGTGGTGTAAAAGAAAATGTGGTTACAAAGATAGATAAAGGAATGCTTATATGGTTTGAACACGTAGAAAGGATGGATGAAGGAAGATTGACGAAACAAATCTATAAGGCGAGTGTGAATGGACAAAAGTCGTTAGAGGTCGACCTCGGCGAACATATCTCGATGAGATCAACATTGTTTTGAAAAAAGGCCAGCTGTCAAGAGTACCAACAACCGACGAGCATGCATGAGAGCCCTGATAAAAGTAGAGAAAGCAAAAGAAGTGTGTAAGAACTGTAGCGGAAGTGGAAGGAAGTGGTCTCTGCCTACCACTCCGGGAAAAAGGCGTGACTATATGTATGTATGTATGTACTTTTGTTGTTCACACCTTCTTCTTCTTTAGGTGCCCTGTCCTCCTCGGACGTTGGCAATCATCAGCGCTATCTGAACCTTGTGTACAGCTCGGCGGAACAATGTGGTAGTGCTCACTCCATACCATTGTCTTAAGTTTTTTAGCCAGGATATCTTTCTTCTACCCGGGCCTCTTCGTCCTTTGATCTTCCCTTCTATAATAAGCTTTAAAAGTCGATACTTGTCATTTCTTAAGATGTGACCAAAATACTCCAGTTTGCGCTTTTTTAGTGTTAACAGAACTTCCAGCTGCTTGTCGAGGCGTTGAAGTACCTCGGTGTTACGCACTCTTTCTACCCAAGAGATTCTTAATAGCCTTCTGTACGTCCATATTTCAAAGGCCTCCAATTTTTTGCACATCGCATCTGTCAAAGTCCAAGCTTCCATTCCATAAAACAGTATGCTGAACACGTAACAGCGAAGCACTCGGACGCGCAGAGGCAAGTTTAAATTTCTGCTGCAAAGTACTTTACGCATTTTCAGGAACGAAGCACGAGCTTGTTCTATTCTGGCACGAACCTCCTGCATGCTGTCCCACTTCTCATTTAGTTGACACCCAAGATATTTAAAAGTTTCTACTCGCTCAATTCGTTGACCGTTAATTGTCAGGTGTCCGTCCACGTTGTTTGATTTGCTAACTGCTAGCCACTTTGTCTTTCTCACGTTCAGGCTAAGTCCGGCCTCTGAGCTTGCAGCCGTCACGCGGCTTACCAGCTCCTGCAGTCCTTCCAGTGAGTCGGCAACAAGAACCGTGTCATCCGCATACCTCAGATTGTTGATATTAATCCCATTGACGGATATACCCTCGTCACATTCATCCAACGCCTCTTGAAATATCCTGTCGGAATACAAATTAAATAACAGTGGTGATAAAATACATCCTTGACGAACGCCTCTCAGGATTTTGATCTCGTCGGACGCGGTGTTATCGATTCTTATTCGAGCACTTTGGTTCCAGTAAAGGTTGGCTATTATTCTAATGTCTCGTTGTTCCAGTCCTATTTCTCTAAGAATGTTGATCAGTTTTTCGTGCTTTACTTTATCAAAGGCTTTTTCGTAATCGATGAAACATGCGTAAACGGTCACCGACATGTCCCGGCACCTTTGGATAAGAACCTGTATGCTTAATAGTGCCTCCCTTGTTCCAAAGCCATTGCGAAAACCAAACTGAGAGTCCTCCATCATTGTCTCGCAGTTCGCATATATTCTTTTGTGTATTATTTTCAAGAAGAGTTTAAGCACATGGCTCATCAGGCTAATAAGACGATAATCACCGCAGTTCTTGGCCTTCGCGTTTTTGGGGAGCGGGACAAAAGTAGATTTTAACCAATCAGAAGGTATACTGCCGTTTCGGTAAATAAGATTGAATAGCTTTACCAGCGTGTTCAGTGATTCTTCGTTTTGCAGTATTTTTAGAACTTCTATATAGACGTCATCAGGACCACTAGCTTTCCCATTTTTTGAAATTGACAGCGCATATTGAACTTCTGCCTTCGTTATGTCCAAGCCTTGGCCTTGATTAAAGAATTCTTTCTGAAGTTCTGGCCGGGTATCGTGAAATAGGTTCTCGATGTAGTCGCACCATTCCGTCAGTTTTTCTGAAGTATCCAGTATCAGCCTGCCCTGTGCGTTCTGTAAAGTCGTCGCGTTTCTATTTCTGCAGATACCTGCCGCCTCTTTTATCTTCTTGTGCATGTTGAAGGTATCGTGTTTTGCTTCCATTGCTTCTATTTCTTGGCATTGCTCGTAAAACCATTTCTCTTTTGCTTCTCTTATCTTGTTTTTGATTATGCGGTTTTGCGCCCGGTATTCGTTCACACCTCGAACCTAAGGTGCATACTTGTAAAAATGTACCTACTGACGAACTTGCTATTACCAAATAATGTATTAATGTGTAAAAATTTGCTTATTTTTTTTTAATATACAGTTATTTTTATATCCTTTGTACCAATCCTTTCGTAAATTATTAATTAATATTTCATTATAAAGTTCGTTGTTTATAAACAAGTTGCGTGTAACATGTATAGACGAGTCGTAACGCCCTCCTCGAGAATGAAGGATGATGAAGAATATCTCAAGGTCGTTCGAAACAAGTTACCAGATGCAATATAGCCACATAGATATATATTATAAAGACTAATTACTTTACGCTTCAATTCGAAAGTGCTACTGGGTATGGACGGTTGGAAAAAATTTCAAATTAAAATATAGCTGTATCATGTCTACTGTAAAAAAGGACGCTATTTGTTAAGAGCGGCACATTTATACGCGCAGGTGAATTTAACGAAAACTATACGAGGTCTGGCAATAAAGTACTGGGATTGATATGATAAACGAAGACAAGACCAAGTATATGTACCTCAGCAGAAAAAATCGGAACCGAGATAGAGTAGGACAAAACTTTTCTATCGAAGACTACAACTTTGAGCGGACAAGACAATTTAAATATCTGGGTACAAGTATTAGCGAAAACAACGACATCACAGAAGAGATAAATAACAGGATACAGGCTGCAAACAGATGCCTTTTTGCTCTTCAAGACCTAATTAAATCTAGAATACTTACCAGGAAAACTAAGCTGAACATATACAAAACAATTATAAGGCCTGTCGTAATGTATGGATGTGAGACCTGGACTCTAACGGTTGCAAACGAAGAACGACTTAAGGTCTTTGAAAGGAAATTGCTAAGAAAAATATTCGGCCCAAATAGAGACGAAAATACAGGACAATATAGAATAAAAACCAACCAAGAACTCAAAGAACTCTACACTGATACCAACATAATAAACGACATAAAGGCCAGGAGACTACAGTGGGCAGGACACGTTAAAAGAATGCCGGATGATAGAATAGTAAAACTGGTGTGGGAGGAGGTCCCGGGGGAAAAACGCCCATTAGGTCGACCCCGCCTCAGGTGGAGAGATAATATTGCAAAGGACCTAAAAGCCATGAATATCGAAGATGGACCCGATCGGATGATAGATAGAAAAAGATGGAGACGTGTGGTTGAGTCGGCAAAAACCCACCCAGGGTTGTGAAGCCATTGATGATGATGATGATGATTGATATGATAAAGCTTCTTTATTTTTAAGATGGTACAATCTACGAAGGTAGAAAAATTTGAGAAAAAATATCATTTTCGTCGACCTCATAGACGTATTATCCGGAGGAGACGCAACATTCCATTCATTAAACTCTGTTTTGTCGCAATGATTACACGAGCGTGGCCATGAGTATGACAAAGAATACCAATCGATTCTCTTTGTCCCGTCCTCGTGCTGGCAACGCTGTAACATTATTGTCGACTTATGGCCACGCTTGTTATCAGTGGCGTGCTGTTTGTTCAAAATGAGTTTATTTATGAATAGGTAATACTCAGTTTTTTAGTATTTATTTATCGTATGACATACATCACATAAAATATTGTATAAGTTAACAGGACAACATATAGCACAATGTACAAACAGTGTAAAAATGTAAAGTATACAAACACAAAAATATAGCATAATTACAGTTGAATGTCTAAGTTGTTAATATAATCAATTGATTCTGGTGTCGCTGTCAGGAACTCATTTGGCTGACCTCCATATGCCCTCAGGTTACAATCTTCCGTGATGTGGCGGATCGTCTGCCTTTCAGCGCCGCAGTCACACTGTGGGGAGGGTATTATGTTCCACTTGTAGAAGGCATCGGCACACCTGCCGTGGTTGGTCCTAATCCGGTTAAGTGCTACCCATGTCTTGCGTGGTAGTTCAAAGCCGGCTGGGGGAGTTGTTATGCACGGCATGTTGAGAAATTCCGGTTGGGCTGCTTCGGTCCATTTCTGCCTCCATTCATTTATTGGGTTGAAGTCAACGGCCTCCAAGTTTAGAGCCGTTTTGATGGGGGGTTTTCTTGAGCGCAACCTATTCCTGTCTATGTCCTCGATGTCTCTGTTTATTGGTAGGTGTGGGTTTTGAATAACCTTGTTGTACTCTCTGACAAGTGCAGTGGATCTCCGTATCGATGGAGGAAGGATATGGCTTAGAACTGGTAGCCAATAACTCGGTGTAGATTTAATTGTGCCCGAGATTAAACGCATCGTGTGATTCAATTGAACGTCGACCATTTTGACATGAGGGCTGTTTAGCCAGACCGGAGCACAATATTCCGCCGTAGAGTAGACCAGCCCTAACGCGGAACATCGAAGCGTCGTTGCGGAGGATCCCCATGAAGTGCCACAGAGTTTTTGTATGATGTTATTCCTTATTTTGAGTTTTGAGGCAGTCTTAGTTAGGTGTTGTTTGAAGGATAAAGTTCTATCGAGAGTAACTCCCAGGTATTTAGGATACCGGTTGTGGTGCAGCAGCCTGTTACCAAAGCTCACATTGAGTTCTCTATTGGCCATGCGGTTGTTTAGGTGAAAACAAGCAACCTCCGAGTTTTTTAGTAAATTGAAGTGTTGTAGCCTACTAAAAGAATTTTTCTAAACCCCAAAAGTTGGGCGCCAAATTGTGTTACCCTAACTAAACTGTTTTTATAAAGTTACAAAAGTGGGGTGCCAATTTTGTGTAACTTTAAAAAACTTACTAATTCCCCAAATATTGGGCGATAATTTTGTGGTGTTACTTTAAAGTTTTCTTTCTAAAGCCAATTGTGTGTAATGTTATAAGTTACTTTTATAAAACTAAATTATTCCAACTCAAGGGCTGCTAATTGAGTAGCGAACAGTTTTACTAATACCCGTTAAACTAAATTATTTTATCATTTAAAGTACTGAAAAAGAATTTTAAATTATTTACCAAACTGTCTGAAATGAAAAAAACAACTTAAATAATTATTATTAATATTAATTGTACAAATAAAATGTAATGTATTTTAAATTTTCATTTTAATGTTCAAACTGTTTATTAACAGCTTAGTAACCTAAAGGAAAAGATTAAAATATTATACTTAGGATTCCGTGACTTCTTGATTTCTCGATTGAATTAAATTTGAGGTGATGTATGGATTTCTTTTGAAATACTACTATAAAATGGATCAGGAAAGTATATAGTTCTCCAAGTAACAACAAAAGAAGGATGATACCACTGAATAAGTGTCGCTTAATAACAGGGAAATAATGATCTTTTTTGAGAATATCTTCTTCTTCTTCTCCTTTCTTTAATTTAAGCAATTTGCTTGTTTTTCTTCGTATCCTCTGCCGTTCAATTATTAGAAAGGTTTCGCTTCATCTCTTGCGGGGTCTTCCAACGCTTCGGCGCCCTAAGGGCGACTTGTCTCTAGTTATTTTGACCATTCTGTCGTCATTCATCCGGTCTATGTGTTCGTTCCACTCTCTCTTTCTTCCCAGCATCCATTAATTTACATTGTCTATTTTACATGTTCTTTTAATGTCCTCGCTTCTTTCATTTCGGTGGTTTCTAATATTCTCTTTCTGTTCCATGTATCTGGTCTAGTTTCCGCTGTGTATGTTAATATAGGTCGGATGACCACTTTGTAGATTCAGGATTTGGTCTCGATTCCGATATATTTGTTTCGGAGGATTGTATCGTTCAGGTAAGCTAAGGTTGGTGCTGCTTTTGCCGCTTGGTTTCTTACCTCCGCCTCGATGTCACCGTATCTTGATATTTCTATGCCTAGGTATTTAAATTTCATCTCCTGTTGTATAATTTTATCATCCACAACCAGTTTGCATCTGATAGGTGTTTTTGAAGTGGTCATGGATTTTGTCTTTGCTGCAGATATCTTCATTTTTAGACTTTTTGCCGTTGTGCTGAATTTAAATAGTAATCTCTGTAGGTCATCTTCGTTTTCTGCAATCAGAACAGCATCATCGGCATAGCATAGGATTTTGACGTGTTTGTTCCACATTTTATACCCTTTCAGGTTACGAGTGCTTTTTATTATTTCGTCCAAAACGATGTTGAACAATAAGTGGCTAAGGGAATCTCCTTGTCAAATACCACTATTTACAGGAATTTCTTTGGTAGTTGTGCCATTAATTTTGGCTTGTATTTTGTTTTTTTGGTAAATATTTTCGATGGTTTTTGTTGTATGGGATTTGCGTGTTGTATAGAAGGTGTACCACGTCCTCCAGTTGTATTCGGTCAAACGCCTTTTCCAGGTCTATAAAACACATGAGAATATTTCGAAAAGTATTGCTTTCCGCATCGTTTGGTTTTTAGATAAGTGTTTTACGCCTCAAAATAATACCCGTTTATTTTGATATTAAAATCGTCATCGCTACACCACTGGATGAAAATATTGTAAACAATGAGATGTTCCAACTTATTTGTAAAAATAAACACTGGGGCTTAAATGGTCCGGTTTTTTACATACTTGGCAATGACGAATCATTTCTTCCACTAAATTTTAATAAATTTTACCAATATTATGCTGAAAATCACCGATAATGCACCAAAATCTCGTTGCTACACCTTTGGCAACAGGGCTACTAATAATAGCCGATTTCGTAGTAAACACACATTTTTGCATGTGGAACGATTCAGACAAGCCGTGCGGCGTTGTCGCTTATTGAGCAGTACATTTGTATGATCTAACGGAATGAAATAAGTTCAATGGTTCAGCATTCCATAAAATGTTTTGTATTATTCAGGTTGTTATAATTCATGAAATATTAATAAGAGATAGCATTATGGTCACAATATTGTTGCAAATATAATCAACAAATACTACGGACGATTCAAAAACAATCACAAACCTCTTGCCATAACTAGAGATCAGGCAACATCACAGCGCAATACATTCCAGTCGGCCGCATAAAGACAATACAGTCGACCAGAAAGTGGGGATGCATTTTCGTGTTTGAAAGTAAGTACTTTCGTCTCCTCTGATATTAGGTCTATGGTCGAACTCCACACAAAATGACATTTTACGTACTAATTTCCGGACGAAAAATCGACTATTTTTGAAGGCAAGTATTTTCGTCCGCTGTGGTTGCTATGATACGGCACGGTGAGAGAGCGGCGATTGGGTAATTTCCGTAAATCCACGATTTAATAAATACATAGGCGCCTGTGACAATAACTGTCACTTGATGTTTTCAAATTAATTACTTACGAAATCCGCTAAATTTTACGTGTGAATAAGACCGTGATGTGTATATTAGTGTTCATAATAATCATAAATGGACAGCGATAGCAATATGGATCTCAGTAACACTCCTCCGGAGCTGCGGAAATAGGGTATTCTACTTTGTTTGAAGAAGTACTTCAAAATGTTGATTTTCCTAATAAAAAGCCACAAAAAAATATATTTCAGCAAAATAAACTCGCTTTCTTGCCATAAAATTAAATTTTTATTCCCGCGAAAACGCTGTCAGCCATTTTTGTGGCGTAATATTGGTAAAAAAAACAGTCGTGTATGTACGATCGGCACTCATTCAACGCTAACAGCTATAAACATAACGTAACTTTTTCCAATATTTTTTTACTAATTAGGTATACCTGGCACCTGGAAAAACAGTATAATATAACAAGTAATACTTACAAAGATGTTTTAACATTCCGGAATTCGGCAGAACAGAAGTCTGGGCTACATGCAAAGAACTTCAGCAACCATCATTGAATCAATTTTTGGCAGATTCGTACTATCTGCTTTTACAAAACCGGTTTACATTTTAATAAATAAATAGGTACAGATAAAATGCACTGACGAAAGAACACAATTATTACTCCTTAAAGTTAAAGTTGATAGATATGTATCTAGCTGTTTACACTGAACTGACAGTTTTTGCCTATATGACGTCATACCATAGCGGATCGTGTTTTAGGTCACGTGATATACAGATTAAATATGACGACTTTTAATTTCAATATAATAAAACAATTATGTGCTTTTATGACTTAAAATCAGAATATTTAAGTATATTTCTACATAAATTTTAATTTTTATCAAATTTCATAATTTATTTTTCGCTGCCAAATGTACCCTATTGATAATTACGGCCAAGTTGGATTTACTACCACAGAAATCACGGATTTTATAAGAAAAACAACACAACACATTCATTACTTTCATAAAGGTAATGTCTCGCGTTCTTGCTAGCCTCGGCTATCATTTTGCAGACTAGACTATAATATACAATTTTTCGTCCTTGGTACATACATAACTATTTTATCTCTACATAGTCTCTTTTTTGCTCGATATACTTTACCCAGCAACGTTTAACAAATAATTGGTTGGATTTAGGTATAGGGAATATACAGATACCAAACAAATTGGCTTAAAAAAATACAGCGGAAAATGTAATAAAATACATTCTATTTAAAATAAGCAACTTATAAATAATTTAAATTGTGCATGTTGGAGGCTAAGTTTACAACACCGTGTATGAAATATCAATGAGTTGGACACATGGAGTTAACGGGCAAGCGCATGTTGTTTATTGGTAACAATTTCACGTCACTAGCTTCATTATTAATGGATATATCGTTATTCAATGTGGACTAGGATTTTTTCAAAGATTTGAAAAACATCGAAATATCTCGAATATACTTCATTTTTAGTATAGGACATTGTGCACAAATTTTATCTAAAATTTCATGTAGAATTCGAAAATAAAATAAAAAATATTAGGTTGTATTTAAAATAACAAAGTTGACGTCTACTTCCGGTATTACCGGAAATGCCACCATTTAGGACACCATTATATTTGAACTCAGCTTCATCCAAAACCCACAGCTTCGTAATTTCAAATTTTTAACATAACTGTATCCGTCATTACTTTTAATCAAAACTTTTCGCGCCACACCTTGTATTTCGATACTTATATCAACATTTATATCAACAATTATTTTATTGTTGAAATTTCGGAAAATAAATTAGCACGTTTTCTACTGAATAATTTTGTACCGTCAAATTCGATATGTTCGTTCTTTATTACAAACACATCATTAGAAGTGCACTCCAACTCTAAATGAAGAAAAAATATATTCCCTAATCCCTATTTTGAAACCTCGAGGATAGCTGCACGCTCCTGGTTGAAGTCGAGCAAAGAACTACGCAGCGTTGCCAGTGTCAAGGAAGTTTTACGCGGCGACAAATAGGTCCGATTGGTATTCAATGTCAGACTAATGGTCATTTTTAAAGATCATTGCGACAAAACAAAGAGAGATTTATGAATGGGATGTCGCGTCCCCTGAGGGTAATGAGTCTATGCTTAAAACAATATTCAAATACATTCATATGCATTCAGATAACGTATCTAAGCCTCAGAATACAGGCAGAATTGATTTCCGGTTACAAAGTGTTATCTTAAAAGTTCTGGAAATGTGTGGAAAGTTTTAGAATGTTCTGGAAATAACGCGAATTCGGTTGAACATTCTAGAACGTTCTGTGGAATGTTAACTTCTTCTTCTTCTAGGTGCCATGACCGTTTAACGATCGTTGGCGATCATTCTGGCTATCATGTTTGCAATCATTATTTTGTTGATAGCCACTCGGAAAAGTTGTATAGTGGTGAGACCAAACCAATGTCTGAGATTTTTGAGCCAGAAAGTTCTTCGTCTGCCAGGGCGTCTCTTACTATTAATATTACCCTGTATTATGAGATGTAGAATGTCATACCTTTCTGAGTGTCTCATGATATGTCCGAAATATTCAAGTTTTCGTTGTTTTACAATATTGACCACTCCTGTATCTTTGTGCAGTCTTTTAAGCACCTCCTCGTTTGTGATCTTTTCCATCCCACTTACTCTTAGCATTCTCCTGTACAACCACATCTCTAAAGCTTGTAGACGTTTGAGCGTGGCTTCTGTTAGTGTCCAGCTCTCGACTCCGTACAAAAGAACTGGAAAGACGTATGCTCTAATCATCCTCATTCGCAGGGCAATCGATAGATCGTGACTGGTAAAAAGTTTTTTCATGCGAATAAATGTTGCCCGGATGTTATAGAATGTTGAAATGGCTTGAATCATCTTCTTCTTCTTCTAATGCGTATCCACTAACGGATGTTTGCGATAACATTTTCCATTGCTTCTCTGTTACTTGCGGTATGTATTAGCGACTGTATATCGTGTAGCCCTGTCCACTGTCTGATATTTCGATCTTGCCTTCGATCAACAGATGCAAGAATTGATATTTCGTGTTTCGCATTATATGTCCCAAGTATGCCGTTTTTCTTTTCTTAATCAATTCAAACAGTTCACGTTGTTCGTTGACTCGTCTTAAAACTTCTTCGTTTGTCAGTCGGGCCGTCCAAGGTATCTTGAGGATTCTGCGATACAGCAACATTTCAAAAGCCTACTTGTCCAACCCTCCATACCGTAAAGAAGCACCGACCAAACGTAGCACTTCATGAATCTGATTCTTAGGTTAAGATCAAAATCGGAACAGGTAAGCACTCTTCGAAACTTCAAGAATGCCTGAAGAGCTTGTTCATTGCGACATTTTATTTCCTTGTCCGATGTCCAGTCTTCGAAAATCCAAAAATCCGACACCCTTGCAAAACAGGGGGCCGAATCTGCGTTCACTGGACCAGAACCGGTTTTTGGAGTCACCACAAGTGCCGCCAAAACAATTATTTCGGACTGGGTGGAGAGGAAAATACTCACGTACTGGTCCGACTTACCAGGGCTAACCCACTCGAAGGCGTTTTTACCGTTACAACCCTCGAGAAACACAACTAAGCAGATCCTAGAATGGAGCAGAAATGACCTGCGTATTCTAACAGGACTGCTTACGGGACACTGTCGTCTGATATACCACCTCAGAAAGATAGATCTAAACCAACAAACGGACTGTCGGTTCTGCTGCGTGGAAGACGAAACTGCTGAACATATACTATGTTCATGCCCGGGCCTGGGAAGAATAAGGTCCAACATATTTGGTTACACTAACCTAGAACCTACCGATTTTAAAAAAATCTCACCCTATACAATCATGAACTTCGTAAGAAGGGCTGGATTGTACGGTGAACTGTAGCCTCTAGGGGTGAGCCACAATAGACCTACTAAGGGTCGCGGTGGAGGGGCGACCACGCCCCACTCACATAAAACCTAACCTAACTGTTTGTTTAAGTTTGCTTGTGGATAGTTATATAGCTAAAATGGAAGACAATAAAATTTTATTTTTTTGTAAGCGGAGTACGCACATTCCATTGATAAATACATTTTTGGTCGGTTCGCTATTATGGTCGAAAATCGAATTCGTCATATCCTCAAAAACTTAAATAAATCCTTTCATGCCAAAACAAATATTCTCCCACACTAGTTTACAAAGTTTGCGTGAAACACGATTTTCAATACTAAATAAAACTATTAAATATCAATTAATTTTTTTTGTGTAAAGTAAATATATCAAGCAAGTAGCAAAAATATAGTCTGGGACAATTTAGAACAAATCGAATCAATATAGAGGTTATATTTGATTATTTATACATTATTCAAATGATTTTTTTATATTTTTTGTAACTATATTCGATACCCAGGCATTAGGTATAGGTGTAAATGAATTTGTGTACTAGGGTTCTAAGTTTACGAGAAATGCAAAGTATAACGTAACATTGAGCGAAGGATGTTGGCAGGAAAACTAATAAATAGGGCAGTGGATAGCTTTATAAAAGCCGGAAACCCCTAGGTCTTGTAGGCACTAGCAGAGCCACACGATAAACAACAAACAATTTTGGTAAACTAAATAAATAAAACTATATTTAAAATTCCTGCAATATATTAATTAAGTAAAAATGATGCTCGGATTTTTTTTTTTTTACAACAAATTCTGTATTTTTGGTAAAGTGGATTAAACGAATTTAATACACTTTTCTTAAAATAATATTTAAATTAATTATAACAATCTTTTAGACAATAATAAAAAAACCTAATGATGTACAAAAGGGAATTAACAAAAAAAAATAATGTTCACAATATTTAAAATTTCAAAAATAATTGGTTTTATAAAGAATTCTTGATAGCAAAAGATTAAAAAAAAATACAAAATAAATGGACTTGCAACAAAAATAATAATTTGAAACCATCACAATAATTACATAATGTATATTCAGTAATGTATACGTTCAGATTCAACTTGGAGCAGGTACAAATTTAATGAAAATAATTTGTTACTTTTAAACTATTGAAAACACTTAGATCAAGCACATAATAACTGATAAGTTGATAAAATTAAACTCAATACTACGTAATCAATTGAAAAATTCATAGAGACGTCACTGTTACATCGATGATCCAAGAAACAGAAACACCAAGTAGTATTATCATAATTATTTCTGCTAAAAACACCAAGCAAGTCTTTATAACACTGAAATTTATCGTCGATATGGATGATGGTTATGGAACGGCACGTGCTAACCAACAATGGCTTCCCTCAAATAAATCCCGCTAGCGGCTATTTTAACCCGACACCAAAAATATTAACAACGAAGGTAAGATAGAATGGTCAAGTTAAAAATCAAATGATTTTTCTTCAAAATCTAATTAAGTTGGCCCCAAATACAGCCAGATATAAAGATAAAACCGTAGAGGTTTTGCACACTTGTTAATATCACACGACGATACTAAAGTCCTCACTACCGACTCCCAAGACTGACACCCAGCGACTCTTTTCAATTACTCACTACCAGGCCGGATATCAGAAAATGACACGGGACCCTCGTCAGCCAACCTTCGCAAATCTATGTTCCCAACTCATAATCGCGCTCGTCCGTGTTGATAGCCAGCCCATCCACACAGAAAAGCAAACCAAACAATAATATAGCTGACAACACACGACAATCGAGGCCAAAAATCAAGGCGAAATCTAATAACAAAGACCCCCACTCCATCTCCACCGATTAACAAGAATGTCACAGCCATCAATAATTAAATCCTATCACTACTGGGTATGCAACACTATTTACAACGAATGATATACTTGAGTTACAACAAAATACGGTATGCAAAACTATTTACGAGCACCAGACTATCAGAGACCCAATTAATAATGGAAAGAAAAAAAAATAGGCACGTGACAATATGTCAATTTCTCAAAAATTCTTAAACGTTGTGAAAATATCGTACCTAAAAGAGATCGTATTATTTAAAAATGTATCCTAGTCTATTTTTTATTATTAACTATTCCACAGGTACGCGCGTGAAGCAACTCTGCACTCTACCAAAAAGCCGCTCCACAGAAATCTTGATACCGTTTCATTAAAAAAAATAAATTGGATTTTTTATGAACGTCCTGTCGCACAGCGAACCATTCCGTGTGTTAGATTATATTCGAATAGAGGCGATTATCGAAGAAAAACTAGACTGCTACCTCATTTTTCATTGAGTCAATGCAACATCAAGAGAGTCGATGGCTAAAAAACAACAAACAGACTGTGGATGTGAAGGATACCGCCATTCTTTTGATTATTTGTTGCATTCCTTACGATAGTGCGTACTCACAGGGGTGGCTTGTGAGCGCGAAAAACTCCTGAACAAAATTAGTGCAACAATATTTTATCTTTTTTGTATGTCCGTTTATCGAGTATTTGAATAGTTGGTTATTAATCTGGTCAACAACGAGGTATCATTCGATTCAGAATAGCGAGTAGAGGATATTTGAAAAAATTCTAGTGGCGCTTTTAAAAATTGCAAAAGTTATAAACAATTAACCGAAAAAAAATGGGGTTTGGTTTTTGGAATATCTCAAAAACAATTTGACATTTTTCAAATTTGAAAAACGGTTCAAAGAGGGGAGAAAATTTCTCAAAAAAAAGTTACACCTCCCGAAACTGTAGGACCAATATTTATTTTATTTTCCCAAAAGGTTGGAAATACGTCCTAAAACGGATGCTCTGGTTTGCGCTAGACACGCCCACTTTGGACCTTTACTTACTTAACGTGACCAAACAACACTTTAAGCGTTTTAGTCTCCTCGACAACCGCCCTCTATCTAGTCCTTTCTCTTGCTACTTCTTCCCAATTTCGTAGTTTCGTCATATTAGCGTCTTTATCTACATTATCTTTCCTGTCCTGTCCTGGTGGCCTTCTTGCATTTGATCTGCCTCTATAAACGGTCCCAATATCCCTATTCTCCGCGTTGACTACGTGACCTGCCCATGCGAGCCTTCTGGATCTTATTGTGCTAGTGATCCATGGCTGTTTAGTCATTTCCCTTATTTCACCACCTGTGTGCTTCCTCCACTGGATTGTTACTGGATCTTGTACGGGTCCACATATTTTCCGTAAAACTTTATTCTCGAAGGAGAGTAACCTTTGTTGATCTCTAAGAATCATGGTCCACGCCTCGCATCCGTACAGGACCACAGGGATCACTATTGTATTGTATATCTTCAGTTTCAATTTTCTTGGTAGATTGCGTGGTCTAAGCAAATTGCCCAGGGCAGCTACAACTCTGTTTCCGCTATGTATACGACTTTGGGCCTTTAATGAATAATTAATATTATTTAAACTTATTAAATATAAAAATTAAGAATTGAAAAAAATCAGGCACCTACTGGATAAATGAATGAACAATAATTCGCGGCCAAAGAATTTTTATCGTTATTTTCCAGTTAATTAACATTTTTTTTCTACTTAAACAGGTAAACAGGAACATTGCAAGTACAATAATTGTTAAATAACAAATCTGAGATTTTTTCTTTTATTGTAGCTATTTTTAAAAGGTCTCCAATTAGATTCCCGTTGAAAAAATAAAAATATTGTTATTTTTCAATTTACTTAGGTGAGTATGATGAAGTAAAGGAGAACAGAATTTTTAAGATTCGATATAAAATATAAATAAATTTTTTTTCTCAAGAAATAATACATGGTTGTTTTTGTTACATTGTGTAGAAAGAAAAAAATATGTACAGAAAAAATTTAACTGATTATTAAATAAACTATGAAAATTAGTTTCAATGATTAATCAAGCTTTTTAATTTTTATTAATTTTTAACCCAAGTAAATTGTTGATAACAAATTGAAAAATAACAATTTTTGTATTTTTCCAACGGGAATCTATTCTGAGACGTCTCAAAATTAGCTCCAAAATAAGAATATACCACTCCATTGTAAGACCGATTATAACGTACGCCTGTGAGACCTGGACCATGACGAAACAGAACGAGAACAGAGTGAGGATTGCAGAGAGAAAAATCCAACGGACCTACAAGAGATAAAACTACACAACAGTTTCGTAGTAGGAAAAACAGGGAAATAGAAGAACTATATGATCAACCGGACATTGTAAAAATAATAAAAGCGGAAAGACTGAGATGGGCCGGCCATGTCAAAAGATAAGAAGATGGAAGAGTTGTCAAATTAGTATGGGAGCAGGCCCCGGCTGGTAGAAGACCCTTGGGAAGACCACGACTACGGTGAAGAGACAACATAGCATCAGATCTTAGAACTCTGAATATCACGGGATCAGAAGAGCTAATAATGGACAGAGTCCTACGGAGGGGAGTTGTTGAGTCAGCCAAGACCCATCTTGGGTTGTAAAGAGAGAAAAAGAAAAAGAGAGAGAGATATATAGAACACCTCCCTAGGCAATGTGTTCCAAAGCCTCGCTGTTCGTTGGATAAACGAGTCTTTGGAAAGAAATGTTCTGCAGGTCTCTTAAGTGACCACGAAGGGGTATGAAGTCTGAACTTTTACGGGTTAATCTCGAAGAAACAGCTAAAGAAGGAACGATTGTTAATATTTCAGAAGAGCATCGCCCATGAAAATATCTATAAAATAGAGACAAATCGTTAACTTTTCTACGGTGTTCAAGAGAAGTGAGCGAGTTTGTAAGCGTGGCATCACCGACCAGACGAATTCCCCTTTTTTGGACGGAATCCAATAGTTTCAGGATATGTTTAGGTGCCGCACTCCAAATATGGGAACAGTACTCCAGGACAGGTCGGATCTGTGCTTTATAAATCATAAGCAGCTGACTGGAACTGAAATAGCTCTTGGCACGAAACAGAAAGCCAAGTTTTTGGAATGCACATTTGGCAATGGACCTCACGTGATTTTTCCAAAAAAGGTTATTGCTGATAGTAATACCAAGCATCAAGATGGATGACTACACTGGTATGGTTACAATATTATGTTGGGCACAGTGAGATCGGCTATTGGTTGTACTCTTGCAGTTTTTCAGTTGGACAGAAAAACCTCCAAATTATAAGAGTGGTTGAACAACTTGCAAAGAACAGGTGTTAGTTCAGGGGCAGATTTCTTGAGAACAATCGGTGGGATTCCGTCAGATCCACAGGCTTTGTTGGTGTTGAGACCCAACAAAATCTTTTTGACAGTACGTTGGCGTATAGCAATTTGTATGATGTAATATGTTCTTGCGTTAATTTTGTCCAGAAGTAGTGCTACTGAGCAACTTTCCTTCACGTCAACTATAATATATTTACAAAATTTACCTATTGTAACTTGCTTTACAGATTGTTGACAATATTGTGAAATTACTTAAATTAAAAAAAAAAACATTAAAAAGAATTTGGTCGCCACCGTTTTAAAGGGCATTGAAGAGAAAACGGAGAAACAAGTAAAAAATTATTTTGGTGTAATGGTTTTTAATAAATTTTTAAACCATTAAATTTAAACAATTAACTTGGTTAGGCAAATATAATAGAGCGTCATTAAATTGTGTTACGTTTTACCACAGATTCGAAAATTAAGAATAATAACAATGGCATTTTGAAATCTGCAATTTCCAGCGTAATTAATTTTTTTTCATTCGATCTTTTTCACAGTCCTAACTTTCTTTATTTTTTTTAATGATAATTGCAGTAACAATGAATATTGTTGCTTTTAAATATTTACGACAACTAGCTTCAAAATAAGTAAAATTTCACGTATTGTTAAAATTGAAGAATTTTTTTGAAGAATATTGATTAGAATCGTCAAAGAAAATTTTTTAAACTTAATTCAGTTATTAACATTAGCTACAGTAAGTACAAAAAAAAAATAAAGAAGAGGTTCGACGTTGGGAAAAAAATGAATTAAAATCTCACTGGCATAAAGTGCCAGAACAAAGGCAAGCGAAAAGGCTAGCAAGTCTTTCGCCAAGGAAAGCTAAACAGCTTCTCGTGTTGGACAAAAAAGACTTGAAACTGGTGACGGGTTTCCTCACTGGACAATGCCCTCAAAGGTATCACCTGCAAAAAATGAGCAAAGCAGAGAGTGATAGTTGCCGCTACTGTGAGAACTTCGCTGAAACTGCAGAACATTTGCTTTGTGAATGCCCAGCGCTTTTCTGCAAGTGGCTCAAGTTTCTGGAAGGGGCCTTCCTAAAGCCCTCCGATGTCAGAATCTTAGCCCCCAGGAAACTGATAAACTTTACTCAAATTTTCGGAATCCCGGGCCTCGAATAGATTAAGGGTTATGCACAAAAGATCTGATAGGTCGAACCCTACAATCTACAAGTACAAAAATACTACTTTTAATTTTGTGTATAATATTATAATATAATATAATATAATATAACCGACGAGCATGTATGAAAGTACTGATGAAAGTAGAGGAAGCAAAAGATGTGTGTAAGAACCGTAGCGGAAGTGGAAGGAAGTGGTCTCTGCCTACCCCTATGGGAAAAAGGCGTGACTTTATGTATGTATGTATAATATTATATAAAATCTTTTCTATTCGAAACGAAAGTAGGATGTATTAAAAATGGCAACAGTTTTAAATAAAAACATAATCTTGAATTTTTTACAATTTGCAGTACTATACAGGGTGTGTCGCGAAAAGTTTTGATTAAAAGTAATGGCGGATACAGTTATGTTAAAAATCTGAGATTACGAAGCTGTAGGTTTTGGATGAAGCTGAGTTCAAATATGATGTCCTGAATGTGGCACTTCCGGTTATACCGGAAGTAGACGTCAACACTCTTGCATTAGAAGACGTTTTCAAGACACTGGGAAATATCTAAACCATCTTCGCTTTGCGGATGATGTGCTTATTAGTCAGGACGTCGGTGAATTACAGGAAATGTTGGAAGAGCTGAAAATGGCATCAGAAAAAATAGTATTAACCATAAACCTAAGTAAAACAAAAATCATAACTGCAGTTGATAATATTGTTATGCGCCTCGGCAATCAGGTCATAGAAAAAGTTGAAGATTACGTCTACCTGGGACATATTATTAAATCGGGTAGGAAAAATCAATCGCCGAAATTAACAGACGAGTCCGACAAACATGGGCAGCTACAGGTAAATTGTCACATATACTAAAGAATAAAAATATCCCAATTAACTTGAAAAGAAAAGTGTTCATTACCTGTATGTTCCCTGTTATCAATTACGGAATGGAAACAACGCAAACGGTCATCGAACGAATGATGTTAGGACCATATTACAAACACAGAAATTAAACAAAAAACTAAAGTCGAGGATATCATAACTCGTATAGCCCAGTTAAAATGGAGCTGGGTTGGACATGTCGCCCGTCAGAATGAATCAAGGTGGACAAAACGCATAATACAATGGCGACCACGACTGAACAAAAGAAGTGTTGGTAGACCGCAAAAACGTTGCCTAGATGATGTCAAAGAGAGGGTTAGTAAAGCTTGGCATCAGATAGCACAAGACAAAGAAGCATGGAAACTGGCAGGAAGGCCTATGTCCAAGAGTTTTATTTTCGAATTATATATGAAATTTTAGATAAAATTTATGCGCAATGTTCTATACCAAACATAAAGTATTTTCGAGATATTTCAATTTTAAAAAAATCCTAGTCCACATTGAATAACGATATCTCCATTAATAACCAAGCTAGTGACCCGCAAACAAGAAGGCCCCTCGGAAGACCACGGCTAAGATGGCGCGACCTTAAAGCCATGGAGAGGAGGAGAGGAATGGAGAAAAATAGTCCGTCAGCCAAAACACACTAAGGGTTGTAGTGCTACGGAGTAATAGAGTGAAGTGAAATTGTAACCAATAAAAAAAAAGTATTTTCGAAATATTTCAATTTTGAAAAAATTCTAGTCCACATTGAATAACGATATCTCCATTAATAACCAAGCTAGCGACGTGAAATTGTAACTAATATACAATAAGCGCTAGCCTGTTAACTCCATATGTCCAACTCATTGATATTTTATACAGGGTGTTTTAAAATTAGCCGCGAACATGCACAATTTAAATCATTTATAAGTTACTTACTTTAAATCACAATCATGTAATTAATTACAAGACTCCAATTTGAACTGTCCCCACCTCGTCGACATGTGCCTGCGACGCTAGAAATCAGTATAAAACTTTTAGCGGTGTTGAGCACGTCTGACCTATAATACGTAATGAAAGAGACGCATGCAAGAGATGAAACAATTTCCCTTCCAAAAGTGTGTTCATCCTCACCACAACGGCCGCTAAAATAAAATAAATAACCTACGATTTAAAAAAACTAACTTTAACGCTGCAAAAAAGTTTTTTCTTTGGTGATTATATTTTAAAAGAAATTATTCAAGATCGCGTTAACGTGAATTTTCAATTTTTTCGCGTTTCACAAGGTATCACAAATCGATAACAAAAGAGATATTGAATTCGTTAAATATGCTTTTTTTGGAGTTGTCTTTGACAATAATAAAGAAAATATATGCATTATACGCGAAAACTATTAAACACTGCTGAGAAGAAATTTTTATTGTTGGTTTTTTTTCCAACCAATAGGCTATTTACATTTTAATAAATTCACCGTAAAATATTGTGCAGAATTGTGGGTAAATTATTAACGCGAGAATCAATTTAACTTTTTCCATAATCAAATTCATAAAAATATTTTCTTTATTTAAGATTGGCGGTTTTATTGCAATATTTTAAAAAATAAAAAACGAATTAATATACAGAGTGGGTCTCAGGTCTTCTTCTTCTTCTCCTTCCGTAGCCTTACAACCCAGGGTGGGTTTTTGCTGACAGTACTACTTGCCTCCATCTGCTACGGTATTCTGCAATTTCCTGCCATCTATCTACTTCGATTCCCAGAGTTGAGTGGTCCTTCCTTATGTTATCTCGCCATCTCAATTTAGGCCTCTTTCCTTGTGGGGCCTCCTCCCATACAGATTTAATGAGTCTTGTGTTCTCACTCCTTTGTATGTGGCCAGCCCATCTTAGTATATCTGCTTTTATTTCTTGTATGATGTCCGGGCTATTGTACAACTGGGCTAGTTCAGCGTTAGATCTTATTCTGCAATGGCCTGTTTCTGGGTCGCGGTAGGGACCGTATATTTTTCGGAGAATCTTTCGCTCAAAACGTCTTAAAATTAGAGTATCATTTACGGTCATGGTCCATGTTTCACATGCATATGTTACAATAGGTCTGATGATGGTCTTATACAAGATGATTTTTGAGGTTCTAGAGAGGTGCTTGGACATGAAGAAGGATCGTAAGGCGAAGTAGCACTTATTTCCTTGCGTAATGCGATGTTTGATTTCCTCATGCATATTGTTGTCCGCTGTTAATATTGCTCCAAGGTATTGGAAGTTTTGTACATGCTCGAAGTTAAATTCGCCGATTGTTACGTTTTGACGCAGTCGATCACGTGCAGGGTTTCTTGGGACGTGCATGTATTTTGTTTTATTTTCATTAACACGAAGCCCGATTTTATTAGCTTCCTCTTCTATGCATACAAAATTTACTTTCACGTTTCTATCCCCAACAACGTCAATATCATCAGCATACGCCAGTAATAGACTTGGACCCCGAGGTCCAAATATTTGGGCGTGTACAATTTCTGTTCTTGCTGCCTTCTCTATTGCATTTGTCAACCCATTCCCTTTAAATTCCCCAACCCCTTAATTTAATGCCAAATATTGGTGGACCAAAAACAGAAAGAAGAAGGATCCTTATCAGCTTGGTAAACTCCATTATTTTGTATGATGCACCCGCATGGAAGGACTGGGTAAAAACAGCAAGGTATAGAAGGATCTTAGATAGCGTACAAAGAAAAGTGGCAACTAGAATAGCAAGCTCCTACAGAACGGTATCAACAAAGGCAGTGCAATTTATTGCGGGAGTCATATCCATACACTTATCGATAACAGAGCGCACATACGAAAAAAAAAAGAGAAACACTAGACCACAAAAGGCAAGGAAATGGAGGATTACGATGACAAGATGGCAGAAAGAATTGAGCCAAGAAACCATGACAGCACAATGGACAAAGAAGCTAACAACCGACAACATAGTCAGGCACATACTTAATAGCAAAATTAAGTGGAAAGCCATAGAAAAGATGACTACAGATATCTTCTTCTTTTGCTTCATATCCACTAATGGATGTTTGCGATCACATTACGCCACATATCTCTGTCTCTTATGGTATGTATTAGATCTCCTGCATTATTCAGTCCTGTCCATTGTCCATTGCGGAGCTATGACATCTTCTTCCGGCCGACACCACGCTTACCTTCCATCTTTCCCTCTATTATTAACTGAAGTAATTGGTATCTTTCATTTCGTATGACACGTCCCAAATACGCTGTTTTTCTGCGTTCCACGGAATTTTAAGGATTCTCCTATATATCCACATCTCGAAGGATTCTAGTTTGTTCATGGTGCTTACTTTCCACGTCCACTCCTTCATACCATATAGAAGTACTGCCCATACATAGCATTTCATGAATCTAATTCTAGGGTCCAGATCAAAATCTGTACTTGTAAGGATTTTCTTGATCTTCAGGAATGCTGTGCGTGCTTGTTCTATTCGACATTTGATCTCGACATCAGATGACCGTTCTTCTGACAACCATGTTCCTAGATACTTAAATTTTGCCACCCTTTCTATGGGCAAGTTGTTATGAGTTAGCTGCACGTTCTGGAATTCTTCAAGCTTGCGGGAAATAACTAGAAACTTTGTTTTCTTAGTATTAATTTTAAGACCCATATTTTGGCTGTGTTCTTGGACAACGCTAAACAGATCTTGCAAATCACCTATATTGTCTGCTATTAAGACTGTGTCATCTGCATAGCGGATATTATTTATCCACACACCATTCACCTTGATGTCTATATCTCTTTCTTCGAGAGCCTCTCTAAAGATGCGTTCAGAATACAAATTGAATAGGAGTGGGGAGAGAACACAACCTTGCCTAGCACCTCTATAGATTTTTTGTGCTCCCGAAACTTCGTTGTCAATTTTAATTCTAGCTGTTTGATTCCAGTAAAGGCTTTCTATACACCGAATATCTTTTTGATCAATGTCAAGACCTTTCAAAATCTGAATGAGCTTATGATGTTGTACTCTATCGAAGGCTTTTTTATAATCTATGAAGCACATCATTATATCTTTTCTTTGATCATAGCAGTTCTGGATTAATACTTGAGTTGCAACTAGCGCTTCCCTTGTACCCAGCCCTCTTCTAAATCCAAACTGTGAAGACCCAACCTCTCTCTCTCACATTTATCGGAAATTCCAAATGGCATTATTTTAAGAAATATTTTCAGTGTGTGACTTATTAGAGCAATGAGTCTATGATCTTCACATTTCATAGCTTTATTCTTTTTAGGAAGTGGGATAAAGTCGGAAGTGAGCCATTTCTCTGGGAATTCTCCTGTGTCATAAATCCTATTAAATATTTGCTGTAATATTAAAATACCTTTATCGTCAAGTAATTTGAGCATTTCAACTGGTATTTGATCTGGACCTACTGCTGTCCTACAGATATACTAAAAGGAAAAGAGGAAGAAGAGAGGAGAGAATAGCCTGTAACAGAAAAGGATAGGGCGAATTGAAGTAATAATGATTCCGCTGCGTATCTATGGACACTATGGAAACGCAACGCCTATGTTTTAATATCGTGTCAATTTTTCTGTCACAACAAAAGTAAATTAAATATTAAAATTAAGTATTAAAAATTATTAATAATATGATACTAAGACATTTTGTTTAATATTGATGTTAGTAAATTAATTTGGTTATATTTTGTAAACTCTCAAAATGGTATATTCAATTGCTGAACGAGTTTCCATATTTTTTTATATGATAGTATGATATTGAGAAATGAGTTCAGAATATTGCCCCTGGACAACAGAAGAAACCAAAATATTTTAATATTTTTATTCAAACTGCTGAATCATAAATTTAACTCTCCATAACTCCTCTTACAGTTCGGATTTAATGTGCCTGCAGAGAAGAAAATGAAATTCTTTTATGTTCAATATATCCCTGGTTGACTTGACTGTAAGGTTGCTCCTTATAATCATGTTACGACTATCCAAAGAGATCGTTACACAGTATATCAGAAACTTCAATTAATCTCATGAATTAGACTGTGAGCTATACAATTAGTATAAAAATTCATGTCATTTCAAACTTATTATTCATGTAATACTGCCTAAATAAATAAATCCTATTAAAGCTGTATCAATTATTTTAAAATAGACCCTAGTACTCGTAATCCACACCATATTTTATAAGAATTGCGAAAACCAACTGGATGAAACTTAATTTGGATTTCGCAGTGGCCTAGGCACTCGTGAGGCGCTATTCGCCTTAAACGTTCTTACCAAGCGTTGCAGAGACATGGATGTTAATATAGTCGCTTGTTTTATAAAGTATAAGAAAGCCTTTGACTGCGTCAAGCACCAAATGCTATCCGACTACTGCAGGGCGCAGTAGTGAAAACTGAGGGAACAACATCAGAAGCAGTCGTGATTAAGAGAGGAGTAAGACAGGGCTACGAGTTATCACCGCTCTTATTCAATTTATACTCAAAGGCTATCTTCAAAGAAGTATTGAAAGATACCGAGTTAAGATCAACGGAAAAATAATCATTAGCATCAGGTATGCCGACGACATAGTAAAATCTGGCCTCCTTATAAATACGTTAAAAACTAAGGTCACTGCATTTGCCAAGTCATCTGAGCGGGTCCATCTGGTTATCGACGATGCTTAGGTGGAGCAAGTGTCATCATACAGATATCTGGGGAGTGACTTGAATGACCCTAGGAAAGAAGTCAGAAACCGCATTGAACAAGCCACTACTACTCCATTGCTCTACAACCCGGAGTGGGTCCATCAATCCTGATTCGTATTCTATCCCAATTGTCTTTAGGCCCGCTTTGATGTTGTCTCGCCACCTCATTTGGGGGCGCCCTAAAGGTTTTCTTCCCGAGCCAATTTCACCATCCGTGTGTAAGGATGTCTTTGTACATGACCTTCTTGCCTTTATCTCCTTCACAATATCTGGATCTTTGTATAATTCTGATATTTCTTGATTGGTTCTCACTCGGTACTGTTGGGTTACTGGGATCAGCAGTGGCTCAAAAAACCCTGCGTAAAACTTTTCTTTCAAAAATTCCGTTCGTTGTCTTTGGTCGAGGTCCAGGTTTCGCTAGCATACATAACAGTCGGTCGTATAACGGTTTTATAGATTGTGATTTTTGTTCTTCGCGAAATGTTTTTCGATGCTAGCACTGACTTTAGTGGACAGAGACATTTGTTTCCACTTTGAATTTGGACTTTAATTTTTTCTGTCAGATTGTTATCTTGAGCAATTGTGGCTCCTAAATACTTAAAGGTTGCGATCCTCTCGAAATTGTATTCCCCCACAGTGACATTTTGGCCTACTCTATGTCTACGTCCTGTTCTGCTGATGTGCTGGTGGTTTTTTACTGGTTTATTTTAAGTCCTATTTGCTCAGCTTGCATTTCTAGTCTTTTTTAGTCAGTACCGTGTTACCCACTACGTCAATATGATCGGCAAAAGCCAGCAATAATCTTGGGCCATCCCAACTAAAAAGTTCAACGCTTATTTTCTTCTTTTTATTTCTTCTTTAATCTAGGCGAATCGCCTGTTTCTTTTCATCGTCACTCTGCCTATTGCACTGCTAAGTTGTCGCTCCATCGTTTTCGGGGGCGTCCTAAACTCCTGCGACCCATTGGTGATTTATCGCGTGCTGTTCTGACTATTCTTTCGTTGTTCATTCTACTGATATGCTTATTTTAGCGGTTCTTATTGCTTTCTCAAGCTAGAAACACATTTAGAAGCATGAGACGACTTTTTGTAGGATGAGATCTGAGCCTGGAGCTCCGGGTAGACATATTCGGATGCTACATCTTCTCGGCTCTTCTGTACGGATGTAACAGTTGGACTCTTGATACATCATTGGAAAAGAAAATGGATGCCTTTGAAATGTACATTTAACGCCGTATACTAAGAATATCATGGGTCCAAAGAATAACAAATAAGAACTCATACTTACGTGCTATATAGGTCATATAATGCGAGAAGAAAAGTATGAACTTCTGCGACTGATTATAAAAGGCAAGAGGTCTGTCGGCAGGCGCCAAAATTCTTAGCTGAAGGACATCCGAAGATAGTTTGGTTGCTCATCGCTTGTCATATTCCGCATGGCTGTATCTAGAACCACGTTGGGAATTTAGATCGCCAACCCCCAAAAGGGGGCGGCGCGGCGTCATAAAAAGAAGAAGTTCTCGCTACCTTAAATAAACCAATGAATAATCGTATTTAATGTTTGAAGATTGTAATTTTAAAAAACCGTTTTCTATAAAAACCAAAGAATTAATATTATTTAGATAAACAGTTAGTCGTGAAACATTTAGATTGCTAAACGTAGCTGAGAAAAAAATTTAAAATCTTCTGCGTTATAATCAAACTCTGCCTCATTTGAAATCCAATTCTGGATGATTTCTTTCTCGATTTTTTTTTTTTTTTGGTTCGTTTACCCGACTAGATAAACTTGTTGGCAACTCACAATAGCATCTTTCGATCGGCTCATTACTGACACTACATCGCCTTTTTTAAAATTGTTTTTGCTCAAATTGATGTTTTCCTAACCGCCATGACTCGTAAAAAATATTATGTCGTTTTTAAATGAGTTTTCGAACAAAAGCAACACCCCGTGATCCGGGGGCTTTTGAAATAGAAATTGTTTTTTCCTTTTTAATTTCAACCGACGGACGGACGGTAGCGCTTTTGAGAGGTGTGAAGAAAAAATGGGTGAATTTTAATCTAAAAATACAAACAGTTTTATTAAAAAAAGCAACAGGTCTTTGGTGACCTAATTAATATTTTCCGAATGGCCTAATTATTGGTTTAGAATACCGAATTGTTTTCTCAAAAAAGCTTTTAGTTATTAAAAATTAACATACATACATACTTACATATAGTCACGTCTTTTTCCCGTAGGGGTACGCAGAGACCACTTCCTTCCACTTCCGCTACGGTGGTTCTTACACACATCTTTTGCTTCCTCTACTTTCATTAGTGCTCTCATACATGCATCTAAGCATTTCTTTATCTATTTTTGTAATGACATCTTCTTTTACATCACAGCGTTCTCTTATCTCATTATTTTTTACTTTATTCAACCGAGTCACTTCGGCTATACTTCTCAGACTACTCATCTCCGCAGCATGAATCCTATTTTCATGCTTCTTCTGCCAAAATTATTACTTAAATATTTTATTTTACTTTCAAAATGTTTATTATAAATAATCGGGTTGCTATTTACATCTTCAAAACTAGCAACACTGTTGTAATTGAATGTTAGCACAGAATGATTTGACAAACAGACACTGTTTCGTTTACAATGAGCTGAAAATGTTTTGCTATTATCTTTCACAACTGTGCATAAACTGTATGATTGTCATGTGATGTACCATAAGATTGAGGCATATCAATGTATTGGTTTCACCAGCATAATGCAAAGGTAAAGTTTTGCAATATTACGTAACCAAGTGGCGCAGGAGTCTGAGTGTTGATGCATGTAAAGACGTGTTCATATTTGATAGTTTAAAGTGTATGTTAAGGCAATCTTGGTCACTTGGTCGCTCGTGGTTTAAACATAGACCAGTGCTTAGATGAAATGACTATTGCACTAGGTGACGATTCTATATTCAGGTTGTACACAGAATTCCAAAGGGGAAATTTCAGTCTGGAGGGCGGTGAGAAGACGGGGAGGCCACCAACGTCCGTTACGGAAGAAAACGTTACTGCAGTGAGGAAAATGCTTGACGAAATCACTCCCACAAATTGCAAGAAATCGAGATGAAAGATTTTACACATTGCCACGTCTTTTAGTTCTCTAAAGAGTAATCTGCCAGTGGTCTCTCTACTGGCAAATTATGCCCGAGCTCAGCCGTAGAGGGTAGAAGAAAAAAAATATATATATAAAAGTGAGCCGCGCCACCGACTTAGACGGTACAAGCCGGAAACCCCTAGTTCTTGTAGGCACTAGCAGAGCCACACGATAAACAATTATGGTGAACTAGATAAATAAAACTATATTTACAATTCCTGCAATATATTAATTAAGTAAAAATGATGTTCGGATTTTTTTTTTTTTACAACAAATTCTGTATTTTTGGTAAAGTGGATTAAACGAATTTAATACACTTTTCTTAAAATAATATTTAAATTAATTATAACAATCTTTTAGACAATAATAAAAAAACCTAATGATGTACAAAAGGGAATTAACAAAAAAAAATAATGTTCACAATATTTAAAATTTCAAAAATAATTGGTTTTATATAGAATTCCTGATAGCAAAAGATTAAAAAAAAATACAAAATAAATGGATTTGCAAAAAAAATAATAATTTGAAACCATCACAATAACTACATAATGTATATTCAGTAATTTATACATTCAGATCCAACTTGAAGCAGGTACAAATTTAATGAAAATAAGTTGTTACTTTTAAACTATTGAAAACACTTAGATCAAGCACATAATAACTGATAAGTTGATAAAATTAAACTCAATACTATGTAACCAATTGAAAACTTTATTGAGACGCCACTGTTACATCGATGATTCAAGAAACAGAAACACCAAGTAGTATTTTTAAAGATCTACACTGTTAAAACAATCGAGCTTATTTAAAAATATTTCTTTTTACGATGGCTGTCCTTTAAAATAGCAATACTGTAGGATATTTACAAATAAGTATGAATAAACGTTCTTACTTGGACACAAAGAACTATTAAGAATATTATTTTAATCAAAGTTCAGCCTTGGCATATTATCCAATGCAATAAATAGTTTTCAACAGTGTACCATATTAATAAATTAAAACAAAACTTAATCGTGGTGTCAAAAACAAATCACGTCGTTTAAATATTCTAAAATAAATCACTTGTAACCTGTGGGTATACGAATTCACTAATCCTGTGGCCGGATTGATTATGAAACTGCACCTAGTACTTAACAATGGCTTCCCTCCATCAAATCCCGCACGCGGTCATTTTAACTCGACCCCAAGATCCAAAATATCCACAACAAAGGCAAAACAGAATGGTCAAGTTAAAAATTAAATGGTTTTTCTTCAAAATCCAATTAAGATGGCCCAAATACAGCCAGATATGAAAGAAAAAACCGTAGAAGTTCTGCTCACGTGTTAATATCAAATCGTTCCAAAAACTCTCACTCGACTTCCACGACTGACACCAAACGACTCTCCTCAACTGCTCACTCCCAGGCCGGATATCAGAAAATGACACGGGACACGCGTCAGCCAACCTCGCAAAACTATGTTCCCAACTCATAATCGCACTCGTCCGTATTGATAGCCAGCCCATCCACACAGAAAAGCAAACCAAACAATAATATAGCTGACAACACACGACAATAGAGGCCAAAAATCAAGGCGAAATCTAATAACAAAGACTCCCACTCCAATTAATAAAAATGTCACAGCCATTAATAATTAAATCCTAACGCTACTAGGTATGCAACACTATTTACAACAAGTGACAAACCCAAATCACAACAAAACACGGTAAGCGAAACCATTTACGAGCACCTGAGAAATACAAAACCATCAGAGATCCAATTAATAATGTAACCGTAGAAGGGAAAAAAAATAGGCATGTGACAACATTTGTTACATACTTCCGTCCCGTTTCACGAAATCACTTCCACAAATTGCAATATTGAATGAAACTTTCTGATGTAATTGAAGAAAAAACGTAAGAAACTTCGTTCTTTACGGGGGTCTCCAATTTTTTTTAATTACCTTTAATTCCAATAGATTTTTTTTTATCGACAAAATTCGGTAATCGTTACAAAATGTTTAGGATACGCCGTTGGTAACCAATTCGGTTTAAATCGGCACACAAAGTGGCGCTGCCGTTGTAATGATGTGTGAACGTTGCAAGAGTGCCTTTCATTAATAATTTATCTTCGCCCACATAAAATTGTCGACCAAAAATGAATCTAATGTTGAATTTATTTTATAGATCAAAATTAAAATAGAAAAACATTATAGATTTATTGAAAAAAAAAAAATAACGTTTGAAATGATTTGTTACCAAAATTCTGTTTTTTGCTAAAAATATTGAATGAACGAAATTGTATAACAGTGCCAAGTCATGTACACCCAGGTCGTGAGAATGTCAAAAAACTCGAGATTCCTTAAAAAATAATTAAAATAAGAAATAATCCACTGTTGACTGACTACAAATCTCATTTCTTACCGCAAAGTGGTCGAAATATCGTGATATAAATTTTTTTAAATGTTCCCAGACAAACCAACCACTATTATGCAACTGTTATCATTTCTATGAATGAATTTTTAATAAAAAACATTCCTAGCGACGATTGGCTTGAATTTCATGACAATAGATTTTTCTTCGTGGGTGAAAGTAGGTAACGAGTAAAAACTAATTTAAATATTCACGCTTCAGAAATTAATACCTAATTGTGAAATTTTCCGCCAATGTTTCTGTAATATCCGTAATGTTATAAAGCTATAACTACCGACTTACGAACTGGGATTATCGTTTGCCAATTAACAATTTTTTAAACAAATTTTTGCATTTAATCTGTATTGTATGACCCTTAAACTCTATAGCAGGGGTGCTCAAACTTGAACTGTTGGCGGTCTACCTCAATATTTTTAGACTACGATCGATCGACTTATGAGAGGCCGCAAGTATGTGTGATGCAGGATTGTCGTCCAGGTAGTGTGCATACGCGTGGTGCAACCGTTTTTGTTTCCAGTCATTGCTGGTGCTCCATCGGTTGTAATGCACACTAATTTATGTATAGGTAGCTTGTAGTTTGCAACAAAATTGAAGAAAACTTCATATATCTTCACCACGGGTCTTTGCTTTCAGCGGAATCATCGTCAAAAACTCTTCCTTAGTCGACATGTCATTGAATACCATACGAATAAAAATACAAAGCTGGGCAGTATCTGTCATATTGGTGGATTCGTCGAACTGTAAAAAAAGTATGTACATTCCATCATATCATGTTTAAATTTATTTGCCATGTCCTGACACATGACATCAACGCGCCTTGTGACAGTTGGACGAGATAGCTGAAGTTCTTTAATAGCAGACATAATCTCTGTTTTATTTTTAAAATCTCTAAATAATGTTTCTTTTCTTCTCAGTCCTTCTACCCTCTGGAGGGTGTAGTGATACTATTTTAGGTATATGTTTGAATTTGCTGTTTCCATGCTTTTCTATCTTGTGCTAGATGTAGCTTTTAATCTGTCGGTCCACCTCATTGGAGACCGTCCTCTAGGTATTTTTCCCTCAACTTTTCGCTCGACCACTAGGTTTTCCATCTCACCTGTTCTTCTAGCTATGTGGCCAAAGTAATTGAGATATGCTCTATTGATTTGGTTTGGAAGACGCTTTTTGATTTTTAGTTCTTGTAGAACAGAGGCGTTTGTTCTGTGTTCCACCCATAATACTCTTAGGATTCGTCTTTACACCCATAATTCAAATGCTTCAATTCTTTTTCGATGTTTTCTTTAGTGTCCATGTTTCAGCGGAGTAAACAGCAATTGGGAAGATCAAGGAATTGGCCAGCATTACTTTCACCGTTTTTGTAATGGTTTGATCTCTCTATATTTTAATGGTCTTAGTTGTTGCTGACCTGGCCATTGCCATCTTCTCTTTATTTTTTATTTTTTTTTTGTTATGAAAATGGTCGCAAAAAGGGTAGACCTATCGTGTGGGCCGTGGACGGCCCGCACTGCGATTATTAGAAGGGGAAGGGATTATAGAAAGGAAATGATTGTGGACACGCTTTTTAAAAATTTGCAGGTTATAGTTCTCTGGAAAAACTGATTTTGGAAGCTTATTCCATACCGTAGCAGCCCTGTAAAAGAAGAATTCTTGATGAAGATTGGTCCTTGTAGTGTCAAGCTTGAGAGTAAATGTGTGAGACTGATCATCGTGACGAGTTCTTCGGCCGAATGTGGCCAATGGTGATACAAGAGTTTTTATTTTTTTTTTGGAGCATCTGCCATGGAAATATCTGTAGAGCAATAAGTGGTCTGCAACTCTTCTTCTATGTTTAGAGGGTGAAGGGTATCTGTGAGAGTTGAGCTGTTTATCAAGCGAATGGCTCTTTTCTGAATGGAATCTAGAAGACGAAGAGAATGCCTTGGTGCTGAACCCCAAATGTTCCAGCAATACTCCAGTAGAGGTCGGATTTGAGCCTTGTACGTCGTCAGTACAAGTTGTACAGTTGATCAGGAGTAAAAAACTTTCTGGCTTTCCACAGAAAACCTAGCCTTTGGCTTGCCGACTTTGCGATGTTAGCAACATGGTCATGCCAAGACATATTATTGGACACCGTGACTCCCAAAATCGAGATGGAGGGACTTGGTTCAAGGGTATTTCCGGACATTGTGATGGGATGATTTGAGGAATTCACTTTCTTGGAAAACGTGTCACTTTGTGTTTTTTGGGCGTTAAACTGAACAAGATTGTTGGTTCCCCACTCGACGATTGCTTTAAGATATCTATTGATGGAATCAACCTGTTCCTGCCTGAGTCTTTTTGTATCATTCACCGAAAGTGATCGATAGGATGTGAAAGTTGAGACAAGTGTGCTATCGTCTGCGAAACTGTAAATGGGGTTCGTGGTGGTTTTCAAGAGGTCGTTGATGTGTAAAAGAAATAAGGTGGGAGACAGGATGGAACCCTGGGAGACCGCGGCATTGGTTTTCCTCTGAACAGCCTCCATCTTTTGTTATCAACGATCCCAGGTATACAAACTTGTCCTCCACATCACATCTTGCACGATATCCACGCTATCGTTGCAGTTTTTGATTGTTTGGCTGGTCTTGTGAACATAGTTTGTTCTTTTTTCAAACAAGTTATCAAATAACATACTTTTCGTTTTCTCAGTTCACTCTGTGAGGAAAGATGCTTTTCATAGTTGTTATGAACCGTTTAATGATGCCTCTCAAGTTCCCAAGCTTAGGTATTGCAACTGACGCACGGCAAATGAGACAAATGCACTTACCCTTTATCATACAAATGAAAAATTCTCCCTCCCAATCATTATTAAAATGATACATTTTACTTTTCTTCGCCGCACTCATTTTGTAATATTTATTAATAAACTTTGTATCGACGTATTGACTCCGTTAAGTTACAACTCAGACTGACTCCAATTCCTGTAGGCGCAACGAAGTTTCGAATGTTCCCGTCAAATCCTTTCTTCGTGTCCAAACCATCTAAGCATTCCTTTATCTATCTTTGTAACCACATCTTCTTTTACACCACAGCGTTCCGAATCACTCCGGCTATACTTCTCAGACTACTCATCTCCGCAGCATTAATCCTATTTTCATGCTTCTTCTGCCAAACCCAACATTCACTACCATACATAAGTGTAGGAACCAACACACCTCTATGCACAGCGAGACGTGCCTTTTTGACACTTTCTGGCTGTTCATAAAGCCATGAAGTGCCCCATTCATTTGTTTTTCTCCCCTTCGCTCAATGTCACTTTCCATCTCTTTTAAACTTTGAACCTAAGTTTAAAAGTTTACTTGTTACACTCTTTCTTCCTTAATCAGAACTTCGCAGTTTGTCGTGCTTTCTTCTCTTTCATAAGTCATTACTTTCGTTTTGCTTACATTTATTTTCATCCTTTTGATTTTCAGGGCATCATGCATAACATTAACCATCGCCTGTAACTCCTCTTCAGATGACGCTAATATGACTTGATCATCGGCTTAAAGAAGGCATTTGACGATCAAATCATTCATTGTGCGAGTGTAATAATATCTGCACATTATATGATCGTTGCATACAACAGCGGTTCTCAAACTTTTGTTATTCACGCCCCCCTGTTTTAATTTAAAAAATGTTGCGCCCCCCAATCCGTAGACCTAGGAATTTGGACTAAAATAGGCAACATTGTCTCGTCGAGAGCGCCAAAGATGCTGTCGGAAAGTTCGCGGCGTTCGTGCCACGTATTCAAGCTTCCTGATCTTTCTCGAACTGTCTGAACGCGACTATAAATACAGAAGCGCGCATACGGTATTCTCAGTCTCTCAGTGAAGGTGTTTTAACACTAAGCAAGCATTATTGTGAAGTGTGAGTGTATAAGTAGATGTAGTATGGATAAATTTTTAAAACGAAAACTTGAGGATGACGGGGCTTGTACATCGACAGGTTCAGGTGGAAATCGTCCGAAATCTAAAACAAGAAAATATGACCCATCATACCTAAATTTGGGCTTTACTAGCCTTGAAGTAGGTGGCGAAGAAAAATCACAATGCGTTATCTGTTTAAAAGTATTGGCTGCAGATAGCATGAAACCAAATAAATTACAGAGGCATCTAGAAACGCTGCACAGAGAATATGTCAATAAACCGCGAGATTTTTTTGTGGAGAAACTCAGATTGTTTAAAAAACAAAAATCCAGCTTCCATAGAGTACTGGCAGTAAATGAGAAGGCTCTCTTGGCATCATATAAAGTGGCATACAAAGTAGCTAAATGCAAAAAACCGCACACTATTGCAGAGCAACTTATTTTACCCGCTTGCAAAGACATTGTAGAAATAATGTTTGGTGAAAATTTTACTTCACAACTTAACAATATTCCTCTGTCAAATGATACAATTTGTCGACGAATTAACGATATATCAGTTGATATGCAGCAGCAGCTTGAATCTGAGCTTACTGGAAACTTGTTTGCTATACAACTTGACGAAGCAACTGACACTAGTAATGATTCCCATTTGATTTGCTACATTAGATTCTGTCAATGTTCTAAAATATGTGAAGATTTATTGTTTTGTAAACAGATCAAAGGAAGAACTACAGCCACCGAGTTGTTCAAGATTACAAATGATTCTATTACTAAAATGAATTTGCAATGGAAAAATTGTGTTGCGATTTGCACCGATGGAGCTCAAGCCATGTCTGGTAAATGCAACAGTTTACAAGCGCTAGTAAAAAAGGAATCCTCAGAAATTATCTGGACGCACTGCATGATACATCGGGAAGCGTTAGCATCAAAATCTAAGCTAAGCCCTGGACTAAACATGATTTTGATAGTAGTTATTGAAGTTGTTAACTTTATAAAAACCAGACCACTAAAAACAAGGATGTTCTCTGTTCTGTGTGAAGATATGGGAGCTGAGCATCAATCTTTGTTGTTTTATTCCTCATCCAGATGGTTGTCACGCGGTAAGACGGTTAAGCGTGTCTTTGAATTAAGAAGGGAAATAGCGATATTTTTAAGCGAGGAAGGTCACAAGCATTCAACAGATTTTTTCGACAAATTATTTTTACTGAAGCTTTCTTATTTAGTAGATATTTTTGAAAAACTTAATATACTTAATCTTCAGCTGCAAGGAAAAGACGTAAATATATTTGATTTAAGTCAAAAGATTGATGCTTTTTGTAAGAAATTGCAGTTACAAAGTGAAAGAAAACAGTTTGGAAATGTTTCCCACATTATGCGATTTTGTGCAAGATTCCCCATTGGAAGATATTCATAAAGCTGTGATGCTAAAAACCATAGGAAGTAAAATTTCAATAAAGATTTTTTAAAAATCTATCTGTAGCATTTTATCATTACCAGTTTATTTTTAATCTGTACTGCGTCCCCCCCCCAATCATGTAAGGGGGGCGCGCCCCACAGTTTGAGAAACGCTGGCATACAATATAGTTTTGCTACGACAAAAAATAATAATAAATCAGTTATTACATTTACTATCATTCGATATTTATGGCACTCTTTTTCATAATATTTAGGATAATAATGTATTTATTAATGACATAAATCAGTCTCTCTATTTGCAAACATTTCTGCTAAATTTGCGTTAAATGTTCCAAATTAAAATTCGACTATAACATATAATAAACCAAACAATAGAAGCTCCATAAAACGGTCTGCCTTTCGAAGAAAATTTTTCGAAAAAAATGATCCCTTGTACACACAGTAGGACGCATTCACGTCAACGTTGACAAGTCACTTAGAAGGAATATATATGGCCATCCACAATAGACTTAATAGGATCATAAAAGATTTACTGGTTTCCGAAATCGTATTTTGGTATGTCACAGTGGCGACGCGGCGGGTGGCGGTTTGCAGATTCACATCAGCTTGTTACTCTTTATACGTTCAATGTAGGCACGTAATTTTTTGTGAAATTTCAGACCAGGCGTCTGAAATAATTTTCCACAATACCAAGTTACCTCATTGAAAAGATTATTGTACGTACCTATTATTTTCAAATTAAATATACAGTGTGTTATTTATATTTCAAAAGTTAGTTTCGCGTCCGGTCAAAACGGAAGTAAATAAATATTGTTATTTTGCTCGTTTTAGAAAAGAAGAAAGCCTGGCTGGATTGGCTAACTACAAATGCCAATCAAAGAACGCAAAAGGCAACGATTGAGAATGTAAACAAGGCAAAGAATGAGCATAAAAGGTTAAAAGGCGTGGCAAAAGAGTTTGTGGCAAAAACGAAGGAGAGTGATAAAGATGAATTCGATAGAAGGTTATCTGACGATTTCCAAAACAATATTAAACTCTTCTGGAATTCCATAAGAATAGCCAGAGGTAAAAATACTACCTCGCAACTGGAAAGAATCAAAAACCAAGATGATAGTATGGTAAAAGAAGAGGAATGCGTATTAAAGAGATGGAATGAATACTTCGAAAGTTTATTTGAGAAAGAGGATACCCAAGAACAGGCCCCATTCAGAGACATGAGTGACAATTGTAATGAAAGTGAAATTAGTACGACAGAAATTGTGGAAGCGTTGAGCAGTAAGAAATTGGGTAAAGCTGCTGGGTATGACAGGATAACAGTTGAAATGATGAAGGCTGGACAAAACGTGGTAGCTAGTCTGCTGTACCGCCTTTTTAACGTTTGTTGAATGAGTGGTAGCGTACCAGATGACTGGTATAGGGCTGTTATTGTGCCGCTTTACAAGGGAAAAGGTTTGCAGCAGGTATACTAAACGTCAAAAATAACTCGAGCACAATTTACACATCAACTACCAAACGTTTATCTCGCTGACCTACGAATCTGGTCAAAAAGTAATGAGACTGCATTTTTAAAATAGGCGCGATATGAATATCGATGTGTACATTTTTTGATAGGTTGGTATGACTGTTGTGAATGGCTGACATAAATTTCATGACATTCGACCTATTAGGTTAAAAGTAGCAGCGTTTTTTGTGTTGTCCGCGATTTTTACAATGGAAAAACCTGTGGAACAAAGAATGTGCATCAAATTTTGTCAAAAACATTAAATTTCTTTCATATTGCGAAAGGCTTTCGCAGCCATCGTTTGTTGGTGAATGGTTTTTCGGGTATACAGGCCGTCGTAGGTCTGAGTTTCCACTCTGTAGTTTCCACTGGAAGCAGCTCGTTCCAAGAGTCGCGACATGATGTCACTATAACCCTACAAGGGTTCGATCAGGAGAGAGAGAGAGAGAGAGAGAGCATATAATATTTTATCTACGACCAATGAAAAAAAACAAGGATTCATTTGAAACTAGTTATATTAAACCTTTTGTATTTTGATGAAAGAAGATGATTGTTCTTCGTTATAAGTAGTATTTAAATTAATTCTGTTAACTTCGGTTTTTCCATAAGAGTGGGAATCATACTGTAACGGTACAAGATTCTCAAGCAAGGTTTTTATAAATATGTCAACGATTTTAGTGTAGCTACTCAAATTGCAATTTGAAGGTTCAGCACGCACTATGTTGAAATGAAAATAATAAAAAAGAAACAACGACAATGGGAGATTGTGTCGAAAATATAAAAAAAAGGTAGTCAAAAAATTTCTCAACATCCTTCAAAACAATCAGACATTGCACAAAAATATTCAATTCATAATAGAAAATAAAAAAAAAAAAATGAAAAAACGGAAGGACTCCGGCAATTAGTTCAATCGCCGGAAATTGGAAACAAATGACAATCTATCGGCTATGTATACCGTCTTAGTGAAGCGTGTCCTATTCGAATTACACAACTAACGCCTCTGTGAACGTTGAGGACGTTGATTAATTGTATTTTTGTCTATAATTATTTTAGTCTATTGTCGGATACCCACTTTTCTGTTGTTATATAATGGACAAACGGCTCTGCCGAATGTCTGAATTATATTTACCTAAAAAGTCTTAAAACCGTTGGGGTGGAATAAGAGAGTCGCGTATTATATCGCAGTGTTGAAAACAAGTCATTGATTTTTCTGATACGACAGTAACAAAATATAAAAACGGAAAGAGGTAATAAAATAAAAATAGAAACATTTTCGGCAACCATCCGGGAAGTACTCACTTCCCGGACTCTTTTTCTTTGAGAAAGTAGCATTTTACCGGCCCTGTCCTAGAAGTAAGTACTTCCCGGACTAGGCCGGGAAGAATCTCATCGTTGTTGTCATTGTAAGTATGAAAATCTTGGTAGGTATGGTTTTGATACATGCAGTTGATCATTACCATAGCATCGAAATGACGACTGACAGCTATTTGACATGAAATTAGTAGACATTTTGATTTTGGATGGTTTTTGGTCGCAATAAGCTATGGAAAACAGCAGCGATAGTGAATTTGAGAATGTGCCTTGTCACGTGCCTATTATTTTCTTCTCCTATCTGCCGTTTCAATAGTCTGCATTTGGGTTCGTTGTATGTAGTGTTGCCTATGTAGTAATGATAGAATTCGATTATTGATAGCTGTGACATTTTTGTCTCTCTTATTGGACTTCGCCTTGATTATTGGCCTCGATTGTAGTGTGTTGTTCGATATATTATTGTTGGTTTGCATGGGCTGGCAACTGATGCGAACGAGCGCGTTTATGAACTAGGGACTTATACATGGAAAGGTTGGCTGACGCGTGTCCCGGGTCATTTTCTTGATGTCCGGTCTGGGAGCGAGGAAGGATCAGCTTTCGTTTGGTGGCAGTGGTGGAAGTCGGTTGAGAGTTTTTGGAACGGTTGAATATTAACACGGGAGCGAAACTTCTACGGTTTCTTCTTCCATATCTGGCTAAATTTGGGGCCATCTTTATTGGATTAGGAAGATAAACCATTTAATTCTTAACTTGACCATTCTGTCGTGTCTATGTGGAGAATATTTTTGGATATTGGTGTCGAGTTAAGATCACCACTTGTGGGATTTGATGAAGTGAAGCCATCGTGAAGTACCACGTGCCGTTCCATCCACATCGACAATTTATCGTCGTTTCAGCGTTATAAAGACTTGCCTGGTAATTTTAGCAGAAATTATTGATAATACTATTTGGTTTTTCGGTTCTTGGATCATCGATGTTACCGTGACGTCTCAGTGAGGTTTTCAATTGGTTACATGGTATGGAATTTAATTTTATCAACTTATCAGTTATGTGTTTGATATAAGTGTTTTCAATAATTTAAAAGTAACAAGTTATTCTCATTTAATTTGTACCTGCTCCCAGTGACGTCCCAATAAAGTTTTCAATAGTTTAAAAGTAACCAAATTATTTTTCGTTAAATTTGTACCGGCTCCAAGCTGAATCTGAATTTATATATCACTGAATATAATTTATGTGGATATTGTAAGGGTTTTAAAATATTATTTTTGTAGCAAGTCCATTTATTTGGTTTTTCCTTTTTTTTGTTGTGTTAATCTTTTGCTATCAGGAATTTTATATAAAACCAATTATTTTCGAAATTTTAAATATTGTGAACATTTTCTTGTTGTTGTTTTTTTTTTTTATTTTAATTCTCTTTTGTACCTCATTAGGTTTTTATTACTGTCTGGAAGATTGTTATAATTAATTTAAATATTATTTTAAGAAAGTGTATTAAATTCGTTTAAACCACTTTACGAAAATACAGAATTTATTGTAAAAAATCAGAACATCATTTTTACTTAATTAATATATTGCAGTAATTGTAAATATAGTTTTATTTATCTAGTTCACCATAATTGTTTGTTGTTTTTCGCGTGGCTCTGCTGGTGCCTACAAGACCTAGGGGTTTCCGGCTTGTACCGTTTTAAGTCGGTGGCGCGGCTCACTTTTAGATTTTTTTCTTCTACCCTCTACGGCTGAGCTCGGGCATAATTTGCCAGTAGAGAGACCACTAGCAGAGTACTCTTTAGAGAACCAAAAAAAAAGACGTGGCAGCCTTACGAAATTTCCAATGCAGCAGCTGCTGCTTCAGCACGCTTATTGCCTGAGAAATCAAAGTCCAGGTACGAAAACGTTTATGATTTGTTCACGAAATGGATGGTGACGCCAGGCGACGACGACGGAAATCTAAAAGTGGCGTTGAATCGCAAAGCTGTGGAAATGTGCTGAGGTGTGGGCAGCTTCACCGAAACCTCTATGGCCCCGACTTACTTTTGCTATTGATGACGTTTTCCGCAACGTAGATGTTAGATTCCTTCGGTAATTAAGTCAAGCTGGCTCCATGAATTTTTAACCTGCTATTGGCTGACGGGCTTACTGTCTTTTGTCGCCGTGAATTTTGTTATCACAGTAAATAAAACAACACACTTGTCATCGAGAATATATTGTGTAATTTAATACATGGAGCTTACAGTTTAAAGCCTCCTGTATCTTCAGAATATTTTCACTGGTTGGTAGCTTTAAATTTAATTTATTTTATCAGATTATATTGATGTGCATTCTACCACGTGGTGTTAGAAAAAGGTGCTCTGAACGCTAGCGTTGATTTGTAAGGAATTCATTACAATTTACATTACATTATTTTTGTACAACATTACAAAATATGGTAAACAGGCTAAACAGTAGACAATGGACTTAAAAAACGCTTTTCGAAGGAAAACCAGATGCCGAGCCAAACACAACTTTGACTGTTTCTGATGAAGACTTTATGCAATTGGCCGAAGGAAAGTTTAACCCTCAACAAGCCTTCATAAAAGGAAAACTAAAGATAACCGGAAATATCATGATGGCACAAAAGCTAGCACCTCTTCTCAAAACAAACGCCAAATTGTAAAACCGTCACATTTTATATAACATGTTGAAAACATCAAAATACAATATAATTTTGATGAATTAGCAAAAACAATATAAGTATTTTTCTTTTATCTGGTATCGTAATTCCAGTAAATGGTGATTGTTAAGATTATATATTTTTGGTTATGTTTTTTAGCAGATTTTACTGTATTTATAAGGGTACTTACTGATGTCTTTTAATTCACATTTTTTAATCATTGCTTTGTACTACAATCAATTGTACTTCACACGAAAGAATGTTTCTCCATACTAGAAAATCATCATTTGGAACTGCACTACCTAGTTAACTTGCAAATTTTGGACCGGTCTTAATCAGAAAACATGTAAGAAAAAACAAACATGAACCTCTAGTAGAAGAAGCAGAACTAATCGATGCAAACCCTGAATATGCATTAGTACGATTAACGTCTCGATAAAACATTTGGCTCCTCGGGGAGCCAAATGTAATGAAACTCTTTTTCCACAGTCAGCATAAAAACAGCTTAATGCTCCAACTAAAAGTAGCAGTCCAAAAATGCAATGTGATAATGAAACTCAAACAATTGTTCCAAAAGAACATTTTTCAATGAAACCTACTATCATAACTCAAACGGCAGAAATTCAAAATTCTATGAATAATCAAGTAACTGAGAATCAAACAGAAAACAAAAATATAGCTGACGACAAAACCCATAGATGTTGTCGTAGACCTAAATACTTAGAAGACTATGTTTTGAAATAATACAGTGGGAAAATGTAGTGATACATCCTGTATTACATTCATATTTATTCTAATGTTATTGTTTGAAGTTGTCAAATACTATTGTCATGTATATGACAGGTTCTTGTGCTTAATAAACCTTGATTTGGAAGGAATTCATTACACATCACAAATTTGAAGAGACACGGTGGCTGAAAGTCTACCAATGTCGCTGAAGGATACATAAACAATTCACTTACAAACAAAATTAAAATTGCCAAGACTATTCAAAGATTACCTATCAGAAGAAAACAATTAATGTGAATCGGAAACTTTACCTTCTTGTTCTGACTCCAACAAAAGGCATTTAAATATACCAAAAGCATTTCAAACAAATTGAATCCCTTTAATATTAGCAATTGCTCGAATTTTAATATAAATATACTTGAACTTGGAATAAATTTTCACGTGATTTTCCAGAAAATAAACTATAAAATAAAGCAGATAACGTAGAACGTGAATCTGTTTTCATTCTCTGGGACCCTACAACTAACAAAACTTTTATCGAGAATGATGTTTTTTAATAAAACTAAAAAAAAAAATTTGCCTTGAAAACTGTATCCGTAGACACGCTGTATATTAGTGCCGAATTGAGTGTTGCGGTGTTAGGGCCAACACCTAAAAAGGAACGTTTTTAATGATTTCGGCACAGTCGGCTGACCACAAAAGCCCCAACAAATTAGTATCAAATATCAAAACGTACGTTGTGTTTTACCGAAAGCCGTTTTGAAACATTTTTTTTTAATTTATCACGCATTTGACACTTTCGCCCGCAGATGCCCTTTCATCGAATAAGATTTCTTAGAAACTTCTAATGAAGATTGAATTACCAACAATTTTTTGCCTTATTTTTGGACGATTCATTTAAACCGATGTGGCGATACATGTTTCCACAATTGTACTTGGATATTTTGTAAGAAAAAAACACTTAAAAGCCAACATTTACCGTGTTTCTGAGGTAAAATTTATGATTTGCTGCGTTAATGCTAGATTTACGTAACAGTTACACAAACTGTAGCTTATAGCCGCCACTTTCTTATGGACCAACAAAAATATTGTCCGAGTGAGCAATTGTCGTGGGTGTCCCACTAACGGCAGTGGAAAATATGACCGATTTAGGTGGTCAAAATTCTGAAACTTGTCCATATTTAACCTTCGGGATCCCAGATTACGGAAAAAATAGTAAAAAAAAATCTAATTAATTTTTTGACACGATTGGCGAGCGCACGGCGCGTTTAAAAATCAAATGTATTTGCTAAAATCTAAAACTTTCTTACATTTAACGTTTGAAGTCCCTGAATACGGGAAAAATAATACAACAAGTCTAATTATCGGCTGGTAGTGGCGTAAACCTGCCGATAGATGTATTTTAAATCATTTAGGAAACTTTGTAGAATTGCAGTCGAAAAAGAGAGCCAAAGCTTCTTCAGGGGAAAAACGTCGAATGTTGGTAGAGGTCGACTTTCTTGTAGAAGAAGATGGCTGTTGAGAGGTAGATGCCACTTTCACAACTTTGGAAGCACCACGCTTGCCAGAAACATAAAGCGCGTGCTGTGCAGCAGAAGTAAACTTTTCGCAGTCTACCTTCAATAACTCGCTGACTTTTCTTTTTTGTTTCACTAGAACATTCGAAACTTTTTTCAGGGCGTCCTGAGCGTTGACAAGTAGGGTGGAAAACTGAAATACTAAAATCCAAGTCATCTGAATCAAGCCAACTGGAGTATTTATTGAAACAATCTTCCAGTTTTCTGTGACATTTGTCCCACCTCGCCGAAATTTTGTCGGAAAGACGGGAAATTATAATTTTCAAAGGTCCAATCTCCACATCTTCTTCATTATTAATATGAGCAGAAGTAAGAATAAATATCAGCAAGTGATCTTCAAAAAATTTCCTCCTCGTGATTCGGACTGGTGTGTCTGAAAAAAATTATGTATCACCCAAAACGCAAAAAATCGCAAAAATTCTTTGCAACATTTAATGACTAGAAGGATTCATGAAACAAATCATTGGGGTAACTTGGGGGTTATATAGTTTTTCGTTATTGAATAGAGGCATATATTTACAAATTGATTAATAAACTTGACAGGTAAAATTGCAATGTATATTCAATAACGAGTGTGGAAATATAATGTCTCACCTGTCTCAGCAATGTAGATTGTGAAATAAAAGCAAAAAGACTTTTCACTACACAAACCTTAAACATAATAAATGACCATCGAATAAAGATTAGGCACTTGTATAAACAGAAATCATTCACTCATTTACTATTTATTTGTATACATGGTTTGGCGGGAAATATTAGTATTAAGCGTCTTACCAACTAATAATATAAAGGCCAGGCACTTAGAAATTCCAAACTTTTGACTTGACTTTTGTCCACCTTAATCAGTTATTTTGCCCACTGTGCGGCGGCGAGGTACGATAGTATGGAAACCATAAACCTCGGGGCTTCTTCTTTTTCTTCGTTTTCTCTCTTTCCAGAGAGGTCGTGATTATGGTATACTATTTTGCTGTCGCTCTTCGTACAATATCCCGCCATCTTTCTCTGTTCCCGGATTCCCTTGTTGCTTGTGTTATCGTGCTGTTGGTTGTTGCCTTGTTAGTGTCGGTCCACCCCATTGGCGATCTTCCCCTTGGTCTTTTTCCTTCCATTTTTCACTGTATCACCAGTTTTTCTAGGTTGTTATCATCTCTTCTATTAATGTGGCCGAAAATTGTTAGGATTCTAGAAAAGACAATCTGTGACAGTCGCTGGGGTTCATAATTCTTTAATAATAGATACGTTAGTTCTGAGAGCTGTTCAAGGGACACGTAGTATTCGCCTCCATCACCACATCTCAAATTCATCGATTTTTCGTCTATCCTGTTTTTTAATTGTCCATGATTCGGACAATATAGTAGTACTGGGAATACCAGTGTTTTTATTATTTGCTTTTTAGTGTTTGGAGTTATATCACTATCTATCCATGGTATTTGAAGTTCTCTTACGGTTCGTCTGGCCATTTCACATCTTCTGTTTATTTCTTTTGTAATGTGGCAGTAATGTTTGTAGTGCTCCTAGGTATATATATAAATATATATTGGCTGACGACCTCGTATCCATCTATATGTGTTATGTCTGTAACCTCAGGGCTACAAGAAAAAAAATTAAAGACTAAATCGACAAAGCGACATTAATAGAAAATATTTTTTAAGCTCCTAAAATGACCGCGGTTGCTGGCACTCTTGACCTGGCCTTTCTTCAAAAAAATTTCGATCTGGTCGAGACACGTTCGCCTAGGTTTACCTCTACCTCTTAGAAAAGTGTTCCATTCTTTGGGTTTGAGATATCGACAACGTTAGGTTAGGTTAGGTTAAAAAGGCGGTTCGGAGGGAACCCCTTAGGCCTTTTGGTCCGTTGTGATACCGTGATGGACGGCGGTGCCTTCCCCCTCTACCATGAGAACCAGTTGGAACTTTACATACAAAGTATGAGGTCTTAAAAGACAAACTGAGCTAAGATTACATAAGTCATCAAAGTTTGGTTGCCCTAGTATAGAAAGCCGTTTTCTGCCTAGGGCAGGGCAGTGGCAAATAAGATGTACCATTGTTTCCTCTTCTTCCTCATCGTGACAGCTTCTATAGAAGTCGTGTCGTAGCTCTGCGATTCCCATGCGCCTAGTGTCCTGTTATGGCCGCGATCACATTTCCAATGGACTCCCTGGATAGAGTTAAAACATAATTAGTTCGACGAAGATCTAGTTTAGACCAAATCTGCGATGATGTGTATGTGGGTTCATTTTGCCACCTCAAGTTGGCTATTTGAACTACTTTGCTGAGCAGAAGAAGCCGGAAATTTGCAATCGGTACTCCTTGCTGAGATGAGATGATACAGCTGGTAGGGTGTTGCCCTCTCTTGCTAGCTCGTCCGCCTTACAGTTGCCTGGTATGACAATGTGAACTCTAAACTTAGTTCCTAGCTCATTCAGGGCGGCACGGCATTGCACCGCTGCCCTAGAAGTCAAGTAGACTGAGTTCAGTGATTTGATAGCAGCCCGGCTGTCTCAAAGAATGGATATATAGCTGAACTTTTGTTTGTTGCTGAGTATCCAAACAGATTCCTCGATAATGGCTTATATGGGAGAAAACACCAGATGGTAAAAGACCCCTGGGCCGCCACGACTAGAGACAATTTTGCCAAAGACCTAAGGACAATGGGAATCCAAAATCCACTCGATGCCATGAACGACAGTGGAGGACTATTGTGAAGTCGGCAAAAACCCATCCTGGATTATAAGCCACGGAGTAGGTAAGTTAGTAATGTGATGTATTGCCATACGATAAATAATAAATAATTCACACATTCGTGATTCGATGACCAAAATCGATGAGTTTGAATTGCTTTCTCACGCACACATGCGTGGGAGTATCGAATCTCTGACAAATGGAGTGTAGACACTCGAAGTGAATAATAATAAAGAAAGAGGCAACACACATGCTAGTATCTATCGGCTCATTAACGTCCATGATACGGGCCCGTGCCAAAATTTTCACTTAATTTTCCACTCCATCCTCAACGATTAGTTAAGTTGACATTTTGTGTGCGTAATTAAACTAATTAAAAGTACAAATTGCTCCCGACCTCACACACACTTTAAACTAATTTTACGTCTGCGTGTCGAATTCGGCGGCGGTTTTGACAAAAATGATGAAAGATGGTTGGCGTAAAAAAATTACGTCTCGTGATTTATTTGGAAATGATACCACTAGCGCCGGGCATTCTTCTTTCCATACATTTGGGATGCATAATTATACGCGTCATTTTTTTAGCTACGATTTTACGAAATTATGTACTGACAACTACTTTTTCGTCCTATTTTATTTTTAATATAGATTCTTACTAATTACTTATTAACCACATCAAATCACAATGCTGTGGAGATGAGTAGTCTGAGAATTGTATAGCCGGAGTGACTCGGTTGGATAAAGTAAAGAATAATGAGATAAGAGAACTTCTTCTTCTTCTAGGTGCCATGACCGTTGGCGATCATTCTGGGAATCATGTTGGCAATCATTATTTTGTTGGTAGCCGCTCGAAAAAGTTGTATAGCGGTAAGACCAAACCACTGTCTCAGATTTTTGAGCCAGGAAGTTCTTCGTCTGCCAGTGCGTCTCTTACTATTAATCTTACCCTGTATTATAAGATGTAGAATGTCATACTTTTCTGGGTGTCTCATGATGTGTCCGAAATATTGTTGTTTTACAATATTGACCACTTCTGTACCTTTATGCATTCTTCTAAGCACCTCCTCGTTTTTGATCTTTTTCACCCAACTTACTGATGGATCCCAGTCCTCATTTATCCTGCAACCAAGGTAGCTCGCACTTGAGACTCTGTCTAATTGTGTTCCGTTGACGTACACACTAGCAACTTGATTATGAATTCCTTTGCTTATTAGCATGTATTTGGTTTTTGCCGTGTTCCGCGTATCTTATGTTGTTGAGAATTTGTCCTTTTATCACAACTCCTAAATCCGTGTCTCCTATGGCCTGCCCAAATAAGTCTTCAGAGTATAAATTAAAAAGAAGTGGAGACAATAGATTCCAAAGTGATGACATCACGTTTTTGCCGATTCACTCTCTGTATTTCTTTTTCAAGCGGTGCGCGTAAAGAAGTTTGACTGACTTAAAAAATAATCCTTCTCTCAACAAAACTTAAACTGCTCGAATTTCATAAGAAAGCAGTACCTACCTTATGCATTTTTACGTTTTATTATGAACGGTTTGATTATTCCTTTTTCTTCCACCGATGAAATAGTCACAGGTTGAAAATGGTGAAAAGTAGAAATTAAGCTCCTAAAAATATGTGCATTACCTCATTGGACCCGGATTGACGCTTGTTAAGTAGGTATATAATTATATAAGATGTTACGAGGTTATTCTAAAAAATTGTAATTCTAAATACTGCGAATACTATGTAAATTTGACAGATAAGTAATGGCAGTAGCCAACTTTGACATGAGTCATTGTGAGTTTTTAATCAAGCAGAGGCGATTGCCCTACGATGTTTTTTTCCAATGGTAATATTAAAAAAAATCCCCTATGGATCCAACTTTATGGAATACTCTGTATAAGGTATCGTGAGTGACATTTTAATTTTCCTTTACATCCGTCAAAACCGCGTTATAAATGAAATGAAGCGTTGTAAACGATGAATCAAACCAATGTCCGTGGAACTTGATTCAACAAAGTTTTTTTTTGACCAACTTCTTGCGATTCATTTTAAAAATTCTTTCATCGTATTGGAAATATGATTCTCGAATATTCTTTCTTAACACTTTTTACCTACATTCTCGAGACGACAATGACACAGCAATCATGACCATTGAAAAACGACATCCTGAATATCACGAAACAATTTTAGTTTTTTGATCAAAAAAGCCTGGGAAAGCAATTTTTGTACGCCATACTTGTTTTCCATCAATGACTGTGACCGAGAATTAATGTATTTTTACAGGACATTCTATTGTTCTACTAAATTGAACCAACTAATAAATAAATACAACAATTAATATATACTCTTGGAAAAAATTAGAAATAACTACAAATAAAATAAGAAATAACATAAAATAAAATAAAAAATGAGTGCAAAAAACATTGATTTATATAGATGACTAAAATAAAATAAGAAATAAGAATGAACCAATGAAATCGCAGCTTTTTTGACAATGTCTTTTGTGTTTTGTGCATAACAAACATCATCTCCACATTGATTTGTTATTTTATTTCATCATTATCTAAAATTATCCAACTACCATCCATTTCCTATTAAAAAAATATTATAATGGATGATGGATGTTGATAAAGCAGGTATCGACCTTTCCTCAGTTATATGCAAAAACTGATGGAAAATACAAGAACAGCCGACTAAAAGAAAATGCTTGGCTTATAATTGCTCACATATTGGAGGAAGCACGTAAGTTCCAAAAAATCAGAGAGTTTAACGTTTTTTAAATCACTTTTTCTGTAGCTAAAGCTTCTGAACATAGATGGAAGCTTTTAAGATATAAATATATGGGCCATAGAAGGAAAATAAAAATACCTCTACAAATAATATTTTTAGGTTAGGTTAGGTTGATTGTAAACTCGGAACATTTAGAAGAGAAAAGATTTGGGTCACGCGCATTATCAGTTTTTAAACAAAATAAAATAAAATAAGACAAAGCGATAAAAGTTGGCAATCTTTTGTTCTTATTCTTATTTCTTATTTTATCTTATTTCTTGTATAAACGCTTTTATAGTTTTGGGCATGTGTCTATCTTTCTTATTTTGATTTATTTTGTTTCTTATTTTATTTTATTTGCTGTATAAATTTGCCTTAAAGTTTCATTTTGAAATCATTTTTCGAAACTAATAAAGTTTTGACATTTATTTTTAGCTCTCCAGGTCGAATATACTTTTCAAATTTCAACAAAACAAACTCCTTGACAAAATTAAGGCAACAATATAAAATTATCCAAAAAATTAATTTATCATACATATATACATAAAGTCACGTCTTTTTCCCATAGGGGTAGGCAAAGACCACTTCCTTCCACTTCCGCTACGGTTCTTACACATATTTTGCTTCCTCTACTTTCATCAGGGCTCTCATACATGCTCGTCGGTTGTTGGTACTCTTGACCTGGCATTTTTTCAAAACAATGTTGATCTGATTGAGATATGTTCTCCGAGGTCGACCTCTACCGACTTCCGTCCCTTCACACTCGCCTTATAAATTTGTTTCGTCAATCTTCCTTCATCCATCCTTACGGTTATAATAGCCAACGATATACAAGAACTACAAAGCATTATAGATTCCGTAGTTCACCATACATCTCATTGTCTCCAAGTCCAAACTATTGGTCTTTTCTAAGACTCTAATAAATGCACACCTGCGTGTCAAGGGACAAACAATCGAACAAGTGACCTCAATAAAATATTTGGGAGCTAACATCAATAGCCAGTGCGACCCGAAAAGGGAAATACTTTCAAGGATTGAGCAAAGCAAGAAAAATCTTTATGTGCATAAAATCATTTTTTACAAAACCAGACCTTAGTTTGGAACTCAGAACTGGAATGATCAGATGCTACGTCTTTTCTGTCCTACTCTATGGACGTGAAAGCTGTGCACTAAATTCACAGACTGAAAAGAGAATAGAATCCTTCGAAATGTATGTGTATAGACGGATGGTGAGAATTTCATGGATACAAAGGATCTCCAACGATGAAGTACTCCAGCGCATGCACAAACAAAAAGAACTACTAAACACCATCAAGGAAAAAAATTTCAATACCTGGGTCATGTGATGAGAAGTCCTAAATACGAAATATTACGCCTCATAATGGAAGGCAAAGTACAGCGAAAAAGATCATTAGGAAGACGCCAGAACTCATGACTAAAGGATTTGAGGAGATGGTTCGACCGCTCGTCTGCAGAAATCCTTCGTGCTGCAGTTTCTAGAGCTACAATTGCCATTTCGATCGCCAACCTTCGGCAGAAGAGGGCGTGATAAGAAGAAGAAGAACTATTGGGACACCCTGTATAATTAGTATATGGCGATTTTAATGATGTCTATAATATAATCGCATAATAATATCGAAAACACCAATCAAGGTCAAAATAAAAAAAAACAACTATGATCTTATAGACCGGATATATTAATCCATTAAATAAAAATAAAAGAAATCGCTGATAAAATAAGTTGAAATAATGCCAAACCTATCCTATATAAGTTTCTTCGCTGAAAATAATATTTTACAATGTTTTTCTAAGAAGTTAATGATTTAATCTCCCATAGCTTTAAAAGTATATTAAAAAATATATAAACAAAGATATACGGGGTGTCCCACCGAAAACGAAACAGAGCCATTTGCAGGAACCGCGTCAACATTTTAAACAATCGCTAAGACCCGTCGATTTTTGATTAAAGGGGGACACTCTTTTCCGGTATTTTTGATTCCACTACTTTCAACCCCAAGCGAGGGTAAGAATTACCCCAAAATTTTATAACGGCATTGGGGGTCGAATAAGATGTCTTTCAAAAGCTCTTACAATTCTTTATTCAATAGTCTTTAAATTTTACATTACATATTTAAATTCCAATTATTTTAGTTGCTTACTTCCTACTTAATTGATTATATGTTTAAACTGATGACCGTCCGCTTCCATACATGCATACATACATACATACATATAGGATAATCATTAATTAGTTTATAAATTTATCAAAAGCAACAGAAATAGGTCAAATAAAGTACTTACATAATATTTTTTAATTAATTAACATTTTCTTACACGTTTAAAAACTGCGTTTGCGTCTGCGTTTGCAACTTTGAAGACACGAAAATTCCTGCGTTGCATGCTTAAAATATTATGGAAAGTTGATTTAAAAAATTTCAAAATTTCCTAAAAGTGCGTCTAAAAACAAAAACAAAAACATCTTTTTCACTGAATATTAAATTTTTAAAATTAAAAATAAAATAGATCCCATCGATTGCCCATTAAAAGACTGGGCTTTAAAGTTGGGGGATAAGTGACAGTTTCTTAGGAAAAATTTTCAAGAAAATCGATCGCTACGTGTTTTTGGAAATCAAAATTTTAAAGTCAAAATTTGAAAATCTTATAGAAGTACATTTTTAATTTTTTTTTTGATTGTATGTCCTAAAAGTGTGTTTTAAAACAAAAATTTAAAAAAAAAAGTCTCGATTGGCCTATTTTTCGCAAAGTAACAGACATTTGAAAAAAAGGGCGATTTTTTTCAAAAATTGATTTTTCGAAAACGGCTCGGCAAAAAAAATTGAAAAAATCATGGAGGTCTTTTTCAATGGGTACCTACTATAACATAACAAAATGCCCCATATGCATTTGCATATTTAGGCAAATTTAGAAAAAATAGCTGCCTATTTTTAGTAAAAGTATTGCGCATATTTCGGCAAATGTTTTGTGGCATATATTTCGCTCTCTACTAATCACTATGAAACTGTTAGCGACGGTATGTACTTCTTACTTATCAGGAAAGAGAATACGACGTATGTAAGATATCAAATATTTTCTGTTCTAAAAATGTGTTGATAAAACGGCTTTGAAAATAAAATAACATAACATTGCCCTGCAATATCAGTTGTAAAAGTTTATATCGTTGGCTGTTTCTCATTATATGTCCCAAATATTCCAGCTTGCGCGTTTTTATTAAAACAAGCAATTCCTTTTCTTTACCCATTCGTTCTAGGACACTAAGATTGGTGATATGGTCCGTCCATGGGATTTTCAAAATTCGTCGATACAGCCACATTTCAAACGTCTGAGTTTTTTACAGGAAGCCTCAGTCAGAGTCCAAAACTCGACACCGTAGAGTAGCACTGGAAAGACATAGCACTTCAACAGTCTGATCTTGGCTGGCAGGGATAAGTCGTGGCACTTAAACAATTTTGACATTTTCAGAAATGCGGATTTGGCCTTCTCTATTCTGCATTTGATTTCGAGAGAATGATCCCATGTTTCAATTTTCATTGTTCCGAGGTGAGTATATGTCTTTACTCTTTCTATTTGTTTGTTATTTGTCGTAAGTTGGCCACAGCGTGGTTGTTAGTTTTTGACAATACCATATATTTTGTTTTTTTAAAGTTCAGAGAGAGTCCATATCTTTGAATGACGTCAACCACCCGAGCCATCATCTCCTGAAGACTCTCAAGGCTGTTTGCAAACACTACCGTATCATCTGCAAAGCGTATGTTGTTTATATACTTTCCATTAATCTTCATCCCGCTGTTTGTATCTTCCAACGCCTCTTGGAAAATACGTTCTGAGTATACATTAAAAAGTAGAGGCGACAGCACGCAGCCATGTTCTTCGCATTGTTTAAAAATTCTCCCACGTATTATTTTTAACGGTTAATATGAGCAAGACGAAATATTTGTGTATTGGGGCAGAAACAACAGATCTGGATCTAGACAATGTAAAAATAGGAATATGTAAGGAATACACCTATTTGGGTACAAAAATTACATGTAAAGGTCGTACTGAGGAGGAAATAGAACAACGGATTTTAAAAGGAAAGAAAGTTATAGGATGCCTAAACTCGCTGTTGTGGGCAAAAAATATATCTAGGCAAAAAAAACATATGATATATAATTGTTCTGTATGGCTGTGAAACGTGGCAACTTAATAAAACATTAGAACGCCGATTGCTAGCCCTGGAGATGGATTTCTGGCGAAGATCAGCTGGCATATCACGTCTCGATAGGGTTACAAATGACCGAATTCGACAAATTGTAAAGACCGACACAACTATAATAGATGAAATCCAAAGAAGACAACTTATATGGTACGGCCATGTTGAACGTATGACAGATGAAAGGCTACCCAAACTAGTGCTTAAATGGACCCCAACAGAACGAAGGAAAAGAGGTAGACCAAAACCAACATGGATAGGGGGCATTCAGAAAGCGATGTCCGAAAGAAATCTAGCCCCAGGAGATTGGACTGACCGAAGAGGCTGGCAACTGGGAACCGGAAGGCGAAAGACGCTATAAACCGGATTAATAATAATAAATTATTTTTAAGAAGAGTTTCACAAAGTGGCTCATAAGACTGACGGCACGGTAATCATTGCAACGTTTGGCATTAACCTCTAAAAAATAAACAAAAAATTTGAACTCTATAAATCTAATGTAATAAAGGTTCACCTTGTGCCAAACAATGGCCAAAGATCTCTTTATTGTTGGCACAACAAGGTTTATTTGAATCTTTATTTGGTACATTAGATTATTTGTAATAGTTTTTTTAAAATTCTCATGTTTAGTTTATTTTTTAACAGTGATTATGTTTTTTAATTCGTAGAATATTTATTTTATTTTCAAAGTCGTTGTGGTAAGAATGCACACTTTTTTAGAATAGAAATTATTTGATCCTTTGCATACGTCGTAGCCTCTTTCCTGATAAGTCAGACGTACACACTGTCGCTGCAAACACATATCACCAGAGTGGGGACAATTCAAATTAGAGTCGTGTAGTTAATTACCTTTTCTGTTAAATTACTTCATTATTAATCGCGAATATTTATTATATGTTGTGCTGGTCAACTAGCTACCAACCAAGTATCTCTTTTACATTGAAAGTTCTATATTCTTTAAATATTTTTTTAAATCTGTATAAAACTGTATCATGCATGATTTAATTAAATAAATAAAAAATAAGTAAAAAAATACGATTTATACTTCCGTGTGATCTATTCGTGTTAACATCTCCGAAGAAACATTTATTCTCCACACAAAAAAGTATTTCCTTTATAAATTTAAGATTTATTTTGTGCGACATCTTTTGTACTAATTGTCAAATCAACAACGTGCCATTGATGAAACATAATTTAGGTGAAATAAAAAAAAATCAAAGCGTCTCAGTAGTTCTTGCAGTTTTCCAAGTAAATATTATCTAAGGCAATCGAGACGACAGAACGAGTCATCGATCTTCCTAGCAAACAGCTACTACATTCCCGAAACGAAATCCATAATTCACCTCTAAGAAGACTCATCATTTCTTTTTAAAATATTTAAACAAGGCTTGTGACAATGCACGACACGAAAATACGCCTTTTTGTTGTTTTATTGGGTGTATTATTTGTCAGCGAAACCGTTTGTATGAGAGTTTCGAACTCGTGTAGAGCGAAAAATCGGTAATGTGTCACGCAGAAAATGGTGAATTTTCAACAGTAACTGGTAGCTGTCAGTAGCTGCTGATGACCCTAAACGATATTTATGATACGTTAGGTACTTACTGGTGTTCTATTGTAACAATGAGGTATTTTTCTAAGAATCATTGGGCACGGACCATTTCCATGTCTATTAGATACACTGACTAATAAACATTCGCATCCATCTTGCCATTATCTCGAATATCATTACTTTATTGCTAGTAGACTATAAAAACGCTTTCTAAAAAAAAACGCATGTACGAGAGCAAATTATTAACTTCTTTGAAAAACTTAGTAATAGCTATTTGGATTACAAGGGGTATTAACAGGTAACTCAATAATACTAGTAACTTGCGCTCATCTGTTTATCATACGAGGGCGATTTGATAAGTCAGTGACTTTTTGAATAAAACAAATTTTTTTCCGCAAATAAACATTTTATTTTTCTACATAATCTCCTTTTAGCTTGATACACATTTAGTCCAGCGTTTTTCTAATTTTTTTATTTCCTCCAAATGATAGGTTTTTTCAAAGCTCTCAAAATACGCGTTTGTTTCGGTAATGACTTCTTCATTCGACTCAAATCTCTTGCCGTCCAGCCATTTCTTTAGGTTTGGAAACAGAAAATAGTCGCAGGCGGCTAAATCTGGAGAATATGCTGGATGGGGTAGCAGTTCGTATCCCAATTCGTGGATTTTGGCCATCGTGACTAGACAAGTGTGCACACGTGCATTGTCTTGATGGAACAGCACTTTCTTCTTCTTAGCCAAATGCAGCCGTTTTTGCTTCAAATCAACGTCGAATCTGTTCAAAAGCTTTGAATAATATTCGCCGGTGATCGTTTTACCTTTCTTGAGGTAATCGATGTGAATGACACCGCGTACATCCCAAAAAACTGTGGCCATGACCTTGTTGGCTGACAGACGATTGTTTCGCCTTCTTTGGTCCACGTTCACCCCGAGCAACCCACTGTTTCGATTGTTCCTTGGTCTCTGGCGTGTTGTGATGAATCCATGTTTCATCCACAGTAACAAAACGGCGCAAAAATTCGTCCGGATTTCGGCTGAACATCGCTAAACACTCTTTTGAAGTGGTCACACGACTGCGCTTATGGTCGAGTGTGAGCAATCGCGGCACCCATCTCGCAGAGAGTTTTTTTATGTCCAAATATTCGTGTAAAATATGATGTACCCGTTTAGTTGAGATACCTACAGCATGAGCCAACTCACGCACCTTCATTCACCGATCATTTCATGGATTTTATCGACGATTCCCGGCGTGATCACTTCTTTTGGGCGACCTGGACGTTCGGCGTCACTAGTGCTGGTACGACCACAACGGAACCCTGTAAACCACTTCTTAACCATTGAAATTGATGGTGCCGAGTCCCCGTAGTCTTTATCAAGTCTTTCCTTAGTTTCAGTGATGGATTTTTTACGTAAAAAGTAATGCTTAATCAGCACACGAAATTTGCTTTTTTCCATTTCCTAAAAATTCACGAGGTTGTCTGCTTTGAACGGCTATCAAACACCAACTGCACGACGTAGCTTGCTCAAAATTAGAAAGTTGACCACTGATAGATTATAGTTGACGGCAGCACTATTGCAATAAATAGATCAACAATATCTCTAATTAGATAGTTTATTTCCCGACAATTGCTAACCGAGAAGCCAGTTAAGCAAAATTTCGTTTATTTACCTCTACTTAAGCATTATCCGATAGATATCTAGTAGTTAAATTTATCCATCTCTTCGATTAGTAATCCTGTAGATAGTGTATAAACTGTAGGAAAATCAACATGACCTCTAATAACCTCATTTAGTCCAAAGTATTTTTAGTTTAATAAAATTAATATTAATAATAATAAACACCATACCGCAATAGTATATTACATAACAAGAGTTGTAAGAAGCATATTACGCACGACTAGAAAAAGTTACACACGACCCCAAAACGGCGAGTGCGTAATTCTAGAAGTGCGTAATTGTCTTACAACTCGAGTTGTGTACTATACTTTTTCTACAACCGCATTCATTCCCATGAAAAATTAGGATCCAATTAAGTGAAAATATGTTTAATCAATCAATTAAATAACTACAAAGATATTTAAAATATTATACGTTACTATATTACTTAGTATAGTTTACTTTTGATTGTTATAATTATTAATTGTAACTGTGCAGTTATTAAAAACAAGAGAGGGCGGGTTGGTTGTCTGATTTGTTGTATTTTCAAACATAATACTATTGTTTTCTTTCATTGTAGTTGTATTACTAATGGCACATGTAATTTTTGATGAGTTGGCAGTCATGTTCTTCACAGAATTATCTACATAGCTCTCGACCACTGCTGATGACCGCCATGACAAATGAACATCGTGTTTTGGTTTTTGATTCGGAAATATGAATTATCAGACATTTTCCCGTATCCTCCACGTCTTCAGGCTTCAAGTTGCGTAACTCCTGCTTTCTACAAGCACCACTTATACCGAAAATTAAAACTACCTGGAATAAAAAAGTATCAATACCTGCCTGTTAATTTATATAATTCGTGCATACCTTCGTGAGCAGATATTTGCTATCTGGAGCGTTTTGAAGAAAGACATTGATTTCTTTTGATGTCAACGTTTTCGATTTCTTACTCTTGAAACCATCTGATTTTCTTTTTAGCAAAGCCAACAGTTTGGGATGAGTCGCAATGTTAATGTTATCATGGTTTATGTTTATTGTTGACCTTAGCATTGAATAAATTGACCATGGCTAAATGGCTAAATTGACGATGGCTTCATTTTATTGGACAGTTCTTCAAAATATGCTGACATAACAATTTTTGAAAATGAATTGATTGATGAATTGATTTTCCAGTCTATGAATTTTTGATAAACTGTTTCGTATCTTTCACGAGATTTTGCTGGTAACAAATTATACGAAGAATTTTTCGCTTTTTCCACTATATCGGGTGGTGTACACATTTCATCTTCGTTACTACTGGACATTTTTCTCAACAATGTTTATTTGTTATTAGGGATTTATCTACAAATGGACTTGGCAAATCCAAAAACTGGTAACAAATCGCGACACAATTATGAAACGTCAAAATGTTATCGGCGACGCGACCAGTTATTCGTTTTCATGGCAACTACTGAAGGCTCTATCTTTTTGGTTGTATGTCGTGCGATTTACTTTACAGATGCTACCGTATTGGTTGTTGATCGTGCTCTCTGTTTACGGTAAAGTTAAATCGTACAGTTTTACGTCGCCCAGTGCTTAAATAGACAGTTACATAGTTAGCGAGCTGTACAAATTTCGTCATTTTCTGTAGGGGGAGTAGGAAAATATTATTTTCGTAAAGTGAGGATTGAAGGAGAAAAAGTGAAAGAAGTAAAAGAGTTGTTCAATGGGGTTCAAAGTTAACGAGAGACGGAAAGTATGACTGTGACATAGCGGAGTGCTAGTCTCTACACTTATGTATGACAGTGAATGTTGAGTATGGCAGAAGAAACATGAAAGTAAAATAAATACTACGGAGATAAGTAGTCTAAGAAGTACGGCTGGAGTGACATGGATAAAGTGAGGAATAGTGGTGTGAAAGAAAATGTGTTAACAAAGATAGATAAAATAGAATGTTTAGAACATTTGGACAGGTGGAGAGGGTGGAGGCGTGACTGTATGTTTTTTTTTTAAAGTGGGTGCGTTTCCCAGTAATCTCCCTTCGTTTTTTTAGTATCTTAAAATTAATATCATTCACATAGTTCCGGCACATACCAATAACCATAAAAACTATACCGTTCGTCACCCGCAACATTTTTGGGTGGGCAACAAAAAAACCCAATAAAAAAACCATCCACACATGACGAGCGGTCCAAGAGATATCGAATTTCATTTTTATTTTCCTCTCATTACGTGTTCGGGACCGACTTTGGAGAGGGTGGTAAATTTAAAAAAGGGATGATGATGATTGTTACGATTGCGATGAGCGAAAACAAACTGGCTCGAAAGGATTTTTCACCGCCAGGAAACCATTCTGTAGGGTATCTAGAATTAGATGTTTTTAGGTGCGGTACACAGTTTTTATCTTCTTCTTATTCTACTTGTTTTTATAAGTTTTTAAATTAAAATCGCCATTTTTGAGTTCGTGTAAAAAAGAAAAACCACCAAATTTTTTTCTTTTAAAGTTAATAAATCACTTATTGGTGAATGGTTTTTCGGGTATTCCGGCCGTCGTAGGTTTAAGTTTATACTCGACGTTTCGCCATATCTAGTGGATGGCATCTTCTGGAGATATAATTGTCTGCTCTTTAAGGCTGACAGTCTATGACATTTGTATGTCGCGATCGCAGGTTATATACGTTTCGGCGGGCGGGGCATATTTGATGGCTGTTCAGAAATTAGTCACGTTCCGGAGATTCATTCTTCTTATTTTTGTTAGGAAGCAGCCTTGTATTTTTAAGTACGTGTACCTATGTTCTATTAATTTTAAGTGTTTCTTCAGATTTATTAAAGTTCTGCTGGTGTTTATGTATCAAAACGTATACAACCTGCGATCGCGACATACAAATGTCATAGCCTTAAAAAGCAGACGATTATATCTCCAGAAGATGGCGAAACGTCGAGTAGAAACTCGAACCTACGACGGCCTGTATACCCGAAAAACCATTCACCAACAATCGATGGCCGCGAAAACCTTTCACAATTAATAAATCACGTTTTTTAATTTTTTATCAACATAAATTAATATAATTACAATGCCTAAAAAATTGTAAATCGTAAACGATAATGAACTACTGTATTTAGTTTGAAAATCATTAAAAGCGACGAGTGGTATGATTTGAAAAAGGTCGCCTGTCTGAACAGAAGAGCAATTTTCAATCGAAATCACCGTTTAATTATGCAAAAAAGACTCCTTCTCTTCTCATATCATCAAGGATTAATACAAAACGATATTTTTGTTAATTTTAAAATTATAAAAAAAAGCAGTGGCTGGGGATAGGAGGTTTTGGTGTTTAAAATTTGTACAACTTTCAAAAACCCCACCCCCAGCCACTACTCTGAACCTTTCAATCAATTACTTTGATGATGTACATTCGTTTATTAAACCTATACGATATATAGCATGTTCTTTCTTCTTTAATGTAAGCAATTTGCTTGTTTTTCTTCGTATCCTCTGCCGTTCAATTATTAGAAAGATTGTCGTTCCATCTCTAGCGGGCCCTTCCAACGCTTCGGCGCCCTAAGGGCGACTTGTCTCTAGTTATTTTGACCATTCTGTCGTTATTCATCCGATCTATTTGTTCGTTTCACTCTCTCTTTCTTCCCAGTATCCATTCATTTACAGTGTCCTAACTCGATAAGATTAAATCAAGAAGAAATCTGCTTTAGGCCATATCAAATGTTTAGGAATTCTGATTGATGATACATTAAAATTTTCGTACCACATTGTCCATCTAGCCACAAAACTAAGCCAGACATGTTATGGGCTAAGAATTCCTAACAAGAACGCAATGCAAATGTTAGAATTTTTTACAATGCAAACTTCTTCTCGAGAGCAAGATATTGATTATTTTATAGGGTGGCACAAGCAGCGCCAACAAAATTTTTACATACATGCATATAGTCACGTTTTTTTCCCGTAGGGGTGGGCAGGGACCACTTCCTTCCACTTCCGCTACGGTTCTTACACACATCTTTTGCTTCCTCTACTTTCATCAGTGCTCTCGGATGTTGGTACTATTGACCTGGCCTTTCTTCAAAACAATGTTGATCTGATCGAGATATGTTCACCGAGGTCGACCTCTACCGACTTCCGTCCATTTACACTCGCCTTATAAATTTGTTTCGTCAATCTTTCTTAATCCATCTTTTCTACGTGTCCAAACCATCAAAGCATTTTTTGTAACCACATCTTCTTTTAAACCACAGCGTTCTTTTATCTCACTATTTTTTACTTTATCCAACCGAGTCACTCCGGATATATATTTCAAACTACGTGCCTTTTTTGACACTTTCTGGCTGTTCATAAAGCTATGTCCCCCATTCATCTGTTTTCCTGTTTTACAATCCAAAAAAAATTCATAAGAATACTAAATAATTTGCCTTTTAAAGAATCCTGTAAAGGCCTCTTCAAATTACTTGAATTCCTCATCATACCTGCATTATACATCTATAAATGCGTTAAATATATTTTGCACAACAGGTATTAGTTCAATCTATACATGAAATATCACACTCATACCATACCAGTAACCTCAATATACTATCTCATCATCTGTCATTACTTAAAAGAGGAACTCTAATGTATTCATCTATCAAGTGTATGTTAGTAAATATTTTCTACTAAAGAAAAAGTGTTTTTAGTTGAGCACTATTTATGCTCATACGGTTTAGGTGGACAAAATGGAACAAGGTCGAAGCGTTAAATTCGTCCGCGAACAATTTTACGAGCATTTCAATGAACAGACAGACACCAAGTACCTAATGTTGTTGTACTGAACATTATAAACCAAATTTAGAAAAACTGGAAGTATACGACACCGAGGAAAAAAAAACAGTAGATACCAACGATACCACGTGGACGACCACCTACAAGAGCTGTTCTTCAGCATCCCAACTACCCCTGGCAAACCATTGATGCAACCACAGGACTTAGTCCTAACGTAAGAAAAAGAAGAAGAAGAAGACTCTTCAGAAAATATTGAAACATGTTATTAATGCTCAAGCCTTGCAAAACAGGGGGTCGAATCTGCGTTCACTAGACCAGAACCGGTCTTTGGAGTCACTACAAGTGCCGCCAAAGCCAGGGTTGACTCACTCGAAGGCGTTCTTGCCTAAACGAGAAACAAAACTAAGAAGATCCTAAAATGGATCTGAAATGACCTGCGAATTCTAACGGGACTGCTTCCAGGACACTGTCGTCTAAGATACCGCCTCGGAAGGATAGGTCTGAACCAACAAACGGACTGTCGGTTTTGCTGCGTGGAAGACGAAACTGCTGAACATATACTATGTTCATGCCCCGGCCTGGGAAGAATAAGGTTCAACATATTTGGTTATACCAACCTAGAACCTACCGGTTCTCACCCCATACAACCATGAACTTTGTGAGAAGGTGAACCACCTCTAGGGGTAAACCATAATAGACCTACTAAAGATCGCAGTGGAGGAGCGACCTATTGCCCACTCACATGATACCTAACCTAACCTATTAATGCTCATTTAAACGTTATTCAGGCGACCCAACAATTGATTACTGCTCTAGAATCCTTGCTTTGCAATATGATAATCCCAATTTCATCATTAACAGCTGGTTAACAGTGATAAGAGGTGCAAGAAATACGTGTTTGAAAGTTTAAGCACTAAAAATTAAGAGCCATACTGTATTTTATTTTAACTTTCCCATTTTGATCGCGTTCAATATTTCATTTTTTGCATTCTTATTATTTACATTGTATGGTAATTTTTCGCATCAGTGGGAGTCAGTCCATTACTGTTTCTTCATGGTGTGTGTGTGTAGGTAGTAACCACACATTGGCAGCCTGATCACGCCATATGTACGAGTAGGTAAACATAATAAAATAAAGGATGAAGGGACGAATATAAACGAAAATAACATCGAGACAGTGTCTATTGGGGGATTCTCCGAATCCAATGGTAAGCCGCGAATCGGTTCTGGGCGGAGAAAGACAAAACCGCCGCTTTTTGTCTCAATCTATCGGTCCGTTTCTTCTTCTCGTATATTTAATGTTGTAACTTTAGAACATTATAGCTACTACTTTTCCGACCCCGAAGAACTTAATTGATAGTTTTTAATGAATTAATTAACAGCTTTCGGCTCGAAACATGATATCTTAAGAGGAGAACGCTCATAAAACTATGTTTCTACGGATTTACTTGGAAATTTAATACGATAATTACCGAATTCAACGCCAAAATCCCAGTATCTTTAAAATATGATACATTAATCATTCAGATTTTTTTGGGAGCAAGATTTACTTAGCACTTATAATTAATTAATTTTTATACAATTTGCTTATAATTAAAGTCAAATTTAATCTTTTCATAATTATACAGTGTAGCCAACCGAAAACGAAACAAACCCATTTGCAGAAACCTCGTCAACATTTTGAAAAAACACTCAGATCCTTCGATTTTTGATTGAAGGGGGACACTCTTTTCCGGTATTTTTGACTTGACTACTTTCAACCCCAAACGAGGGTAAGAATTACCCAAGAATTTTTAAATAGCATTGACATATTCAAACTGATGACATCGGAGGTAGAAAAAGATGTCTTTTGAAAGCCCTGACAATTCTCTATACAATAGTTTTTAAATTTTACATTTCCTCCCAATAGTTTGAAAAAATATACATGTTAAAATTCCAAATATTTTAGTTGCTTTCTTACTACTTAATTGATTAAATGGTCAAAGTGATGACCGCCCGCAATATAAAATAATAAAGATTTAATTCAAAACGTTCACGCACATTCCGAAGAATTTCCGGAGTAATTCGATGGCATTCGTCAACGATTCTTCGACGCACATCTTCCAACCACGCTGGTTGTGTTTATAGATTATACTTTTCAGATATCCCCACAAAAAGAAATTGAGGGGCGATAAATCTGGCGATCGTGGAGGCCATTCAATGCTGCCTCTTCTCCCAATCCAATATCGTGAAAAACGTTGGTGTAAATACTGACGAACCATCGCCGCATAATGAGGATGCCGTCCTGTTGAAAATAAAAATGATCTTCGTCATATTGTGGATTATTACTCCGAAAATTCTTCGGAATGTGCGTGAACGTTTTGAACAAAATCTTTATTATTGTATGGAAGCGGGCGGCCATCAGTTTGAACATTTAATCAATTAAGTAAGTAAGTAAGCAAGTAAATAATTGGAATTTTAACATGTATTTTTTTCAAAGTATTGGGAGGAAATGTAAAATTTAAAGACTATTCCGAAAAGAATTGTCAGAGCTTTCAATACCCATCTTATTCGACCCCAATGCAATTTAAAAATTTTGGGGTATTTCTTACCCTTGCTTGGGGTTGTAAGTAGTGGAGTCAAAAATACCGGAAAAGAGTGTCATCCTTCAATAAAAAATCGACGGGTCTGAGCGTTTTTCTAAAATGTTGTCGAGGTTCCTGCAAATGGCTCTGTTTCGTTTTCGGTTGGCCACCCTGTATAGGTTAGGGCAATTAATAACACAGCCACACAAAAAAAAAATTTTGGGTCTGAGGGTCAGACCATGTTAACTACATGTTTTTGGGGTCGCTGAATCCGGATTTAGGGTCAGAATAACTCCATCGGGCTAGGGTTTCCCATAACCTCCCATGGCCGATTTTTTTGACTATATAACTATAAACCAGTCATTTAGGGTACGTTCGAACAATAAAATACATACATACATAAAGTCACGCCTTTTGCCCATAGGGGTAGGCAGAGACCACTTCCTCCCACTTCCGCTACGGTTCGTACACACATCTTTTGCTTCCTCTACTTTCATCAGTGCTCTCATACATGCTCGTCGGCTGTTGGTACTCTTGACCTGGCCTTTCTTCAAAACAATGTTGATCTGATCGAGATATGTTCTCCGAGGTCGACCTCTACCGATTTGCCCATTCACACTCGCCTTATAAATTTGTTTCGTCAATCTTCCTTCATCCATCCTTTCTACGTGTCCAAACCATTCCTTTATCAATCTTTGTGACCACATCTTCTTTTACACCACAGCGTTTTCTTATCTCACTATTCTTAACTTTATCCAACCGATTCACTCCGGCTATACAATTCTCAGACTACTCATCTCCGCAGCATTAATCCTATTTTCATGCTTCTTCTGCCAAACCCAACATTCACTACCATACATAAGTGTAGGAACCAACACACCTCTATGCACCGCCAGACGTGCCTTTTTTGACACTTTCTGGCAATTCATAAAGCTATGCAGTGCCCCATTCATTTGTTTTTCTGCCAACACTCTTCGCTCAATGTCACTGTCATACTTTCCATCTCTCGTAAATTTTGAACCCAAGTACACAAATTCATTAACTTGTTCCACTCTTTCTCCCCCAATCGAAACTTCACAGTTTGTCATGCTTTCTTCTCTTTCAAAAACCATTACTTTCGTTTTTCAATAAAATAAAACGTAATAACTCCGTAACCCCATAACCCCGTGACATTATAACCCCATAACCGTATTAACCCATTGCCTTTAAATCAAACGAAAACAGTCTATTTGGGGCTATTTGTAGCAATACAAATTTCCACTGACATTGAATATACATTTGAACATTGAAGTAAAAGGTTAAAACCCCGTAACACCACTACAAAGGGGATTCCTAAAACTACGTGTGTCTGCATCCAGGGCATCTCCTCGCGGTGACGGCGACCAACGCAGTTGAGTCGTGCACTCATTTTAAATTGAAAATTTTAAATTAAAAATAAATATTTGTCAAAAATAATCTACGCTTCTGTTATTCTGGCATCTGCACGTGACAGCTGTCAAGCCAGGGAAATTATCAATTTTGTGAAAAAAATTTCGAGAAATTCAGGTTGTCGTCATAGCAACCTGTCAAAATCAAGGCGTCTGAATGGCTTAAAGCAACAGGTATAAAATTTCCGCTACAATTTCATTACTTTGCCAACCTGTTAATCGGTGAATTTTATGCATAATAAGTGGTGCATGAGGTTGTGTGGAAAACTTTGTGACTTCTGTGATTCGCCCCTATGTCCGAGCATAGTGGGTCTTTTTTTTACCCAAAATAGTCGCAAAAAGGGTAGACCTATCGTGTGGGCCGCGGACGGCCCGCACTGCGACTATTAGAAGGGGAATGGATTATAGAAAGGAAATGATTGTGGACCCGCTTTTGAAAAGTTGCAGGTCACAGTTCTCTAGAAAACTGATTTTGGAAGCTTGTTCCATTTCTTAGAAGCTGTGTAAAAAAAAGATTCTTGATGGAGATTGGTCCTTGTAGTGTCAATCTTGAGAGAAAATGAGTGAGACTGATCAGCGTGCCGAGTTCTTCGGTCGAATGTGGTCAGTAAGGGGTATAAGAGTTTTTATTTCTCTGGAGCATCTGCCGTGGAAATATCTGTAGAGTAATGTCTGGCCTGCAACTCTTCTTCTATGTTCTAGTGGGTGAAGGGTATCTGTGAGAGTTGAGCTGTTTATCAACCGAATGGCCTTTTTCTGAATGGAATTTAGAAGACGAAGAGAATGCTTTGGTGTTGAACCTCAAATGTGCGAGCAATACTCCAGTAGAGGTCGGATTTGAGCCTTGTACGTCGTCAACAGTTGACGAGGAGTTAAAAACTTTCTAGTGGTAAATCCATCCCTGCAGAAGCACCAAAAAAAAAAATAAGGCATTTTTCGTAGACTAGTGTAAATGCATCCAATTTAACAAGCGCAAAGATAGAATTTGCAATTATTACTTAATTTTACACTTCGCTTTTGTTCGTAAGAACGAGTAGAACACATTTTAACATTTTTATGTAATCGTTGCTCTTTGTTGTTAGTCTTTGGCTCGGGGAATTTTACGAAAATAATAGACGAGCATTACTTGCAGTATCGATACTATTCGAGTTCATTGTTGGCATGTGAAAATCTCGAGCTATTTATACTACAATCTTTCTAACAATGGTAAATTTTTCTAAAAATTGGACAGTTCATTTTACGTTTCTGTTTTCCATTTCACTTCGTATTTTACGTGTCTGATGGGAACGCGATTGGTTGTTTCGAAATAACAACTTTATTTAAATTGCGGGAAACATTTCTTAGACTTTTTTTATGGTGAACAATTCACGAAGTCAATAATCAAGTACAAAGAAGAACTGTCAATATTTTAATAGTAGAGTGGAATTATTGTCAGGGGCCACTTCCGGTTAAATCAGTAGAAAAACCTTGCTTGATTAAGTGGGAATATGTAATCATGTTGAAGAAGTAAAGATATGATTGAGTGGTAGCCAATTCGGTTTAAATCGGTACTCGACACCCTCTTCGTTAGGAATATCAGGAGCACACGGAGCGCTGTCATGATAAAAGAACCAGGTGTCCATTCTTTAATTTGGTCGGAAGTTCTTCAGTGAGTCGATGACTTTAAAAAGGCACTCAGTGTATCACTTGAATGTGACTGTCTTTTGTGTGTCCACCATGACACGCTCCACAATTCTATTCGATTTGAAAAATACAGCTCTCATTTTCTTCTTTACCGCTCGGGATTTTCTGACTGCTACTGATATATCCTCGTCATGAAAGACCTAAACTTTGTTTTGAAACCTACCGAGATTGTCCCTTATTAAACATTTTCAAAGTCTTCTGGCACCATTTTACTCGTTGTGTCATCTGGTCTTCAAGCAGAGAGCACCCAGAAAGAACAAACATTTGTCACGTGCAAATGATTGTTCAGAATCGAAAGACTTTAGGCATTAACCACTAGATTGTATATTGTAGATTGTAGGGGGGATCCTAAGAGCTATACAGCCTCTTAAGCACTTCGACATATCAGATCGTTTGTGCATAACCCTTAATCTATTCGAGGCCCAGGATTCCGAGACTTCGTACAAAGTTTATCAGTTTCTTGGGGGCTAAGTTCCTGACATCGGAGGGCTTTAGGAAGGTCCCTTCCAGAAACTTAAGCCTCTCGCAGAAAAGCGCTGGGCATTCGCAAAGCAAATGTTTTGCAGTTTCAGCGAAGTTCTCGCAGTAGCGGCAACTATAACTCTCTGTTTTGCCCATCTTTTTCAGTAACACCTCAGAGGGCAGTGCCCAGTGAGGAGTCCCGTCACCAGTTTCAAGTCTTTCTTGTCCAACTTAAGAAGCTGTCTAGCTTTCCTTGACGAAACGCTTACTAGCCTTTTCGCTTGTCTTTGTCCTGGCACTTTATGCCAGTGAGATTTCATTTCATCTGTTTCCCAGCGTCGAACCTAATTTTTTAAGTGGGCTTTGGAGAGTCCACAAAAGGGTTGTGGGCCGGAAAATTGTGTATTTGCCCCTTCCTTGGCAAGGCGGTCTGCTTCCTCGTTGCCTTTAACTCCCTTGTGACCTGTAACCCACATCAGAGTAACCTGATTGTTTGCTGCCAGTGGTCTTAGGAATTGTTTACAGTCCCAAGTCAGCTTAGACTCACAAGTGTATGACTTCTCAGCTTTAAGTGCTGCTTGGTTATCTTATAAAATATAGATATTTGCTCTTCGGGTGTTTCTTTCGATGCACTCCTGGGCACATATCTCTATGGCATGTAATTCTGCTTGAAAGATGGTTGGGGCGTTACCAAAAGGTTTTTAGAGCCTGAAATTCGGCTCTGTAACGCCCACTTCAACCCTTTCATCCATCTTGGATCCAATAAAGCATCCCTTTCTAGTTAAGGTCCGTTCTCTGCGGTTATTTGGTGGTTATTTATGACCACTTCAAACTGCATTTTGAAGTCGTACCTAACTGGTATAATATGGGTAAGAGCAAGACACCGTCATTTGGGAGACCTTGTAAAACGAATGGATCCAGAACGAGACGTAGGTAGGTCCTCAAAAAGTTGGTATGACAGCTGGACATCAGCGTCACAAGAAGGCAGATGACAGACCTTACAGGACATCGTCCCATTACAAATAGAAGAAGAAAAAGAAAAAAAAGAAGAAGTTAAAAATACTAAGATATCGTTTTCTTTGGAGTGACCAATTTTTTTGAGCTGTACTTAAAAAAAAAAATTACTTACATTCACTATTAGATATATTTCAGCATCACGTTTAAATTATTAACTTTTCGAGGAAACAACTAAATAGTGTTAAAAATAGGTGATATAACGAATGACAAACACTTTTCGATGTAATTATCCTATTGTAGCATTTATTTTGAAACGCTGTAAAAAAAATTGTCGAGTGATGCAATTGTTGACACCAAATCTAGATAATAAAAAGTAAAAATACGTTTCGACTTAAAACAGTAACAATGTAATAGAATTTACAAAAACAAATTACAACCCGAATAACTCAATAACGAATGGTCTCAAAGATTTCATTTTTTAAAGCCAAAAAAATACATACAGGATATTTTAATATTGCGGTAAATATCTTGTATTCCGTTATTACAATAGATATGAACAAATGATGGGTTATGAAGGCAGCCGACAGGCGTCGAGTCGACGCCATTGAAATGTGGGTCTCAGTACCTCGACATCAGCGCGAATACTAAACTTCTTTGGACATATAACTCGTCACGACAATATTGAGAGACTGATTGTCCAGGGCAAACCCCTTGGCAAAATGAAACGCGGACGCTCCCCATCTAGATGAACAGGCATTGTATCAAAAGTAACCGAGCGTCCACTAGTGGAAGCCATTAGAACTGCTGCTGACCGTGGGAGATGGCGAAAGACTGTAAGAAGAGTTCTGAGTAATATCACCTGACATTAACTTGTGATCACTAACGTCGTTCTCGACGAAGAAGAGATGAACAAATTACGAATGTAAAATTGTTAAGCATCTCAAGATGCTTAAAAGACATCCCCTATTTTTCATTTTATGTTTGAAGTCAGTTCGTTTTTACGAGTCTCATAAGATTAAGATTAAAATCCTCATGACATCAGGACCCTGTATATTTTCAAACGTATCTAATCAATTTTCTGTGCACCCTATAGTTTTTTGCTCTGTGAAACTATTCAATTAATACTACAATAATACTACAGTCTATTTTCCAAGCAGTGCCGCTTGCAACATTTGTTAATACTGTAACGGTTTTGCGATTCGCCTCTGGAATATGTTACGTAAGCGAGCTACGCGGTACGGTGACGTAGAAGCCAACGACGAGGATGTTCCAGTACCTTCCCGACTAATCACGAATTTTCAATAGAAGAGTATGGAGACGTTTGGAAACATCTATTCTTTTTTAGTGCGCACTGGCGACGACGAAAAGTTGCTAGGAGGAGCGTGGCGACAAGCTGGAGAAATGCTCTGAGGTGTGGGCAGCTTCACCACCGGAACCTCTATTGCCTGCCGACTCACTTGCTCTTTGACGACGTTTTTCGCTGCGTAGATGTTTGGATCCTTCGATAACTCAGTAAAGCTGGCTCGATCTGTTTTCTACTACTATAGGCCAAAGGGTTTACTGCCTTTTATCGCCGTGAATTTTGTTATCACAGTAAATGAAACAACACACTTGTCATCACACACCAAGAAATTTAAGCCACACATATCAAAAAAAGAGCAGGTACCTACTTGTCTAACGTTTGAAGACCTTTTCCTCTGTTATGAACAGTCGAAGAAGTGGTGTGTAGATAGGCAGGGAGAGTAGGTATATCGATGGAGAACATAGTTAAATTTCACCGTTTTGGAAATGAAGTAACTTTATCGTACAAGAACGTAATTATCTTAAGTCATTCACTTTTCTTCTGACACATCCCGTAAATTAATTTACCTTGCGGTCTCGTAAAAAACCGTTTAAATGCAATTGTTTCGGTTACTTTAAGATGTGATATGACTCGAAGACACATCTGCGAAGGATTAAAGAAAATCAGTACCTTCTTCAAATTCTTTGTTTCTATTAGTAATGAGCATTGAAACCGCCTTATATTACTTTTGTTTGTACTATTGTAGGTGATGCCGCCAAACGAAAAGTTTGATGTGACTGTTATACTAAAACCAACACAGTGTAAACGTTTTTTTTTGCGGTAGCAGTATAAATACGTCTCCAACATTTCACACCTTACGAACCGTCAAAAGAACCGAAAACTATTCTGTATAGGGCGAGTCAACGATAGCATGAAGTAAGTTCTTGCCCAGTAGCACAGTAAAAAAATAATAATATCAGTCGCCGCACTCAAAGAATACTCCACCGAAAATAAAAAGCGAAACCCGGCAAAATCCTTTTGATGCTTGGGGGGCAAAAATGTATGATCTTGACTGATTGACTTTGGCAGATAGATTGGTAAATACACTTAAAAAATATTTAAATATTGGCGATATTACAATAACTTTCATAATTACACGCATAAAAAGCGTTTCCCTCCAAACTGTAACGTTTTACTTGAATTTGAATTTATATGCATAGTTATTTACAACCTTTTAATACAATTTATGTAAACTAGTAAACACAATTATTTACTTCAGAAAACTGACTGCCCAACTTCCGCGAACGGAGCCCAATTTATATATTAACGTTAAAACGAGAGAAGACTAGAAGTTTCCAAACATATCCAGACTGTTCTATCGAGAATTCGGGATTAGTCGGGAAGGTACTGGAACATCCTCGTCTTTGGCTGTGACGTCACCGTAACATATTCCATATATATGATATAAAAAATGTATAACTGATTTTTGAGAAATCAGCTAACTTCGCTGTATGTAACCTATATTACAGGTTCATGTGGGTCGATTATGTATCAAAAAACAACTACTCCTCTGGCTATATGCCGCGACAGGCTTTGAATTACATCTGATACATAATCGTGTATAATACCCCATTTCGGGTAACAATATGCAGATGCTTGTTAAGTAAGAGAAGAAACTATTAGATTTATCCATCCGAAGTGACCACCTATGGACCGGTTTCGGGGTGTGCAGGTAAGTTTTTACTTGGTATAGCAGTGATTTTCAGGTTAAGTTTTTAATAGCCCCCTGACAGATTGATAGGTAATTCTATTAACCACATAAAATATAGAAAACAAAATACTTACAATCATTAGGAGTTATGAAATCTTTCTCAAAAAAATGTTTAGAACAAACTCTTATGTATTTGGTAACTCTCTTTCCTATTTTCAGTTTGATCTTCCACAGTTTTTTTCTATCAACCATAGTCACCATTCCCGATTCTCTAATATGCTCAACTCTTTGACCCTTATTTGGGAAATAATGAAAAGTCAAATTGGGGTTTTTTTACACTCTCGAGTTACATACAGGTACACAAAAATTTGCTCTACCGATCATTTTCACTATTAACAAATTATTAGTCCCTATTAAACAACTATAATCTTCGCACAAATGCAAGCTTCAGGGTATATAAACACAAAGCAATCTTACTTGCTGGTCACATGATATTGATGCGAGTATATTCCGCCAGATAGCGTATTGCTTAGCATTAAAACTCAATAATAATCAACATCTTCAGAGGATAGGTAGGTACCCAAAGAAGAAGAGGATAATCTTCACGACGATCAAGTTTGAACAAAAGAACAGCTATTTTTATAAAAAATTTGTATAATAACGAAACGTTATTAAAGCTTGTATTTTTTCAAGATGAATTGTCAAACTATACTGAAGACAAATGACAGCTAGTGATATTTCTACCATTTTCCTTATAAACGAGGAAAGTCACAAATGTTATTCTTGTAAAAAAGTGAAACCTTTGTCAAATTAAAATTAGCTTGTCAGATAATGATTCCGTGAAAGATGTTTGATAGAAGAAAAATTAAAAACAAAAAATTCTTATAAACTTTTTTCCTTAAGGGATTCGTTTTCCCAAAAATTGAGAACAAAAATTTTGATTTAAATTTATGTTTGGCAACCATGCGCTATACTCTAGTAAACAAAAAGTTCACACAAAAAGTACCAAAGATAAATTTAATTAGTTATTAACGTAACGTGTTACTCGCAAAAATACAACGGTCGTAATTTTTGTTAAAATGCCTGCGTTTTCGATTTACGAATATCACATGTTATTTACATAAGAAAAGGCTGACGGTAATTCTAATGCAGCTCTTCGGCTGTATACAGAATGTTATCCTCAACGACAATGTCCTAATGCCCGCAGTTTTGTGAATTTGTCGCAAAGATTATTGGCTACGGGTTTTGTGGTATCTAAAAAAATTAGTGGACAAACGCAAAGTGCTCGTATTCTAAACGCAAAAGACGAAAAAATGGATATTACCCTAATCCCTAATCTTATTAATTCATAAGGCATACGTAAGTAATACCATTTATTTAATTCTTTTTCATCCCATGTAACAAATATTCTAAATAGGTATCAACTGAAGTAAATAATCTACTATTTTTTAAAGTCATTTAAAATAGTTTACAAAAAGCAACAGATTTTTTGCTTCGATTCTAAGTGAGTCACTATAAACATATTGCTATAAACATTAATAATTAAACTTAACAACGATCAATAAAGGTGTACTTTTATTTTAATAAATAGTTAAATTAAAAACTTTAGAATTCAACTTTAGAATTAGAATTCAACACAAAACTAAATTCATTTGACATTTCGGTCTTTCTATATGATTCAGAATCTTGGACTGTGAAAGAAGTAGATCGTCGTCGGATTGATGCATTTGAGATGTGGCCGTGGCGACGAATGTTGAGACTGTCTTGGACCGCACATAGAACAAATGCTTACACGAAAAACGTCCGTCAAAACGTTTGTCCAGTATCGTGTACTCTCGAATTCTTACATTTTTCGGACACATCAGTGAGCATATGGAAAGGCTTATTGTACAGGAAGAACCTGAACGAAACAGAAGGCGTGGCCGATCACCAAATCGATGGGTGGATGTTACCAAAAAATTATTAGATGCTACTCTCCCACAAGCGGCTCACATGTCATCTAATCGAGATAAATGGCGAGATGCAATCAAGTGAGCCATCCAAAACATTGAACCTCGTTAATACGAGTCACAACACATCTGCAAAGATGTTATGATTAGGAAGAAGATTAAAAAAGCATCTACAGAGAACGTAACCTCAAATTCTTCGTTTGGAATCAGTTTTTGACAAGAAAGACATTTGTGACGACACACTTTCCTTGTCTATTGTGAAACGCTTTATTTGATGTAGTGGGCGTCGCTTTGCAGCGTTGCCAGTTCAGGAGCAAAAATTATTCTCCGATTTAATAAATACCTACGACGTTGAAATTTAAAAATGATTAGCCGATCTTCGAAAATTTTAATTACGATTAAACACAAACGGTCGCAAAATTTAAAAAAAAATCAATCAATTTACAGGAGGGATTGTCCGAAGCGGAATGAGCAAATTAAATTTATTTATTGAACATAAACATTTTTCAATTAGGTTTATCGGTTGAGAGCTAATCAGATTTTTAGTTATAAATATTTTTAACGAACGTATGGATTTCGTAATGAAATGAAAGCAATAATGTACGTAACATTTTTTTATTATTTTACTGTTGCAACGATTCCCGTGGATATTTTTATCGAATATCTATTAAAAATGCTTCTTAAGACGATATTGACGTGCCCGCCATATTAAAAATCTAATTATTCTACCCACGCTGTTAATATACATTACTTTGCAGCAAAATTTTGGGGACAATTTTAATAATTACAGTTAAATGTCGGAAAGTTATTAACTTTTTTCAAATTAAAAAAATAGCCGGGAAATTTTGAAAATATTATGATTTTGGTGACTTTCCGACATAATTTACATTAAAAGTAACAAAATATTTCAATTATGTATTACCATAAATTGTTTAGTTTTTAAATAAAGTGAAGAACTAACATTAAATTATCGTCCGCTGCGAAATTGTCGAACGGTGTAATCGACGACAAATGTTCGCTGAAAGTGCCTAATACAATGTAAGAGAAAGTATATGAGATATGTCGTCACTTATTTATTGGATGTATGGGAAGATTTGACAGAGCGGTTAATGACGGGCGTAAGCAATTTCGTCTTAAGTAATTTTATGCACGGTGCATTAAGTAACACTTTGGCACCCGTAACCTAATTTTCTTTGAAGGTTATTGCAGCTTTTTTCTGCAACTTTTCTTCTTCTTTTGGTGCCATATCAGGTCCTCCTGATATGGCGAGCTGTGCTCTGTCTTCGGCGATTCTAAAGAGTTGTTCTGCGCTTTGAACTCCGGTCCACTCTCTAAGAATCCTTAACCACGAGGCTTGTCTTTTACCGACTCCTCTACGGCCTTCTATCTTGCCCTTCATTATAAGTTGAAGGATACGGTAACGATCACCCCTGAGTATGTGACCTAGATAGGACAGCTTTCGGCATTTAACTGTTATTAGTAGTTCGCGGACGGCGTTTGCTCAATTTAAAACCGCTTTATTTGTCTGCTTGGCTACCCATGGGATTCGGAGCATACGTCTATGTAGCCACATTTCAAATGCTTCAAGACGATTAGTGGTTGCTGCTTTTAAGGTCCGAATCTCTGCCCCGTACAACAGTATAGACGATATATAGCACTTGATCATTCTCTGACGTAGCTTTAAATTTAGATTATTATTGCAGAAGAGCGATCTCATTTCTTGAAAGGTTGCGCGAGCTGACTCGATCCTGCACTTGACGCCTTTATCCTGGTCGAGATGCTCTGTAATATAACAACCAAGATATTTGAAACATAAAACCCTTTCAATGTTTTGATCATTCATTTGCAGTGCAGCATCATTATACGGCTGACGGCTGAAAACCATAAACTTAGTTTTAGTGACATTTATGTTTAGACCTATTTCTTGCCACATCACGTTGGCCAAGTCTAAAAGACGTTGAAGGTCCTGGAGATCATCACATAAGATTGCGGTGTCATCGGCATAGCGAATGGTATTGATCAGTTCCTCGTTAATCTTAACTCCGCAATCCTGGTCATGCAACGCCTGTTTAAATATTTTATCAGAATATAGGTTGAACAACAGTGAAGACGAGACAGTATACATCCCTGTCTCACTCCACGCCGAATCTGGCAACTTTTCTGCATTTATTTAATGTTTTTCGTCGAATCTTTCATCAATAAGTGCTAGGAACTGCTTCCACATCCGCCATATTGTCCTACTAAAGCGCTTACGGACTATCACGATAATCGATCACACTGCAAAATTGGCTACCAAATAAAGTTTTCGTCGACTTAGATGACCTGCCATTCCAACAAAGGAATTGTCCCTTATCAAATATTTTCCGGCGTCTTCCGGCACCATTAAACACGTCGTGTCATCTGGTCTTCAGTCAGACTAGTCTTCCTCAACCTAGTGGCAAGTTGCTCGCCTGTCTTCGTCAGTATTTTCCTCACAGTAGTAACGTTTTCCTCGTAACGGACGTTGGTGGCCTCCCCGCTCTCCAGACTGAAATATCCCCTTTAGAATTCTCTGTACCATCTGAATATAGTCGTACTATGTGGACGATCATCACCTAGTGCAAGAGTCATTTCTTCTAAGCACTGGTCTGTGTTTAAACCCAAGATCGAATCACAGGTCATAAAAGTGACTGTAGGAGGCACATAAAATCATGTGCCCTGATTATAAGAATACGAAAATTTTAGATATGGAAAGTATTTTAACAGCTATTTTTAGAAATGGTACATATTAATAAAAATATGTATAACACCATTAATAAAAGAACAGATATTGATGACCTGAATGCTATTTATACAAATATTCTTAATTAAAAAAAAATAATTTAATTTCAGATAACCATAATACACTTATATTTACATTTCTCATCTGTATAAATATTTTTGACATTCAGTAAGACAAAAATTGACACCGACTTATTACATCAAAATTTTTATTTATTAATTAAAAATATTATAAAGTCTTGAAAAAGAAAATAAATATTTTCGAAAGCTTGACTGAAAAAACGAAGAATTTTTATTGAATTGCTACCCAAATAAATTAAAAAAACCTTTTATGTATGTATATATATATATATATATATATTAATAAAAAATATATATATATATATACAATTCTTTTTGTAGCTGAATACAATTATTAATGTAAAATTTTTTTGGGGATGCAGCTATTTTTAATTAAAACTCTTTTTACTTTTTTGTAAAAGCTCTCGAAATTAATTTTAATTTCTTCATCTGTTACTCTGCAAAAATCATGGCATAATAATGGACAATCTTTAAAAAAAATATACTTATAGTATATGAGTTAAATATAAATTAACATCCAGAAAAAAAATTTTTGACAGTGGTTAATGAAGAGTCAATATTAAATTATTTAATGGTAGATATAAGTATAAAGGATGTACTAGAATAATAGAAATTATTTTTATAAAAGGTTGAATCGAGTTGTTGCTGAAATATTGAGTATATGGTTTTTTCTACCCAATTTCATTTCAATATTCAAAATATTGGAATAAATTATATTTAAATTTATGTTTTTATTCATTGATTTTTTTTCTCAATTTTTTATGTAGACCATTTCTAAAAAACGTCTTTTAAATAAATTATTTTTTTTAGTTAAAATTGAAATATTAGTGAAATCAATTGAATGTCCTGTAGGTACTATTTGCATTTTGTGATAATGCGCAAGCGTTTGGTCACTTTTGTGAGAAACAATTCTTAATTTTAAATATCTTGATGTTTCACCAATATAGTTTTAATCACATTTAAAACAATTAATTTTATAGACAAGTCCAGCATAATCCAACATAGGAGTTTTATCTTTCAATTTTGTAAATAATTTATTAACAGTTTTAATAGGTTTATTTGATAAAATTATATTAGTTTCTTCTTTTAATACATTATTAATTTTAGGAGTAAGTTTAATATGGAAAAGAAAGAAATTTTTTAATTACATTAGATTCTGGTTTTTTAATATTATCAAAATCGTTATTTTTTATCCTAATTGGAAAATTACTTGTGGAAAATAATAATTTATTGAGGAGTCGTTTTGGATAGGAATTGTCTAGAAGTGAGTCGAATAATTTTTTAAAATTTTTTGTTTTTAAAGTTGGATGACATATTTTGGCAATTCTATTTTTCATACCAAACATTAAATTTACTTTTGGTTTATCAGTATGATAGGAAAAATAGATAAAAAATCATCAACATTACCAGCCTCGGCTGGTAAATTGTTCTCTCGCTTCAAAAAAATGTTACTTTCGTCACTGGTAAAACAAGCCAAGCGAAGGAGTGTCACACAGTATCCGCCACTGATGTTTAATATTCAGGAGTTGGTCAGGCATTTCAATATCGCGTACTCTTCATGCTACTCGAATTACTTTGCTTTTTTTTAGCGTAACTTTACAAAACACACCATTTATAATTGTAGGCATTTGAATTTAGTAAAAGTAAGTAATTCCGAGCGGTTCTTTGAGAGATTAGCGTGAGAATCGAATTTTTTCATCCTCATCTCATGGAACTCACTCCTGTAGAACATTCAAAGTAGCCTGAGAACGTCGATAGCCATTTATTTACATGGACTATTTAATTATTGAATTAAAAACATTCGCAAAAAATGATAATGTGCGTTGAAATCTGCGCGTTTTTATATGATCAAACGAGTAGAAGAATGTCTACTTTTTACTGTTAGTTGAATACTTTAACACAAAGATGTGGCTAATTGTACGATGTAACACAAACTGGGTATGTCCAATGGAAATACAGTAGCCATATCTGCACGGTCCTCTTTTCGAATGATACACGTAGATGATCGATTTGACGGTTTAGGGATACTTTTTCAAAGCGAAATTGATTTTTTCTTGGAATTTACGTGTAAATGTATTCATACTCTTTGACACTCAATAAAAAGACACAACAAGCGGTAATGCGTCAGGTAGATACAACAAATACATAATAAACGTAATTGTTTACCAAAAAGAAATACTGGGTGGCAAACTAAAAATGAGTTTCTATTATATGCCAGCAACTGTTTATTGTTTAGTTTTGACAAAAATAAACCTAAGAAATCTGGTCATACATATATATATATATATATATATATATATATATATATATATATATATATATATTTATATATATATATATATATATAATATATATATATATATATTTATATATATATATATATACTAAATAAATTCTAGTTTGTGGGAAAGCAGCTAGTAAATGAAAACTCATTTTTACAAAATGACCAACCCAGTATAACAAATTCGACCAATCAACGTTAATAAAAAAAGATGAGTTCAAAAAAAAATAATTCCTCCTTCACTGTCATCTGTCAATTCAAATTACATTTCTCTTTCATGCACCAATATTTGACAAAATAATATATATTTTGAACTGTACCTTCAATAATTCTATATGTATATCATGAAACTTTATATAAACATTGTAATCGACCTCAGCAAAGATGTAAGTATTTGTAGTCATTATCATTAGAAAATATATATCTATACATTAATATCAATCTTTATTATTTTTCTTTTCGATATATTATGAACATCAATACATCACTGTTTAACTATTCTAATTAATAACAACCATCTTGCCGTGGATAATAATTATTGTTAATGTTTACAAAGAATATTATGTAATAATTTTTTACTTCTCATTATTAATATATTGTAGTTCCCTGAAGATGGAAATAAAATTTCCGAAAGCTTGGAATATTTTTAGATGAGTTTTCATTTACTAGCTGCTTCCCCACAAACTAGAATTTATTTATTTTTGGATTGGCATATAAATATACCAGTTCAGAAAAGTATATTAATTATTTTTCTCACCATCCATAAAAAACAAAAATAAATTTTATTTTGGGAATGAAGAATATAATTCATAAAATAGTACACCCATCTCTGTCAAAATTTAAAAAAACCATGCGAAATATTGTTAAACAATTCTTATCCCTATAGCTTACTCAATAAATTATTATTTAACACAATTTCTAATGAAACTGTTAATACAGATACTAATGTACCAAATTCCAGCAACAAAATTATTTTCGGATCAATATCATTCATTAAAAATTTATCTCCGAAAATAATCAATGTATTCTAATGTGAACTTAATATAAAAATATCCTCCCTATAAATAAAATATTTACAAAATTAAAAGACAAAGACAAACGAGTCAAACTTTGAAATCTCGAATCACTGGTCATAAAAGTGACTGTAGACTCCAGAAACTTTTTTGCGCACTCTCTGATCATGTAGTAAACCAAGATCACATAATGAATTATGATGATACAATAATTTTATATCAAGAACTAAATTTGACAAAACGACTTTTTTTAGAAATGGTTGCGATTAACAGTGATAACAACTACTTACGAAATGAATTTTGTTGCTAAATAAATATAAATAAAAATGTTTTTTCCTGTACATCCTGATAAAATAACATTATACTCATGAAATGATTATCAGTGTGAAAAAAAAATTATTTTTTGAAGTTACATCAATGTATGTTGTATACTTATATTCGTTAATTTAACTCATCTTACATGTAAGGTTATACCATTTATTTATATTCGATGTTTTTTAACCATTTTTATTTTTTAGCCTTGATAAAGACAATAAATTTGTCGAAAGCTTGGCAAAGTAAAGAAGTGTTTTTCTTTTTGACTTAGACTGAATACCCGTGAATTTTAAATAATACTATAAGTACGGTCGAAAATAACATTTACTATATATATATACAATGCAATAATTCGATCAAAATATCCGATTATCCGGATTAGTATCGCCGGGATTAATAAATTTCTTCAGATCCTTTACATGAGATTAAGAGAGATAATACTAGTGCGTGAACAAATGACATATTATAATTGACCCAATCCAATATACTGGTGAGAAACGTGCCGAGGGATGAATGGCACGAGGTTGAGTAAAAGTAAAAAAGAATTCCTAACATAAGAATAAAATTACTGACGAGAAAATTAATGTCACTGTTCTAAAAGCTTTGTATGACATTTTTTAACTAACTGCGTTTCGGAATGAAAGCGCCCCTCGCTTTTAGAACAGTGACATTAATTTTCTCGTCAGACATTTTATTCTTATGTTAAGAATTATTTTTTACTTTGACTAACTCTAAAAGCGAGTTTTTTAGTTTTTTTAAACTATAAATAATATATTTTAATTATTTACATCGTATACAATGCTTATACACGTATAGAGTGCCCTAAAAACATGGCGGGAGTTGAAAAATGCGCACAAAATTTTTTTAACTATTAAAAGACCCATTGATTAATATTCAAGACTCTTAATAAAGTTAATCTTAGTGGGAAAAACGTGCTTAAATGGTTTATTTAAAGAGTAATAAATCTTAAGGTAGATATTAATGTCCCAAAAGAAAGAAATAACATTAATCGGATTTGACATTAGAATAGTATTGAAATTTTACGCATTTTTACTGGATTTAATGCAGAACCATACTTATTTGAAATTGTTACGTAATGTTATTGTTTCGCGGATTAGCCATTTTACTTCTAGAAAAATCTATAGTATATCAGTGACGCACAATGACATTAGCAGTAGAGTAGGCAATACGTGGCATAATTTTTTTTAATATTCTTATCCACTTGTTTATTATAAAATCGTTAAGAAATGTTGAATGTAACAAATCATTTTTCATGTTTTTTTTTACTGTTTAATAATTATAAAATATACTTAAAGGTGCTATTCGCTATTCAGGTAAATCTGAATTCTGATTGGTCTGTCACCTGTAAAGGTACCCCTACACGGTCAATCATGAATGACAGTCTAACTGATCAATCAGACTGTCAATCCTAGCTTCAATCTTGAAGCCCCTACACGTATCATTAATTGAAGTAATTTTAGCTCAGTTGACATTAAAACACCAAACAGAGCGGAATGTCTCTCAAAGAAAAGGCTTGTTTGGCCATTATACTTGCATTGGGCACCAGAAAACCTGTGAAACAGAGAGTGTGGATGAAGGAATGGTTAAAAAAACGTAACCAGTACAGCCATTTAAGATTGTTTCGTGAGATATCAGCAAGCAGTGCTGACGATTATAAAAACTACTATCGTATGGATGAAAATCTTTTTGACATGTTGATCTCCATGTTGTCACCACATATATCCCGGATGAATACAGTTATGAGAGATCCAATAACAGTCCGTGAGAGATTAGCGGTCACCTTAAGATTTCTTGCGACTGGAAGAAATTTCGAAGATTTAAAATTTTCATTTTCGGCTCCTGCTCCACTTCTCGATGAGCTTTTTATTTTTTTCAGCTCACGTCTAAAATTTGAACGTAGTATGTTCAATTTTTTAGTGACGTCCTTCACTGTGGCATTTGGCTTCATTTCTTGGAATATAACAAGAAGTTTTTCCAATGCCATATTCTTCATAAACTTCAATGAATCTTTGCAGGCAATCGCGATCACCGGCACTTGTTGGTAACTCGCCGAAAGCATCGGTTTCACAGCGCTCGTTCTCCATGATAGCATTAACAAGACTGAAGAAAAGAATGACGGAAACCCTAGACCATCAGTCAGATTGACATTCTCCCCTCCACTTACCGTGATTGAAGCTCGGATTTCAAAATATTTGGAAATCCGTCAGTCCAATCATCATTCCATCAGTCTTGACCCTACACCATCAATCGGATTGTCATTCTTCGCTGTGACTGACAATCCGATTGATCGTGTAGGGGTACTTTAAGGTATTAACCTATAAACTGACATAAAAATATATTAATGACAGTAGTAAAAAGATGTGATTTCATTTTCCCAAAAATATTAAAGAATACATCAAATACAAAATAAACAATACAAATAAACGAACAAGAAAAATTGTTGTGTTCTAACACCTCCTTTGAAAATTGACTTCTTTTCCCTAGTGGCACTTTTCCACCCTAAAAATTAAATCTCTCTCTCTCTAGTCGTAAGCTTCATGTTTGAAGCGTCGTGATCCTATGTTAGTCTCATGTAGTGTTTTTAGCAGTTTCCCTCCATTCCTCTCTATCTGACGTGCTTCTAATGCTGTCTTGGAAAGATTTTCCTGTAAACTGCTTCACCTGGTCCAACCATCGTTTTGGGGAACGTCCTCTAGGTCGTGTTCCCTCTACCTTCACTTGGACCATAAGTTTTTCGAGATTGTCATCTTTCCTCCTGCTGATATGTCCAAAATACTTGAGAATCACTTGTTTGATTTTAGTTGACAATCTGACTTGGATGTTAAGTTCTTCGAGTATGGATACGTTGGTTCTGCGGTCTGTCCAGGGAATCCTCAGTAGTCTTCTCCAGATTCACATCTCAAACGCATGGCGATGTCTGTGGCTTTTAAGGTCCAGGATTCTGCTGCGTATAGCGCAAATTAAATAAAGTACTCTATATATATATATATATATATATATATATATATATATATATATATATATATATATATATATATATCTTCCTTCATTGAAATTGTAGAACGGAGCATTGAATATTTTGACCACAATGTGGAAGGATGAAAAGTCTTTAAGAGTTTTAGAAAATACGCCAAAATTACCTCCTCACTAATTTTTTTCACCCTCATCCTATTTAGTAGAATATCATGCTCTTTTAAACCGAAATCTTGATTTTTCCGGTAATAAAGACACAATTTTGCATCTACCTGTATGTCATCGTGTATAACATTTTCTTCGTATTCGTTTTATTCTTCTTCTTTTCCTAGAACATTGGCGATCATTCGGATGATCTTCACTTTGTCCACAGCCGGCCTAAAGAGTGTCGAGGTGTTTACTCAATACCATTGGCGAAGATTCTTGAGCCAAGATGTTCTTCGGCGACCGGACCACGCTTTCCCTCTATTTTTCCTTAAATAAAAATGTGGAGCAATTCATATTTTCTATTTCTCATTACGTGGGCAAAGTACTCGAGCTTTCTTCTTTTTATGGTATCAAGTTTTATTCGTCCATATTTATTTATATATTTATTAAACCCAGTTTCAAATGGATATAGACGTCAAAACTACAGTCAAATTGTTTGATGTTTATTATATGTAACTACGTCTTAAAACAACTAGATTAACAAATTTTTTTTCTTTTTTAATACATGCATACATACATACATATAGTCACGCCTTTTTTTCCGTAGAGGTAGGCAGAGACCACTTTACTTTACTTTACTTTATCCAACCGAGTCACTACAGCTATACTTTTCAGACTACTTATCCCCACAGCATTAATCTTATTTTCATGCTTCTTTTGCCAAACCCAACATTCACTACCATACATAAGTGTAGGAACCAACACTCCTCTATGCATAGCCAGACTTCCCTTTTTTGACACTTTCTGGATGTTCTTAACGCTATGCAGTGCCCCATTCATTTGTTTTCCTGCCAACACCCTTCGCTCAATGTCACTGTCATACTTTTTATCCGTCGTAAACTTTGAACCCAAGTATACAAACTCATTTACTTCTTCCACTTTTTCTCCCTTTATCAGAACTTATCAGAATAGTTTGTCATGCTTTCTTCTCTTACAAAAACCATTACTTTTGTTTCGCTTACATTTATTTTTATCCGTTTGATTTTCAGGGCATCATGCATAACAACTCCTCTTTAGATGACACTAATGACTTGATCATCGGCTTAAAGAAGGCATTTGACGATCAAATCATTCATTTTTAATCCATACGCACTCTCTTTCGAATATTTTAAACAATCGTCTATGTATAAGTTAAATAGCCATGGCGAAGCCACACATCCATGTCTCACACCTTTTTCAATGTAAAACCAGACCGTTTATCCTGATACAAGCAGTGGAATCCTCGTAAAGTGATTCCAGTGCTCGTATTACACTTTTTTAATCCAAGAGCTATTTTAGCTTTGTCAGTGGGTTTTTTAAAAATGGGCTCATTTATTAAATTTATTAAAAAATATAAGAATGCTAAATACATTTAAAACAGAAAAAAAGATGGGCAAAACAAAGAGGGATAGTTGCCGCTGCTGCGAGATCTTCGCTGAAACTGCGGAACATTTGCTTTGCAAATGCCCAGCGCTTTTCTGCAAGAGGCTCAAGTTTCTGGAAGTGGCCTTCTTAAAGCCCTCCGATGTCAGAACTTAGCTCCCAGGAAATTGATAAACTTTGTACGAAGTCTCAGAATTCCGGTCCTCGAATAGATTAAGGGTTATGCACAAAAGATCTGATTGGTCCAAGTGCTTGAGACGACACGACCCCCCCCCTACAATCTACAATCTTTCACCCGCATATGCTGTATCACCCTCTCTCTTTTCAACAAACGGCGCTAAATCCATGCCTTTAATTTCGTACGCTTTATTATCACTATAGGTGCTGTCTACGCATCTCAATCTCACCTACAAGGAAAATATCAAATGCGCTTAAATGCAGGAGTGGACTATTTTCGAATCGAATTGTTGACGTGTTTGCGGTTGTTTAAATAATAATTGTAGATGAAAAAGATTCGACAACTTCTTCTTTGTGTGCCATGCTTGTTTTCAAACTTTGGCTATCATCAAGCGTTCAGGCGTTGGCTATCATAGAGTTGACAATTTGTTGGAAAGCTTCTCGATCGGTAGCTACATGAAACAATTCTTCGACTGTTCGACCCGTCCAATGTCTAATATTACGAAGCCAAGAAAGCTGCTTTCTGCCAATCCATCGCTTTCCTTCTAGTTTACCCTGGATAATTAATCGGAGCATGTGATATTTATGCCCCCTCATCAAATGTCCAAAGTATTCTACTTTTCTTATTTTGATGGTGTTTGTCAATTCTCGCTCTTTATGTAGGAATTCTAACACATGTTCGTTAGTACGTGTGCTGTCCACGGAATCTTTAGCATACGGCGATAGCACCATAACTCAAACGCTTCCAATTTATTTAGATGCTTTACTTTTAGTGTCCACGTTTCACATTCCATAAAGCAAAACAGACCAAACGTAGCACTTTAATACTCTTAGATGGATGTTCATCGAAAGACTTCTATTACATAGTACAGAACGCCAACTAGTGAATATTTTACTTGCCAGTTCTATTCTGGTTAAGATTTCATCATCGCTTTCAACTCTACAGTCCATCCAGCTACCCAAATACCTAAAGTGTTGTACTCTTTCCAGAATTTTACCATCTAATTTTAATTTTAACCATCCACTTCGTTTTCTTTGTGTTGACACTTAAACCCTTTTCCTTGCATGCATTGTTTACTGCATTTGGTAGTGTTTGAAGGTCTTCGAGGCTTTCTTCGACAACAGGAATTAGTAAATATTATGTTGTAATTTAATAGTAGAATTTTCGCTAATTTATAAATATTGCCTATATTTTTTGCATGCCCACTGCGGTATATAGGTACCCACTATTTTTTTTAAAAAATACCATTTTTAGCAATTCTGAAAATGTTGCTCGAAAAAAGAAATCACCGTTTGGAATATTTATCATTTTATTATAACTGCCTGAACCTACAATAAAAAGCAGGGTAATTTTTTGTTCGCGTGGTACCACTGTAAAACCAAACGGACCAAACAATGGCTTTATATTCGATTTCATCCCAAATAAGTATAGTTATCTGTAAACTAACTGCAGTTTTCTATAAAGGAGATGCAATAATTCAGTTTAGAGGGACTTTCTAGCAATAAAAATTTGTAAGTTGTAAATCCGAATTCGAAGGCGTCAGGACCGGATTAAAGAAATTTAACACAATATTTGACAGATATTTGATTTTTAAAAACATCGACACATAATTAAACCAACAGAAAAATGTTTGCGAGAAAAAAATTAATCATTAAAATTGAAATCCAAAACAAATTTTCAATAAATATTGTAACTTTGGTAAGATCCCGTAAAGAATACTTTACTTGCAAAAAACTGAAATATCTAAATTTAACAGATACACCTAATCCTCATTAACAAAGAATTCACAGAAAAGGTTTTCCTCGGCACTTTTCTCTCGAATCTTCGAATGAGTTTCTCATTTCGCACCGTACGAGTCCAGGTTTCGCAGTCGTACATTACCGCGAGTCTTATCATGGTCTGGTACGTTTTGATTTTCGTTCTCCTAGTCACGTATTTCGACTCTAGTATATCCTTTAGCGGTGAAGAGGAAATAAAAAACTTATTAAAACGAGTCGAAGAAGTGCAGAATCGGGGTTAAAACTCAACAGGAGCAAGTGTTGTCTCATGATCGTGGATAAAAGCGAAGTTTTACCAAGAACCCTTTCTTCAATACCTGACATAGAGTGCAAAGAGTCAATTATATACCTCGGTGCATGCATCACGAACAAAGGTGGCAGTGAAAAGGAAATCAAAAAGAAGGATCGGGACGGCAAGGACAGCGTTAGCCAAACTAACAAAAGTATGAAAAGATCACAACATAAGTAAAGCTACAAAACAACGCCTCATGAAATCCCTTGTATCCTCAATCGCTACCTACGGCTCCGAGTCATGGACTATCAATGTGGCATGTAGACGCCAGATCGAAACTTTCGAAATGACATGCTATAGACAAATGCTTAGAATTCCATGGACGGCCCACAGAATAAACTCTTCAATCCTTCAAGAGCTAAGAGTTGCGGAAAATGAACGGTTGTTACCAGACATCCAAAGAAACACCCTCAAATACTTTGGTCATGTCATTCGGAGAGAAGAGTTAGAAAAACAAGTCATCCAGGGGAAAGTTGACGTAAGGCGCCGAAGAGAAAGATCACCGAGCAGATGTATCGATCAAATAAAATCCTGGACAAACCTCTCCATACAAGAAGTGATGCGGACTGCTGAAGACAAAGAAAACTAGAGAAGCTTGAATGTCCCGGGCATACATTCAAGGGGTCACGACGTCGACTGAACCAGACATCGACTGAGGAGAGGTATCCTTTAGGGCGTATAAGCACATGTTGGCTGACTTTGGGCGTTCTCTGATTTCTTCACTCATATCGTTGTCGGGCTATGGAGCGCCGGATGTTGGGCGTCTCTCTTAGAGACCGGATCCCAAACTAAGAAATACGTCATAGAACAGGGACAATCGACGCTCTAGAAAGAATTGCTACTTTAAAATGGAACTGGGCAGGACACGTTGCCAGATTATCTGATAACCGATGGACAAGACGTATCGTCGAGTGGAGGCCAAGGCAAGAAGCGTTCCGCAGTACCTACCAGATGGACTGACGACCTGAAACGTGTTAGTAGCAATTGGATGCAGGACGCACAGAATATGGACAGATGGAAAAGACTGAGGGAGACCTATGTCCAGCAGTGGACGCGTATGGGTTGACGATGATGATGATCGTTGTCGGATGTGATTGTGGACCCTAAGTATTTGTCAATTTGTTAAATTAAAAGTGTTTCTAGGAAAAGAAGTGCTGTTTGGCAGCGATGACCCATCTGAAGAAACTGATGTTGAAGTAACTGATTCTTATTTACAAATGCAAGATACTAATGTACCTACATTGGGTGAATTGGAGTATACTCTTAGAAAATTGAATAGAAATAGAGCTCCTGGCCCAGATGGCATTAAGGCTGAACTTTTTAGTGTAAATGCACCGGAATTGAACAATGAGCTTTTAAAGATCATTGGCGATGTGGGGAACCAAGAACGGATGCCCATCGAATGGGAAGAGTGTTCGATTGTCACCATCCACAAAAAAGGAGACAAGTTGGACTGTCTCAATTATCGTGGAATTACACTTTTGAATATGGCTTTTAAGATCTTTTCAAACATTCTGTTTCGTAGACTTCTTCCCTAAATTTCAAAAATTATAGGTAGGTTTTTTGGAGGGAAAATCTACAGTTGACCAGATACACTCGCTTAGACAAATGCTTGAAAAAACAAGGGAGTATGGAATTGATACTTACCATCTGTTTGTCGACTTCAAGTCGGCTTATGATTGTATTAACAGAACTAGGCTGTTTGAAGCGATGTATGAATTCGGAATACCTGACAAACTTATAAATCTTGTCAAAATGACATTACGAAGTGTTAAATGTAGAGTTAAGGTCATGTCTGACGTATCAGAAGCTTTCTATACAGAGAGAGGTCTCAGACAAGGAGACTCCCTGTCTTGCATACTATTCAATATTGCGCTTGAAAAAGTGATAAGAGATGCAAGAATTAATACTAGAGGAACCATTCTACAAAGATCTATTCAACTTCTGGCCTATGCGGATGACATTGATATAGTTGGACGAACAAAACAGGATGTGATTGAGACTTTTAGTGCCCTAGAAAATGCTGCTCAAGATATGGGCCTTGCAGTTAATGAAGGAAAAACAAAATTTATGGTAGCAAGCTCTAAAATGTATAATGTGCAGTCACTCAGTATTGGAAACTATACGTTTGAAGGAGTCACACAGTTTAAATACTTGGACACGCTTGTTACCAGCAAAAACGATCTTAAAATTGAAGTTAGGAACAGACTCTTGATGGCAAATAGATGTTACTTTGGTCTAAAGAACCAACTTAAATCAAAATTCCTCTTAATTAGTACCAAAGTAAACTTATACATAACCCTAATCAGACCAATAATCCATTATGGTAGCGAGACTTGGGCAATAAATAAGACAGAAGAAAATAGACTACTCATTTTTGAAAGGAAGATACTTCGATCAATTTTTGGAGCAGTCAAAGAAAATAATACTTGGAGAAGTCTTTATAACCACGAAGTATATAACAAGTACAAAGAACCTGACATACTGAGAGTTATCAAATCCTACAGGATTAGATAGCTGGGACATGTTTTTCGACGAGAAGATTCCGACCCTGCTAAAAAATTGACATTTTCAAAGATAGAGGGTACAAGGAGAAGAGGGAGACCGAATACAAGGTGGTTGGACAGTGTGGAGAAGGACTTGAAGGAATTGGGAGTGCAAAGATGGAGAAGTCTGGCTGCAAATCGTCCTGCCTGGAGGAGCCTAATTGGGAAAGCCTTGGCCTGTACTAGGCTGTAGAGCTGATGAAGAAGAAGTTTCTAGGAAAATTTTGTTAGTTTGGGGTTTCGAGACATTTTATTGTTGCATTTTGTGATTTGTTATTAGTATTTTTTATTAAATATCAAGTTCATTTTTTTAATTAGCTACATATAACTGCAGGCCGACTCTGCGACTAATTTTTGGAAATAATATATAGTATATTTATTGCAGTCTTCGTTTTTGTGTGCCGGTCAATATTGTCACAGTTTATGGCATCTTGGAAAACGTACAATGAAGCTTGTAAATTTTGGTAAATACGTTGAAAATTACGTTGCATGGAACCAGCTGTCAACCGAGAAATTTCTTCTATAAATGTCATTCTATACTCTAATAATAAACATTTTTAACATCAATCAGTAACGAAGCAAGCATATTCTACGTTACTACTTATTACTAAAGTAGCTTCTGCCTGCGACTTCGTCTGCGTAGAAGTCGAAAATGCTTCTAATAGGATTTTTAATTAGTTTTTTACGTTATTAATTTTGCTTTAACATAATATAAATTATTATGTTACAATGTTTGAATACTTATAAAATATAACAATCTTTATTATAGTGTGGGGATTTAAAGAATAAATAAACGTGAAAATAAAATAAAATTTTGTTATATTTAATAAACAAGAAGCTCGGCGTTTGATCTGGTGAAAGTGACACGGCGGTATTATCTTTTTACAACGAAATCGAAATGCTACACCTACCGCAGCATTTCTTTGTAAACAATATTCAATCACCAGGCTACTCTGAGCGCTTACTCTGGAGCATGCCACATACAACTGGCCGTGGGAAAAGCAGTTTTCTCTCGAGTCTACTTCCGCTACCTTAAGAGTTTGACCTTGAGCTTTGTTCATGGTTATGGCGAAGCAGGCTTTGATAGAAAACTGCACTATCTTGAATTCGAAGTGGTAATCTGGTGGTGTTAGGGAAATCCTAGAATCATCAAATATCTAGAGAAATTTGAGATAATTCATGACAGACCATATGGATTTCGATACCTTCGGTCTACTGGAGATTTGCTGGCTTATGTCACTCAGCTCTGGACAAACACTATTGAGAAGTTTGGTGAATTCCGTGCAATAGCCTTGGATAAATCTAAAGCCTTTGACCGCGTTTGGCACCAGGCATTGTTAAGAAAATTATCTGCCTACGATCTCCCAACCATGCTCTTGAGCTTCATGCAAGATCGCTCATTACATGTGGCAGTTGACGGTATTTCTTCTGATGCAGACGACAGCACACTTGTCTCAACTTTCACATCCTATCGATCACTTTCGGTGAATGATACAAATAGACTCAGACAGGAACAGGTTGATAGAGCATTATTGATAGAACATTAATAGAGATCTTGAAGCAATCGTTGAGTGGGGAACCAACAATCTTATTCAGTTCAACGCACAGAAAACACAAAGCGCCACGTTTTCCAAGAAAGTAAATTTCTCATGTTTCGCAATAAATACAACTTATGCTTTAAAATTAAGTGTAAGTTTCTTAATTGATTAAAATTTAAGAATAAACGATACTTATATGATTAAAATTCGTATGTGTAAAGATGTATGTAAAAAGATTAAGATGCACAATTGTGAAAGGCTTTCGCGGCCATCGTTTGTTGGCGAATGGTTTTTCGGGTATACCTATAGGTCTGAGTTTCTACTCGACGTTTCGCCATCTCCAGTGGATGGCATCTTCTGGAAATATACTTTTTTTTTTTATCTTCAGAAGATGCCGTCCACTGGAGATGGCGAAACGTCGAGTAGAAACTCAGACCTATAGGTATACCCGAAAAACCATTCACCAACAATATTAAGATGGTTTTAATGAATGACACGAATTAAATATTTTACATCATTAATATCTCCATCGGTTAGAAACGAACAAAAACAAGAAGATTAAATAATTAACAACAATTACGTTAATTGATGATGATTATGTCCAAACAACACCTATATAACCTATAATCTACCATTATCCCTGTAATCATACTTTCAACTTGTTCACCTACCGTAACGAAGCACGCCTTGCCCGGAGGCGTGGTCACACCGGGAGGAGCCAACAACTTCTAACACCAGCTCGAGTCGCAATATTTTTAGTTAGTTCTCAAGTTTTCATCCTGACGACAACACACTTGACATTTTACTATTTTTTACAAAAATTACGTTTAGTGCCTTGGAATACTTTTTTTGTTTGTTTTTATTTGCGTCGTTCGGAACTTTCGGTACATGAAGTTGAAATATTGTTTTTTGAACGCAATATTCTTGTGGTGCGGTGATTTTTTTTTTCATGAAGTGACTCACGGACGCTGAATTGGCGCGATGACTGTAACGGGAAATTTTGGAATTATGCATAGACCATGTTTTTCGGGGTATCCCTTTCAAGGTGAGCATATTTAACATTATTATAGAATAGATAAGTTGATGTCTTTTTGCCAACGTCTCGAGTTTTATTCAAATCTTGATCGGGGCTCCGTAAACAGGAATAGCATGATGTATTATTATTATAACTAATTGGAAAAATGTAGTTTTTCCATTCTTAAAATTTATAGTGCCTACTTCAAAAATCATTCAGACATACTAACAATACAACGTTAAATAATTCATTATTGGTATTTTACCAATTTCTCTTGTAGCCAATTACTTAAAATATCGGTATGTATGGCTCTTTCGGTGTTCAGATTGTTTTGTGAGAGTATGAACTTGTGACACATAGTTGTCATGGTAAGGTGCTTTCAAACGGGCAATATTTTTACCGCAATTGCAACAGAGTGGTTAGCAATAGCAGCCAGACTATGCGATAAAGGATCATATTTTTAGTATGTTCCAGACATATAGCCACATATGTTTGGTAAAGTAAACAATAGTGAGATAAGAGAACGCTGTGGTATAAAAGAAGATGTGGTTAAAAAGATAGTTAAAGGAATGCTTAGATGGTTTAGACACATAAAAAGGATGGATGAAGGAAGATTGACGAAACAGATTTATAATGTGATTGTGTGAATGGACAAGTCGGTAGAGATCGACCTCTGTTAACATATCTCGATCAGATCAACATTGTTTTGAAGAAAGGCCAGCTGTCAAAAGTACCAAGAGTATCAAGAATACCAACAACCGAAGAGCATGTATGAGAGCACTGATGAAAGTAGAAGGAGCAGAAGATGTGTGTAAGAACCGTAGCGGAAGTGGAAGAAAGTGGTCTCTGCCTACCCCTACGGGGAAAAGCGTGACTATATGTATGTATGCATGTTTGGTATCGCCGATGCATTTGGCGGAAGACAAAAATCGCCTCTGACCCCTTGTAAATTTTTGACCTAAAGAGGGTATATCCTAAAATCGCCACCACTCTTCGTCTTCAAAATAATTGGGAATTTCCAAATTTAATTGCCCTTAGGAATAATTTTAGCTTTAAACTGAGTAACGTGTACCTATTTATTTGAGATAGTTTTCCGTGTCGTTATAAAATTATTATTAGCCTAACCTAAACCTAACGTTCTAACCTAACACCAACAGTACCTGGTGAAGAGCTTTGAAAATACGGGGACGTATTAGAAAAGACCCGTTTTATATAATTTTCAATACATACGTAGATCTGTTAATTTTGAATGGTTTTATTTTTACGTTTTTTATTATAATTTCCACGATAGTGATCATATGATATATTATTAAAATTAGCTCTAGTTAGGTGTCCAAAATACAATGATTATCAATGCACATATTTATTTATAAATATGATTATCCTTGTACATATTTTCCTATAAATAAAAGAGCCATTAAAATACCCATGAACGCTCGTGGCGATTCTCGACTATGGGCGTTCAGGTACCCCGGGTAAGCCGTGGCGATTTTCGGGTGTGAATTTATAATAATAATCTTTATTTCAAATAGGCATCCTAATACACAAAAACACTTTTAAAATTAGATGGACAAAGTCACAGTCCAACTTCATAGCAATAAAATATGTATGCTCCGAATTATCCAAGCATTCAAGGGATAGAAAAAATAACAATATTAATTACAAATATATATATTATAATATCAATGTTAATGTGTATAGTTCAAACGTGGTACATGAACGTGGTTTCAGAACAATAAATAAATCGTCAGTTTTTAAGAAAAACTTTAACACCCCGTATCTCTGAAACGAAGTATTTGCGGACATACGTTTATATGTATAGCAAACTGTTATTATTTTTTCATGCAGAATTATCCCCTGAAGTTTGTCGCACTTATTTAATAAAACCCTGTAAATCGTGTATAGTTCAAACGTGGTACATATAAATTAGTATTCCTCCTAGTGGGGTAATTATGAATTTGGTGATGGAAAACAATAAATTGATCAAAATATGAGGGTGCATTACCTGACAGTATTTTGAAGATGAATGCCATGGTGAGACGGTCTTTCACAGAAAGCCAATCCAGAACTTCCAACATTGTTGTAGTTGGCGTATATATATATATATATATATATATATATATATATATATATATATATATATATTACATCTTAAAATTAGACGCATGTCTCTATTCTGTAATTTTTGCAATGCAGACAAACAATTTGCATCAAGTTGTGATAGTAAAGTAGCACAGTAATCGAAATGGGGTTGATTGATTGATTTGAAAACTGTAATGGAAGTCTGAAACATTAAGCAACTGTTTACACGGCCAAAGAAAAATAATTTTTTAGCAATTTTATTGCTTATATAATTTAGTGTTGCCATTTAAGGCATAGCATATGCTGCATTAAATGTTGTCATGATGGCTGGGCTATAGTTACCAATTTTGTATCCACATAATGCAGTAAAAGTATTGCCCGTTTAGAAGCACCTTCAGTACTATTTATCTATACATAAAAAATGCTTTGTCCTGAATGACTGACTGACGGATCAACGCACAGCCTAAACCGCTAATCGTAGAAACCTGAAATTTGGAGGGTGTGTTCTTTGTATGATGTAGGCATCCGATCTGAAAAGATTTTCCGAAATTCTGCCCGTAAGGGGGTGAAAAACGGGGGCAAAGTTTTTATAGGACAATCTACATCAAATTTTGCATAAACGTGCTTTAACAGAATTCAAATTCAAATTGTTATTATTATAGGAGTAGGTAACCAGAAATTGTAAAAAAATTATATTTTCACATTATAAATATGAACCTATTTTCGTACCGAAAAGAAGTTTTTTAAGGTAGTGTGAAGGAAGGAAGTAGTTGCATTTAATTTTGTTTCGTAGCTACTTTTATGTTTGGGAGGTATTTTGAAAATTTTAATTAGGGAAAAACTGCTTTTTTTTAATCACCACACATTTTTGTCAATTAGGTATAAAATAATACACCGTGGCAAGTATAAACTATTTTTATTTTATATGCGAATCAACTGTTATAGAGCCCTGATGAGGAATTTAATAAATTTCAAACCGTTGGTAAAAAAGCAAATTCTTTTCTTCAATGCACCGATCCCAATTCGAGCTATCCCAAGTTACCTTATTACATATTATAGAAGTTTACAGATTCATCTCACTTTCCGGCGTACAATTTAAAAGCAGTTACTTAAAGAATTTCAACAATGATGGATCAATCAATAACAATAGCAATTTTAGCGAATTTCTACCGTTTATTACGTCGTGCTATTTTGTTTGATGCCAAATTTTTTTGTCATCCAATGTAATTTGTCTTTAAAATTTAAACAACTTCGGTTTTAACCAAATACCTAAGTACTTATACTTAGATTCTATCATAATGCATATTTTTAAGTCCTCGTTATAAAAAAAGCTCTATTTTAGGAACATGTTCTCTTCTACTTAATTTTATGTCAAATTGTTTCTTATACACGTTCAGTTTTAGCCAAATGAGTAGATTCTATCATAAAGCATATACATTTTTCTATCCTTGTCATAAAAAATCTCCACTAGGTTGCCACGTCTTTTTTTGGTTCTCTAAAGAGTACTCTGCTAGTGGTCTCTCTACTGGCAAATTATGCCCGAGCTCAGCCGTAGAGGGTAGAAGAAAAAAATCTAAAAGTGAGCCGCGCCACCGGCTTAAAACGGTACAAGCCGGAAACCCCTAGGTCTTGTAGGCACCAGCAGAGCCACGCGAAAAACAACAAACAATTATGGTGAACTAGATAAATAAAACTATATTTACAATTACTGCAATATATTAATTAAGTAAAAATGATGTTCTGATTTTTTTTACAATAAATTCTGTATTTTCGTAAAGTGGTTTAAACGAATTTAATACACTTTCTTAAAATAATATTTAAATTAATTATAACAATCTTCCAGACAGTAATAAAAACCTAATGGGGTACAAAAGAGAATTAAAATAACAAAAAAAAACAACAACAAGAAAATGTTCACAATATTTAAAATTTCGAAAATAATTGGTTTTATATAAAATTCCTGATAGCAAAAGATTAACACAACAAAAAAAGGAAAAACCAAATAAATGGACTTGCTACAAAAATAATATTTTAAAACCCTTACAATATCCACATAAATTATATTCAGTGATATATAAATTCAGATTCAGCTTGGAGCCGGTACAAATTGACCGAAAAATAATTTGGTTACTTTTAGACTATTGAAAACTTTATTGGGACGTCACTGGGAGCAGGTACAAATTAAATGAGAATAACTTGTTACTTTTAAATTATTGAAAACACTTAGATCAAGCACAAAACTGATAAGTTGATAAAATTTAATTCCATACCATGTAACCAATTTAAAACCTCACTGAGACGTCACGGTAACATCGATGATCCAAGAACCGAAAAACCAAATAGTATTATCAATAATTTCTGCTAAAATTACCAGGCAAGTCTTTATAACGCTGAAATTTATCGTCGATGTGGATGGAACGGCACGTGGTACTTCACGATGGCTTCACTTCATCAAATCCCACAAGTGGTGATCTTAACTCGACACCAATATCCAAAAATATTCACCACATAGGCACGACAGAATGGTCAAGTTAAGAATTAAATGGTTTATCTTCCTAATCCAATAAAGATGACCCCAAATTCAGCCAGATATGGAAGAAGAAACCGTAGAAGTTCCGCTCCCGTGTTAATATTCAACCGTTCCAAAAACTCTCAACCGACTTCCACCACTGCCACCAAACCAATCATCCACCTTCCTCGCTCCCAGACCGGACATCAAGAAAATGTCCCGAGACACGCGTCAGCCAACCTTTCCATGTATAAGTCCCTAGTTCATAAACGCGCTCGTTCGCATCAGTTGCCAGCCCAAGCAAACCAACAATAATATATCTAACAACACACTACAATCGAGGCCAATAATCAAGGCGAAGTCCAATAAGAGAGACAAAAATGTCACAGCTATCAATAATCGAATTCTATCACTACTATAGGCAACACTATATACAACGAACCCAAATGCAGACTATTATAATAATGAAACGGCAGATAGGAGAAGAAAATAATAGGCACGTGACAAGGTATACTACTGTCCTTTTCTGTCTGATTTTATGCCAAATTGTCATCCAATTTAATTTTTCTTTCAAATGCAAACAGCTTCGATTTTAGCCAAATGAGTAGATTCTATTATAATGTATACACACAATTTTAATATTATTTTTTTAAAAATACCTACTTTACATGTTCTCTTTTATTAAATTAATGCCAAATTTTTTTGACATCCAATCTAATTTGTCTTAAAAATGCGAACAACTTCGGTTTTAACCCCAAATGAGTAGAATTTATCATAACGCGTTTAAATTTTAATTTTCTTACTTTAAAAAAGTTCCACATTACCTTTTTCTTATTTTAAATGAACGAACAAATCATAATAATCGATTCTTGTAAATGCTTCTATACCAAAAGTTAAGCTATTTTTATAGTACCTACTACCTACATACATCCTTCAAATCGTACTGCTGTTCCACTACTTTTGTCGATAAATTGTTGCTACGTTTATCCGTCGGTATAGGTAAACACTTAATCAGTATTGTTGCAATTGTCCCGATAATCATTCAAGTTTCTATGCGTTTATTCTGACTAGAAAACTTTATTAAAATTGCGATTAGGAAAAAAAAATAGCAACGAAATTGGTGCTTCTTATTTCGCAATTTATGGTTTTTTTGTACTGACGATTCCGTCTATTAGCAAATTAAAGTATTAGCTTATTATTTGTATTTAAATCACTATAATATTGAACTAAGCCAATATTTATACAGGGTTTTAGTAAATAAGTGCGACAAACTAGGTGATTCTGCATTAAAAAAAAATGACAGTTTGTTATATAAACATTTGTCCACAAATACTTCGTTTCAGAGATTTTTCTTAAAAACTGATGATATATTTATTGTTGTAAAACCGGTCTAGATATGAAAAAAAATGACAGTTTGCTATATAAACGTATGTCCGCAAATGCTTCGTTTTTAGAGATACGGGTTCTGGTTTAATGTTATTGTATTAGATAGTTTTTGATAATGTATTAAAGAAATAGAAAAAAATATGCGTTAAGATGTTTTATTTTTTTGCATCAAAACTACACCATATACGAAAAAAAGGCAAGAGAGATTTTTTGTCACAAATTTACCGAGAAATTCAAATATGATTTTTAATTTAAAATATCTCGGTGGCGTTTGCTTTAAAAAAAATTGGGATCATTACCCGTATCTCTGAAACGAAGTATTTGCGGACATACGTTTATATGTACAGCAAACTGTTATTATTTTTTCATGCAGAATCACCCCCTGAAGTTTGTCGCAGTTATTTACTAAAACCCTGTATAACCGAATTACACAATGACCACGGCCTACAACAGCGCTGTTTTTTATTGCGTCGTTCAATTATAGCAAAAATATGTTGGATACTTTACTCACACAATAGATAATTAAGGTACACAGTTCAATAGTAGCATCATAACAAATGTAGTCAAAATTAACAGCTATGATAAAATTTTCTTGCTAAAACAAACCAAAAATGTAAAATTTACAACTTTATAAAATAACCAAAACAGAAGTAAGAGTAACAGACTCTATCAAGTTAAAAAAAAGCAAAACATATATAAATTAACTCATTAATAACACTAATTCAAACATTTACATAAAGGCAAAGAACAAAAGGTAAAACATATATATCAGTTAACTCATTAATAACACTAATCCAAACATTTACATAAAGGCATAGAACATTAACTAGTTAACCATTTACATAAAGATTTTCACTGCCAAAACAATCGAGTTCATTTAAAAATATTTTTACAATGGTTGTCCTTTAAAAAATCAAGATTGTAGGATATTTACAAATAAGTAGGAAGAAAATATGTTTTTACTTGGACATAAAGAATTATTGAGAAGGTTATTTTAATCCAAGTTTAGTTTTGGCATATTATCTAATGCAATAAATAGTTTCCAACAATGTACTATATTAATAAACTAAAACAGAACGTAATAGTGGTGTCAGCATGAGTCACTGCGTTATATATTTAAAAATAAATCACTTATAATCTTTGGGTATGCGAATTCACATGTACTCCTGTGGCCTACTCCTGTGGCCTACTCCTGTACTACTCCTGTGCTACTCCTGTGCTGCTCCTGAACTACTCCGGGGGCTGGTTAGATTATGGGGCGGCACCAGTTAGTGAACAATGGCTTCCCTCAAATAAATCCCGATAACGGCTATTCAACTCGACACCAAAACTCCACAAATATCCACAACAAAGGCAAGACAAAATGGTCAAGTTGAAAATCAAATGGTTTTTCTTCAAAATCCAATTAAGATGGCCCAAATACAGCCAGATATAAAAGAAATCCCATATAGGTTCCGCACACGTGCTAATAACACACCTTCCCCAACAACCTTCACCAACACCTCCGACTTCGATGATGCTCTCCAAACGACTGACGCTCCTATATCGGAAATCAAGAAAAATGGCGCGGAATAAACGTCCGTGGGGATATCCAGTAATTGCAAACCAACTATCGAATCTTACCCCTGCAAGTTATGCAACATTATCTACAACGAATGATATATTCGAGTTACCACCGAGTACTGTATGCAACACTACTTACGAGTAAGGCACAATTATAATGAACCGTAGAAGGGAAAAAATAGGCACGTGACAACCTAAAATTTATCTTCTATGCAAACCTATTGTTACAAAGCCGGTCCCGTCGGCAACCGAGAAATAGACCGCGACCGCTTTGCTTTGTAGCCGCCGACGGGGCCTAGCAAGGTGGCGCAACCTCTCGAAGTCGCGTCGAATAATGGAGAAACAGGTAGTATGATCTGGAACTGTGATATCGATAAATAAAAGGGGAAGCGATCACAACAAGAGGCAGTATCGGCTTATGTGTTTATAAATTAATAAATGTAAATAGTTATATAGAGTTGTAAAAGTTGTATAGCTAAGTGAATATCTAAGTGGTAATTGAAAATAGAATTTATTGTATTGAAATAAACGTTGTTTTGTTATTGGATCAAGAGTTTTAATCGCCGAACCCAAGATAGAACTAAAATTCGTAACACCATTTTAAAACATTCGACAACGCTCTCTTATAAATGTAACGTCCGATGAGTCAGACTTTCACACGCTCTGCACAATGGTTCTTTAAAATTAAGCGTAACCGAAGGGTAGTTTTGCTTGTGTTTGCTACACTTAAATTCGCAGAGGAAAACTTTTATGGCATAAAAAATATATATTATACTGCGTTATATCAATCGTGGTGTATAATTTAAAAAAATAAATCGAAATACTAATCCACTTACAATTGTCGAGTTCCATTATCAATTGCAGAATATAAAAACTCGTTCCAAACTCTTACCGACAATATTGTTTGATCTGCCTTAGGCGGAGATACCTCGCTTTATGAATTTATTATTTTTATACTTACCTATGTCTAAATCTGTGCAATTGTGCAATTTCATTTAGTAATAATCTCCAAAACGCCATATTTCTATTTATTTAATAAAATTTCTAAATTCAACACCACACACTACCCCACTGATATCACAGACTATCTTCCTCGAAGGTTTTAAACACGATTATTTATAGCTTTTTAACCGCGTTACTCCTCTCGGCCAATTCAGTGCGTTTAACTTTATGATTCGCTGTTTCCATTGGTTGAATAACCTAGTTTGTGAATTTTGACGCACGTCAATCAAGTCCACGTGGATTATATACGGGTAGTAACCATTATTTTTTGTCTCTAAATTTGGCACGATTGCCTTGCGTATATATTAAATATTGATTACCTCTCACATAACTGTGTTCTGCAATTGATAGTGGAAGAACTATACTTGAGTAGGGCACACTACTTATTGGTTTTTTAAATAAAAATAGATTGTTGTTTGAACAAACTTAGTTAAAATTAACTTTAATTTTTCAGCTGCAAAAAATCAATTTGGAATATCGTTAGCTTATTTTCAAGAGTAACTTATAAAAAGGATTCTATTGTTAAAGTTGACTTATTATTAAAAATAAAAAAAAAAATCTCTGCTTTTGTAAATATAATCCTTTGAGTATAAAAAAATAGCACCAAAAATGGTAATATTTCAATAGAAATCACGTAGTAAAGTTAGTACAATTTTATTTTTATCTTTTTTTTCCGAAAATTATAGTCTCGTCCACACTCTGTTATACAGGGTGTTTCTAAATTCATGCGAAAAAATTCAGGTGGCGATTGCCCGAATGATATTATGATGGATCTTACCTGTAACAAAATTAACTTTTAATTTTTTTTTTCAAATTTAAGTAAAGATAGATTCTTGAAATTTTGAAATTTTCGTGCAGTCGCAAAGGACTAACCACCGGTATTTCTTCCACATTCCTGTTACATCATAAGGGGGTGAAATTATCATCCCTTATCTTTATAATATAACATCTTTTTTTCGAGATTTAATATTGTAAAATAAAAATATTCCTTAAAATCCCTGTTTATTTAAAATCATTTCTTATTCCTAAAGTTTTTTCCTGTAACCAATAGATTCGTTAACAAAAAATAAAATACAATATTATTTTTATTCTTTATTAAATAATAAACTACGTATTCGGAGTGAAAAAACAGTAAAGATGGAAAATGTGACTAAAGTAAAGAATAGTGAGATAAGAGAACGCTGTGGTGTAAAAGAAGATGTGGTTACAAAGATAGATAAAGGAATGCTTAGATGATTTGGACACGTAGAAAGGATGGATGAAAAAAGATTGACGAAACAAATTTATATGGCGAGTATGAATGGACAAGTCGGTAGAGGTAGACCTGGGAGAACATATCTCGATCAGATCAACATTGTTTTGAAGAAAGGCCAGCTGTCAAGAGTACCAACAACCGACGAGCATATATGAGAGCACTGATGAAATTAGAGGGAGCAAAAGATGTGTGTAAGAACCGTAGCAAGTGAGTGAGTGAGCAAGTAGATTGGACCAAGAAATCACGTTGTCCCATACAAACTTTGCCCCCGTTTTTCACCCCCTTAGGGGCGAAATTTCGAAAAAAAAAATCTTATCAGATGCCTACGTCATAGAAAGAACACACCCTCCAAGTTTCAGGTATTTACGATCAGCGGTTTAGGCTGTGCGTTGATCCATCAGTCATTGTTTTCTTCGTGAAAAACGCCATTGGCATTTGTTCTTATTGGTAAAATCAGTTTAAATTTAAAAAATTTAACAGTAGGTACGCACATTTCAACTATTTTTTAATTTCGAAAATAGTCATTCGTGAATTTGGTATTTCCATAACAATTCAACAACGGAAACGAATCGTGTATCTCAATTTATCACGTCAATACGTCTCTTTTCATGAACTCGCATGCTACTTCAACTACATAATAGATAAGCATATATCAATTGATCTCTTAGGATATGTTGACTTCCCTGCGGTGTAATCGGTCACTGCATGAGTGACCGGTAGCCTATACTCTTGAGTATTAAAGCAGATCCGGCGCAAAACTTTTAGACTCACAATGGACCATTGAAATTTATCACCTCATTTTGTTTCTTCGAAATAAAATCATGATTTTCACACTTTTTGGTCCAATTATTTTTAAGCAAATAAAGCAAAAACATAATAATTTTTTTAACTTGTAAGTACAACTGAAGCAAATGGAAATCATTCGCAGAAAAAGCATACTTATTACACTTTTTAGTCCAATACTTAGTAAGTAACTAAAGCTAAAATGTATCATTCGCAGAATCATCATAATTTTTACATGTCTAAGTCCAACTAAAACAAATAGGTATCATTTGCAGAAACGTCATAATTTTTACACTTTATAGTCCAATTCTTTTGCAGCAAATAGGTTTCATTCGCAGAAAAAGCATAATTTTTACACTTTTTATTGAGTCTAATTCATTTTAAACAACTAAAAATGTATTATTGTATCGATGAAGCAATATTGGATTTATCCAGCATGTACTAAACCATTAAGAAACATTAAGAAACATTGTTTAATGCCAGGTCTAAACCAAGCAGACAAAACAACGACAAGACAAAAACATTCATGTTTCGCGACAAAGTGGCAACAAACTCGAAACATTTCTGCAACATTTTTGTCTTATTTTTGTTTTGTTTCCAAATTCGGAAATATTTGCAAGTCCCGTTCTCAAATCGGTAAAGATCAAAGGGTCTCTGTTTTGTGTGCATATTTTACGACAAGTTATCGTTGCAGTGTGGACGGTGCTTCACAAACTTCCGGTATTATTACAGATATTGACTGCTCGGATACTTTTGACAAATACATTAGGCTGTGGTAGGAATCGCCTGTTGATAGAACTCTTAAAGTTATTGCTAACCTTTCTGTTACACTTATAGCATTTCTGTAGTTAGTATGTTTTCTAGCAACTGCAGGACCAACAAGGCTTATCAGATTCTCGAAATCTTCGGTGGACATTCTTAGATAATTCTTAAAGCTTGCACGAATCTCACCGCTTGGTCCAATACCATCCTCACGTAACTGGAGTAACAAATCATTTATGCCATAACTTTCTCGCATTTTTAAGCTTGGTCTCATCCAAAAACGTTTGCGTTTTTTTTTCCAACATTGGATGACGTGGAAAGAAGGATATAACAACTGGCGGCTAGCAATAAATCTTCAGTTATGTCGCAATGTTGTCGTGTTTTTGTCTCAAAATCGTGTCTCCTTTTTGTCTGCTTGGTCTGGACCCGGCTTAAAATTATGTTTGTGTGTTTTTTACTACTTTGTGTATTATTGTGTGATTGGATTTCAATGAAAAAGACACACTTACACTTAATTATTGAATTTTATTATTGCGAAGTTCTGAAATTGCGTTGTTTGGATACGAATATATTTAATATAAACATTTTCAAAAAACAAGTAGGTACTTTCTCAACTGTTTTCCTACAAGACTACAAACATTCTACCTACTAGACTAAGAAGGGTCATATTTTTTTAATTATTTTAAAAATAAGAATTTAGCTCAACGAATTTAATAAAATCTCAAATCACCGATTTGAGAATGTGAAATGTCATTTTGTTTCTTCTTCTATGTTTGTGGGCTGCTTCCCGTGGACAAATTACCCACCCATTTTGTTCTTGAACCTTAAATGTTAATCGTAGGTACAGTAGTCGCATATGATATGTAACATTTGACATCTCACCTTAGTAATAAGCAATTTTAAAATTATATTCTGAATAAAATGGGTCAGGTATTATTTGAAATGATTTTTCATGCAATAAAAATTGCATTTTACTTATTTGACACTGACAGTGACAGAAATCAACATCAAAATTTAAAAAAGCTAAATACTAAAATATTTTATTCGAATAATTATTTATTATTACTTACTTGAATTTTTTATCAATGATCTGCATTTTATTGGGACTTATTATCAACAGTAAATATTTATTTATACTATAGTTTACGCATATAACAGCAAACTTAGTACACAACACTCTCGGAAAGTTGGTTGACTCCCACAAATTGCGAGTAAGCGAGAGGACAGATGTTACACATCCAAGAAAGCGAGAGCGAAGATGATACACATCAAAAATATTCGCTTATTAAAAACCTTTTTGAAAAATAGGTTTTTAAACACTTTACCATGGATTTTTTTTGTGGTGAAACATCGATATTGAATAGGCAATTTAATTTTATAAAAGAAAAGACACCCACTTAAAAGTTGTAACTTTCTTGGTGCCGTCCCTGAATCTAGCACCGAACAATTAGTCACTTTAGTTTATGTGATTGACATATGGTATTATGTTGTGACACTTTCAAACATCAAAGAAATATTAAACGGAATAATGCGGGTGTGCTTTGTAGTGTAACCGAGATTTTTGTATTACATGCCTTCACAATGACATTTTTGGTTTGACGTTTGAACGTCGATTGATAAATGAAGGAAATATTTCAAATATTTTTTCACGTAGTTTTGAACTGTTTCATTTTGAGTGTGATTGAGTACATCCAATTAAAAAGTGGCTAACTTCCTTTTTTGTAACTTGAATTATGGGTTACCCTATTAAACGGTAAGCCCCGGCAGGCTTCCGGCCAATCACAGCCGTGGTTTGGATTTTAGAGCAAAAAAAAACGAAAAAAAAATTAATTTGGGAGCTAGGCTTTAATTTATACGAAGATTTCTTTGAAATAAATAAAAAAATCTTCCTGTGTCTTCGAGAAAAAAAATTAATAAAATTTTAAATGAAAATTATGATTTTGATATACAATCAACCAGTTGTTTTGAAATTTTATTTTATTTCATTTAATATCAACCCCAAAAAATAATTGCGTAAATTTGATACGTAAAAATAATGCCTAAACGATTAAAAAATATGAAAATAATGTAACTAACATAAATAATGTAATTTATGTATCTAAATAATAAAAACAAACGAGCCTTACAGTAGTCGCAGGTATGCTGAAGACTTTGCTATCGAATTGTGTGCAAGAGAGCTGACTAATAGACCTATAGCAAACAAAAACATAAGCATAATATCAGACAGCCAGGCTGCTTTAAAAGCACTGAGCTCCAACAAGAGAAATTCTAAACTTGTATGGAATTGCATCGAATCCCTAGGGTACCTTGGTGCTAACAACAGGGTGACCCTGCTGTGGGTACCTGGGCACCAGGGGGTGGAGGAAAACGAAAAAGCCGACACCCTTGCAAAATAGGGGGCCGAATCTGCGTTCACTGGACCAGAACCGGTATTTGGAATCACTACAAGTGCCGCCAAAACAATCATTTCGGACTGGACGGAGAGGAAAATAGAAGTAAAGCCTAGAACCTACCGATTTCAAGAAAATCTCACCCCATACAACCATGAACTTCGTGAGAAGGGCTGGATTGTGCGGTGAACTGTAACCTCACACTCACTCACATGATATCTAACCTAACCTAACCTAACCTAACATTTGACATCTCACCTTAGTACAGTGCAATAGAAGTAGCTTGGCGGGCGAGAGATCACATTCGAATAACGATCCGATCGGCGACGACGAAATTTTCAGTAATCGTGAGTCTCAAGTACAATGGGAGAAAGAAGTTTACGAATGTGAAGTATATTCAGCCGAATATTTGTTATTTTAGAGGCTAGTCGCCCGCCAAGCTACTTCTGTTGCACTGTAATAAGTAATTTTCCATACAACGACGAACAATGTCCATTAATGTAATTAGATAATATTTAGCTAGATTATTAATCTTACAATTAATTTAACAAACGCAGATTTCATTTTTTTTTGTATTTGCCTCGAAATAAGTAATAATTTCAAACGATCTGATCCGCCCTATAATCTGATTCGTCGTGGTTCTCCCCATAACTTTTACAGCTGCTTGAATAAATACCTACCTACACCGGTAATTCAAGCCCAACGTACTCCCACATTGTAAAAAAAACGGCCCTTCAAAATGTAAATTTTAATTAATAGGGGAAATTTTGCTTTCGATACCGCATAACAAAAAAAATCTAAATTAAAAATTAATAGAACTGCAAAATGAAAAATGTGGTTGGTCAGTGAACCTTATCGAATATTTTTTTAATTTTAAAAAATATATTGAAATTTATATCGGCTGATATGTTAAATCATTGTGTATTATCGGATAAATGTAGATGTTTTAATCTGATACACGATCGTGGTAATAGGTGTATCAGAACCGGTTGAGAGCATCATTCTTACACACTGCTAAATAATTTAAAATCTCAAATAGTTGTTCTTCGGAGAGATATTTTCTAAATAGGGTAAAATTTTGTTGGCGTTTATGCCAAAATTGGGAAATCAGTAAATCACAAACATTTTAAGTTTACATGGAGTGTACCTCACGAATCCTGAACGATATAAATAAAGATAAGATGCATTCTCCCGCTACAGATTAACGAATAAAATAGATATACTCGTATCATGCAATATTGGAATTTACATTTGTATCAAGTGTTAATATCCTTTTTCACTTTTTTAACAAATTATTTAATTTAGTAGTTAACCGTATCTTGATCTGTAAACTCTAGTGATAAAACAGCAAGAAAAAGTAAAGTAAAAATCTCTGACTTTTGAATTTTTGTGAGAAAACTGTTATGTTTACAAACAAATGTATTAAAATTATGGTGCATGCTCTGAGGATCTTACAACCAAATGAGTTAATAAAATTGGTTTGCGAAAATTATGCCAATACTTTAAAATAATAAAACACTTAACGAAGACGGACATTTCCTTACAATAAATATATATTTATATATTTTAAAGTATTGGCATAATTTTCGCATTTATATTATTTTATTTATAAAATTATAGAAAGCTGTAGTGTTATTACAGTAAACTATAAAAGGTTTTTTAGTTTCGACAGCGTTAATAGGTGTAAAAATGTGTAACTGATTATTTAAAAACCAGCTTACTTTCGCTGTATGATACTTAATATAGGTATATATATATGTGGGTCGATTATACATCAGATAACAACTACTCCCCTGACTATATGTCGCGACAGGCATTGAATTACATCCGATGTATAATCGTGTATACTACCCCATCACAGGAAGCAGGATATAAAATTAAATTAAATTAATTTAATTAAATAATTAATTAATTAATTAATTTAATTAATTTAATTAATTTAATTAATTTAATTAATTTAATTAATTTAATTAATTTAATTAATTTAATTAATTTAATTAATTTAATTAATTTAATTAATTTAATTAATTTAATTAATTTAATTAATTTAATTAATTTAATTAATTTAATTAATTTAATTAATTTAATTAATTTAATTAATTTAATTAATTTAAATAATTTAATTAATTTAATTAATTTAATTAATTTAATTAATTTAAATAATTTAATTTATTTAATCGCAGCTACCACCTATATACCGGTTTCGTGATGTTTGTCTCATATATATATATATATATATATATATATATATATATATATATATATATATATATATATATATGCAAAAATTATAGAAAACTATAAACATTTTTCGACAGCGTGAATAGATGTAAAAAATGTATAACTGATTTTTAAAAAACCAGCTAATTTCGCTGTATGTCACCTATATTATAGGTTCATGTGTGTCGCTTGTATATCAAAAAGCCAGAGAAGTGTCAAAAAAGGTACGTCTGGCTGTGCATAGAGGTGTGTCGGTTCTTACACTTATGTATGGTAGTGAATGTTGCAGATATAAATAGTCTAAGAAGTAAAGCCGGAGTGACTCGGTTGGATAAAGTAAAGAATAGTGAGATAAGAGAACGCTTTGGTGTAAAAGAAGATGTGGTTACAAAGATAGATAAAGGAATGATTAGATGGTTTGGACACGTAGAAAGGATGGATGAAGGAAGATTGACGAAACAAATTTATATGGCGAGAGTGAATAGAAAGCAAAAGATGTGTGTAAGAACCATAGCAAGTGGAAGGAAGTGGTCTCTGTCTACATCTACGGAAAAAAGGCGTGACTTTATGTATGTGTGTATGTTCTCTCAAATGCTGGATCCAATTCCCATTAATTCGGTCATAGTTTTGGATAATGTTAGCTCTCATTCAAGATTAAAAGAACCATTATCCACTGCTTGATGGGAAAAACAGTGCATAAAAGACTGGTTGATTGAAAAGGGAATTACTACTAACAATCATACAGACAGAGTCACGAATCATTAGAAATTATAATCTATTTGATGCGAAAGTTGACATCGGCAATTTTGCAAATCTGTTTACCCCTGATCACCTTACGTCAAAACAACAGAATGGGGAAATAGAACATTATACGATAAGCACCAAAAGCGACGATATTTGTCCAATCTAACAATGTTGCTGGTTGAAGTATTTGCTCTTAATTATGAAACAATGCAAAAAATAGACCATTACATTAATTTTTCTTTGAAATAAATAAATGTTAGAATAATACAACGTAGTTTTATTTGTTGTTAATGATAACAAAATCAGAGGAAATTACTGAACGGAAAAAGAGTTGGTAATATTGCTGAAACCATTCCTGTCCGCTATAGTGTGGGATGTAAGGAAGTGGAACACGATACCTCCCCTCGCCTAGGTGCAAGTATATTCCGCTACAACGTTGCCAAAGTTACCTCTACATGTCTAATGATTCGTGACTCTGTATGTATGTTAAAGAAAGAACTTTTATATTAGCTGCGCAATACACATTTGCATTTAAAAAATACGTTATTGATGAAATGGTTAAAGAAAGTGGAATCACTGATACTGATTGCTGTACTGCGAATTAAATTCGCACAAATAAAAGGGCATGTGGCACATCAAAACGCAACATTTAAACTTAACTTTTATTTTCTCGGCAACGTGCTAAGGACGCTAAGCGAACGGAGCATAATTAATTTTTTATTAAAATATTCATATTTTTTTACAAAACGTTTGGAACATTTGCAGATGTTTGGATTTTTTCTTGAACCCCACCAACATAATAAATAATAGGTAAATCTTTCTATATTAATAATGTTAAATGTTTTGTTAAGTTAACACCTTCCGCCGATGGTTTCAATTAACGCTTTGTAAATTTATACAAATAGTTAATACCTATTACTTAGCTGAACTTTAAATTTTTTTGGTTAATTCTCGAGTTTCCAAGGTACAAAATTGTCGCGACGCTGCCCAGGAGTCGACGGGGTGCCAATCCCTTAGTGGTTATTACCTTCTAAGAATTATGCAGCCATTAAAAGATTATTGGAATAGTGGGCAATTATAGGAAAGAAACCCACGGGGAAGTTTACAAAACTTACAAAGGTTCTTCGATGGCTGCAGTAGCAATTAGTTAAAACAAAATACAACCAACTCGGACAGTATAATACTTAATCAGACTCACAATTTGGTTTTCGAGAAGAAAAATCTACCGAAAACGCGCTAACACAACTAATTTTATTTATTTAGCGTATGGCTACACATGGTTTAAAACTATGAAAATATAAAGGTGTATATATAAAACACGTACACAACGTAAAAAACATAAAAGAAGAAAATTAATAAAATATCACATTTATAATCTACATTTATATCTCTATCGATAGATTTTCAATCCATTGAATCGCCGCATGTGGGAGTATGAGGAAATCAGAAATTACACCAGGGTAGGCCGTGGTCTCGCAGTCCTCCACAATATGCTGAATGGTCTGGTTATCCCTTCCGCAGTCACACAGTGGGTCCGTAATTTTATCCCATTTATGTAGTGAGTCCCTACAAAGACCGTGATTTGTCCGAATACGGTTAGCGATTTTCCAGATGCGTCGTGGAAGGTCAAATCCGGCTGGCTTATCATGCGTGTTCAAGTACTGGCTTACTTCAGGAGGGACAGCTCGGTTCCATGATGATTCCTATCTTTGCTCGATGGTCAAATTCTCGTCGAGCAGGGTTCTAGTTGTTTTTATTACGGGTCGTCTGGATTTAAGCCTGGTGGATGTGGCTGCCGGGATGTAGTTATGGATTGGGAGCTGTTCGTTATGCAGTATTTTTCTATATTCTCGGATTAGAGCTCCTTGTCTTCTTAATTGAGGTGGTGGAATATGGCTGAGAGTGGGGAGCCAGTGGGTCGGGGTGCTCTTTATGCAGCCAGTGACTGTTCTCATGGTAGAGTTTAGTTGAACGTCTAATTTGCCAGTATGACTACTATTAAGCCATATGGGAGCGCCATACTCAGCCGAGCTATACACAAGTCCAAGAGCCGCACTTCGCAGGGTTGAGCTGTAGATCCCCACGTTGTACCGCATAGTTTCTGAATGATGTTGTTTCTTATGCGAACTTTAGCTGCTGTTTTTTGCAAGTGGGAGTTGTATGTGAGTGTCCTATCAAGAGTGATACCAAGGTACTTCGGGGTTGGGCGTCCATCAAACTGGATGTTCAGTTGGCGTGTGGCTTCCTTGTTGTTGAGATGGAAACATATGCACTCTGTTTTGTTTGGATTTGGTGTCAGTCTCCATTTTTTGTAATATGCTCCCAATATAGCCAGATCGTTTGTTAGGATTCTTTCTGTATCCTCCATGGTCTTGCGGCTTGTAGCAAGGGCCAGATCATCTGCGTAGGCGAATTTTAAACTAGTTATATCCGGCATGTCCGCAATGTAGAGATTAAAATGTATCGGAGCAAGAACAGAACCCTGTGGTAGCCCATTGTTTAGGATTTTTGTGTGGCTTTGTGTTTGACCCATAATCACCTGGAAAGACCTATTGCAGAGCATATTATTCAATAGTGAGCCCAGTGTGTTGCAAGGAACCAATTTTAAAAACTTATATAAAAGTCCTTCTCTCCAAACTGTGTCGTAGGCGGCTGATAGGTCCACGAAGACCGTTGATGTTTTCTGTCGATTTTGGAACCCTGTCTCGACGTAGGTCGTAAGGCTGAGGACCTGGTCTACACAGCTACGGCCTTGTCTGAAGCCTGCCTGTTCGACGGGGATGTGTTCTGAAATCTTCTCAGCAATTCGGTTTAGAATAAGGCGTTCTAGGAATTTAAAACAGGCACTCAGTAATGCAATTGGTAACACAACTAATAAAACGCATTTACAAAGCGCTAGATGAAAGTAAACCATCAATCGAAGTTTGTATTGATTTGCCAAAGGCATTCGATATCGTTGATCATAGAATGCTGTTAAACACTCTGGAGAATATTGGTATAAGGGGAAGCGCAATCAAACTACTAGCCATATATTACAGATAGTTAAAATAAAAAATACAAAAAGTTGTGAAAGAATAATCGAACGTGGTGTCCCACAAGGAACCGTTTTGTAATCGGTACTATTATGTATTAAGTGTCCTTCATTATTTTAAAAATACTTAAGTAAAACTATCACGAAACGTGCACAAACTGTTACACATAAGTCACAATACAAATGAATCAACTCTGGACTTGAATAAATAAATGAATGAGTAAATAGGAGTTGTGGAAGAGGTCTAATTCTGGCCTAGGCACTGCAGCATTGTCTGCTTTTTGTACCTTTTCAGCTCCTTAGTTTAGTCCCATTTCTTTAATTTTCCTGTTAAGGAAAAGAAGATCATGTACTGCTACCGCCCCATGTGAATCACTCTCTTGGTCTTGTATACAACCCAGGTAGTGGTCCATTGGGCGCTGGCTTCACATTTGAAGATAATATAAGTGGCTGTTTCCTACTCCTTTTTACATAATCTGAAAATAGGATCTGTGTCAAACACGCCTATATTGTGCAGATGTTTCCTCAAAGACCAGTCTTCTTGTCGTCGTTTTTCTTCTTCCAATTTTTCTTCTTTTCGTCATTTTTCTTCTTTTAAACGGCGCTTTCCAATTATTCGAATTGATGTTTCATGAATTTTATTACGTCCTCCATGGGGTCGCATGTATTCACCATAAATCTTTTGTCACAAAAATTATTGGGTTCGATAATTTATAACACCTAGTACAATAATTTATTCTAATCTTTCTATTCAATAAATTCTAATTTCACTTAGATATTTCACATTTAAACTTTTTATAACAATATCACTTTCTAAATTTAACTTCAACCTAAACTCTTCCGCGGCCGCCATCCTTAAATATACCAAACAAATTATTACCCGAAAGAACGCTCTTTCTGACACTAACACGATTACTCTTGTCGCCCGCGGCTATAAATATCGGGCCTTTGATACCGCCGAAAGAATCAAACAACCTTTTGTGAAGCGCACCGCGCCTTCAGGCCAAGCAATGTGACAGGGGCAGACCCGTTATCCACAATATGTAACAATAGTAAGATTGGAAAATAAAATATAATTTTATTGCACGGTTCTGTAGTCCTCACAACTGATGTTGGTTTAATACCCCCTCCCCCACTCTTCTCACTTATTAGTACAGCATCCTCATGTTTGAATGTGGTTTTTAAGAAAAATAGTCGATCATATATACAGTAGAACAAATTGACCTTTACCCTGACGTCATACCTACAAGCCTCGCAAAATGAATCAATGAGTCAAAAATGGCTACTGTTACTTTGTCGTGTGCCCACAAATGGAAATATTTAGGAACACTACAAAGTAATAGCAGCCATTTTTGACTCATTGATTCATTTCGCGAGGTTTATGTATTGTCGCCTATCTTGTTCAATGTATGTATATAGTGAAGGCATCTTTAAAGAAGCGCTGTCTGGAAGATCTACAACATCTGGTTGAGTTAACAAGCATTTTCTGCAAGAAATATGGCCTAGATATGAACCTAAAGAAAACCAAAGTCATGGCAACTTGAAAAAACCAAAGCACAAATCACAATAGACCACCTATAAATATTTATAAGGACAACCTGGAATGGGTATCCTCTTACAAATATCTTGGCACACATGGTTAACTGAATTGAAGTCGAATTGAAGTAGCTCGCAACGCTTTCATAAAAATGAATAAAATACTCTGCAGCCGAGATATAACATTAGAACTGAGAACCAGAATGCTAAAATGCTATATATTCTCCATTCTATTGTATGGAATGGAGGTTTGGACACTTAAATCAGAAATAATCAAGAACATAGAAGCATTTGAAATGTGGTGTTATAGGAGGATGCTGATAATACCATGGGTTGTCAAGGTTTCAAATGAGGAAGTACTACGCCGAATGGATAAAGCCAAAGAAATTACTAACACCATAAAAAGGAGAAAATTAGAATATCTAGGACTTGTTCTGAGTGGAGATAGATATAATATCCTTAAGCTAATTATTCGAGGCAAAATAAAAGGCAAGAGAACGATTGGCAGAAGAAGAATCTCTTGGCTGCGCAACTTGAGGGAGTTGTTTGGTTGCACGTCCGCAGAACTCTTCAGGCGGGCGATTGATAAGGTCCGAGTAGTGGTGACGATTTCCAATCTCCGATGGGAGCGGAATTTCAAGAAGAAGAAGAAGCGAGGTTTGTAGGTATGACGTCAGGGTAAAGTTCAATTTGTTGTACTGTATATGGTTGGCCACCCCTGCAGTATATTGCACAGTCTTTCTATTATATGCAGTAAAAATATTGCACGTTTAGAAGTACCTTTAGGTTTGATTCATTATTTAGATTTAAGAGATCCAATATTTTTAATTTTGGTTTTCAATTATACTGAATAAAAGACTTTATTTCATTTTATTTTTTGCCAGCAAAGTACCTATATGGGGCAGACACATCGCCTGCCTACCGGATCCGCTAGTTTATTATGAAACCTTTTTTTTTTAATGTAAAAGTATAGTTCTTACGAAGTCAGTTGGACAAGTATAAAAAGAATATTTCATCCGGCGGCTTGCCGCATAGGGGCGTCACAACAGCTGTAATAACTCTTAAAACTGTTGAACGGGCAAGTCTGCTAAGTGCACATATTCTCATGATTACTTTGCGTTTGCACGTTTAGGTTCTTATTTACAAATTCGTGATCTACTGGTCCCGAATCTAAAATAATAATTTTAAAGTTATTACAATGAACAAAATAAATAATAGTAATTTTGTAGTACAATATGGCGATTTACTCTTACTCGAATTGTTTATTTCGTTCTCGCATGTACCAAATGGTCGCCAAAATGCCATCTTTAATGTCGATATAAATTAAAACTAAAGTAAATGTCTAAATATTATACTATTATAACCTTAAAAAAGAACTAACTTACTAACTATCTAACAGATACTCCAATAAAACAGAAAACAAGATAATAGGTATGTACAAAACGGAAAAATATGTATTTATAACAACACGGTACTGGTAAATAGATGTGTAAACACTGATTTGTTTTTTGCCGGCATCGACTTTAGCGGTGAGAAAACTGCCTATAAAATTTGGCCAATTAGGGTTAAGTACTATCCAATAAGATGCATAGAATCACAAAATTTTCGCCGACAGTCCATATGGACAATACCGGGAGTAATCAATTACAAACGGTTCAGTTTAGCTTAATGCTCGACGTGGCATTATTGACCGTACCCTGATTTTTGCGTTGTCCGACTGAGTTCGTATAAAGTATACCGCGGTTTTAAATGAAAAGTCAACGCATAATGTGACGCACAAACCACAAAAGACTCTTTAGTTGTCCAAAGAATAATAATCGAATGACACTATTTCCAACGTAATACGTACGTGTCACCCATTCACCAGCTCACTAGCCCAGCCCTAAATATTGAAATGAACTCGATTCAAAACATTGAAAAATAAATCACCATTGAGATAAACTGCACCGCCTGACCTTACAAAGACCTCCCAGACTCTTTGGCATGTCACAGCGGCGTTTTCTACTTTGATCTCGACGACCCCGACAATGCGGCCGGCTGAAGAATGGTGTTTCTATTCTAATATTCACTTAACAGGCAGATTTGGTGTTATATTGGTAGTAAAAATTTCTGTTTTAGGAAATGATTTAGCATAGCGTGATTCATTTTCCAACAAAATTATTAACTAATTCTACCACTTCTCGCCCTCAAGAAACGGGGACCGACAGCTGCTTTATTATTCAATTTTACATTGAACCATTGTTTTACATAAATAGTTTGTAAACACGCAAAAGTCGATGCCGGCAAAAAACATATCAGTGTTTACACAACTATTTACCAGTGTCGTGTTGTTATAAATACATATTTGTCCGTTTTATACATACCTATTATCTTGTTTTCTGTTTTATTGGAGTAATTTTTATATAGTTAGTAACATATAAATACCTTTTAAAAACTGCACACAAAAAAAAATTGTTGGAACTAGTGAAACAACAATATTTTAAGAAAGAATACGTCATAGACAAACTTTTTAAATCTTACGGTCATACAGTTTTGCGTTTGCCTCCATATTATTGTGTATTTAACCCTATTGAACTGATCTGGGCTGCTCTAAAGAACAAATTACGAAAGTGTAACCAAGCTCCTCAATTAAGCGATTCTGTTCTAACAAATATAAGAAAAGTAATTGGTGAACTCGCCGTAACTGACTTATGGACGAATTGTGTTTACCACGTCAAAGAAAAAGAAAAACAATATTGTGTTTTGCCACAAATCGGACCGATAGTGATAAATATTCAAGAAGACTCAAGTACTGATGAGTGTTTCGATAGTGACTAATGTATAAAAGCGTTTCGTTAAGGGTGGTCACCTTATCACGTAAGTCAAAACAATACTTACTTAGTTTTTGGAAAAAATTTAAAATGAGTTTAAAAATACATGCCAATCTACATCATCATTATCATCATCAATCAGCTATAGTGAGAAAATTGTTAACCCAATAATTATTTAATGCAGTAAAACTACTACTAAAATATCTGTTGTGACGCCTATGCAACAACAAAGTTCGGCAAGTTGCCGCTTTCCGCCTACAGTAAAGAGAAAAATAGTATACACACCACGGGCATTAAAGTAAAAAATGTCTCAGAACACATGTACGATGATCTCGGCTTCGTCTCGGTCAATAAACATGTGCTCCAAGACATTTCTTACTTAACTTCCCTAGATATGATATATATTATTACTACCCGTATAAAATCCGGTATAAATCAAAGAAAGCGTGTGTCCACGTGGACTTGATTGACATGCGTCAAAATTCACAAACTAGGTTATTCAATCAATCGAAAGCTTTAAATAATAATAATTCAGTGGGGTAGTGTGGTGTGTTGAATTTAAAAATTACATTAAATAAATATAAATATGGCATTTTGGACACCATGGGCTAATGAAATTGCACAGTGTAGTAAGAATACTTCATGCTTCATACTTTTGCCAAACCCAACATGCAATACCATTCAAAAGTGTATGGACCAGCACTTCTCTGCAGTAGCTCGTTTTGATTAGAGAAAAATTTGGTTTCGATTGTGACGACACTGTCAAATCAATCGCTATGACGTTGGCGATCCAATAACAATTGAAAAATACTCTAAAATCATTAATTGTAAGATTTAAAAATAGAATTACAATTATTAGAATATAACACACAAAGTTATCTGCATTGTATTTAAGTCATTTTGAACAGTAGCTAGTTGTGTGTATACAAAATAACCCTCGGTTAATCTAATTTAAATTGTTCCTTTCGAACACTAAGAGAGATTTTGATTGCTACACAAAAATATGAAACGATTAATTTTTTTTGACAGAAGAATCATTAGTGAATCGCTTAATAATAAATGATTAGAAAAATGAATGGATCATTCCGAATTGCGGTGTTAAAATTCCAATTAATGGTGCAGAATATAATAATTACAAAAAATCCGTTTAGTATGAATCAGGTATATTTACGAGCCTTTTTCATACACAGCTTCTCTCATTATATGATTCTATTAATTGCAGCATTTTGCAGGGCCTGTAAGTCCCGTAGTCCTGTCCATTGTTGTATGTTTCGTAGCCAGGATAATTTTCTTCTACCTGCTCTTCTTTTTCCTTCTTCTATTTTACCCTGGAGAATAAGACGTTAGAAATGATAATGTTCTCCACGTAATATGTGTCCAAGATAGCCTGTTTTTCTTCTTTTGATGTTTCCGAAAAGTTCACGGTCTACTAAACTAGCTCTTCTCAGTATGACCTCGTTCGTCACATGGTCAACCCACGATACTCGCAGCATTCGTCGCAGGGTCCATATCTCGAAGGCCTCAAGTTTGTTGATAATTGCTGTTTTTAACGTCCATGCCTCGACTCCGTACAAGAGAACGGACCAGACGTAGCACTTTACCATCCTATATCTGGGAATGAGATTTAAGTTTTTATCTGTCAAAAAATGTTTAAGTCTTGGGAACGTTCTTCGAGCTTGCTCGATTCTGCATTTTATTTCCTGATCTGGGTCCCATTTTTGGTTGATCATGCATTCCAAGTATTTAAATTGAGTGACTTGTTCAATGCTCTCTCCATTTATGGATATTGTGGTATTTGGTGTATCGTTTCTACTAATGACTATACATTTGGTTTTACGGATGTTAATTTTCAGACCCAATCTTTGACTTTCTTCATTGACCTTATCTAGTAGAGTTTTATAGATTATTTGCACTATCCGCCAATATTACGGTATCATCCGCATATCGAATATTGTTGATGGGAATTCCGTTTACTTTAATGTCGGAGATTGACTCGGTAAATGCTCTTTACACCTACAAATTAAACAACATCGGAGACAAGATGCACCCTTGGCGGACGCCCTTTTTTATTTCAAAATCCTCAGTTCTTTCTGCATTCCAAATTCGGTTTTCCGTTCTTTGGTTTCAGTACAAATTACCTATAAGTCTGATATCCTTTCCATCCAGTACCAAGTCCCTAAGATATGATATGAGGAGGTCGTGTTTTACATTGTCAAATGCTTTTTTGGAAAGAGATATTCGACGTTTCATGCGGCTTCTTTAGAAATGCTGATCAAGCACGATAGCTCGACATCTAGTGCTTGAGGCACAACTCGATTATAATGAAAGAACACGGTAACTCAACTATTAAATGATACCAGAAATGAAACAATCGAGAAGAACGAGCATGGACAATCAACATCTTTGCAATACAAGATAAAAAAAACTCTCTTGGAGATAAATAACACGGTAAGCTTGTAGTCACATCTTCTTTTACACCACTGCGTTCCCTTATCTTATTATTACTCCCTTTATACATCAGAGTCACTCCGGCTATACTTCTTAGACTACTCATCTCTACAGCATTAATCCTATTTTCATGCTCCTTCTGCCAACATTCACTACCATATATAATTGTAGGAACCAGCACACCTCTATGCATAGCCAGACGTGCCTTTTTTGACACGTTCTGGCTGTTCATAAAGTTATGCAGTGCCCCATTTTATTGGTTTCCTGCCAACACCCTTCGCTCAATGTCACTGTCATACTTTCCATCTCTAGTAAATTTTGAACCCAAGTACACAAATTCATTAACTTGTTCCACTCTTTCTCCCTCAATCGAAACCTCACAGTTTGTCATGTTTTATTCTCTTTCAAAAACAATAAAAATCTTACTTGGAAATTAAGAACACGGTAATTTAACAACTTGGCATTACAAGATATGAAACTCGCTTAAAGATAAAGAATATGGAAATTCAACATCCTATTAATACAAGATATGAAACTCAATTGGGAATAAAGAGCACATGAACTCAGTATCTAAATGATGTCCGACATAAAACAATCGGAGATAAAGAGAACACGGTAACTCAAAATTTCAAAGAGAGCACGATGGCGATGCTAGAGGTGAAAGTTATTTTTAGAGGTTTCTTAGGATGGAAATTTGGCGTATTCTACAGTCGTGATTGATGGGATTCGATAAGAGATATTATTTTTCGAAGATTGAATGAACTTCTTTTTAATTCTATCTTTCCGAATAACTTTGGCAGACATAAGGTATAACTGAAGCAAGTCCTAGATATAAGAACGATACTCTAGAACCGTGATTCCCATAGTGATATATATCGAAGACTAAGGGTCGACTCCAAACTGTACGGAGGTCACGTCATCAAAAACGAAAATTGGGAGTTGCATGAGATATAAATGGAAATTCACGCAGACTTTGAAACTAGATTGAGGATGTTTTTGACCATGAACCAGGTATTGGCACCAGGCATTGTTAAGTAAATTATCTGCCTACGGTCTCACAACCAAACTGCGCCAATTGCTCTTGAGCTTCATGCAAGATCGCTCCTTACATGTGGCAGTTGAAGGTATTTCTTCTTATGCGTTTAAAACCAATGCCGGGATCCCCCAGGGTTCCATCCTGCCCCCCACCTTATTTCTTTTACACATCAACGACCTCTTGAAAACCACCACGAACCCCATTTACAGTTTCGCAGACGATAGCACACTTGTCTCAACTTTCACATCCTATCGATCACTTTCGGTGAATGATACAAATAGACTCAGGCAGGAACAGGTTGATTCCATCAATAGAGATCTTAAAGAAATCGTCGAGTGGGGAACCAACAATCTTGTTCAGTTCAACGCCCAAAAAACACAAAGTGCCACGATTTCCAAGAAAGTGAATTCCTCGAATCATCCCATCACAATGTCCGGAAATACCCTTGAACCAAGTCCCTCCATCTCGATTTTGGGAGTCACGGTGTCCAATAATATGTCTTGGCATGACCATGTTGCTAACATCGCAAAGTCGGCAAGCCAGAGGCTAGGTTTTCTGTGGAAAGCCAGAAAGTTTTTTACTCCTGATCAACTGTTGACGACGTACAAGGCTTAAATCCGACCTCTACTGGAGTATTGCTCGCATATTTGGGGTTCAGCACCAAGGCATTCTCTTCGTCTTCTAGATTCCATTCAGAAAAGAGCCATTCGCTTGATAAACAGCTCAATTCTCACAGATACCATTCACCCTCTAGAACATAGAAGAAGAGTTGCAGACCAGTCATTGCTCTACAGATATTTCCATGGCAGATGCTCCAGAGAAATAAAAACTCTTGTACCACCATTGGCCACATTCGGCCGAAGAACTCGGCACGCTGATCAGTCTCACACATTTACTCTCAAGCTTGACACTACAAGGACCAATCTTCATCAAGAATCCTTCTTTTACAGGGCTGCTACGGTATGGAATAAGCTTCCAAAATCAGTTTTTCCAGAGAACTATGACCTGCAACTTTTCAAATAGCGGGTCCACAATCATTTCCTTTCTATAATCCCTTCCCCTTCTAATAGTCGCAGTGCGGGCCGTCCGCGGCCCACACGATAGGTCTACCCTTTTTGCGACTATTTTCATAAAAAAAAAAAAAAGACTTACGATGATATTAAAGAAACTGGGGTCATATTACAAAAAAAGTGATCGGAATAAGCAATAATGAAGAACTTAACGGGATCCCAGCCAGTTTGGTTTCAGAGGGACATATCGTAAGAAAGTTTTTGATAGCTTTTCTATTTTCATACCTCGAGGAGATTTAAGATTTAACTTTAACTAAATCGAAGCCAAATATTTTGCTCTTTAAAAGCATTAATTTTCTGTGTAGTTATCTTATTTTATACTTAATTTTACAAGATTTTCAATTTGATCGTTTTAATCAGAAAGTGTATGTTACATATTAAAGTGAAATAGAAAAATGTAGCAAAATTACTTGTTTCTGCTTAGCAATTACGTTACTATTTTTTATTCTGTTGTTAACTTATTAAATAATTTAAATGGAACGGCAAATTCGAATATTCAGTTTAATGTTCTTTCAACAACAAAAAAATGTCTTAAACTTTTTAGTTAAACGAGAGCAGATAGAACGCAGCAGTGCCTCGGGAATGATTACGAATAGTCCGAATGTGAATGCGTCGTCTATTAAAAATCCAGACCGTGGTGAATGATCATTCGTCACACCGTAAAATGTTTCTGAAAAATTGCGCCCCTCGCATTTTCCTGTGCCGAATTGCCCGACAATAACCGAACGTTCGCGTCTAATTTTGTGCATTTTTGTGAACTTGATTCTTTTTGGCAACATCGGATTTCTTTTATTTGGGAAATGATCACTTAGTCCAAGAAACGAGGAAGCGGCCCAATGTTATATGTGCAAAAATTAATATCCGAAAAAAAAATAATATGAGCGTTTAGAAAATTAAAATTCAGGGTGAGTTTCTATTTCATGCGACTCGATCCTGATTACCGAACATAACCTAAAAAATTGGCAAAGTTGCGAAAAAGCGGTTTTTTGTTAATAACTAAAAAACTACAGCTCCGATCGAAAAAACTAAAATCAGGAAATTGTAGGTATTAAAAATATCTATCTATTAAATAAATTATAGCCCATGGCAAGCCAAAAAAGTGTTTTTTGAAAAATTAATGAATATTGATTATTTTTCAAGATAGGTACATGAAGTTTTCTCCAAAAAGATGCTCTCTTAATTTAGCTATAGTTCTGCTCGGGGGATGATGCTATATTTAATTTGAGGTAGTTCTCGAGATAAACACGAATATCATATTTACCAAATGATAAAATAACTTCATTACGTAGAAAACATTTATTAAATAATTACAGTAAAAATACTCGTATATTATATTGAGAAAGATTTACATTAAAAAATAATTCCCCTTTCTTTATTGAAGGATTGTCTGCTAAATCAATTGGCTATTCGTCTATTTCTTCTTCTTCTTCTTCAATATTGTCTGTAAGCAGATCGTCCATGAAGTTTGGCATTCTTTATCTATTTCGATGGTACGATGATTATGGCGCCTTCCAGATTTTTTTGAAATAAATCTCGGCTGCTAGTGATCGTAGGAGTTCACTTTTTTTTAAAAATTCGTGAAATGATGCCAGGAATCTATTTTTATGAAGGACATTTCTATAAAAACAAAATTAAGAAATTTATTTTAAAAAAACGTAAAAAAATATCGCAATTTTTTTAAAGTCATTAAAAAATTAAAAAAAACCAGTATACTTTTTTAATAATATAAAAGTACAACTCTTACAGAAAAAAAAAGCCCTAAATCGTTACTGTAGCATCATCCCCCGAGCAGGGCTAGCTAAATAAAGAGAGAGATAAAGAGAAAAATAATCAATATTTATCAATTTTTCAACAAAACTCTTTTTTGGCTTGCCATAGGCTACACTTAACATTAAGTAACAAGTTTGAATACGTTACAGTTAACGAGTTATAGAAAACCCGATTTTTCACGGTTTTTCCAATATAACTCGAAAAGTATCAATGATATCGAAAAATTATAATTTATTTAATAGATAGATCTTTTTAATACCTACAATTTCCTGATTTTAGTTTTTTCGATTGGAGCTGTAGTTTTTTAGTTATTAACAAAAAACCGCTTTTCGCAACTTTGCCAATTTTTTAGGTTATGTTCGGTAATCAAGATCGAGTCGCATGAAATAGAAACTCACCCTGAATTTTAATTTTCTATACGCTTATATTATTTTTTTTTTGGATATTAATTTTTGCACGCACTTTTCCCTATTGCTTGGACTAACTTACGTATTATCGAAACATTTACAAGTTGTCCGTGTTGCGGCTGAATTTTTTCCGAAACGAATAATAAAAAGTCAATTTTTTCTTTTTTTTTTCGGGATGGATAGCGGGTTTATTTTTTTTTATCGCTAATTAATTTGAAGAAAAAAAATTAAATCGTGAGTTTGAACTACAACGTAAAGGCTGTAAGGAACAGGAATATTAGGGGTCAACTATGGGGGTATTGCTAGGCATTTAAGGTTTTAATTCTGGTTCCCCGAGTGCCTTTGTTTGCGAACCGAGATTTATTTTTTGTAATTTTTCTGCCGTTTTCCTTCGAAACATACATCATTAATAATTACAGCATTATTTTAGGACAAGGCAGAGTAAATCAATTAGGTGGTGTCTTCATAAATGGTAGGCCACTTCCGAATCACATAAGACTGAAAATAGTAGAGATGGCAGCAGCGGGAGTCCGGCCCTGCGTCATATCTAGACAATTAAGGGTGTCACATGGCTGTGTTAGTAAAATTTTAAACAGATATCAGGTGAGTTATTAAAATTCAAATTCAAAAATATTTTTACATTTACATTTTTTACTTTTAATAAAATTATAATGACATAGAAACATTATCAAACAAGATACTCAATATTATCCACTTCTCTCCTTCTCTAAGTCAATTACCTCCTCTCCATTACATATAATCCAGCTATGAACCCTTTAAACCAGTTACACCAGCACCCTTAGAAATAAATAAGACTCTCCCCCAAAAACTTTTATGTATCGAATCTTTTAATAGTAGAGGATCTAATAATAATAATAATAATAAGCTGGGGGGCGGTTCCTTCCGAAACCAGCCAACGGCACTCAGATAATGTCCATTGTGTCTCCCCGTGACAGCCATTAGCGATCTGCTACAACCGTCTTCCTCCAAAAAAGGAGCAGGTCTTTAATCGATAATTGCCTTAATTGCTAGGGCCCAAGTAAAGCTAAGCCCAGTACAATTAGGCGTACGCCGGGAATTAAGCAAGGATATAAAGGCTAGTTTCCTCCTCTACACACAATCCACAATTAGGGCTATCGGTAAGCCCCAGGTTGTGCATGTGATATCTTCTTCTTCTTTAGGTGCCCTGTCCTCCTCGGACGTTGGCAATCATAAGCGCTATCTGAACCTTGTCTACAGTTCGGCGGAACAATGTGGTAGTGCTCACTCCATACCATTGTCTTATGTTTTTTAGCCAGGATATCTTTCTTCTACCCGGGTCTCTTCGTCCTTCGATCTTCCCTTCTATAATAAGCTTTAAAAGTCGATACTTGTCATTCCTTAAGATGTGACCAAAATACTCCAGTTTGCGCTTTTTTAGTGTAAACAGAACTTCCAGTTGCTTGTCGAGGAGTTGAAGTACCTCGGTGTTACGCACTCTTTCTACCCAGAAGATTCTTAATAGCCTTATGTACGTCTCTTTCAATTTGCCTCCACTTGCTGCGGTCCATCATAAGTTCTTTTGGTCGTTGGACATTTAGGGTTCGTAAGTCCGCTGCAATATTATCTTTCCACCGCATCCTCGGCCTTCACAGCGGCCACTTTCCTACCGGGTTCTCTTTCCACACCAGTTTTACGACACGTCTCTTCACATGTCCGGCCCATCTCAATCTCTCTGCCTTTATTATTTTTACTATATCCGGTTGGTTATATAGTTCTTACACTTCCCTGTTAGTTCTAATTATTTATTTTTGTGTGGCGTTGTCCTTGATTGGTCCATATATCCTTCTAAGAATTCTTCGTTCTGCGATTTTTAGACGGTTCTCATTTTGTTTTGTCATCGTCCATGTTTCACATGCATATGTCATTATAGGTCTTATAATTGCATGATAAATTGTTACTTTCGTACGGCGGGTTACATTTTTCGATCTCATTAATTTTTGTCGTGAAAAACAGCAGCGATTGGCTCCCTGAATTCTGTTGTTAATCTCTTGTGTGATATTGTTATCTGAGGTGATTGTAGCTCCCAAATATTTAAACTCATGGACCATTGTCACATTTTGTTCTATGCTGTCTCTTAGTTCTGTTCTTGTTGTAGTCATGTATTTTGTTTTATCTTCGTTTATTTGTAGGCCAATCATTTTCCAGTTTAATGAACTCTTTCTTAACGTTGATAGTTGTATTTCCTACTATATCTAAATCGTCAGTGAAAGCTTATACAATGCGCGATTTCCAAATAGGAGCGTTTCTATGTTTACTCTTCGTACGATGCCTTCCAAGGCGATGTTAAAAAGGAGTGGGGATAACGCATCTCCTTGTTTGAGACCACCGTTGATTGGAAAGAAGGTTTACTGCACTTGTAAATGTCTCTACACAAGCTTTTGTGAGACTGATCAACTTTTTCGGTACGCCCAGTTCTGCCATGGTATTCCACAATTCCACTCTTAGGATGCTATCATATGCTTGCTTAAAATCTATAAAAAGCTGATGCAATGTTTTGTTGTATTCCCAACACTTCTCCATCAACTGCCTTATAGTAAAAATCTGGTCTACTGTTGATCGATTCTTTCTGAATCCACACTGGTAATCTCCTATTTGGTACTCTACACACACAGTCAGTCGCTCTAATAGAATTAGAGAGAATACTTTATATCCTGTGTTAATAAGGGATATACCTCTATAATTTTCGCAGCATATTTTATCGGCCTTTTTATGATAGGGTATTATAATACTTTCTTTCCGGGGGGTTGGTATTTGTTCTTCTTTCCATATCTGGCAGATGAGCTGGGGCTATGCTGAGTAAACTAATACCTCGGTAGTTCTTAGCAGTTAATAAATAATAATTCGAAATTTTATTTATTTTTTTTCGAAAATTTTGAACCGTTTGATATTTCAAACACTCGATAATTCGTAGTATTTTATGAGTCCCTCGAGTTTCGAATTAACGAGAGTCGTCTGTATATTATGTATATCGCAACGTCAATACCTGGTAATGCGAAAGTTATACACCAGAATTTTATTTTACGCAAGGCTTGAAGTATATTAAAAATTAAAATCGAAAATACCAAACCCAAAGTCAAATATTCTCGTTCATTTGTCGAGTGCACACTACTACACACACAGGTGTCTTGATGGAATAAAAATATCGAAATCGTAAAAACGATTTTTATGTGGCATAACAAACAACTACTTGTGTAGTCGATAATAAGTACGCACACACACTACATTCGCCATTTTTTACGGTTGCAGTTGTTGATAAAAATAATAATTAGGAAAATTTACGACCACAGATCGTTATGGAACCCTTGCCGTAATAATATGGGTACTGAGAAACCACTTAAAACTTTAAACAAAATCGAGAAATTCCCGGAAAATTTTAAATGAACCGCGCACTCAATCTGCACGAACGCAATTCGAGCGGGTTACAGCAAATATGCAGCTATTAAAAATCGTATCAAGTAATATTGGGTACGTTGCATCATTCATCTCATTCGGGTGTTAAACTTATTAAAAAAGTTAATAACAAATCCAACGAATAACAATTTTATTGGTTCAGTTATAAAACGACTGTCGGACATTTTGTTGCTATTAAATTATACTCTTTTTAAAATGGAGCGCCATAAAATACCATGCTACAAAAAAAAAACAAGATCTGACAATACTTTGCGAATGCTATAATAGATATTTATGATACAGTGTGTACATAAAGTAACGTAACTTTTAACCCTGCAGCGGTCGCGCCTAGTTTGACAGACCCTTCGTCTACACTTTTTTCTATAATTTAAACATCGGCGGAATTAGACCTTCCTAAAACAATATTATCTACAGCCCTGATCAATAGCAACGAGATTTTACCACTGGCCTTTAAGATAAGGGAGGGTAGGAGCCTGGCAAACTACGCGCGACCTATGGTGTAAGTATACAAGTTCAGTCTTGAACTAGTATTTAGAAGACAAGGTGCTTGTTTTTAAGTTGTGTGACGTTAAAATGTTAATGTGGCGGTTTCTAGACCGTAAGTTGAGACTGGCAGTATGCAAGTTTCATATACCTTCCGTTTCAAGCTTATGGGCATATTGGCATCTTTAAATATATATGGGAGCTTTCCAAAAGCCGACCATGTCAAAGCTACTCTTCTGCCAATCTCCGCCGTTTGATTTTCCTTTCCAAGCTTTACTGCATGTCCAAGGTATATGTACTGATCTACGTTTTCTATTATTTGGCATTGAATTTCCAAATGTTCTCCTGTTGGACTCATTATTTTAGTTTTGCTGACGTTCATCTCGAGTCCCACTGCCGATGATATGTGCTTTAGATCTTCTAGCATTGTTCTAAGTTCGTTTGCTGTCATCAGCAAAGCGTAGATGATTTAGATAAGAGCCGTCGATTTTAAAAAAGCGTAAAAACACTTAGAACGACGCAACGAGCAATAGAACGAAGAATGCTTGGAATAAGTTTGAGGGACAGAGTACGTAATGAGACCATTCGACAAAGAACCAAAGTCACAGATATCATAGAGCGTGTCGTACACCTTAAGTTGCAATGGGCTGGACATGTGGCTAGATAAAACGACAGCAGATGGACAAAAAAGTTAATTCAGTGGAGACTCAGAGAAACAAGAAGAAGCATAGGTAGACCTCCAAAAAGATGGATAGATGATGTGAAAAGAGCAGCGAGCACCCATTGGCATAAACAGCTCAAGACAGAAACGCATGGAAGAGATTAGAAGAGGTCTATGTCCTGCAGTGGGCAATAATTGGCTGAAGAAGAGGACGTTAAAATTATTTTATAGTGAGTAAAAATGGTTTATAAAAAAGAGTGCGAACGTTTACAGCCAGCGATTGTTTGAAGGAGTAGAAAGTGATGTACAGTGCAACAGAAGTAGCTTGGCGGGCAAGAGATCACAAAATCTGCGCACAACGAAAACATTCGAATAACGATCCGATCGGCGACGACGAAATTTTCAGTAATCGTGAGTCTCAAGTACAATCGGAGGAGTTTACGAATGTGAAGTATATTCAGCCCAATATTTGTTATTTTAGAGGCTAGTCGCCCGCCAAGACGATGAAATTGAAGTATGTAAAGACGACTCTGATTCGGAACAAAAAAGTGATTCTAGTAGCGATTAAATAGAAATACCAAAAAAAAAATTAAAAGTTCTTATTATACCGGTCGAAGTACGCCAACAAAAAAAAGAGATAGCAGGTACTTCTATTGATCTACCTAGAGGATATCCCGATAGACCTAACCAGAGAAAAATATGTTACCTTTATAAAAACAAAGCAAAACAAGATTTTATTGTGAAACTTGCAAAAAATTCATTTGTCTCAAACACTCGTTCTTCGTCTGCAATAATTGTATACAGTGTGGAACAGCCAAATGGAATAAATTCGATAACGAATAAATGAGATCGTGTTGGGAAAAACGCTTAGACCCGTCGATTTGTATTTTTAGATGCGCATTTTTTTAAAAAAAAAATTATTATATAGGATGTGTCATGTGACAGTGGCCGATACCAACTTTCTTATTTTAAATACAACCCCCTGTATATTATTTATTTTTTGGATTCTTCAGAAAATTTTAGACATAATTCATACTACCTATACCATACCTATCTTCAACTGTTTCGGAAATATTAAGTGTTTTCAGATGTATTACAAAAAATAACATTAAAAAAAGAAAATTATTTTATTTCACAATTTCGCTACATTACACTCAATACTTATTTCAGATTTAGCTCTTAATATTGAGAAAATAAGCAAAAACCATTAATGCGTTCCTTTTTACTGATATGAAATAAAAAAAAATACAAAAACCGTTTTGTTTATTTTCGTTTAAAACTCATAGCCTTAGCAACTTGTTGTCTGTCTGCATGACAGTAGTGATCAGTGTCAGTGCTATTGTCGTTTGAATTTCGTTAACTGTACGTAATAATATCAGAAAAATGGTTCATTTAACAGAAATGCACAAAATAACCATTCTACAAATGATTGGCCATGGAGATAACACACGGACACAAATGGTTTCTCGCTTATTTCACGAAAAATTTACAAATTTGCCGCCTAATCCCAAGGAACAATTAGCAAAATAGAAAAACAGTGTCGCGAGCTTGGTCATGTAAGACAGACAAAAAAAGTAGTTGCCAATGAACTAAGCGATGATGCTTGAGTTTCAAGAAAACCCGAAACCCGAAAAGCAGCCTCACTGTTCAACATTAGCCACACATCAATTTTTCAAATATTAAAGGAAAGTAAAATGCATCCCTATAAAATGACGCCAACTCAGGAGCTCATGGAAGACGATTTCGACAGGAGAACGTATTTTTGTGAACAAATGATGGAAATGTTAGATAACAATGTGATCCAATTAGAAGATGTTTTGTTTTCTGATGAGAGCACATTTACACTTCACGGTCGTGTTAATCGTCAAAATTGCCGCTATTGGTCTAATGAGAATCCTCACTGGATGAGAGAGGAACATACGCAATATCCTGAAAAAATTAATATTTGGGCAGGAATTGTTGGAAATCATATCGTAGGTCCCTTTTTCATTGATGGCAACTTAAATGAAGATAAATATTTAGAACTGCTCCCAACTTTGACAAACGTATATCCTGATCCAGCAAACCCACAAGTTCCTGCAAATATACTATGGTTTCAGCAAGATGGAGCACCGCCCCATTACCAAATCAATGTCCGGCAGTACCTGAACCAAAATTTTCCAAATCGGTGGATAGGGAGGTGCGGATCGATAGAATGGCCAGCACGATCTCCTGATCTGACGCCATTAGACTTCTTTTTGTGGAGATATGTCAAAAGGATTGTATACAAAACTAAACCACTCAACTTACATGACTTAAAAAGACGAATCACGCTTGCGATTAGATCAGTCACGCCTGAGATGTTGAGTAACGTTAGAAGACATTTCTTACCAGATTAGCATGTTGCCAAGACGTTCGCGGCGAACATTTTGAACATCTCTTACATTGAAATTAAAGTTTTTTTGTTTTTTTTTTACATTATTTGTGAAATAAAATCATTTTCTTTTTTTAATGTTAATTTTTGTAATACATCTGAAAACACTTAATATTTCCGAAACAGTTGAAGATAGGTATGGAACATTGTACATGAATTATGTCTAGAATTTTCTGAATAATCCAACAAATAAATAATATACATATGTATATATATATATATATATATATATATATATATATATATATATATATATATATGTGTGTATTTAAAATAAGAAAGTTGGTATCGGCCACTGTCACATGATTCACCCTATATAATTATTTTTTTTTGAAAAAAATGTACATCTAAAAATACAAATCGACGTGTCAAAGCGTTTTTCCCAACACGCTCTTATTTATTCGTTATCGAATTTATTCCATTTGGCTGTTCCACACTGTATAATCAAATTTTAATACCAAGGATGATTTCTTTATATTTATATTTTATGTTTTATTATATTTTAAGATTTAGTGTGTAGTTTTTCGTTTATTCTTTTCAGTTTTAATAAAACATTTATTCCATTTTATGTAATAAAATTTTCTCAAAAAAGACACCAAATAAATAATGGGCCTGACAGACTATGCGCGAACGTTCGTGTTATTTTACGGGCGCGACCGCTGCAAGGTTAAAAAATAAAGTGCAACTTATTATAGGTAATTAATTTTATGAAAATACTATAACTGTATATTATCATAAACTATATTTATTAAACAATTTAACTATAAATAAAAGTATTTGGCAACTTCTTACAGTTTCAATGCTTTAAGATCCAAGTATTCGCTTCGACGTAGGTATTTTTCCACTGCGTATGAAATCTTCGCGGCTTCAGCTATCCCGTCAAAGTGTATATTTTAAAAAAAAAATAAGGTTACCATAAATCAGACTCGGGCAATCTCAATCGTCTCATACTTTCTTCAAACTTAGGATTTGGGAGCTCCGATGAGAGAAAGATAAGTCCCGCTACCATCTGTTTTTTTCCTCATCCGTCACAAAAAATTCGTGACTACATTTCGTTCAAAATCACGGCTCTTTTTGAAGCTACCTGATACGCTCGCAAACAATCCACCCACCAATGCCATAAACTAAATAATAAAACGTTAAAAAGGTACGAGTAAACATAACTGTTAAATTCAACATTTCGAAAGTTCGGTAACGTTCAAATCATTTCCGATTTGAAATTTTTGATTTATTACGAGTCGAGGGTACAGGGACAGAGATCCATTATATTTATGCGGATCCATTTTCACCAGCAATTGTAATCTCTAAAGTAAACGCAGTTTGTTGCCATGTGGTCTTTTACTGGTATTCTGCCAGTATCTTATTAAAATTTTTTAAATTTTACTCCCAATACCATTAAACTATTTGGAAGGCGAAGAAAAAAATCGTAAAGAACGGTCTTTTCGAGTGAATGACGCCATTACAGAATGATTATATTTCGTTAAATTAATCACAATAGTTGCAAAGAATGTCCCGCGGTTTTGGGGCTGTTCATCGAGACACCGCAACCAGTCGCCGCCACCAACAAATTGTATACAGCTCTATGTAGCGTAACCAGCACGGACGAGTGGACATAATATTACTGGCAGCGCCACCACGTTGGCTTCTTCTTTCGGTGCCCTGTGTGTTTTCAGACGTTGACGATCATCGTAGTACATTTTGAAAGGTATTACGGTCGGCGGCCACTCTGAAAAGTTGTTCAGATTGCAGTCCTGTCCACTGCCTGGTTTCGTAGCCACGACAGTTTTTTACGTCCAATCCAACGTGTGCCCTCCACCTTTCATTGGATAATGAGGCGGACTAGAGAGTACTTGAGTCCTCTGTCCGAAATATTCAGTTTTTCCAGCCTTTATTATGTTTATGAGTTCTCTGTTGGTATTAATCAAATGAAGTACTTCCTCGTTTGAAGTGTGGGTAGTCCAGAAGATCTTCAGCATTCGGCGATAGCACCATAGTTCAAATGCTTCTAGCCTATTTGTCGGTGATGTCTTCAAGGACTACGCTACACTGCCATACATAACAGACCAGACATAACGTTCGAAGACTCGTTTCCGAAGGTGCATGGAGTGATTTCTGTTGCATGGTATAGGTTTCTAGGCTATAACTGCTCGTCAAGCTATTGCAATGCGTGTAAGCATTTCCTCGTCAGAGCGTCCAGTTTCGTTGATCCAACTACCTAAGTATTTGAAATGGCTAATTTTTTTGAGAGGTATTCCATCTAATAAAAGCTGACCTTGTCCCACATCTATTTTTCTTGCAACCATCTATTTTTTCTTACCAACATTTATCTCTGATAAGACCATGATAAGACCTGTGCTAATGTACGGCTGCGAAACCTGGACTCTTACGGTGCGAAATGAGGAACTCATTCGAAATTCAAGAGAAAAGTGCTGAGGACAATTTTCGGACCCACTAAAAACCAGGCTACGTGGAACTACCGAATCAAAACAAATGCAGAACTAGAACAAATATACAATCAGCCAGAACTGATTAACCTCATAAAGACACAAAGGTTGAGATGGGCAGGGCACGTACTAAGACAGCCAGGGGATAGAATGGTCCGCTTAGTATGGGACAGAGCACCAGAAAGAAGACGACCACTTGGAAGACCAAGATTAAGGTGGCGTGATAATATAACATCGGACCTCCGGAAAATGGGCATTGGGAATAGTCTAGAAGTTATGGAAGACCGAGATAGATGGAGGCAAATTGTTGCCTCAGCCAAAGCCCATCAGGGGCTGTAGCGCTACGGAGTAAGTAATTAAACATTTATCTCGAGGCCCCCAGTTTTGCTCACCTCATGCACTGAGTTGAGCAGTGTCTGTAGATCTTCCAGGTTTTCAGCCAATATGGCAGTTTAATCGGCGTATCTTATGTTGGTGATTATTTTTCCTTCTATCTTTACACCCTCCTTCCTATCCATTATCGATTCTTTGAATATCTCATTTGAATAAACATTAAAAAGTGTTGGTAATAAAACACACCCCTGTCGCACACCACCTTCAATTGGTATCTTCCTTGTAAACATATCATCCACTTTAATGGTAGCTACATGATTATCATAGAGATATTTCAGTAATCTAAGATCGTATTTGTTTATACCTTTCAGCTCAAGGTACTCAAACAATAATCCATGTTTGACTTGGTCGAAAGCTTTTTCGAAATCTATAAAGCAAATAAACACGTTTTTTTTTAATTCACATATTTTCTGTATGAGAAGTCATATAAAGAAGAGAACTTCTTTTGTTACCAGTCCGTCTTTAAAACCAAATTGTTTATCACCTAACTCGTTCTCGCAGCGTTTGTATACCCGGTTTTGTATTAATTTCAACAGTATCTTGAAGGTGTGGTTCATTAAGCTAATGAGTCTAAAAGAGAGATTCGAGCCAGTCTTCCGGTATGTTGCCATGATTATAAATCTGATTAAAGAACCTCGTTGGATGGGTGGTAATGCTGTCGTTGTCTAATAGATTTAGTAATTCACTTGGGATTTGGTCTGGCCCGGGTGCTTTATTCGTTTTTGATTGCTTTATTGCTCTCACGACCTCTGATTTAAGGATTGTAAGTTTTTCATTTTTATCATAGAATTGTGTAGGTTCTGGTCTCGTCGCATCTGCAAAAAGGTTTGAGATGTAGTTTTCCCACTCATAACAACGTTGTTCAGTGTCGGTTTCCATGTTCATCACTTAGCGAGTTGACGTGTCTGGGTTTATAGATTTCTGCTGGCTGCGCCACCATTAATTAGCACAGCGTTGTAAGGCGTCTCACTCACTCGGCCGTCAGTCCCTTAAATAACGATTCTATTTAACTTTCTTCTCCTTCGTATATAAAATGCTAACTCGTCGGCGTCCATTTTAATACTTTAGCCGCAGGTGGTAATTCTGGTATCTCGATTTGGAAGCTCAAAAACCCCACAGTTGCGCGATTAGTTGCGCCGTTATGGAGTCTCGGTAAAAAATAGCTCTTATTGGAAACTTGATAGGAAAATTGGGAAACAGGAGCCAAACAAAACATGGAGCATGCGCAGATTGTTCCGCACTGGATTGGTCCGGCATGATTTGTGCTTTAATGTATGCTGACATTCTCGACTTCGTAGGTTAGGAGGAACTAAGAACAGAAAATGTTGTTTCAGTCCTGAGGGAAAAAAAACAGCGGAACACGTCTTATGCCAAGCTCAATAAAACTCAAAGTCGTCCCCACAATATAATATTTATTCAAACCCCAGAGTAGGAGTGAAGTGTTGTCAACGCAACTATAGCGATCACTTGTCAAAAAGGTTGTATAAAAACATAAATTAATGTTTGTTTTATACAGGGTGTTTCAAAAAAAGTGACCCCGTCTCAAGAATATGTATAAAACTGAAAAATAATTGAGGTTTGCTTAGTAAATAATTTTCGTAACGCCATTCGTATTCAAGATAAAGGGCGTTGAAGAAAATAAATTTATAAACATTTATTACGATTTTGTCGAAACTACTGGAAACATTGCAACGAAATTTTATACCAATATGTTTTAGAAGCTGATTCATCCCATGAATTTGTATTTATATCTGACTCTCATAGAGGGCGCTAGTTACACGGTTCGTACCAAGTAGTATTGAACATAACTGTTTTAAGGTTTAATTTTACACCAAAAAGGTAACCTCGGTAAAACTCGATACTGTGTACCGTTTTCGGAATATTTTGATCTGAAAATTATAAAGTAGTAATAAGTTTTTTTCTTCGACGCCCTTTATTCTGAATACGGATGGCGTTACGAAAATTTTTTACTAAGCAAATCCCAATTATTTTTCAGTTTTCTACCTATTCTAGGGACGGGTTCATTTTTTTTTGAAACACCCTGTATATGAGGCTTTTCAGAATAACAATATATGTACCTACAGTAAAGCTCTGCATTGCAAGGATTTTTTTGATTGAAGATTGTTTATTTTTTCAGGAAACGGGATCGATACGACCCGGCGTGATAGGGGGCTCCAAACCTAGAGTAGCAACCCCAGAGGTGGAAACTAGAATAGAACAATATAAAAGGGAGAATCCTTCGATTTTTAGTTGGGAAATTAGAGATAGATTGGTTAAAGAAGGTATCTGTGACAGAAGTACTGCTCCCAGTGTCTCTGCAATATCCCGACTATTAAGAGGGAAAGGGGGAGAATACGAAGGAGATGGTGAGTTTTTTATATTATACCAATTAGCATTTTATTTATATCTATGAATAATTGCCAGTAATCGTACTTCATATTAAATAGTTGTACAAACATTTTTGAACAACCTAGAAGCTATCAGCTTTGATTTTTTTTCAATATTTTTATCTAACAATCTTGCAACAAATTAGCAACAATTTCCTGTATAATACTCGAATCGATTATAATTGTGTTTTTAAATTTTTCCGCTACCTTTATATGAAGCTAGCTGTAATTGTGATTTTTAGAAAAATATTTGATTATCAAATTTGTTGACAACTAATAGGCAACAAATTTTAGTGGTATTTTTTTTATTTTTGCTGACTTAATAAAGCTAAACAAACTAGATATTAGGCAAAATTAGTTATGCTAAATTAGAGTACAAATTGGCAATCCTCATGCCAAAAAACGTAAAATTGCCAATTTTTAAATAAAAATTGTAAAAACAAGAAGAATTATTGCGAAAATCAAAATCCATATTTAAACTTTGAACACCCAGTATCTCGAAAACTAGCAATATTTGTATAAGGCATGTTGGTCAGAATCATCATATTTTGAGGTGTAGACACTTACAATTCAGAGATTACCTCTCTGCCGCAAAATCCAACCTTCGCATGCTCAACACTGTACAATATACAGCACTACGAATATACCTAGGCACCTTCCGATCCAGTCTAAGTGAAAGTCTGTGCATTGAAGCTAACGAACTCCCACTTACTCAAAGACGTCAACACCATTTTCTAATGTATGTTGCCAGAGTATCAGCTAACCCACATAACCCAGTACATAAATTAATAGCATCAGCAACGATACGTGATTCTATCACCAGAACCCAACCTCTACCACAAGCAACATAGATCTGACCTCAACAACCCCCAATCAGATATCAGCTAACCCCCCTTGGAGAAAATCCCTGCCCAGTATCAATATATCTCTTACTCGATTTTCCAAAAACTAAACCTCTCCAACATTTCTTAAACAAGCCTTTTTGCATATTATAAACGATGGTAACTTTGATAAAATCATTTACACAGATGCCTCTAAAAGCGAAATTGGCGTTGGAACTGCCGCCACAAACAATCACAACATAATAGCCTCATATTCCATGCAATCCTTAGCCAGTGTCTATACCGGTGAGCTTCTTGCTATCCTTCTAGCATCAAATTCTCTGTCGACAGACTATAAAAACGTGGCCTCTGTACTGACTCACTGTCTTCTATCCAGTCCATCAACAGTATTTACACACAACATCCCATTGTCCGAGGTATGCATGAGTCGAGTAATCGACTTCCTCCCAAGCGGTAAGCATAACTATAATTTGGGTACCATCACACGTTGGCATCCCTGGCAATGAAAGAGCTGATAGTGCTGCCAAACAGTCTGCAACAACCAACCCTATCTAAGGAGAATTCCAAATACAGGGTGATCTTAAGAACCACCTTCAATACACCATTCTTGAATCTTGGCAACTAGCCTGGAACAGATCTTCTGCCAAGCTTCACGAAATACAACCCTCTATCAATATCTCACCGATTTCTGTAGCGACTCGTAGAGATAAAATTATTATTGGAAGACTGAGAATAGGACACACTCGCCTGACGCATCTACACTTTATGACCAAAGAAAACCAACAAATAAGTCAATTCTGCAACGATCCTCTAATTGTCAAACACATCTTAACTGAATGTGCAACTTACGCAGCCCAACGTCAGCACCACAAGTTGGAAGGAAATATTAAGAAGATTTTGAGCTCACGTGATCAGTTTTCCAAACTACTGAATTACCGTAAAGAGATAGACATTTATAATAAGATCTAACTTTCTTTTTCTCAATGTAATTTATTATTTATTTTATACATTGTATTACGTGTCAATGACCTTTGTAGTTGAGACACTTCTAAATAAAAAAAAATTCAGAGATTTGACATTCTTAATGAATTACCCTGTATAGCATTTTATTCTTCGATTATTTGGGACAAAATGAATTGTCACATGCTCTTACTCTTATGTTTATTTTTTACTCTCAATAACAAAAACATATAAAAACTAACAATCTAAAACACAAAATCTAAATAATTTTTTTGCAAAGGATTAAATACACAGCTGAAATATAACATTTTAACAATGATCATATTGTCACAATTAACAAATAACTATGAAATACTACCGGAAGTAACTAGCGAGTTGAACATTTCGTACTCGAATGCCATAAATTTAACAAACTAATAAAAACAACTTCTACTGCTTTATCTATCGTCTATCATTAATAACATATTTAACACGTCATATTATAAACCAAGTAATTGTTATAACTTTTGAGCAAAACGTTTTTATTTAATCCTCAAAAACGTGTTTAAACGTGTTAAAAACATGTTCTTAACGTTGCAAGTGTTCTCCGAAATCTAAACATTCATAAATGGATGCCAAATAATCACAAATATTGTGAAACAGAGACATGCGTCAAAAATTACCGAGTGTCTAGTAAACCACAATAGAATGAACAACTCGTACCGAATTATGATTGGTTTTCCAACTTGGCATTGTTTACGCAAACTCGGGAAAATAATTATCATGAAGAACTTCTAGTACCTACTTTTTAATTTACTGTAAAGGTTTCCTAAAACTAGGGTTATAAAAATAATAAAACTGTTCATTTCTATTTTAATATTTTTTAGTGAGATTTTACTTACTATTCACCGTGGATTTATAATATTAGAAAGGAATATATTATAATTTGCAAAAGATAGACGAGCTGTCATTAATCATATAGATGTATGAGTCATCATTTACGTGCAACAAAGTTTTGTCAACTTTTTTTTGTAAAATTTCGACGAACAATAGAAACATTTTGTATGAAAATATAATAAGTTATCTTAGTCTGTTTTTACGTACCCTAATTATCTTGTAGAAAGTAACTTTTTCACATTTATTAATTCACTTATTTGTCAAATCACTCACGCACGACACACCAGCGACCATTTTGCAGCCTCAACTGTCATTCGATTTCGATATATCGTTAGTCGTTTGTTTACTCTAAAATAAATAGGGAGAAATCTTAAAAACGCTGGAACTTTACTAAATTATAAAATTTCACGGGTCAATAATCATTCCACGAATTAAAGGAACAAGATACACATTTCTTTTATTATTTATTGGCTTTAAATATACAAATACCGCTTTAAATAAACTTTTTCAGGTGTCATTTTATGAAAAAGGGGTTCTTTATTGAAATTATATTTTCTAAATACGAAGGCACATAAAACCACCACCATCTACTTTGCTACCTCAACTGTCATTCGATTTCGATATAGCGAAGCTTGTATATTTTATAATTAGTACGGGGTAGTAGCAGATTTATACTTTCCTTAAGTATAGGTTACTTCACTTTGTGTTGCCACTCCCTCCTTTCTAGCTATCTTAATCACTTACTTATAAAGATAAATTACTAATGAAATAGACACTTCGAGAACTGATTTAAACCGAATTGGTTACCAGTAGCGTATCGTAAAACTTTTGTAACGGTTACCGAATATTTATCTGTCAAAAAATGTAGTCAAAAAACTTATAAATGGTTACTTTTAAGACAATTATAGGTTGCACTTCTGACTGCTAGCGAAGAAACAAACCTATAGACTCTGATAGATTTTATTTTATAAAAACATTTTAAGAATTTTATCCAAGTTAATGTTCGTTTGATTTTAAAATTTTGTAAATCACTAGAACACTAAAATATTGGTTTAATAATAGATTCTAGGGTTTTTAGGGTAAACAACATATATATATATACATATACGAGGGTGGTCCGATAAGTACTTAGCCTACGAAAGAAAAACGAATATTTTGGAAAAGTAACGATTTATTTTCAATGTAGTCTCCTTTTAGTTCGATATACTTGACCCAGCGATACTACAACTTTCCTAATGCGTCTGAAAAAAATTATGTAAGATAAAAATAAAATTAATACTAATATAAAATAGGTGAACTTGATATCCAAAATAAATACTTACATGGCATAGGAAAGTATATAAAAGCGCAATAGACCTTCTGACTTCTAGCCAATAATTTTTCGACTATACCTCCTAATAAAAAGACCTGATCCATACATCTCCTTCCTCTTCTAAATCCTGCTTGCACATCCCATATCATCTTCTCAATTTCATTCGTTAATCTTTTAATCAATATCTTTGCATACAGTTAGCCGACTATGCTGAGTAAACTAATACCTCGGTAGTTCTTACAGTCCTGCGGCGAACCTTTTCCCTTGTAAAGCGGTATGATAACGGCCTTGCACAAGTCGTCTGGTACGCTACCACTCCTCCAACAAAGGTTAAAAAGGCGGTACAGCAGACTTGCTACCACGTTTTGTCCAGCCTTCAGCATTTCAACTGTTATCCTGTCGTACCCAGCAGCTTTACCCAATTTTATACTGTTCAACGCTTCCACAATTTATGTCTGCGCTAATTTCACTTTCATTGCAACTTTCACTCATGTCTCCGAAATTTTAATATGGATCTTATTATTCACTAAAATACTTGCCATATAAAGTACTCACAACATTTCTTTAGTCCATGGAAAGATTACGAATATTTTAACAAGATAAAATTTATTAAAAATATTTAAAATTGGATTGAGTTGTTAATAAGTTATTTTTGAAATAAAATGCTGTTGTTTTGAGTAAAGTTACACAAATTAACAGAGATCTCGCAACGTTGATTACGCTGGAAAAGCTATTAGAGGCCAGCGGAAGTGGCTGTCAAGTGTCAGACCATTTTTTACTGGAATATCACAAATTCGACAAACTAATACGTAGTTCATATCGGCATCAACAATCCGACGAATTATTCACGGTATGATTATCTAGATCAGTTTCAGCGTTGTCTTGAGCGTTGAGCATGACGTTTATTAATAACTTTTTGTGGAATTTTCAGGTTTTTTGAATTAAAACGGCATAATTCAATAGAAAATACATTTCGTGTTGTGTGTTGTTAAGGTAATTATTATTATACATAAGTGGATGGTCGCTAGGTGCAAAAGAAAATGATTTATTAGGTCTTTTATGATGGTGCGAGCCGACAGGTATATCGCAGGTGGGGTCCCATTCTTTTCTAGACCTTCGATAATAACACTTTTGTTCGAAGCTATTTTGACTAATTTAAAATAAATAAACTGCTGTGAACAATTTTATTTCCACTGAATTGTCCCCGATATTCGAGTTTGTTTCTGATTATATACATATGTAACAACAGCAGCAGAGATTTATTATTTCCAATTGTAATGTGAAAAGTTCGCATGAAACATTATCTGGTCTGTTACTCTTATCGATCTACCTTCTTAGGAAGTTTAACGCCTATATCATCTTCAGCAATATCAAATATCTCTACTGATTCTGCAGCAAATTTGCTACTTTGTCCCATTCTTGTATACATAATAAATATTTATACAATGAAGCTCAATAAAACTCAGTCCATTCATCCTTAACGAGAGCTTATTGTTCTTCGATTTCGCCATGTATTTTTAATCCAATTGTTCTTATAAACTTATTTTACAATGTTTCCTAAGCCATGTAAGTATTCATTTTGGATTTCAAGTTCACCTATTTTGTATAAGTATTTATTAGATTTTTATCTTACATAATTTCCAAAAAAAAATGATAATTATGGTTTTATTGTTTTCAGTCTAACCTACTGTTCATTTCAACTGAAGATGAGCATTACCATGCTCGATAATATGTTTTTGATTTATGTTTTATGCACCTTTTTTGGCACAATTAAGTTCAATAAAACTCAAAGTCCATTCCTCCTTAACGAAAGCTTGTTGGTCTTCGATTTCGCCATGTATTTTTAATCCAATTGTTCTTATAAACTTATTTTACAATGTTTCCTAAGCCATGTAAGTATTCATTTTGGATTTCAAGTTCACCTATTTTATATAAGTATTTATTAGATTTTTATCTTACATAATTTCCAAAAAAAATGATAATTATGGTTTTATTGTTTTCAGTCTAACCTACTGTTCATTTCAACTGAAGATGAGCATTACCATGCTCGATATTATGTTTTTGATTTATGTTTTATGTACCTTTTTTGGCACAATTAAGTTCAATAAAACTCAAAGTCCATTCCTCCTTAACGAAAGCTTGTTGGTCTTCGATTTCGCCATGTATTTTTAATCCAATTGTTCTTATAAACTTATTTTACAATGTTTCCTATGTCATGTAAGTATTTATTTTGGATTTCATTTCACCTATTTTATATTAGTATTAATTTTATTTTTATCTTACATAATTTTCAAAAGGAAAAGTTTTATGACAAAGTGGTAAGTCGACATTGTCTATGTATGGGGTGAACAGTACGAGCACTAAAATCACTTTACAAGGATTCCACTGCTTGTGTCAGGATAAACGGATCCTGCACGGAATAGTTTAACATCGAAAAGGGTGTGAGACAGGGATGTGTGGCTTCGCCATGGCTGTTCGACTTATACATAGACGATTGTTTAAAAGATTTGAAAGAGAGTGCGTATGAATTAAAAATAAATGATTTGATCGTTAAATGCCTTCTTTACGCCGATGATCAAGTTTTTAAAAGAGAAGAAAACATGACAAACTGTGAAGTTCTGATTAAGGGAGAAAGAGTGGAACAAGTAAATGAATTTGTGTACTTGGATTCAAAGTTTACGAGAGATGGAAAGTACGACAGTGACATTAAGCGAAGGGTGTTGGCAGGAAAACAAATGAATGGGGCACTGATTAGCTTTATGAACAGCCAGAAAGTGTCAAAAAAGGCACGTCTGGCTATGCATAGAGGTGTGTTGGTTCCTTATGGATGGTAGTGAATGTTGAGTTTTGCAGAAGAAGCATGAAAATAGGATTAATGCTGCGGAGATGAGTAGTCTGAGAAGTATAGCCGGAATGACTCGGTTGGATAAAGTAAAAAATATTGAGATAATAGAACGCTGTGGTGTAAAAGAAGATGTGGTTACAAAAATAGATAAAGGAATGCTTGGATGGGTTGGACACGTACAAAAGATGGATGAAGGAAAATTGACTAGACAAATTTATAAGGTGAGTGTGAATGGACGGAAGACGGTAGAGGTCGACCTCGGCGAACATATCTCGATCAGATTATCATTGTTTTGAAGAAAGGCCAGGTCAAGAGCACCAACAACCGACGAGCATGTATGAGAGCACTAATGAAAGTAAAGGAAGAAAAAATGTGTGTAAGAATTGTAGCAAGTGGAAGGAAGTGGTCTATGCCTATCTCTACGGGAAAAAGGCGTGAGTATATGTATGTGATGACAAGTGACAAGTTATTTTGACAACCCCCCACTCCTAGGGGTTTAAATAAATACATTATATTGTGGAGACGATTTTGAGTTTTATTGAACTTTATTATACCGAAACTCCAGTATAAAACTCCTTCATATAAATATTTATGCTTCACCAAATATTTATGCTTCACCAAATATTTCTTCAAGATTATATTTCAAATTTATTGTTTCAAGGTTAGAATTTTCTTTAAAAAAATAGAAAGCGTAGAAAGCGTAGAATTATTTTTAATAAAATTTGAAACCAACTTATTTATGGACTTATTTTTAGATTTTAATTATTCGTTATACATACCCACATTTTTTAAATTTTAAATAAGATTGCGGACTTATTCATACGATGGATATTGATTAGGTTTAATAATATGAATATTATCTATTAATACGTTATTCTGTCTAGGAAAGAATCGCGGTAAAGAATCCATTAAGACCTACTTGGCTGTAAGCTTTTCATTGAAACTTGTGATTTATGAATTGCGGCTTCATTCTAAAAATTATCGTAGTTTAGATCGTTTATTCCAACATTTCTTAAGCATTATACTTGCTTCAGAAGTGTAACCGCTCTATAAAATACTAATTTCATAAGTTTTACAATTTTTTTGTTCAAAAAATCAAAGAAATTGAAAAAAAAGTGACGTTTTAGGGTAAACACGAAAAAATAAAATAAATTTTTTTATAAGAATTTTCTTAACATTAATCTACTCGTTCATATCTTTCTAACATTTACAAACAATTGAATCTTTACTAGTAGTTTTTTTAATACGCACAGATTACGGACAGACAGATGCGAAAGTTGGGGGAAAAAGTCTTACGGCGAGAGAGATAAACATTCAAACCAATTTAAATGCCCTCATGTGTATTTAAAGAGCTTTCGTGTGCGTTCGAGATGTTCGGACGTAAGCCTTTATCACACAGAAACGTTATTAAATAATTTGAGCAACGATAGTGGCAACAATGCAATCAAACCCAGTTAAATGTCCATAAATAAATCAGACAATCCTTTGCCAGGTTTATCATCTGCGCGTAGTTAATCTATGGTCGGTAAGTAAAAAACTGCCTTGTTTATTCGCAGTTTTAGTGTGTTTAGTGTTTAAATATGCCTTCTAATTGCTGTGCGTTTGGATGCTCTAATAGAGCCCGTTTTGGTAAGCAATTATTTAGGTAAGTTTAATTTAAGGTTAATGTTTACGTTTTAAGTTTTTGCTTCACGCTCCTTTATTAACTTACAGGTTTCCTTTAAAACAGACGAGGGTTATTGGCACAAAAAGGGAATATTTACCCTCGCTAGCAATAAGTATACAAAGATTTGTAGCGACCATTTTGTGCTGTCTGATTATTTGGAAAGGCCCTGGATGTTACATCCAAAATTTCAAATCAGATGCACTACCATTTGCTCGTAAATATGGTACGTTACATTTAGTTTTCACCAAATATTTATTTCTGTTCTATGTTACTTTATGCGGGTTTTCTAATTATTTAAAAAAAAACTTTCTTGCTAAAATTTCCCCCCAAAAAAGTAATATTTAAATTGGTATTTTTTTATAGGTCCACCATCAAGTGCCTTGTGTCAAGGTCGATGAATATATGGAGAAGATGTGTAGTTACGCTGGGTGACAGTGGTAATAAAACCACTAGATGACGCTAAGCAGAGCGTTCGTTGGTACGAGATGTTAAGATAGGGGCGCGTTTTGACGCCTCAAATGTTTTGAATCACTCAATAAAGCAAAGCTAGATGTTACAATATCTTAGATCTCTAGTGCGAGTACAGATATTTACACATCTTCGTATCTAGCTCTAAGAAAAACAAAATTCGGCGAAAAATCAAAACTCATTATACGTGAAGTAAAATTTGCTATTTAAAATTGTAACTAAATGAATTAAAAAGATACCACCCTTCATTTATATGAAGCCGAGTATGTTTTAAACTAGGGATATTTTTCAAAATTAAAAAAAAAGTTTTTCAAATATTCGATTTATTTTCAAGGACATCAAAATTACTTCTTTTCATAGGTATAGATCCAAAAAAAAGTTTCATTGCGTTTTTTTATTAATAATTAATTGCAATGATTACCTAATAAAGAAATTATCATAAAAATAGCTGTTTTAATTCAGATTCCGCTTATACCTATATTCCCGCAACTTTTTGACCTTACTGCAAATGGCGGCCGTGACGTAAGCTTGCCTAAGTCTCAAATTGGTCGGATCCATAGACCTATTATCAGAGGAGACGTAACTATTTACTTTTAAACACGATCATACATCCCCACTTTCTGGTCGACTGTATTGTCTTTATGCGACCGACTGGAATGTATTGCGCTGTGATGTTGCCTGCTCTCTAGTTATGGCAAGAGATTTGTGATTGTTATAGAATCGTCCATAGTATTTGTTGATTATATTTGCAACAATATTGTGACCATAATGCTATCTCTTATTAATATGTTATAAATTATAACAACTTGAATAATACAACCCATTTTATGGAATGTTGAACCATTGAACGTATTAAGTAGAGACATTTAAAAATAAAGAGAGAGTCAGGCAAATGTTAAAAAGAGGGGACAATGTCAAAAGTGGCGATACGAACACTGGTTGAGCTTAAATTTTTGAAGGTTAGATTGAAATATTAGTGGCTTCGCTTGATTCGCAAGTACCATTGCGCAATTTGGGTAAAATATTAATTAAAACACTGCTTTGTCTACACTGAATTTAATTTTTTCTTACTTTCTTAGCATAAACGGTACAAAGTTTTTGTCTATTTTTCATTGAGTTCACTCTCTTCACTTTTTTTTAACACGATATATAGTACTTGGGTATTTTTACTTGGAAAGTTTTCCGGAAGTTTTGAAAATTGGCAATTTTATAGATTTTGACGTGCTCTTACCGAATTTCAACTTACCTCGTATTTTTGCCGCTCGCGCCTAAAAGCAGTTTTTTGATAATAACTACTTTCCGACGCATTTTACAGGAAAAACATATTATAAAAAATAATTGTAGAGAAAATTTTCTACAATTTATGTTATAACCTTGTTTTTCCTAAAATCAAAAGTTTCGGCGTACGAGCGCCGTAAAGTGTAGTTCAACACACGTTTCGGCAGAAATACTCATTTCCACACCATCATGAGGTAGAGAAAGCAGCGCGTTTTTTTATCGTGGTATCTCCAGTAGGCCTAATCCACATCTGACTCACTATTTCCAATTTTAGTTCAATCTACGTCGCTTTATTGTTATTAACGGACCAGGTGTTGTGCTTTCATCGTCCTCAGTACTGATTGAAATATCAAAGACGGAAGTTTCTTCGGCATCATCGGCGATGGGATCATCAGTTTTATCACGGTTCTCTTCGTTCTCGATTTCATCGTTTCTTCTTCTTCACAGCTATCTTGTGATGAAAATTGCGAATTATCACAAGAACCACCACAGTTCGTGCACATAACGGAGCACTTTAGCCCTGCCTTTCTGCATCCGCAAGCTTTTTGACAACCTGTCTTGCATTTACAAAAAAAATAAGTTTCAGCAAGCTTTCCGGAGCAGGGGGCTCGAATGTAATAACAAGAATGAGCCCCTTCTTGTCTTTTTTCCATGCCCATTGTTCTACATTTTGTTCGTTCCCATACCACTGCTGAACCTGGTGATAAGTTCGAAACGAATGTTGTCGTGCTGCTGCTTCTGTTGGTGGTAGCGACGCAATATTAAATTTACTTTTATATACTGATGCTGTGAAGCATGCATATCTATAATTATTAAAAGATGTACTTTTACGACTTTTCACATCACTGTAACTATATAATTCGATGAGGAAACGTTCTCCAGCTTTAGCAATGACTTCTGGATCAGCATTTGGTTTTTTAAACACTTCGATAACCTCGTTTAAATCAGGGTTTTTTCGAAGTAGGTACTTTAATAAATTTCATTTTTCCTTGATAAAATAATGCTTATGTGATATTACAACCACTAGAGGCATGCAAAAATAAAATACGATTTGCGGCTGTTTTATCTTTTATACTATTTATGGAGTATATTTGTCGTGAAATTTTTCCTTTTCCTGGTTTGAGGATGTATATGTTTGGATGCGTTGACGGCGCCGTCAAAAGAACGAAGAGATCTACATCTTCACCGACAACTACTACAAAATTAAATCACTTGTTAGCGTGGGTGTATAATGGTTTACAGCGCTCGTACGCTGAAACTTGATTTTGGCAAAAAAATGTAATGACATAAATTGTAGGAAATTTTTTTAACAATTATTATGTATAGATATGTTTTTCCTGTAAAATGCGTCGGAAAGGAGTTATTATCAAAAAACTGCTTTTATGCGCCATCTTTCCAATATGGTGGCGCGAGCAGCAAAGATACGAGGTGGAAAAGTTGAAATTCGGAAAGAGCACGTCAAAATCTATAAAACTGCCAATTTTCAAAACTCCCGAAAAACTTTCCAGGTAACCTCTATTTTTTCAGCCAAATGACTGTACTAATAGGTACTCGTATTAAGTAGATTTGAAAGGACGTTCAAAATTATAAGCTCCAGTTTCTTTTTTAAAAAAGAGTAAAAGAGAAAACTTTACCTTGATTGGTCCAAGGTTTTTTTTATATGTTTACAAAAACGCAGCTATTGGCAAGGAGCGGAAAATTTCGTTTGGAATTTATGAGTAAAAAGAATACATACTTATACAATCGAAAATGAAACAGAGCCACTTGCGGGAAACTCTTCAACATTTTTGAAAAACGCTCAGACCCGTCGATTTTTGATTAAAGGGGGCCACTATTTTCCGGTATTTTTGACTCTACTATATTCAACCCCAAGCGAGGGTAAGAAAATTTTTAAATGGCCTTGGGGGTCGAATAATATGTCTTTTAAAAGCCCTGACAATTCTCTTTACAATAGTCTTTAAATTTTACATTGCCTCCCAAAACATTATACATACAAGTTACATGTTAAAATTCCAATTATTTTAGTCGCTTGAATTTAAGTAGGTACATAGCGTTGAATAATATCGTCTTTTCGTATATCTAATATATAAAATTCTCGTGTCACAGTTTTCGTTGCCATACTGCTCCGAAACGGCTTGACCGATTTTGATGAAATTTTTTGTGCTTATCCGGTATCTATGAGAATCGGCCAACATCTATTTTTCATCCCCCTAAATGTTAGGGGTAGTCCACCCCTAAATTTTTATTTTTATTTTTTAGACAAAATTTTTAATTTCTTTTTTTTTATGATACAACATACAAAAATACATACAATCCTCAATTTTCACCCTTCTACGATCAACCCTTATTTTTTAATAGCCATTTTAGTAATTTAATCATTTTTCCTCTGCGGTCGAAAACTGATCAATCGTCATTTAATTAGTTATCCCCGCCAGATGTCTACAGGTGTCACTTCTGACCCAGTAAACAGCACGGAGTAGGGATGAGAACGAAGCCGGTCTCCTTTCTTTCTCACTCCCTACACAGTTGTCGGCCATCTTTATTGTTTATGCATCAAGTGTAGTAGTAACGTTGACAATTATTATTTTGCTATCTCAGTGTAACTCTCATATTAACTTTTAATCATTCCTATTTTATCAATAATAATTAAATTATCAATTTTGAGTGTATTTTGCACGATTAGTTAATCAAGTGATTTTATAACCTCAAAAGTACTCAACACGTGACACGAGCTTCCAATAACAACGGATTTTGTGTTGTAAGTATACTTTTTTTTATTTATATCGAAAATGTTGTTGATCTTATAAAAATGTAATTTTAATTTAATTTTATTAAAAAAATGTAATTGAACAATTAAGATTTTCATAGTTTCCAAAAAATCAATCATTATGAATCTTTATTTTGAAATGTCAATGGAAATATTGGTTGCATGAAAAAATTATAAGAGACAATGTTTTCATAAAATTTAATTTTTTACTTTTGTTTGAAAATTTTTTCCATAAAACTTGTATTTTTTTTATAATTTCATAAATTAAAACTAATCATTTCACAACTGCGGCAAAAATCCTGGCCCTAATTATACTTTTAACATTTTTCATCATTAAATAATTTCATTAATTCTATTTATGTATGTTTTGTACGGTGAGCAATGCCAAGAAAACGCAAAGGGGCTGATTTGAGCCGCAGTACAAGTAAAGCTCGAATCTTGCGAAATAGCAGATCCGAAAGAACAGAAGAACAAATCCAGCAACAAAATACTGATGCACGTGTCAGAATGTCTACACTAGAAATTACTAGGAAATTATTTATATGGCAAAACAACGTTTGCCGGGTCAGCTAGTTATTACTATAATTATAAAAGTTCTCTTTGGTCACTGAGCTCGTCGGTTGTTCTTAATATGGACATCGATCAACTGTTCTTCTAAAAATAGGTGGTAGGCAAAAAAAAGAATTCGTAGCAATTTGTTACGTCATTCTGGGCCTATTAAGAGGTTGCTTTTAAGGTTGCCGCTCTGTGTAATCTGACACCTTTTTTTTAGTTGCGTCGATATATACTTTTAATTTATCGTCTGTAATTAAAAAAAAATTAAATAGCATTGCTTTTTTTCTATTATTACATCTGCAAGCTCAATGGTATTCGTGATATTTTGAAACAAAAAAACTGGTAAAATAATGAAGGGGAAATGATTGGTTATACAGTGGTTTAATGCACAACTCTCGTCATCTTCAGTTCTTCCTATGTAAAGGGTGTCTCAGCTCTTTTCTCTCTCTCTCTCTCTCTCTCTCTCTCACTGTAGCTTACAACCCGGGGTGGGTCTTCGTTGACATTACAATTTGCCTCCACTTGCTGCGATTCATCATAAGTTCTTCTGGTCGTTGGACATTTAGGGTCCGTAAGTCCGCTGCAATATTATCTTTCCACCGCATCCTCGGCCTTCCCAGCGGCCGCTTTCCTACCGGGTTCTCTTTCCACACCAGTTTTACGACACGTTGGTTGTGTCTCTTCACATGTCCGGCCCATCTCAATCTCTCGGCCTCTATTATTTTTACTATATCTGGTTGGTTATATAGTTCTTGCACTTCCCTGTTAGTTCTAATTCTGTATTGTTGTGTGGCGTTGTCCTTGATTGGTCTATATATCGTTCTAAGAATTCTTCGTTCTGCGATTTTTAGACGGTTCTCATTTTGTTTTGTCATCGTCCATGTTTCACATGCATATGTCATTATATGCCGGGGTCCCCCAGGGTTCCATCCTGTCCTCCACCTTATTTATTTTACACATCAACGACCTCTTGAAAACCACCACGAATCCCATTTACAGTTTCGCAGACGATAGCACACTTGTCTCAAATTTCACATCCTATCGATCACTTTCGGTGAATGATACAAATAGACTCAGACAGGAACAGGTTGATTCCATCAATAGAGATCTTAAAGCAATCGTCGAGTGGGGAACCAACAATCTTGTTCAGTTCAACGCCCAAAAAACACAAAGTGCCACGTTTTCCAAGAAAGTGAATTCCTCATATCATCCCATCACAATGTCCGGAAATACCCTTGAACCAAGTCCCTCCAACTCTATTTTGGGAGTCACGGTGTCCAATAATATGTCTTGGCATGACCATGTTGCTAACATCGCAAAGTCGGCAAGCCAGAGGCTAGGTTTTCTGTGGAAAGCCAGAAAGTTTTTTACTCCTGATCAACTGTTGACGACGTACAAGGCTCAAATCCGACCTCTACTGGAGTATTGCTCGCACATTTGGGGTTCAGCACCAAGGCATTCTCTTCGTCTTCTAGATTCCATTCAGAAAAGAGCCATTCGCTTGATAAACAGCTCAACTCTCACAGATACCCTTCACCCTCTAGAACATAAAAGAAGAGTTGCAGACCAGTCATTGCTCTGCAGATATTTCCACGGCAGATGCTCCAGAGAAATAAAAACTCTTGTACCACCATTGGCCACATTCGGCCGAAGAACTCGGCACGCTAATCAGTCTCACCCATTTACTTTCAAGATTGACTCTACAAGGACCAATCTTTATCAAGAATTCTTCTTTTACAGGGCTGCTACGGAATGGAATAAGCTTCCAAAATCAGTTTTTCCAGAGAACTATGACCTGCAACTTTTTAAAAAGCGTGTTCACAATCATTTCCTTTCTATAATTCCTTCCCCTTCTAATAGTCGCAGTGCGGGCCATCCGCGGCCCACACGATAGGTCTACCCTTTTTGCGACTATTTTCTTAAAACAAAAAAAAGGTCTTATAATTGCATGATAAATTGTTACTTTCGTACGGCTGGTTACATTTTTCGATTTCATTATTTTTTGTAGTGCAAAACAGCAGCGATTGGCTCCCTAAATTCTATTGTTAATCTTTCGTGTTATATTGTTATCTGAGGTGATTGTAGCTTCCAAATATTTAAACTCATGGACCCTTTAAAAATTATAGTGGTCCATTGTCACATTTTGTCCTATCCTGTCTCTTCGTTCTGTTCTTGTTGTAGTCATGTATTTTGTTTTATCTTCGTTTATTTGTAGGCCAACCTTCTTTGCAGCATTTTCCAGTTTAATGAAATCCTCCTTAACGTTGATAGTTGTATTTCCTACTATACCTAAATCGTCAGCGAAAGCTACTACAATCCGCGGACCCTGATTTTCAAATAGGAGCGTTTCTATGTTTGCCTTTCGTACGATGCCTTCCAAGGTGATGTTAAAGAGGAGTGGGGATAACGCATCTCATTGTTTGAGACCACCGTTGATTGGAAAGAAGGTTTACTGCACTTATAGATCCCTCTACACAAGCTTTTGTGAGACTGATCAACTTTTTCGGTACGCCCAGTTCTGACATGGTATTCCACAATTCCACTCTTAGGATGCTATCACATGCTTGTTTAAAATCTATAAAAAGCTGATGCAATGTTTTGTTGTATTCCCAACACTTCTCCATCAACTGCCTTATAGTAAAAATCTGGTCTCTATTACCTATAAGAAAATGAAAGACGATAAAAAAAATCTGAAAAGATGTTCTTTAAAGCGATTTAGTAAGGTCCATTTAAAGCCTAATTTGCATATTTCAACATATTTGCAAACTAAGTAATGACGTCATCAATCTTGTTGTTCTAGAAACATACCTATGTCTCATTTTCTAAACAAATTTTGGTATAAAAAAAATTTACCATCTTTTTCCATTATAAAATTATAAGCAAATTTAAAAAAAAAAAGTATTAACGCACACATGTTTAATCGCAGCTGTAATGGCAGTCAGTTTTTTAATTAAATTTTGTAAATGTGTATTTATTGCTCCTACTTAAGAGATGGGATAGTTTTATCCCGATAAGTCCCTACGAGAAGGGCAAGGGGGTTGAAATATAAAAAATATTACAAATGGTCGAACTTATAATTTTTGGGATCGCCGAGTTTAATAGTGACATTCCCAATTATGTAAGCACATATACAAAAGGGGAGTGAAGGGGATGAAATATAAAAACTATTGAAAACTCCGTTATTAGTGTCGAATTTATAGTTTTCGGGGTCGCTGAGTTTGATAGCGATATTTTTAAAGCAGGCAAGCCGACGTTCCATATTTTATTCAATTCCCATTCGAAATTATTGTCGTCCAAGTGTTGGTATCGTGCAATATTTGGTTTTAAGTTTAAATAATAAAGAAACATATACTCCAGTCGATCTTATTATTTATTTAAACCAACTAGGCATTAACGATCGATTAGAACAGAAACTCATCTAAAGATATCAATGATCGATCATAATAGGAACCCATCACGAATTTTTTTTATTAAATAAAATGTTAATAATTAAAAATTAAATAATCCACCAAAAATAACCAAATTTTAAATCCTAAATTTTAAAGTCACATTGTATGATAACCGTGCAAACAATACCTTACTTATCAATCGTACAATAAATTAAAAAAAAAACAAAGAATTAATAAAAGCCAATCAAATTAAATTCATTATAACGATTTAACGAAATGGGTACTAAAATCTGAATTCCGTATAACGCCATTATTAAATCGGCCATTTTAAAATGTACCTGGTAAAGTCAGGACGTAAAACGATAAACAATTCTTCACAGTTGAAGAGGTCTAAATAAGAAAGTAAACAACGCAATTAAAATGATCTAGCCAATGATCACCGCTCGGTGTGCTTACGAATAAATGTAGGTGGTCTGCCGGCTCGTTAGAAAGAGATATACACATTTAACTGTACACTCAGAGAAAGGTATATCTGTTATTGCGGTATTATTTTAAGAATGAGATGATTTATAGTTTGTGCAGCTGCATCAGTATTAAAAAAAAATCTTAAAATCGAATAAAAATAATGTTTAAAAAAATCTCCATTGTTACAGACAAATCAAGCGATAACGAAGGAGGATCAGACTGCGAAAGTGAGCCGGGTATACCTCTCAAAAGAAAACAGCGTCGTTCGAGGACCACCTTTACTGCACACCAACTGGATGAATTGGAAAAAGCTTTCGAAAGAACCCAATATCCGGACATATACACTAGAGAAGAACTCGCCCAAAGAACCAAGCTAACGGAGGCCAGAATACAGGTAAAGAAATCATTTATAAAATGCGCCGCCTCATTAAAATTTCTTCTTTCAATTTTAGAAATGTAAAAGAGTTACATTACTTTTTAAACATAACATTTCTTGTGTCTTTACTATTAACTAATATGCTTTCTCTTTTGTGATTCATAGTCCGGTAATCTCCAAATTTCTACACGTCGTGAGTCATGATGTATCCCAAAATTTGACTCTTCTGAAAAACAAACTTTATTGAACATTTTGTCAGAACTCGTATTTCTCCTTTTAATAAATTTGGATGCATACCGATTTCTCTCAACATATAATCAATCTATTTCAGGTATGGTTCAGTAACAGAAGAGCCAGATTAAGAAAGCAACTGTCTTCTTCGACTTCATCATCTTACGCCCCCCTAGGAGTCGTTGGCGGTCCGTACAGCGCCCCCACTACACCGTACGCTTCTTCCCTAGGACAGGGACTAGGAGATAGTACATTCCCAAGTTCTGCAGCGACCGCTGGTAGTCAAAGTAAGTGTTACATTTTCAACTTTTCTGAATACTTTCACATTGTACTTAATTGCAAATTATGTCTGGGTCTTTAATATGTTTTAATGTATTACTTTTAAGTTTGGAATATACTAAATAAAATAACAAACTTTTTTTTTGTAGTGACAGAGCTGTACCCAAACCACGCGGGTCACTCAACGTCTCCCAATCTACCGATTTCAGAAGTAAAATGGGAACATTCTCTTTCTCACAATCCCTACACATCCCATCCCATTTACTCTACATCCAATTTAATGCCGATTTCCCAAACGGTAACTCCCTCCATTAGTTTACCGTCAAACATCCAGCCAAGCACTTCGCCCAGTATGACCGCGAACACGCTGCAGAGTTTACCGCCACAAAATGAAATGGATGCATCCCAAAACTACACGAACATGACGCCCTCCGCCACAGGAGTTGTTACCATGCTTGGACCTACAAGCGGTAAGTTAATTTTACACAATTTTTTTAATTTTCATGCCTTTCCCAATAAGGATGCTTCAATGGTTCTTGTCACTAATGCTTTTGTCCTACTTGAGAAGATGGATCGAAGAAAGGCAAGGGCAAATGCCTCACTAATGGAAAGATATCTATTTTCTCTTATAGAAACGCTTATTTCTTGACATTCATCGCTTGTAATTAAGTACTTTCCCAATGGGGGGATTCGATTTTTTTTTAAAATCCTTTTGATTATATCCTAATTAGATCCATTATTTTTTAATATTAGTTGGTGGTACCTATTTTTAATAACTGGAATTCACATAAAAATACCCAATTTTTGTTGCACATCCTCCTCTTTCAATTCTTCTTTACTCTCAGAAGAAGCTTTAACTCGAATGAAATCTGCATATAATCAACAATACGTTATTAAAACCAAGCTAATGATCATCAGCAATGAAACTTTCACATCCTATCGATCACTTTCGGTGAATGATACAAATAGACTCAGGCAGGAACAGGTTGATTCCATCAATAGAGATCTTGAAGCAATCGTCGAGTGGGGAACCAACAATCTTGTTCAGTTCAACGCCCAAAAAACACAAAGTGCCACGTTTTCCAAGAAAGAGAATTCCTCATATCATCCCATCACAATGTCCGGAAATACCCTTGAACCAAGTCCCTCCATCTCGATTTTGGGAGTCACGGTGTCCAATAATATGTCTTGGCATGACCATGTTGCTAACATCGCAAAGTCGGCAAGCCAGAGGCTAGGTTTTCTGTGGAAAGCCAGAAAGTTTTTTACTCCTGATCAACTGTTGACGACGTACAAGGCTCAAATCCGACCTCTACTGGAGTATTGCTCGCACATTTGGGGTTCAGCACCAAGGCATTCTCTTCGTCTTCTAGATTCCATTCAGTAAAGAGCCATTCGTTTGATAAACAGCTCAACTCTCACAGATACCATTCACCCTCTAGAACATGGAAGAAGAGTTGCAGACCAGTCAATGCTCTACAGATATTTCCATGGCAGATGCTCCAGAGAAATAAAAACTCTTGTACCACCATTGGCCACATTCGGCCGAAGAACTCGGCACGCTGATCAGTCTCACCCATTTACTCTTAAGATTGACACTATAAGGACCAATCTTCATCAAGAATCCTTCTTTTACAGGGCTGCTACGGAATGGTATAAGCTTCCGAAATCAGTTTTTCCAGAGAACTATGACCTGCAACTTTTTAAAAAGCGTGTCCACAATCATTTCCTTTCTATAATCCCTTCCCCTTCTAATAGTCGCAGTGCGGGCCGTCCGCGGCCCACACGATAGGTCTACCCTTTTTGCGACTATTTTCATAAAAAAAAAAAACTATAACGTATGTCTGTATGTCAAACAGACCCATAGCCATTGAGTATCTACTCGTATCATTAATAAGAAATGGGATAATACACAGGATATCAAATGTATAGAAAAAGCAAGATCAACTTTTAATCAAATAAATCCCATTTTCAAGAGACTAACCTTACGTTTAAAACTAAAATACGACTACTACTCACATAATATTTACTTTTTCCTACTTCTAAACAAAGCCACCCTGCAAAAAATAGAGCATTTACGATGTGGCTATGCAGAAGAATGATGAAAATCACATGGACTTCTAAAATTAAAACGAAGAAGATCTCAGGAAGATCCTATTTACACCATAAAATAACAAAAACTTCAGATTTTTGGCTATTTTATAAGAAACGAATACATCCATTCTACATAAGAAGATATTCGTATAATGAGGACCCAATACAAGAACATCTTGGCTCATAAATTTGGTTCGGAAAGAGCTCAGCAGAATTGTTTCGCAGCGCCACAAATAAAGTTAAAATTGCCATGATAATAGCCAATAGTCTAAACGGATTGGTCAAAAAGAAGAATAATTGACTGTAAAAATAAAAAAAATGGCGGATTCAGTCTCTAAACATGGCGAATGCGCAATGATTAAAAAGTTTCAACACGTCCTGTTTTCGCTGCGACACGATTGTCGCTTCACCGAAGGCATTACACGAACAGGCATGAACTTGTGATAATTGAATAGTAATTCTGATGTTGGCTTATTGCAATCTTGTAATTTTATTTTATTTATATCTAATAAAGAATTAAGATTTAAATCCAAAGAGGTGTCAGACAAGCAGACATATAAGTATCCAAAACTACATTAGAAGATGTTTTTAAAAATCTACAGTGGGAAGAACGAGGTGTGAAGATTTAAAGAGAATGACTAAACTTACTTACTATTTGCAGATGATGTTATCCAGTTTTCGCAGAATAAAGAGGAGTTGGAAGAGATGATAAAAGAACTGAACTTAGAAGCAAAGAAAGTAGGCTTAGAAATAAATTCATGTAAAACCAGAATAATGACAAATCAACAAAATGGAACAAAAGCCATTAGCATAGATGAAAGAAACATCGAAATAGTGGACGCATATATAATATACAGTGAGGACCGAAAGTCCGTCACCCTCCCTTTAACTTTTGAACGGTAACAGCTTTTATCGTGCAATTCTGTGTGCTACTACACAAGTAAAAAAACTATTTTTTGACATAAAAATGGCAGTCGAAAGTTTCAAAATGACAGCTGGGCGATATTTTGAAATGTTTTTCTTATGGGAAGGGGGGTCGAGTGACACCTCATTTTAAAGGTACTTTAATTTTTAAATCAACCGCCGAATTTAAAAATATTTGAATAACTCGTTTTTGCGGGTTGCCCAATTTCGTTTTCAACCCCCTGTTACGGTGATACATTCAAGAATTGATTCTGAACGCACTACAAAATGTGACAGTCTTTCGGACATTGATCTCTACTCTCTCTCTCTTTATCTCTCCCTCCTTAGTTTCTAAAATGAGCCTTATAACTTTATAAGCTTCCCTCTATGTTTTTTTCGGATTGTATTAGACATTTCATCATATTGCTTGCAATGAAAGTCCTTCTATTTGTTGTTTCGAACTGAGTTCGCGTTTCTTAAGAACATTTGCTTTGCGAATGTCCAGAGCTTTTCTGCAAGAGGCTTAAGTTTCTGGGAGGGGGCAGGGTTATGCACAAAAGATCTGATAGGTCGAAGTGCTTGAGAGGCAGCATGGCCTTCACGACCCACCCTACAATCTACAATCTAATCGCGTCTCTTACCATTTAGGACACATGAAGCATCGTTCTTCTTCTTATAGTGCATCTTCTATCGGAGGTTTGCTATCATCACAGCAATCCGGACCTTGTTGACTACAGCTCCAAACAATTGAATATTTCTACAATTAAACCAATCCCTCAGGTTCCTTAGCCAGAACACACGGCGTTTACCAGTGTTCCGCCTTCCACTAATCTTTTTTTGGACTATAAGTTGTAGAAGTTTGTATTTCTGTCCTCTCATTATATGACCCAGATATTGGATCTTTCTCTTTTTCATGGTGTTAACTATTTCACACTCGTTCTGCATTCGGTTCAGCACTTCGGCATTAGTAATTCTATCGGTCCAGGAAATGCACCACATCCTACGGTAGCAGTTTGTAATTTTTCTTGGTTTTTCTTATTTATATGTCGGCACATTCTCTATCGTCGTGTTTGCCAACGTCAGGTTCATATCGCTCATTTAATTTTTCCAAAAGGTGCTGCGTGTCTTCAAGATTACTCGTTAACAAGACGTCATCAGCATCGTCCACCTCTTGGCAATAGACGCATTCTTCGGCTTCTACTCTACCTCGCTCGAAGAGGTATTTCCTGAAAAAGCCGTGGCCAGATAAGGCTTGGGTGAGATAGTAGTCGACTTCCCCGTATGGTCTGTCGAGCCATCTTTTGATATCGGGAATGAGACTCCAGGTCCAGCCTCCCCATACCTCCCTTGGTTCCACTTGTCCTGCCATCGGGTTATGTGGTTGTCATTGAAAGTTGTTTTTGGTACTCGATGACAGAGCTTTACCTATATCTGCGACTAAAAATGTCGCTTGCTAAATTATCAAAAACATACCAAAATTTCTTACAAAAAAATCTATTTTCAGTATAAAGCGACGGTGCCTAATATTGTAATGGTTTCGTTAATAATATATAATCGTACTCAATGAAGCAGTTGATTTCTCAAAAAATTAAATGAAAAAAATAACGAATAAAAAACGATTATACAACGACTGAGCTACGTCCATCATGAATGATCGGTGGTGATAAAAAAGATGTACCCATTCAGGCGAAAACAGCATCCACCAGACCGAAACATACAATTAAACGCGACATTTTCTTATTTATATTACTACAATGCTAAATATACTTTCACTTTTAATTTCGTCGAAATCTTGTATTTTTGCAATTAATTCGAGTATCTAGCTTTACGCCACATCAGATTATGAAATATAGCAAAATTACAGCTGTGAATATCATTTGTGCTTTAACAAATACAAATAAACATTGAATGTTTAGTAAGTTATTCCGAGTTAAATGAAAGTGCCGGGCAGTCATTCGGACTGCCGATAGAAGTGAAGACTTAAAACTACGATATAACTCTAAGCATACATACATATAGTCACGCCTTTTTCCCGTAGGGGTAGGCAGAGATCACTTCCGCTTCTTCCGCTTCTTACACACGTCCTTCGCCTCCTCTACTTTCATCAGGGCTCTCATGCATGCTCGTCGGTTGTTGGTACTCTTGACCTGGCCTTTCTTCAAAACAATATTGATCTGATCGAGATATGTTCACCGAGGTCGACCTCTACCGACTTTTGTCCATTCACACTCGCCTTATAAATTTGTTTCGTAATCTTCCTTCATCCATCCTTTCTACGTCTCCAAACTATCTAAGCATTTCTTTATCTATCTTTGTAACCACATCTTCTTGTACACCACAGCGTTTTCTTATCTCACAATTTTTACTATATCCAACTGAGTCACTCCGGCTATACTTCTCAAACTACTCATCTCCGCAGCATTAATCCTATTTTTATGCTTCTTCTGCCAAACCCAACATTCACTACCATACATAAGTGTAGGAACCAACACACCTCTATGCACAGCCAGACGTGCCTTTTTTGACACTTTCTGGCTGTTCATAAAGCTATGCAGTGCTCCATTCATTTGTTTTTCTGCCAAAAACCTTCGCTCAATGTCACTGTCATACTTTCCATCTCTCGTAAACTTTGAACCCAAGTACACAAATTTATTTACTTAATCCACTCTCTCTCCCTTTATCAGAACTTCACAGTTTGTCATGCTTTCTTCTCTTTCAAAAACCATTACTTTCGTTGTGCTTGCATTTATTTTCATCCCTTTGATTTTTAGGGCATCGTGCATAACATTAACCATCGCCTGCAACTCCTCTTCAGATGACGCTAATATGACTTGATCATCGGCGTAAAGAAGGCATTTGACAATCAAATCATTCATTTTTAATCCACCCGCACTCTATTTTACATTTTTTAAACAATCGTCTATGTATAAGTTAAACAGCCATGGCGAAGTTACACATCCCTGTCTCACACCTTTTTCGATGTTAAACCAGTCCGTGCAAGCTTCGTTTATCCGGACACAAGCAGAAGAATCCTCATAAAGTGATTTCAGTGCTCGTATTAAACTACCTCACCACTACCTCACTCCTCACCACTCTGTCATAGGCCTTTTCCAAGTCTATAAAAGCGTAATAGACCTTCTGACTCGTAATGAAAAGACCTGGTCCTGGACCCAAGTCCTGAACTTTTTGTACACAAATTCATATATATCAATACCTTTCTCGCGATTTATCTGGCAAAATATTGTTGGAAACTGAGTTTGCTGCTTTAACTATATTAGGTGGTGTACATGATTCACCAATTTCGCTATCAGAGCCCATATTAATTACCTATAGTTATAGAAAGAAGTTCAAATATAATCGTGAAAATGCTATAAACTGTCAAACATAGTGACGTTTGTTTTGCTAATTCAAGTGCTAAGTAGTGAGATTAACGTCATTAGTGTCAAAAATCCATTAATTTGTTTTTAGTATTATCCCGTCGGTCCGCATGATGAATATTCATTTGTTTCATTTTCTTCACTAAAGAAAAAAACTTATCACTTTCATGTAGGGTAGCCAATTGAAATATGATCATTTTCATATACATGAGAAGAAAAAGATAGGTTAGCTTGACGTTATGGAGGGTAGAGACCACAGAAGTATAATAAATATTTTTTAAAACGTTTTATTCATGAACAAAGACATTCAGACTTCTCCCCGAAGAGACCTAACAAATTTAATAGATGATTTTATTCTATTTTTCAGCAAACAGCAACAGCAATGATTCTCCTTGCACGGAACCAAATCCGGATCACCACATACTGTCCCAGTGGCACACGTCTTCGACACACCAAATACGAAACATAAGTCCAAATCTACCGAACCAATCGATTTCAACAAGTTCCGGACAACATCTATCGCAGGGCTTGGGCGGTTTCACGCAAGCCGGTATGCAACACGGCCTTCACGGTTACCATACGCATCAAGCGCCAAAAACGTTTGGTCACCAACCGTTTTATGGTTGGTATTAAACATAGTGAGGTTATATTTCAATTAACCAATCTTCTGAAGACAGATTTAACCCGTAACGGAAGCATTTATACATTCCGTATTATAATTGGCACCCAGTTCAATGCCAATTTAAACCAATTAGCGTTCGAGTGCAAAATCGCCAAAAACTATGATTGGTTGAAAATTCGAATCTGACCAATAGCATTTCGCTGGGTTGCCGAATACATATACGGAAGGTACAAATGCTGACGATGTATATTTGCACATTTTGTATGAATTGTACATAAATTATAATGATTACATATCAATAAAATGTAGATTATATAGTAGGTAATATTCGTAGTAACTTTGGTAATTATTCTTGAAGTAAAATATTAATTATAATTCATCTATCAGCTCATCTGCCAGATATGGAAAGAAGAACAAATACCAACCACCTGGAAAGAAAGTATTATTATACCCATTCATAAAAAGGGCGATAAAATATGCCGCGCAAACTATACATGTATATCCCTTATTAACACAGGATATAAAGTATTCTTTCCAATTCTATTAGAGCGACTGACTGCGTGTGTAGAGTACCAAATAGGAGATTACCAGTGTGGATTCAGAAAGAATCGATCAACAGTAGACCAGATTTTTACTATAAGGCAGTTGATGGAGAAGTGTTGAGAATACAACAAAACATTGCATCAGCTTTTTATAGATTTTAAGCAAGCATATGATAGCATCCTAAGAGTGGAATTGTGGAATAATACCATGTCAGAACTGGGCGTACCGAAAAAGTTGATCAGTCTCACAAAAGCTTGTGTAGAGGGATCTACAAGTGCAGTAAGACTTGAATGAAAATTGTCAACCATCTTTCCAATCAACGGTGGTCTCAAACAAGGAGATGCGTTATCCCCACTCCTCTTTAACATCGCCTTGGAAGGCATCGTACGAAGCGCAAACATAGAAACGCTCCTATGTGGAAATCAGGGTCCGCGCATTGAAGTAGCTTTCGCTGACGATTTAGATAAAGTAGGAAATACAACTATCAACGTTAAGGAGGATTTCATTAAACTGGAAAATGCTGCAAAGAAGGTTGGCCTACAAATACACGAAGATAAAACAAAATACATAACTACAACAAGAACAGAACTAAGAGACAGGATTGGACAAAATGTGACAATGGTCCATGAGTTTAAATATTTGGGAGCTACAATCACCACAGATAACAATATAACACAAGAGATTAACAACAGAATTCAGGGAGCCAACCGCTGCAGTTTTTCACTTCAATAAATAATGAAATCGAAAAATGTAACCCGCCGTACGAAAGTAACAATTTATCATGCAATTATAAGACCTATAATGACATATGCATGTGAAACATGGTCGATGACAAAACAAAATGAGAACCGTCTAAAAATCGCAGAACGAAGAATTCTTAGAACGATATATAGACCAATCAAGGACAACGCCACACAACAATACAGAATTAGAACTAACAGGGAAGTGCAAGAACTATATAACCAACCAGATATAGTATAAATAATAAAGGCAGAGAGATTGAGATGGGCCGGACATGTGAAGAGACACGACCAACGTGTCGTAAAACTGGTGTGGGAAGAGAACCCGGTAGGTAAGCGGCCGCTGGGAAGGCCAAGGATGCGGTGGAAAGATAATATTGCAGCGAACTTACGGACCCTAAATGTCCAAAGACCAGAAGAACTTATGATAGACCGCAGCAAGTGGAGGCAAATTGTAATGCCAGCGAAGACCCAACCGGGTTGTAAGCTACAGAGAGAGAGAGGAGTTTCTAAAGAAACTTGTTTTTTTATAAGGCGAGTGTGAATGGACGGAAGTCGGTAGAGGTCGACCTCGGCGAACATATTTTTATCAGATCAACATTGTTTTGAGGAAAGGCCAGGTCAAGAGTACCAACAACCGACGAGCATGTATAAGAGCACCGATGAAAGTAGAGGAAGCAAAAGATGTGTGTAAGAACCGTAGCAAGTGGAAGGAAGTGGTCTCTGCCTACCCCTACGGGAAAAAGGCGTGACTTTAAGTATGTATGTATGTATGGAGGAAATAAAAAATGACTTTTACATATTTTTCTCATTCGTTGCTATAATTACTCTCACTATTAACCTTCATGCAAATAAATTATTTAAAGATAATTTTAGAAAAATTTAATCACCAGTTGAAATTTATTTATTGTTTAAAAATTATTTTTAGCACGAAATATTTGTTTAGTGAACAAAAATACTTTTATTCGAATACGACAGATTCAAATATGTTTAATTTAACTAAATTATGTTTTCAAATCCTTAACAGCAGAAACGAGTTTTAATTCAAATATATGCTAGGAAATGAAAAATGAATTTTACATATTTTTTCTCATTCGTTGTAATAGTTACTCTCACTATTAACCTTCATGCAAGTAAATTCTAATATTTTCTTAAAATAAATTTTTTTTACTTTAATTAATTGTAAAAATTATACTGATTAATATTTTTTTAAAAAATGTCAGGAGTAATTTTTTTTTTAAATATACTTCCCTATTATTAAAATGTTACTTAAATTAAAAAATACTAATAAAAAAGCAGTTAATTCTAATTGACTGAAATTTGCAAATTAGCAATTTGAAAAATAAGTTGCCTTATGTATTGTGATAAATTAAGGGAGATATTTTCTCAATGGAAATAATTATACACTAACCAAACTCTAGAGTAATATATTTCTTTAAAAAACTTTTTTTGTATATATATTTAGGTGTGTACATTTGAAAATATTTTGTCTTAGATTGATTTCTGCATATAGTAATTGAAATTTCATTGTATTTTTGTAATGTAAGAGTTTATAGCTGTAATTCTGTAGAAGTGAATTTAAAGACCATGTTTTTTATATCAACTTTCTAATAATTGTACCTAACCATTATTATGTTTTATTTTACTACTTACATGAAATTCACTCCTACACAATCACCACGAGATAACTTTTAAATGTCCATCGCATTTGAATTTGTACTGCATTCAAAAATCATAAATACTTCCATCCAAATTTACAATCGTATGTTATAAAACATATTTACATTTACCTATTATCCCAATAGTATATTGTGCAACTAGTGCGATAAGCTGGCGATTGTTCACGAGAGCGAAGTTGAACGCACGAGTGAGCAATCTACAACATCACACGGGTTGCACATACTATTTTTTATTGCGAATGCGGAATAAACGCGAGCATAAAACAGGGTTCCAGACCAAAAATATTAAATGAAATAAAAAATATAAACTTTGTGATGTCAACTTGACAGTTGCGCGTTCGGCTGTTAACCGAAAGGTTAGTGGTTCGAATTTGCGTGCGACATATGCGTATGCTAAGTATAATTTGCGTGCGCCAAGTAACATTGTCGCACTCAAATGACGTAAGCATGCGCCAAGTAAACTTGTCGCACTCAAATGGACAAACAGCTATTTTTCAACCGCAACAGCATGCTCTAAGATACTACTTATCCCGCATGAGTAATAAAAAATAATATATTATAAATTATTTGTATTTACCCATGTATTATATTGTACATTAAAAATAATTTACCTTTTAATCTTTTTTTTATGGTAGACTTATAGTTCTTCCATTATCAATTGCAAAACATAGTTATGTGAGGAGTAATCAATATTTAATATATACGCACGACAGTCGTGCCAAATTTAGAAAAAATAATAATGTTTACTACCCGTATAAAATTCGTTATAAATCAAAGAAAGCGTCTGTCCACGTGGACTTGATTGACGTCGCTTAAAATTCACAAACTAGGTTATTCAACCAATGGAAACAGCTAATCATAAGGTTAAACGCACTAAATTTGCCGAGGGGTGTAACGCGGTTGAAAAGCTATAAATAATATTGTTTATGTTTGAAAACCTTCGAGGAAGATAGTCTAGTTATATCAATGGGGTAGTGTGGAGTGTTGAATTTAGAAATTTCATTAAATAAATAGAAATATGGCGTATTGGAGACCATGGGCTGATGAAAATAATGAAATTGTACAGTTTATATTCTGCAATTGATAATGAAGGAACTATAACAAGACTGGCAAGCCTAATGTACCGAAGGTGGAGTATCCATAAAAGCTAAATAATGTTAATACGCCTCATGCGCACGCGCGACTACAACCTGAGGTTGGTCTGCCATATATCGCTCTCATTCAGTGCCGATATCTCTAGTGACGTAGGTACCTGTGTAGTAATCTAATAAACGAGTAATCAACCATTTCTGGTTTTACGGGCAGATATACGAGCCCTGGAAGAGAAAGCAGTATGGAGGGTACTATCATCCGCGAAGCTTTGTACTGGACATGAAGTTGTTTCCAACAAATCGTTGATGTGAAGTAGAAATAGTGTTGATTCCTGCGGAACACCAGCATTTATTAGTAGAGAGTCAGATGAAACTCCATCAACCACCACATGGAGAGACCTGTTTGAGAAAAAACTAGCTAGCAGGAACACAGCTGAGGGGGGTAAGCCATAAGATGGAAGCTTGGCGAGGAGTCCCTGGTGCCAAACTCGATCGAACAGTTGAATACTAGTTATCGAGTTTCTAACGATAATCCGAAACCACCGTATATTCGTGAAATATGCTATATGCTATGGAGCTTTTTGAAAATAATAAATTTATTTAATTACAAAATTTAAATAAACATTTAATATATAATTTATTACAATCAATATCACAATAACAACTACAGCTATAACTTATTTAAACAATTTAACTGTAATATTCTAAAATATAAAATTTAAAAGTTCAATAATCACAAAAATATTAATTTAATGTAAATTATTTAAAACAAAGTTTGCTGTTTAGTTTTAATATATTTAATAAATTACGCAGGTCTACAAAAAATGGGGTCTTGTTTGTTGTTAGGCAGTTGGAGGTTCATTTTCGAAATAATTTGCTGTATAGAATCAGTATTTAAGGTCAGAATTGGGCCGTCACGTCAGTATCTTGAGATATTTGCGGTTATATGACCAAAAATTTGGTCTAATGGCTACTTTAGAGATTATGTACATGATGTCCGAATTTTTTTGAGCATTTTTTCTTGTTGTATTATTAAAAACTACCCTTACCCTTCCAAATAGGCTAATAAGCAGTCAGCTACAGATTTTTCTAGTAAAGTACGATTGTTTTAGGTTATAAAATATATCACAACAAAGTCATGAGCATTTACATTAATTTGTAGTGCCCTTAGCCAAAAAAAATATGTAAAAAGGTTTAATAAGAGCCCAATGAACTCGGCTGACCATTCGCGGGAATCATAAACATCAAGCCGTTGAACTCAATTCAATGTTTACAAAAAAGCATGTAGCTGTTTTGCGTTGCTCGTGTATTATTTATCAATAATCTTTTGTATATAACCAGGTGTGCTTCTAAAAAAATCGGTGTCATGTTTACGGTCGTCGACTGATGTCACTGTACCTGTCGAGTCAGCGTTCAGACGTTGGTCAAGTTCAACATAATTGTAAAGAAACAACGAGAAGTAAAGTTCAATTAAATTAATCTAGTATTTAGCAAAACATTCCTCTTTTATTTCAACAAGGGTTTCACGTAACCTTAAAGTACCTAAGGACTACATGGCATCCAGATATATCACAAATTCATGGAGGCAGGCATGTTTTCACTGGCTAATTTATGTACTTAAAGGTTTTTGGGGTCGATGACTATACTATACAAAGTCGGAAAATTGAAATTTTCCTTTCCAAATGTACATAAAAGGATATTGGTATCTAAAACGCCTGGCAGATGTGAAACATCGAAACTATTTTGTGTAGAAAATATGCATGATTTATTAAAAAAACTAAATACTACTGCTAAATATTACTTAATATAAATATGCTACATTTTCTTCATTCTTTTCTTTGATATTTTAAATGTGAGTGCTAAATTTGTGACTAAACATTTCAAACGAAAACAATGACTTACAAAAATTTAAAAAAAACCACTGCTATTGACAACTGTCAGTAATTTTTTTCATTTTTCAATAAGATCTCATTTTGTAATAACTATAACTAAGGTTTGCCGAGATATTTTGGGTCGGACGGAAGACTGACGGTCGCCAAGCCATCAGCCACCTTGACTCTCTCACCCGCGGCATTAAAAAGAAATTTTTTATTTCCAAGATTGCAAATAGCTTATTTTGAAGAAAAAAAGTAGTATTTAATGATCCAACTAGAGAAAAGGACCAAATAATTTTGGGCATCCTATAATAGCCTCAAAAGTAGCCCAAAAAACCATTTTATAAATACCTCAACCTCAAATATCTAAAAATTATGACGTGATGGCCCAATTATGATCTCCAATTCAAATTTCACGCAGCAAAATACTTAAGAAATGACCCCCAACTGCCCAGCGACAGAATCTTCTAGACCTTTGTAATATGGTAGGATATTTCTAGAGTTACAAGATTATAGAGAACAATAAAAGCCTTTTTTTTAGCAAAATATGAATAATTACGTTAGCCCCAATTAAATATTGCCATACAAATAATAAATTTTAAATTCTGTTTTAATGTTATAGGTAGTAGCTTTTTTTGATTAAATATGTCGTTATTTTTGACAAGAAAATTGAACTAATAAAAAATTAACTCTATGATTATAACTAAAATATCTAGTCAGGAAACATTTAAAAAAACACTAACGAAACAAAACCAACAAATGTTGATTTCAAATTAATTTTTTAAAAATAAATGTTTGTTTTATATTATAACAAACGTTTTTCATCTCAATTTTTTTTTATTTTGCAAAGATAAATTCAATTTAAAAAACTATAAAAATAAATGTCCTTAACTAGTGAGATCGGTAAGTTTTAATAATATGAAATAAATTAAATTAAGGTATCCATAAATATGATTAAAATATTCAGTTTAAGTTATTTAAACCTTTTTTTTTATTTTTGGTATACCTAAAGAGTTTTTTTTCCACAAAAATTCGTTACATTATACTCGTAATAATAAAATGCATGCCATACAACTTATTTTCAGAAACGGTATATATAAAAAATATTATCAAATAATATTACCACTAACGTACTAAAAAATCAGCAAGAGATTTAATCAACAAAATACTGTAAGCACAATTTTTAAGCTAATCTATCACTCTTACTTTTTAATAAATTATTATTCCAAGTTCGTTCAAAAAGATGAAAGATGGTAGTAATTGATTTTATTTTCAGTTATTTTAATAATAATTTATTCTGTTATGTTTTGTTTAAAAATGTTTCTGTTTCGTTACAGACAAATAAAAGTATAAATAAGACAAATTGTGATAAGAAATGAAGCAAGTAAAATATTTTTAATAATTCACTACTAATTTTGCACAGTGCATAGATATATTGTCTTTTGCAAAGTAGAGATTAAATTAATTGTGCTTATAACCATAAAATCCTAAAAACTTTATCCAATTATATATTGTTATATACGTTTATTCATTCTTCTTATGTTTATAAGAAAGCAGCGTTGTATTTTTAGGTACAGGTACCGGTAAGTACAGGTTCTAGGAGAATATAAAATCAAAATTACCTTCAAGCCATCTAAGAAGATCGAAAACCATCTAAAATATGTCATGGATAAAAGAGCACTACTAAGTTCTGCAGGTGTTTATCGTATTCCAGGCACTTGTGGAAGTGTCTACATTGGAACAACTAAACGGTTCATTAACACCAGGGTCAAAGAACACAAATTCAACTGCCGTCTTGGACATACAGAAAAATCTGCCGTCGCGGAGCACATACTTAATAATAATGATCACTGAATTAAATTCGAGGACACCCAAGTTTTATGCACCACATCTGCATATTTCCAGAGGCTTTATAGAGAAGCGATTGAAATACATAAACACCACCAGAGCTTTAACAAATCCGAGGAAACACTTAAAATCAATAGAACATGGGTACCTGTACTTAAAAATACAAAGCTGCTTCCTTACAAACATAAGAAGAATGAATCTCCGGAACGTGACCAATTCCTGAACAGCCCTTAAATATGCCCAGTCCACCAAAACGTTTATAACCTGCGATCGTGACATACAAATGTCACAAACCGTCAGCCTTAAAAAGCAGACATTACATCTCCCGAAGATGCCATCAACTCGAGATGGCGAAACGTCGAGGATTAACTCAGACCTACGACGGCCTATAAACCCGAAAAAACATTCACCAATAAACGATGGCCGTGAAAGCCTTTCACAATACCCTCAATTTGGTTTACGATTTTGGTTTTCTGAGCTTATTTGGGTTTTTTGAGTTGAGAGTGAGCTATTTGATTATTTAGATTTAAGGAATAATATTGTGGAGTTATTAGTGATTTTTAAAGACTTTAAAAAGTAAGTGTTGGGTTACCGAGGCCACTTTTCGACCAACATTAGAATCTCAAGCTGTGACGTCACATATACGTTACTCTTTCTACCGTTGTTAAGCTAAAACATCAAGAGAATGTTACTCATTGCTGTAATTATGCCTTTTAAATGTTAAATGTTTTCTAAATAATTTGGTTACTATTTATTTTGAACAGAACAGTGTACTAAAAACGATGTTGCATTCCTAATTAGAAAATATTTTTTAATTTTCGTTGCGTAGTTACAAATTAAGCGTACATAGCAATTGTTGTCCAGTAGTAGTTATTAATTTGTTTATTTGGTTAGCGTGCATGGTTTCCTTACATATAATCACATAAGGTTCGTAATTTTGTATTTCATTTAAAATATCCATATCTTCGTCTGTCGTAACAAATTCCGATTTATCGATGACATCTTTGGATTTCACGGAACAATTTAAGTCGCGCTGAGTGGAATCTTGGTTGTTCATACTAAAACGTTGTGGAAATACTAGGACTAATTGATCTAGCGTCATGTGCGAAGCAACGTACGTCAGAATATCTGAAATTGTTAAAAACATTGCAAATTAAAAAATTATAAACTGTAACTGTTGGAATCAGTTGATTTCAACACCCCAATGATTTTTTGTTTCCATTTCAAATTCATTCTCGACGAGCCGTCCCTGAGCGCCAACGTATGTAAATTGGCAACCAGCTATAAAAATTAGCAAACAGCCATAACATTTCTCCTCCACTCGCAATGTCTCTGGCCGGCTTACTTTCTCCTTTCTTTAAAGCGCAGCCTCGAGTCGACGCAGTAGTAAGGTTCCCCTAGAAACGTGCTGTCTCGAGTAGAGGAGGGTCGTTACTCGTGGAACGTTATTTTGAAACGGTATTTTTTGATAACGCTACAGCGCGTTACCGATTTCCGAATTAACCCACTCCAGAATATCGACAATAGCGCTGATCGTTCATTGGCTGTTTGGAGCTACTGTCGCTGTGGAACATGAAACGAAAATATGTTATTGTGTACTTTGTGATTGTTCCATGTTATTTGATAGATTGTTGGGATCCTTGATCAATAAAAGGCAATCATCATGTATACCGAGTTTATTTTTTAAAAAAATATCAATGTCACTTTGTTTCATATAGAGCCTAATTGTTGAACTTAAAGGTGTTCCATAGTTGCTGCATGACGGTTTCGATTCAACACAACTTATGGTTTGAACATTGTTTACATTTACAAATGTTGTTGGTCTATTTGTTGAAGTTGCAGGCTCTTTTTCATCGTCTTGTAATTTAAAAAGTGGGTGCTTCCTACTCAAATGTGTTTATAAATTATTTGAGGTGGATCGATAACAGAATTCTCTTTTACATATATTGCAAACAGCAATTTTACCTGACCAGGTAGGTTTTTCAGTGAAATGATTCCATATTAAGGAAGTTTTTATAGTTTTTTTTATAGTACCCATTATCTGAAAAATATATTGAATCTGCTGAACGATTCCGAAGAAAAAAGTAGTGTTATTTCGCTCACCATTAAATATGAAGGTATTACAAAAAAAAAATAGTGAAATATTAACATCCAACATTAATTTGTACCATAGTTTTAGTCCAGTATCCCATAATTCTAATCTAATAACAAAGTTAGGTTATATGATATGTTGTTTTCCATCCCTAGTGTACCATACTCAGAATACGAATACGAATTATGAACGGCTGTCGAGGTGACAGAAAGTAACATCGCTCAAAAATAACGTTATTTTGGAGCGGTATTTTTTCGGAGCGTTCGCGATTGGAACGTTACAAACGCGGAACCGCTTTTCCCATTCCTAGTCTCAAGACGACGCAATAAGTAGTTCTTCTCCGACTGTCGAGAAAGACGGTCATCAGTTCCTTTCGCGGCGATTAAAGAATTTGAATTGAATAAATGCTTGCAGTAATTCGTTTATTGGTACAGGTGCATTGAGTTTGAAGAAAGAAATATGATTATTTTTGTGTTAAATAAAAACTTTAAAAATAACCAACGGATTGTGATTATTTCCAGTCCACTAATAATCGAAGTTGAGTAAAATTTCTCCCGCGTAGAAAAATGGAATTTACAAAACGTACCTTTTAAAATCTTCTTGTGGAAAAAACACACTCTCTTTAGGTTTTCATTTTGAGAAAGTTTTAAAATTCTTCGTTGAACAGTAGCTATTAGAAATTTCCATTCGTCCGTTCTAGAAAATCTATCCTAAAAATTAAATAAATAATAATAACACTGTAAAGTATCTTCTATCTTAATACTTTCTAAAAAAAGCTAAGTTTTAAATATTTGATGATTATTATAATTAGATCTAGAACAATGGAACATTTGTTTCAAATTATTGACAATTAAGTCTACGTGAAGCAAGTAAAAGCCACGGCTGTCAATGGCATTAGTACGTCACACGCAATACGTCTCATTTTAAAATATTTGTAACAAAAATGTATATGAATAAAAAAAACAGAGAGAAAAGGAAATAATTGTGTTCTATTATAACCTTGATGGCCGTGGTTTTTTCTTACTTGACGCGGAATATGTGTGACGTGCAGCAAGTGGTCACTTTTTGACATCGGTAGAAAGGGTGACGTACACGTGATGTCATTGCTTGAGATGGGAAAAGTGCATGTGGTACAACTGACATATTTCATAGGGTTATGTGAATTTGGTTAACGATTATAACTTTCTGAGCTTTTTTGCGTTTTTTTTTTAAATTAAGAATGAGCTTTTTGACAATTATTTAGGTTTAAGGAACAATTTTCTGGTGTTATAAGTGATTTTAAAAGAGTAAACATTAATATTCAATTGTTTAAAAGCAGGGTTACCTGTAGCCGAGACCACTAATTGAGAGATAGATAAAATCAATAGCTGTGACGTCGCATTCGACATTCTTTCTACCGTTGTCAAGATGAAAAGTCACAAACACATTGCCAATAAATTAGGATTTATTCCGAGGAAGAAAATCTAAGAAAAATAAGCAACTAATGAGGTGCTCACTATTAAATATTGCATAATAAACACAACGTAGGGCAAATATTGATCCGTTTGCTTAAATTTATACTGTCAAATTCATCCCGAAAGTTTCTAATTCCAACATCTTTTAAACTGTAAAAATATAGAGACTTGAATTTTATAATCGGTTACAAGTGGAAAAAAAATAAAAAACTAAAAATGAATTACTATTAAAAGACACCCCAAGTGGCTAACTTCGACGAAGTGAGATTGGAACTAATAAAAATCAGCCCTACTCGATGATAACAAAGTACACGCGAAATTTTTTTGCGGGTAACAATAATGTATAGGTTAAAGTTTAGTGCGATTGTGTGGTTGTTTTTTACTGCTCATGTATTTTTGATTCAAAATACAAATTAAAACGAGCAAACCGAATGATAAGAAGAACTATTCTTTGAAAACGAAAGAGGATTATTGAAATGAAACTTCTTATGGGACACTACACACTAGTTATGGGAGAGTAAACTCGTAACAAAATCTGTTAAGCTCCTTGTCCTTTTCTAATTGCCCATTGTTCGACTATAGCGTGAGAGGGACTGCAAAATTATACGAAGATCCGCGCAAAGAGGAGACGCCGAGAATAGTCACCGGGCATTATTTATTTATGGCAGATCATGTTGCTAATTTTTTCCGCAATGAATTTTGTTCAATAATAGGGAGAGGTTCAATATTTTCCACAGGGAAATTCTTTTAAAATCTATGCTATTTTTAATTTTCCAAAAACTGGATATATCTATAAAATTTTGACGCCTTCATTTTGTTTTGTAATATTTTTGTACACTCATTGACAGTTTTTGCAAACCATGAAAAGTTTCACACCTGTTAGTTTTTGACTGACGCATAATTATTTTTTGTTTATTTAATTATATTTATGTAAAACGAAACGAAACATGAATTACAAATTCAAATTTAAAGTCATCGCCGCCTAGTATTGACTGCATTGTTCGCAATGAGACACAGACAGGTAAACAACCTTTTATTTCATGTTCCAAAACATCTAACGGTAGGCGTTGCTAAGTGGTTTCATCTCGGAAGGACAGGGACAAAGAATTATAGAAATCGTAAATAATTTTCTTACAACACAAAGAGAACGACCGATTTTACTAGAAGTACGCAACGAACAAAAATAAATATAATTTATGGCTAATATAATTCGTTGACTTTTTTTCATAGTATAGTATAATCCACAAACCTTTCCAAATTGTAAAAGGCATTGGGGGCATGAATCTATTAGCAACAAAATCGCGTCGCTCGTTAGCATCGTTATGGACTGTAAACTTATGTTTCCTCGAAGATCTTCATTTACAGAAATGTAACCATTTACCTAAAAATTAAAAAAATATGATATTCTTTGATAAATAATATCAATGGTAAAATAGCAATCCTGTATACTTTGTAATGAACATTTTTAATACAGACTTAAAAATTAATACTTTAATGTTTGCGTTTTGTTTTAGCTCTTTTTTGGGTTCTATTATGTTTCACGCATGAGGCGCTTTATTTAAAGCAAATTTAATGGGCAAACAAAATTAAAACAAACATAAATACCTCTTAAATAAATGAAAATATAATAAAATGTGTTTACGAATGACTGGCAATATTTGTATAAGGCAGGTTGGGCAGAATCATCATATTTTGTGGTCTAGAATCTACAATTCAGAGATTGGACATTCTTAATGGTTCACCCTGTATATAAAAGTAACATTTCAAAAGTAAATTTCCTAAACAACTTTTATTACTGTGTATGTAGTATACAAAACACTACAGCTGTCGGTTCTCCGAGATCTTCTGGTCTGTCAGTTGTTCTATGATGGCATGAAATTGACATTAGGCAATCTGCAGTGGGGGATTCATTGACAATTTTTTCCAAATGATGTAAGCCATTATTATTATAAACAAACCTTATTTGTGTACTAAAAAAAAGTCCTGTCCAATCAGGTGCTTAGCATGGGACAGGCTATCCGTGTTTGGGAGAGACCATTTAAAGTATGCTTCCCAAAACGAGAACGAGAAAAATGGACCGGGAACCCACTTGTCTTGTCCCACTCTTTCTCCTTCAATCAGCACCTCGCAGTTAGCCATGCTTTCTTCTCTTTCAAAAACCATTACTTTCGTCTTGCTTACATTTACTTTTATTCCTTTGATTTTTAGGGCATCATGCGTAATACCTTTAAATGATAACTTTTTTCTTGACATCCGATTTGACATCAAAGAATTTCTTTATAGAGCACTATATGCGTTTTAAAAATGAACCCTGAGATCTAGTGAATTTTTGAAGAACTAAATTTCAAAATGATGCCGGTCAGGTGAATTGTTGTAGACATTTCTATAGCGCGTTCTAAAAATAAACAGCGCCACCTATTGATTTTTTTAGAAACTAAACTATAACACTAAATAAAATCTAACCGAATTTTGTTTTTTTTTTAACGTTGTTGTGACGTTTATAGGACTTCGACGATAGCAAATATTATTTGCTTAGTAACTTTTCAATCTAGAAAGATCTTTAAATGAGAATAATTTTTTTCCAACATCCGATTTAAATGAAATGAAGCCTATATTCTGCTCCTAGCCAAGCTCTATGCACCCCATTAAAATCCGTTCAGTAATTTCAAAAATATGCCTGGACAAACAGCCAGCCATACAGACAAAAAATTAAAAAATGCATATTTATGTTTTGGTAACGTGCGAATAATCATATGATCTTGACAGAATGGATTTATTCTGAAATCTTAGACAGACACTTTAAGTTTATTTATAAGTATAGATAACGCCACTTTGGAATAGGTGAAGAGTTTAAACAACATCTATTAGCTACACATAATTTACCCAATAGTTTAATTTTTGCTTATTAAACGAAAATAAATATTCTAATAGTACGCCATAAAAAAACTTGCCTCCGTTAAGACTTGTTTTGGTACCACTCGACTACATAACAAGGCTTGTATCTTTTTCAAAATTAAATCCGCTTCCTCATTCGGCGGCCAGTGTTCCTTAGTCGGATAATGTTCGTTGCAAGCTTTGTACAACTTGGAATTTATTTCGATTTGAAAAGGTGGCATTTTATCCAAATATTCCCAACGTAAACTCGAAAATAGGTAACAATCTTTTGGTTTTTTCTCTTGTTCTTCAAAATATGTTTTGTTAATGCGATTGTAACCCAATTTTTCTTGATGTCGATCTTTGTTAGTGTCGTCATTTTCATCCTCAAACATTTCTTTTTCGTCGTTTTTATTATAACTAAAATATATAATTTTTTGGTTAAAAAAGAAGTCGCCCCAAACTGACAACCCACTTTTATTAGGTTATTTATTATTTAATGATTTTACCATGGACGGTAGAAAAGATAAGAAGAACAATCTTACATGGGACATTTATTGAAACGTGTCCACCAAAATGAGATATACAGTGTGTACATAAAGTAACGTAACTTGCTAATATTACAATTTCTGTTGAATTTACAAAAAAAAATGTTGAACAAAAGTTTTTCAAATAATTCAGGCCATCTGCATAAGTCGATTAGAAGTTTACAGGGTGCACCGTTACTACAAAATAACTTACACCCTGTATATATTTTCAGTTTTTCATAATCTATTAAATTACAAATACAACCGTCAAGACCGCATAATTCTACCTTTAATAATTCCAAAGTTACAGTGATTTTAAACTAAAATTATAAAAAAATTGTTTATGTCAAAAAAATATCTGTGTTCAAAAAATATCCCTAAAAAAGAGGTAGGTTTTTTAATCATTAATTGTTTTTAAATGTCATGAATTATTTCTCATTGTTATTATAGTGAAAGGTGTTTATTGTAATTAGTTACTTTGAAAATTTAAGTATGTTTACCGAACAGGAAAGAATAATGATTCTTATGATGAGAGGTTACAGTGATCGTAAAAGAACTTATGATGAGGTAGCTCACTTATTTAATGATATGTATCCAAATTGCAAACAAATTACCAAAACTGCAGTTTGGAGGATTGTGAAACTTTTTGAAGAAGTCGGTTCAACTAAAAATCGCCTTAAAACTAGCCGACCAGAGACCGTAACTAATGATGAAAAATCCTTGGACGTTATGCAAAGTTTTATAGAAAATCCTTTTTCATTCATTCGGAAAACTGCATTAGAACATGATGTTAGTGTGGGATCCGTCTGTAACATTATTAATAAGAATAAGTTTCATCCTTATAAAGTAACGCTATTGCAAGAATTATCTAAAGATGATTATGACCGCAGAATGGAATTTTGTGAAACTATAATGCAAAAGGTAGATGCAGACCCTCATTTTACAAGTAAGATAGTCTTTTTCGATGAAGTCACGTTTATGTTAAATGGTACAGTTAATCGCCACAACTGTAGATATTGGAGTGATACTAATCCTAGATGGATGCGGGAACATAGAACACAAATGCTTTAAAAGTTAATGTTTGGGCAGGAATTATCGGCACAACTGTTATTGGAATATTCCTTGTGGAAGTCAATTTGAAAGGACCAAAGTATTTAGATTTGTTAAGAAATCAAATAGTTCGTGCAATATAAAATGCAGTTGGTAACAATTTTAATGACATTTGGATTTAGAAGGATGGTGCATCACCACACTTTAGTGTTGCTGTTCGAAATTACTTAAATGAAGTTTTCCAAGACAGGTGAATTGGAAGAAGGGGCACAATGGAGTGGCCAGCCAGATCGCCTTTAGACTATTTTCTCTGGGGATATCTAAAAAACATTGTGTACAAGACAAAACCTGATAATCGGGATGAACTGAGAAATAGAATACTGATAACAGCCCATCAAATAACAAATCAGCAATTGCGTAATACCATATTAGCTTTTTATAATAGACTTGGATACTGTCAAATAGAAGAAGGAAGAAAATTTGAATATCTAATTATGCGGTCTTCACGGTTGTATTTGTAATTTATTAGATTATAAAAAACTGAAAATATAAACAGGGTGTACTATTTAAAAAATTATGTCAATAAGTCATTTTGGAGTATCGGTGCACCCTGAATACTTCTAATCGACTTATGCAGATGGCCCGAATTATTTGAAAAAACTTGTATTCAACATTTTTTTTGTAGCAGTGCCCCATTCATTTGTTTTCCTGCCAACACCCTTCGCTAAATTTCAATGTCATACTTTCCATTTCTCGTAAACTTTGAACCCAAATATACAAACTCATTTACTTGTTCCACTTTTTCTCCCTTAATCAGAACTTCACAGTTTGTCATAATTTCTTCTCTTTCAAAAACCATTACTTTCGTTTTGCTTACATTTATTTTCATCCCTTTGATGCCACACATCCCTGTCTCACACCTTTTATTAAACCAGTCCGTGCAAGCTCCGTTTATCCCAACGCAAGCAGTGGAATCCTCGTAAAGTGATTTCAGTACTCGAATTAAACTACCGCTCACCCCATACATAGACAATGTCGACCACAACTCACTCCTCACCACTCTGTCATAGGCATTTTCCAATTCTATAAAATCGCAATAGACCTTCTGACTTCTAGTCAAGAATTTTTCGACTATACCTCGTAATGAGACCTGATCCATACAACTCCTTCCTCTTCTAAATCCTGTTTGCACATCCCATATCATCTTCTCAGTTTAATTCGTCACTATTTTAATCAATATTTTTGCATACAGTTTGTCGAAATTATACGATTTTGTAAGAATGTTGTAAGACTGTAAACTAATGAATTTCTGAGTAAAAATATTACCCAAGATGTACAAAATATACTTACTACAGTTCCTTGATATTTCTTATCAGTTTGTTTATATTTACCTTATGCTTTTACCGTCTTGACTGTTCTCATCTTTTAACTGTAAAATCTGCAATTGTGAAAGGTATGATCTAACTAAAAGTTTCATCGCCTCGCTTGCCCCCCTTTCGTATGTAACTTTACTTAAATCGATATTCTCCGGTTTTGAGAAATACCTTTCAAAATACATTTCCAATGTTTTTTGAAGCAGCAAACTAGCAGAATTACTGTTGCTGCCAATACTTGATGGTAAGTATTCTAAAAAAACCTGAAACACACAATTGCTCTGGATAAAGTAGGTTTTTGAAAATTAGGTGCTTGAAAACAATGAAAACGCGTTTTTACGCTATTTTGGACTTAACATAACTGAGATGATTCAACATTTTACTCCCCTAGCCCCAAAGTAACAGCAACTCACTTGTTAAAGCTACTTCATCTATTACTTTATCACAGAGAAGACTGCTTTTAACTAATTGTAAAAAGGAAACATCCCAAACTATTATGAACAAAAACTCAGTTTTCTCTTTAAGTTTGTTTGCGCATATACGAGGTTGTCTTCGTTGATAAAACAAACATCAACAATAATTTTCATTTGCGCATGGCACAAACCGAAACCATTTGAAACCAGTTTCCAAATCAAAATTTACCTTTACTCAACGCCTGACGAGTATATTCAAACAAGTGATTTATTGTGCAAATGCGCATACTTCAGATCCAACCGTTTGAAACTGACGCAAGGACAAAATTATTGTAAACCTTAAATATTAAAAAAAAAATAACGGAAAACCGAGAAAAAAAACTGTCAGGTGTGGGGTTCGAACCCACGCTCCCAATCGGGAACCAGAGCTTAAATCTGGCGCCTTAGACCGCTCGGCCAACCTGACTACGAATGGATAACAGAAAATGCACAATTTAACGGTTAAATAGAATAAATTATTTAATACGACTTGGAAAAAAATTACTGTTCGAACGTTTCCAAAGTATTTAAATTCAACGGAGTGGGATTGGAACTAGTACAAAAAAAAATAATTGCCAAACAACCCTATTTGACGATTACAAAGATGTACGAGCGAACTTTTTTGCAGGATAATAACAGCTTTATAAACAGCCAGAAAGTGTCAAAAAAGGCACGTCTGTCTGTGCATAGAGGAGTGTTGGTACCTACACTTATGTATGGTAGTGAATGTTGGGTTTGGCAAAAAAAAGCATGAAAATAGGATTAATGCTGCGGAGATGAGTAGTTTGAGAAGTATAGCCGGAGTGACTCAGTTGGATATAGTAAAAAATAGTGATATAAGAAAACGCTGTGGTGTACAAGAAGATGTGGTTACAAAGATAGATAAAGGAATGCTTAGATAGTTTGGAGACGTAGAAAGGATGGATGAAGGAAGATTACGAAACAAATTTATAAGGCGAGTGTGAATGGACAAAAGTCGGTAGAGGTCGACCTCGGTGAACATATCTCGATCAGATCAATATTGTTTTGAAGAAAGGCCAGGTCAAGAGTACCAACAAGAGAAGTCTGAATGTCTTTGTTCATGAATAAAACGTTTTAAAAAATATTTATTATACTTCTGTGCTCTCTACCCTCCATAACGTCAAGCTAACCTATCTTTTTCTACTCATGTATATGAAAATAATCATATTTCAATTGGCTACCCTACATGAAAGTGATAGTTTTTTTCTTTAGTGAAGAAAATGAAACAAATGAATATTCATCATGCGGACCGACGGGATAATACTAAAAACAAATGAATGGATTTTTGACACTAATGACGTTAATCTCACTACTTAGCACTTGAATTAGCAAAACGAACGTCACTATGTTTGAGTTTATAGCATTTTCACGATTATATTTGAACTTCTTTCTATAACTATAGGTAATTAATATGGGCTCTGATAGCGAAATTGGTGAATCATGTACACCACCTAATATAGTTGAAGCGGCAAACTCAGTTTCCAACAATATTTTGCCAGATAAATCGCGAGAAAGGTATGAATTTGTGTACAAAAAGTTCAGGACTTGGGTCCAGGACCAGGTCTTTTCATTACGAGTCAGAAGGTCTATTACGCTTTTATAGACTTGGAAAAGGCCTATGACAGAGGGGTGAGGAGTGAATTGTAGTCGATTGTCTATGTATGGGGTGAGCGGTAGTTTAATACGAGCACTGAAATCACTTTGAGGATTCTTCTGCTTGTGTCCGGATAAACGGAGCTTACACGGACTGGTTTAAAAAGGTGTGAGACAGGGATGTGTAACTTCGCCATGGCTGTTTAACTTATACATAGACGATTGTTTAAAAAATGTAAAATAGAGTGCGTATGGATTAAAAATGAATGATTTGATTGTCAAATGCCTTCTTTACGCCGATGATCAAGTCATATTAGCGTCATCTGAAGAGGAGTTGCAGGCGATGGTTAATGTTATGCACGATGCCCTAAAAATCAAAGGGATGAAGAAGAAAGCATGACAAACTGTGAAGTTCTGATAAAGAGAGAGAGAGTGGATTAAGTAAATAAATTTGTGTACTTGGGTTCAAAGTAAGTTTACGAGAGATGGAAAGTATGACAGTGACATTGAGCGAAGGTTTTTGGCAGAAAAACAAATGAATGGAGCACTGCATAGCTTTATGAACAGCCAGAAAGTGTCAAAAAAGGCACGTCTGTCTGTGCATAGAGGAGTGTTGGTACCTACACTTATGTATGGTAGTTAATGTTGGGTTTGGCAAAAAAAAGCATGAAAATAAGATTAATGCTGCGGAGATGAGTAGTCTGAGAATTGAATAGCCGGAGTGACTCGGTTGGATAAAGTAAAGAATAGTGAGATAAGGTAACGGTGTGGTGTAAAAAAAGATGTGGTTACAAAGATAGATAAAAAAATGCTTATATGGTTTGGACACGTAGAAAGGAGGGATGAAGGAAGATTGACGAAACAGATTTATAAGGCGAGTGTGAATGGACAAGTCTGTAGAGGTCGACCTTGGCAAACATATCTCGATCAGATCAACATTGTTTTGAAGAAAGGCCAGGTCAAGAGTACCAACAATCGACGAGCATGTATGAGAGCACTGATGAAAGTAGACGAAGCAAAAGATGTATGTATGTATGATAATAATAATAATAATAATGTAAAGTGTGAGTGTGTGGGTGTTTTTTGCTGCTCAAAATTATGAGACTAAGTTGGTAGAAAAAAAATACTATATGGGGAATATGATCAGGGCCGGCGTATTATTTTTACACTAAATACAGGATGAGACCCTGAAGAAAACTCAAAGAATTATGGGATGATAAATTATCCTGCGAAGAAGACATATTGTCCGATGTTTGTAAAATAGAGATAAATTATAATTGTTATGGGCCACTTCCGGCAAAATCAGTCGGAGCAGACTTGAATTGTTAAAGAGTTCTGTGAACGATCCCACCATATTCCCAAAGTCAGCATATGTGCAGTACCGATTCATACCGAATTAGTTAACAAATATTTATGGAACAGAAAATGTATTAAAATTGAAAGTAAATAAAAAAAAAATTATATAAATTGATAGTTTCGAGATCATTAGGGATTGCTCTTTCCGCCAGTGACGAAATAAAAAATTACTCTTTTATTCTAAACGCTTTAATATTACATCATAACTTTCCCTTAAAACGTCTCTATTATAGGGTGTTTTTTCCACCGAAAACCTTATTTAAAAAGTACTTTTCTTAACGACGTTGACTGCCCACCTTCAAAACCTACTAGTGCATCGCGTACTTTTTGTAAAACTGCTATTTATATTTCTTCATTATATGAAAATTATTAACGAATTATTAAATTCTTTGTCCCTGTCCATCTGAAATAAAACTTTTTGATCAACGCCTTCCGTTAAATGTTTTCGTAGATGAAATACAAGGTTGCTGTCTCTACTCTTTCAGTTTCATCGTGGACACTGTAACACAACCTTCTCGATATTCCTGTCGCAACCAATATCCTGCGACGATAATTATCAATTGGAACTTGAGAGCCAAGTTTTTCATAAATTTAATTATATTAGCAATTACATCTTTTGTTTCTGCAGAGAATTTCTTATTTTTCGGTCTACCCATTTTAAATTTGTATTTTAAATAGAAAAAAATACCCGCACTACCTCGCAGTTAAACAACTACTAAAACTAAACAACACCTATATACCCTCCTTCTACATGATTACATATTCCCGCTTAAACATTTCGCGCGTACTTATTTGTTAATTGTCAAGCATGGTTATTCGGCAACCGTTCTGTGTTTTTGACGTTTCATCCTACTCCGACTATTTAACCGGAAATGTTCCCTAAAAATAATAATTCAAGTCTTTGATGAAACGTCAAAAAGTACGACAGTTGCCGAATATCCCGATAACACGAAAAACAAAGAATATTTTTAAGGGGGAATATGTAATATTATCGCCCTATTGCATTGCTCTCAGTCATATCCAAAGTTATGGAAAAAGCGATTAACACAGAACTTATCAAATATCTAGAGAAATTTGAGATAATCCATGACAGACAATATGGATTTCGACAACTTCGGTCTACTGGAGATTTGCTGGCTTATGTCACTCAGCTCTGGACAAACACTATTGAAAAGTTTGGTGAATCCCGTGCAATAGCTTTGGATATATCTAAAGCCTTTGACCGAGTTTGGCACCAGGCATTGTTAAGTAAATTATCTGCCTACGGTCTCCCAATCAAACTGCGCCAATGGCTCTTGAGCTTCATGCAAGATCGTTTTTACATGTGGCAGTTGACGGTATTTCTTCTGATGCGTTTAAAACTAATGCCGGGGTCCCCCAGGGTTCCATCCTGTCCCCCACCTTATTTCTTTTACACATCAACGACCTCTTGAAAACCACCACGAACCCCATTTACAGTTTCGCAGACGATAGCACACTTGTCTCAACTTTCACATCCTATCGATCACTTTCGGTGAATGATACAAATAGACTCAGGCAGGAACAGGTTGATTCCATCAATAGAGATCTTAAAGCAATCGTCGAGTGGGGAACCAACAATCTTGTTCAGTTCAACGCCCAAAAAACACAAAGTGCCACGTTTTCCAAGAAAGTGAATTCCTCAAATCATCCCATCACAATGTCCGGAAATACCCTTGAACCAAGTCCCTCCATCTCGATTTTGGGAGTCACGGTGTCCAATAATATGTCTTGGCATGACCATGTTGCTAACATCGCAAAGTCGGCAAGCCAGAGGCTAGGTTTTCTGTGGAAAGCCAGAAAGTTTTTTACTCCTGATCAACTATTGACGACGTACAAGGCTCAAATCCGACCTCTACTGGAGTATTGCTCGCACATCTGGGGTTCAGCACCAAGGCATTCTCTTCGTCTTCTAGATTCCATTCAGAAAAGAGCCATTCGCTTGATAAACAGCTCAACTCTCACAGATACCCTTCACCCACTAGAACATAGAAGAAGAGTTGCAGACCAGTCATTGCTCTACAGATATTTCCATGGCAGATGCTCCAGAGAAATAAAAACTCTTGTACCACCATTGGCCACATTCGGCCGAAGAACTTGGCACGCTGATCAGTCTCACTCTAAAGCTTGACACTACAAGGACCAATCTTCATCAAGAATCCTTCTTTTACAGGGCTGCTACGGTATGGAATAAGCTTCCAAAATCAGTTTTTCCAGAGAACTATGACCTGCAACTTTTTAAAAAGCGTGTCCACAATCATTTCCTTTCTATAATCCCTTCCCCTTCTTATAGTCGCAGTGCGGGCCGTCCGCGGCCCACACGATAGGTCTACCCTTTTTGCGACTATTTTCATAAAAAAAAATGTAGAAGGGGGTTAAAGATGTGGTTTAGTAGTTGTATGGGTGCGTGGGAGTTTTTTATTGCTCTTATATTTTTCTATTTAAAATGGTAGACCGAAAAATAAGAACTACTTTGTCGAAATAAAAAAACGTAATTGGACTAACAAAAAACATGAGTTTTTCAGAAGAGTTATCAGTATGAATGATTCTTTTGTTAACGGTTATTTCTAAATGGACTCACAGAGTGGCATGAGTTTTACAGAAGAGATAAGATTATTTTTAATTAATATTTAAATTAAAATTTAATCTTTCAAAATAGCTTTTTTACCGTTTTCGTTTTTTAGAATTTTTCAAAATTTTTAGTTTTACAGAATTATTTTTTTCGATGAATTTTTAGAATGTTTACTTAAGTTCAACAAAAAAGTTTTTTTTTGTTTACTTATTTGTCTCGATAAAATTTCTAATTCTGTCTATTTCATTTCATACTAACATTCCATAATACAAAGGAGATTAGAGATTTTCCACAAGGGATTTATTTTTTTTAATTACGGCAGAACATGATACTTATTTTTTAATATTACGGGGGAGGGGAGGTTAGAGAATTTTCACAGGGGATTTTTTTATTTTGTCAAATAAAACTGACATTAAAGATTTTTTATAATTCTAATACATTTTCTGATACAAAAATATTCGGTAACAGTTATGAAATAGTTATAATACGCCACTGGTAACCAATTCGGTTTAAATCAGCACTTGAAGTGTCGATGTTGTGGTGATGTAGTGGGGAACGTTAAAAGTGTGTCTTTCATTAGTAATTTATCTTTAACACTTAAATCGCTCACTTTATTAAAATTGCATAAATAAATTATACTAAACAGTTTATATCGAGTATCCATCTGGGTACTTGATTTTTTTAACTTTCATTTAAAGACCCACTTGTAATCAAACTGTAAATAGTCTTACCTTGATAATTTTATTTAAATGTATCACCTTCTTATCCATCATGAGATTCACGAAAATCGACGACAGAAATTCGGGGCAAATGCTGATAAGTAGAATCGTAAATTCGGAAAATGTCGTAACACTTTTACTTTTATTTTGTGGGGAGTACGTCGTTTCGAACAGAAGTTCGTGATTCTCCAGAATAAGTTGACATAAATTATCTCTGGTAATTTTATCTAAATGAACTTGCGCCATATTCGAATTGCACTTTTGGATGTAAAGAAGTGTTAGTGCCAGGTGTTTTTCAGCCGATTTCGCAAAATTTCTGAAAAATTAATATTTTTTATTATTTTATTAGCTGTTGCCCGCAGACTTTGTCTGCGTGGAATTTAGTTTTATCTTAAGGCGGTCGCCTCATGTTATGGTTTGAAAAATCGATTATTTTGCATAAATTGATTCCTTAACATGTGTAGCATATGTTGGTAAAGTGATTTTTTAAAGTTCGTAGTCGTTAGAAAAATACAGCGGTTAAAAGAAGCAGATGTTCAGTGCGCTGATGTTCAAAGGCCGGGCCTATTTTGACCTTTTGACTTGATACCTGAGACCCCTTAATACAAATATGGAGATTTGGAGTTTGTGGAGTTTATACAGTTTGCGGATTTTGCGGAGTTTGTCGATTTTTCGGAGTTTATGTAGTTTGCGGAGTATGTGGAATTTGTGGATTTTGCGGAGACTCAAAACAATAACAAATCTCTAAATCATGCGATGCCCCATTAGCGGCGAAGCGCATACGAATGCAAGTAATCGTGATGAAGCGCGCATAGCGTGCTCCGAACCTCAAAAAAGCCAGAGTTATAGCAAGATCAAAGCAATCCACTTTGAAAGATTTTTAAGAGGAAGAGGAAGAAATTCTATATGGACCAGTCATCGCAGATTGATGGTAAGTTTAGATTTTCATAGTTTTAACCGCGTACTTAAAACTTTAAACGCATTTTTCTCAAAACTGTGATTTTCAACCTTTTCTTTATCATAACTCGAAAACAGTTCAACAGATTCACTTGAAATTTATAAGATAGACTCACACGTAAACGCACGGAATGACCTAGAATCATTTAAAAATTCCGAGTAATTCTATTTTTTTCGTAACAAATAAATAAAAAGAAATCATGAAATTGGAAAAAAAAATTCAGCGTTCGGACAAAAAGCTAATTTTCAATATTTTCAACTGATTCTAGGCCTGGGCATTTGGGCTAAAATCCTGCTTTTTCGTTTTTTTTTTTCTTCAAATAAGCCAATTAGTCGAAATCGTGGAATCGTTTTTTTGGAGGCGGGTGTCTTCAGAGTGGTACAACTTCCGTTCTAATGAAGATTTTCAATTGAAATTTGTATTACATAATCTTGAAATAATAATAAATAAATGATAAAAAACTCAAAGTTCTATCTTTTCATAGTTCGTCAAAGACAATTCCCAAAAAATACTTAAAAACGTTCCGTCACATGGGGCGACCCCCTTAATATCTTTAAATGACGATAACTTTTTTCCTTGGCATCCGATTTAACATCCAAGAATTTATTTATAGACCACCATATGCATTTTAAAAATGAACGGCGATGAATGTTTATTAAAAAACAAAAAAACAACGTCGAACCAAGTCAAAAATCAAGGTCATGTTTATTATTTTCCTAGACTACCGTGGCGTTGTTCACAAAAAGTGGACCGTATTTACCAGCTATGGCTCCGTGTGACTTTTTCTCATTTCACTTCGAAGACTGGAAAAAACGTTGGAATAAGTGTATTCCAGTGAAAAGGGATAACTTTAAAGAAGACACAATAAATTTGGGTGAATAAAATATTGTCTGTGTGTTTTATTTAATCAGCCTCCTTACTTTTTGTATGGTATAAATTATTTGTCAAGTATAGCTGAAGCCAGAGATAATTTTCTTAATTATACATCAGTATTTTTAATATAACTAAATATATTCACAAAGACACCGCATTCATAAATACCTAAGTGCGTCAAACTGCAAAAAAAGTTGCAATCTGTTATTTATAATCGACTGGATTTTTGGCGAAACTATTATACTGATACCACAGAAATATTTTATGCTTTTCAACGTCGCTATACTCTACATTAGAAGATATACAATTTGTTATCTCAATTGAACGTGCGTTGTTTTCTATTTGTTGACACTGCACTAATTTTGCGTTTTTGGCCTCAGCTATACATGATATATACTTATTAATTAGGAAACAATATTGGTAATTAGTTTTATAATCAAAGTCATAAAATACTTACTCCGATAGTTTTTCTGTTAAAATACGAATCAATTTGTCCGTTGAATACTCCCTAAAAATTTTACTTTTTAGAATTAAATTGGGTAAGTCTTCGAAAGCGTGATGTTCCAACACATCCAGAATCGATTCGGAAAAGTTTTGTTTCGAATTTGAACCGAAAATTTTATCTGCGTCCGGACCGGCTTTTACATCTAACAATGTTTTTTTCAAATAGTACATCAAGCCTTTTGTTAACTGTAACAGATTATTTATTTATTTTCAATTTACCATTCAATAATTCGTTTAATCTGAAATGTATGATACATTTATCTAATCTTGAAAGTAAATCCCAACATACAACATTCACACTAAAAAAAAATGTCCCGCAGTGTACATTAATAATACAAAAATCCCAACAACTTCCTATGTCAAATCCACCAAGATACTAAGGTCAATTGGAGCAAAACACGAAAACAAATAGATATCAAAAAGAAAGAAATGTACTGGTTGCTTGGAAGAAAATCACAAATGTCATTAGAGAACAAAAATTGTACAAGGCAGTAATCATTCCAATATGAACCTATGGCATCGAGCTGTGGAACTGCGCCAGCTAGTCAAGCATAGCTTTAATACAGCAAACACAATCAAAAATCCTAATAGCATTAGCAGACGCTCCGTAGTTGTATCCAATCAGGCGCTACATCAGGACCTCCAAATCGCAACAATCCAAGAGACTATACAAAAGAAAAGCAGGAAGCATCATGAGAGATTCGAAAAACACACAAATCACCTAATACAAGATAGAAATCTAAAACGAAGATGGCCAGTAGTCCTAAAATAAGGTAAAAAAGGGGCCTTCTCAATAGACCTTTGTATCACAATTTTTTTTGTGCGCATGCGTTAGTATCGGCCATTTTTTCGCAAACAAGCATGTAAAAGTACCCGTATTCACATAATTAAAATTAAAAAATATTAAATAAAGTAAAGTCATTGTAAAAAAATAAAGAAATAAGTGTCTAAATATTGAAACGCAAATTTTTTCAATCGATAATTATTAAACCTGATCGAAAAGGAACAACGAAACGGTGTTGTTATGGACTATGTAAAAGTGATTCACCCCATAAATCGTTTAAAGCCAATAATTATCATGTTATACCTATAATATTTTATTTGTATTAAATACTACTTATTTTTTTACATTAAATACTTCTCGGTATCTACATTTTTCATATTTAAGCTTTATATATTAAATTATTTGCTTTATTAATTATACAAAAGGTCTACTGCGCTTTTGTAGACTTGGAAAAGGACTATGACAGAGTGGTGAGGAATGAATTGTGGTCAACACTGTCTATGTATGGGGTAAGCGATAGTTTGTTACGAGCGCTGAAATCACTTTACGAGGATTGCACTGTTTGTGTCAGGATAAACGAAACTTATACGGACTGGTTTAACATCGAAAAACGTGTTTCGACAGCGATGAGTAGCTTTACCATGGCTGTTTAACTTATACATAGACAATTGTTTAAAATATTTAAGAGTTTGCGTATGAATTAAGAATGAATGATGATCAGGTCATATTAGCGTCATCTAAAAATGAGTTGCAGGCAATGGTAAATATTATGCATGATGCCCTGAACATCAAAGGAATGAAAGTGAATCCAAGCAAGTAATGGTATTTAAAAGAAAAGAAAGCACGACAAACTGCGAGGTGCTGAGAAAGAGTGGAACAAGTGAATGCGTTTGTATACTTGGGTTCAAAGTTTACGAGAGACGGAATGTATGACTGTGATATTAAGCGAAGGGTGTTGGCAGGGAAATAAATGAATGGGGCCCTGTATAACTTAATGAGCAGCCAAAACGTGTCAAAAAAGGCACGTCTGGCAGTGCATAGAGGAGGATGGTCACTACATTTATGTATGGTAGTGAATGCTGGGTTTGCCAGATGAAAATAGGATTAATCCTGCGGAGATGAGTGGTCTGAGAAGAATAAACGGAATGACTCGGTTAGATAAATGAAGGAAGATTGTCGAAACAGATTTATAAGGCGAGTGTGAATGGACAAGTCGGTAGTGGTCGACCTCAACGAACATATCTCGATTAGCTCAACATTGTTTTGAAAAAAGGCCAGGTCAAGAATACCAACAACCGACTAGCATGTATGAGAGCACTGATGAAAGTAGAAGAAGCGAAAGATGTGTGTAAGAACCGCAGCAAGTGGAAGAAAGTAGTCTCTGCCTACCCCTTCGGGAAATAGGCGTGACTATACATATGTATGCATGAATTATACACAAAAATAATAATTTCGTTAATTAATATATTTTGGCAAGTAGTAACAATCGATTAATATCATTAAATAAAATAAAATTAGATATTTTATGTGTGGATTTTTTTTACATAGTAAACAAGTAATGACGCCCAACCTCTCAATCAGTTCACTTTATTTTTTCCATTTTGTGAACGTCCATGACATTTGAGCCACCTTTTTAATTGTTCACAATTATGGGCTTTAACTGAATTATAAACAAATGAAGTACCATCGACGATTCTTTCTAATGAATGATTTAATTGTGGAGATAATGCTACGTTCCCAGCCATTTTTGATCAAAACAGTACGAAACTATTGAATTACCGCTATTTCAACATGACGGCTGTGCTTGCACTTGTCACATGATGAAAAGGCCTATGGAGAAAGCTCCTACGGACAATAACAGGACTAACTAACCAGTCTCTTAGCCAGCAATACATAATCCAAAATTCTGATTGCTGTTAAATTAAATTTTTTTTTATCTAACCTAGATATAAGCAAAAAATTTAATTCCCTTATTTTATCAAAACAAATATTATGTATCTTTTTTAGAACTTTGTTTTTAATATTTGACGAATCCTAATTTGCTATTTATTTAATTTTAATTTTGTGGTTCATCTGTACATGGGTACATTTTGTTCCTTTAAGTGTTAATTTCTTTCAATTTAAAAACTTGTTCATAAATGCAAATCAAAATATATTTTCGTTGCAAAGGCAATAAATAAATCAGCATAAAATGTGTGTCTCCTACAATTTTTTAATACTCCACCAATAACATAACATACTTGATTTCCAGATTGCTCTTGTATTTTTTTTACTCTTTTCAAAATTTCAGCTGGTACTAATCTAGCCATTCTATAATATGGTACTGATAACATATAATCATCTTCATTGTTACACCTAAAACAATATAAATAAAATAAAAGTTAATATTTTTAATCAAATAGAATGTCAATGATTTATTGAAAACTAGCTGTTGCCCGCGACTTCGTCCGCATTAATATCTTTAAATGAGTGACTTCAACTTCAACAACACAGAGAAAACGTTTGAAAGATGAATCTGTTCCTAGCCAGAACCTTCCAGTGTTGAAATATCAACATTCCATAATTAAGAAAGATAGAAGTGACCGAAATTAATTGGATTATAATATATAATCCTTAATTGGTCAAACACATTCACCCACTTAATACAATATGTCTGAAATTGACATTTAGACTTTCATAGGCATTGCAACAAGAATTCCAGGGACAACAGAACTGCAAATATTCGAAAACAAACCAAAATTGATACCTGGACACACCTGGTCTTCACTGGTATTTAACAAGAATCCAGTGACAATAAAACTGAAACGTCGAAAACAAACCTTAAATCTATCTTACATCCAATAGTTTAACACAAAAAATCAACTCAAATCTCTGAGATAACTAAAATTCCCTTCAATAAAAACTTTGGTTTTACAAGTGATCAAATGACAGAATATTTGTTGTTAACACCTCGATCCCACATTTTGTCATTGACAGCGCCATCTCCCGTTACGTGATTTTTCCCTATACACAAATGCGCCGCCATACTGTCCTGTTGTCAAAAGGCTCAAAGAAATCTCCATGTTTTATTACTCGTCAAATATTATTATTAGTAAGCGATAAAAATTAAGAAACTTTCAGGGGTGAATATTACAAAAACACTTCTAAAAACATACAAGTTATTTTAAAAAAGTAAACAAAATTGAGTATTGATGTGTTTAAAATTGATTAAAAGAGTGACGAATGAAACTGAGAAGATGATATGGGATTTGCAAGCAGGATTTAGAAGAGGAAGGAGATGTATGGATCAGGTCTTTTCATTACAAGGTATAGTCTATATTCTTGGCTAGAAGTCAGAAGGTCTATTGCGCTTTTATAGACTTGTAAAAGGCCTATGACAGAGTGGTGATGAGTAAATTGAGGTCGACATTGTCTATGTATGGGGTGAGCGGTAGTTTAATATAAGCACTGAAATCACTTTACGAGGATTCCACTGCTTGTGTCAGGAAAAACGGACCTTACACGGACTGGTTTAACATCGAAAAAGGTGTGAGACAGGGACGTGTGGCTTCGCCTTGGCTGTTTTACTTATACATAAACATTTGTTTAAAAGTTAAAAGAGAGTACGTATGGATTTGATCGTCAAATGCCTTCTTTACGCCGATGATCAAGTCATATTAGCGTCATCTGAAGAGGAGTTTCAGGCGATAGTTAATGTGATGCCCTAAAAATCAAAGGAATGAATATAAATGTTAGCAAAACGAAAGTAATGGTTTTTAAAAGAGAATAAAGCATGACAAACTGTAAAGTACTGATTAAGGGAGAAAGAGTGGAACAAGTAAATGAGTTTGTATACTTGGGTCCAAAGTTTACTAGAGATGGAAAATATGACAGTGACATTGAGCGAATGGTGTTGGCAAGAAGACAAATTAATGGGGCACTGCATAGCTTTATTAACAGCCAGAAAGTGTCAAAAAAGGCACGTCTGGCTGTGCATAGAGGAGTGTTGGTTCCTACTCTTATGTATGGTTTGGCAGAAGTAGCATGAAAATAGGATTATTGCTGCAGAGATGAGTAGTCTGAGAAGTATAGCAGGAGTGACTCGGTTGGATAAAGTAAAGAACAGTAAGATAAAAGAATGCTGTGCTGTAAAAGAAAATGTGGTTACAAAGATAGATAAAGGAATGCTTAGATGGTTTGGGCACGTAGAAAGGATGGATGAAGAAAGATTGAAGAAATAAATTAATAAGGCGAGTGTGAATGGACAAGTCGGTAGAGGTCGACCTCGGCGAACATATCTCGATCAGATCAACATTGTTTTGAAGAAAGGACAGGTCAAGAGTACCAACAACCGACGAGCATGTATGAGAGCACTGATGAAAGTAGAGGAAGCAAACGATGTGTGTGACTATATGTATGTATGTATGTGACTCTATGTATGTATGTGTTTAAATAAAAAAAAAATACTTAACTTAAAATTTACACATTAAGTGAAAAACAAAGTTTCAATGAACTTCTACGTTCATTGCTCACAAATTTTAAAATGCCTTAAAAACTAAATAACACATAAAATTCCCATACGTGGATAAGTAGGTACTTATACATACTTAAGAATGATTACCTAAACTGAGGGCCTAACTAAGAATTGCTTTCAAGAAGGGTGTGAGATGAAGGTGCAAAAAAGATTACTTTTGAATAACAGATATATCTTTGTTTACCTTGAATCAGCAGCTTTTACTCTAAATTTTTTTTTAATTACACTTACATGACAAAATGATCTCCCAAAAGTGCACAAGACATTCTGTAAGTTTCTACAACATCATCTTGATTACATTTCATAGGTATTATTAATTTAACATTATCTTCAGTCATAACCCACTTTTTTAAAAGCAAGGTAATTCGAAGTACCATATGAGCTTCACTCATTAAATGACAGTATGTCTGGATTGAAGTAAATCTTAAAAATTAAAATCTTTTATGCACAAATAGTAAAAATATATTATAGAAAGACTAATAAATAATTCAAGTTATACCTGTGTACATTGGCAACTATGGATATGTCATTAAAAATCATTCTGGATGATGGTAATTCCAAATTATATAAAGTTAAAAATGATGCATTTGAACTACTATTTGAACTAGCAGAATGCGCTGGTGAGGTTTCTGAATTTGCTAGCAATACCATGTGGTTAGCAGTTAACAAAATCTGTTCTACACCTAAAAACGGCCTTAAACCTACCAAGCAGATAGAATCAGATACTTCGGGGCAAGCCTAAAACAATGGCATAAGATGGTTGTGACTAAAAACTGTAAATAGCGTACATAGCATGACTATTTTTTTAAAACCAGAAAAATATAAGCTTTTTAACCTACCACGTGTATGTTGTCTATAATTTCAAAGTTTCTACACATTTGGTGGCCGTATCGCAAAGTATAAGATTCCAAACCAGTTTCTGTTAAAGCATGTAGCAAGTAATCTTCCATAACTAGTTTAAAAACAGGAGCAGTAAATGGATATATGGCTAGACAGTTATCTTTTGGAGTATTGGAATCTAAAAATGTATTTAATATAAGGCAAATTTAAAAAATATATAGCAAAGATGATGAAATATTTTTTGGCTTGAACATATTTATTACATACAAATATGCTGAAAAACATTTACCTTTATCATCAAAATGATACAAATATCCTTCTTGTTGTGTAGCAATAATGCAAATAACACTATTAAAACAACTATCAAAACTACTACGAAGATTTTGTTTCTCGGGTTTGTCAACAGCTCCATTAAGACTTTGATCAATATAAATGGTTTTCAAAACCATACTTTTAAATTCTTCTGTAACTTGTCTTTGTGCACTTTCAATTAGAACAGGCATTAGTCTCAACTGTATCAAATTATCTATTTTATAATGTACATTTTTGTTCTAAAAAATAAATTAATACCATTTACTTTCACTGAAAATTGGAAAAATATTTTGCTTTCGATTGTTTTAGTGAATTTTTAATGGAATAATTTATAAATATGTATATGTAATCATACACTTATTTAAAAAAGTATTCAAAGATTTATGAGAAGCTGGTTATGTTAAAAATATATTAAATTCTAATTACAGGTTTCACTAAATTTAAAAAAAATTCTTATGTATGGTTCTTTTCACGATTTTTGGCGTTCTCGTCATAGCAATCACTCTCTATCGAATCACTTACTTTTTAGTATCGGTTCAAAATGTACAATGTTAGTATTGTCTAATTGTAAAACAAAAATACATCAATAAATTAATTACAAATTCTTTCTTTTCTCCTTTTATTGTATTTCCTGGCATTTTTATTATTATACTTAACAATAAGTTATTAACATTCGCTATCCCTTGAAGTACTTAAATATCACCGTCAAACGTCACGGTAATGCTATGCTACACTATGAAACTGCGAGACATGATTCTTTTCTTGACTCTGATGAATAATGTTTTTATCACACTTTTATCAAAAGAAACATAATTCGCACAAGTGAATTACGCACATATGTATCAAAGAAAGACCGATATTAAAAACTACGTAATGGATTATCTTAGGCACACGTCAAAATGTGAAAAGGATAAAACTGGTTGCTGGCAAAAGTGATAAAGTGGCAATTATGATTTATTTAAAATTTCATTTAATTAACGAAATAATTTAATATAATATTAATATTTCAAAAGTTTAGTGTACCAACCACTTAATATGGTCAATAATGGAATGATGATTAGGTGCCTAATTTAGAAAAAAGTATTTAAAAATATTATTGGTATTGATTATTTCTCTTATTGATAAGAAAACATTTGATTGTGGAAAATAAAACACAGTTTATAAATTAATAAATAAATTACGGATATAAAACATTCTTAAATTATTAAAGTTAAATTACTAATTAAAGGGTCACTTCCAGCGTTCCCATTCTATCTTCAAGAGAAACGCACTTTCATGGTCATTCATTCCTAAGATGTATATAGTCAGCCAAAGAAAAGGTACCGGTGAGAACATTAAAAAATACTTACGTCTAAAATGCCACATGATCTAATTTTTGCTGAAATATCCCGATCACTAAACGTAAAAGGGCTACTTTTATGTATAATACTATTTTCTTTAACAATTGTAGGTAAGTTAACTGTAATTTTTTCTTTATTATTTAGCTTTTCTTCTCTAAGTAACTTCTTGTAATCTATTGGGTCATTATTATTAGAATCTACAAATAGTAGGCAAAATAAAATTAATTCCAAAAGTACAACACAATCTATTTTAAATGTTTTATTAAATATTATATCAGCAACAACACAACAAAAACAATTAAGACAAATACTTACAAATAAAACTAAAATCATTATGACTGGATAAATTCAGATCATTACTTTCCTTCTTTAGAGCTTCATAAACTTTAAAGAGATGAAATGCATCCTTACTCATACATGCTATGTAATTTTCACAAAATGCAACATGATATGGCAAAAAAGAGAGCTCAATTAACAAAGGTAATTCTTCAAAATCCACAAACTTCATTTTGGAAATATCATGTATTTTTACTTGGAATAAATAAATATTAATAACTTTCTCGGAGAGAATTAATAAGTTACCAGATATCTACAAGTAAAATACAGGGAATTAAGATAGCGCAAATCCTCTGGAAATAAAAACATTAAACACTACTTTTAAAAGAAAGCTATTGTTAAAAAAATATGTAAGTAGATTATAATATTACATTTAAATTATATATATATATATATATATATATATATATATATATATATATATATATATATATATATATATATATATATATATATATATATATATATATATATAGCCTTTTGTTATTAAAAGCCATCTTTAAGTAAGTACTTCTTGAGATAATTCCTTATTATAATTTATTAAAATGTTATACCTGACAACATTCAACAAAATTTGGATTTCTTCTAACTGGCACTTCAATCATTTCTAAATTACCAAGTTCAGATTGATTTGTTGTTGGTGTAACTCGCCCAGCTATTCTGGCTCTCATTGGTTGAACCATACCACACTCTGAAGACCCAAGACTGACACCACTACTTGTCATTTTTGACTGTTGTAATGTTGCAATGCTATCCCAATTGATGTAAACACGGACAAAGTTGATTTCTTTATTTTGTCTATTAAACTTAGTTTCCAGAGTTGCTACATAGTTTCCTAACATAAACATAGTTTTTAACAATTTTTTCAAACCAAAACATTTAAATTAAAAATATGTCATATATTTCATGTATTAATATAAAAGATTATTTTTGCCTCTTCGGTATATCTACATAAAATAAATCATCACATAATGTATCTATGATTAAAGGTTTTAAACATAAAAGAAGCAATTGATTTTAAAATTAAACACAATAAGTACTTTAAAACTAAATTTGATATAATTATTATTTTTAAAGACACAAGAGTTATTAGTCTATGCTAGTCCACACAGCAAAGAATTTATCTGCTTTTCGTATATTACTAACTACCTCTTAGCAATTTGAGTAAATAATTATAAAATTAGATGTAAATTATCAGAAATTTAAACTTACCGTTTAAACAATGAATAATTTGAATGACTTCATCAACTGTAGGAAAAGAAAATAATACTTCAGAATCATTGCTAAGATCTCTGACTTCCACACAATTATTCATTAATGCTGAAAGAAGTCGATTTGGTGGTGCAACAGTACATGCTGTGGGTTGTTCTATGACTTGAATATGTTGGTTTGCAAAATGATGAACAGATATTACCCTAACCATTGTTGCTTCAAAGCCAGATTAGGTAAATCTGACTATGGAAAAAATTTAATGGAGAACACTCTTTTATGAAGGGGTGTGTAGTTGGTCAGAACGTACAAATGAATCCTATTTTTTGCATGTTGACGTAATTAAAGGGTGTGTTTCTGAGAAATTTATTTGAAATAGAATAGTGAACTATATTGATCAAACAGAGAATAAGTTAAGTAACCTAAATTCTGATATATCACTTAAATACTATATCATACAATTATACATAATCCATTTTCAACTAATATGTTTAGTGCTAAATAAATCATTCACTTAGTACACCGGTTGTTAGTTAGGTAATTTAAGTCTTTGCTAGTTTTGTAATCAAAATAAACAAAAGTTACAGTCAAATTGGAAAATGTCAAAAGTCAAACGAATGTCACACGATTAACCCAATCTTAACCAAAGAAGACAAACTCAATAAGTCTATCGTCGTTGTCTTATTCAAAGAAGAGAGACTAGTTTAATTTAAAACTTTATTTATTTTGTTTACTTTTTAACGCAACTAAATTGGATAAAATGTAAGACGATTTCCAAAAAAAACAAATTACACACTGACCGTGGTTGCGTTTTCTCAAAGACAACCAATTTAAGAAGAGAAAATCGAAAACACCTACAAACATGTCATTGGCAACACCGTTCACCACAAATTATCAACAACACTGCTGCTAAGTAATCAATGAAGGTGTGTATTGAAGTACCTAATTAATTCGGAGTGATGTGTAAAATTTTATTTAGTTAAGTGTTATACGGACAATTAAAAAGATTTTAACTCGTCTAATAAAGTAACGAGTTGTTATCGTGGATTTAGTGTTTTTGAAAATGATAATCTCGTCATAAAAGTTGAATTTGTAGTTTTGAAAAAAATTAACTGTCAAAATGAGTGGTCTCCAGGGTCTTTCTAAATTAAAAAAGAAGCATTTTCGAGTTAAACATCAAAAAGTAAAGCTATTTAGAGCAAATGAACCATTTCTGTCTGTCTTTATGTGGGGTATAAACCATACAGTAAGTTTTGTTTATTTACTAAACACATCCCGTTTTTCTATGTTTATTATTTTTCAGATTAATGAACTTATGCATGTTACCATTCCGGTAATGTTGTTACCGGATGACTTCAGGGCTTATTCCAAGATTAAAATTGACAATCATCTCTTCAACAAGTAATACCATTCATTTATTTATTTGATGTTGTTTTTTTGATGTACTATTTTTAGAGAAAACATGCCCTCCCATTTTAAGGTGAAGGAATACTGCCCCATGGTGTTTAGAAATATTAGAGAAAGATTTGGTATTGATGATCTTGACTATAAGGAATCTTTAACAAGGTAAGTGTATTGCATATATAAGCTGTTGCTACAAATGAATTACTGATTAATCAGGCTTTGTTGTTAAATTGTCAACTAAAAGAGAATGTAATATTTGTGTAATAAAAATAATTCTTCAGTAATACCTATTTGAAAAGTAATTACATTCTTTTAAATATATAGGCTTCATAAATTTTGATTTAGAAGTTAAATACATTGATAAACATATGTTGGGTTTTAAATCAAATACTTATGTCCTAAATTTTTTAAAACATCAATTTTATATTACTTGAAGAAATACTTAAATAAACCACAGCATTTTAAACAAATAGTGAGATAAGGTAACGCTGTAGTGTAAAAGAAGATGTGGTTACAAAGATAGATAAAGAAATGCTTAGATGGTTTGGAAAATTGACCAAACAGATTTATAAGGCAAGTTGGTAGAGGTCGACCTCAGTGCAAACATATCTCGATCAGATCGACATTGTTTTGAAGAAAGGCTAGGTCAAGTGTACCAACAACTGAGCATGTATGAGAGCACTGATGAAAGTAGAGGAAGCAAAAGATGTGTGTAAGAACCGTAGCGGAAGTGGAAGGAAGTGGTCTCTGCCTACCCCTGAGGTAAAAAGGCGTGACTATATGTATGTATGTATGTATTTTGAAATTTTGTTTTTAATGTTTTATTAGAAGAAAATAATTAGCAACTTTGTAAGTTAATTGGTCATAAGTGAACATAATGGTAATAACTAATTAAAACTAAAAGTTTTTTATTCCCAATTACATAATATGATTGTTGTAAATTTCGTATAATTTATATGGTTTTAAAACTAGTTAATGATAATAATTTATGGATTTTAATTATTATCTACACACAGAAATTAATAGTGTGACATAAGTTATTTTGAGGAGTTTTTAAAATACTTATTTAATTATAAAGGTAAAATTTACAATTAATTTTTTGAGTTTATTTAAAAGATCGAACCTATTCTTACTGGACACTATGTTTTAATAACTCTCATTTTTATTTTTGTGTATATTTAAATTATTGCAAAACTAGCTTATTAATTAAATAAAACTGCAGTAATTAAATAGTTAATTTTACATGAGAAAATGCCACCTTAAAATATTTAACTCTCCAGAAACCAAGAAATACTAAAGTTAATTTTTTAATTGTTATTGTTTATATGTTATAGTCTTAACAATATATGGGTAGCTTAATTTTCGTAAGATTTATTTGCTTATTTAACATGTAGTTTAAAAAATAAAAACTCTGAAAATAAATTGTACCATCAAATTCTCTGATTTAAAGTATTTAAAATCAACTAATAATTTAGGTACCATTTTTTTTAATGAGTAACTCAGTTTCTTATTCTTTTCGTTTTAATTCAGAAATATCCTTACATGCAATTAAAAAAAATCTGAAGGCCAAAAAAGAAATATTGCTGTTGTCTTTGAGTTAATATTTATTTTACAATAAAACATATGGAGATGTAGATGTTATACTACAGAAAACATAGTATAAAAACATAAACTGATGACCTTTGGTAATATTACATCACCTTAAAATGTTGTATAAAGTATAAATGCTTACAAATTGTGGTCACTACACCAACCTATTTTATAACAACGATAGTTTTATTTTCCTGGTAGATGTAAAAAAATTGTTCTGTTAAAACTTTATTTATTATTACTATTGTTATTATTATTTATTTGAGATTATAGAAGTCGAAAAATATTTAAATTAAAGTGTTCCTATTAATTATTGTTAACCGACTTCAAAAAAGGGGGGAGGTTCTCAATTCAACTGTATTTTTTTTTTATGTTTGTTACCTCAGAACTTTCGACTGGTTCAACCGATTTTTATGATTCTTTTTTATTTGAAAGCTGGTGCTTCCCGTGTGGTCCAGTTCTGACAATGGCATCCATTAAAAAACCAAATAAGTCTTAAATTTGCATTAAGTATGTGCGCGATAAATGGACGGATAATTCAATATCACGCCAACCGATTTCGATGATTCTTTTTTTATTGAAAAGGATGTACTTCAAGGGTAGTTTGATGAGAGTTTGGTTAGGTTCCAATTATGGGATCCATGACAAAGTAACGTAACTATTAAATTCTCAGGATCAAGTTAATTTGAAGTCGGTTTTCTACATAGGGCAGGGCAGTGGCAGAGAAGATGTACCATAGTTTCCTCCTCCTCTTCCCCATCGTGACAGCTTCTACAGAAGTCGTGTCGTAGATCTGCGATTCCCATGCGCCGTGCATGGGATCCACCTACCCAGTGTTCTGTTACGGCCGCGATCGCATTTCCAATGGACTCTCTGGATAGAGTTAAAACATCCTTAGTTTGACGCACGACGCAGATCCAGTTTAGGCCAGATCTGTTTCAATGATGTGCATGTGCATTCATTTTGCCACCTCAAGTTGGCTTTTTGAACTATTTTGCTGTGCAGGAGGAGCCGGCAGTGTGCAATCGGTACTCCTTGCTGAGATGAGACAGATACAGCTGGGAGGGTGGTGCCGCCCTCTCTTGCTAGCTCGTCCGCCTTACAGTTGCCTGGTATGTCCCCGTGTCCGGGTACCCAGACAATGTGAACTCTAAACTTAGTTCCTAGCTCATTCGGGGTGGTTAGGCATTGCACCGCTGCCCTAGAGATCAATTAGAGTTCAGTGATTTGGTAGCAGTCTGGCTGTCGCAAAGTATGGATATCTCGATGAACTTTTCTTCGTTGCGGAGTATCCAGACAGCTGCCTCGGTAATGGCTGTTATTTCGGCTTGATACACACTACAGTGATCAGGCAAACGAAACGACAGGCTAAGTGAGGGGTCTTCTGAGAAGACACCGCAACCTACTCTCCCCCTCTAGTTTTGAGCCATCCGTATAAAGTACTGCGCCCTGAGGTTTCACTAGACTCTCGGCCCAATCGATAAGTCGCCTTCGAACATAGGGGTAGGTTTAGTGTAATTAGTGTTTTTTGTGCACAGGTCGTATTCTCTAAGTATTCTAGAGTGACCATAGTGCGTTTCGGTCCATGGGGTCACAGCATTGAGTCTGAGAGCCGCACTAGCTGCGCATTCTTTCCCAAACAGATCTAATGGTAGTAGATGTAGAATCGTTTTAAGGGCTTTTGTTGGGGTGGTCCGTAGACAGCCTGTGATCCGCAGAGCTAATGAACAACACGGGGTTGTAACCCCCATTGTCTGCCGATGGCCCTTCTGCAGGTATAGGTCGCCACAGTGGCTTTCCTTACCATTTGTAGTATGTAGTTTACTCCGGTGTAGCTAGTTGCCATTCTCACCAAAGTTTTAAGTTCCTCTCTACTGGTAACAGTATATTGACTGACCATTTCGTGAGTTGTTTTTCATTTATGAAGTTTTAACCAGATTTAAAACAGAGGATCTCAACCACTGAGGCGCGACCCAATATTGGGTCGTGGAAGTTTAAAGGCGCTACTTGCTTCCATTTGTGCTCATGAAAAGATATTGCATTCATAACTAATTTTAATGAAACGGTAAAAGATAAATTTAGTTAAGCTACAATTTATCAAAACCGAGACTCATTTTCGCATTATTGCGTGAATAGAACAAAGTTTCGCTACAATATTCACATACAGGGTAATCCAATGGTGCGATAAAGTTGTTGCATACGAAAAATTAATAAAACCAAAATTAAAGTATCTCGAGTTGCATTCCAAAATTAATTAAAAATATACAATGTACTCTATAACTTTAAACCTAACCAAGTCACTTTTTAAATGATATCATTCATTTTTTGTTTTATATATTTGAATTCGGCTCATTTTTATGTGATAATTTTTTGTATTTTATGACAAAGATTATTTTTTATACATACATATAGTCACGCCTCTTTCCAGTAGGGGTAGGCAGAGACTACTTTCCTCCACTTGCTATGCTTCTTACACACATCTTTTGCTTCCTCTACTTTCATCAGTGCTCTCATACATGCTCGTCGGTTGTTGCTACTCTTGACCTGTTCATCTGATCGGGATATGTTCGCCGAGGTCGACCTCTACCGACTTCCGTCCATTCAGACTCGCCTTATAAATCTGTTTCGTCAATCTTCCTTCATCCATCCTCTCTACGTGTCTAAACCATCTAAGCATTCCTTTATCTATCTTTGTAATCACATCTTCTTTCACACCACAGCGTTCTCTTATACTATTCTTCACTTTATCTAATGAGCTGAGATCAGATAAGTCATCAAAGTTCGGTTGCCATAGTAAAGAAAGCCGTTTTCTGGCTAGGGCAGGGCAGTAGCAGAGAAGATGTACTATTGTTTCCTCCTCTTCCTTATCGTGACAGCTACAAGAGTCGTGTCGTAGCTCTGCGATTCCCATGCGCCGTGCATGGGATCTACTAACCCAGTCCTGTTATGGCTGCGATCGCATTTCCAATGGACTCCCTGGATAGAGTTAAAACATCATTAGTTCGACGTAGATCTACTTTAGGCTAAATGTGCTTCGATGATGTGCATGTGGGTTCATTTTGCCATCCCAAGTTGGCTGTTTGAATTACTTTGCTGTGCAGGAGGAGCCAGCAGTTTGAAATCGGTACTCCTTGTTAAGATGAGACAGATACAGCTGGGAGGGTGGTGCCGCCCTCTCTTGCTAGCTCGTCCGCCTTACAGTTGCCTGGTATGTCCCTGTGTCCGGGTACCTAGACAATGTGAACTCTAAACTTAGCTGCTAGCTCATTCAGGGCGGCTCGGCATTGCACCGTTGCCCTAGAGGTCAAGTAGACTGAGTTCAGTGATTTGGTAGCAGCCTGGCTGTCGCAAAAAATGGATATCTCGCTGAACTTTTGTTCATTGCGAATTGTCCAGACAGCTGCCTTGGTAATGGCTGTCATTCTGGCTTGATACACACTACAGTAATCAGGCAAACGAAACGACAGGCTAAGAGAGGGGTCTTCTGAGAAGACACCACAATCTACTTTCCTCTAGTTTAGAGCCGTCCGTATAAAATACTGCGCTCTAAGGTAGGAAGATCATTAACAAAGATATTAAATTTTTACGTTCTTCTTCTAAGTGTGTTTTTGTCAGAGTGTCCTGAATTTACTCTTCTATTTTAGCCAACTCAGTCTTACATTTTTGAGCACATTTACATACACGTTACCATTCTATTCCAACGGAAGTATTTTCTGATGTACAATCGGAGTTAGATGAACAAGATGATGAAGAATTCCAATGTTTTACAGAAAATGTAAAGCCTAAAATGTTTACTCAAGTCGAGCTTTACGACTTGGTCAATCTTTCTTCATCCATCCTTTCTACGTGTCCAAACCATTAAAGCATTTTTTCATCCATCTTTGTAACCACATCTTCTTTTATACCACATCGTTCTCTTATCTCACTATTCTTTACTTTATCCAACTGAGTCATTCCGGGTATACTTTTCAGACTCATCTCCACAGCATTAATTCTATTTTCATGCTTCTTCTGCCAAACCCAACATTCACTACCATACATAAGTGTAGGAACCAACACTCTATGCACAGCCAGACGTGCCTTTTTTGACACTTTTTGGGTGTTCATAAAGCTCTGCCAACACCCTTCGCTCAATGTCACTGTCATACTTTCCATCTCTCGTAAACTTTGAACCCAAGTATAAAAACTCATTTACTTGTTCCACTCTTTCTCCCTTAATCAGAAATTCACAGTTTGTCATGCTTTCTTCTTTTTCAAAAACTTACTTTATTTTTGCTTACATTTATTTTGATCCCTTTGATTTTCAGGGCAGCATGCATAACATTAACCATCGCCTGCAACTTCTATTCAGATGACGCTTATATGATTTGATCATCGGCGTAAAGAAGGCATTCATTTTCAATCCATACGCACTACGCACTCTCTTTCAAATCTTTTAAACAATCGTCTATGTATAAGTAAAACAGCCATGGCGAAGCCACACATCCCTGTCTAACACCTTTTTAGATGTTAAACCAGTCCGTGTAAGCTCCGTTTATCCTGACACAAGCAAGTGGAATCCTCGTAAAGTAATTTCAGTGCTCGTATTAAACTACCGCTCACCCCTTACATAGAAAATGTCGACTACAATTCACTCCTCTAATATATCACCGATTTTTTAAATTGTTATTTCACAAATCGTTATTGGGGTTATAGGAAGTATTTTTGACTGCCATACTTCAACTGATTTTAATTTGATAGATACATGAAGCCAGGTTTTATTCTAAATAATGACGCAATATTTTTGTTACAACTACTTTTTCTAAAAATAATTCTTATTGTGAATTTAAATTATATTACATGTTATGAATTATGTATGTTTGTCTAAGTGATGTCATATGTTGTGATGTTAATATTAGAATGATTAATGATATCATAATCGGGATATCACATCTGCGATATCTAAATTAGAATTATGGAATTAAAAAAAGGTTTTTTATGTATGTATGCATGTTACATTATCAACATTTTCGTGAACAAATTTTATTATTCTTTAAGTTGTATATTCTGAACAAAATCTTTGGACCACTCATCATATTCGTAAAAATCTGATTTTGTAAATTCCCTTTTTCTACACGGGAGAAATTTTACTTAACTTCGATAATTAGGGGACTGGAAATAGTCACGATTCGCTGGTTTTTTCTCTTTTCAAACACAATGCACTTGTACCAAATACCGAATTACTGCAAGCAATGAATCAATTCAAAGCCGTGAAATAAATAGAAATTAAAATTTGGAACAAAGGTAGACAAGCGATCTTTTGAACGCCGTGTTAAATTGAACTGAATGACTCGTCGCTCTCGACAGTCCGAGAAATACTAACACCCGAAGGGCAGATATCTACCCTTTTTGCGACTATTTTAATAAAAAAAAAGCTAAAGATTATCTCAACATCGTGAACGGTTCCTTATTCTCTTTTCACCATTGGTTTTGAACGATCAGCTATATATTATCTAAACATCGTGAACGATCCATTCTTCTCTTTTCACCATTGGCTTTGAACAATCAGCTAAAGATTGTCTAAACATCGTGAACGGTCCCTTTATCTCTTTTCACCATTGGTTTTGAACGTTCAGCTAAAGATTATCTCAACATCGTGAACGGTTCCTTATTCTCTTTTCACCATTGGTTTTGAACGATCAGCTATATATTATCTAAACATCGTGAACGGTTCCTTCTTCTCTTTTCACCATTGGCTTTGAACGATCAGCTAAAGATTATCTAACCATCGTGAACATAACAAATGTCACAGTATTAACAAAAAAACCATTAAATGGCGTCGTTAATATACTCGGATTTAATTTCACTAGGATACTTAACGCTTACATATAAATAAATATTCCAATAAAAATTACACGCTGTTGAGACAATCGGTATTGTGACATTTAGTATAAAACTGTTAAAAAAAAATATTGGGGAATAAAAAAATGTGTATTTAAGCCGATCGACTTGGTAATTAGGAAGTTCCAATTCAATGTCAGTGCGGGATGTTTCAATTCGACACAGAGTAATATACTGGACAAAAAGCAATGAGACTAATTAAATAAAACACATAAAATATTTTGTTCATCCAAATTTGTTGTGTCTTCTTCAATGTAATGCCCCCCCCCCCACTAGAATACACTTATAGTCAAAAATAATATTTCCTGATTCACGAATTCGGGAACACCAAAGAATTTAGCCTTCGGCAGTTCCAGGACCGTACTTTAATTGGATGTAACAAACAACTCAAAATTTGAGGATCACCTTGTACTGCGGCTACCTGAAGGAATGTACCGTTATGGCCCATCTTCGAACTCGGTCTTGATCTTCGGGCAAAACTTTTACCCTGTAAGTTTTAGTGACCTACCGCCTTTCTGTCTCAAGATATCGTGCCCACAATATTTTCAACACACACACGCACACGCACGCACACACACACGCACACACACACGCACACACACACGCACACACACACGCACACACACACACACACGCACACACACACGCACACACACACGCACACACACACACACACACACACACACACCGCCACAATTCGTGAACTATCCTCGTAATGTAAAAAATGTGTTTATATAAGTTTATTTGGCAGACTTAAATTATTATGGTCAATAAAGGTCTTTGAAAAATCCAATGTGATTGTCGTAATAAGTTTTGTTTATTCCGCAAATATACTTGATGGGATTAAATGAAATGATTTTTACTGCATTTTGCACTTAAAATCGTATAAGTTTTTTTTAGTGCAAGAAAATTACATGATTTAAACGAATTGCAATGAATTTAGAGAAATTGAACTTATACTTTGCATTTAAAATGTCATTTAAACTGAACAAATAAGTAATTGTTTCGTTATTTACAGGTCGCAACCATTACCCGATGATTCTTCTGGTAAAAGTGGAGCCAAATTTTACCTAAGCTATGATAAAATATTTATAATTAAAACGCTTACCTCCGAAGAAGTGGAAAGGATGCATTCTTTTTTAAAACATTACCACCCTGTAAGTATTTTACTTTAATCATTTTCATTTGTATATATCTAAATTATACTGTAACGATATAGATTTTCGGTTAATACATTTTTTCATTCGTTCGTTCCAACTGGCAACTTTTATATCCTCTTAAACGATATTCGGGGTCGCTTGGATCGAATTTACGCGCTTGCATCAACTGAGAAGAGTCATGCTAAAAAAATTTAACGTTGAAACAGTTTTGTCACCGTTTTACACAAAAAATTAATTGATAAATAAAAAACCAGTGAGAACTGCTTGTGTCAGGATAAACGGAGCTTACACGGACTGGTTTAACATCGAAAAAGGTGTTAGACAGGGATGTGTGGCTTCGCTATTGCTGTTTAACTTATACATAGACGGTTATTTAAAAGATTTGAAAGAGAGTGCGTATGGATTGGGAATGATTGATTTGATCGTGAAATGCCTCCGATAATCAGGTCATATTAGTATCATCTGAAGAAGAGTTGCAGGAGAGGGTTAATATGCATAATGCCCTAAAAATCCAAAAGATAAAAGTAAATGTAAGCAAGATGAATGTAATGGTTTTTGAAAGAGAACGAAGCATGACAAACTGCGAGTGGCTGATTGATGGAGAAAGAGTGAAACAAGTGAATGGTTTTGTATACATGGGTTTATAGTTTACGAGAGAATTGTTTGTTAACACTTTTGTTGGTTTATAATAACTCTTGTTATTGGTTAAAATACATTGTGATAGTGGCTTAGAAGATAATAACAATGACGCTAGGTAAGTGTCAGAGTTAAGAAAGACTCTCTTATTTTTTTATAGCCAATTAGTTGATAAATTGACTAAAAATAACATCAAATAAAAAGCAACAATGCCAAAAAATGCAAAAACAAGCGTGAGAGTCCACGACTCTTACGAACTTTCTTCTCTAGCTTCTCTAGCTGCTTGGTAAATAAAAAATAAGCGACAACAACAGCTGATGAAATACCCAATGCGCAAGTCAGTCCTAACAGTTTCTACAGTCGACCATGTAACGAACCTCTCGAGTTATTCTGGAAAATTACCGAACACGGTCGATGCGCGTTTTATTAATTGCGCATGGCCATAGCCGTTTACTGTAGGGTGTTTCGAGCAGTTGGAACGAACCTCTAATGTCAATTAATGTTTGTGTTAGCTGATAAACAATTTATTTTTATAGTACATTGTAGAAAGACACGGCAAGACTCTTCTGCCACAGTACCTCGGTATGTATCGCCTCACTGTTGATAACGTCGAACATTACATAGTAGTGAGTAGGAACGTTTTCTCAAATCATCTTAGCACGCACAGGAAGTTCGATTTGAAAGGATCAACGGTTGACAGAGAAGCCTCGGAAAAGGAAAGGGAGAAGGAGTTGCCCACTTTGAAAGATAACGATTTCGTCAACGAACAAATGAAAGTAAGAGCATTTATGTTTAATGTAACTGTACCGTATTTTATCTTATCAAAATGGAATAAGAAACGCATATTGTAGTTACTATGCAGGGAATTTTTTTTATTTAGTTATAAAGTCTAAAATAACCGTTTTGTGCTTAACTAACTCTTCCGGAAACGTCGTGAAAAAATCAGTCTTGGAAAATCATGGATTTTATGAGATATTTCTGTGGGAAGTAAAATAATAATATAACGATATTTACTTCTTGGGTTCGGTAATTCTAAACTCACAGTACAGTAACTAAACAATTTTTATTCCAATACTTTTACACAATAAATTTTTCTTTACAAATCACTTGATGTCTTTCGCTAACGTTTTTACAAATGAACCACCCGTTGATCACTACCAGCCTTGTTAGGACCTCGTATCGAAGTATCATTTCACAATATCACCTTTCCTCAAAACCAAATTCTAGATTGCCTGCTACATCTTAAAACCGATTCCTTCCCAAGTCTAGATGGATTGACTGCATTATTTCTTAAAAAATGTGCTCACACATTATCATATCCGCTGTCCAAAAGCATGAACTCCTCATTTTCGGAAGGTTGTATTCCGCCCACCTGGAAATTAGCATCAGTCACTCCAATATTTAAAAAAGGCAATAAATTGGATCCTAACAATTACCGTCCCATAAGCCTCTTACCCGTTGTCTCCAAAGTAATGGAATCCATTGTTGCCGACCAAATGGTCGACTTTTTGTTGTGGGAAAATGTAATCCCAAACTTCCAACATGGTTTCATGAAGGGTCGATCAACCTTAACCAATTTACTGCACTGTACCAACGATTGGTCCAAAGAACTCGATGAAAGACATTCTTTAGACATGATTTACCTTGACTTTCTAATGCCTTTGACAGGGTGCCAAAACGTAAACTTCTACTAAAACTCGATCATCTCGGCATAAGAGGTACTCTTAACAAATGGTTTTTAGCCTTCTTAACAAACCGGTTATTCAAAGTCAGACTTGGACAAGAATTCTCCGAGGAAAGACCCGTAACTAGCGGTATTCCATAAGGTTCCGTTCTTGGACCCTTTCTTTTTATCGCATATTACAGTGACCTTCGATACTGTCTGTCAAGCTCAATTTCGGCTTACGCTGACGACACGAAACTTCACCTAACATCAGTTATCTAAGATTGCAGAATGATCTCGATAAAATACAAGAATGGTGTTCCAATTGGTTAATGCCTCTGAACATTGATAAGTGTGTCGTGTTACACGTCGGAAACAATAACCCGCAAAATCCGTATTTCATCAGTGGACAGACATTAAGCACGGTCTCATCACATACCGACCTTGGTTTATTAGTAAACTCGAAACTTACGTGGAGTGATCATATTTCTCATATATGTAAACGAGCGAACTCTAAATTGTTCCTAATACAAAAAACTTTTTCTGAAGCTTCTTTCGAAACATACTGCAAACTCAAGTGCTATGTCCGACCCATACTTGAATACGCCGGGCCTTCGTAGTATCCAGATTTAGTTCGTGATCGTGAAATGCTGGAAAAAGTACAAAGACGCGCAACCAGATTGTCTTTTGGCCGTGTTAGACCTACGTACGAAGAGAGATTATCCATGGCAAACCTTACAACATTCGAAGAAAGATGTCTCCGAGGTGACCTTATACTTTCCTTTCGAATTTTGAAATTCAACTTCGGCGACCTTAAAGCAGCTTTTTCCCTCCAAATTACTTTTCGATCGGCATATTTGTAATATAACTAGAAAAGCTAATCAGCAGTTGGGCTTCATATACAGAACATGTTTCGAACTTCAAAATCCTCTTACCGTTAGATCATTATATATGGCATAAGTAAATAGTATATTAACGTTTGGTTCTACTATTTGGAACCCGCGTTATTCGGTCTATATTTCAGAATTAGAAACAGTCCAGAACAAGTTTATTTCATATTGTAAAAGAAAATTTTATCTCGATGTGGATAGGCAAAGTATTCGTTCTAATTTAAAGATAATTTCACTAAAGCATGGTAGGCAAATTGCGGATGTACTGTTTATCCACAAAATCCTCAATAACAATATAGATTGCCCTTGAACTTACAAACTTCATAACACTTCGTATTCCCAGCCACTCAACTAGAAACAATTATACCTTTATCACACATTAGGCACTCACCAATTATTTTCTAAATTCTCCTGCTCACAAAATAACAAATACTTATAATAAATTGTCCAGTATTGTTGAAATGGATATTTTTTACCACAGTGCAGATTTGATTAAAAAACTACTAAAAGACTATTTTTTGCAAATTTAATTTTGTTTTATTACCTACTCATGTTCTCTCTTTTCTCTCTCTTTTTTTTGTATACTTGTATTTACTTTTATTTAATGTAGTTATATGATTATATTTATATTTTCTTTTTTACCTAATTTGTAAAATTATGTGTAACTATTAGTGGATACTTTTATGGGTTTGTCCTGTTTGTATCCCAAATAAATAAAATAAAATAAAAATTTAGGCGACCGTCTCCGTGGGCACTCCTTAAAGCTGAAGAAAGAGCCTTTTAGAACTCGTTACAGGCAAAACTTTATAAGTAGCAGAATTTTTGATATTTGGAATGGTCTACCTCAGCAAATAATTAATTCAGAAAATGTTAATAGTTTCAAAAATCAAATAGAGACCTATGTTTTTAATTTTTAGTTTTTTAGGCTTAGTGTCAGTTATTGTTTTATTTATATTCTGTAACTTATAATGGGCAAAACAGGACTTGATCCTCTGCCCTTATCATGTTATAATAATAATAATAATAATAATAATAAAATAATTCGCTTTATAATTACATTAAATACTTGATTTCAAACTAACTAAATTTCAAAACTTTTAAAACTGACCTTTTCGTGATCGCTGTCCTTTTTATATTTCCAAATCATAATTATAAAATAATCGCCATCATTCAGAACTATTCTACCTTTTTCTAGACAGTGCCAGAATAATCCTTTTACCATTTCGGAACCGCTAGACGCAGTTTTCTAGAATTTGCCGGTTCAATCGTGGCGGCCGGCATAATAAAGCAGTCCCCTAATTGCGATCGACTCGCTGGCGCTGACAGACAACAGGTCCGGCTTGTAACATTAATATAAAGTCAAACACACAAAAACTTAAACGTTATTTTCCAAGAAGATCCTAGATACCGGTTCTTGGAATTTTTTTCCTTCCACCATGCTTGACATCAAATTGAAACAGTGGAATTCGAAATCAAGAAAATAAAATCAAAAATTTGTTCTTATTCTGAAAGTACTGTATTATGGTCGTATTCTTGTATCTGCTTTAAATTTCAGTAAGAATATTGCAGTGCTTTGATGTTGTAGGTGTATAACTTGGGCTTTCATTACATATACAGGGTGGATTATAAGTCAGTTATCCCTAGAAATCCTTTGACTTTGTTTTGTCTATTGGCCAGTATTGAGGATACCAACAAAACAAAGGCCTTACGTAATACCTACCATTACTTTTGGATGGGAACGCGATCTGTTGTCTCAGGTCGTTCATGTTGTGGAATACTTTAATGCTTCATTGAAACGGCTATTTACTGATTAGACTATACTTATATAATGAGAGAAATACACTAATTTTAACCGTTATTAAAACTTTAAACTGCTAAAATCAATTAAAAATCACACACCCATAGGGAAACATTGTATTGTGTCCCATTCAAAGTTATCTCCTCCCACTTCTTCTTAGGGTGCCGTCTTTTTTAGAAGGTTGGCTACCATCATGACTATTTTAAACTCTATCCACCGCTGACCTAAAAAGTTGGACTAACGAACAGTTGAACCACTCTCTCAAGTTGCGCAGCCACGACATTCGTCTTCGACCTATGCTTCCAACGTTTTTTCCAGTCTTTAAAACAGTTTTTACTCAGTTTCATTCCAATCAAGGAAATAGGAACAAGTCATTTTTTTTTGATAAAATACTGATATTATCGTGATACAAAAACTATAAATTGTTTCGCCATAATTCTAATAGTTTTTAACATGCTTATATTAGTGTCACCTGTATGTTTGTAACTGAATCTTTGGCCTCGATTTTACCCTACTTTAAGCGATCAGATTTAATTTAAACTTCGCACACTTGTCAAAGACCTACGACAATGCAATAATTCGGAAAAAATATCCGATTATCCTGATTAGTTTCGCCAGGATTCATAAATTTCTTCAAGGATCCTTTGCATGAGAGTAAGAGAGATAGAAATAATGCGATAGCTACGCATGCGCGCAGTTCCAATGTCATATTATAATTCACCCAATCAAATGTACTGGTGAAAAACGTGCCGAGGGATGAATGGCAAGAGGATGAGTAAAACAAATTGAACTAAAAAGCGAAAAATAAATTATAGTTTAAAAAAACACGCTTTTAGAGTTAATCAAACTAAAAAGTAAAAAAAAAAATTTAACATAAGAATAAAATTACTGACGAGGAAATTAATGTCACTGTTTTAAAAGCGTGGGGTGCTTTCATTCCGAAACGCAGAGTTAGTTTAAAAATGTCATACAAAACACCCCACGCTTTTAGAACAGTGACAATAATTTTCTCGTTAGTAATTTTATTCTTATGGTAAGAATTATTTTTTACTTTTTAGTTTGATTAGCTCGTGTTTTTCAACGCGGTCTAGATTTTTGACTTGCTTTTTGTAAATCCATATTAACAAAAAAATCGAAATTTTAAAAAAAATTTATCATATTTTTAGAGTAACTGTAAACATTGCGGTTATGTATATATTTTTTTAATATTATTTTTAAAATTAACCGTTTCATTACTTTATTATCGTTCGGTATACAATCCTCTTTATATGCTTTTCATAAAAAATGTTGGTTAGACAAAAGATTTTTTTGTTGAAATTATTAGTTTTAAACAAAGTAAAAACCGTTGCTTTAATTTAATCAAACAAACGTTATTACCTTGTTTTTCAAATTAATCAGATACGTTTTTATTGTGTTTGCAAAACAAATCCACTTATTTACCCGTTGAATAATTATTTGATATCAAAAAATGCTAGTACCTACAAATAATGCATTTGGACCGGGTATAATGAGGTTATAATTTTCTAAATAAAAGAAATTTGCAAATGCAGCGAATGATCATTGAAATGAAACTTACGCAATATAAATTTTCTAATTTTCTGCAACATAATTCTAAACAACTTTTATTAACAATTTTGCTGGATGAAAGCAGAGAAGAGAGATATTATAGAAGAACCAAGCAAATGGGAACACTTAGACGGACATTTTTAGTTACAGCAATGCCCGAGTGATGGCAGGTCAATCGAGAATCTTTCATACAGCTTCCCGATGCAATTTTACGGGGATGATGAAGGCGGAGCAAGCAGGAAAAGTAGGGTCTACATTCCCCTCTTTCTACCCGCAACGTCAAAAAAGGTGTGTCTTAATGTATCGGAAAGCAGTGCCGCCTGGTAGCAGGGATACAGAACTAACGTTTCGACGTCACATGTATCCCTAGAAACACGTCCAACGAAACTTCATGCGATGGTTCTTCTATAATATCTCTCTTCTCCGATGATAAGTTATATTGGGACAGACATGGCACACACCATGTAATCTCCAGGCTTCATCCTGATTGGGTCAGTGTCTGGCACAATCAACCTATCATACATTTTTATGATAGACGTCAACGATATTGCGTGACGTCTGTTATTTTTTAATATCTGTTAGTGTGACATCGTTATTACTACCTCTTTATATTTTGAGTCCGAATAGCCATCCAAACTCAATGTATTGTCTTGTTTAAAGTAAGTTGGAGCCAAGTTCTCAGTTTCCTTCAAATTATTGTCCTTTAATGCTAAACAATACGCCATCTGACGGAATAAACTCGCATCAACATCACCTAATGAGCAAGTGTGATTGCTTTGTGTTTATATACCCTGAAGCTCGCATATGTGCGAATATTATAGTTGTTTAATAGTGACTAATAATTTGTTAATAGTAAAAATGACCAGCAGAGCAAACTGCTGTGTACCTGGATGTAACCTCAGTGTGTAAAAAAAACTCAATTTGACTTTTTATTATTTCCCAAATGAGGGTCAAAATGTTGAGCATATTAGAGAATCGGGAATGGTGACTATGGTTGATAGAAAGAAACTGTGGGAGATCCAAATGAAAATGGGAAAGATTGTTACCAAAAACATGAGAGTTTGTTCTAAACATTTTTTTGAGAAAGATTTCATAACTCCTAGTGATTGTTTGTTTTCTATATTTTATGTGATTAATAGGATTACCAATCAATCTGTCAGGGGGCTATCAAAAAAACACTGCTATTCCAATTAAAAACTTACCTGTGTCCAGCATTATAACTAAGTCCAAAAGTCTGAAGATAGAAGAGGAAAAGAAAAGAAATTAAAACTCATTTAAAGAAGACAGGCAAGTTCTATTGTTGGTTATTTATATTGAAGGCAAAAGTATATAAATACTTATAATTATCATTAAAGTCATGTCATCCATTGATTTCATGAGGATCACTTTTAATAGCACTGGTCTGCAAACAATAAGATCTGATTATCCACTTATCATTTTTTTCTTTGATACCACAAATAATGCAAGAACAGCTTTGCCCTCCACGATGCATCGACTACTTGAAGTAGCAGCCAGACAAACAAAAATTGAGAACAATGGTAGAAACATATCTGAATTCCTTCCAATATAAAATATTGAAGTAAATAACGTTTAACTATCGAAATTTTCACTAAATTGTATACTTCCCTTAGTAAAAACGTAGGTTATAGCAAATGCAATCACACTTCGTTTTTCGACAGAATGACAGCGCGGGAAAATGAAGGTTAAAATGTCAATTATGACAGTTTTTCCTGAAGCTATTTTTAAGAAGCTTCTTAATTATAGTTTGAAATGAATTTTAAAGCGTTTTAAATTCAAAGTAAAATATGATTAATTAAAATCTATTAAACAGGTGACAATAGGGGAGGAAGCAAAAGCGAAACTCATGGAAACACTTACGGCAGATGTAGATTTTCTTACCAAATTACATTTGATGGATTATAGCCTCTTATTAGGTAAGTAATTCTGCTTCTTAATCATTGTAATTATTTAGTTTAGAGTAAGTGACCATATATAAATATTAATGGTTTGCACTGGAAACACCCCATTTCAAAGTTATAGACACTTTTATAGTCCATGTTAACTCTATGGGAAACCTCTTTTTAATTTGTTTCGAACCTAAACAAGTCTATTTTTCTCTATGGCTCAGTGGTTGAGGCATCTGCTCTTTTTTACAGTGGAACCATTGCTTAAAAAATAGATAGTTGGTCAATGGCAATGTAATCGGTATTGGAGCCTTACGTGACTGCCATCTAGCGTTATAACTTGTCAAACATGGATAATTTGATCTCGTACTGATGCGCCCTCGTTGAAGAATGTGGAAATTGAGAGGAACTACATGAAACTGCAACAGGTTTCTTTTTTACACAAAGCACGTCATAAAGTTTACTTTTCTGCTATTTTAACTTCATTCCCAGACAACAACGCAAACGATGGTTCAATGTAAGAGCCACTGTCAATTATTACCTGGGTCTGAATGCGGAATAGTTCGCTGCATATGAATTTTTACTCTACAATGAACCTAAGAGAACATACTGGTAAAATATTTTAAAAATGATATAATTTCTCATCCCCTTCTAAGGCGGACAAAAATGGTAACCTTTTTTATTACTTTTTCTTGAGTATAATTCCTACAGACTCTGCTTTTCAAAATCAGTTTGCCAAAATTTTAATAATTTCACATATATACGGAGAGATTCGAAAATATACATTGAAATATGTGTGAAGGCTGCTTATAATTGATTATTTATTTATTTTATTAATATACGGGATCACCCCCATTACAACAAATAGTGTATACATTTAATTAAAAATTAATCAATCAAATTATATACTAAATTAAAATAAAATTAAACAAATAAATCACTAACAATAAAATAAAAATTTCACAACTTAAACTCTCTTTAACCGATTCTTGAACATAGCTAACGAACCACCAAATATGTATGCTTTTGTTATTAATTATTTTTAAAGTACGTTCAATAGGCGAATGCATACCATAATTTGTATGGTGAAAAGAAATATAGAATAAATTTGATTGTCTTAAATTTCTGACGGGAACATTCAAACTGATACCTTGGAGAAGTTCGGGGCAAAATTAAACCATTTATTAGCTTCCTTAACTCCAGTGCAGCTACTAGGTCTCCATATTTGCCTTGTTGGTCGGCAGGGATTGTCTGCAGCATTCCCAAAGCTTGTCCTCTCAAGGCCACTATGAGTGTAGTAGCCTTCTCTTCATCGTTCCACCCATTTGACGAGGCTGCAGCTTCGAACTGTCTGCGATACATTGACCAGGATGATTGTCCATCAAAAGTTGGTGGTTTCACTGAAATTCCTGATGTGGCAACCCTGTCACGACGATCTTAAATTTGAAGTGAGGCAATCTGGTTTTGTACGTCCTTTTTTATTGTGTCCACTTCTCTTTTGATAACAGCGTCGATTTCATTATTGATGTCCTTTACTTCATTTGACTACTTCCTTCTGGAGAACAATGTCGATCTCTTGCTTGATATCTTTCACTTCATTTCGTACTGTGGTTATTTCTTTCTTAACTCTCCGTCGATCTTCTTGACATCTTCTTTTAATTCAACAATTTGTTCTTCTGTTTTCTGCTGTTCTAGAAGTTTCTGGGTATCTACTTTCTTTTGTTTTTCTTGCTGTTCTAGAAGTTTCTGGGTATCTACTTTCCTTTGCTCTTCCTGTTGTTCTAGGAGTTTCTTTTGTTCTTCTCTTTCTTTCTTTTGGTCTTCTATAATTTTTTCTTCCAGTTTTTTTTTGTCGTCGTTTTTCTTCTTCCAAACGGCGCCTTTCCAACTCCTCAAATTGATTTTTCATAAATTTTATAACGTCCTCCATGTCGTCGTAAGGCGTATTTCTTGTATTCACCTTAAAAAAAATTTCTCCTCTGGCACCACTGTTACAACTTTTTAGTTCCTTTGTGGGTTCGGCGATTAAAAACTCTCGATCCAGTAACAAAACAATGTTTATTTCAATACAATAAATTCTATTTTCATTAACCACTTAGATATTTACTTACCTATACAACTTTTACAACTCTATATAACTATTTACATTTATTAATTCATAAAAACATAAGCCGATACTGTCTTTTTCCGCTCGCTGTCCCCCTTTTTTATACCTGGATGAATAACCACGAAAGGGGTCCAGTAATTTCTCGAATTATCTATTGTCTTCTATGCTCGACTTTGCTAGACCGTTCGGAGGCCAAAATCCTCGGTTGCCGACAGGACCGGATTTGTAACACTAGGAATACAAATTAACGTTTACTAGGATTTAATCAAAGAGTTGTTCACGGTAGGGGTACTCAAATATTTTAAAATAAATTAATATAAAAAAATGAATTGGTTTACTTGGTACCTGATAAAATTTTGTCAAAATTGAAATTTGTATGCAGAAGGAAGAAAATAATAAACAAAATATTTAATATATTTAGAAGTTAATAGAACAAAACAATTTAAAAAAACTTGAATATATCAAAAGTATGTAATTTAAAATTGCACTTTTAAGATCCTTAACGGTTGCTGTTTTTCCCAGTGACAAAATAAAAAAAAATGATGTTACCAAATATATTGTGTGAGTTGAGTAAACATATATTTATTATGTAAAATAATAATTACTTATTGTTAGTTAAGAAGTGGTATGAAACAATTCCAGAGAAAATAAGAACCAAAAATATTTTTTTTTGTAAACAAACCTGTTCAATTTTTGTTGTTTGAAAAATATAACTGACTTTCTACTTTTCTTCTTTTACATGTATTGGTGTCATTTTTATTTTTATGTTTCCTTACCATATCCTTAAATTCTTCAAAGATTTTATCTTCCAAGTTAGTAAGATAAGTATCAATTTCGTTAATTTTAATCTATTAATTAACACTCTAGTACCTAAATAATTGGATAAAAATATATAAAATCTGAATAACATACCTCAAGCTTTCTTTTTAAATTAATAATTTTTTTTTAAATTTGATGGGTTTCTTCTAAAAACAGTTTTAAATTCTGCTGGTACTTATTCTGGCTGGTGGAAGTTTTATCAGCTAATAAAACATCTTCTTCATCCTCTTCAGAACTTGTTGTAGTTCCATTTAAAAGAACTGAAACAGATTCGCTTCTCTGCTCAAATAAGGCAACAGCGTGTATGTGTTTGCACATAAACATTTTCACTTTAAATTCTGCACACTCACATTTAAAGGGAGACACTCTTCAGATTTCAAAGTATACTCTCATACATTAAATAATTACCATACATACTTTAAATACTAAAAGTCCTGCTACTAAATTATTTATAGCATTTAAGCCCCTCGGAATACAAAGGCACTACATAGAGGCCCGAGGTCAGTAGCTTTCTTTAACAGAAATTTACAGTGATCTTTATTAGCTTTTCGCCCCCAGTGTCGATAAAGCGTCGAATGTCACTATGTACCGATCGCAAACAGCTGTTAACTAGACGTGCCAGTTTTAACGGTCTGTTTCAACACATTTGGGGTGATCACTGTAAGAGATACTCTTCAGATTTCAAAGTATACAACGTTAAAATTATACTCTTACCCGTTTCTTAGGTACTTCCACACTCGACCGCTACGTAGGAAGCCAACCGCGCGAATGAACCGCGTGGCACTTTATTTCTTAATATAGACTCCCCTCCCTTACCCAATACAACTGACACATGCTGACGCGACAGTTTTTATGGGTAATGATGTGTTCTGCGAAGTTGTAGAATATTATTATTATTATTATTGATTTAATTTATTAAATCCCAGTCACGACTCTGCAGTTCCGATACCTCGCAGAGCCGAGCTGTGAGGTGAGTGATCACTGGGACCAAATATCGTGTGCCCTGAGCAGACGCAATGATCCCAGGATGACGGCCTTCTGCATTGCCCCAGCCAAAACGTGTGCCTTTTGTCGGCAAGCTGGTATTTTATGGAGTTCCGAGAGCAGTGTGTGGCGTGTACCACCGAGGGAGCATATTATCAGGATGCATAGTTTAACAGAGTGGTCTGGATTAAGTCTGCGGAGTTCGAAGAGCAGGTCTCCATATTTTGTCCGTTTTTTCTTTTCTTTTAAGGCGATGTTTAATTCGGCTGGTGCCGAAAATTCGATCACGAACATCGTCTTAGTTAGGTGGTCGAGGAGGATTATGCCAGACTTATTGGCTTGTATCTGCCTGAGGGTGGGGAATGAGAGTTCCAATAAATTCGAGACCTCTCATTCTTCACAACGGACTCAATATCCCCCGGAGCATAGGGCAGCACTGGAGTTTCATCAATACCATACGACTACCTCAGATGATAGTATAGCACTCGTAATGCCGCATTGTGTCTATGGATATAGGCCGAAACTGCATACACCGTGCATGCTGAAAGCAGGTGCATCAGCGTTTCCGGCGCCCTACGGCAGGCCCTACATCTTACATCAGGGACCTCTGTACCCATGACTCGGCTTCGGTAATGTGAGGTATTGAAAACTCCATCCTGGCATGCCATGATAAACTCCTTTGTTTCCGACTTATGCCTTAGGAATGCAAAGGTGAATTCTTTGGATAAGCCCTTGTCTTCGATGTTGTTGAAGAAGACAGAATGTAGAGGCTTATCCATGTGGAGCTGCAGAGTTTTATCAACTTCTGCAGCTTTGATGCGGGCTTTCATCCGAGTGGGGTCGAGCTCAGTGACCGAGTCAAGCGCTCTCCGCTCGGAATCGAAAATCAAAGAGAGTTCATCAGTTGCTCGGTGTGCTGCTCCTACTTCTGCAACTTCATGGCTTTTGACCATTTGCAGGAGGGGGTCCAAACTACTGATGACTTCGCTGGCGCCATCCAGAACCATTCTGTTATGGAGATACTCCGAACTTAAGAGTTCACGGCCTCCCTGCTTTCTTGGGAGATATAACTGTGGTAAGGACGAATTTGGATGCAAACTCCTATTTAGGTTCATCATCTTGCAAGTACTAACGTCAAGTTGGTGCAGCTCAGCTAGAGTCCACTTCATTACTGCAAAGGAGTAGAGCAGGATCGGAACAGCAAGCATGTTAGTAGCAGCAACTTTATTCTTGCCCGACAGTTCCGAAGACCAGATCTGTCGGAGTCACTGCCTATACTTGTTGCGGAGAGCGTCTTTCACCATTATAATAGAAAGAGTTTTTTCAAAAACGGGACAACTAACTAACTCGAGAAGAAACAGACTTGCTCCTAAAACCTTATATCTACCTATACCTTTTATATTTGTTGAATTTATCTTTAGATTTATACTTTTATTTAAGATTTTTAAGCTTTTGTTGCCAAAAAATGTTATACTATACTTCTCTTGTTATTTTATGTTTTTTTGTATGATTTTTTTACGTTCAAGTTTTATCACTAAATTCGTTTTAAATAAAAAAAAATTATGTTGGTGCGCCTGTTACTTTAAGTAAAATGTATAAGTTTTAGGATTTTAAAACTTTCAAGATTTTTATTTTGTTCATTTTTAATTTTTAATGCCAAAAATGATTTCCTCTCTGTTACTTTTATATGAAGAATGTATATTATCAGTTTTAGGGCTTTAAACCTTTTAAGTTATTTTTTTTGTTTATTATTAAAAAAAATTAAGTTTTCAGTTTTTTGTTTGTTTATTTGTTTACTCGTTTTATTAGGTTTTATATAAAAGAATTTTTTTTAATTAAAATACGTATATTACTGGCCTGCTTTCTTCATCAAATTAAATAAAAATAAAGATTAAAATTAAAACAGATGGTACAATGAGTCGACAACTTATCTAGTCTTATATTCTACCCTAAACGACTCTCGATCTACTCTGATCTCGGCTACGAATGCTTAACTTTCGTCTCGCTTGTCGCATGCTTGTCGCAGGGTGACGCAAAGCATCCAAGTGTTTTGGTGAATTTAATTGTCGTTGCGCACAGGTTTTCTAGCGAGTCGATTTTTCATCAGATTATTTTTCATTCGAATGTTTGAATAAAATAATCGGATGTTGCCGATTATTTGTATAATCGGATTGTCGATTATTTTTCATTCCAATGCGCCCAACACTATTGTAGTAAATGTTCAAAGAATTGCGAATAGGGAGCCTTTGGAATAACCGAACGAAACTTAAAACATCAAATTCCGGGTTTTGCTCCCACTCCAACCGGTACCGCTGATCGTATTTTCACTTTCTGTTCCTGACACATGTTCTTGACGATTTTCCAATCTATATATGAAGTGTTTTTTCTTGAATGAAGTGCATTTAATCTTTTTTTCAAACCACAAACGTATTGATTTCCAACCCTTCTACTAAAAAACATTCGAACTCCTGCTTCGGACTTTCGCGTTTTGGTGAATGTTTCACAACTGACTCCTTGATGCAAACAACATAATGTCAAAGAGTCTGATTAGTATAACCCCTTCTCTTTGATAATGTTACATTTTCACATACATCTCTCTGTATTTTATTTGTGCTCTACGTTACCAACATAGGAATATGATGGATCAATGTGAAAATACCAAAAAATACTAAAATTAACGAAAATATTACAATTACACCAAACCCATGTGTGGCAGAGCCCAAAATATACCAATTTAGTACCGAAAATACCACTGGTTGCCAATCACAAATCAACAAAGTACCCACTTAAAATTTTGCGTTTCACTCGCAGGCTTTTTTGGATAGAATGTTTCCTGAAAGTTGGATTGGAAGGGGCTCTAAAGGGTGGTCAGCCAGATTTCCAGATTTAACCTCACTTGACTTTTTTCTGTGAGGTCACTTGAAAAACAAAATCTTTGCAACCGAACCAAAATTTTTGGAAGATTTACGACGTAGAATTATTGAAGAATTCCGTCGAATAACGCCGAAAATGCTACAAAATGTACGTGAGGTCTCAACTCTTATGTTTTTTCTCCAAATGTACTTATTTTTATTTTATCCCTATGATCAGTCTCAGTTAAATTCAATGAATTGAAAACTCTTTCTTCTGAGGGGCATTCGCAAAGAAAACTAAGTTTAATTCAGTCCACAGAGTCACAGTATTTAAAATAAGAAAATAAGATGTCTGTAGCCGTAACTTATTTAATTAGTGTTAGTGGCTTTATTTCAACAAAACATCACAACAGTAAATAATTGAAATGAGATAAACATGGAAGGAAATACCCGAATTTTACCCGCAAAATTGAAATACACACAAAGTGGGAAAATACCCGAAATTCGGGTAATTACCCGGAGATAGGCAACACTGGAACATAACCACACTGACAAAGTCAAGATGGGCGTTAAAATAACAAACCCAATAAACTGAAGACTCTTGAATCTCATATAAAGTAATAATTTGTGTAGAAAACAATCCTGTTTTTTGCACTGGTCCAAGGTCAAAATTCCGAATAAACGTTTTCTTTCCAGTGTCATCTATCGACGGTATCGACTCTTAAAATTTCATCACCACCTATTAGCTGGTAGTTTTATTACAATGAGATACGACTAACGGATATTATTCCGAAAAACAATGATCTACGACGTGACTGGAGACCAGAGTACTAACGCCATCTACATGTCGTCTCCCATCGGATCCAATCAAAATCCCATAAGGTTGTCCTACTATGTTGTCCTTATACAATGATGGGACCAGGGTTAAAATCTTGCTGGAGACAAAAGGTATAACTCAGAGCTCCATTACTCTTCCTGCACTAATATTAATTTCTTCCAGCTGATTAAGATCCATAAAAACCTGGATGGAGTTCTCTATGTATTTTTTTTATTTTTAAATTTTTTGTGTAGCTACCAGGTACCAGAATAGAAGGTACAGAATACCAGGCACCTACGGAATTTAAAAAAAATATACATAAAGAACTCCTTCTAGAGTTTTTCATTTCTTCTCATAAAAACGTGCAACCAAAAAAACTCTAAATTATATTTGAAAAATTAAAATATAAAACCCTTTAGATTACAATTAAATATTACAACTCTAAAATGGTCTGACTGAAAATAATTATTACATATAGAATCTGATTTACGAAAATAAAACGTGTACCTATTGAACAAAATGGACTCTACTTAAAATAAAAGAAATAATAAATCTTAGCAATCAGTTGAATTTAATCAATTAATAAACATTAAAACACTTACCAGATATATTCAAAACTTCTTCTTTGAGTGCTCATTCGTTAACGGATATTAGCGATCATCATGGCAATGTGAACCGTTGAAATAGCCCTGAAAAGCCGTGTCGTTGTGGTACCAAACCAAGTTCTCAAATTCTTTAATCAAGATATTCTCCCCCTGCCAGGTCCCCTCCGTCATAGGAGTCTCCCCTGGAGAACCAGCTGTGAGAGCTCATAACGTTTCCCATTCCGTATTATGTGACCTAAATACTCAAGCTTCCTAGTCTTGATCTTCTTTATGATCTCCATATCTTTATTTATTCTCTTAAGCACTCTTACATTTGTGGAGTATTGAGTGAGTGTCCATGATTCTGCTCCATAAAGCAACACTAGGAACACGTAACAGCGAAGCATTCTTACTTTTGTTGTTAGATTAAGGTCGTGGCTCTTAAAAAGATTTGAAACGCCGCTCGGGAGTTATCAATCCGGCATTTAATTTCACGAGAATGGTCCCAATCTTCGTTTATTGTTGTGCCTAGGTACGTGTATAAAGCAACTCTTTCGATTTGCTGGTTTCTGATAGTAAGTTGGCACGGAACATTGATTCCTTTTCGGATTATCATGAATTTGATCTTATCTATGTTTAGCGTTAGACCGTATTTTTCACTGGTAACTTTGACTCTTGTCATGGTTTCTTGTAGGCTTTTAATATTGTCAGCAAATACTACGGTATCGTCTGCGTACCTTATATTGTTCAATTGTTGGCCGTTTACAGATATTCCCAGTTCTATGTCATCTAGGACTTCTCTACTCTTCTTCTACTCCTCTTTGTATTTCAATTACATTGCTCTCTTCGGCTTCTATTCTAAACTAAAGTTTCCAAAATCCACAGATTAATTTTAAATATCTCTGCTACCATTTACAACTGCTTTTAGGAAAAAGCGAACTTGCTGGTTGAAAATGTATATTTTTTCAAAAATATAGGTATTAAATTCAAATGATACAAGACATAAGTAGATGGAACTAAATAAATACTGACAAAGCTATACCGACCTCTAATTAGTCTATCCAAAAATATATGTATCCAATTATATAAATAATATATTTGAATAATCCAATATATCAGTTTATGTGAATAAGAATAGTTCAAGTTCAAAGTTGGGTTAGATTGGGTTAAATATTTTCCTAAATGGGTTATGTAAAAATATGTGTATCCTTAAACTTAGCATGGTAAATTCAACTGCCTATGACTTTTTATCTGTACTTTTCCGGGGCAAACATGTAAGGATTCTCCAACCCACGCCCAATCGATTCCTATGGGGACCGTCTCCATATTTTGTTTCCCAAATTTTAAGTAGTAGTAGCATTGGTTGATATCCAGTGCTGGTGCCACGTTTGTGGGCCCATAGAGCGACCACGACTCGGCAACTACAGCCAGATGTTCTTGGCGAAGCGAGCCTCGCCTTCAGGTAGGAGTCGTCTAGTTTCTTGCTCTAGATTGGTCGCTTCTAGGTATACCAGTCGCGCCCTCCTGATTGCATGACAGCTCGCTAAAACGTGCTATCCGGTTTCCTCTTCTTCGCAATACCGTTGCCCAAGGCACAGGCATAATCAGGGCCTCATGGGTATATACCGGAACCTTCTCGTGCCAGTTCGTCGGCTTTTTCGTTTCTTTTAATACCTGAGTGACCTGGTACCCACTCCAGTTTCACGCTGTTGTTGTTGGTTACAACAGCTTTGCACCACATTTTACTATCCCTGACAACAGCTGATGTAACTATTGGATGACCAATAGCAGGATGACAGCTTGGCTGTCTGATCCCAAATTTTAAGTACAAATATTCTTTTTATATGTTTAATCGAATTTTCATAAAAAATACAGATGGTGAACAGAAATTTTTACTCTGTTATTAAAAACGACAATAATTATTTAACTCTGATAATCTCATATTACACATACGTCATCAACTGTCAATATTTTAAACAAGATTATTTCTCGCCAATTGCACTAATAAATTAATGAGTTATATAGATAACTTTGAAAAGATAATAGTTAATTTTACTTTTAATTTATTAGTGTCTATAAATTTATTAGAATGGTAACGAATATTTTATAACTTTGTACATTGCAGTTAATCAAAGGCAGCTAAATTCATTTGATTAATAAACATTTTTTTATCCACAGGGTGTCCCAATAGTGTGGTATTGTACCTTTTTCAAGAAGGCATCATCTAATTTTATTTTATATTTGAACTTTGCTCGTTTTTATGAGGCTCCTAATACAATTTGAAAAGTCTGAAATTAGACAAGAGGTTCCCTGTAGCTAGGGAAATATAAATTTTGTTGCAACAGCGCTAACTCCCTATCCTGCCTGCCACTAGTACACTATAATATTGTTACGGATTTTGTCAACGGGTCCGCCCCTGACCTATTATGTGACCTGAAGACATGATGCGGTTTTTCGGGTGTCATCAAATGAGCGGATGATTTATTAGCGACACCAGCGATATTAAAATATTTGAAGAATTCCTTTCTCGAATAATTGGTTTGCACCTATTTAAGAAGTTCGCGGGGCGCAGTTAGTCAGTAAAATTAGAAAGTGATATAAACATGGTCCACTTCTCTATTTTTTACATGTGCTGAGCTTAAAAATTCAATCATCAAGCATAGTACTTTACCTTTGCACGCCACTTAATAAGCTAGAAAATTTGATCAATAAAGACTTGGAACTCTATAGAAAATGGATCCTGACAAATAACTTGAAAACCAATAAAGCAAAAACTGTTTATATATGTTTTCAGAAAAAAATATGAAAATAAAAACATCCATATCCAACTGGGACTGCTTCTCTGTAATAAACCAAATTGGCTTAAGCACATAGACAAAATTCGTACCAAAATAATACCCATGATAGGAGCGTTATGTAAACTTAAAAATATCACAAACCTACAAATGAAATACAACATTTATATTGCATACTTTATCAGTGTATTTAGGTATCTAATAACTATTCGGGAAACCTGTTTGTAAACTCAATTTAAAAAAATGCAAATCTTGCAAAATAAGGTTTTGAAAACAATATTATATATGCATTATAGAAGCGTATGTAAAATTTTATATTGTTAGTATGCTTAGATAACTGTTATTTATTATTCAAATGAGTACTTTTTTATTGAATATAATACTTTTTTCTCAATATATTGGAAATATCTGAACAAGAAATATCTAAATATTTAATTTTATGCCAAGTGCTACAGCTAGAGTTATCAACATTCAATCTTGATTTCTCACTGACTTTTCCAAAAATCACAATTGGAAAAACTGCTGCATTAGTTCCAGAACAGTACGACGTAAATTGAACAAGTATAAATAAATTTTCAAATGGAATATGTTTATTTTTAAAATGGCTGAAAATATCCTTTCATATTTTATTAATCTCAACGTGTTAGTTTTCCCATTGTATTTTTCTCTATGTGCCGTCTTCGCTTATGTTGGCAATCATTAGGACTATTCTTATTTTTGAGACTGCAGCTCTAAATAGTTCGTTGTTATTGCATCCAAACCACTCCCTAAGGTTGTTCAGCCATGAATTTCTACAGATCTCTTTCCTTGGTTTTTTGCCTGCATGATAAAATTTATAGCATGCGATATTTTTCTCCCCTCATGACACGTCCCATATACAGCAACATTTCTCTCTCCTTATGCATATGTCTCATTACTTTCAAGTTGGTTATCTCTACCCATGAAATCTTCAATATTCTCCGATATATTCACATCTCAAATGCCTCTAGTCTCCTCACGTCGTTTATCTACAGCGTCCAGGCTTCCATCCCATAATATAATACAGACAGCACTTAGCATCTCATCAGTCGTAATTTTAATTCAAGGTTTACGTCCTGGTAGCAGAAAAGCCTCTTTTTTCTTGTAAATGTACTTCTGGCCTGTTCGATTCTTCGCATATATTCTACGAATGTCCTGAGTTCTTTTTGTTATCAGTATATATTTTGTTTCTTATGTTCAGTGATAGTCCATATTCTTCATTTACTGTGACCATTCTATTAGTTAGTATATGTAGGTCTTCATGTGTTCCAGCTAAAATAACTGTATCGTCAGCGTACCTCAGATTATTTATTTATTTGTATTAATGTTTCAGAATATTGTTACTATATTTAGTATCGGGTTAGTTAATTTAAAATTCTCAATACTATACAATTTATTTTAATCTCTCTATATTATGTAAAATAATAAACTCTTATTTAATAAATCAATTTCATATTCACTTTACAAGTCTATATGTTCACGAAACCTACTTCAACTAAGACTTAACTTTTTCGCGACACCGCGGTTTCTTAAATAGGTATGAAACAGTCGTTCGAGGAAGCAAACGGGAAATTATCACGAATGTTCTAAACATCGCAGGTCTCCAATTACCGCCCGCGATTATAAATCATCCGCTAATATGTCGGGCGTTTAATGCTACCGAAAAAAATCAACTCGCCGTCGCTTCGGGTCAAATAATGGCTTCAGGAGCGTACTCGCTGACCACAATCCGTTACAATAAAAACATACATTCATTCTTCTAATTTATTTAAAGAGACAATTGTCTATTTTATTGTATGGCATTTCTTTTTATAAAAACTCAACACAAGATTTAATATCTGTCCAATATCGAAAATGAGAACACTTTTCGAGGAAGGATAGATCCTTAAATGAGGACGAATGGTCACCTTACATAATAGATTCTTTACATTTTGTAAAAAATTATTAAAATCAACTAAAGGTGAAAGTTATATATCGATATAAAATTTTTGGAATGGAGTCAATCGAATTTAATTAATTTGTAAAAATATTTATTAGGGATTCACGAAGTGGAAAGGGGCGAGCAGGAACTTCAAAAGCAACGAGAATTAGAAGCTGAAAATCCGCAAGAATCTGACGAAAGCGAAAGCGGTTCTGGCCTGGAAAACCGAACGATGGGTATCACAACACCTCCGGACTCCCCCAACGCCTTCGGGCACTACCTTCATCGTGAACACAGCCTCCAATACGAAGGTAAATTTAATAAAATTTACCAGTATTTAGACTTAATCACAGGTAAGCTCGAAACGACGTATGTATTTAAAGAGACGCTTATGTAGAGCTTATCGACGATTATGTCGCTAATCTAAGCTTTTGAAATTCGTCTGATGTAAGATATCACACTTTTTAACAAACTACTAATTGACACTCGGAGTATTTCATGTGAAAAAAAATGCGAGGTACTGAGATTCGTTCATATTAGACCTAAATATGCTTCTAGTGAGGAAGTAAGGAGTAATTAATAACTTTATCTAACTGATTAAAGTTCTAACTTTATCTAACTGATTAAAGTTCGTCGATTATAATCATTAGTAGCTGTTTTTGTATATGCGTTTTTTTCTCTTCATCTACTTAAAAAGAAATAAAATCTACCGATAATTATTATTGTAAAAATAAAGGTGGCAGGGCAGCACTTGCCAGTTTTGTCATCCAGCTCCATGATAATTTATTCTTAGAATATATGAAATTGCGCGAACCCATTTTAAAAAATTTTTGGTTAAATTAATGTATGCTTAGCTTTATTTTGTACATTACATTCTTGCGGTCGGGCCATTGGTATAGGCACCTATGTCATCTAGATCTTTTGATCCTCTGTGACTACCGCTGGGTTTTCAGGGCATCAGAATTCCAGGCCGCTGCTTTTGGCAAACCGCAGGATTTCTGTTGGCCCTGTCTCATTTAGATCACTTGTATCCATTATCATGCGGCCCCAGGTTTGATACCTGTACACCGCTGGCATCGGGCTGCAACACAGAATATGTATGCTGCTCTCTTCCTCTTCGCCGCCTAGTCGGCAGATTTTCTCAGCCGCCAGCTTAAGTTTGAAGAGGTGCTCCCTTAGTGCGATGTGTCCTGTGAGCCAGTGACCTATTCCGGTGCATCGTCCAGAGTGCGTCTGCCCTCTTCTGGAGAGGAAATTCATCAGCTGTCTTGATGTTCTGCAGTCAATATTTGCATTTCACTGAGCGATATGTTCTTGCTCAAAGATTAGTTTCGATTCATGTTTCGCTTCGGCAATTGGCAATCCGACCAACTGGCTTCTTGGTTCCACCAGGGTCCCATTTCTTACCAGTTCATCGGCTACCTCGTTGCCATTTATCATGTGTGTCCAGGAACCCATGTAAGAGTGACGTTATTCTCATTGAGGGCCTGCATGCAGTTCCACACCACCGATTATGTTGTGGTGCAATTCACGAGGGCCCTAATGGCCGCGCGACTGTCAGTGAGAATATCAATATCACTGTTAGTTACTCTGTTTTCTGTCAGGTGCGTAGCACTGGCATAGACCTCGGCGTATTTCCCCAGGGGTATGCTTTCCCTGTGGTTGCAGGATGTTCCAAACACACCTCCCCCGTAGCGTTCCTGGTACCCTGATCCGTCAGTGTACCATTTATTTCGTAAGTAAAATAATAAAAAAAAGTGGTCGAAGTTATAAAAATTATGATTTAAAATGTTTACTCCCCGTTTTTGTATAGGAAAATAATTAAATTTCAAATCTGATTTAAAAATTAAAAAGAACGGTAAATTTTTTATACAAATCACAACGTTTAATATTTTGTTACAAATTTGTTTCATTCGGAAAAACAGCTTCCAATGAATGCTTTCATTAAAAACGTCAATTTTTTAGAATCCCATAACTTGGCAACCAAGCCTCATACAAAAAAGAAATCAAGTGTCTACGTTCATACCATCTGGAAGTACATTTAGGTCTAATATGAACGAATTTCAGAACCTCGCGTTTTTTTCGCTGTCCGTTCAGTTAAATTTAAACGAATACTCATCAAAAATGACCAAAGCAACACGACTATTATTTCACTTTTTCCAATACGTTTCACTTTTTAAATTCGTGCCGTTGATTCGTAAACTTGCTCTCTACAAATCAAGATTTGCCATGAAAATTAATTTAACAATCACTATTTTATAAAAACAAAAGTGGCATGCCCCAAATGTTTTAGGTTAAGTGCCTCAAATTTTAAACGTACTAGAATATCCTAGTTTTATCACAAAAGATCATATTTTTTTAGCTATGTACGTAGAGCAATCCCTGATTGCGATAGAAAGTCCGGGGCGTTCGCGGAGGTTTTTTGATTAGTTTGGGATCAGTCATGGACTGCTTAGAGTAGTCCGTGATTAGAAGTATTAGTCCACTCTCAGGCAACCTGTTCCGAGGCTCAGTCTGGGTTCTATGAGCTTTATTGGTTTTTCCCTCAGGTAGGTTGCTAACCTGGCCTGAGAACCCTCCTCCTATATCCGGGCTTGGGACCGGCAACGTGATCACTGAGCTACTCAATCCACCAAGCAACCATGCAGGCGGAGTATGGTTGCCTCTCACAAAGCAACTAACAGATCTCATTAATAAAATTATAGAACAACACAAAATACCACAAGAGTGGAGATCCAGTATAATGATACTGATGTTTAAAAAAGGAGAAAAGTGTGACCCAAGAAACTACAGGGGAATCAACCTACTTAATACCACCTTAAAATTAACTACAAAAATAATAACAAATAAAATGAATTCCACCCTAACGCTAGCTGAGGAACAACAAGGATTTAGAAGCGGAAGATCGTGTACGGATGCCGTGTTTGTAATCAGACAAGTAAAGGAAAAATCTCTCGAGTATAACAAGCCCGCATACCTTTGCTTCATCGACCTAACGAAAGCATTCGATAGAATAAGACTAGAAGATATCGTCCACCTACTATATAAAAGAAACATACCCCTCGATTTAATCAAAACAATAGAAAACATTTACCAGAATAATAGAATAGAGGCAAGAATTGAACACCAACTTACGGACCCCATCGAGGTTGGAACAGGAATAAGGCAAGGAAATTCACCAAGTCCCCTACTCTTTAACCTAGTGATGGATGAAATTATTAACAAAGTAAAGTCTAAGAGAGGTTATCAAATGAGCGACAAACAAATTAAAATTATATGTTATGCCTACGACGCGACACTAATAGCCCAGAGTGAAGACGATCTCCAAATAATGCTCCATCAATTCAATAACACTGCTAAGTTATATATGTTAATATCATCGGAAAAAACTAAAGCTGGAGGTGGACGGTAAGTTGATCGAGCAAGTGATGGAATTTAAATACTTGGGGGTTCTGCTGATAGAGATAGAGATAGAGTCAGAAACGCAGAGACCAGACGATCATGCAAGGTCGAAGACATCAATCAGTGGACAAATCATAGAAGAAGAGAATGGTACAATCACATCAGCAGAATGGATGGAAATAGGATAGTGAGAATAGCCAGAGACAACTCCCCATTAGGGCGAAGGTCCGTAGGGCGCCCAAGGAAAAGATGGAATGACGGCTTAATCGAGATAGTCTGGAGAAAAAAACAGGCAGAACTGCCTAAATAAAAGCAGAAGGAGAAGAAGAAGTCCACTCTCAGCATCAGCTGAAGTGGACACAGCCAGAGGGAGCTAGGCACAGCAAGTTAACGATGAAAGAACCATCACCTAAGCAGGCAGGGAAGCTCCTTAACAGAAGAATTGAAGAGATGGGACTAAACTAAGGAACTGAAAAGGTACAAAAAGCAGCCAATGCTACAGTGCCTAGGGAAAAATTAGACCTCTTCCACAACTCCTATTCATTCATTCAATCATTCGTTTTAACAGTGCGAGCCGCATGGTCTCGTCTTGGCAACATTTTACATGAAAATGTTTTTAGTTGGATTTTTATTACCTGAAACAGGTAAACCACGGCATGCAAGCCATGGTATTAAATCCCGAACAAGGTGGTCTTGAACTTTAACAAATTTCATTTTTGCTCCACGTACATAATCTTTCGTTAATTCTATTTTTATTAAGTACTCTCAATAGGGATATCAAATCATATGTACCCTCCACTGGTGCTGCATCTGGTGGATCTTTTTTTAAATCTTATGAGAAAACAGGCTACCTAATTAGAATTGATACATACACACATACATAAAGTCACGCCTTCTTCCCATAGGGGTAGGTACTCTTGACCTGGCCTTTTTTCAAAACAATGTTGATCTGATCGAGATATGTTCTCCGAGGTCGACCTCTACCGATTTGCCCATTCACACTCGCCTTATAAATTTGTTTCGTCAATCTTCCTTCATCCATCCTTTCTACGTGTCCAAACCATCTAAGCATTCCTTTATCTATCTTTGTGACCACATCTTCTTTTACACCCCAGCGTTTTCTTATCTCACTATTCTTAACTTTATCCAACCGAGTCACTCCGGATATACTTCTCAGACTACTCATCTCCGCAGCATTAAACCTATTTTCATGCTTCGTCTGCCAAACCCAACATTCACTACCATACATAAGTGTAGGAACCAACACACCTCTATGCACCGCCAGACGTGCTTTTTTTGACACTTTCTGGCTATTCATAAAGCTATGCAGTGCCCCATTCATTTGTTTTCCTGCCAACACCCTTCGCTTAATGTCACTGTCATACTTTCCATCTCTAGTAAATTTTGAACCCAAGTACACAAATTCATTAACTTGTTCCACTCTTTCTCCCTCAATCGAAACCCCACAGTTTGTCATGCTTTCTTCTCTTTCAAAAACCATTACTTTCGTTTTGCTCACATTTATTTTCATCCCTTTGATTTTCAGGGAATCATGCATAACATTAACCATCGCCTGCAACTCCTCTTCAGATAACGCTAATATGACTTGATCATCGGCGTAAAGGAGGCATTTGACGATCAAATCATTCATTTTTAATCCATACGCACTCTCTTTCAGATCTTTTAAACAATTGTCTATGTATAAGTTAAACAGCCATGGCGAAGCCACACATCCCTGTCTTGATGTATCTACAAAAAAAAAGTGTGTGATCTTTGGACACTTTTGATGAGTTAATTATCCATACAATAACAAAATTTATAACGACGCCAAAAAATAAACTTTGTTATTATTTTTAAATTTTATTTTTAGACATTAAATTACTGTTAAGTATGTTTGTTAAACATATTTACACGTATTGTTAGTTTTAGTTTTACAAAAGCTAAATAAGTATTCCGACATCAGACTGATATCAATATTTTCTTTCTTGGTTAGATGTTGTGCTTTATTTGGAAAGTTGTTTTTAGTTTAGTCAAATTGGCTGTTTCGAGAGATCTTCAAAATGTATTGCAAAGTGTAGCAATAAATTTTTATCATACGAATGAACAAAAATTATGAGTGGCACAAAGAACTTACTACGAAAAATTCAATGGCGACCTTGGATTTGATCTTGACGATGACCTTGAAGGTTATTTCAGGATCATCTCAATTTTTTTAATGGAAACCTCCTTGTTTGATGTCAGCAATCGAAAAAGGGGGAAATTTTACGTTCAGATATGTGTTTAGGTCTAAGGTTAATATTTGCTTTAGTAATGATTTACTTAATCAAACTCGGGGTGGGCACGGTTGGGCTTAGCATTACCCAGGAACAACGATGTGGACGTAGTAATTTTGGTTCCCTTTAGGATACTTTTAAAATACTGTTTTTAATCCTTTTTTTACAGCATTATTTTTCAATTCTTTTGCTTTTCAATAATTAGCATAACGTCTTATTCTTCCATTTTGAATATTCATTGAATTCATTTTAAACATCGTATTACAATATAAAAATTATAGAAAACTCTAAAAATTCTTGACATCGAAAATAAATATAAAAACGTTTAAAACTGATTTTTAAAAAACCAGCTAATTTCGCTGCATGTTAACCTATACTATACTAAAAAATTATTAAATTTATCCATTCGAAGTGACCACCTATGGACCGGATTCGGGTTGTTGCCCCTCATCGGCATAGGGTAGGTCTCGACAAACTCGTGTTTGCCCTTCGAAGAGACAAATCAAAAATTCCTACTCTTAGCAAGTATACATGAAGGACTACACGAAAAGCGCTAGTCAATGCTCGTCGTAAGTATTAGCCAGGGATTTAGTTGTTTTCTGATGTATAATCGACCCATATATACCCATAGTATAAGTTATCATGCAGCGAAATTAGCTGGTTCTTTAAAAATCAGTTTTATACATTTTTATTTTTTTTTAAATCGTATTATATGAAAGTCAACGTAATGTCTTTTATTTTAAAAGGTCCAGATCCCTATACGACGATCTGATCAAATGTTATGAAGATTTAAGTCATTTTGTGTACAAAAAAATTAATTAATTAACTAATTAATTATCCGAAAGCAAAGGGAGAGGGGGGTCCATTTAAAAAATTGAAACTATTTTTAAATAACCTTCTAGGTCATCGTCAAGATTAAATCCAAAGTCACCATTGAATTTCTCGTAAAAAGTTACTCAACGAATAGCCTTAACATTTTTCAAAAATAATTTACCTGGGAAATTTTTTAGGTGTTTCCACACTTTTTGGACATCCACTATAAAGTTAGCTCCCAATAAAAAAATAAATGAACCAAAATTATTTATTTTTTTATTTTATATATGCATCAAGTAAATAATTATAGTTGCGCACAGCCATCTCTTATCCTGGTTTAAAAAAATATAATCGTCGACCATTTATCAAACGGTTTAGTTTATGTTTGCAGCATAAAAAATTTAATGTTTGTGCTTTTTAGGTTCATTCAAATTGTTCAAAGCGTATCCGTACCTCAAACCGAAATGTAAACGTATAAGGCTTCAAGGTATAAAGAGTGAAAATTGCATTTGAATTTTACAATTTTTTTGAGATTTGAAAACCATTAACTTTCAATAAGCCTAAGCTTTCGATTGAGCTTTGAAGTTTTTATTATATAGTAGGTAACTACACTGAGTTTAGCAAGTTCAGTTACTGCAAACTGAATTGAATGTAATTCCCCTTTTAGTTACGAGAGATTCACCGGTCAACACTAATCATGCCACACGAACTCTGACAGCTAATGCTCATTAGTAAACTGCAGTAGATTTGTTTCGGTTGGCCTCAGATTTCTTGTGATGTGTTGATAAATATAACCAGTACTACGACGATAAACGCCAGCCGTAAAACTAATTGTTGTCACATTGATTTAAATTTAGTGATTTATAAGTAATAATTAACATTGTGTGAATATGTCGAGAAAATGTAATAAGGATCCTGACTCATTTTGTTATATTAGTGGTGAATTCACTTTTAAAGAACAAAGACGAAATTTCACTAAACTTGTATTGAAGATGGGAGTTATCACCAGTATTTTGGTTTCGCTGTGGCTCATCAAGACAAATCTTGTGCCCATGCGTTAAGAAATTTAACTGATTGGAAGAAAGGCCGCCGCCATATGCCGTTTGCTGTAAATCCAAGAAATACATAACGACCGACATTATGGACTGTATATTTTAAAGAATAAATTTTGATTAACCCATCGACTAGAAAGAATGTAACCGGCTTCAATAAAATAAATATTAGTATAAAAGAAAATAAGACAACACGATTTATAAGAAAACCGAACTAAAAAATAAAAAATAATCTCCAACGCGCTTGGGATAAAATTAGAGGAGTCAACAAGTAAAAATCATTAGCAATTCATCTAGAATTAAACTAGAGTTATCGAAATTTCGGGTTTTTGCTATTTACTGACAGTGATAGCCGTTTCTCAAATTCCCTCTTCAGACGCTAAAAAATAGATAGTATACAAAGTTTCAAGTCGATCCGATGTTTTTAAGTAGGTGAAAATCGTGTCCAAAGATTCCGTTTGCCACGTCTTGTTCGTTCTCTATAGAGTACTCTGCCAGCGGTCTCTCTACTGGCAAATTATGCCCGAGCTCAGCCGTAGAGGGTAGAAGAAAAAATAAATATAAAAGAGAGCCGCGCCACCGACTTAGATGGTTCAAGCCGGAAACCCCTAGGTCTTATAGGCACTAGCAGAGCCACACGATAAACAACTGAGATTATGGTGAACTAAATAAATGAAATTATAGCTAAAATATATTAGATACTTTACTCCTACAATAAATCAAAGTACACAGTTCAATAATAAAATTATAACAAATATAGTCAAAACAACAGCTATGGTAAAAATTTTTTTTTCGCTAAAACAAACCAAAAATTTAAAATTTACAATTTTATAAAATAACCAAAACAAAAGTAAGAGTAACAGACTTTACCAAGTTACCAAAAAAAAAAACGTTTATAAGTCAACTCTGTAATAATACTAAATCAAACGTTCATATAAGGCTGCTAATTCACTCATGTTTTTACCATTTACATAAAGATTTACACTGTTAAAACAATCGAGTTTATTTAAAAATACATCTACAATGGTTGTCCTTTAAAATATCAATATTGTAGGATATTTACAAATAAGTATGAAGAAAATACTTTTACTTGGACATAAAGAATTATTGAGAAGATTACTTTAATCAAAGTTCAGTCTTGGCATATCATCCAATGCAATAAATAGTTCTTAACAATGTATTATATCAATAAACCAAAACATAACCTAATTGTGGTGTCAAAAATAAGTCACGTCGTTAAATATTCAAAAATAAATCACTTGTAACCCTTGGGTAAACGCATATTGTAGATCAAATATAAAGAAAAAACTCCAATCCTGAACAACTTAATACGGAGTTCCTGCTAAAAAAAAACACCAAGCAAGTCTTTATAACACCGCAACTTATCGTCGATATGGATGATACGAATGCACTACTCCCGTGGCCGGTTTGGTTATGGAACGACACCTGCTAATTAACAATGGCTTCCCTCAAATAAATCCCGCATGCGGTCATTTTAACTCGACACCAAAATCCAAAATATCAACAACGGAGGTAAGATGGAATGGTCAAGTTAAAAATTAAATGGTTTTCCTTCAAAATCCAATTAAGATGGCCCAAATACAGCCAGATATGAAAGGAAAACCGTAGAGGTTTTGCACACTTGTTAATATCACACCTCCCCAAAAATTCTCACCACACGACTAGGCTACTTCCCAAGCCGGATATCAAGAAACATATGACACGGAACCGACGTCAACCAAGAATATTCGCAAGTCCATGTTCCACACTAAGAATCGCGTTCGTCCGTGTTGACAGCTAGCCTCATCTACACAGAAATGTAAACCAAACAATAATATAATCGATAATACACAATAATCGAGGCTGAAAACTAAAGCAAAATCTAATAATGAAAATACCTTACTCAATCTTCAGTGATCAACAAGAATGCCATAGCCATTAACAATCGAATCTTATCACAATAAGGTATGCAACACTATTTACAACGAATGATATATTTAAGTTACAACAAAATACGGTACGCGACACTATTTACGAGTACTTGAGGAATAAAAAATTATCAGAGATACAATTATAATGGAACTGTAGAAGGGAAAAAAAAGGCACGTTATATAGATAGATAGATAGATAGATACAAGTCAAGCCAATATAGCGTGTAAAAAGGGGGGAGGTTCGAAGTCTTAAAACAACAAAAATAAACAGTATTGCCGTAGCAAAATTAACTTTTCCCAACCGAGGGCTCTTTTCTAATTAATATAGTTACCCTTTGGTTCGGAAAACTAAGTTTCATCGCCCTAGCTCTCCTTCTGAAGTTATCGTGCAAAAAGGGCACACACACACACACACACACACAAAATTTAAATCAACCGTCACGCTGAAAATGGCGTCATTCGACGCGTGGGACCTTGAAACGTGAAGCGCACATGTTTTTGGCGATTTTGATTTTTGGGGGTAAACCAATACTTTTCCTTTTTTACCCTTCGGTGTTCAGAAAAGTAAAAAGGAATGATTTAGTGCCAAGATTTAATTTTCACCTTTTACTCGGAAGCCTAAAAAAAGGGATTGTAAAAAAAGTAGTAATATTTATCCCGTGGTTAGAAGAAACATTTATTAATCAAGAAAGAATATTAACAAAAAAAAGGTACATTTTTTATTTTGTTTAATATAATAGTAGTCCATTGAAAAGTTACATTTGGGGTTGCGTTTTATAGAGGACGCAATTTTATTTTTTTGATGTGTAGGGGGGGTCAGTGTAAAGCTAAAACCAAGTTTGTGGGGTCGCCACCCTTGTCCCACGGCAGCCATCTTGAAAATAGGGGTTGAAATGGTTTTTACGATATATCTCTTAAACTATTTATTTGATAAAAAAAATTTATTAACATTTTTTGTTGCAAATTAAATTCTCTACAACTTTGGTTCAGTAATTTTTTGTCGTAGAACTATAAATAAAAAAGTTATAAGCGAAAAAAAGAAATTCGAGAAAAAAATTTATATTTTTCGATATAACTTTTTTTTTATAATCATGATGATGAACCGCCGACATTAACACCGTTTCCTTCTCCAGTTCTCCCACTGGTATTTAATTCAGAAAGCCGATCAGATGCTGAGCCGCAGCCTGGTCCATCGAAATGACTGAGGACGGAGTAGTTCTAATTTAGAAAATCACCGTGGATTATGCCTATTGGGGATAACACGTAAAAAAAAACGCGCCTCCAGACTCTACCTCGTGGTTGGTGGGGAAAAGAGTCAATAATTAATTATTAATAATATTGCAAAATTTGTAATTAAAAAAGTTATAATAACAAAATAAAAAAAAAACAATAACTGATGACATATTACATACACACGTATAATATAGGTATAGTTAAGAATATTGAAAAATAGTACTCACTTCGGAACGCTGTAAAACCTTAGCTATTGACTTAATGAAAAAATGATGCATATAAAAGTTGTTCCTCCAAAAACGATCTACAAAAATGGTCGGATATCATTTTTTCGTAAAATGATAAAAAAAAAAGTTATATCGAAAAATATAAATTTTTTTCTCGAATCTCTGAAGATTTTCGCTTATAACTTTTTTATTTATAGTTCTACGACAAAAAATTACTGGACCAAAGTTGTAGAGAATTTAGTTTGCAACAAAAAATGTAAATAAATTTTTTTTATCAAATAAATAGTTTAAGAGATATATCGTAAAATCAATTTCAACCCCTATTTTCAAGATGGCGGCCGTGGAACAAGGGTGGCGACCGCACAAACTTGGTTTTAGCTTTACACTGACCCCCCCTACACATCAAAAAAATAAAATTGCGTCCTCTAAAAAACGCAAGGTAAGGCCTAAAAAATGTAACATTTCAATGGACTATAGTTGAGATGTTTAATTTTTATTGAAGTGAAAACTTAAGGCGCGTTATGCAAACTTCTGGTTTGGCGTCACCTGACATCAGCGTCAGCAACAAATGGGCGACGTTATGGCTTTTTATCTTCTTCTATCTATCTATCTGTGAAAAAGTGGCCTCGAGCTGACAGACCACTTTTATTAGGATATTTATTGTTTAATGATTTTAATATGATGGGTTGAGGTAAGAAGAACAATCTTATACAGGGCTTTTATTGAGAAAGTGTCCACCAAAATGTGGTATATAAAGAAGGTCCTAGTAGACGTGAGGTTAGATCTGAACTTAGCTGTTTTAGTTTTATTTTAGGGAAAACGATACGCAATAATTATTAAATAGAACAAATATGCAATAAAACGGTGCTCAATTGAACGTAAAAGTAACATGGAAATAAAAAACTGTGAGCGCTATAAAGTTGTTCTCCTTTTTCGATCTAGGTTAATAATCTACTGCCTCAAGAATGTTCTGCGCAGGCTAATCATTTGTTGCCCAAAGAATGTTCTACGCAGTCTGAAGAAGTACCAGCGCAGGCTGCTGCTGAAATGATCACTCCCGAAATTATTCGACCACACCCAAAAGCTGCACCACACAATATGCAACACAAAAAGGTAGACAAAAAGGTAAAATCTAGAATACTAACTGACAAATCAGAGAAGAATGAGATCGAGCTTTTAAAATCAGCTAAAAAAGTTGCGCCTAAAAATGACCTTTAGTTAAAAAAAATTTAGGAAGAAAGGGAAGAAAAAAGTATTTGTTGAGACTGGAAAATCGATCTATTCCATCTATAACACTGATGATTCTTGTGAAGATGAACTATGTGATTGTAAGATAGAAAAAGAAAATGTTAAGTAAGAGATTGGAGACTTCGTAATATTTATTTATGAAGAAGAATACTTTGTGAGTCGGATAAAGTCTCTAAACGAAGAGGGTGTTTTCATAAAGTCCATGCCAAAATCTTAGAACTGGAAATGGCCCGATACGGATGATTAAAATGTGTGCACATACCAAGTTACTTAACAAAAGATTAACATACCAAAGAGTGTAAATTCAAAAAGGGAAGTCTATTATGTGCCAGAAATTGCAAATTATAGGGATTTTTGTTGACATGTAAATAATTTAAAATTCATACACGTGATATCCAAATAATATTTCAAAGTCTGGGAAAAAATATAAAGTTTTTTGATTATTTTTGAGTTGGTAATTTAACGTTGTTTAAATAATTAAAAACTTATTAGATTTAAGGTTTAACGAGGTTGTCGTGGTACAATATTGTCAGAAAATTTTAGATTATACATGTGGTAAAAGTATACAAGCTTGTAGCGAAGCGAGCCATAATTTTTATGCAAGACTCTACCCGTGGAGACGTTACCCATACAGTTTTTATATGTATGCATGCACTAATACTTCCACATACTTTTAAAAGTTCTAACCCGGCAACGTCCCTTATGCCCCACTAGAATCGATGTACAGCATAGATCGATACGCGAATTCACAGTGGAAGCGTATCGATGCGCATACCTACATTTCTTAAAATACGAAAATAAATGTAATTGAAGGAAATATTTATAAGTCACGTAATATTTATATTGTTTACTATTAATATTTATAAGTTATGAGCTTAAATTTCAGATAATTCTGTAAAACTTTATGCTTTGTTCACTTGTATTTAGTAAAAAAGATTGTACTAATATTATTTTTTGTATTACTCAAAATTTGAAATGTTTTACCCGCAATAAATATATAGTTCTACCAAATATAATTTTGAAAATTGATTTCTCCATCAGTCCGTTTGGAGGTCAATTAACTTCAAATTTTAAGGGTAATTGTATTATACAAATTTATAATTTTCTGACGCTATGCCTACACCACGACAACTACCTTAAGATGTGATCTGATGTGAAACTATTAATAAAAAAATATATAAGAGTTATTAGACTGTTGATTAAAATAATGATGGTTTTTTTCGAAATATATATACTATATACGTTAGTGTTCACTGTTGATTAGAGGTGTTGATATGATCAGACATATATCGTAGTCATTACAAATAAAAAAAATAAACAAACTACAGTAACTGCAAGTGTTTATCTTCATTCGACCCTAGTATGTCCAAAGTACAACTGGTATGGTCCAAGATATATCAGATCTGTTGTAGCATATTGTCATCATATATTTTTTTAAAAAGAAAATGTAAGAAACTGGCCTAGGTACAAAAGGTTACCCTTACTATTACTTATTACAAATAAGTGGCAGAAAACATACCAAAATTAATCTTACTGAACACTACCGACTAATACTAACCTGGTTGAAAATCAATTTATTAGTTTGTGACAAGCTCTTTAATAGCACGTAAAACAATGGGTGACGTGCACCGCGTGGCAACTTTTTGACACCGGTAGAAAGGGTGACGTACATGTGACGTCACTGTTTGAGATTGGTAACGTTTGGTTAACGATTTTGATTTTCTGAGTGTTTTTTGTTTTGAGTTTACATTTAGCATTTTGACATTTATTTAGGTTTAAGGAACAATATTGTGGTGTTATTAGTGATTTTTAAAGACTAAACATTAATATTTAAGTGTTAAAAAGTAGGGTTTATGTTCCTGTAGCCGAGACCACTTTTTGACAGATGGATATCATCTTAAGCTGTGACGTCACATGCACGTTACTCTTTCTGCCGTTGTCAAGCTGAAATGTCACGTACACGTTACCCATCGAGGAGAATATTTAAAAACTTATTTATAAAAATTGCACAGATCTGGAGCCGCCGATTGGTTTCTCTGTGATTCTTTCCTAGTATCACTTGCTCGACATACTTCTAGCGGATAGATTGTTTTCTTAGTTGACTTTTTTTTTTTTAAATTGTTATTTTTATTTTGCACAATAAATGTTTTCTGACAGCCCTTTATAAAGACTCGTTATATGTTTTTTAATTTCATATTTTATTGTAGTTTTAAATTTTTTTGATATTTCCATTCCTTACTAATAAAATTAGGTACTAGGAAGGTTATTCGCTTACAAGATGTTTTATAATATTTTTCTCCTGGTATAACTAACTAAAGTTCGTCTTAAAAATTTAATTATTTAGTCTAGCCCGTCCATTTAGATACGAGTATATTGAAATCTCATAAATTGAACTTTTTAGAAGTGTGGTTCATTTTGACCTTGTTAAACTTTGTGTAGGATATTTTAACAGCATCGATTAGTTTTTCACTCGTTTTAAAAGACCTTTAGGATAACGAGAGTTTTGGATGGCAAAAGAAAAAATTCGTATCAAAATGTCATAAAATGCACAAAAGTATAGTTAATAAAAAACACAATCTGAGGCACGTCACACAATTTGGTAGCGTCACAGCTACACACTGTTGCCAAATCGTCAGAATTATAGGAGAATCAGAAATTGTATAAATTAACCTGATTTCTCTGATGATTTAAAAAAGATCCACCAGAGGCAGCACCGTGGGAGTACATTAGGGTTTTTCATTTTTAGGTGATGTTTTTTTTTTCGGTCCTACCTGAAAATCTGATAATTTAAAGAAAAAAAATATTCCCGTTAAAAAAAATTAGTCAATTAGAGGGCTTCGCTCATTCAAAAATTCGATTTCCCGTATAAATAACTTGGGTAAAAAAAATTTTTCGGTTTCAACTCGATTTTTCGGTAATAAAATTTTTTTTATAAAAAATGAGTATGAAGCTTTTGTAGAAAATTAAATTTTCTGCAAAAAAGTTCCTTCGAGCAAACACTCTCCGATCAACAGTTTTTGAGCTGTAGAGTTGGAAAGGTGAATGTTAATAATCAGTGACACCTAATTTTCTTTAAATTGGAATTAAATATTGACATTAAATATTATTTACAATAAACTACAAAGTTATTAAATTGTTAATTTTAGAAACGACATTTTGTAAATTTAGTAAATAAAGATAAATTTTAATCCATAGTTATTATGAAATCATAATATTGATGAACTAAAATTCAAATTTTCGCGCATATTTTAATTTTTAAACTTCTAGTGAGAAATCTAATTTTTGAAAGAGCTAAGCCTCTAATTGACTTAAAAAAAAATTTACAACGGGAATATTTTTTTTTCTATAAATTATCAGATTTTCAGGTAGGACCGAAAAAAAATATTGCCTAAAAATTAAACACACTAGGGTACAATGTGTTTTGATTTCCATATTGACAGTAACGCTAAACGTACTTAATAAAACTAGAATTAACGGAAGATGATGTATCTGGAGTATTTTAAAGTAATTATAGACGGATTTGTAAATGTATTGTAGAAATATTCGAATAAAAAAAATTGTTTAGTTATTATACTGAGAGTTTAGAATTGCCGAACCCAAGAGGTAAATATCGTAGCAATATGTACCCTCCCCTGGTTCTGCCTATGGTGGATCTTTTTTAAATCATTAGAGGAAACAGGATAATTCACTTGAAATTTTTTTTCTCTGAAAAAGACAGTTTTTTAAGAATAATACACATATAAAAAGTTAAATAGTACAGCAGCATAAACTATTGTGAAACGATGTTCTCCAAAGTACTCCAAATGATTTATTTTACAAAAATTTGCACACTCCGATGAACGTTGGCCAAACTGAATATTTCAAAAGGTGGTATCACTGTATCATGGCCATGGCTTATACATAGACAATTGTTTAAAAGATTTGAAAGAGAATGTGTATGGATTGAAAATGAATGATTTGATCGTCAAATGCCTTTTTTACGCCGATGATCAAGTCATATTAGCGTCATCTGAAGAGGAGTTGCAGGCGATGGTTAATGTTATGCATGATGCCCTGAAAATCAAAGGGATGAAAATAAATGTAAGCAAAACGAAAGTAATGGTTTTTGAAAGAAGAGAAAGCATGACAAACTGTGGAGTTTCGATTGAGGGAGAAAGACTGGAACAAGTAAATGAATTTGTGTACTTGGATTCAAAGTTTACGAGAGATGGAAAGTATGACAGTGACATTGAGCGAAGGGTGTTGGCAGGAAGACAATGAATGGGGCACTGCATAGCTTTATGAATAGCCAGAAAGTGTCAAAAAAGGCACGTCTGGCTTGCATAGCGGTGTGTTGGTTCCTACACTTATGTATGGTAGTGAATGTTGGGTTTGTCAGAAGAAGCATGAAAATAGGATTAATGCTGCGGAGATAAGTAGTCTGAGAAGTATAGCTGGAGTGACTCGGTTGGATAAAGTAAAGAATAGTGAGATAAGAGAACGCTGTGGTGTAAAAGAAGATGTGGTTACAAAGATAGATAAAGGAATGCTTAGATGGTTTGGACACGTAGAAAGTAAGGATGAAGAAAGATTGACGAAACAAATTTATAAGGCGACTGTAAATGGACAAGTCGGTAGAGGTCGACCTCGGAGAACATATCTTCATAAGATCAACATTGTTTTGAGGAAAGGCCAGGTCAAGAGTACAAACAACCGACGAGCATGTATGAGAGCACTGATGAAAGTAGAGGAAGCAAAAGATGTGTGTAAGAACCGTAGCAAGTGGAAGGAAGTGGTCTCTGCCTACCCCTATGGGAAAAAAGGCGTGACTTTATGTATGTATCACTATTTTAAAACATCCATGACGTCATGGATATCGTGCATTTGATTTTGTTTTGTATTTACTGTTTAAATCTTACGTTAGTGCAAATCGAGACAATTTTTTATAATTTACTATTTTTCTGTCGTCCAAATTTGCTTTTAAGATAACTCTTCAAACTGCTTACTTTTAAGTTTTTTTATCAGTTTTATGAGTTTTAATAGTTTGTTTATTTTACTTTGAGGATTGATCTATTTTATAAAGCTTTTAACCATTCATGCATTCATACTTGTATATTTCATAAATTTTAATAAAACGTTGGTTAAAAAATGTAGCAAGAATATTATTAAAAAAATTTAATAATGTACACCATTTACAGAATAACTTGCCACAAAAATAAACGCATAAAAAGTGTACATTCTATTTGGAGATTTGGTCATCCCATCTCTTATAATGCACCCACACTACAGTGATTAGTCACAGTAGAAATACAGCTCGCAGAGTGATTTTTGTACTGTACTAATTGTGAAAAAGTGTACAGTTAAATTCAGATTTAATTTTTTTCTTTTCATAATTATACATCAGTATTAATAATATACCTATATACAGGGTGTTTTAAAAAAGGTGGTCCCGTTGCTAGGATAGGTAGAACACTGCAAAATAAGTTGCTTATGTTCAGTAAAAAATTTTCGCAACGGAATCCGTATTCAAGATACAGTGTGCTGAAAGAAAAATTTACACACATATTTTACGATTATGTCAAAACTACTGGAAACATGGTCGTAGAGGGCGCTAGTTACACGGTTCGTATCGAATAGTTTTAAACATAACTTTTTTGAGGTTAAATTTTCTTTTCCAAATTTTATGTGAACTTGAACATCATTCAATTTTACACCATATAAGTACTCTTGGTAAAACTCGATACTGTGTACGGTTTTCGGAATATTTTTCTTTAAAAATGATGAAGTAATAACTGATGTGGGTATTATTAAAAACACATTTATTACCCTTTTATTAAAAACAATAGCATTACTTTAATGCTAAAGTTATTACTTAAACAAAGAATCACAGGAAGAAAATTAAAATAAATTTGTTCAAAATTTCCTTTTTAAAATTTAACGTTTCATTACTTTTTTAAAAACTGTATACTGTAAATAATTTAACACATATCACTAATAACCTTTGACCTTACTACTAACCACCACATTAAGATATTTTTTATTTGGTCCAGGGGATGTTCACATCGAATTTAAAACAGAATGGTCTGCATCTGGCAATTTATTATTAAAATAATTAATTACACAAAGTGAATATAACATTTTGTAATAATAACGGGATGTTTTATTTAAAGTAACAAAAGTGCTGATCATTAACGGTGTAACTGTGAAAAATTCGTGATAATTTGTGATCCATGTCAACAAATTTTCACAATTATCGTCTGGAAAAATATCATCATATACTTCCGAAACACAATTACTATTTATGTTTTAGTACGTTTAGCTTTTCTCACATGCTTTATTGCGTCTTGTGCTTTATTTTCATGCAGTTAGGCCATCACCAAGAAAATATTCACCTATCACAGTATACACTTTGTTTAAAAATAATCGCTTGTGTTGGTTAAATTTTCAGGTGGCATCATCCCCGAATTAGACATTTACGCCATACCGTCATCAGAAACGGCGCCTGTTAAAGAAATTTACTTCATAGCTATCATTGATGTGCTAACGCATTACGGAGTGAAGAAACAGGCAGCGAAGGCCGCGAAGACTGTGAAATATGGATCTAACGTAGATGGAATTAGTACTTGTGATCCAGAGCAGTACGCCAGAAGATTTATTGATTTCATGTCGAAAGCTATTGAGTAAAGGCTGTGTTACGCGCCAGGTTTGTTTGTTCCAGATTGGTAGGATAGATTTGGAATCTTAATCTCTATAAACGTTGTACTGAATGCTTGAGAATACATATGGAATTTAGTATTTCGAAAAAGCTGTATGTAACATTTTTTATTTATGTTATTAAACCACATGTATCACTTATAATTTGCAAAGTTAAAGTTTGTTTAGTTAACATAAATTAGTTTATACCGTCTGTTTTTTTTTTATATATTTCTAGAGCAATAAATATTTCTTATTTTAATAATAACTGAATGCTTTTCAGTAACTTTTTGGAAAAATGCACAGTTTATTGCTAGAAGTATTTAAGATTTGTTATTACGTGCTTATTAAATATCGATAAAAATATTTATATATTCTGTGACATTAGAAGTGTTACACCCAGAAGAAATAATTTCTTGAACTTGATTTCATGGCAATGTGGTAGTCTTCGGAGACATGTGTTTGCGTCTTTACCAGTCGGTTTGAAAATGTTAGCAACAGTGTTATAACGAAAGAGACCCAAATAAGTACTGTGTTCATTTACCTATAATATAGTCTCCTAAAATTTCTGTCCAAACATTAAGTTTTTGTGGGTATTGAGTACGCACAGATGCTGATTTTTCCGAGATCAACATCGTACAACGGATGGATTGTGTTTCCTATCTAAAGAAAAATATTGCTGGTATGTAAATAATATGTTTTGTGAAAAAAATCATTTTTATTTTACTTTTCCATCGTGGTTTCACAAAATTCCATGTTTTTCCAGATTTGGCTATTGTTTGTTTGTATTACATTAAATTTGTAATGTTCTGTTTTTTAATTCGTAGAATATTTTATTTTAAAGCCGTTATGGGAAAAATGAACGCAGTACTTATTTTTAAAAGAGTCTGTAGCTGACATTTTCATTCTAACTAATAACAGCGCAAACAGATGTCGCAAAAGTGGGGACAAATCAAATTATAGTGGTGTAGTTAATTACTTGATTATTTATCGCGAATATATTTTATATTTTGTTCTGGTCGACTGGCTCGAGTCCAGATCGCTCAATTGCATTGAAAGGCCTAATGCTCTGCAAAAGTTTATTCATATATGTATAACGTATTTTAAAAATATTGCATTGGTGTGACTTAGAGATTAAGATTACCTTTATGTATATGCCAGTCTGCCAGAGTCGTGTATCTGCCTTTACAGAGAGAGGATATGAGTCTGAGACTGCGCGAAATGTTTATGACCACAAGGAATTTTTTACGAAGTATCGGTCAGTGTTATTTGTGCATTGTACATTTTCGATTGCTACGTTCGGACACTTAGTGTGGATTCTAGTCTGTTGAAAAGTTCTGTTTATTTATCCTCTAAAGGGTAGTTTTCAGTTTTAATGTTGAAATAATGCGAACTAAAGATTAAATATGCTTTAAACTTAATATTAGGGTGAATTTTGGCGTCAATCTTTAAACTTGAACTAATAAAGTTAGCTAAAGAATTTCAGTAATCTTGCTTGTTTTCATGATAATTACTCTAGAGAGTATGAATTGAAATAATTCCGCAAACATATAAGCATTGCATAAAAATGATATTTAACAATTGCAACAATAATATTTGGAGCCTTTAAAACAAGTTTATTGTAGCAAAAATCAAGAGTTTATTTTGTACTACTTATTTTTGTTTTGTATTAGTTCTACTGTGAATGTGATTGCATTTAATTTAAGACAACTGAAGAGATCTTTATTAAAAAAATTGCTCTATTACACTTCATCTATTTTGCCACATTTTTATTAACTCACTGTCTGTTTGTTTGTCTTTTCGGTACAAATTTTGCAATCGATTTTATACCAACTTACCAATGAGCTGGAGACTTGACAATTAAAACATAGCTTAGAACTTGTCTGTTTGTTTGTTTGTCTGTTCGGTACAAATGTAAGTATCGATTAGTATCGACTTTGACAGAGATGGAATTCATTTGAAGGTAGGTATATACCCAATTTATATTTCAAATATGATCAGGTGAAGAGAAACTTAAATAAACCTGAAATTTGCAATATGTCTGTGTCATAATCTCATCTAGATGTTTAAAATCGATTGAAAAATGTTACACACACACACACACAAGACTATATGTATTTACATAAAAAAACGTGAGGCACTTTTTGGTTCATTTTAAACCACAAAGATCATGTCTCTGTTAATTTAGTTGCAATGCAATAAAATTGTTAGTGATTTGGCTGAAATATTTATGCATCAATTATCTATAGCATGCGCCTCACATTTTTTTTGTTTTGTTTAAATAATTATTTAATGTCTGAAGATAATTTTTACTGTCAACACTGAGGTACGTTTTGATATAAGCCATTTACAATTAATACACTAGTATATTATAAATCTCAATTTTCACTGCAAAAACGCTAGAATTTTTTAATTCAAATTGATTCTTACTCTTTAGTGTTCTTGAGTTTAAATACGTTTTTAAATAATTCCATTATATCTATTACGATACGAGTGAAAAATTTTGGGTCAGTCATTTTACAAGATAAAATACATATACCACAATATTCATAACATATTTGAAATAAGCAATTTGTTGAAATTTTTGTACAAATATACTTAATAGTATTTACCAATTTACACACGCATATGCATACACTCAAAATATATGTAACACCCTATTAATTTTCTACTATTGTGCGTTGTACAAGTAACGTTAATAACCTAACTACAGATTCGTTTGATATTTATTTATTTGTTTTGGGAAAAAAAATAATTACCCAAATTTTAAATTTGATTTTTTTTATATATATATATATATTATTTACGGGTTGTTAACGATATTTGTTATGAAAAACTTTTGTAAATAAATCGTCATGTAAGTTGCCCGTTGCTCAATGGTGCTGTCAAATTCAAATTAATAAATCGGCTAATAATTGTACATTTTAGCGTCTTGTAAATGAAAACAATGACCTTAAGATACTACTACGAAAAACATAATGTTGTTTTGTTAATTTTACGACACATTTAACTGAATATATTCGTCATAAGAATCCCACGTTGATAGCTTGCAAAGCTATATTCTACTAGATTTTTAAGTTATCAGTCAAAATTATTACAAATAAAATTGCTTGCACATAAGTATGGGTTATGTTATGCAAAAGGCCAATAGAGATTTTTTTAAAAAGCTTTAGTTGCTCTGCTATCATAAACTCCAGAAGAGATCCATCAAGATCGTTAGAAAATCTACAGATGGTCTCTGAATTTGAGCACTCACTTTGTTTAGCATTTTCAAAACGTCAGTTTTGACAACTGCCTAGTGCATTAGTTCTTTTCATTAATTTCGTATGCTGACTATGAAAACGCGGTTCAATTTTTTTTACAATGAAGTATCCCAAGCTTTGTCTTTAAAAACATTTCTTTTTCTTCTTCGTCAGCCCGTATCCATCCATTGTCGGATATAGGCCTCTTCCAGGTTTTTCCATGTCCCGCGATCTCTCGCTAATCTCATCCATTGTCCCCCTGCCATCGTTCTTACATCATCTATCCACCCCTTTTCGGTCGTCCCAAATTTCTTATTGTTTCTCTTGGTCTCCAGAATGCCGTTCTCTGGGTCCTGTCTCGCCACATGTCCGGTTCATTGCCACTTCTGGCTTGCTACCCTTTTCACAACATCTGTCACTTTGGTTCTATCACGTATCTGTTCATTTCGTATTTTGTCCTTAAGGCGACTCCCAGTATTATTCTCTCCATGGCTCTCGTGTGACTCTTAGTTGCTCAGCTGCTCTTCGGGTTATTGCCATAGTTTCCAAGCCGTAGGTAAGAACCGGCAGGATACAGCTGTCGTAGGCTTTCTTGTTTAGTTTTATGGGTACCTTTTTAACTTTAAAAATAAAGTTCATGTTTCCGAATGCCACCCATGCCAAATGGATCCTGTGTTTGATTTCCGCAGTTTGGTTTTCTTTGCACAGCTTGATTTTGTTGTCCTAAGTATACGTAATTTTCTACATTCTCTATGGTAACGTTGTGTATGGTGATGTTACATTCATTTTTGCTCATTATTTTGGTCTTATTTAGGATCATTTTTAGACCTATTTTCTTGGATTGCTCGTTTAGCTCATTCAGCATGTTCAGTTCTTGAATGTTGGTGTTCATCAAGACTATATCATCTATATCGGATTGAGCCTTGTACGTCGTCAACAGTTTATCAGGAGTAAAAAACTTTCTAGCTTTCCACAGAAAACCTAGCCTCTGGCTTGCTGACTTTGCGATGTTAGCAACATGGTTATGACAAGACATATTATTAGATACTGTGACTCCCAAAATCGAGATGGAGGAACTTGATTCAAGGGTATTTCCGGACATTGTGATGAAATGATTTGAGGAATTCACTTTCTTGGAAAACGTGGCGTTTTGTTTTCTGGGCGTTGAACTGAACAAGATTGTTGGTCAACGTGTTCCTGCCTGAGTCTATTTGTATCATTTACCGAAAGTGATCGTTAGGATGTGAAAGTTGAGACAAGTGTGCTGTCTGCGAAACTGTAAATGGGGTTCGTGGTGGTTTTCAAGAGGTCGTTGATGTGTAACAGAAATAGGGTGGGGAACTGGATGGAACCCTGGGGGACCCCGGCATTGGTTTTCAACGCATCGGAAGAAAAACCTTTTTTCGGAATGGGTTGGACTCTAGCGTTTTTCCACGTGGATGGAAATACTACTTTGCTGTATGACAGCTTGAAGAGTCTACAGAGAACTGAGGTCAGGTTTTGAGCGCAGGTCTTCCGGATAATTGTCGGAATTCCATCTGGTCCTACTGCCTTATCAGAGTCCAGATTTAGAAGGATTTACCTGATAATGCGGTGGCGAATAGTTGGCGAATGCTTTTATTGACTAGTGCTGCCATCTTCACGTTAAGGTCGGAAACTTTTAAGACTACCCTCGTAATAGTGCCATCGCTATCTAATGAAAGGATATGAGGATTTTTCTGTTATCATCAAAGTTTATAAATACGTAGTACTGATAATGATAAATAGTAATGAACTTGGGATTTTTATGACAAGATTTTTGCTATTTACTATCGGAATAATACTTTTTACCCTGTAAATTATGTTAATACGTAATATATAATATTAATAAAATATTTAGGAGGTAACTACATTTGGAAAATAAAAATACAGGGAGAACATAAAGTGATTTAAAATTTTAGAGCAATTCTAATTCTACCAAAATTCTGATGAAACTCGATGATGCTATTACATAAAAAATGAAATAATGAATATCTTCCATTATCGTATAATTAATTTGTATAAGTAAAATGTAGAAATATCAAATATTTGGGAATTGTGGTGGAAAGAACTTAATCTATTAGTCACAGAAGTTTTAAACTATTGTAAATGTTAACCTTTTTAATCGAAGCTGTGGTCATAAGTCCTGTAGGAATTCCGGAAGTTCATTCCATAAAGAAGACTCATTTTGTGTGTATCCGACATACATACACTCAGTCCAAAAAGTCTTCATACACTACATTTTTTTTATTAGTTTTAACCTGCTAACTAGAACTACGAAAGATAAAATTTATATTATATCAGGCCTAACCAATAAAAAATTGTATGAAAAATAGTTGCGAAATATTTTATTGAAATAAATATTTAACAACTTCAACAAATACTATGTCAAAAAAGTTTCCAAATGCTTAACAATAATCAATATTAATTTAACAGAAAATTACAATATATTTTAAGCTAATATTTAGTTGGACCTCTGTTGGCCTTGATAACCTCTTGTAATCTTTTTGACATGCATGCAACCAGCTTTCTAGTAATTTCTGAAGGTATGGTCTCCCATTCGTGTATTATTCTATTTTTTAACTGTTCCTTATTTGAAAAATTGTGTATGCAAATTGCAACGTTTTAGATCATTCCACAAATGTTCGATGCGGTTAATATCGGGTGATTGTGGAGGGGTATGAAGCTGCTTGCGGTATGTTTAGGATCATTGTCCTGTTGAAAACGGTACCATCCTTCGAGTCCCAATTTCTGGACACTTTCTCGCAAATTGTTCCTTAAAATGTTTGGATAAACCTCCTGTAGACATGCATCCCCAAAGCACATTTCCACCGTAGAACAATTATTTTAAATTTTTAATGTTGTATTCTTCTTTCTCCAAACTTTAGTTCTGCTTTCAGACCCAAAAAGATTGATCTTAGTTTCGTCACTAAAAATTATTGTTTTTTCAAAACTCAAGAGGCTTTGAAACGTATTTTCTAGCAAATTTTAACCGTTTTCTGCGATTAATTTCTGAAATAAACGGCTTCTTTCTGGCTACACGTCCATTATAACCTACCCCTGTGTAAACAATTTCTTACAGTTTGAGGACAAACGTTTTTCGAAAATTCTTCTTTAATTTTTTCTACAATTTTAGTTGCACTTTTCTTTGAATATTTACTTATTTCTCTAACAATACTGGCCTCTTCACGTGGAGTTAATTTCTTAGGTCGACCGGAGCGGGAATGAATCTTATACGAACCAGTTGATTTGTATTGAAAGCTCAAGGTCTACTGTGAGACAATTAGGCCCGTTGGCCCATTGTATCTTCGTGGTTTGTATCATTGTACAGTGGGGACCCGACCTGAAGATCGCGCAGCTAGGACCCGGAAAAACAGTCAATCCCCGGGACCTAGAACCACGCTGCACGAAATACAGTACCTTGGTACCTTGTACAAGTTCTGTACTGGGTAGGAACAATACAGCCGCCCAAAAATCTTCCGTTCTCCCCAGCGCGCCGCAGTAGAACATCACGCACTCCACCGCCCCCAGATCCCCGCTGTACAACCCGCAGGCCAGACCTCCATTATACAGTCCCTTAGTGGTTCTTAGCTGATTCCTGTTCATCGGTAACAGTCCTGCCGTCCTTTAATGTATTATTTCCCGTATTTTTTTCCTGGTATGCTTTTTGTGTTTTTCCGAACCTCTTCTTGCAAGTTCGTCTGTTTCCTTATTTCCTGCAACTTCCTGACGTCCTGGAATCCATATCAGTTTAACGTAATTACGGTCTACCAGCGTTCTCAGTTCTACTTTAAACTCCACGAGTATGGGGGAAGGGGTAGTTCTGCCCTGAGGTGCACCCTGCACAGGACTAAGGCTGTCTACTACAGGATTTCGCCCGGTTTCCTGTAGGCTCCGTTAACTACGGTGCTTCCCCACCGCCATGCATCCATCAGCACGGGTCGCATGACACTTTGGATCGGGAGTCTTTTAGTCGCCTTCTACGACAGTCAGACCATACCTGGGATCTATTCTATTTTGCCGTATCCCCAGGAGTTTACTATGTACTGAACTGTAGCGTGTGTTTTTCCTATATTTCTAAATGATTTTTCATCATTCCATAAATTAATTACAATCTTCCGAACTGTGTTGGGAATTTTACAATTTCTTTCACTCATTTTTTTTAAATTTAGCTAGAGCAATGACTACTTGATAAGGTGCAACTGAATGTAATGTAGTGTACCTTACGTATATCTTACTGTAAAGAGACTTTTTTGACATAGTATTTGTTAAATATTTCCAAATTATGATGTAACATTTCAATAATTTTTCGTAGTTCCAGTTAGTCGGTTAAAAATAATAAAAAATATTTATAAAAAGCATGTAGTGTATGGAGACTTTTTGGACTGAGTATACTCGTATATTAATTAATTTATACTTTTGCTGCACCAAGAACTTTATCGAAAAATAATTATTAGATACTTACCAATATTATATCTGTACAGTAGTGTACAGTCATTCATGGAGTCACGAAAGAATATGTTTTTAATCGAACAATATGCCATTAATGTGTTTTTTGTATGGTATACTTGTGATATTTTTTTCTACGCAATAATCCAGCACATGAATAAATAATTTTTCATTAAATTCTTCGCCTTTAAAATCCGATAAATGTGATAAATAATGAGTGATTAGGGTATGTCTTAATTAATTATGAACTAAAATCAAATATAATTGACAGCACTTGGTTACTTTTTACTAAGGTAACGTCTTATACCGACTACTATAACTTTTTGCGAACCTTAAAATCCTTTTATTTTTATGATTTTCTCTTTTTACAAGTTGTATTTAGGTTCGTCCTAACCCTCAACTTTTGTATCGCCTTGAAACAAGATCATTTGGATCAAATTTATGCGCACGCATCAACTTTGTACTCCCTAGAGTGAAGAGAGAGACTAGTATATAAGTCCAGTTCTTACGAGAACTTACATACAACTCAAAAAAGAAACGCGAGATGGCGTGGCAATTGAGTATCGGGCTCAACGGTTCTTTAAGGTGGAGTCGAAAGATAGAGTTGCTAGGTTGGCTAACCAAAAATCCACCAAATTCATACTCTTTTCAACAACAAACCCCAAATTTTTCTAAATCTTATTATTGACGTAAGTAATTTGGACTTAATGAAGTCTACAATCCCTCAAAATTAACCACTTTAATGATCTGCCGTTCTCGATGAGCACTGTTCTGCAATAAATGCAGCTATTTTAGTTTTAGATTTTTTTTTTTAAAGTGAAACATCTTATGCGGCGAGTGAGAGTTAAACCGGCTGCTAGGTGGCGACCTTCAGTCTTTCGTCTGACCCAAAACACCTTTGCATACATTGACTGTAGGAACTAAAAAATGAGATCTTAACAAGAAAAATAAAAAAAATTACTAATGACAAACGACGATTGTCAAAAACAATACGTTTTTTAAATTTTTATAGGTTATTGTTTTCGTTCGAAATTTTTAGTCACAAACTTACAATTCTTGAGCACTCACATTTGAAATATCAAATATGAAGAAAATGTAGCATTTATATTTAAGTGATATTCAGCAGCAGAATAACGAATCCTTTTTAGGTGTCATTAACGGGCATAAACCGCCAGGGCAAAGACAAGCGAAAAAGCTAGTAAGCCTTTCGCCAAGGAAAGCTAAACAGATTCTCGAGTTGGACAAGAAAGACTTGAAACTGGCGACGGGACTCATCACTGGACACTGCCCTCTGAGGTATCATCTGAAAAAGATGGGCAAAACAAAGAGTGATAGTTGCCGCTACTGTGAGAACTTCGCTGAAACTGCAGAACATTTGCTTTGCGAATGCCCAGCGCTTTTCTGCAAGAGACTCAAGTTTCTGGAAGGGGCCTTCCTAAAGCCCTTCGATGTCAGAAACTTAGCCCCCAGGAAACTGATAAATTTTGCACGAAGTCTCGGACTTCCGGGCCTCGAATAGATTAAGGTTTATGCGCAAAGCCCCCAGGAAACTGATAAATTTTGCACGAAGTCTCGGACTTCCGGGCCTCGAATAGATTAAGGTTTATGCGCAAAAGATCTAATAGGTCAAGGTACTTGAGAGGATACATAGCTTTCACGACCCCATCTACAATCTAGGTGTCATTAATGAGCATTTACACAATTTTCAAAATGCTTTTTTTGCATCCTCAATATTTGCGGCAATCCACATTATAAAAAATATCTTGTAAACTACATACAGTGTGTACCAGCCAAATGAATAAATTCGATAATGAATAACCGGGGGCGTGTTTAAAAAAATGCACGGACACGTTGCGTCGACGCTTCTAGAAATATTAATCGATGTGTTCGAGCGTTTTTTTGAACACAACAATCTAATTAAAAAAATGGCAACCCTGCAAAGTTAAACGCGACAGAGGAGAGAATCTAACCCTACTCCATTATCTTCACTCGAGCGCTCTGATATTTGGGGTGCGACCGCATTTAGTTTCACGAAGCGACAACTACCAGCTACCTAAAAAAGATCCGATGTCTACAGACAAAATATCTGAAAATAGATACGTGCGTATTGTTAGCACAACGTTGGACTTCTATACTAGCCTCTCTTCTATGGTAATACCAGTAAATTTAAATGTTAAAACCGTTTTATGTATTCGACAAAAAATCCAACTACGTTCGTTCCAAGTAGTTGGAACGAACCTATTATAGGTACACGCAGTTAAAAAAGACAATGTTTCACACATATGCAATGTTACAGCTAGAGCCTGATTTTGGTAAACAAATATGGTTCTTTAAAAACAAAAAGGTTGTGTCTTGTTCTTGCCCCTTCTACCCTTCATTTGTCTGTGTTAAATGTGTTTTTTTGAATTGATTACCAAAATAATGATTTGAAAATATTCTAAAATTAATAAACTCTAGTTCTTACAGCTCTTAAGACCTGGATTTAGATTATACCGAAGAATTTTTCTAGATTTTGTATCTTGGAGTTTTAGTTGGATTTTCCAACTTTTTAAGTTGTAAAAATAATAATGTATATAGAATATATTTTAATTTTTAACATGTATATAAATTGTGATCCATTTCTGAAGTTTAGTTTCTTTCTTTATTAAAAGAATCACATGTTTTCTTGCATTATATCTCATTTATATCTTGTTACTATGAAAAAGTTATCAAATATATAATTTTTTTTTTACTCTTTTGTTTATTATTTTTTTATCAACAAGTTTCTGATTAGAAGGGTAAATAAACAAAATAGGTATAATTTTTGGCATCTTTGTATCCTTTTAAGTAGATTTTAAAAGATAATAATTGTATTAATTTGCAGCTAAAGTGATTCCAGTTATGACGTGCAGCATGTGGTGACTTTTTGACATCGGTAGAAAGGGTGACGTACACGTGACGTCACTGTTTGAGATAAGTAACGTGCACTTGGTACAACAAATGACATATCTTTCATGAGGTTATGTGTGTTTGGTTAAAAATTTTGATTTTCTGAGCTTTCTTTGGGTTTTTTTGAGTTTAGAGTAAGCTTTTTACAGTTATTTAGGATTATAAAAATAATATTGTGTGTATTATTAGTGATTAGTGAAATTAATATGACAGAGATTATGGAAGCGTTAAATAGTATGAAATTGAGGAAATCTGCAGGGTATGACAGAATTACGGTTGAAATGCTGAAAGCTTGATAGGGCGTGGTACCCCGCCTATTTACCTATGCTGGAGGAGCGGCAGCGTACCAGAAGACTGGTGCAAGACCGTTATCGTTTCGCTTTACAAAGGAAAAAATTCGCGGCAGGACTACCGAGACATTAGTTTACACGGACTGGTTTAACATCGAAAAAAGTGTTAGACAGTGATGTGTGGCTTCGCCATGGCTGTTTAACTTATACGTAGACGACAATTGTTTAATAGATTTGAAAGAGAGTGCGTATGGATTAAGAATAAATGATTTGATCGTCAGATGCCTCTTTTACGCCGATGATCAGGTCATATTAGCATCATCTGAAGATAAGTTGTAGTCGATAGGTAATATTATGCATTATGCATGATGCATGAAAATCAGTCAATACTGCGGAAATAAAAAATATAGCTGAAGTGACTCTGGTGGATAAAGTGAGAAATAGTGTAATAAGGGTACGCTGTGGTGTGAAAGATGTGGTAACAAAGATATAAAAATGATTGCTTAAATGGTTGGGATACGTGGAGAGGATGGATAAAAGAAGATTAACGAAACAGATTTATAAGACGAGTGTAAATGGGCAAGTCGATGAGGTTTGACCTAGGCGAACATATCTCGATCAGATCGAAAATTGTTTTGAAGAAAGGCAGGTCAAGAGTACCAACAAAATACAAGCATGTATGAAAGCAAAAAAGAAGCGAAAGACGTGTGTAAAACCGTAGAAAGTGAAAAGAAGTGGTCCCTGCTAAGCATGACTATGTATGTATGTCAAGTGTTAAAAAATAGGGTTTATGTTACGTGAGGCCGAGTTCACTTTTTGATAGATATAACCTCAAGCTGCGACGTCACATGTACCGTTGTCAAGCTGAAACGTCACGTGCACGTTACCCATTACATATACATTATTTATCATGAATATTTCTAATTACCAGTTAAAATCTATTTACATGAAGTAAGAAATAGAGATACTATTCAATAATGATGTAACATTTAAATTTTACACTAATTTTATAAAATATCAATATTTTAAAATTCTACTTGATATTATTTACTCCATTTAAATTAGAAACTTGGGATACTAATAACGATATCGGATAAAATAATTCAACTTTGTTGAAAAAACTAAAAAAAGCTTATAATAATATCACAGCTATGCAAAGACGAGCCTTTCGATTTCTGAAGTCAGCACAATTATAATCTTGAAGCCATATTTATAAACATTTCTGTGATCGTTGCGAAAGTCAGTTTTTTGTACTTTTTATATACATTTTCTACATCAAGTATTAAAAATTCGTTTATACGATGTGTACATACTGCAACATTTATTAAAATTAAAATGTATGCAAATCGTATAGTTTATTTGAGATACAGACCATTTTCCTTTTCTTTTTGGAGAAATTTAACCTTAAAAAACAATTTGAATATTCAAGTTTGCTTTAAATTTATGTTTTATGCTAAGTTTAACTGATCAGTTAAAAACAATGTCAACACTTTAATATATACTAATATTTAATAGTTGTATTGTTTAAACATTCTTAAATTTAGTTCACGTCTTAAATTTAAATTTTTTTTTCGATTTCTACATCACTTGAACACCTAGAGAACTCGATGATACATACATGACATTGGTGACCGTAGTCATGTTCTTTGGGGTTTAAAGAGTTCAACACTTTCTGGATCACTTTAAACCCCAAAGAACATAGCTATTATTTTAATTGAGAATGTTTTAATATGTAACTTAAATAATCTTGGACAAGGTCTATTTGTTACTTGGTCAAAATAAAGAAATCAAGCTAATACTTACAGTTGTGTATGATTAATTTTAATATTTTTAGTTGTCAACTGTTATAACGTTATACGTTTGCTTAGTGTTTATTGTAAAACAAATAAATTTAAGACAAAAAACTGTTGTATTTGCGCAAATGTTAAGCAAACCAACGTATATTTAACTTTTAAGTATAATTAAATTTAAAAACTTTGAAATGGTCTAATCGTTTATTTCTGTAATCTTAATGCAAGTTGATCTTTTAAAATATTAACCATTCCTATCTTTTAAAGATAACTAATAAACTATCTGTAATGTGTGATAATAATAAAAACTTTTGAAATAACTTCAAAAATTAATAAAATTTCGTAGGAATTTTGACTTTCTTTTAAAAATAAAAATGTTCAGAGGACCGATTGTTTTGTTTCAATAAAGCTTCTATAGATTATTTTGTCGTTTAATTTTTTTTAACAAGCTACATTGTACCTTGTCTGCGCAAATAACCATTTATCAAAGTCATATGATCCTGGCTGTGCATAGAGTGGATTTGGCGGATTTGAAATTGGATTTGACAGAAGAAGCATGAAAATAAGATAAATGCCGAGGAGATGAGTATTCTATATAGTCGGAGTTACTCTGATGGATAAAGTAAAGGACAGTATGTATGATTTTACATAATATATATATTTTTTCAAACATACAATAGATCATAATTGTACTGAGCTGACTGCGAAAAAATTCAACTTTTTCGCCGGAGGGATTAGGTTGCATTTCTAACACTGACAGATTAGTGTTAGTCACAGATATTTGTTTGGTGTTTTTTTAGTTAACAACCGTAACTACTCATTTATTAATCGGGACTAGCTGAATATCAAGAACATGGCAGCTTTATAATTATTATGTGTAAAACACCTCAGAAAAATTATGAAACAATTATTTTACAACTTAAAAAAAGAGTATAATTTTAAACGTCATTTTAATTTAATAAAGAAACATTAAATGTACAATTTGTTACTATTGCATTTTGAAAATTAAAAGCATGCAATAATGTAGAAGTGGATCCAGACGCAGTTACATTTTCTACAATCTCATCAGATGCTGGTGGTTCAGTAAAATTATCTATCTTGCTGGCACTTAGGTTCTGCCTTTTTTTATATTTTACGTGTATTCTTATTTTTATTTCGTAGTGACTTATCTATCTAGCCTTCCGCCACGCTACTTTACTTCCACACCCCCTGGCTGCTTTAGCGACTTAATATTACCTTCGAAATATTGATATTTTAAAAAAAAATCAAATTTTATGAAAATATCTCTTCGCGTTTCTGCTACAAAAATATATTTTAAAAAAAAATTGTCACGAATTTTTAAGTAAATATCTCTTCGCGTTTCTGATATCCTGCTACAAATATATTAATATTTTAAAAGCTTATTTTGTTACGAGTTTTTAAGAAAATATCTCTTTGCGTTTCTGCTATCCTGCTACAAACATTAACATTTTTAGAGCTAATTTTGTCACGAATTGTTAAAAAAATATCTCTTTGCCTTTCTGCTACAAATATATTAATATTTTAAAAGCTAATTTTGTCACGAATTTTTAAAAAAATATTTCCTTGCGTTTCTGCTATCCTGCTACAAACATTAATATTTTATGAGCTAATTTTGTCACAAATTTTAAAAAAATTTCTCTTCGCGTTTCTGCTAGCCTGCTACAAACATCAATATTTTAAGAGCTAATTTTGTCACGAATTTTAAGAAAATATTTCTTCGCGTTTCTGCTACAAACATTAATATTTTAAAAGCCTATTTTGTCAAGAAATTTTAAGAAAATATCTCTTCGCGTTTCTGCTATCCTGCTACAAACATATTAATATTATAAAAGCTAATTTTGTCACGAAGCTTTAGCAAGCTAAAGATTGCCCAAATAAACCGCTACTTTTTACAATATTTAGTACATATAATTTTTTTGTTACCTTTAATTAAAAAAAATGCCCCATTACGGTGATAATTAAGTTCAAAAACATCTTGATATTGGAATCTTTAGATTGACGAACTAACTTGCAGTAAAAATTTTCTTTTCAAGCAAATAACTTTACAAAATCCAATTTTTCTTAATTAATTTTTAAAAAAATACGCTATAATTGCAAAATTATTTATTTTATGTACATTTAACTTTTAATATATTACAGTAACTTACAATCTACGTTATAAATAAGGTATTTGTAGTCAAAAGGAAATCACAAAATCACGTAATCAATACTAATTGAAGTTGTCTGAATACAAAAAATTCAGTCAATTTCTAATTGTACTTTACAAAATGTAAAAGAATATGTTTACGTAAATTAAAGGTATTTTCGTATATAAAAATATTTTTCAAATTCCGTAACTATTAAGTCAGTCAGTGCACTTGATTGATATTTTAACAACTTTACAACCGAATTTCCACACCTGTAGGATTTTAACAATCTGATAAAAATCGTGCAAGTGTTAGTTTCGAAAATGAAGTGAGTACAAAAACTTTTTAGTAACTTATTTCTTCTATATGTGAAAGCCTCGTTGGAAGGACTGACATTTTATTGATGAGGGCATAATTACAATACCTGTGAACGTTCCTATTTATAGCATTATATTTAATCTTGCCCATTTAAACAATATGAAAATTGTTATAAAAATCTTTAACAACATATTTTTTCAAAATACATCAATCTAATAAATAATTATTTGGAAGGTGGCCTGCCATTAAGTAAACTACCTTTAACATTCAACACCTGTTTCAGTCCAACTTTTTATTGAACCGACACCGTCACGTAAATTACCACGATTGAAGAATTTGTCAAAAAAATCTGCGTTTTGCAACAAAAAGGCTCCATTTTTCAAAGAGTAGTATGCTAAAACTACAAAACATGGAGCAAAATGCTTACAAAACATCTAAAACATGTTTCAGCTTTGAATAATATTCTAGGCAGTTATGGGCTACAGAAAAATATTCGAGGAATCTTTTGAATGAGCCACCCAATTTATTGGTATCTGTTTGGGACAGTAACGACCTCGTTTCGGACACCCGGATAAACAGAAAAACATTCATTCGATCGCTAGACTTACAAGAAACAACAAGTTTATTATTATTGTTTTGTTTATACCATAATTAACAAGAATTATATTTAGTTAAATAAATAAATTGTTAGTATCCAAGCTTATTACTGGCGCCAAAGGTGATTGATGCATAAGCCCCCACAGTACCATCCAAAATGCAAACGAGTACTACGATAAAAATGACTATTTGTTTGACATAATGGTGATGTCAGTCCCTGGAATAAGAAGAGAAACAATAAAAGAGGAAGCGAGATGCTAAGACAATGTTTCAAAAACACACACTGAATGAAGAATGGTTATTCACACTCTAACATTAGGAGGATATACCTTCAAATAAAATACTTAAAAAATCAAAAAGAAAGGAAGAAAACAAAGTTCACAGATCCTTTGAATCTTTGAGCTTTCTATCCATCACGGTATCTACAAATCACTGAACTACATTATGAAGCCGCAATTTTAAAGGAGACACATTACAGAACAACGAACACCAGGTCAAGAAGACCGACACTGACAACCATTCAAATTTTGTCATTTTGTGTCATATGAAACAATTTCACCCAATCATGTCAACATTACACTGATAAATGCATTCATTGCAATTATCACTATGACAACACGATTGAGTTTGACAACTTCATTCTGAATAAATTTCAAAATGTCACGTTTTGGCAATGCGAATGTTTAAAGTATAAATGCGCTAATTAAAGAAAAAATTCCCAGAAATACAACCTACAGTCACAAATATATTTGGGGAATATTTATGGAATTTTGTTGTGAACGAGAATATGAATTAAATGAACATAGAATATTGGAAGAATTGGCGTTGATACTAAAAGATTGGGCGGTCAATATGAGAAAGATGGAACGTTTGGTGCAAACTTTTGCAAGAAAAGTACTATAATATTATGATTGACCCGTTTAACAGTATAGTATTTAAACCAGCCCGAGATGCAATCAGGAAGAAACTACAAGCAGATCCATGTAAACGTCCAGTTTCGTTAAATTTGTCGGAAGTTGACAAAATAATATTGCTATGGAATAAAAATACTCCTGAAGATCCTTTTCGTAAATTTTACCATATTGCTGCTGTAGAATTAGCGTGGCGGGGGAAGAGGCAGTTGCTTGTCTAGTGGATTTTTTTCATATCGAGAAAAATAATGTCTCTCCAACAAATCGCATTAATACAATCCGGTGTTCAGTAAAACATGCCAAGGTGGTTCTAAAAGCTGTATAAGTAGTAAATGGTTGATTTCCAATAGTGAAAGACAAAGCTGCCCTGTAAGTCTTTTTCATAAACTGATATCAAAACGAGCCGAAAATATTACCTCACCACGACTGTTCTTAAAACTAAATCGACACTGGAAAAATGAAATTGACAAATGGTACGATAATGTACCTGTTGGAAGAAATACAATAAATGGATGGACTAAATTTGCTGCTGATGCAATTGGCTTGAATGTAAAAGGACAAAAAGATAACAAATCACTCGAGTAGATCAACTGCTGTTAGCGAATTGGCAAAAAGTGGTGTAGAAGAACAACAATTGCTGAAAATTACTGGTCATAGCAATCAAAATTCTATAAAACTACATACTTAAATCTCGATCAAGAACACCTCAACAAGATCATAAATATGCGTGGTAATAGATCAGTTCTATAGTAGAGAACAGCAACGAATCTAATGTTAAGTTAAATTTTAAAAATTGCACTCTCACCAATTGTATTTTTAATAAATAAATAAATGTTTCGTTGTGTTGAGTTATAAATTTTTTTGTCAAACATTTTCCGCCGAATATCCTTGGACATTGACAAATGCCTCATAATTTTATGACAAATTTCTTAAGCTCGTTGCTTGGTAACAGCCCTTTTTTAAATGATTGATTCTTGATTTCTTTACAAAGTCGTAAAAAATGCTTTCAATTCAAGCCCTTCCAATTATTTGATAAGTAAAATTGCTGTCCTTCAATGATTTAAGTCAAACGAATTATTTTTTTACTTTCTTTTGCCAGAAAATTTGATAGAAAGAAGTTTGCAAAAAGCATATATGTACCCATAACCGATTTAAAATGAAATTTAAAATTAATTTTAAATACACCACTACCAACCAGCTCTGTATGCATTTATTGCATGACTAAGTTCTGATATTTGAATCAAAACTTAATATAAACTTGTATTGCATACAATCAAATATATGACCAGTCTAACGCAATATGCATATAACTACAATTTCAGTTTCTAAACATAGTTAACGGCATTAGAACAAAATTAACATAAAAATTCAAATTTAATTATTTATGTCAAATTGTACCAATTTAAATTAAAATTTAAAGAAAAGAATAACGTTAACTGAAAAACGATAGTGACCATTGTTTAAGATTTTGATTGTTGAATAGGTAGAACTTCGATCGGCATATTGAAGAAAACTAAGTAAGTTTTAAAAAGTCTACGTTTCAAAACTTTATTGTTTTATCTTCACGACTTTAAAATATAAAAACAAGAACATACTTAATAAAATAAAATCAACGAACTTGTATTTTACCCGTTGAAAACTCAGAGAGCCACTTTAAATGTGAGTATTTATATGCAATGCATGCATGTTGTTCTGTATACTATTCGAAATCTTCATTTACATGTATTACTTTATTTACACCTAAAACTTGAGAATTCCATTTCGTTCTTGTTTTTATAAACAAAGTCCTTAAGATGAAACAAAGTTTTAAAACCTAGAATTTTTAACGACCAAACTCCTACCAATTTAATCAAAATAATAACAATACCTTTACTAAATTATACCTTTCATTTAACATAAGTTTAAATTAAAAACCGTAAAAAGTAACAAATATAAAACACCGACTGATTTCAAGTATCCTACAAACGTTACATATTGATGGAAAATAAAATAAAAATTGTGCAATAAAAAAAAATGTACCTACATACATTTGAGTCGTCGGTGTTAGTTGTATTACTTTTTACGTTACATAATTTTATATATTTATCTTTAATGTCATATTTATTTATGAATTAATTTTACACATCGAGAGCAGAAACTATTACTTTAAATATTTAAATCGGAAATATTCGAAATAATCATCACATACTATATTATAATCTTGATAGAATTTATATTAGTTAATTGGAAATGGTTTAAGACTTTGGACTCTACTAGAAAATTGGTTTTTCCCATTTGGAAGCCAATACAATACAAAAATATTTTGATTTTAAAAAATTAATTGAGAACAATTTTAAAAAGCTAAATTTAAAACTGTACAACTTAAGTTATTTCATGTTTTTTTATATTGAACAAATATTGCACCATTAAACTAAAAGTATGTAAAATAATTATTTTTAGTTATTCCTAATAAAATTCAAACCAACTGTGACCACAGAAAAAGTATTGTTTACTCCACCATCAAAACATTGGCTGCCACAAGGAACACAGGTGATCCCAACTGTTTACAATTGTGCCATTAGGATCACCCGTGATAGAGATGAATTATTATTGTTAGGGACCACTTCCAGTTAAATCAGTCGGAGTAGGAAGAAAAGTAAAAAAAACACGACGGTTGCCGAATGGCCTGCTTGATAATAAACAAAGAAGTTCACGCGTATTCCTTAACCGAAAATATGTAATCATGTTGAAGCAGTAAAGGTGTGGTTGGGTGGTAACTAATTAGGTTTAAATCGGCCCTCGACATCCACTTCTTTGGGAATAAAGTCTCTTTCCTTAATAAATCTACTTCCGTATCACCCATGACGCTCTATCCAAGATGAAGGGTGAAAGAAGAAACTGTAAGGACATCCTCGGGCTAGACATAGGCAACAAGACCGACATCAAGGAGGTGGGACCAGGTAGGCTGATTCATTTTGCGCATGAGATTGGTCTCCTGAACCCATTCTCTCCAACATGAATTGTCCTTCGTAGAGCCCGGGAACAATGGCTATAAACCTGAGCGCTCGGCTCAACCCCAAATTCAACTAATGGCAGAACAGAAACCCGAACTTGTTTCGACGATTCGCAATGTTTGTGACAAATATTTGTGTCTATAACACGTTTCACTAAAAAACTGCTGTTCACGATCACTGGTGATACTCATGGCATGGAATTATGCGATATGTAACTGAAGTGCCATTAGGATCACCCAAGATCAAAGAATGTAGAGTCAACAGTACACTTTACCGCGAAAATAAAACGTCTGGCAACAAAGTAAACAAATGGTATCACGCCGACATCCTTAGGTTATTTGGCGCTATTTCGTTCAGTTGCTATTGAGCTTTGCGTTCCGTTTTTTTACCTGAAAATCGTGTAAGCACAGTGCCAATATGTTATAAATAATTTCTGAATGTCTTTGGTACGTATCATATTTATGTAATTTCTAGTTACTTTTAGAATGTATGTATTGGTTAACATGTTAATTTTAAGCCTATTTTTTGAAATAAATAATTGAATCATGCATTTTCAATTACCCCTTCAAATACTAAGCATGCAGCAAATGGAAACAGTGTTAGGGGTAAATAAAAACAAGATGAGGTAATTGGAAACTAGACATCTTTTATGTTTACAGATTATCTTGTTAAGTATACACGAAAAAGAGACCAACCGACATATTTATTGCAAGACTTGGCAAATGCGGTGGCAGACGTCCAAGAAAAAAATAAAACATACAGGGAGGCTAGTGCATTTTACAATATTCCACATTCCGTTATTTACAACAGAATTAAGGGGAGAAAGATGGGAGCTGGTGTGTCTACTACATTCTTCACGGTCTTTGAAAAACCAGATCTTCTTTAAAAATTCAGAAAAAACGCAAGAAACCTGACAGGAAGCTATGCTCTCACGAAATATTATAAGTGGTTTTAATTGTACCGGTGTGTATTCTGTAGAGAGAAATTTCCTGAATCCGAGTTTGATCCAGTTCTCAAGTTTTATAAAGAAAAAATACTGCCTAGCTGCATACTTGCAAATAATATGTCTGAGAAACAGATAAATAATAATGAAACATCGATAAATAAAGTCGACCTCGGCGAACATATCTCGATCAGATCGAAATTGTTTTGAAGATAGGCCAGGTCATGAGTACCAACAACCGACTAGCATGTATGAGAGCACTGATGAAATTAGAGGAAGCAAAATATGTGTGTAAGAACCGTAGCAAGTGGAAGGAAGTGGTCTCTGCCTACCCCTACGGGAAAAAGGCGTGACTATATGTATGTATGTAATTTGAGTCAGGATATATATTTACAAATTTTAAGCACTTGTATGTCATGAAAAATGTTTTTAATTACCCACACTGACCCTAATCATATTTTTCATTTTTGCACCTCTGGAATGTCTGTAATAGTTATGGTGGCAGCCAATGTGTTAATATTAAGTTTAAAATATTTGCGGGTAAACGCATTCATACAAATCTATACGAACGAAAAATGTCTACATTTTTTATGGTGATACTTAAAAATGTATATTTATGGTAACATTCATCGTCAACGTTATTTTAAAACATTTTTGACACACATTGTAATATTGTTATTTTTACAAATTGAACGTAAATTATTTTAAATTTTCGTCTGTCTGACTGGCCTATTTGGAAGGATTTTTGTTTGGTTACAATATTGTAACCAACTGAAGGAACGTAAGTGTTTTATATAACTTAAAATTAACGTTTTTATAAAAGAAATAAACACAGTAGGTAGAATATTCATTTTGTGTAATCATTACATGTACATCGTGAAAAATTTCTCAATTATATTTATTTATAATAAAAAATTAATTTCGTTCAAAACTTTAATTTCAATATTAACGTTTTGGTATATTTCATAGACTTCGTGGTATATTTCAAACATCTTTCCTTATAATATTGATATATCTGCTTATCCATTCTTAACCACGAAAATGGCAACATAAACAAGAACTTGATCAATTCGATTTTTAACTTAAAGTTAGGTTCACCTTTGTACTATTTTTTTACAAATATACAAATTAATAGTTCATATAAATATTACTTTTTTGATTTTACATTAACACTTAGCCAATCACTCAAAGATACTTAAATATATGATCTAATTTGCTTTAATATAAAAAACAAACTGCATGTATACTTGGACAGGAATCTGAAACCGCGAAGGTTAGATGCACAATGGCAAAATGCAAGGGAGAGGAGAAAAATCAGTCCATTCAAAAACATCGAAGGGAATACTTGAATCTTAAAACCATTGAAACCATGGAAGAGCGTTTTTAGGCGTATCTAAATTCTTTTATTTATAGTTATAGGGTTCGCATTAATTTAAAAATAAACAAATTATCAATTTTGACAAAATAGCTGCAAGGAAGCTGGTCATACACAAATTGTTATTTATTTATTTAATTATGTATGTCTTTGTTTATTTTTCTTCAGGCAGCTAAAGTACAGGGTAATTTAAAAAAAGGTGACCCCGTCTATAGGATAGGTAGAAAACTGAAAAATAATTGGGGTTTGCTTAGTAAAAATTTTTCGTAACGCCATCCATATCCGTTTTCGGAATATTTTAATTTGAAAATTATGAAATAATAACCGATGCTGGTATAAAGTAATGATAAAGATATTAATTATTATTATTAATTAGTATGCATTATGTGAATTAAAAATTTTTTGTCGCGTAAATGAGACCTCATCGATAAAACGGATACATGTTAAAAAATTGGGATTGAGGGCTCGCCTAAGGTTAATAACATGTTGGTGTATTTAACATTTGAGTACTTTTTAATAAACAATAACTAATTTTACAAATAAGGTTTAAAAAATCTAATTATTGTTGACTTATCGTCATAACTATCAATAAATGTCAGTTTTCTATGGCAAAATCAAGACATACCAATTAGAATGGATTTTTGTGAAACGTTAAAAGAAAGGAAAGCCCTCAATCCCAATTTTTAAACAAGTGTTTTATTGATGAGGTCTCATTTATGCAACAAAAATTTTTTAATTCACATAAAGCATACTAATTAATAAATTTATCATTACTTTATACCAGCATCGGTTATTACTTCATAATTTTCAAATCAAAATATTCCCAAAACGGTACACAGTATCGGGTTTTACCAAGAGTACCTTTGATGTAAAATTGAATGATGCTAAGTTCACTTAAAATTTTGATTAATAAATCTAACCTTAAAAAAGTTATGTTCAATACTACTTGGTACAAACCGTGTAACTATCGTCGTCTATGAGAGTCAGATATAAAAACAAATTCATGGAATGTATCAGATTCTAAAACATATTCGTATAAAATTTCATTACAATGTTTTCAGTAGTTTCGGCAAAATCGTAATAATGTGTATACATTTTTTTTGTTCAACGCCCTTAATCTTGAATATGGATGGCGTTGCGAAAAATTTTTACTAAGCAAACCCTAATTATTTTTTAGTTTTCTACCTACCCTATAGACAGGGTGACCTTTTTTGAAACACCCTGTATAAAACAAACATTAACTTAAATTATAAATTTCAAGAAAAAAAAATAATATCATTATGACATAATTATTAATGACTTGGTAAATATTCCACATCTAATTGTTCTGGTCTTAACAACAATGACAAAATTTCTTTCTGCATAACTGAAATGGTTATCGTTAGAATTTAATTAGCATTAATAGATAAAAGATGTGTGTATAAATAAATATATGTAAAATTATCGATTTTTTATCCATTTGCTATTAAAATATTTCATATAACAGATATTCCTGTCGGAGTATACTAGAATTAATATTGCCCATTAAGTTATTTACCAAAAACCATAAGATTGAAATTAAGATAATGATTTAATTTTTGATATGCTCACATCATTGATTTTCCGTTTAAATAATTACTTTTAAATTTTTTGTATCCAGTACTAGACACATTTAACTGTTATCCAAAAAAATTCCATTGTCAATTATAAAGCATAACATAATCTATACACTTAGAAAGTTAAATTATTTATAATATTGCATATCAACTTAATATTTTAATAGAAAACATACGCTTTACGGCATTTTTCATCTGTTAGACTTCTTATTGGTAAATTATCAACGAATTATAATGTACACTGATTGACGTTCATTGATTGGAGGTATAACTGGTATAACCTAACCTAACCTTTTAATTTAAAACCTAACCAACTGAAGATATGAAATTACAATTTTCACAAACTGGATGATTCAACCTACTAAGTTTAAAATTTCATTAAAATCATATTGTAAAAATATTCACACCTGCACGCCTGAGGCTTTACAATTTTGTCGGCTTAAAAAACAGTCCTGCCAACTTAAATACAACAACTAAGAAACAGTTAACTCTAACAGAGGTACATTACTTGACTGAATCATAATGAAATATTCCTTAATATCCAATTTCATTATTCCTGAAAATAAAATATATATTATTAGAGATATGAACACTAAAAGTGCAGACGCATAAAAAACTCTCTGAGTACTCATTACTTTTTCATTGTGTATGAAATTAAAAAAAAATTAAGGCTATCATTCATTATGAAAATGATTTATTAATTGACGTAAGTATAAATTTGATAATCTCGGTTTAAAAAGAATATTTTGTTATGATCAATATTATCAATCAAAAAGTAATGAGTTGAAATTAAAACTGATAACATTTTTGTATGGGTAACGTGCACGTGACGTTTCAGCTCGACAACGGTAGAAAGAGTGACGTACAAGGATAGTTTATAAATTTTTTATGTAGTTAATTAAAAGTTTGTTTCAACTACTCAAATAAAAACCATACAGTGAATGATAACTGTCATGCGCAATAGACAAAACGATAATTTCGTTGCATGGTCGAATATAGAAATTGTAGCGACTGACACGCGCATTGGAAATGTCATCAGCTGTCGCTGGTAGCAGAACCCGTATCACTACTAAGAAGTTCTCGCGGTTTTCTAGAACCGATGTCTGAAAGTTCTCGAGAACGAAAACCGACAGTTTATCAGTATTCATTTTCTACCGATGTCAGTCAGTTTTCAAATTATCGAATTTTTTAAATTGTTTGTACAAATTAGTTTTATTTCCGAAATATTTTAATTCTTTTTTACATATTCAACAAGACACCATATTGACATTGGATTTTTAATTTCGAGTAAAATTGTTCCACACAGGTTTCATGTTTTTAGAAGATTAAAATATTTTAAAATAATATGAATAACCAAACAAGCAGTACAAAACTTGTACAATATAATTTGCAAATCCTAAGCATAGATAGATAATTAAAAAATCCAAACACCAAGAACCGAGTGAGAAATGATATTCGAGAACAAAGTATTCGATTCTTCCCATCTCTAGTATCATTAATAAAAAGTAAAGCGTTAAACTGTAGTTCCAGCCATTGTATCCTGCATAGACAAGCACTCGCGATAAAGAATATCCCACCAATTCTAAAATTAGTCGTGACCAACATTTTCGTTAAATTTAAATACGAAACAAAATCAAAATAACAGCCTTAAAAAAACAGATTTTTGGAATGTGTGTTGACAAGAATGAACTACAAAGCTTTTTAACACTGAATAAGTTCATTGACAAGATAGCAGAATTACCAAATGAAATATTTGAAGAATTGGTCTTATGTCTCCAAGACATTTGCGCATCTCTGGAGACGTATTTTCCTGAAGAGCAGGATACAAAACCGAAAATGAAATTATGGGTTCAGAATCCTTTTGTACCGAATTCGCAGAAGCTAGAAAATATGTCAAATGACACCTATGAACCCCTTTTTAGAAATGATATCAGATCAAGTATAGAATCATTGTTTAAAACAATGTCACTTGATGAATATTCACTACTTGCCACACTGTTCTTCTCCCGTTTCCAACAACATCGTTTCGTGAAACGGAATTCTCCAGCATTTGCAGCTACAAAGACAAAATACCGCAATAGACAGGATGCTAAATCTGACATGCGTCTTTCAATTTTTTTCTATTAAGTCTGACATTAAACAGTTGGTAAGAATTAAAAAAAAAATGAGCCGTCACTTTACGCCTGGCAGATTTCAAACATCGAAACTATTTTGTATAGAAAATATGCATAGTTTACTTAAAAAACTAAATAATACTGCTGAATATCACTTAATATAAATATGCTAAATTTTCTTCATACTTTCCTTGATATTTTACATCTGAGTGCTAAAGCATTGTAAATTTGTGATCAACAATTTTAAACAAAAAGATCTCATTTTTTAGTTACTTTTTTCAAGGTATTTTGGGTCTGACAGAAGACTGACGGTCGCCCGCCATCAGCAGCCAATTTAAGTCTCTCACCCGCTACAGTAAATGTTTTACTTCAAAAACAACTTCATACCTCCCATTAAATGGAAACAATATTGTCAATTCACAGTGGAATTTTGTGTATTGTGTGTTGCTTTGTATATTGTATAAGTCAGTAGTGTATAATGTACCTACGTTTGTATAATTTTCATTAAATGATTATAATTAAATAATGAACATAAAACCGAGTTTTGCTTATTTTAGGGCTCTGTAAAATATTTAGTGTTTCAAAAGGGTTCTATCGCCAAAAAATGAGAATCGCTGCATTAGGGTGTCATGTGCAGTATTGTTAAAACTGTGAATGTGAATTTTACCTATATTTTAGTCTGCATAAACAATATAATCTGGATCAGTAACTTCTACTTGTACATATGGTGGTTGGATCATTTGTATACTATTTGAAGTACGTTGCATGTTATTATTTCTAGACCTAAAATGATATTTTAAGTACCATCCAAACTAAATCATTATTAGTTTCTTACTTAGCTTTGGCGTGAGTTAAAATGTGACTCTTAAGATTTGTAGACTGTGCAAATTTCTTATTACAACCATCAAATGGACAAACGTATGGTCTATCACCTGTATGTATCCTGACGTGTGTTCTGGAACAAGAAAAAATATGTTATTTTGTCAATCGATTTTAAAATTAATGTGACAAAAGATATTCTTTATAAGTAAACTAGGCATGGGTAGATACTATTATTTTCTATATTAAAATACAAGTAAAATTAAACTCAGAACTCTCAAAAACAAGCTGCTTGAGTATAAGACAACTCTTAAGCCACTATGGACCTATGGATCCAGCTAGCAAACCCAATATTAATATTTTTCTTCTTCTTCTTCCACTTGTAGAAGGCGTATCGCCTGTAGTTCACTGATTTTTTCTGTGAGGTGGACTGCCAGCTGTCTCAATTTTTTTGGTGGTCTGCCCAGGGGCTTTTTCCTGTTGGTATGTTGTCCCTGACGATTCATGGTAATCTGTCTTCATTCATCCTGCTGACGTGTGCGTTCCAGTATCTTCGTTGAGCTCTGCACCATCTTACGATATCACTGGTGTCAGTTTGTCTTCTTAGGTCTTCGTTCCTTTCCTTATCCTTTCTTTATTCCTTACCTGTTATTGCGCGTATTGTTTTTATCTCTGTTGTTCTGAGCATTCTTTTGGTTTTTGATGTATTGGCTCTTGTCCCTGCTCCGTAGGTCATTACTGGCCTTTCGTATATTTTATAGATTCATGACTTATTTTGAATGCTTATCTGTTTGTTTCGCCAAATGCTTTTTGGATGACCAGAGATTGATACAGCTTTGTTCACCGTTAATTTGACTTCTTCCTCCAAATTTCCCCGGCTGGAGATCTTGCAACCAAGGTAGTCGAAATCCATGACCTGTTCTATCAGTACGTCATCAATTACTAGTTTACATCTTAGTGGGTCTTTTGCGATGGTCATCGATTTTGTTTTTGATTTTGAGATTTCCATGTTCTATTTCCTGGCTTCCTTGTTGAAAGCATATAGTAGTTTTTGCAGATTGTCTTCGTTTTCGGCTATTAGAACAGTGTCATCTGCATAGCAGAGAATTTTTATTTCCATATTGCCCATTCTGTAAGCGAAAGCAGTCTCTTTGACTGTCTATTATGTTGTTCATTATGGTGTTAAATATCAGCAGACTTAGGCTGTCTCCTTGACTATACCAACTGTATTGTTTATTTCTCTGGTTAATTTGGAGTTGATTCTTATTTGGGTGGAGTTTTAAGTGTTCAGTTCCAATGCCTTGGTTAGGTCTACGAAGCAGAGGAATGCAGGTGTGTTGTATTCTAGGGACTTCTCTGCTATTTGTCTGATGGTAAAAATCGCATCTATTGTGGATCTATTTTTGCGAAAGCTTTTTTGTTCTTCATTCAGCGGTGTGTGGGGACTAAGTTTGGTAGCTAAAATGATGGTAAATAGTTTCATCGCTGAGCTTAGGATGGTGATGCCTCTATAGTTAGAAGGGTCAGTTTTTTCTCCTTTATTAAATAAGGGGATTGTTGTGCTTTTCATCCATTCATCAGGAATTTTTCAATGCTTTCAAAACAAAACACTGCGATCCATAGTTAGTCCATAGCATGTCACAATATCATCAATAGTAAAGGACTAACAAGCGCCAACAGTTAAAGAAGAGATCAAACGCTACAGTGTAAAATACAGTGATGGAATAAGTGCACACCCTAACACCCCAGCCAAATAACTGTTTAATAACGTAAACCAAGTGCATCGACTAAAATGCTTTAAACCCAGCGACCTGATAAGACAGATTTACATTTTAGGAGGACTAAAGGGATACAAAATGGGGGATGCAGAAATCAAAATAGTGTGTTATTGATGACGCTCTCATTGCAGAAAATGAAGATGACTTACAAAAGTTATTACACTTATTCAACCTAACAGCCAAGACCCTAAATGTGGAAATATTACCGACCAAAAAAAGTGCTTAACAACATCAAAAACCCCTCTAAGATGCACACTTGAACTTGACGGTAAAGTTATCGAGCAGAAAATGAAATTTAACTACCTTGGCATAGAACTTTCTGGCTTTGGTGATATTGAAGCAGAGGTGAGAGATCAAAAAACAAAAGCAATTAGAATAGCTGGCTGCCTGAATACAATATGGTGCAATAAGAGTATGGGAACTGATACTAAATCGAGGATCTACAAAATCGTCGTGAGGCTGGTGATGACATATACAGCAAAAACCAAAAGACTCTTAGAGACAGCTGAGATGAAGATACTCCGTAGAATCACTCAAAAGACACTGCTGGATAGAGAGAGAAGAAATAATATCAGAACAGCCTGTAAGGTCAAGAACATCAATGACTGGGTAGCAAACAGGAAGAAGGAATTGAACGAACACATAGGCAGAATGGACAACTGCAGACTTGTGAAAATTGCACGCGACAGCCTCACGCAAGTGGACGATAATTGAACAGGCGACTCGCCTAAAATCAAGAATGAAGAAGAAGAAGAAGTCATTTTAAGTGTTCTTTGACCTGTTTTGTTAATATTTTTTGCCATATTATTAATACTGTTATAGATTAGCAGTCTAGTACTTGCTAAATATACAGAGGAGTCTCTTCATTGAAAGACAAGTCTTTTTAAAACATTGAAATTGATTATTGTCCTGCTATTGAACAGATTTTAATTTTATTAAATAAAAAAAAATTAACAAACAAATGATTACATACCTTAAATTAAAGTCTAAACTGAATCTCTTTCCACATCCTTCAAAAGTACATTGGAAGGGTTTTTCTCCAGTGTGTACCAATTGATGGCGTTTAAGTTTACTTGATTCTACAAAAGCTTTTCCACATTCAGCACATACATGCACTCGAGGGCCATGTGTATGTAGATGTTTTCTCATTGCTGAATTATCCCTAAACATCTTATTACATCCTTTATGTGGACATGCTACAAAAGAAATGTATATATCCAGATAAAAACAATTGTGGCATGTTCGTACAGAAAATGATAAAAATGACTTTATATTGATTCAGATAGGTACATTTCAAATGCCACCACATATAAATTAAATAATGACTGTGGTATTTTAAACATAGATCATTTTTTTAGTGTCAATCAAAATTAACAATTTTAAATAAATTGAATTGAAATTAAGTAGATATATAAATTTTCTATTCATAATTTAGTACATAAACTGCTCTCAGTTACCTATTGTTCTATCTGTATTGTCTTGATTGGGTCTCTGAACTCTTGGACTTTTATATCTAGGCCTTGCAAACTCTGCTAATTGTTTTGGATCTGAAAGATCTAATCCAGGTATTCCATCCACAGGAATTTTTTTACCGGTCATGTACTCAGTATAATCTGGATCTGGTTCAGGATTTGAACCTTCATCTAATAACAAAAAGTTTTAAATGAAAATGCTGAGAATTTAATTTTTAAAATAACTAATTGGATTAGAATAAACGAAAAATCTGCACTTGGGTATAAATGTTCATTTTTATTTAACGATTTGACCTAGTTGTCAGTATAAACATTGAAATGAAATTTCTACAAAATAAGATTTCCAATAAATTATTTTATTTCAAATCCATTTTTTTTATAAGTACTTAAATACATTGTTATATGCAATACATCAAATGTTACTAATTTGGAGAGAAACTTTTAAACATTATATTATCAAATAAAAGACTTTCTTGTAGATAACAAACATATTTTTTTTTAATTAGAAACAAACATGTTTATTATCCAATTAGTGGTCATATAATAATGAAAAATATATATGGAAGTTAAATCTAATTTAAAAAAGGTGGACAATCATTTTGTATAAACTTATAAAGGTTTGGCTATGAATGGCTCTTTAGTATTTAACCAAAATGATAATGGCATACATTTTAAGACACTCTTTATTTCTTGTAATGTCTATTTACTTTAACATCCTGTTAAATTCTTATACATTATACAAATGGTTAGTGTCAACCAGTATTCATTAATTCACTTGAATCATTTGGTGATAATCTAATATAATTTTAATAAAATTTAATATATGAACCTTTATTCTTCAAAAACTGCATTCTATTAAAAAAATGTGGTAGCTATTAATATTTTCTTAAAAAGTTTTGAAAATTTAAAAGTTGGCGGTACTCAGTGTGACATTCAATACAATGACGTTTGCGCCAACGCCGGCTGCATTTTAAATTCTAAAAATAAAAGTAAAGGATCTCTTGTATCGAAACCAAATCTATATTTTTCGGATGACAATGATTAAATTAAAATTCAGGTTTATAAAAATTTCGGTGTCTAAATTACTGAAAGAGTAACATTTACAGATTTGAATAGGGAATTTGTCTTTTAAGATATTTGAAAGCAAGGACATCCGCCATGCTTGTCCACCATCATTCTTTTCATCGGCCATTTAAAAGTATGGCAGATCTTACGTGATGGCTGCTGCAAATCAAAACAAACTAAAGGATTCTCCTTTAACTTTTGCAAATTATCAATTGTTTAATTTTAACAGATGTATTAAAACGTTAAACTGAGTGATTAAATAGTGACCTTAGTGACCTTGATGCTGTAAATCAATTTAGACGTGAAAAATTCCTTCGCGGAAATATAAATTTGCTAGGTGAAAATTACTCACCATCACTAGCACCTGATGCCCACATGGTTACTGAAAATTCACCTTCCATTGTTTTGATCTGCACTTGCTTTTGTTCCCATTTTCTAGGTTTTGTTTCAACATGCATATCGCTAAGCAAAATTTCATTTTCACGTCGAGAAAGAACACCACGGTTTTTTACAGTTTTTTTTCTTTTAGAAGGCCCCGGAGAAGATTCTACGTATAAATCAGAAGAATCGGGCACCGGTACATCGTACAAATTTAAAGGGTCGCCGGAATCGTCTATAATTTCCTCTTGGGCTTCTAATATAATATCTCGGCCTTCTAAAGATTGCATCGACATCATAGGTTCTCCGCATTCAACAATAGTTTCGCAACTATCATTCATATCCACGGGAATAGCCTCAATTTCAACGCATTCTTGTATGTCCGGTTGAATTTCCACTTCGCACATGATATTTTGATGGTCCGCCATAACTATGGCTGCTATTTTGTTTATAAAAGATGGTCGAACAAATATGGCCACTCACAACACAACAATGGCGGATAATGAAACTGTTCAACGCGAACAAACTGCGTCCCGATAAAAACGAGTTCTTGAAAATGAAATTATCTACGACACACTCACATATCGTCTATTTCTCTCTGTTGCATAAAACATTTTGAAAGAGCATGAAGCCGAAAAGTCTACTGTAAATTTAAACAAATTATGTTAGTTTCGCCATCTTTAAACTAGTAGATACACTAACTTTTATGGCTTGCTGTAAAGTAATACAACAAAAATAAGGTTTGAAGATTTTTCTATTTTAAAAATTTACATTTTAAAGTAAAAAATTACTTGTGATTGAGTAAAATAATATAAATAACTCATATAATATATAATAGCAGTAATTAAAAATTAAATGTACTAATAATCATAATTTTAGCATAATGGGTATATGCTGTGGTTATAACCATTTGCAGGTAATCATAATAATAAATTTTAGTTTTTATCATATATAATTGATTTCCAATTTATTGCATTTGCATGTTATTAATATCGTGGTAATTAGTGAGTCAATAAAAACAATTTTACAAACATTTCATTTAACCCCTTTGCAAAAAAGTTGCCATCCTATGCTTTATTTTATTAGGAATTCAACTGTTAGTCTTTTTTTAATTCTTACAAATTTCTTTATAAATTATTAATAAACAGATTCTTTGAAAAGAGTATAGAGCAATTAATTAACCAATTGATTAGATCTCATTTTGTCAAGTATTATTTATTTTTAGGAAAATAAAAAACCGTTTTGCCTTTTAATATTAATGAAAATAATACAACTAGTCAGATTGTGATTACGTATAATCCCTTATTTTAAAAACTACACAAAGACCCTTGCTTTATCTATAAGAATAAAACTAATCAATGATCAAGAAATTAACTCCAGTAGATTGCAAATAGAAACTTATTCAAATCCTATTATTTTTTTATAAAAAGTTGTAATTATAATTTTTTTATCTTAATATTAGCTAAATTTTGCCAAAATATACCAGCAAAGATCATAGCTAAAGGTTTGTAAGTTGATTTTCTTTGGGTTGCAGTGATTAATTACTTCTCAAACAGTGTGGGTGCTTTCCATTAACGACAAGGTGTAACACTATGAAACCTAGAAAAAAAACTTTTTTTTTTTTTTTGTTTAATGTCTTTATTAGCAATCAGAATTGTTACAATCTTGAGCTAATATGATGGTTGTTTCAAAACAACAATAAATAGAATGTACATTGAGTGCCGAGGAGAGGATAACATCCAATGTTGTTACCTCAGTTTTCTTTTAAGTCTATTGGCCAGATTTTTTTGAATCTTCTGTTGTCAATTGATTGTAGTAGTGGCTGCAAGAGTGGATTAGTATTAGTTTATTGTAGTTTTTGTCAGCATTTTCTTGGATGACTTCATTTACGTAGGGAATTTTGAGGTCAGTAGGCAGGGTATGGTTTGACACATACCAAAGTGCGTCAGTCATAGCTTAAAGAATCTTTAATTGTGCTCTTTGTGTGATGGCTGTATAGGACTTGCTGACCTAGCCCCATAACTCGATTCCATAAGTCCCAATCGGTTTTAAGTCCGACTTTCTTTTAACAAGCCAATAAAATTCTTTGATTTTCATGTCTAGTTAAGTTCTCTTTTTTTATATGCTTCTTCCAATTTAGTTTGTTGTCGAATGTTAGAACCTAAGTATTTAACATTATTACTTTGCGGAATATTGTTTTGATTAATATTTACTGGTGGACAGGTTCCATTTCATAGAGTTAATGTTGTGTGATGATTTGGATTCGTTCACTTTGTCTTCCTTTTGTTTAACCAAGTCTATAGTAGGTTTAAATAATGTTGTAGGTTGGAGGAAGCTATTACAGGATTTTCATAAGTTGCAAAGATGGCAATATCATCAGCAAATGTTCCTGTAGTTGTTGCTGTTGTTATAGGTAAACCATTTGTGTAAAGAAGGTATAAAAGGGATCTTAGTATGCTTTCCTGTTGTCCCCTGACAGTATTGGTACTCGTTTGGAGGTTTCTTCGATAACTTTCACTTTTATTCCTGTAGGAATGACTTTAGAAAAGTAGTTGTTTGGGAGAGTTGTTTTTGTTTTGTATATAGGAGACCTGAATATCTTTTTATTTTGTATAGGAGACCTGAATATCTTTTTATTTTGTATAGGAGACCTGGATGCCACACCTTATCGAAGGCTCGACTTATATCCAAGAATGCAGCTGTGCAGTATTGTTGATTATGTGTTTTGCTTATTATTGTACTAAACGGTGGATTTGTTGTGTTGTTGAATGTAATTTTCTAAACTCAAACTTATGATTGGGAATCCAGTTTTGTGTTACTAAGTATTTATTTAATATATTTAGGATAAGCCTTTCAAGTACCTTTGAGGTTGTTGGTAAAAGGCTTATAGGACGGTAAGATGTGATATCTGGTTTTTTCCCAGGCTTAGATATAATTATGATTTGTCCTATTTTTAGAGACTGTGGCCAATAGTCAGTTTTCAATATTGCATTGTAGATATAAAGCAGTTTGATTAGGCCTTTTTTGGTAGTTCTTTTAACATTTTTTGCAGTGATGAAAAAAACCTGAGTTTAAGCATGTAAATGCGTCACTGCTACCAACAATAGTGAGAAATTTTTTACATAGAAAGATTGGTTTCAATATTATTTATCACAAAATTGTACAATTACCGAAAATGTATCTTTAAGTAAATTACCTAATATTACTTATTTTATAAGTAAATAAAAAACATTTTCTATTATGCCCCCAATTTTAACTAAATTCCGCTATCATTTTAAACTGTCAACATTGTTAAATATGGGTATTAAAAAATGGGAAGGAAATAGAAAACTAAAAAACTACTAAGGGTGACGTGCAGCTGGTGGCCACTTTTTAACATCGGTAGAAACGTCACTGCTTAAGATGGGTAACGTGCACGTGGTATAAAAAATGACATATCTTTCATAAGGTTATGTGTATTGGGTTGATTTTGGTTTTCTGAGCTTTTTTGGGTCTAGAATGAGCTTTTTGGCATTTAATTAGGTTAAAGGAACATTATTGTGGTGTTTTTAGTAATTTTTAAATACTAAATATTATTATTTAAGTGTTAAAAAGTAGCAGCTGACACTTTTTGACAGATAGATAGAATCTTAAACTATGACGTCACATGTACGTCACTCTTTCAACCGTTGTCAGGCTAAAACGTTACATGCACGTTACCCATTAAAATATTAATGCAAGAGAACTCTAGCGCTCATTTAAGGAATTAATCTCGATACTGTGGAAAGCACCCTTAATTTATAGCGACTAATCCAAATTTTTTGCCTTCTTGAAAACTTTAGATTAATCTTACTAATAAAAATAAGTATAAATATTTTTATTTGCTTCAATTTGTGTGCTTGTATGATGCATTTATACATAATCAAATATCTTATTTTACATAATTTTTAACTAAAACGGAAAAGTTTTAATATGTTGCCAACATCAAAAATATACACTTTTTTTGCTTTCTATACAATATCTTGCTATTTATATATTTACAGAATATATTATTTGGTGAACTTCAATTCGTTTATAATTGTACAACTTTGATTTGCTGGAAAATTATAATAAAATGGCAATGTTTTTTATCGTGAAAATCTACAAGATCGAAGTCCAAGTACAAAAAGTACCGTGAATGTTTTGTTGGATGCGAGTATCTTCTGTAAAGAGTTGAAGATCAGAAGGAAAATTCCCTAATGAAAATGAGTTTTACAATCCAAAGAAACTGTTCACATACATACATACATATAGTCACGCCTTTTTCCCATAGGGGTAGGCAGAGACCACTTGCTACGGTTCTTACACACATTTTTTGTTTCCTCTACTTTCATCAGCGCTCTCATACATGCTCATCGGTTGTTGGTACTCTTGACCTGGCTTTTCTTCAAAACAATGTTGATCTGATCGAGATATGTTCGCGGAGGTCGACCTCTACCGACTTGTCTATTCACACTCGCCTTATAAATTTGTTTCGTCAATCTTCCTTCATCCATCCTTATCTACATCTTTATAACTACATCTTCTTTTACACCACAGCGTTCTCTTATCTCACTATTTTTACTTTATCCAACCGACTCACTCCGACTATACCTCTCAGACTACTCATCTCCGCAGCATTAATCCTATTTTCATGCTTCTTCTGCCAAACCCAACATTCACTACCATACTGATAAGTGTAGGAACCAACACACCTCTATGCACAGCCAGACGTGCCTTTTTTGACACTTTCTGGCTGTTCATAAAGCTATGCAGTGCCCCATTCATTTGTTTTCCTGCCAACACCCTTCAACTGTTCACAAATGACAGTAATGTCCTGGATGTCTGATTCTGCATGGTGAAACGATGCATTCAATCAGAGTCCCTTCTAGTCCTTTTTGACAAGGCAAAATCTACTTCAATTATAGTTCACGTTTGATAATAATTTGTTAGCATATTCTTATTTAATACTGTTTCCATGTAAAACAAAAACAAAAATTTGTATTTAATTACTGAGCTGTGGTACCTTCTTGTGTTGCCACGATATAATTTATATTAATATCTACTAAAGGCCCATAGTTGGGCAGCAAAACGGCTGACTTTACAGTCAATTAGTAAAATTATTGTTTACACCGTATCTGCATTTAGCCGTGACTGAAAAAACGTGTAACGAATTTTAAAACAGAAAAATCTGTCGAGTATTTGGAGAATACTGAATCTCAAATCTAGAGCTGTATTGACAGTTTATCTCTTTTTTAATCTCATAGTGCGGTTGACCTTTGTTACTTATGTAACCCTATTTTTAGTTTAGTTAAAACGAGGCATTCGACGATCAAATCATCCATTCTCAATCCAAACGCTCTCTCTTTAAAATCTTTTAAACAACCGCCAATTTATAAGTTAAACAGCCATGGCGAAGCCACACATCCCTGTCTAACACATTTTGCGATGCTAAACTCCGTTTATCCTGACACAAGCACTGGAATCCTCGTTAAATGATTTCAGTGCTCGCATCAAATTACTGCTCACCCCATACATAGACAATGTCGACCACAACTCATTCCAAACAAACCCTTTGGCTTCTAGCCAAGAATTTTTTGACTATGCTTCGTAAGGAAAAGACCTGATCCATGCACCCCTTTCCTTTCCTAAATCCTGCTTGAACATCCCATATCATCTCATCAGTTTCATTCGTCACTCTTGTAATCAATATCTTTGCATACAATTTTATAAATACTAGCGGACCCGGCAGACGTTGCCCTATACGAACATTAGCTTATCTGCTTTGGGAATATCACTATCAAACTCAGCGACCCCAAAAACTATGAATTCTGGCACTAATATCGGCGTTTTGAATAGTTTTTATAGTTCATCGCCTTTCCATCCCTTTTATATGGGTGCTAATATAATTGGGAATGTCACTATTAAACTCAGCGTCCTCGAAGACTATGAATTCGACACTAATATCAGCCATTTTTATATTTCATCCACTTCCCCTTTTTGTTAATCCAATCGTTACCAAACTTCACAAAAACACCCGCCAGATTAATCTGAAGATTGTCTGAAAATTTCATCAAAATTGGGTAGCGGTTTAAAAATGCATAAAGGATAAACATAATTTGATTTTTTTATATATAGAAGATTTATAAATAAATTATCAATTTTTAAAGCGTTATAAATTCGTATTTCTATGCACCAAAGATTTTTGTGTGGAGTTCACTCACTATCGTTGAGTTACGAATTAGTCTTTAATAACAGGTCCATTTGAACTACTTGAAAGATTGCAGTGGACGGGTATGGTCATGCACAATAGATAAAACGTATTTCAACTGTGCTGGGACAGTTAATCGGATGATTGTTTTCCGTTACAACCAAACTTAACATCGTTCGTTTCTAAACGGTAATTTCGGTGTATAGTCTAATGTAGAAACTGTTTAGACCGTTTTGCGCATTGGATATTTCATCAGCTGTGGCTGTCAATTATTTTTTAATGACTTATTGCTTGGGAAATTCATAAAACGGCCACAAAACCGTTCCAACGTTCAAAATTTTTAGTAACACTCGAGAAATACAAATTAGATCCAAACGGTCCCGAATCAATGCTGGTTGGAACGAACCTATTATTACATATATCCATGCGTAAACCAAAGTTGTACCACCTTATAAAGTAAGTACTACTTAGCTACAGCTAAACTAGCTTATAAGTGCTTTATGCACAATCACACAGTTGTTGAAAAATATTTACATTATTCGTCTACAAACATTTTTAACGTAAATAATTATTTTGTGGTCAAATTTTAAAAATAACACATATTGACACACAATGACACATTGTATTGAATATATTGCTTGACATCTTTAACTTTGCATGTAAAAATATCTTTAGACAAAATAGTTTTTTTAATACTGACGTAGCTGCTTTTAAATTAAACTGTCATTTCCCAATCTTTTTCAAAACAGCCAAAAAAAGTGATATAATTAAAACTTGTTAAAATAAAAGTACAGCAAAATTTGCAAGAGTTGGTTAAAAAAAAAAGTTGAATAGGATCATATATAGCTCTTGCGCTACTTACTTAAGTTTTATAATTGTTGTAAATTGACAATCAAATAAAAAAATATTGAGTATGTAAAAAATAACTTAGTGGTGGTGACCGAGAGATAATAGTAAGGGAAATAGACATCCTACAATGAGGAAAAGTAACTCTACAAGTTTCAATCGTGGACTCGAGGATGGTAATTTTGCGTTTTCAACTTGTGCGAGTCTGTCGTAACTAGTGTGACCATGTCCTTGTGTTATGTCCGCTAAAACGTGGACAGTGGCTACATATAAAAATGTTCCCGCAGAGAACAACATAGCTATACCTAAAAATAGATATTTTTATTATTATACATCAAACAAATATGCAAACTTCATTATATATAAGTACATGTTTTTAACCTCAAGTAAAACGCGACAGCTACGTTTATACACCTCTACTAGTTTAATTGTTACTTCTAATACTATAATTCTAATTATATTAAAAAAGTTAGCACTTATAATTCGTTTCAACTGCTCGAAAAACCGTAGAGTAAACGGTCACGGGTGCAACATAAAACGCATTCCACCGTTTTTGAATCAGTTTCTGAACGGTAATTTCGGTGCATTGTCCAATGTAGAAATTATTTGGACTGATATGCATTGCATATTTCATCAGCTGTAATTTAATTGTTTGCATAAAATGGTCACAAAACTGTTCAAACATTCAAATTTCTTATTACTCGAGGGAATACTAAGTGGACACGTGCGCATCAATTCCATCCAAACTATCTCGATTAGCGTTTCAAGATGACACAAAAGTTGCGAGTTGGAATGAACCTATTACATTAACTCATAACTTTTTAAAGTGAAACTTTTTTTAGAATCTTTGTCATTTGGAACTCGAAACGAAAAAGCGACACTAAAAAGAAACACATAGCGTTTCATACTAATCGGTCTCCCTCTTTGTGCGCTGCTTACTTATCCTTCCTACTCTTGTCTACTAAGCATTGCACATATATGTGCGACTGTATGTTGCCGAGCCAAATCGAGAGAGCAAGCGTCGTATAGTGAGTTTGTATATTTATCTCATTCTCTCGAAGCTTACTTTTCTGAAGTTTCACTTCTACTGCATGTGAACTGTATACACACATTTTTTTTTCAAGATGATATGATTATGTTTGGGTACGCATATATAAATGGAGTGTCTCGGAGTCATAGACCAGAGTGAGAGTAGAAGAAAGTTAAAAGTCAGTTCAGTTTGATTTCGACAAGGTAATTAGTACATTGGAGATAGATAAAGGAATGATTAGGTGGTTTGGACACGTAGAAAGGATGGACGAAACAAATTTATAAGGCGAGTGTGAATAGACAAGTCGGTAGAGGTCGACCTCCGCGAACATATCTCGATCAGATTAACATTGTTTTGAAGAAAGGCCAGGTCAAGAGTACCAACAACCGATGAGCATGTATGAGAGCACTGATGAAAGTAGAGAAAGCAAAAGATGTGTATAAGAACCGTAGCAAGTGGAAGGAAGTGATCTCTGCCTACCCCTACGGAAAAAAGGCGTGACTATATGTATGTATGTAGGAAAAACTACACAATAAAAAAATATGATTGAAGTAAAAATTGTTAATGTGTAACATCTTTGCTCTTGCTTTCTTGCAATTTGTGGGAGTGATTTCATGAAATGGGACGGAAGTGTGTAAGTGTAACAGTCGCCGCGCGCAATTCACATTCAGTCAGATAGCCGTCAACCGATTCGGAAGCGCGCGCTATTCAGATTCAGTCAGCCGTCAACCAATTTTCCGAAAGGTCGGTACTGTCAGTCATCAGCTGTGCACTTACGTTACAGTTTTGTGTATAAAGTTTGCTGTTATTTGCGTAAACTATATAAATAAATATTCACTTTTGATAGGTCTTAATTAATTGCAGATTATTAATAAAAAATTCAAGTAAGTAATAATAAATAATTATTCGAATAAAATATTTCAGTACTTAGCTTTTTTAAATTTTGAGGTTGATTTCCGTCACTCCTAGTGTCAATTAAATAAAATACAATTTTCATTAAAAAGAATTGTTATTTGTTATGAAAAATCATTTCAAATAATACCTGACCCATTTTTTTCAGAATATAATTTTAAAATTGCTTATTACTAAGGTGAGATGTCAAATGTTACACATCATATGCGACTACTGTAAGGCTCACTCGTTTTTTTAAAAAATCGACTCATTTAAATTACAAATATATTTCGTGCAGTGTATAACAGCCAAATGGAATAAATTCACTATTTAGATTTAGATTATGAAATGACATCCTTCCATGATATCATTCCAGCAGGATGAAGTTTGTTACTGTCAAAGAGCATCTCCTAATAATTTCAAAATTTTCTATTTACAATTTTTCTTTATTTGCATTCAATTTCAATATATTTTCTGCTAGATAAATATTTTGTAACCGTTACAAAATATTTATGATACGCCATTGGTAACAATCGGTTTAGATCGGCAATTGAAGTATGCTTCTTTCGAAGTTCAAGTGTCCCTATTTTCAGTAATTTATATTTATTTTTACAGGCAAAAACATTTTTGAAATTTAAAACAAAATTGTCTGTTTACCTGTCGCATTTAAGGAACTAAGGGTCTCTTTTTGTTTTTGTCCTATTCCGAAATATGTCAAACATGTTAGTACTGGAGCAGCCAAGGAAAATATTAACAAATGTTTACGTATCCTCTGCCTGAAAAAAAAAATAACTGATTAATATAAATTTGTTTGATTTCTGTCATTAGTAATATGATATTTAATATTGTTGTATTGTTTATTACTTATGCTATTTTTAGCTACGGAGTGATTGTATAAGGTAGATACTAAAACTGCAAAACATAATATTTCCTAAAGAACTATTGCCATTTTGAAGGCACATGCACATTACAAAGAATTTTTTATAGCAAGAACACTTTACATCATTTTAATTTATACATACATATATATATCTCTGAAATTACTAGACAGATTTAAATACGGTATATATACACTGTGTTCATTTAAAAAGGACCCACCCTTAATATTTTAGAAATGCGACATAATAGAACCAAATGCCGAAACACGTCAACTTTTAACTAGAGGGGGACACTTTTTAGTGCTAATGTCATAAACGTCAGATTCACCCCCTCCCTACTGGAGATACTCCTTAAATTTGTTCAATGGCGTTAGATATTAAGTTATACCTCATTTAAAAAGTTTGGTAAATCTATTTAATGATATTGCTATGCCTTTGATACAAGCGTTCCATTGTTATTTAAGTTTAAAATTGGCTCTCTTTAAACTTTTTATACGCCCCCGTATTATGTTGACAATTCAAAAAGTCATAGTAACAGTGACAAAAACAAATAAAAAAGTCATAGTGATAATCACAATAACAGGATTCAGTCTTGTGGGGCATATGAAAAGTTTAAAGCGAGCCAATTTTAAACAAAGATTAAATAACAATGGAAGGCTGGTATCAAAGTCAAAACAATATGATTAAAAAGAGATTTACCAGACTTTTCAAATGATGTATGACTTGATACCAAACGCCATTTGAAAAAATTTAAGAGGGACTAAGTGAATCTGACATTTATGACATTAGCGCTAAAAAGGTTTCCACCTCAAGTTAAAAGTTCACGTGTTTTGGCATTTCATTCTCATATGTCGCATTTCTGAAATATTAAGGGTGGGTCCTATTCAAATGAACGCAGTGTATTTCATTTAAATCGGAGTTACTCTCATTTAAAGACTTTTCTAGTCCTATAGCCGTCACAACACGTACGAACGACGTTCAAAGGAAAAAAAAATTCGGTTAGATTTAATTAAGTGTAATAATTTAGTTTCCAAAAAAAATCACTAGGTGGCACTGCAAAAATTTTTACAGTAATCCACCTGCCCAGCATTATTTTAAAATTTAGTTCCTCAAAAATTCACCAGATGTCACAGTTCATTTTTATAACGCATATGGTGATCTATAAAGAAATTCTTTGATGTTAAATCTGATGTCAAGGAAAAAAGTTACCCTTATTTAAAGATATTAAAATAAAACTAAATTACACGTGGAAGTAGTCGCGGGCAACAGGTTTGTTCCAACTACTCGAAAAACCGTACAATGAACGGTCACAGTGAATTGTCGAATGTAGAAACTGTTTGGACTGACATGTACACTGTGTATTTCATCAGCTGTCGCTGTCACTTTTTGTTATTGACTAATGGGTAGTTGACGCATGCGCATAAGTTCAATCCAAACGATCACGATTACCGTTTCAAGGTGATATATAAGTTGTGGGTTGGAACAAACCTAATGTAAACATCTAACATTGTAGATAAAATATACGATTAGTAACATAATGTGGCGCCTTAAATTTTAATTATGTAAATAATACGATGTGTTCTTGATAATAAAAAGCATTATTCAATGTATATGATACACACATTAATACAACTACAGTATTTTTTAATTTAACTGTTTTGTAGTAATTAACCTTTGAATAATTTAGTCCATTTTAGTAAATACACTTGTCTTTAATTAGTATTTGCTTTGCAAAATTTCTTTTTTATTTGCATTTAACTTTTATGAATTAGTAAATATAAAAATATGATAACAAAAATGATAGATTATAGGTCTGTTCTTACAGTAGTGAGAAATAGTCCGGATTGTGCGCAGTATGTTCAAAAGCGAGCCTCTGAATATACTGCAAACTATTACAGACTGTTTCTGACTGCTGTGGGAACAGACCTTATATATTTGTCGAACTACAAAATTAAAAGATTTAACACACATGTTACTTAAGATCTTTTTCATAAGTCAATGAGATGACGAGCGTTAGAATTAGAATTTGGTATTGTTGGTGAAATATCATCCAGCTTGAACAATTTGTAAATGCTAAGAATAAATTGGTTATTATGAGTAATATTTTGGGCGTTTTTCATGAAACCTACTGCTAATGTTCCACCTGGACAAAAAACTAACCTGGAAAGCATATATTAAAGTAAAAAGGTAACAATTAGAACTGAAGTTAAGAAATATGTCATGGTTAATATACCGTAAATCAAAACTTTCTCTAAGAAACAAACTAACTGTATAAAAATGTATCCTACAACCAACTTGGGCGTAAGGTATCGAAATGTAGCAAGCCCTCTTATACCAAAATCCTTTAGACCTTCCAGTCTAAGATGCTCTCTAACAGGACCATCCATACTGACCTCAATGTACCCGGCATAAACGATGTACCTACTCAAACAAATACAATAATTAAAACACGAACCACAAAAATCAACTCGTAAATGAGTTCTTCACCCACCACTCAAAAATAGAAGACTTAAAAGAAAATAGCACGAAGATCTCAATAGATAAATCCAAAGAGCAGTCAATGGACATGACCATGCCAACATACCTTAGACCATTTACTTATTACTAATTCAAGTAGATTGTAAATAAGCAATAAATAAATAAAAAAAATGTTTCAGAGAAAAAAGAGCTTTACGAAAATTTTGTTGTGTACATTTACTTACTATTTTTATTTCATATTTAACTTACCTTTCAATACCCTCGTGCATCAAGAATGTAACCAAACCAAATGCAGCTGGTGCTTTATGCAACATGATTGCTAAGAAAACAATTATTTCAACATCAGCATGACTGGTAGTAGCTGCAGCACCCAATGCTACCCCATCAGCTGCTGCATGAACGACCAAGCCAATAGTTGCAGTCACGTTTCTTTCTGAAGGGTTGAGGTTTTCATTTCTGCTCTGAGATATCTAAACATATATTTTTTTTTTAGCTTATACAACTTATTTCAAAATATATAGCTAGATTAGGTTCGTTATTAAATTTTGAGTGTTTTTTAAATTTTTAATTGCATTTGTAGAAACATCTTTGATCCTTAATAATATACAGATCTTAAACTTTTGTGGCGTGCATAACCCATTTGTAAAATGATATTTGTATTCGACAGAGTAGGATAGGCAATATGTAGTATATATTTCTTTAAAGTTCTCACCCTCTTATCCATTATAAATTTGTTGAGTAAAATTGTTTTGTTGTTGAAGTGGAACATTGTCTTTAAGTTTACACAAATGTATTAAAATGTCTACCAAATTAAGTAACAGAAATACATAATTCCATTATTATAAATTAGTTCAATAGGGCGGTTTTTCATCGAAAATGCATGCAAATTACATTTAATACTAATCAGTTATCAAAGTAATTTTAATTGTTTCTGTCGATGTTTTTGTAAAAAAAAAAGTGGCCAAATTATTGTTATAACAGTAAAACATACTAAAAAAGACGAATAGTAACTATGGCGCATTTATGCCTTTTATTTCGCACGCTTATTATCACTTTCGCATCTCATTATAGTTTTCATATTATCACAATGGTCCACCTTATGACACTCTCACAAGGGAAATATCAAGTGCGCTTAAAAGCAAGTATGCACTATTATGTTGTAATTTAATAGTAGAATAGTACTGTTACTGTTGTCAGGCTATCATAGTGGCGTTGAATTTTAAAATATATGTTGTTTTATATGCACGACACAGAATATTTAAAAACTGTGTAAATAAAATATTTAATTTTTAAAATTTTGTTAAAATAATTTTGAAGTGATAACTTCTTATGGCACGCTGTGAACTTTTCGGGCGCGTGGTCGCGTTCCCAAAAGCCTAACGATATTTTAATATTTTTTAAAAAATTGGATACTCGGGGATTTGAACCTGAATTCACTGACGTGCTAAACAGATAGATGTACCATTCAGCCACAACGTACTTTTTTTTGATGTCATGTTTGTTAAAAATAATTTAGTAATACGTCACTAATAATCATATAATATAATAGGTCACTAATTTACCAAAAATTTTGTTTTCATTCATAATCCTCACCCAAATAATGATCATTTTAATTCTAATAATAAACTAAGTATTAGTTTTCTACGCAATTCATTTGAAGTTATCACTTCTGTTGGGCATCCCGAGACGCACACCTTTTTTTTATAGAGAAACCGCTGTAATAATTTAAAATTTAATCTTAGTCAAATAAACTGGTAAAAATATTGAATTAGCAGACAAAAATAAAACATTTAAATTGTTATCTTCTTTTTTATAAATGTAAACATAAAAATTCAATTCAAATGTTTAATTTTAACTGCATGATTTAAAAATATAATGTTAAACATTTTAAATAAAAATGTTCACTCTGCATCACTTGGAGTAATTGGCACTCTTTTACATTGATCTTTTAAATATTTATAACTTTTCCTAGCAAACCTAAAGATTAAATATATATTGTGATTTTGATATATTTAGTTAAGATTGTTTACTCTAAAAAGAGTAAATTACGTACCTGATCAACTAATAGCATAAATATAAATCCTAAGACTAAACTAATACCAATTGCAGATAATGGATCTTTATGGTCTTCTGTTTCAGGTTCATGAGAAGTATGATGGTTGGAAACCTCTGGAATCAGTGATCTAACACCTTCTGGAATAATAACTGCTAAAGCAGTTCCTACTAGGAGACCTGCTCCAAATACAGTTATTTTTTTTAATTTATCCTAAAACAATTTTAAGTATAACCATAAAAGTAAAAAATGAGAGAAGTAGGATAAAAATCCCTAGAAGCATTTTTAAAAAAAGTGTGCTGCAAAAAATTAAAAATTTCTCCATTACATTTAATGTACCCCATTCACTGATTTATAAATGTTTGTTAAAACAAAGAAAAAAATCTTTTATTAGTTTGTATTATTACTATTAAATTTCTTTTAGGCTAATATATTAGAGATGCCCCTTATGGCATCATGACAGAGACTGTCTAAGGAGTTCATGCATGTACATGACATGCCTCCGAAACGCCTCCTTTACAAGTTATAGGCACTTTTGTAGCCCGTGTTAACACTATCAGGTTTTTTTTTTATTGAGTACATATTTCGAAAACCAAACAAATGTATTCCTCTCAGTGGTTAAGGCATCTACCATTCGACATTGATATGAATTTCTTCCAGTTGAATTAGATTATTTAGGATGGTACAGCCAAATGGTTACGTGAACAAGGCATCTTAAAAAGCACACGGGACCACCCAAATGATGGACGAGGGATGCCATTAATATCTACTATGGTACATTTGATTCGTTCAGATGTTGACACTAGCAAAATCAAACGTACTGGTGCTACAAAGTCAATCTTCGCTACACTTGAACATACTAAGATTAAGATTAAAATAGACAAGGCATTGATTCTAATGTACAGATGTGCATCTGATTAGTTATACAAAATAGCCATACGTGAATAATCCATCTATTACACTAACTCCACCGAAACAATAGCAGATTGGTATGCCTACAGCGAGAAGTTACTACTGAATGGTTCTTAGAACATAGCAGTTAATGAACTGGACTGGTAGACTAGGCGGAGAAGGAAGGCGTGGCCATGCAGATAGATGTAGCAAAGATTGAAAAGTGCAAATACAATACAAATCGTGAAATCTCTTGGTTAAATGTCACTAGCTACTAGGGTTTGTGGACAAGGTCAATTCTGGTGTCTGAAAATACTCAAAAATGATCGCATGCTGAAAACTAATAATAATACCACTGATAATAATAAAACTAAGGAACCGAGATATGATATGCGCTAACGTCTTTGTTTATTGTCAAGCAAGGTTATTCAGCAACCGTCATATTTTTTTGACATTTTATCCTAATCCAACTAATTTAACAGGAAGTGGTTCCTAACAATAATAATTCATCTTTACTTCACACAGACTAATGGGCAGCGACAGCTAGTTTTCACAGCTCATGGATTCCCACACTACTACACTATGAATATGTAGATCCAGTGGGGTACATACTCAAAAGGTCAAGGGTACCTAACTGGTGTTGACTGAAGTGGAAAGTTAAAAAAACCAGTCACCGACGAGAACACTTTGAAAACAAATTGTATGAGGCCAAGTATCGCAAATATGTTAAACGTAATAACTTAGATCCTATGGACACTGTGTTAAATGCAAAAAAATTTTCCTACAAGCTTAACATGAAGAACTCAAGTAGCAATAACGTTTTACCTGTACCTTTTTGGGTCAGAGTTTTTATTCATAAACATAAAAATGTTATTTTAATTTAAAACTATGGTCCACATTTAAGACAAATGATTTTATCAATGATAATTAGATGAGTTTTTTTAATTGTTGAAATCAACTTAGATGACACAAGAGTTGCTTGACAAGGTTAGTGAGCATTAGTCACAAAATTTACCACATTTTTTAATATTTTGCCCCATGTGTGTACATGAGGAGAGTAATTTTCTATTTAAAATATTTTGTTGTAAGTTTAAAGTTATGTCAATAAAAAAAATCTTTTATCAATTCCTTTAATTAAAGGATTTATATTTTTATAATAATTGTTTTTACCCTGTTTTTAGATACACATTAATATAAATATTAACAGGAAAGTACAATGCAGCTTTAATTTAATTTACAACCCTATTAAAGCTATAATTCTAATCCAAATTTAATTATTACCATCATAAAATAATCAGTAGAAAATACACAATATAACTATTAAAAATACAATGGTGTACAATTCAGGTGTAATTTTATTAACTCTATTTGTAAAATAAATAAAACTTTAAGACAATATTTTTTTTTATGAAATATTTATTATTTGATAACAAAATTATGTACAAGTAATTGCAAATCAGATATTTTATTGTGATTTATTATTCACGTTGTTAAAATTTAGAGCACTTACTTATATATTAAAAGAATGTTTATAAAAGTCAATATTTAAAAAAAAAAAAAAAGGATTGAGTTAGTAAAATGCAGTGATAAGTTATCAGCAATTTTCTATCTGCTTCAATAATTGCATAAAAATAACTCAACAAAATTAAAAGATAGTAGTAGTAGTACATAGTAGTAGCAATAGTAAATTGATATTAGTTTTCTTTTAAATGAACCAACATACTTATTACAAAAAATAGGAGCTAAATAAGTACATACTTGTTACAGGTAATATTTGATAAGATCCTATAAATATACTTGAAACACTTGTAAGAGCAAACATTTGAGTAGATTTTAAACTACATAATAATATACGTTACCTCTGAAAATGTAAAGAATAATGGTATAGAACCTGCTATAAACGAGCCAATTAGCATAACAAAAACTAGTGCTAACAACACAGACGTTTCATCCATTTTTAACTTAAGTTATATTGAACTGGTTTCAGTAACAATATTAAATTATTATTTAGACATTGTTTATATAATAGTACTTAAAATATGCATGCGTGTCACAACAAAAATTTTAAACAAACATTAATGTAACTTTTAAAATATAAACTTTACACGTAAGTTACTTTAAAAGTGTCAAATATTTTATATACATCTTAAAAATAAATATAGGCATTTTATCGTAAGCAGTTTTGTCATTAGTACAAAATGTTGAAAAAGTACCTAAGTAAAAATGCCTAAACATAAAATATCAAATCATATGACAAAACGTCAAAAACTTGGTGACCCTGACTTTAGTTGTCTACAAAAATGTATACAGGAAAAATATAAATAAATTATTAAAATGAACTTACAAACACTATTTCAAGACTTCAATCCAAGGTAATTTTTCATGAAGAATAAAGTTTATCTTCTTTTTCAAATCTTTAACCCAACATTTCCAAATTATCAAATACACAAAAATTTCTTTTTTGCAGCAAATTCGTTGTACATACTTGCCTTCTAGTGTTTACCATTTTATTTGCCTTAAAATTAGATAATTATGTATCCTGGTCATTTTGGACTGTTTTTACTCCAATATGGATTTGGAAAGTTTTAGTTATAATAGGAGCAACTGTTGGAAGCTACGTGTGGTGGAGGTATCCACATTTCAGGTAATTAATTTCTATTTCATTGTTTACATTTTTACTTACATGTTTATTTACTGTGTTGTACCTTATTTTCTAAATAATCTCACTGTTGAGAATCAAAACATTCAAAAGTTAATAAATCAATAAATTATTAATACTCTATTAAGCTCTAATAACACATTGTTCGTTTTAATAAATATGCAGTTGGAGTTAAATTTATATCTCTTTAAACATTTAGTTTATTAGCAAATCCATCTTTAATTACTGGCACACCTAATAATATATTTATGATTTACAGTCTAGCTTTTTTCTTATTTTACTGAGTATATATTTTTCTTGTTTAAGATTAAATTCTTTAAAAATACAGATTTTATTTTTAAAAATATTGTGTTTCAGGTTAGAAGGTGAAGCATACATTCATTATAAGTCAATGTTAATATCTTTAGCATTGCATTTAATCTTATTAATGTTTGAACTGTTAGTTTGTGACAAACTTGAATCATCGAGGCATTTGTGGATTTTGGTTTTTATTCCTTTAATTTTTATATCAATTGTTAGTATAGCAGTCTGTATCTGGGCTGTAAAACATGACAGGTCATTTGAGGTAAGACAAAATTTTTAAAATATTTAGTGTTAGTTGAGGTGTTTTATTTATTAAGTTTAATGCTCCATTATATTTGATTAAAAAGGTAATTAATTTATTTATTAGATTAATTGGAAATGTGAAATGCAATATGTACTTTAGATATTATAATACCTTGGAATAAAAAACTTTCTAGATCTAATTAATAGTTTGGTAAACAGGACTTTAACTGGCACATCATAACAATTTGTGTCATTGGTCAATGACATATTTTGAATAATATCAAAATCCCAAGTTTTTCAGAAAAATGTTATGAACCTACTGTTTAAAAATAAGTTGCATTTATGTTTAAAAAATAATTATTACGTAATAATTTAGCAAGATTGCATTTATGTTGAATATTCTTTTTACATTGAATGTTAATTTAAGTATTAAATAGAATTTTTTTTAGCTCGAACTATTCTGTGCTGTTAATGTTTTACAATTTATCTTTCTTGCCTTAAGATTGGATGGGTTCATTCTGTGGTCTTGGGAGGTTGTTTTTGTTCCTCTTTGGATTGTCATGTGTCTTTCTCTAGTGAGTATAATTAAAAGTTATCAAATAAGAAAATCCTATGTACTGTGTGTACAAACAATATACATTACAAAATTTTAAATGAAGCATATTAACATTTCCATCTCCAAAAAAATTCATTTTAGGTTGGTGTTTTGTATACCATTATTTTTGCTGCCATTTTGTTACGAACTCCAGAAGTTAGTGCTCAACAAAGAAGAAGTAGTTTTCATTCTGCTGTTGGTTACACATTTTTAGTTATCCCCATTCTTGTATTTCAAGTAAGTATTATATAAACATGAGGGTGCTTAAATTTATCATTATTAATATCTTATGCCAGTTGTATACTCTCGTAGAGTAGAGAGCATTTACGCCTCAAAGTGTCGTGACATCACAGTGGCCATTTGCAGTAAGGTCAAAATAAACCAGATTATTTTTATGTATACACAAAAGCTGTTTTTTTTCCATTATTTATTTGCAGATTTAGTGTGTTTCATGTGTGCTTCATAATTACCTAACTTACAGGTTTCCTGTAGAAAATGATGAGCTATTAAAGCATTGGGTTATTGTCACAAAAAAGGAAAAAAATTGACACCAAAATATATAAAAAATTGTAGTGATCACTTTGTGTTGTCTGACCATCTATATTTTGGTGCATTTTCTTCTCACCGTTAATAAATGCCTTTAATCTCCCAAGTGGAGTTGGAGTTATCATCAGATATTTCATCATCCCTAGTACAAGTACAGATATTTTTATACCCTATCATTAAATACCAATGAATACTTTAAATGTATTAAAATAGATGAAGTTAAATATTATTTAAGGATTCGTTTTTTTTTTTCATGATAATTTTATACAAAATAGTTTAGTAAATCACGTTAGTAAGAGACATGAATTTAGTAATAAAATATTGCAATTATTTATTAATGGTCAAATTAATTAAATCCGAATTTTTCGTTATGCCCTATATTGAATCATGATTGTAGTTTTGGGCATATTATATTATATACTAGCTGTTGCCAGCGACTTCGTCCGCGTGGAATTTAGTTTTATCTAAATATCTTCAAATGAAGATAACTTTTTTCTTGACATCCAATTTAACATCAAAGAGTTTCTTTATAGACCATGATGCCGGTCTGGTGAATTGTTGTAAAAATTTCTATAGCGCGTTCTAAGAATAAACATCGTTACCTATTGTTTTTTTAGGAACTAAATAAAATCTAACCGAATTTATTTTGTTTTTTTTTCTTTTGAACGTTGTTGTTCGTTTGTGTTTTGACGCCTATAAGACTTCGATAATAGCAATTATTATTTGCCTTTTAACTTCTCAGGCTAGAAGGATCTTTAAATGAAATTAACTTTTTTTTCTAACATCGAATTTAAATTAAATAAAGCCTTTATTCTGATCCTAGCCAAGCTCTATCTACCCATGAAAACTGCATTAAAATCCGTTCAGTTATTTCAGAGATGTGTCTGGACAAACAAACAGACAGACAGACAAAAAATAAAAAAAAGCGTGTTGATGTTTTGATAACATGCGAATGATCATATGAGCTTAAAAAAATGGATTTATTTTGATATCACAGACACTTTAAATTTATAAATATACATATATATATATATATATATATATATATATATATATATATATATATATATATATATATATATATATATATATATATATATATATATATATATATATATATGTATAGATTATAATCCCATTTTTAAATGACAAAAATGTTATTATTTTATTAAAATAATAATTGTATGTTTATACATTTAAACGCATTTTTAACGGAAGAAAATGAATATTACAATATTGTATTAAAAATTTATTGATTTCAGAGGGTCTTGCATTTACTAATTAAGAAATGATCATAAAAATTTTTGTTTTAATTTGAATCCGGTTACTATATAATAGTTCCCGTGAGTTATTGACCTTACTGCAAATGGCGGCCGTGACGTCAGCTTGCCTTAGTCTCAGATCGGTTGAAGCGACAGCTATCTAGAGTAGTAATATAACATCTTTGTTAGAGATAAATAACTAATGAAAGGGGCACATTAAACGTCCCCACTTTAATCTCTACACAGAAACCGGTGAAAAGATTAAATTATATTATAGAAGTCTTTCAGTGAGTTGGTTGAATTAAAGGAGGTTGATTGTACGATAGATGCAGTTATCGGACAATATGTCTTCTTCACGGGACAGTTCATCATTTGATAATTGTTTGTCAGAGTCTTCTATATTTATTGTAAAAAGAACACACCGGTCCTGGTCTTCTTTCCCATCTAGTATATGTTCTTTTTCACTCAACTCGGTCTCATACTTTTGAGCATCTTTGCATACACGTTACCACTTCTACAGTAGTTTCATGATACTTTTTATTACACAATATTACTCATTAAAAATATTCGCGCGTACTTCTTTGTTTATCGTCAAGCAGGGTTATTCGTCATCGTCGTGTTTTGTAGACATTCAATCCCATTCCGTCGGATTCAACCTTGTGCGACCCCTTTCATTTCTATCCATATCCGTAGACACAAGTCTCGGACAAAGGACCCCCGAGACTTTTGAGCGAGCGTTGACGGAGAGTGTACATCCGCCTAAATAGGATTATCTTAAAAATAAATATTGTTACGATATTTCGTCTTGGTGTTGTTAATTTACAATACTCAATACAAATACTAAACAATTTGTTCTAATCTTTCTTTATGTAATAACTCTTATTTAAAAATAAATCACTTAGATATTCACTTAACAGGTCTCGATGTTCACAAAACTATATTTTTTTCGCGACACAGCGGTTCTTAAATAGCTACAACTAATCGTTCCTGAAAGAACGTTTTCTTTCGAGAAATTATCACGAATGTTCTAATAACATCGCAGGTCTCCAAATTTTGCCCGTGGCTATAAATCATCCGCTAATGTATCAGGCGTTTGATGTTACTGAAAAAATCATACATCATTTTATAAACGATTCGCCGTCGCCTCAAGTCAAATAATGGCTCCAGGGGCGTACTCGCTGATCACAATCCATAACATTATATTTGTTTTCAGGTATTGTTAGCTGATAAACTAGATGATGATATTAGGTTGTCGTACACTGCTGTTGTCAGCCCTCTTTTTATATCATTTATTACTCTTATATTAATGTCATTTAGTGCCAAAGGAGGAAATAAATGTAAGTACTTTTTAAATAATTTTCAATGTAACATCAAGTGTATTAGATAGTTATTAAAATTACACGAAAATAAAAATATTAGCACCATTTTTGCTCTTCGAGGTGTAAGTGAAATACATTTGCTATCTCCAATAGTAAAATACCTCTGAAATCGTATCATCAGGTAGATATTTTTCACAATCGATAATTCAACTCTGCATTCACCAACATCTTTTAAATGCAGCTACTGTTCTAAATTTCTCTTTCCCATTTTATACATCTTCCTAAAACAAATAAATCCCCAAAATGTCACTGACCATCTGCTTTTTTTAATAATTAAGTAAAGCTTTCTTATGTTAGTGTATGTTTTACATTCCATTAAAAGTAAAACAAACAAGCTGAACATCACTGAAGCATGTGATTTTTTATAAATCTAGTATAATAAATTAATTTTCTGAATATAAAATATGAGGAAGGAGCATAGTCTCTAGATAAGTGTTAACCGGAATGGACTACCGCTTTGGCAGAGGCGTAGGGCTTTAAAGTAGAATAAAAAGAACAAAAATAAATAATAATTTATTCGTATAGTATATAATTGGTGAATATGGGTTAGGTTTACGTAATGACAGAGGCGATAGGTTAATTCAATTCTGCCAAGAAAATAATATGGCGATTATGAATACCTTTTTCAAACAGCCAGCCAGACGTTTGTATACCTGGAAAGCTCCTGCAGATAATCCCAACAAAATAATTCGAAACCAAATAGACTACATCGTAATCAACAAACGTTTTAAAAACTCAATAACATCGGTAAAAACTTATCCAGGAGCAGATGTACCATCTGATCACGTACTCTTAGCAGCTGATATACGTTTAAGATTGAAAATTGTAAAAACGAACCCTAGACCACCACAAATAAATTATAAAAAACTTAAAGATCCCATGACCCAATACGCTGCCTCTCAAGATCTGTCTCATAAGCTCGACATCCTGAACAATAAAGAGTATAATTCAATAGAAGACAGATGGAAGGATATAAAGCAAGTAGCACTAGAAGTATCAACAACACATTTAGGTCACTTAGAACATACAATCGCTAAGAAGAAATGGATGACCAATGATATTTTGAAGATGATGGATGAAAGACGAGCACTCAAACACAGAGATGAGTCCAAATATAAAGAGAAACATAAAGAAATATGGAAAGAAATAAGACAGGATAAAGAACAATGGTTCTCTCAGGAATGTAAAGAAATAGAACAACTACAGGAAAAGCATGATACATTCGCTGTCCATAAGAAAGTAAAAACTCTAATAGGAAGTAATCATCGCTCAAATATCAACAACTTACTAGACGAAACGGGAAACCTTATCACCACCACTGAGGACAAATTGAAAACATGGAAAAAATACATAGAAACCCTATTTAATGACAACAGAACACTACACGATATTACCTCACACACAATATTGACCACAGGTCCATCGATAACAAACACCGAAGTAGAAAAAGCAATGTCACGAACAAAAAATGGAAAAGCATGTGGCCCCGATGGGATTCCAGCTGAAATCTTGAAACTGTTTACCGGTCATAACTTAAACAACTTAGTTGACTTATTCAACGATATATATCGATCTGGAATGATACCCGAGGAATGGCTTCAATCGACCTTTATAACGTAACCTAAAAAAAGCAATCCTAAGAAATGTGAAGACTACCGTATGATTAGTTTAATGTCTCATACACTCAAATTGTTTTTAAAGGTGCTACATGAACGAATATATCGGAAACTTGAAACACGTATAGGAAGTACACAGTTCGGATTCAGAAATGGACTCGGCACCAGAGACGCTCTTTTTGCCATACAGGTATTAATACAACGGGCCAGAGACGTTAACTGTGAGGTAAACGCTTGCTTCATAGATTTTGAAAAAGCCTTCGACCGGGTACAGCATGAAAAACTTATTAACATCCTAAGAAAAACTGGATTAGATGATGGAGACATACGAATAATAGAAAACCTCTACTGGAATCAAAAAGCCTCGATAAGAGTGGGAGATCAAGCTACCGAAGCTGTGGAAATTAGACGTGGGGTTAGACAGGGTTGTATATTGTCTCCGCTGTTATTCAATATATATTCGGAAGAATTATTTGCTGAAGCATTGGAAAACATTTCTGAAGGCATTTCTATAAATGGTTTTAAGATCAACAATATACGTTACGCGGATGACACTGTTATTTTAGCCGATACATTCGATGGCTTGCAGCATATCATGAATGAATTGATGGTTCATTTAAATGAGTATGGTTTACAGCTCAATACTGCAAAGACTAAATATATGACAATAAGTAAAGGTCGCCCCACAATGAATCAACTACTAGTGAATAATACTATTATAGGAAAAGTTGACCATATTTCCTATCTGGGCTGCCTGATAAACGAAGAATGGGACCACTCAAGAGAAATCCGCCAACGTATAGAAAAAGCGAGAGCCACCTTCCTAAGAATGAGAAGTGTGTTCTGTAATAACAACTTGAGCTTGAAACTCAGGAAAAGGCTTCTCAACTGTTATGTGTTCTCGGTTTTGCTGTATGGTGTAGAGGCGTGGACAGTGACAGAGGCCACAAGCAAACGAATCGAGGCATTTGAGATGTGGGCGTACCGTCGGATTTTGAAAATTAGCTGGGTAGATCATGTATGCAACGCAGAGGTTCTGAGAAGAATTAAGATACGGACCCCTGAAATACTTAGAACCGTTAAAATACGGAAGCTCTCTTACCTTGGACACATAATGCGGAACGAAAAATATAACATATTACAACTAATAATCCAAGGCAAGATAGAAGGAAAAAGAGGACCTGGCAGAAGGCGCACATCTTGGCTCAAGAATCTGAGACAATGGTTTGGCAAAACATCGACTGAACTTTTTCGGGCAGCAGTGAACAGAGTAACTATAGTAATGATGATTGCCAACGTTCGCTGAGCGGACAAGGCACCAAGAAGAAGAAGATAGTAAAGTAACAATAACAAATAGATTTTATTAATAACAGTTTATGATTTTCTAAAGGTACATTATGGGCATTAATATTTCTGCCAATAAAATGTTTTAAAATTTTTAAAGAGACCCATTCTTTAATAATTTTTCTATACAACTTTTGTCATGTTTTAAAAATATTTGTTTTTCTACCAGTAGTCTCACTTTTAACTTAAATGATATTGATAAAAACAATCTTCAGCAAAATGATGGGAACATAAAACACTAATGCTTTTGGGAATAAATTCAGGATTTTTCGTGAAATAAGTCCATTGTGTTCTTCTGTTTCTATCTTTAGGAAAGTTACAACAAAGATATACTACTACTATACTACTACTACTAACATCAAGAAATCGAAATGATAGTATTATTAACTATGTTTTATAGAACAAGTATCTATTGGGTACACTTTTACTTTAAAAATGTTATTTACAAACATACATACATATAGTCACGCCTTTTTCCCGTAGAGGTAGACAGAGACCACTTCCTTCCACTTGTTATAGTTCTTACACACATCTTTTGCTTCCTCTACTTTCATCAGTGCTCTCATGCATGCTCGTTGGTTGTTGGACCTGGCCTTTATTCAAAACAATGTTGTTATTTTCACATTCATAATAATGTTGGATATGTCGTCCCAGAATAATAACTACCTGATTCTTACCCTAACCTTAAATTCAAAGATGTTCAAATTTTGTCTAAAAGTGTAATATAAAATTACCATAAAGTCTAAGCTACGCCAGTGCATACTATGTAATTTGTGGGTCAAACCTTTAAGTGTCAGTGAAATACAATTCTTGTTTATTTCTAAATATTTAACAATCTTAGCATTAAACACACTTACCTGTGAAATGTTACACCAACACTTTTATGTTTTGGTGTCAGGAAACATCCACAAGATGCGCAACTAACCATATTTGTCGTTACGTTCATACATACATGTAGTCACGCCTTTTTTCCGTAGGGGTAGACAGAGACCACTTCCTTTCATTTGCTACGGTTCTTACACACATCTTTCTCTTCTTCTACTTTTATCAGCGCTCTTATACATGCTCGTCAGTTGTTGGTACTCTTGTCCTGGCCTTTCTTAAAAAATACGTTCGCCGAGGTCGACCTCTACCGACTTGTCCATTCACACTCGCCTTATAAATTTGTTTCGTCAATCTTCCTTCATCCATCCTTTCTACGTGTCCAAACCATCTAAGCATTCCTTTATCTATCTTTATAACCACATCTTTTACACCACAGCGTTCTTAGTTACCACATCTTTCACATCACAGGGTTCCCTTATTTCACTATTCTTCACTTTATACATCACAGTCACTCCGGCTATACTTCTCAGACTACTTATCTCCGCAGCATTAATCTTACTTTTATGCTTCTGTCAAACCCAATATTCACTACCAAACATAAGTGTTTCAGTAGTATAGCAATGTTTTACCATCATTTTATTTAGGTGTCAATAATAGTTAACTAATAATTATTTACACTAAAGCACATAACAAAGCCTAATCACACTAACTTTAACAGTTATTAAAACTTTAAACTGCTAAAATCTATTAAAAATCTACTTTAGTGACACACTCACAGTGAAACATTCAAATAATGAGTCATACATGGAGATTCCTCGGCGGCCGTTTCCGTCGCACATTTAGCATCCGTGCAGAGTAACAATGCTCGTTCCTGTTCGTTTTATATTTAAAGGTCTCTACTGTATAAAGATTCTAAATAATAATGTTATGTAAATATTTTAGGGTGGTTTGGAATAAGAAAAGACTTTTGTTCATTCATATTAGGTGCTTGCCCTTTACTACAAGAATACGCCAATATCGCATACCATAGCGAAAGACGTACAAACGGAGTAGAATTGGAGCCTCAGATAGATGTTAAGGACAAAACTGTAAAAAGGGCGGATTTATTGAAACCGGTTGTACCAATCATTTCTATAGAGATACCAGACTGAATTTATATAATATTAATATAGGATATTGTCATACCTTTGTCTAAACCCTTTGTGAAAGCTCCATTAATTAAAAACATTCTCTTTTCATCTCACAAACGTTAAAGTGGAAACAAATTTAATTAGGTAAATATAGGATATATTTAAAACAATAATTTAATTTTTGATTTTATCATATTTTTTAAACAGTTTTTAACAAATAAAGAAACAAAATATAAAAATTTATTTGGAAAACATTTAGATAAGTAAAAAGTACGTTCTTTGATTTCTTAGGGTGCATTTTCATGCTGACACTTGACATGAATTTTAACATGCACTCCATCTCAAAAAAAAATAAAGCGTCTATCACGTAACTTTGCGTCAAGCGTCAGCATAAAAATGCATCCTTACAGTTTCTAATAGGGATGTCTCGTCCTAAGGGGTGTATTTTTGTCACCAATTGGCGTTAAAGACATGACGCATCCTTATTAGTTGAACAGAAAGTAACCAAAATGATAATACCTGAAAAAGCTGTGAAGTGACAACAATGGCCATGTAAAATACTATTTGACATAATTCTGTCAATGATCAATTTATCCACCAATCAACGTACGTTAATTAAATTTGTACAGATACAATATACTAGGGAAATGAAAAGTATCACTAAAAAAGGAACGAAATTCACAAGCGTTCATCGCACATTCCTTTTCTCGCGAGTTCATGGTTGTATGAGGTGAGATTTTCTTGAAATCGGTAGTTTCTAAATTGGTTAAACCAAATATGAGGGACATGAACATAGTATGTGTTCAGGCAGTTTCGTCTTTCACGCAGTAAAACCGACAGTCCGTTTGTTGATTCAGATCTATCCTTCCAAGGTGGTATCTTATACGACAATGTCCTGTAAGTAGGTCATTCGAAGGTTATTCCTATTACATTCCAGGAACTGGTTGTGTTTCTTGAGTATTTGGGTAAAAACGCCTTCGAGTGTGTTAACCTTGGCAGATCATACCAGTGCGTGAGTCTTTTTCTCTTCGCACAGTCTGAAATAATGGTTTTGGCAGCACTTGCGGTAGAGGTAGCCAAATATCAATAGTCGTCACTTTCGATAGTTGCGATAGTATATTTTTAAAACTATTGATACTATCGATAGTTTCGGGTTAGGATCAAGCTTAAAATCACCAATTAAAGAGAATAGGTACTATATTTTATTTAAACAAATTATTATTTGCATTTATAAATAATACCATGTCTACATTTTTTGCTTTTAAAGTATTTCTTCTTGCTGTTAACAGTTGCCCAGATTTTGAAAACAACCTTTCACTGGGTACTGACGTAGCTGGTATGCATAAATACTTTTGTCCTCAGTTGAATTCCAGTATTTTATGGATTTTTTTTTTGAGATAAAGTACTTCAATTTCTGTATACTCCCTAACTGCAATGATGGCTTTTGATGTTGGTATACTTTTTTTTGGGAAGGGTTATTAATTCTTTTCTGTTTTCTGTCAGGTTCATCAGAAGTTGATGGTTGATTCGTTGTTGTTTGGTCCTTGTTAGATTCCTGCAGAGATTCTGCTTGGTTTATCAGTACTAGGCTTGCTTGTGCCATTTTTTGAACCTGCATTCTCCGGATTTTTGAATCCATTTTTTTTAAACTTGGGATCTAAAAAGGTACTGACTTTAGGTACAAGCTTACTTTCATAAGGCATCAATCTCTTATTGGTTGCCGTCGAAAGTTGACCATGTAGATTGATTCCAAGGAATCTTTTCAGATTATTTTTCATTTCCAAAAGTTTATGGTAAATTCCTGCTACAATAAGAATAATCAAGGACACAGTAACATAACTACCACTTATCTGTTCAGTGGCAACTTCAAATGGAGCAAGAATTGTAATAACTTTTTTTATTACTTCTTTCCCTTCTAATACTAAAAGTTCTGGCGCATCAGAAAATTTCATTTGAGTGATGGTTAATGAATCACCAATTTCATCTACCCGTTTCAGCATATAAAATGTACTGTTACAACGAGTGGCGAAATCCTGTAACAGTTTCAATTGTGACACTTCTATTCGTCTGCTGCTCATTTTTAAGAGCATCGGTTGCCTTTGAACTTTTCTTGAAATATGAAGATCATCTTCAACAGCTAAAATTCATGTGTGTGCAAAGCAACCCATATGAGACACTTTCAAAATGTTACACATGGCAACCATTGTTGATGCATTATCAGTAACTATACATACAATTTTTTTGGTAAACTCCCAGTCCTAGAGGACATTCTGAAACAAGTAAATGCAGTTCAGGTGAACACAGAAAATATTCAACTTACCTCAATAATTTCAGCCAAATGTATAGCAGAATGACTTCCTTCAACCCTCTTTGTTTCAAGGACACACGTTCTCAAATCATAATCAATAAAATGGCAGGTAGCAGTGATAAAAGAGTCTGTGGTAAATGAACATGTCCACACATCAGTGGTCAAAGCAATATATTTTATATCGGTGAAGGCATTTTTCAGTTTTGTTTTAAAGGAATTATAAAGTTCTGGTAACATTTTTCGTTTAATAGTTGTACATGCTGGAAGACAGTACCTTGGGTCCATTTTTTTACAAAACCTCTGAAATCCCTTATCAGAGACAATACTGAAAGGTTGCATATCAATGCAAATCATTTGTACCAAACATAAATCCAGTTCTTTCTTTTTTTTTCTTGAGGATCATAGCCATTGTGCATCTTCATGATTTTTTTTAAACTATTTCTTTGCACTTCATTTTAGGAGTAATCAAAGTGGAATCCATTGATGTGGAACTTGAACTTGTTTCTCCACCTGAAAGAATCAGAAGATAAATGCACTCTTCATACCGGAAGGAATATAAACATTAAATCAAATCTATATTTACCTGAAATTCGAGGTGCTCGGGATTTGACAGCTTTTTTGTTAGAACCATGACACCGTTTGAAATGATCAAATAAATTGGATGTATTACCAGATGTTCTATAACTTTTTCGACATTTCAGACACATAGTAAGAGGCCTTCCAATCTCGTCTTTAGCAAAATATTTCCATATTGAGGAATGCTTTGTTTTGCCCATTTTGGTTTGGGTTTTAGGTTAGGTGTTAAGTCGATACTATCGAAAATCGAATTCAAAGCTATCGATAGTTTCAAAGAAGTCAACACTATCGATAGTACTGTCGATAGTTGGCTACCTCTAACTTGCGGTGACTTCAAGGACTTCTGGTCCTGTAAACGCAGATTTGGTTCCCTGTTTTGCGAGAATGTCTGCTTTCCCCGGGTGCCCAGGTACCCACAGCAGAGGTTCAAATTATTTAAATAACATTAAATAAACCATAAAGGTTTGATATTATGGTCTATAATAAAAAAAACATTGGGGGTTTTTTCATGTCAATTGGTGGATTTTTGATTAGCCGACCTGGCAACCACGGTTATAGACATGCGTACAACATTCGACGTTCTGCTAGAAGAACAGATACATACACGTCTGCGTTGTAGAGACTTTGTCCGGCTCTGGTCCCCTTCTAGCATTATGGGAGTAATACCAAAAAGTATTACATATATGGTCTATATATAAAGCATCCATTGTGTTTACTTATCTATTCCAAACTTCTTTAGAATTTGTATACAAACCATTTAAATTTAAAAAAAATACACAGCATAAACAAACTGTACAGAAATTAAAAAGCAATATGAACAAGGCCAAAATAATTTAAGTGATTACCACGAGTGTAGAATTTATTGTCTTTTTAACTATTATTGTAATTTTTTTGTAGATAATAAATGTTAAAATTAAACTTTTTGATGGCGATCAAGATAATTTGCAGAAATTGTTTTAAAGCAAATGGGTTTAGACTAATCAAAATAGATCCGTATTCAAAAATCTGTAGTTATTTTAGAGATTTATTTAAGAGGCCAAATTAGTTGTCTACTAGTTATTTTTAAATTGTCATTGCTCTTTAAAAACATTACAACAAATGTACCCATTCCAAATATTACATACAAACATATTTAATCAAAATAGCATGTTGCATCTGTTTTTTATTTTTAGTTTGTTTTTTTTGGCTTGGGTTTGGATTCGCTTCTATTAAAATATATTTAAAGTATAAAACCATGCGACGGAGTTTTACAATGAAATTTGCAAGTAGATTTTTTTTATATGTATCTAATACAAAAATTGGAAAATTTTCTCCTATGATAAATCATTGATATCTAATTTTAATAATTATGTACTTATAAATTAATTTTGTTTTTTTTGTTGTTTTGTGGTATAGAAATCGACAGTTCGTCTTTTATTACCATTTTTTTTTTGGTTGAGTTATTTATAGTAAAAAATCCTGAATTTATTTTTTCTTTATAATTTTCTTTATTTTTGTTGACCTAAACATTCTAAGGGGCAACAGAAAATTTTAGTATACAGTGTGTTTCAGAACAAAGTATATGCTTGTAAATGTAGATCAAGTTTATAAAAGGAAAAATATCAGTGGTATGGGTGCGACTTGAGAGGTCCACACGACTAACTTTCCAGTGGAAAGAATGAAAAAATACCATATGTTTTGTTGTTATAATTATTATTATTACAATTATTATAAAAAATGATTTCAAATTGTTTATAAAAAATTATAATTGTCATAAACAATATTCTGTTTGTCAACCGTATTCTAAATACTGACACAAGTTTAAAATTCTCCAATTCCTAGTTTTGTTTTCTAAAACTCTCTTTTTATAAAATATTGTCATCATATTTTTCATACAAATATTCCTAACTTGCAATAATCATATTATTTAAAAGATCTTAAATTCTGTATTAAAAATAGTATAATTTATGATTAACAAAATTCAGGTAGTTTACCATTTTTTTCAGTTTTTTTATTTTCCATAAAAAACAGCTCGACCGATTTTGCTGAAAATCTAATCAGTTCTAAGTTGCGTAATTATGCGTCGAATGAATTGGTCACACGTCGGTATCATTTTTTGTTCTCGAGATAATCGAGACGAAATAAATTCCGAACGCACATACGTACATACACACACGTCCACTTAAAAACTATTGTATTCGACTCTGGAGACCTTGAAATGTGGAGATATGTCAAAATTCGGGATTCGCAAAATCGGACCCATTACTATAACTTCCCACTGGGAAGTTAATTATATTGATGCTTACAGTGATGTTAAAATTACTTCACAATATATAATTAATTGCAATTACTTTGGGTAAATTGTAAATAATTACAATTAAAATGACAAAGGGTAAAGAAAATTCATTTTTTTAAGCTCATATGATTATTGGCACGTTACCACAACATTAACATGCATTTTTTTTGTCTGTTTGTTTGTCCGGACATATCTCTGAAATTACCGAACAGATTTTAATGCAATTTTCACAGTTAGATAGAGCTTGGCTACGAGCATAATATAGGCTTTATTTTATTTAATGATAGAAAAAAAATCTAATTTAAAGATCTTTCTAGCCTGAGAAGTTACAAGGCAAATAATTTCTATCGTCGAAATCATATAAATATCACAACACGAACAAACAACAGCGTTCAAAGAAAAGAAACACAAAATAATTCGGTTAGATTATATTTAGTGTTATAGTTTAGTTCCTAAGAAAATTAATAGGTGGTGCTGTTTATTTTTAGAACGCGCTATCAAAATTTTACAACAATCCATCTGACCGGTATCATTTTAAAATTTAGTTCCTTAAAAAATTCACTAGATATCACGAATCATTTTTAAATCGCATATGGTAGCCTATAAAGAAATTCTCTGATGTTAAATCGGAAGATATTTATATAAAACTAAATTCCACGTGGACGAAGTCGCGTGCAACGGATAGTTATATTAATGTATAGATTATAAACCAGCATTAAAAACAATAGTTCTTCAAATTGTACTCGGAATGTATTACTTTATAAACTACCTGCCTACAGGTTTGCAATCGGATGTAAACTTCCATAAATTGAAAATATGAAAAGTACTTTTGTAGAACGTAATTGTAACGAAACAAGTAATGGTAACTTTTTACTTAATAACACTGAATGCTTATCAGTTTACTTGGATCTGTAAATATTTTTTGTATACTCTGGATTTTGAAACTTAATTGTTCTTAAGAGATCGACAAATTTCATGAGAAATTTCCTGAAAAACGATATGTAAAGCACTTTTGAAACACACTGTATACTCTTTAGTATTTTCTCGATCAACAGTTAGTTAAAAAAATATAGAACATTCTAATGTTTTACGTTAACTAATTCTAAGTAAGGAATGTTTGGATAATTTAAAAAACTCATTAGCCATTGGGGAAAAAAATTAATTTCAAAGACTATCCAAACTTATTATTGGTGCACCGGTTTAGGTAAAACTCACACTGCGAGGGTAACCAACTAATTTTTTACAAAAAAACTCATTGTTGAATCTTTTTAAAAGAATAAAATTTATAAATCAGTGATGTAGAATTAGATAAAAATTATTTATTGATGAATCTTTTTAAAACGATAGATTACTTTTTACTTTCTAAAACAAAAATTAATGCGTTACTTATTAAAGTAGTAACTGTACATTTCTATGCCGCCTAAACTGTAGATAACTTTTAAAGTTTCTTAATGCAGGAACAATTAAAATTGCTGCAAATTTATGATGTGGATCTGCAATTCGAACTTAGTTATAAAAATGTGATTTTCCTAGTTGTACAAATCGAGCTAAGAGCATTGTTGTGTTACTAGCGACATGAAACAAAGCGGTAGAAAATTACACATGTGTGATATTTTTCAATTTTTTAGATGGTTTCGTTTTTCTGTCCCTGAATTGTTAGTTATTTTTGTTTATCAATTTTAAATAAATAATACTAATACTAAACCATACGATTAGGTTTTTTGTAATAAGAAATATTTTTAACAAATACAATTCATTGATGATATACAAAGCTGTAGACTTAAATTATATTATATTATTTATATATTATATTTACTAGAACTTGTAACCTTATTTTCAGGGTTTTTTTTTATTTTTCCTTCAATATATTTTATGCATGCATACCATCATCTATATTCATTATCAAAACGACCGATATAAAGATTGTTTCTGGCAATGATGACATCCATAAAAAATCGACTTCAACTTTGTTCAACACACGAAAGTTATGGCGTAGAGTTGAATTTTTACATGCTTTATATTAACTTGACTCGTATCTATCTATGTAACGTAATCTTTGGACACGACTTTTACCCACTTAAAAACATCGGATCGACATACATTTTTTTAAAGATCCTAGCCAAGATCAGTTATTTAAATCACAAAGCTACGAAAGCAATTATTAGTAAAGTTTACAACTATTTTAGTGTCGAAAACAAAGAACAAAAAATATATAAATATTTGTAATTAAAATCTCTACGGCTTTTTCTATCAATGATTTGTAAATGATTAGGTACGTATTTATTGTGCTTATATTATACTATTTTATCTCCATATTGAGATCACAAAATGGATAATGTGGCTAAAAGAATCGTTATTTAGTGAACCAAACAAATCTATTTTTGACAACGAAAAAGGTTTATTAATAAAACGCTAGTTTTGTACATGTTTTTAGACAATAGTTCTAGCGCATGTGTTGGTATCAATGCATTAATTTTGCAAACTACCTACTCAAAGATATTCCATTCTGAGCTGGATATTTTCAAATAAATTAAGGTTTTGCAGTTGATAAATTAAAACAAGTTAACTACACTGAGATAAAACAACACTTTTCGTCAATTTCCACAACATGTATTTCAATTATATGACCGGTTTCGACTATAACGTCATTGTCAAGTAAATATGAACGTAACAGGTAAACCTACTTATATCTAGTCCTTAAAGGTTAAGAAGTGGGGTTGAGGTCTAATTGATTATTTACAGTTAGGAATTTGGGGTTTTTCTTGAGATTATTGATTTCCAAACTTTCTAACAGATTCATTGTGATTCCTATATTGCAGGTATGCAGATTTAGTATCGGAAGAAATATGTTCTTTAAAGCGTGATTCGAAATTTCGACCGGTTTGCCCAACGTACGCCGTTGGGCATTCCCCACATTCTATTCTATAGACCCCCGATTTTTTATATTTGTCTGTTTTTTGTTTAGCATTGAATAATAATTTGCTTAAGTTCAACCCACTTGTAAATGATGTTATATTAAATTTTGAAAAATAGTTGCAAATATTGTTTAATAATTGGCCAATATAACTAATACTCGCATATCTTCTTTCTGGGTTTTCCATTATGGAGTATAGTAACCGGGAAGTTCGTTGCTGCTCTTTACGATTAATAATTCGGTTTAAAAGGTGTATAGGGATATTATTATTTGAAGCTATTTGTTTTATTGTACTAATTTCTATATTGAAGTCTTTATTTGATAGAGGGATGAAAAAGGCTCTGTGAATCATTGAATTATAGGCTGCTAATTTGTGATCGATAATTTAAATACATGTTGTGGAAATTGACGAAAAGTGTTTTATTTTATCTTAGTATAGTTAAAATGAATTTCCATAAAATAAATAGATCATCAATATCTCTAAAAACTAGTTAATTTTGGCAAAGTTTTTTATGGTAAGACCTATTTTTTTTTTTCAAAAAAATATTTTTAACAAAAATATAGTAGGCATAACTTGAAAATAGCCTTAAACAGCCACTCACATTTAAATTCAATTTTATTCCAAAATAAAGTACAGTTCTATATTTCTTGTTGAGGTATGTCTATCCAAGTCTCAAATAATTGTTGACGGCTCTCTGAATATTCCTGCCTTCTATTGAAACTCTTCGTTAAAATATTTCTCATACATGTTCTATTGGATTTAAGTCAGGTGAAATGAAATAAAATGTTTATTATTGTTCAATACAATTATGATGTTGACGCAACATGTGGTCGTGCATTATCATGCATCAGTATACGAAAAAATTTCCAATGGCTGCGGCATATGGAAGCACAATTGGTTAAAGTATTAATATGCTTATTGGCATTTAAAAAATATGGCAGCAAAACGTGATCGGTCCTACCTTCGATGATGATTTCACCCTAAACCTTTACTGTACTTCCATAAGTGAACGAACCTCCTGTACATTCTGCAATCGTGCTTAAGTACCTGGTACTCTTCACACACTTGCACGTCGCGAGTCAGGATATATCCCAAATTTTGACTTGTCTGAAAGCTTTCATTAGAGACTGACATAGCAGCAGTGTTCTCGATTTCAAGTGAGCTTTGTGCTAACGATTTAAGAAACTTGCGTTCCATGTATTTGCAATAACTGTAATTGTAAATCAGGTGCCGTTACCCTAGGGTTCTTTTTTGCAGATAATTGCAAAAAATGATCTTCATTATGGGTTGTAGATCTTGTGCGTCCTGTGTATCTCTCACATATATCTCCGTTTTCTACATAACGGTCATTCATGAGGAAAATATATGCTTTAAAATGCGCCAAATGTTCATGTCGAGCGTCATTTTCTAGCATGCCAATTGCTCTGTCTTTGTTCCCGATTTAAATGGTGTCTTTTTGTGTTCAGTTCAAAAATTCATCTGATTACTTTGAACTCACATTTTTTTTAGTCATTCTAAAGGATGTTAAAGATAAATAGTTCAAGTTTGTTGTTGTGAGTATTTGCTGATCTCATCGTTTTATTGAGGGACTCATTTTGACCATAACTTGTTCTGCAAAATGGAACCTTGAAAATGTCACTATTTCTATTTCTTCCAACATTTACAGAGAGTGAAGTAAGCTCAACAATTTGAGGACAGTCAATACTGCCATTGATTTTATGAAGGAATACCAGACTGATTTCCAGTCTTCTATGTGATAAAGTATTTAAATATTGAGCCTTTAATATTTCTGGGTAATTGTATTCATATTTATTCATTCCCTCCCAGGTTATAGCCACAGTGTCTCAAGAATTTATTTTGAATACTCTCCAAGAGCTCTATATCAACTTTTTAAAATGGCGACCATATGATAGAGTTATATTTAGACCTCACTTATGCATAACAAATAATCTTGAGAGCATTGACAGACAATTCCTTTGCTGAACGAAGAGAAAAGCCTAACATTTTTCGAGCATGAGATGAGGTTTCTATTATGTCATTCTTGAAAGTCATTTTTGAGTCAAATATAACCCCCAAATCTTTGATCTTTCGTGACAGCAAAGTGATCACTCATTTCTAGATAGAAATTGTCCTACTTTTCTCAACCTGTATTAACAAGCTAACATTTACATCTGTTTAGATATTTAAAGTAGTGCCTATTGCTATTTTTTTAAATGAATCGTAACTTTCAATCAAAAGGTCTTCAGGTACCTCAAAAATAATTGGCATTGTTGGTAGTCATCGAGCTTCCATAATTATTTTTTTACCTTTATTAGGAGTGAATGGGAGTAGAAAGCTATCTTCCAAGTTCTATTTAAAACTTTTTATACATATAGTAGTTAACTAAAATGAACAGAAATTTTAATTTGTGGCTTCCTAGAAATCCAATATTTTTGAATGTTTTATTGGAGTACTATGTTTTTTAGCATATTAATTTTTCTAAAATTATCCACAAAGATACACTGCAAGTGTTATTATTTTTAAAACAGTGGCCTAAAATCAACTTCACGTAATTTTACAAACTCCACAACAATATTAATTACAATGCTTTATACTTTTTGATTTATTGATAATTTAAAACAGTCAGAAATTTTAATGTTTGCATAATTTAATGTGATGGTTTACCAGCTGAATGTTTTTAGGTTTCGGGAAGTAATTTTTAACATAATTTTGTTAAAAATGCATTCCCTTTGCATTATGCAAAACTAATATAGTTTTAGTAAACAAAGATCTAGAAAAATTCAAAGCCAATATTATTTTATATTAACTAATTCTGTAAACATTGTTACAAAAAAAATACATTATTTCGTAGTTGTGTTATCTCTGTTGTTGGTGAAAAATTTCATATCTTTTTTGATAATTTTTTAGTGATTCGTCGTTATTAGAAGTTTGTGCCAATTATCGCCGTTAAGTTAATATCAAATTTTTGAGTATTTTGTACTTATGTTAGTGTTTGTAATAAATATATTATACATAAGTTGTTTTATTTATCATTTTCATTAAACAATCCTGATTTGGTTTACAAATAACATTTTTTAATATCAGTACATGGTACTTTGTTATGTTCCGAATTTGTTTAGTTTTCATAAATTCACCTTGAAAAATTCATCCCAATAGTTTTTAATTCTATTATATTAATATTTGTCCCGTGATATTTTTTTTTCTGCCACCCAACCCCGCCTTGGGAGATTCGTGACTTACAAGCCTTATTAGGGAACGGGGGGCAAAACTCGTCAACTGAAAAAAGTCTCTTAAAAATAACCCACCTTAAAAGCTTGCTCGACATCGATATTAACTATAGCCCTTGTGTGCCACTCAAACATTAAGATACCTATAGTCACGCCTTTTTCCCGTAGTGGTAGGCAGAGACCACTTCTTTTCACTTGCTACGGTTCTTATACACATCTTTCGCTTCTACTATCATCAGCGCTTTTATGCTCGCCGGTTGCTGGTACTCTTGAGCTGGCCTTTCTTTAAAACAATTTCGATTTGGCGAGATACTTTTATCTTTTTTGCCTTTTACCTTTTTTGATACGTTCTGGCTACTAACGTTAAGCAGTGCCCCATTAATTTGTTTACCTGTCAACACCCTTCGCTTAGTATCAGTCATACTTTCCGTATCTCATAAACTTTGAGCACAAGTATAGAAACGCATTTACTTGCTCCACTCTTTCTCCTTTTTCGCAATTTATCATGCTTTATTCTCTTTCAAAAACCATTATTTTCGTCTTGTTTACACTCAATCCTTCGATTTTTAGGGCATCAGGTACAATATTAACCATCGCCTGCAACTCCTCCTCAGATGATGCTAATATGACCTGATCATTGGTATAAAGCCAGCCATTCACTATCACTCCAAATGGAGCGGTGCCACTCCAAAAACTGACCGTGAGTGGGAAAAACCAAATGGATGATGTGAAGTGACAGGATGAGTTGAATATTCAATCAGTCCAAAATCCAGTTCTGTCGCGTCATCCAACTGATCGTGAATAGGGAAAATCAAGTGAAACGATACTAAGCCGTGGCGCCACCTGATTGTCAGACTTAAGAACGTAGTCCATATTTAACTTATTTTCATTCATTTTTTTTGTTGCAATACAAGGCAACAGCAACATAGAGTAAATCTTCATCTATTTATGACAATTTAACCGGATTTTAAATCAAAATAATAATAATGAGCACTACAATCAGCATGGCATGACCGTAAATTAGGTCAATTATTTGGATGTCATCCAAACGGATAACGACCATTGTATTTCATCCATTCGGCGGATCGTGATTGGCCGGCTTAAAGGAGACAAACATTAAAACACGCGTAATTCTAAAATATGTCTGATAGAGAGGTTTTCAAGACGGTCTCTAACACCCAGAATCAATGGCAACAGGTTAGTGATCACTTTTTAATAAAGAACCCTTGAGTCATGTATAATTTGTAATTTTAATAAACTTAAATCTACAGTCCACTGTCTTTAAAAGAAAATGAAACGAAACAGAATACCCTAAAGTTTCATCGCCATAGCTTATTGTGCGAAAAGTACAAAATGCGATAAATTTGAGGATCACCTTGTACGGCAGCTACTTGAAGGAATGTACCGTTATGGCCCATTTTCGAATTCGGTCTTGCCCTTTGGGCTAAACTTCTAACCCTGTAAGTTTTAGTGACCTACCGCCTCTCTGTCTCAAGATATCGTGCACAAAAGATTTTCCAACAAACACACATAAAAAGTACAGAAAGTTCTAGTTTGTCGATAAATTCTTATCGCCAGCTTATAAATTTAATTCAAGAGGCATTGTTATTCCAAACTTGATAATAAGTCTGTTTTTATTAATTAAAAAGTATAACGTTCCTTGTATTTTTTATTTGTCCAGTTGACGGTTAGCATTTTGCTAAAGCCAAACCTGGCGCTTTTGTATTGCCTTTCGAATGGACCATTTAAAGGTCAGTTTAGCTCTGTCATTATGTATTTAATTGTATTTCTTTCTGTCTAGTATCATTTGAATTTAATATATTTTTAAAAATCTGCTTTTCCAACCTGAGACCCTGATGAGTTCACTGCTACTAAAAGCAGCAAATGGTAGCAGAGATATTCAAAATTAATGCGTCTTGAAAATTTTAATTTTGAATATACAGTGTGCACATAAAGTAAAATAACTTACTAATATTTCAATTTCTGTTGCGTTTACAAAAAAAAAGTTGAATAAAAGTTTTTGCAAATAATTCAGATCACCTGCATTAAGTCGATTAGATTTTCCATTTTCTTTTTTTTCATTTTTTTTATACATAAAAAAAACCAAAATTAAACTTGTTCATTAATTTTTAAATGTTTTTTTTATTTTTTCAAAGGTCGTAGATAACATTAGTGCAGGTATAACATGTTTTTTTCTCCTTGATATTAACATACACAGATAGTTCTGATTTGTTGGATGTTTTAGTGATTCCACTTTTTTAGTATTTTTTTTTTCATTCTAAAAAATACTTGGCACTCAACTACTAGTTAGTTAAGTTCAGTTATGTTAAATCAGTTGGAAATCTAGGATAGATTGATCCGTGATCTGATTTAATCTATTCCCTCAAGTTGTATCGAACTTAGAAATCAAGATCTCCTCCCAGAGATAGAGTCTATAATTATAGTACTATGAAAGTAAATATTTCTTAACAAAAGACAAATGTAATTTCTAAAAACAATATGTATTTCTGTCTTAACCTAAATAAATACATTTTATACATACTCATCTTATTCAAAGAACTTGAGTAGCAACACTGTTTGTAAAGTATATAAAAGCACCAGTTAGATTTATGAAAGTAGCACCAAGGAATACAGACATCCACTTTCCATTTGAATATGTCACTAAACTAGCAGTAACTGGTCCACACAGGATTCCTGGAATGGTCGCTATAGTATTACTTATCGCAAATGTAGTACCAGCATAATTTGGAGCTATATCCACGTGATTACTTAGATGACCTGCCGAGTTGCTGGCCGAAAGACCCATGGATATACTGACAAGGATAAGAGCAAACGCTAGGTGATCGACGACGCAGAAAATTGCTAAAAATAATGCTGGTCCAATCAATCCTATGCTAGTCATGAGTCTTCTCACATTTAAAATTGACCAATTTTTGCTCCCAAGTAACCCATCTGCTACATGACCACTTATTACTCCAAATATGGAATTCACTATGTAAGGTACCGCAGTCAAACTTAAACTATGAGCATTACCACCTAAATATCTGGACAAATAAGTTGGTAACCACTGCATAATAATGTAAGAGGACCAATTCATGGCAAAATGTGCAGTGTATATTGCCCATAATGGTTTACTGAAAATAAAATCAGCCCAACGAATATTATGTGATATAACCTTTGGCATATGCAAAGGGAGTGTTTCCTCAGTGCTGTAACCATCTTCAGGATATAAACAGTACCATAACAGAACCCACGCAAATCCAAATGAACCAAACCAGTAAAAGCATGCATCCCAAGATAAGTGTGGGCATACTATAGAAGCAACTGTTTGTCCTACAGATCCAGATGCCAACAGATATGAAAATGCTCTTGAACGCTCTTCTACTGCTATGTTATGAGCAAAGAGATGGAATATTGTAGGTAAACCTAAAAAAAATCAAGATCAAAAAAAACACAAATTGTACTTCACTGATAGCCATATATTAAGCAAGATTTGTTCCATTTGGAGAATATAGTAAGATGTTAAATTAAAAACTTTTTAATTTAAAAAAAAAGTATTAAGTATAGATAGTTATAATTGTTTCAAAATAATATATAAATTTTATGGTGCTAGATCAGCAATCAATTCCAAAGTAACATTTGAACCAAAAAGAATCAATTCATGTTTATTCGGAAATTTGGAAAGAATTATTAATTACCATTAGCTTTTTTTTACTTCTATTTCAAAAAAGGATAAAACTACATACAAAAATTAACTTCCAATCTGGAAATGGATCAATGAAAAGCATTGAATTACAGATCATCCTCTTCGAGTGAAGTAAGGTGAAATTTATACTCAAGAATCAAATATAAAAATTAAAAGAATATTGAAAATTGGAATAAAAAGATGGAACAAAAAGATGAATACCAATTTATTTTGGAGTGTTTAATAACACTTTACCATGTTTTTTTATTAACTATTTTGCTTTGTATTTACCTAAACCTTCTGCAAATCCAAGTATAATTCTACAGGCCACAAGAGATACAATGCTCCCAGCTAAAAAAGGGGTCATAAATGTTGCAATGCTCCAAAGTAGTACACTGCATATTAATACATTTTTAGCACCAACTTGGGTTGCCCAAAAACTACCTAAAATATTTTAGTGTTAATTTTATATACATGAAAAGTATATATAATATGAAAACAAAAAATATCAAATACATCAATAAAGTGCCCATTTAATGTGTGTAACATTTTTAGCATTGTATTTTTCCTACTGTACTGTCTCTAATGATAATGAAATACACAAAATACATAATCAATTCGGAAATATTGACATTAACATTTTTATATAGATTTAAGGGATTATAGAAAACATTTAAAAATATTTACTTGCCTAATAACTGACTAGTGAAGTAACCAAATGCAAATGCTGATAAAATCCATCCTTGAGCATGTAATGTCCAACCAAAAATATCAGTCATTGGTACAATAGCTATAGGCATTATAACTCTATCGGCACTATTTATAAAATTTGCGAAACTACATAGAGCTACTATCCTGGAGGTCCTTGTTAACCACCGTATCCTAGCCATTTTTAATTTAAACGATAATCTTAGTTACCCTAAATTGATGGTACAATTAATTTAATTTAAATAGTTCGTTAGTACATTTTGTTTTCACATGGTATTTTTTAAAGTTTATCATTTTAAATGATTCTGTACAGCTGGCATTCCAAAAATATTTCTTGTCAAAAAATTTAACTGTCACTATGACGTTTGGTAATGTAACCAAAACAGAGTACAAAATCAACTAAAAATGTTTTTAATGTTGAGCTAGGTTTTTGAAAAGTTGTAAAGAAACTCAACCAAGGGTCGGCGGCTAAAAACAAAATTTACCGTGAAATTAATTTATGGTTATAAATGTTTGTTTATTACTTAGAATTATTATTGTCTTCATCAAAGTTAAACTCTTCATTTTCTGTACCAAAGTTTTGAATGTGATGAAAAAATGCCTTAAACCTAAATGTCATAATCATAAATGACACTGACAGTTAAAAGTTTATTATCCCTATTTCTATCAAAAACATCTAAAACAATCTGTTTTTGGCCTTGTAGAAGCCTTTATATCGAATATTTCCGTCCTACATTTACTAAATTTAATAGTGAAAATGTGTATTTATATAAAAATGGCGTGAATATTTTGGATTTTTTTTCCGTCAAAATATTTCTAACCTGTCTCAAAAATGTCATACCAGTTTTCCTTAACAAACGGAAAACAAAAACGATTTTCTATTGACGATGCTTTTGAAGAAGAAACTGATGAAGCAATAAAAGTTTATGGAACTACTGGACCTAGATCACCGATTTCGAATTCTAGAATTATGGGCGAGGGAGATCACGTCGTAGTGAATATGGAACATGGAAGGTAACCCTTTTTTTATTTTCAATTTATTCTTATGGATTAAGACATAGTATATAACAGTAAATATGCCTACATTACATAAACTAATTTAAAAAACAAATTTTGACAGTAAATAACTGTAACAATACTGGTAGGTTTACAAATAATGCCTGCTTGCAGTATTAAATATATCCTATTTTTTTTTAATAATTGTATTGCAATTATATTGCAATAATTTACAGGACTTATAAAATGGCAAATGATACCTCCAGAGATAGCGATTCACTTATACAGGACTACTACGATTGCACCAATGAAGAAAATTTTAGTAGATCCTGTTTAAAACATCCAAAAGTTAAGGAGAATTGGAGAATGGTATTGGCTGCTGCAACTTTACTAGTAATAGGTGTGGGGCTGTTGGCAACAGGAACTGTCACTTTGACAGAACCTAATTCTGGTTTGCAAGGTTCAGTGTTTTTACTAGCTGGTTTTATCTGCTTTTTACCAGGAGCATATCACATTGTTTATATATATTTGGCTGCTAAAGGTAAAAGAGGTTATCATTTTCATAATTTACCCCTATTTACTTAAAGTGTAATTATCCAAACCATTTTTGGGGCAGGTAGAATTGGTAATTAAAATCATTTAAAGACATTTCTTAGAAATGCTTTTTTAATCACAGCCCTGGTTATGTGCAAACAAAATATAGTCATGAATAGTCCCAACTCCACTAACATTTGAAATAAGAAGCGACATTTGACAAAAACTTTAAATAAACATAAGTGGTGCTAAAATGTATCTGTATGTTTTTATTGAATATTTTGTTGTTTGTATAATTTTATTTCTTATTATGATTGAACGCTGGAATTATCAATCAATGAAAATAGTTTTAATAAAGGTGTTCTTAATTGTAATATTAAATGCTTGTCCAATATTGCTATTATCTCTTATTCCAAAGTTAGAAGAGAAGATTATTTTATTACAATATGTTTTAATAAAGTGCCCCATTTATAACAATCTTTAACATAAACATCAAAATGAAAATTTTTTTGTGACTAGGGCTTGGATTAATTTCATTTATTACTTTATAAAACGTTAAATTGTGATTTTTTTTTAGTTAATTTTAATTAATTACCTATATGATCTCGTGAAATTTTGATTAAGTACATAAATATTATGTATGTATCTTATTTTATAAAAAAAGTGTAATGTCAACTCTAGCAATAAAATTGCATGGGCTGTAAAACAATCTGTATACATAAACCTTGTTGTCATATGAAATTTTTAAAAAGTTAAAAATTGTGATAATTATGTTACAAAAAAAAGATTTTTTATTTTATCAGAATATGCAGTAAGATTATTCATAAATTTATTATAAAGTAATTCTGTAGCTCAATTGTAAATTTAGAATTAAAATGATCTGATTAATAGAAATCGTGGTGTTCACAGAATAATAAAATACACTTATTTATCCTTTTGTTAAATGTTCTTAGAGATGAAATACATGGTTGCTTACCTGTCTCTACTGCTTGTGTCTAATCACAAACACTGCAAAACATATTTTCCGATATTCCTGTTGCAGCCAATACTCGGTGAAGGTAACTTCCAGTTGAAATATGCAAGCCACCTATTTTATTATAAACTAGCTGTTGAGGAACTAAATTTTAAAATGATGTCGGTCAGGTGGATTGTTGTGAAAATTTCTATAGCGCGTTTTAAAAATAAACAGCGTCACCTATTGATTTTTTAGGGAACTAAACTATAACACTAGATAAAATCTAACCGAATTTATTTTGTTTTTTTTTCTTTTGAACGTTGTTGTTCGTTCATGTTTTGACGTCTATAGGACTTTGACGATAGCAATTATTATTTGCCTTGTAACTTCTCAGGCTAGAAAGATCTTTTAATAAGAATAACTTTTTTTTTAACAACTGATTTAAATGAGATATAGCCTTTATTCTGCTCCTAGCCAAGCTCTATCTACCCATGAAAACTGCATTAAAATACGTTTAGTAATTTTAGAGATGTGCACCGACAAACAGAAGAACAAAAAATAAAAAAAATACGTATTTATGTTTTGGTAATGTGAGAATATTCATATGAGCTTGGAAAAATGGATTTATTTTGAAGTCACAGACTTCACTTCAATTTTATTTATGTCTAGTTTAATAAGGTTAGATTATTAGTTAAAGTTGTATATATAAAAATAATTACGATAATTAGCATGAAGTAACGATAAACAGACAGAGACATACAAAAAATTAAAAAATACGTGTTTATGTTTTGGTAACATGTGAATCATCATATGAGCTTAGAAAAATGGATTTATTTTGAAATCACAGACAGGAACTTTATTATGTGTATAGATTACAGTAAATTAGGAGTATAACTTCCCATTTCATATGAAATGAGATGTCACTTTTTTATTATAAAAAAAAAGTTAATGTCAAAAAGAAAAGAATTTTTTAGTAGTGAATAAAATAAAAAACAAACTTAACCAAAATATGTATGTATCAAGGTAATTCAAAAAATTATGACAACATTGTTTAAAAATACAGTTCAGATATTATTTATTGAGTGGTGAGTACTTTTATAGTTATAAATAGAAAAATGAAAGTAAATTAAAAATTTGTTAAAAAAATAAAAACATCATTTTTTACTTGCATTTTAAGACAAATAAACAGTAATAAAACCTCGCCATTTATGAAAAATTTAGCAATGATAATGCTATTGTTACTTAACGATACAAAATGTGCTGTAAAGAGTTTGGTATATTAACGGAATACTTTTGAGATATGCTTGTAATGGTTTGAGTACAATCTAAAGAGATTGTGATTAAAGTTAAAGAATATCATATCTCAATTTAGTTAATTTTTTAGTTTCTATGATAATTGAGGTCTCCGTATATTAATTTTTTTGGAAAGAACCATTTAAAATTGATTTTAGGATTTTCTACTTAAAAGTTTTTAATTATGAATATATTTCTCAAAAAATTACAATTTTGTAAGAATTAAACACCAACTCATTTTTTTTTAAATTAAATTATATGTAAAAAATAAACTAATAAATCTTGAATTATTTTTATACATATAATACCAATCGATTACAAGATAATTTTGAGTGATTTTAATTTTGAAAGAGCGGAGCAAGTGAAAGAGTTTGTGTTTGGGGTCAAAGTTTACGAGAGGCGGAAAGTATGACTTTAATATTGAGCGAAGGGTGTTGGTAGGGAAACAATTGAATGAGGCGCTCCATAACTTTATGAACGTGTCAAAGGCACATTCTGGCTGTGCATAGAGGAGTGTTGGTTCCTACACGTATGTATGGTAGTGAATGTTGGGTTTGGGAGAAGAAGCATGAAAGTAAGATCAATGCTGCGGAGATGAGTATAACTGGATTGACTATGATGGATAAATTGAAGAATATTGAGATAAGGGAACGCTGTGGTTTAAAAGATGTAGTAACAAAGGTAGATAAAAGAACGCTTAGATGGTTTGGACACGAAGAGAGGAAAGATGATTGACGAAACAGATTTATAAGGCGAGTGTGAATTGGCAAGTTGGTTGAGATCAGATCGAAAATGTGTTAAAAGAAAAGCCAGGTCAAGAGTAACAGCAACCGAAGAGCATATATGAAAGCGCTGATAAAGTAGAAGTAAAAGACGTGTGTAAGAACCGTAGCAAGTGGAAAGAAATGTCTGTCTACGCCTACGAGAAAAAGGCGTTACTATATGTTTGTATGTTTAATTTTGATATAAATTATTACACCCTTGTTAAAATTTACTGGTTACGTATCAAATGAACTTCAATACTTTACAGGAATCACAACTAAATGGTTACTTCCAAATTCATAAAGGAACAAAAATTACAGCAAATATCAAATTTAATTTTACTTCTCTAGAGTGTTTCATGGAATTGTTTTTGATACAATTTTATATATTTAAATTATTTATGTTATTTTTAAAAAACATGATTTCCTCCTTTAGAGCAGATATCAGTGCCATTTATTGATGTATGAATGAGATCAAAAAATACCTATGGTTATATTTCGGTAAATTAGTTTTTAGTGTAGTCACATTTGTGATTCTGTTAATTAATGTTAAAAATGAACTATCTATGTTTATACTTTCTACTTCTTTCTTTCTTAATTTTAATATCAGGGTAGAGTTCAGTTCAATAATAAATGCAATAAATAAATAATTGTATACTGTTAAGAACTTTCAAAACGTGCATGAAAGGTAATTTTTTCTAATTAATTTTTTTAACACTGTCAAAATTAATATTTTTTGGTAAGCAGCAAAGTTACTATTTCTTTTATTGATTCGAATTCTACCTTTTCTGCATTCCATAAAATCATTTTGCCTTTTCCGTGCCTATTTGTCTGCCTGACTGTTTTAGGCATAATAAATAGGATTTTATTTTCTCCCCTAAATTGAGGAGATTTCAGGGACGCTTGTGGAAATGTCAATAAATAGGCACGAATAAAAGGCATGCAAGTTATTTGTGGTTAGCCAATAAAGATAGATATGTTAAAAGACATACGAGTTTAACTAACTCACATTTAATAAAGAAATTAACGAGTACGCACGTCGAAGAAAATGATACATTATTTTATAAAATTCGTTGTAATTGAATGCAGTATAAATATAAATTTGTATTATGAAGTCAGTTTCGACTGTTGCGATAAGAATATACATTTGTGCATAAAGTCATTATTGCAAATGTTCGAAGCGCTTTGAAACATGAACTAGAACTATTCATTGACTTCGCTACACAGCGATAAATAGGTAAGGGTGTAAAAATCGCTGGTGCATTACACTGCTATTAAATATATTAACCCAGTAGGCTGTATCTTCGCATTACAATTATATGTTTTATTATAGTTTTTAATACTTATCACAAGCACAATTTTGCTGTTTTTAGTCTATCCACAATTGTTTGTCTTAAACAAAAATTAATAATGCGCACGTTATTATTTATTGGAAGAATGTTCTTGAGTTAAAGTAAAGACTTGCGTTTAAATTATTTCAAATAATATGAGATATTAAATCACGGGTTTACAATATTACGGCAGTTATTGTTAAAAATAATATTTTATTTATGTCTAAATGTTTATACCAAAGAAAGCAGTTCTAAATATTGATTCCAAGTAATTTTTTTGTTATAAAAATGAAATGAATGTCCAATTTGAAAATATTAGTAAAACTAGTAATATTTTTAATATTTAATTCAGTATAATAATCAAGCTAACGGTGTGTTCGTATGGTCTAAATTAAATTTATATTCAGAAATATATTTAACTGTACTTTTTAAGTTCTAGTTCTTAAAAAAAGAATCTAATGTGTAGACCGGATAAAGTAATGACTTAGGGCGCGGGTTGTATCACAACTGGTCATCTTTGGTTTAACTAATTCAATTGTCATGATCTACAACGAGAGAAAACGTGTAGTTAGCCTTAACCAAAGGATGACCAGCTGAGATACAATCCACCGTTATTTTAGTGAAGTACCGTATCGATTAATGAACTTCGAATGACGTTCTTACTAGTATTATTTTAATATTAAAAATAAGGGTTTAATGTGTAGACCGATTTTTTATACGTTTTTTACAATCTAAATATGAAATATTATTTCTATACAGTTGAATTTTTTTATTAATTTTAGACGTAATAAAAATCAAAATAAAACTGGAAAGGGTGAGAGGTTCCGATGTGTGACCTAGATAATACAAATAGTGCAAACAATTTTTTGAGAAAGACTATTCAGATTTACTGCTACCATAATATTAAACAAAAATTGGTTGTCTGTAGAGTCGGTTTACGGACGATAATTTTACGTGGTAACGTCATAAGAAAACATTGATAAAAAATTGTATACTCTTATGAATTGAATTATTATCACTGAATTATCATTATTTTGTATAATACAAAGGAGTTAATTGAAAATTACAATTTTTTCGATAAATTAACATTTATTTGCACTCGTTAACTAACATATTTTTTGTCTCTCTTCTACTCGGACGCATCGGCCGATGGAGTGGAAGAGAGATAGATGCGTCACAAGCCGACGCTTAAGCCGATTGAGCATCTTTATCGCTTGTTCCGCGCTCTCGCTTGCACGCTCGGCTCAAGCGGAACGTGACAATGAGTCATGCTTTTTCGTGCGTGTAGCCGGCGTTCATCGATTTATAAGATGTTATCACGTCAAAAATCTTATTTTCTAGTTAGTAAAACTACTGTTATTCAACTAGACTTTGAGATCTACATAGTATTTTCATTATATATATTTAGGTATTTTTGTTACCTACACAATTTCCTATATTAAGTGATTGTCATCAAACTAGACTTGATGTGCAAATAATATGTTCATATTTTTTCGCAGGTTTTTATTGTTTCTTTTTATTAATTTTAATAAAAGCAGTGTAAATAATTCATAATTTAAGAGAAGAAAAATTCTTTTATATTTTTTAATCTAAATAGAAAGATGTAGGTATGCTTTAAAACTGACTTACTTAAAAAAAACCTGTTAAAAAATATTGGGACAAACTTATATACTTCATAATATTAATACAGTGCATATTATGCATTGTGAAATTCTTGAAAGTTTGTAACAGTCCCAACATGTTGTTTGAATCTATTTTTCTATTTATTCAATATATAAAATAAGTGGAACTTATACTTATACTGATTTATGGTTAAAACCTCGATATATTTTTTAAATGACTGCTTAAGAAAGTATATTACTGACTGGATTTGTTGTGAAATTTTATTTATTTAGTTGTAAGTCAAAATAGATCTGAAACAAATGGTTGATTTTTTGAAAGCTTTAAATTTTTTTAGGTAAGTTAAACTACTTTTATATTCATGTATTCGAAAAATAAATTTAAATTCAAAAATTTGTTTATTTTATTTGGGTACTTTACTGAATAATTAAATATTTAATTTACAACACGTTTCGGATTATTCTAATACAAACAAATTTGTGCAATGTACTGTATACAAAAATTAAAATACTGCGGTGCTATTTCCTTTATATTTTTATATATAGTATGTAGTTTTTATTAAACTTATTTAATTTAAATCACATGCATGCATTTCTGCCACTCATTTATATTATTTGACCAAATGATTAATACCTGCGTTAAAAATATTTGTTTTATGAACAATTCAAGTACAAAAGATTCAATTAGTTAGTTAATACAAGTCTTAATGAATTAAAGAAGATTAAAAATATCTCACAAGGATGTAAACGTTAGGGCTTGTAGCTAATAGAGAGTAGCTAATCACTAACACTTAAACACACATTTTCCGATATTCATGTTGCAGCCAATGCTCGGCGACGATAACTTCCAAGTAGGAATATGCAAGCCATGTTTCACCTCGTTTTTTTTTAAATTTAATTACTTTCATTACTGCATTATAAATTTTTACACCTATCGCTAAAATTTAGGCGCGTACTTTTTTGTAGCTGTCAGGTAAAATTCTTCTGTAATCGTTGTGTTTTGTAGACCTTCTAATCCCACTTCGTCGATTTTAGTCACGTGATGTGTCTTTGCAAAAAATATCAAAATTTTCGCACTTTTTATTCGCATCTTTTTTAAACAAATTTTCCTACAAGGAAAATAATTACGGGTGAAGTTGAACAACATTTGGCTCAAAAGTTGAACCAAAAAAATGCGGGCACTTGATGTTTTTTGCGAATATCTTAAAACGCAGCACGAAATTTTGCTGGATTCGGATTCAGCACCCCAAAAAACATAAAAAAAAAACCACCAAATAACTGGACTACTACGCTGGTAAAATCATTGAAATCTTGGAAATAGGACCGCTAATAAAACTTCAAAAAATTATTTATGTATTATATTTAGCTGTTTTATGTCATACTCAAATGAATATAATAGTATTAGTTTAATTTTCTTCTGAAGTTGTTGGCCAAACACCCACAATTAAAATTTACAACAGAAATAAAGCACTAAGTGCCTTCAAATAAATATATTAATCGGGTATGGGTTCAACTTCTCAGAGTCTTCTCGCTATTTCTTTTATTTATAAATTGAAATATATTGCACAAAGCACAGAATTATATCTGCCTATTTGAATTAAAGAACGTTTCGAAAATTGTTTTAAAAATTTCCAACGTCATTAAATTTTCATTCAAGGAACCAACTTGAAATCACACGATCAACATTATTGAGCTATTTTTTTAGTTTTCAACGATTGGGTTAATGTATTTCAATGCTTAACTAACATTTTTGTAGTTTTTGTTATTAGTCATGCCGCCAATGTTCAAGTAAATAAAGAAATTTGACCTGAGAGTAGTATTTTGTCATTTTCTGCACTAATGGAGCAAATGGTATTTTTTTTTGTATTACACAACTGATTTAAGCACATTTAAATTTAATAATAATCATTCGATATTCTTGGATCCCTATAAATGCTATATTAAATAAAATCAGTACTAGTTTCTTGATACATTAAAAAGCACCTACATTATTTTTTTGTGTACATGTTTAAATAGTACAAACTAATGGAATCAAAAATTTAAGAAACTATGTTTGAATATACCAAATGGTTTGTATAATAATTCAGAAACACCATTAGTTTTGTCCCAGTTATGTAATTTAAACACAATTAATTTAGCCTGTAAAGCATCATTCGAATAACGTTTTAATCCAAGTAATGCATCCAAGTTTTTTCAAGTAAGTTTCCTAGATTTAGACTTTTAAACATTTTCTACCGTACGTTTCAAATATTTTTAAAATTAAACTCACCTCCTCTAAATATAACAGTTTTTTAAAGAAACTACAATCGCCAATCGCCATCGTTACAGTATCAAGAAAAATTAAGTAACATCACACTGGGTTACATTAAATGTACTCAGATTTAAAATATTTACAGATACTATTTACCAACACTGGTAGAAAAATTAATAACGTTACCTTAGGCGTATACACGAAATATTTTTGGCATAATGAAATTGATATTTTGTCGTAAATATGGGTCGTTTCTTTTGGCACTTTTTGTCCACTTGATAGTTTCGTTTTTTAAGTATAGTTGAAGTCAGATTTGTATTTTCTGCTTTCCTAATATTATATCAGTTTTATTAATATATCTATATACAGTGTGTCCACTTAAGTTTGCAGCATATGGGGAAAAACTTTTTTGGAACGAAGTTCCTTATCGCACGGTACGGATGGAGGCTAGGCGAAAGAAAGTGTAAGATTTTTCCGTCGCGAAACATTAGACGCGTATGCCGTGTAACAATTATACCTGCGCAGCCGGTGCGAACTTATTGGCTGCCTTGAACCAATAAGCGCGCACCTATGACTGGGCACAGCCAATAGCATAGGCGCTATGGATAACTCTTGTTATTGGTTAATATACATCAATAATGCATTGTGATAGTGGCTTAGAAGATAACAATGACTCTAGGTAAGTGCAACAATATGTGAATAATTTTTTTTAACCTAAACTGTTTATATTACTACTCTTATTTTTTTCTAGCCAATTAGTTGACAAATTAGACTAAAAAAATAAAAAAAAACAACAATGCCGAAAAATGCAAAAACAAGCTTTAGAGGAAAGGAACCGATTGTTCCACGATACTCGCGCACTTTTTTATCATTATTAATTTTACGAAAAAAGTATTTTTCATAAAAAGTTCTGCATGGTCTAAAACCTAAAATGCAACCATCAGTTATCGAAATTTTCAACTCATATACGAGGTATATCAGAAAATATAAATTGTACCCAATAGTAAAGTATTTTTATTTTTGACCAAATCGAATATTAATATTAAAAAATTATTTTAAAATTGTAATACATGAAAAATATGTTCAATAGAATATTAATCTATAGATATTCAGAGATTTTTTGGCCAGCTAGGTCGCCTGATCAAACCACTGTAGATTATTTTTTTGGGGTTACTTGAAAGAGAAGGTATACGAACGTCCAACATTTGGAAAGAATTTTTACGGAAACCATGCTGACTCCCAACATGATTAGAAATGTGTTAGAGAATATTGTCATAGAACGCAAATTTGTATTGAAAGAGAAGTTGGGTACGTTGAGGCACTAGTGAAGTGACGGAAAAGCTATTACGTGCTATTTTTTTTGTAATTATTGTTAAGAATTCATTGCGTAATTATTATTATATCGCTATAGGTTTTTAAGTCAATAAATGTAAAATAAATTATTTTGTTGTGTGCAATAATTATTTTAACGCACTTATTATACTGATACCGCAGAAATAATTTTTGCTTGGTAACGTCGCTTTATTACGATTAGTTTGTGATCACTCATAAATTTTCGTGTTTCTGATTGGGTCAGTTGAACGTGCGTTGACACTGCGCTAATTTTTCTATTTTTAATAATACACATGGACAAATGATATCCAATTACGGTGGTTGTTGGTTGAATTTGTTTTTTCTTATTTGTTGTTCTGGACGCGTCGTTGTGATTTTTTTCTTATTTCAGTTGTATTCTGATTATAATTTTTTTAAAATGGCTTTTAAAAGTGATGAAAATTATATAGTCCCAGAAATATTTTAAATTTATAATTTATATTGACCCATTTTTTAAATGAATATGTATATATACTCCTATGCAGATTCCCTCCGAGTTAAGTTTCTTTTGAGTGAAGAATTGGAGGATGATGTTTAACAAGAATTAGGTTTTTTTAAGTGGATATCACCCTCTCTTAAACAGTTATTAAAAATATGTACCACCAACTAAAATTAAAAAAAGATATGTGCACTATGTGCGCATATGTGCAAGTGAAACGTTTAAACGGCTAAAATATTAAAAAAAAAAGTATTAATATTTTAATATACATTCTGTGAAAGTGAAGTTAAAGTTTTCAACTTAATTTCCAGTTACAAGTATGTATATTGATAAATTTTCATAGTATATTATGTAAAATTCAATATCAGAATAAAATAAATATAAATATATTGTCACTATATTTTATATAGTCTATATATATACTATATCAGATTAAAATAAATATAAATAAATTGAGATTATCAAATATCTAACTTACAGAGTTCTCAGGTACTGTTGAAGGAAAACTGCTTCGTCTTAAAATAAACCCGATTTTACATCGCTATTTTAAATATTTGTAAGTATATTTTCATAATTTACGAAACACCGCACAAAGCGGTGACTGAAAACTCTGTGCTTCTATGACTGCAGGTCTCTAGTGTCTCTAGGGTCACAGCCTTATGAATCGTTACACATTTTCGTCTCGCTAGCTCGAGTGACGCGGCCTTGAATTTTTAATTCCAGCGCGCGTTTGGAAGTTTCACTTCAAAAATAATGGATCTAATTAGGGTGTAGTGAAAAGAATTTACGTTTTGACAAAAATTTCAATACCCTCCATTACAAAAGTAATAATAAGCAAGGAATGTCTTCCAAGAAATAAGCTGAACCAGAGATTTTTGGTTAGTGTAGATCACTGTATGGAGGACAATATTAGAACAAGAGGTGTATAACTTTTATGATAGCATTGTTCCGTTTTTTCATACGATTAAAAATAAAATCAAGTTGGTATCGGGTTTTCGATAAAAAACCAATAAAACTGCTAAAAAAGTGCTCAATTTTTTGGGTTTGAGATATCTTGCCCTAAATAGAAGACAGGCTATAATGGTATTAATATAATAATAATAAATATTTTACGTAATGAATATGTCAGTAGAATAAACGAAGTTCATCGGCAAGGTAGATACATAGTGTATCTTGATTAAACTTGGTACGTCACTCACGATATTGTCAAAAAAGGATGGAGTGATCGATCTGCTAAATGTTTCGTGAATGCTTTCCCAAATAGAGGAAAACGTATTGTAATATCACATGCCGATAATGAAAACGGTTTTGATGCTATTATCGGCAAAGACTAGTTTGAGTTGTTCATTGCATCCATTTAAAGTCCGATCCTGGACATGCCGTCGGCTAAATTCTTTGACGTACCGAATGCGTTAAACAGGAAATATTATTTCCGACTTCAACTATACAGATTGCACTTTTTTCGAATTAGATTAAAAAACTGTAATCTTTAGAGTTGCGATCTAACCAAAGAGTGTTTCAAAGTAAGTAACGTCGTTACAACAATAAATGAAGACACTAATAATTTTTTTTAAGAAATTTTTTTTTAACTGATTTATTTAAAAATTAAAATGAAAAGCGAGACCCATACATGGCGTTTCATTTTTTTCCAAATTTGCTTAATTAACATTCCTGCTGCTTAGTTGCTGGATTATTTCTGAAACCCGGTGGACTGGATATCTGAGAATTTAAATCGTTGCTATACCAATTCAGATTCTGTTGCGAATTTATATGTGAAAAATTATTAAAATTTGGCTGTAATTGTTGTGTGAAATTTGAGAATGCGTTATTTGTAAATTCATATGACCGCAATGGTGGCGCGCCCCCATTCTGTATCTGTTGTTGTGTACCTATTTGTGATAAATTTGAATAATGATCTCTAAGTTGGGGCATATTTGCTAAGGGGTAGTGACGGCTAGACGACAAAATCGCTGGATCTAATACCTTCCAATCGTTACATGTGTTGTTAATGTCTAAAAAAAAATTGAACCATATACCGGGTGTTTCAGTTGTATTGTTCCAACGCCATATCTCAAAAAATTTAAATTCAAAATTTTAAACGCGTTTTTTTTGTGAGGAAGCGAACTTCCGACACGTTGTTATACATTTCATTGTTGGTGTGTCTATAGGTATTTTAAAATTTTAACGATGGAAAAACTACTTTGTGAGCCCCGATGAAGAATTTAATAAAATTCGAAACGTTGGCAAAAAAATATTAGTTTTTTCTTCAATCATCATATCATCCAGCCATTATCTTGTCCACTGTTGGACGTAGGTCTCCCGTAACATTGCCCAGTTTCTTTAGTCCTGGGCCGCTTGCACCCAATTTGTCTCCACTCGCTCTAAATCGTCCGTCCACCTAGCCTGTGGGCGCCCCCTTGATTTCAGAACGCTTCCTCTCTTGGTCTCCATTCGACAATCTTCCTTGTCCATCGCCCATCGGTCATCGTTGCCACGTGGCCGGCCCAGTTCCATTTTAAGTGGTTTACCCTCGTTACGGCATCGGTCACGCCGGAACGTTGCCTTATTATGTTGTTGGCAATCCGGTCCCTCAATGACACTCCTAACATCGCTCTCTCCATCTTCCTTTGTGCTATTTTGATTTTATTTCGAGATTGTTTAGTAAGCATCAGTGTCTCAGCACCGTAGGTCAGAACCGGGAGAACACACTGGTGAAAAGCCTTGCGTTTCAGGCCTACGGGAATGTTGGATGCAAAGACGTGTTTCAGTTTTCTATAAGCAGCCCAGGTAAAACCAATTCTCCTGCTAAGTTCGTGTGTTGTCTCTATTTACTTTTATTTCATGGCCCAGGTATTGATAATACACCGATCAAAACCGCAACTAACTTGTGGCTTCTACACAATGGGCCATGATGGGCGATTACACGACGATTGTGTAAAGGGCATATTTGCCTGTAATGGCCCATCATCACGGATGATCAAGTGTGATGGCAGTGTGTCGGTTTGTTCATTAAAGGAAGTTCGGCCAAGCTTGTGCATGTGCCCACACTATCGTAGATCACATATTTCTTTATAAAACGTTGAGGATTCGTACTATTTGTCGTATATCATTCAAACATTTGTTGTAAACCACCCTATGCAATAATTTTGTGGAGCAATTTTAAGTGCCTAACTTGTTTTATTTTGATGTCTAGTTAACATCCATGTCATGTTAAGAAATGTGGGATGCACTATTGTGTGGACAGCGGCACAATGATGGTGGCAATCTTGGCCCACTATGTACATAATCGCCCATCATGGCCGATTGTGTAAAGGAGGCATCAAGTTTCATAATAAAAATATTCAGTCTTTTCAAATTTGATCGGAAACGAACCCAACTTTTAAAATTTAAATGACATTCTGTGTATTTAATTTAATCCTTTTCAATGAGGTATTATTATACTTTGTAATGTGAGTTTAATGATAACTAAATTAAATTTAAAAAAAATATACCAATGTCCCATAACTAGTGGATAATACAACAAATGTAAAAAAAAAGGGATGAAATTAGGTCAATTAACATAAATAAAATGTTAATAATAAAACAAAATAAAGGGTGATAGATGTGAGATGGTATTTTTGAAAATTTGTTAAATCTTGAAAACAATTTAGTGTATCAAACTTAACATTTGCACACTTAGTTTTTAAAGAGGGGAAATGAAAATTTGTAATCATTTTTAATACCACTTCTAGAGGGTCAAATTGGGTGAATCCATACTTTTTTTTAACCTCTTGTATTATTGCCATTTTTTTGCAAAATAATGAAACATTCATTATTTTTGGATAAAAAATGTACATTTGTTTGACCTCCACATTTTAGGGCGTTTTCGACATATTTCCATTTAAATATTACAATACAAGTAAAAATTCTTTTTTTTATATTTTTATTCGACCTGTGTTATTGCGATCTATAGAAGGGGTATCAAAAATGATCACACATTTTCATTTCTCTCCTTTAAGAACTATAGTGAACAAATTTTGAGTTTGATACATAGAACTGTTTTCATAACAAATTTTCAAAAATACTATCTCACATTTATCACCCTGTAGCTCGTTTATTTTTAAATGTTCAAAATGTTGTCCTTGTTGTTCCAGGTAACATTCGGCTCGTTTCAAAAGTTGACCAACTTTAAAGTATTTTGATTTTTTTTTAATTTAAATATACGGTGTGTCATTTACATTTCAAAAGTTAGGTTCGTTTCCGGTCAAACCTAAAGTGACTAATTATTATTATTCTTGCTCACCAAGACGAAAGTACGGCCCTTCCGGCCGCATTTCAGTCCCGAAAGAACGACTTTTGTAAACTGCTTACTTTTGCGGACAGTTTGAAGTACAGTGAGCTCTCACCAGAGTGAGCTACTTTGCATAGTTGGATACGATGGCAGTCTACAAAACTCGTGTATTCATTCGGAAAAACGTAATCTTACATTCTAATAAAATCAACAATGTCTCACAGCTACATTGTTGTGAAAAATAAAACGATATGATAGAAAAAAAAATTAATGGATTAAAAAATGAACGCGCTACACTTGGAAAGATAGCCAGGTGGTGCATGTGAAGCAAGTGAGATATACGCTATTTTAATATTAATTATTTAAATTTACTTTCGTCTTGGGAGCAAGAAAAATAGTATACAACCCACGGCAAGAATGTTAGATGCCATGACGGATGTGATTTACTATTTATGCTTCCTTTAGAAGACGTTAGGCATTTATAAAACGTTTACAGTGGGTAACGTGCACGTGACGTTTCAGTTTGACAACGGTAGAAAGAGTGACATACATGTGACGTCATAGCTTGAGATTATATCTGTCAAAAAGTGGCCGCGGCTACAGGTAACATAAATCCTACTTTTTAACACTTAAATATTAATTGTTAGTCTTTAAAAATCACTAATAACCCCAGAATATTGTTCCTTAAATCTAAATAATTTTCAAAAAGCTCAGGAAACCAAAAGTGTTAACACATAACCTTACGAAAGATATGTCATTTGTTGTACAACCAATTTCAAGCAGTGACGTCACGTGTACGTACCTTTTCTACCGATATCAAAAAGTGGACGACACTTGCTGCACGTCACCCATTTCAAATTTAAATTTATTAAAACAACGAAGATATGGCATTAAGACAATACAACTGAAACTAGCTGAATAAATTTATAATCATAACATAATGGTTACTAAATTTGGTAGGTTTGGTGGATCCAGTAACAGTTAAGAGGTTAATTAGGATCTGGATCAGTATGGAGTTGAAGAAAAGCCTATTGTTTTATGCCAACGTTTCAAATTTTGTTAAATTCATCCATAGGGCCCAAAAAGTAGTTCTTTCCGTTTAATTTTAAAGTTGTAACCCGGAAAAACCTACTCTTGATTCCCGAGGATAAATTTTATAAAATTCAAAACGACAAATATTTTTTTCTTAAATTCTATAGTTATCCAAATCCCAACTAACCTCTAAGATAATGTTACTGTTGAATGTTTGAATGGTTGTGACAATAGTATCGATTTTTTTTAATTTTTTTTTAATTATTAATTTGTAAGACAAATATATAAAACACATTTCAACTTACTTTTCTGTTGTTGTTGTTGTTGCATGTGAGAATTGTAATTACTAGGCCAATTATTTTGTGTTGAACTATTAATTTGTTGAGGACTATTAGACATATTGAGATAAGGTAAAATTTTACTACCTAAAAACAAGAGTATTAGTTTTTCAATCATCAGATAAGAGGAAAATAATTTTACCGAAAGAATTCATATGTGAAGAGTTTGGTTGAACAAAACCAGGAGGCGGCGGTGGCATGTGACCATTTTGATTGAGATTTACCCCATTTATTTGACTACGACCTAAAAAAAAAATATAAATTAGCATGCTTTAAAACAAATTCAGCGTTACATGCTATTTACAAAAACATTTTCACTCGATAGTAATTCTTTTATAAGGCGCTAACCACTAGAGAGGCCCAACTGCAAATACACAATTTCGATAAAACGTAATATTAAAAAATGCAAAAAGTATTTTTACGTACAACATCTACTGCCGCGGGTGAGAGTTGAAGCTGCTGTTGTAAATAAATTACACGAACTTTCCTTATTTATTGTAACTTGAGTTTACTATTATTGATTTAATCAAATGTTTTAACAAGCTGTATATCAACAGTGCTCTCATACACGCTCATCGGTTGTTGGTAGTCTTGACCTGGCCTTTCTTCAAAACAAACTCATTTACTTGTTCCACTCTTTCTCCCTTAATCAGCACCTTACTTTCATTTTGCTTACATTTATTTTCATCCCTTTGATTTTCAGGGCATCATGCATAACATTAACCATCACCTGCAACTCCTCTTTGGATGCTAATATGACGATGAAATCATTTTTTTTTCAATCCATACGCACTCTCTTTCAAATCTTTTAAAAATCGTCTAAGTATAACTTAAACAGCTATGGCAAAGCCACACATCCCTGTCTAACACCTTTTTCGATGTAAAACCAGTCCGTGTAAGCTCAGTTTATTCTGTCACAAGCAGTGGAATCCTCGTAAAGTGATTTCAGTGCTCGTATTAAACTACCGCTCACCCCATACATGGACAATGTCGACCACAATTCACTCCTCACCACTCTGTCATAGGCTTTATTCAAGTCTACAAAAGCGCAGTAGACCTTTTGACTTCTAGCCAAGAATTTTTTAACTGTTCTATTCTATTCCTCCAACAAAGGTTAAAAAGGCAGTATAGCAGACTTGTTACCTCGCGTTGTCTAGCCTTCAGCATTTTAACCGTTATCCGTAATAAAAGTAACTGCAAAGAAATTCTTCTTCCACTTGTAGAAGGCGTACCGCCTGTAGTTCGCTGATTTTTTTCCTGTGAGGTGGACTGCCATTGCTTGGTTCCAAGTCCAGGATGAGAAAGGAGGAAGGTTTCTAGCTTAGCTACCTGCCTGGAGTAAAGAGTAAACTGGCTCAGAGCACTGAACATAAAGACTTGGATGACGGACGGACCTCTCAGTTAAAAACCCATGCAAGGAAAGGATCACGCAACTGGAAACGAAAACAACTAAGGATTGCCTGTTGGAACGTAAAATTTTTCAATAACAAAGACCATGAAATCATAAACAATTGAATGAACACAAAATAGACATATGCGCAATATCAGAAACGCGAAAAAAAGGAAAAGCTGATAACTACACATTCATATATAGCGGAAGAAATAAAGACAAGAGCGCATCATATGGAGTAGGAATACTGATAAACAACAAATATGATCATCACTTAAAAAATATCGAGTACGTGAACGACAGAATCCTAACAACGAAACTCAAAACTCAAAATAAAAACATACACATATCAGTGTACGCACCGGATACCAGTAAACCTGAAGACCAAGCAAAAGGAATTTTACGAAGGTCTACAAATTCAAATAGACAGAATATCAAAAAAATTCAGTTTATGCAAATAGGAGGATTAATTGAGAAATTATTTACTTACCTATATTGTTATGTGTTTTTTGATTCTGTTCGTTAGCTATCAAATCAGCAAAAGCTTTTTGAGTTTCCTGAAAGGGATCAAAGCCTAAATCGTCCTCTGTACTCCGGTTAATTTGTTTTGCATTAGATGAATTATTATATACTGATCCATGTACATTTCCGAATCCTCCATTTTCTCCATTCATATAAAGATGTGGACTCATGCCATTTTGATAAACTGAATTAGAATTACCATGTCCTGAAAATAAATTAACACATGGTTGGTTATCAGACGATTGGCGAGGCAAATTTAATTAATTCTTCTACATATTGGTTTCAAATTTTCACAACATATTTTACCCTTTTAAATCCTTTTTTTAAGCTTTTGCACGCGACTTCATCCGCATAGACGGTAGTTTTTAATTGTAAAAAGTATGTATTAAGGATCACCACATTGAGACGGAATAGGAAGAGAAATAGAAACAAAAATATTGGTGTTGAGAGGAAGTTTATTTATTAATATAGGTTTATCTATAAAAATCTATATGTACATATAAATAAAATTTAAGTGTCTGATATTTCAAAATAAATCCATTTTTCTAAGCTCATATGATTATTCTCACATTACCAAAACATAAACACGCATTTTGATGTGGTGCGCTTGAAGGGTAACAACGATCATGGGTTCCGCGATGCGAAAGCTTCGGGCAGCCCCGTAACTACTCGGCTCGCTACGTCGCTTTGCCTTGCCCTGATACGACGCTTCCTTCCCATTCGTAACGGTTATCCAAAGTGTTTATTTATAACATTGTCTGGATATCATAAAACTAAAATTTTTTTTTATAATTTTAACTTAGTTCAGTATTTGTGTATTCCCCCTTCATTGCATCCTTTTTTTATAAAACTTAATTAATTATTTTTCGATAACATTTAATTTCCATGTTTCACTGTGCCAGGCGTCTTGTGACGGCTCACTTTATTTTTAAATTTATATTTAAGATGACACTAATAACCAACACTTACCTTGTTTTAAACTAAGGTTTAAGAGCTGTTCTTCTAAATGCTTTTGTTGTAATAGCAATACTCTATCTGAATTGTTTTGTAATCCTGAGTAATATCCTTGATGTAAACCATTGAAACCATTAAATTGATGCTGTTGACCCGTTGTATTCACGTCTAAAAAAAGAAATGTTTAAAGTAAATTAAACGTTCCACAAAGACGTAACCTATTTATTGCAAATCATATTTTTCTGGGTAACTAAATGGGTGTGTCAGTTCACGGTTATGGAAAAATAAATGTATTATTACAAACCAAATTAAATAAATATATATTAAATCTACCTTTATTGTTTTTATGGAATTCCATGAAGAACTTGGACATATTTTGGTCAAGACCATTAATGCCATTGTGCGTGTTACTTGGTGGTATAGGAGGTTGTGGTGGAGATTGTTTGTAAGGTGGATAAGCTGGAGGAGCCTTGCCAGAGAGCATATCCATTATATTTTCTTGAATTTTTGTGGACATTTCGTAAAATCCATTGTTGTATGGCTCTACCCCTAAAAAAGTAAACAATTATTTCCTACACTGCCACTAACTCACAGTGATATAATTTTTAGCTGGCAATGGAAATTCTTATGAACGGTGCTGCACCGCCAACGCCGCAAACCAGAAATAACACATTTAGAGTCAATTTCTTTAAATCAGTCTCATTTATAAAAACATCGTAAAATCTGTTGTTCAGTGATTTGATCATATTGCAGTACAGCCGAGTTGTTTTTTTTTGTTTTTGTTCTACAAACTATAATATTATTGGTAAGTTTTTCTTTTCATTTAGTTTAAAGTAGTTATGTAAGTTATTGTTGTTGATTTAGTTTATTATTATTATTATTTGTGAAAATATTTTAAGTTTTGTGACCAAAGCACCAGCCCTTCAGGAGAGCTCCAGCTGCATGAGGCTGCTAATAAAATGCCTGGGTTCAGATGTTTCGCTATGTAGTGGCTGGATATCCTCCATGTGTGGGTAACTCGAATATTTTAGTAAAAGACTTATTAAATAAACTATATTTAATTATACTAAACGAGAGATACACATACTTTATTTCGGACTGGGCGGAGAGGAAAATACTCATGTACTGGTCCGATATACCAGGGTTAATTCACTCGAAGGCGTTTCTACCTAAACCCTCGAGAAACACAACTAAGCAGATCCTAGAATAGAGCAGAAATGTCCTGCGAATTCTAAAGGGACTGCTTACAGGACACTGTCGCCTAAGATACCACCTCGGAAGGATAGGTCTAAACCAACAAACGGACTGTCGGTTTTGCTGCATGGAAGACGAAACTGCTGAACATATACTATGTTCATGCCCTGGCCTGGAAGAATAAGGTTTCAACATATTTGATTACACCAACCTAGAACATACCGATTTCAAGAAAATCTCACCCCATACAACCATGAACTTCGTTCATGTATATGTTGTAATGTATATAATGTATATATTTAACAGGTGTAGGTCGCTATGTGAGTTAGCGATTTACAATGACATGAAATATTCGATCGTATCAACAACTATTTCGTGATATGACAAAGTTAGACACGACAAAGATATATACATATAAACAACAACAATTTAACAATAATATGAATGTTTATACAAATAGTATGCCGAACTTATTCAACACAACATTGCGTTAAGGTGAATGTCCTAATGGCACTACACTAAGCTTAATAATTTCATAATGTAATGGATCTATGTCTCACAACACCATTTTTAAAATTCTTGCAACATTACCTTTGTCAGAGAGATGTTAAAACGTTAACAGATTATTGTTTAAATGAGTTTTTTCCCAAGATAGTAGAGAATAAAGTGGCTGCCTATAATACCAACTGGACGATGCGATGTGTGGAAATTAACGGAAGAGAAAAGAGATTTAAAGACATTGACCAGGAAAAATATTTGCGCTCACGTAGAAAAAATTTATAGGGAACACATTGTATATGAGCACATTATGGTTACAGATTGTAGATTGTAGGGTGGTCGTGAAGGCATTGCAGCCTCTCAAGCACCTCTTTTGCGCATAACCCTTAATCAATTCGAAGCCCGGTATTACGAGACTTCGTACAAAGTTTATCAGTTTCCTGGGAGCTAAGTTCCTGACATCACAGGGCTTTATGATTGCAGTAGAAGATCTAATAATGTTGAAGTATATAGTAGTTATAGTAAGTCAGCTCCATCAAAAAATGAACTGGGTGAAAATGACGATGATTTGAGTTGTCAACCATTAGTTTAATAATAATAGTGATGTGATTTTTGCATGTGTTTTAATATTATTTCAGGATTTTGTTTATGATATGGATTAGTTATTATTTATTTTTATTAGGTATCCCTACTAACTACCTTCCAAAACCTTTACCGATGAAATTACTATTTTAGTTTGAATAGAATAACTTTTTATTTTTGAAATTACCCCTTTTCAATATTTCCTTTTACCATTAAAAATGTTTATTTTAAACTTCATTTCGCATGGAATATAAGCACTACATACGGCACAATAGACCGATGTTTTCAGTTTCGAATTTTGCAACGTTGTCGGTTAATTATATGCGCAGTGTTGTAAGCATAAAGCCCACTTGATATTCCATTACCTCTAATAATATTTAATATCTAAGGTTAGTAACTGTATTAAAATGCTATACCTTTACTAAATCCCGAGTTGTGATTGATAACACCAAAACCTTTACTAAATGAATCCAACATATCTTTATCTTCTCTTTTTCCTGCAAGAAAGTAATGCATGAGGTACATAAAACAAAAATGTGTATGTTGTAAGGATGATGTACATAAATAAATAATTACATATGGGTAACGTGCACGTGACGTTTCAGCTTGACAACGGTAGTGACGTACATGTGACTTCACTGCTCGAGAATCTATGTACCTGTCAAAAATTGGTCTCGGCTACAGGTAAAATAAACCTGGCTTTTTAACATTGAAATGTTAATGTTTAGCCTTTAAAAAGCACTAATAACACAATATTGTTTCTTAAACCTAAATCATTGTCAAAAAGCTTACTCAAAACCCAAAAAAGCTCAGAAAATCAAAATTGTAACCCATCTCAAGTAGTGACGTCACGTGTACGTCGTAACCCTTTCTACTGATGTCAAAAAGTGTCACCCATAAAGGATTATTTTCTAAAGTGGAAAATGACATGTTCCTAGCTAAAGTTAATTATATATGGAAGATCTAGAAGATTCTCTTAAAAGTAAGATATTTTAATAAATATTATACCTAATATTTTCTAAAATATTCCATCCAAATACATTAATAAACAAACAATTTAATTTAATATAATACTTGTGAGATACATTGTGTTTGCATGCGATGGCCAAGTCAATCTATTTATTTAAAACAAAAGATTTGTAATATTGATATGGTCACTAGATGTTGTTAGGTTAGCTAACTAAGTAATAACTTAATACAGAAGGACCCTTAAGTAGGGACTGAATAAATTAACCGATTTGGTATTACATGGATCTCACAACGTTTTACGGTAGAAGAACTGAGTTGCGAGACTTGGTGTTTTTTACAAGTTATGTTTTTGATTGAATTTTAGCTTTCTGCACTCCCCTATATAAACTTTATGCCAAATCTTACTTTCTTCAGTGCGCGCAATATGCTTAAAAATGTACTGAATTGTTTTATATCAGTCAGAAAATCCCAATCAGTAAAGAAGAAAATAATAGCTGTAATTTTTAAATCCAGTGGAATCGTAGAGCGTGTCGTGTTGGTCACAGAAAAGATAGTCACAGCTAAGTGATACACTGAACAATGCCTTCCTAAAGTCATCGACTCTGAAGAACGGACACCTGGTTCTTTCATCACGCTCCAGTTCACCGCGCGAAAGCCTGTACCGAATATTTGACCACTACATGACTGAAACTGCTTGAGCACCCTCCTTACAGTCCAGACTTTGCACTGTTCCCCCATGTAAAAATGAAGATGAAAGTGAGACGGTTTTGGAGGATGGAGAGATGTTTTGCCTATGGTGGAAATTATTGTGACAAAATTAAATAAATAGAGTATTGCAAAACAATGTTCTTAGTTCACTTTATATGTTAATTTGTGCTGTTTTCAATAAAAACGATCTAAACAATCTATCTGTTTATTTCCACAAGACCACAAGAATTACATTATTTAGACAAATCTTAGCGTGCCCTATCCGTCGCGGACGTTGGCTATTAACATGGCAATTTTAATTTTATTGACGGTATTTCTAAATAACTGTATAGATGTAAGACAAATGAATTACCTAAATTAGTCTCCGAATTTCTGGGAAATCCAAACGCCGCTGCCCAGTCTTCTGTTGTATTAATATTTGGTAAGGTATCTGTTAATATGCTAGAAGGATGCGTTTCACTATCTGTTTCTGTTATTTGTTCTTGTACAGAGCTCCGGCCTGGTCCACCATTAATATGTGTCGAAGTTAATTTCTGAAAGGAGTTTATGGAAAAGAAACTAGTGTTATCATCAATTAAAGGTGAGGACAATTTTGCAATTGATATTTGTGGTTCTAATGTTGGAGGAGAGGGTGTTGCAGCAGATTCACATAAAGGTGGTGACGTGGTGTTTTCTCGTTTTACTAAAAATAAAAATTAAAGAGTAAAATTGATAATATCTGTGTTTTACTACGGACATTTGAAATATTTAACAATAATTTGATAAATATACATTTTAAAAAATATTTACCATCCAACATATATCCATTATCAAACTTAATTTCATTCTTTCCAGTACTATATGATTCTTTTCTATCTCCTTTTCTGATACCTCCTATTTCTCCTAATTTCCCCTTACTTTTTTTTCCTTTTTCTTTATCCTTTTTTTCTTTCTCCGTGTTATTTAGATGCGGCCAATTCTCTTTATTGGTACCACTACTATTTGATGTTGTACTACTGCTGCTGCTAACGCTACTTGAAAGTGCTGTATTATCTAAAAAAACATTTAAATATCAGTAATAAATATTATTAACAACAACCAATGTGCCAACCTTTGGATGATTTAAATGTAGAATTTGATGTAGGTATAGGAATTGAAGGTTTAGAATTTTCACTATTGTTGGTTTGATTATTATTATTGGCGGTGCGAAGAAGTAGATTTTCATGAAGTTTCTTTTCATATTCTTGATGCTTGCCGGCATGCATCTGCTCCTTTGTAAAGCTGGCCTCCGGATCTCCTTAAATGAAATAAATTCACTATTAAGGTGTATTACTTGGTTCTTTTGCAACGATGTGGCGTTGAAACTTATGTTTATACTTTAATTGATCTTACAATTTAAACCCAACAATATATTGCAACCAAATGTTTAATTTGGATGAAATTTAGACTAATTGAATACTTTTACTTATCATTTTATAAGAGGGTGGTGTTTGTGAAGGACTAAGATTCGAAGAACCACCAAATTTTACTCTGGAAAGCGGGAGCGGTAGAAAGCAAGATAAAGGAGGAATAAATACCGTTAACATACATTCTCATTTTATTTTTAACAGTAGAAAATATAGAGATGATCAAAGATGATAAATATATTTTTTTAATTTTTACTACGCAATTACAATCTACTAATATTAAGTACAGAGTAATAAGTAAATTAGATATAAGAGTCCAACATGAATGAAGTGGTAGATAGTCCATTGACTATTCTTCAGGACACCATTACTAGGTTATGTAGGACTAATCTTCGTTTATTGCTTGTCTTAAGTCAGTAGGCCATAATCTTCTGAGTCTTCTCTCCGCCTCTGGAGGGTTGAGTATTTCTAGGACCAAGTTGTTTTCATGCCCTTCTGATCGGTCGAAATAAAGTGTCAAGAATTTTTGTATTGTGAAGTTTGATACGTACCAGGGTGCATTGGTGATAGAGCGAAGATTTTAGGCTGTATTCTTTGAATAATTATTAAGTTTGATGGCTTTGCACACCACCACAGTTGGATTCCATACGTCCATATAGGCTTAAATTGTTTAAATATAGTTTGGATTTTCGTCCTATTAACCATGACTTCTCTTTTAATTAAAAGTTAATTTGCTATCGTTTAGTTTTAATATGCTTCTGCCAAGTGAGTTTTTGGTCAAGATATAATCCTAAGTCTTCACTGGAAATTGTGTGTTGTGTAGGGTAAATGGGTGAGACCGATCAGCGTGCCGAGTTCTTCGGCCGAATGTGCGAGCAATACCTCTAGTGCAGCGGTACAATGCCGAGCCACCCTGAATGAGCTGGCAGTTTAGAGTTCGCAGGGGCAGGGCTGTCTAAATAAATTTCGGAAGAAATTCGCCCTGGAGAAATCTGTGGATTTCGAATAGGTGGTGTAAAAAATGTGCAACCTTAACATGAAGATAGCAGCACTCGTCAATAAAAGCTAGGGAATGTTGTTGCGCATCTTTGCCAAATTTGCAGAAAATAAATTCAGTTTCACCGAGACAATGTGCCGTCTCACACCTCAGCGGTTGCCATCACGAAAATCCACAAATTACGGTTTAAACTGCTTGACCACCCCCCTTACACACCAGATCTAGCCCCAAACGACTTCTTTTTGTTCCCTAATATAAAAATTGCGCTCGGAGGACAGATATTTTCGTCAAATGAGGTGGCCATCATTTTTCAGAGAAAGGCGCCGAGTATTTGGACGGGTTAAAGAGATGGGAGCATCGCTGGTAGAAATGTGTAAACAAGGAGACTATGCAGAAAAATAAAGTTAAAGAAAAATGTCTTGTAACATTGTTAGCTCGGAAACTTTTCAGACCACCCTCGTACATGTAGTACTGGTATTTAAATAATTATTTCCACACTTCTTAAAAATAGAAATTCTTACTCATCATACCTAAGAATTTCAGTTTTTTTATTTTTATTTTAGTGATACTATCGAAATTTTTTTAATTTCTTACCCAATTTTGTTAACACATCAAGAAAATATTTAATGTGCATACTTTTGTAAAGTGATACTTTTTTATATTTATATCTAGACTATATTCTTGTTACTCACCAAAATCATGAAGGTACATACAATCAGGCTTAGGACAGGTTTGATTTTTCATGAAATGTGAACAATATTTCGTCGTACCTAAACTCGATTTAATCACTCTACCGTCTATAGAAATATTATTGACACTTTGTATCGCCCTTAAAGCATCATCGCTTTTCATATAGGTTACATAGGCACCTGAAATAAAATTATTGAATTAATAGATTGGATACCTAAGTCAAGTTTAATTTCGGTACTGTAAGTTAATTGCCCTATTGCTTTAGCTCTTTTTACGTTATTTATGCAAGGTGGCCTTAAGTCAGTTGTCAAAAATACAAATTTTATTACCAACACACAAATAGTAGTGCAGTTCAATGAATCTACAAAATATGCTTAAAGAGGTTTCCATGCTGTACTAAGCAAACATTGCATTTTTTGAACACTGATTTACAAATTTTGTTGCAAATCAGACTGTAGGTTTTCAAATTCTGATTGGATTCCTGTCTTCATATGCTCAACGTTAATACACACCAGACTGCAAAATCCATTTTTTTTCTTAACCGGCAGCAGATGTTCCAAAAGTGGACTATTTTCCATTTTTAACACTTCTTGAACCATATCTTGGTACTTTACCAAATCTACAGTACCATTAAAAAATAAGGCAAGATTAGGCCACCACTTAAATTCCTTGCACATACACCCACGCCATGAGAGATTAAATCTGTCTCCATCGCCAGAGAGGGTTTCGAAATTACCCAATTAGGACCAAGTCGTGTCTGTTCACTCTGACATTTACCTTAAAAGTCGCTTCGTCGTTCCAAAGAATGGTTTTGTAAAAGGTGTGATCGGCTTCTACACTTCGCAGAATTCCACCAGTATCATCTTCATTTAGGCCTTGAAGTAAAGGCATAATTGGTTTCAATTGTAGTAACAGACTTTTGGCCCACCCTGCATATAATTACTATTTAGTATAGTCTGACAACATTTATTTGGACCGCTTGAGGCAACGCAACAAAATAACTATTAGAGCTTACCACCATAAACAATAAAATTCTAAACTGGTCCGTACTTCCCGTTATAAAATTTAGCTGACAAAAATGAAACATATTCTAAATTTAATTACATGCATATTTTATAATTTTTTTTAGACTTGAATTATTATTGTTAGGGATCACTTCCGGTTAAATTCGTCGAAGTAGGATGAAACGTCAAAAACACACGACGGTTGTCGAATAACCCTGTATGAAGATAAACAAAAAAGTACGCGCGAAATTTTCAAGCGGGAATATGTAATCATCTAGAAGGAGGTTATAGGTGTGGTTTAGTTTTATTAGTTGTATGAGTGCGTGGGTGTGCGGGTGTTTTTTGTTAGTATACTTTTTTCACGAGGAGGCTGCAAGAAAACTACAAACATCATTAGATGAAATTAATAATTGAACCAATCACTGGAGAATTGAATTAATTGAAATTAAATCAGTACAAAAAAAAAAGAAGTATTTACCGTCAGAATAAATAATACCCAGGTCCCTTATGCTAATTCAGCAAAGTACTAGGTATTACTTTAGACGCGAGACTACGCTGGATATCCATTTCAAAAAGAAACGTGATGAACTCAACATAAAATTCAAAAAAATATACTGGTTGCTTGGAAGAAAGTCTACCCTGTCATATAACAAAATATTGTTATACAAACAAATTCTGTAACCGGTATGGACATATGGTAACCAGCTTTGGGACTGTGCCAGTCAGAGTAATTTACTCATAATACAGAGATTCCAAAACAAAGTATTAAGGAGCATAGTCAACGCTACCTGGTACTGCAGAAACAGTGATCTCCACGAGGACTTGGAGATGGACACTGTTAAACAGACAATTAACAAATTTGCAAAAAGTCCTGAACAACGACTCCACCAATGTCCACGTGAATGTCAAGGCTATCCAGCTCCTGGACAAAAAGGGTCTAGTAAGAAGACTCAAGAGGAAGAAGCCCTTTGAGTTAGTCTAAGTGAATATCAGATACCCAAGCAGCCCTAAAAGCTCATATACTTGTGAGTCTAAGCAATCCCTGAGACAACTGGCAACAATCAGATTACTCTGATGTGGGTTCCAGGTCACAAGGAAGTTAAAGGCAACGAGGAAACAGACTGCCTTACCAAAGAAGGGGCAAATACACAATTTTCCGGCCCAGAACCCTTCTGTGGACTCTTCAGATCCCACTTGAAAGAAGAGGTTCGACGCTGGGAAACAGATAAAATGCCAGGACAAAGACAAGCGAAAAGGCTAGTGAGCCTTTCGCCAAGGAAAGCTAAACAGCTGGTGACGGGACTCCTCACTGGACACTGCCCTCTGAGGTTTCATCCAAAAAAGATGGGCAAAACAGAGAGTAATAGTTGCCGCTACTGCGAGGACTTCGCTGAAACTGCAGAACATTTGCTTTGCAAATGCCCAGCGCTTTTCTGCAAGAGGCTCAAGTTTCTGGAAGGGGCCTTCACGACCCCCTCTACAATCTAAAATCTCTAGTCAAGTGAAATTGACAGGAAAAGCAGAGCATAGTGCTCAATAGTGAATAAACGTTAAGTAAGGTGTAAAAAATCAATATCATCAGAATCTAAGGTACACTAGTGAGTATACTTTCCAATCTTCAGACGTATTAATTTAAGTTGGACAAAAATTACTTATTGATCGAATTATATGATCAGATCGTAATATTAACAAATGCCTCGTAAGAGGTATTTTAATAATAAATAAAATATTTTTCTATTTAAAATACAAATTTAAAATGGGTACACCGAAAAATAAGAATAATACTCTGCGGAAACAAAAGAGGTAATTGCTAATGTAATGTATGAAAAACGAGTCAAAAACATAGCTTGCAAGTTTCAATTGATAATTACCGTCACAGTGTATTGGTTGCGACAGGAATATCGAAAAAGGTGTTTTACAGTGTCTACAATGAGGCTGAAAGAGTATTTATTGTATTTCATCTCCAAAAACATCTAACGGAAGGTGTTGCTCTGGAAGTTTCATTTCAGAAGGACAGGGACAAAAAATTAAAGAAATCGTTAATAATTTTCATATTATACAGAAGCAACGGTCGACTTTAAAGGTGGGAAGTTAAATTAAAAAAGAGTACTTTATAAATTATGTTTTCGGTGGCAAAAAACACCCGATGATGATGTTGTTGTAAGATTAAAGCGTTTATAATAAGAGAGTAATTTTTATTTTGTCACTGGAGACAACCTCTAATGATCTCGAAACTATCAATTTTTCTATTTACGATGCGCCACTGCATATCTGCTGACTTTGGGAATATTGAGTTCTTAATTTTCGATACTCAGATCCATTCCAAATAAACATTGTCAAACCATACATTTCTTTATTTTTATTAATATTAGGAGTAATTTTAATGTTAATAATAAATTTGTCATTTGGATTTTCGTGGTCATTAAATGTCAAATTCATTTTTAACAAGACTTCGGTTATTAAGTTATTATTTGTTTTAAGTCCAATTCGCATTATAACATACATTCATTTAAGATAAAAGCCATTAAAATATAGCAACATTTAGTAAAATAAATTCGACTTGGCTAATTTACTAAAAAAAGACGGCATTTTGGATGTTTGTGTGTGTAAGTCTATATTTTACTTACTTGCACTGGGCCCTTGCGAGCCAGCATACGAAGTCGATTGGTTGATCACCACTTTATGTATCTTTCCAAACTTGCCGAAATATTCGTGCCTTTTAAGCACCTCCGGATCCGCTAATCTCATTGGTAACCCAACAACGAACACGAGGTTGCGTTGCACTACCCTAACGCTGGCCAAGTGTTTCCTACTCTCGGTCAACTTAGCCTTGCGCTGCTGGTCGCGCTGGCGCTTCTCCGCTTTTAACTTAGCCATCTACCCCAAAAAAACATTAGTGGAGATGTTAAGAAAGTAGGATTCGTAACTATTACAATATATTGTTATATACAAGGATGCAGGATAATATTTCAAGGAAATTCATACATACATCATTGCGTACCTAGGTTTTAATATACTGAATACAGCAACGATTATTTTATGTGTATGAATATCCTACTTTTTATAAATACATTTGTTGTTGAAGTTCAGGTTGATTTCAATAAATCAGATGCATCCTTTTATAGATGCACACTTATCTATACTAATATATAAAAATAGAAGTGAAATTTGTTTATTTTTGTATGGGGGGTAGTCTCTGGAAGTACTGAACTGATTGATTTGATTTCTTTCAGTAAAGCTACAATAATGTTTGATGGTGCGGATGGGTATCAAAGAAACAAAATGCATACACAAATTTCTAACACGTCAATATTTTATTATGAAATAAAACAAAATTGAACATAATTTTTTTGTGTACCTATTTATTTGACAAACTTAAACTAAACTAGGCATCGGATGATGTACTTAATTGGCGATTTGTTGTTAAACACTTGATATAAAATGTGGAGTACTGTACATGTGTAAATGTTATTCAGATTTACACGAGATGTTGAGAGTGATTTCAACGGTAATAATAGACTAATAAAATACCAATAACACGTGATATGAGCACGAAAAAGTAAGCCAATTCTTTCAATAATGAAAAGCTACACTACTACCTGTATTTGATTTTGAGAATAATAGTTTGGCTTTGTGCGAAGCCAGGGCGGGCCAGCTAGCATTTAATATTCTGGGAGTAAAAGGGAATGCATTAAAAAAATTAATCAAATGTTTAGTCACATTAGTCCTTTGCTGATGTATCATCCTCTATACCCTTTCGACATAATTTTAAATAGCTTTTGATTCTAAACTACAGATAATACAACACAAAATATGATGCACAACGTTGACATGTTAGGAGTATCTATAGATATTATAGAACATTTAAGGTTGTTTTCATTTTAAATGTAAACTTACTTTTGTTTTGTATTACTTTACCAATCTTTTTTAATGGTAGCCTTATACAGTGTGTACATAAAGTAACGTAACTTGCTAATATTTTGGTAAGGTTTACAAAAACAATATGTTGAATAAAAGTTTTTTCAAATAATTCAGACCAACTGCCCAAGTCGATTATATGGATACAGGGTGCACCGTTACTGCAAAATAACTTATTAACATAATTTTTTAAATAATACACCCTATATATGTTTTCAGTTTTTCATAATCTATTAAATTACAAATGCAACCGTCAAGACCGCATAATTTTAACCTTATTTATTCTACAGTTATTGAGAAAAATAATTTACGGGAACGTTTTTATTACCAAAATAATTAACAGGAACAAATAACTTATTAACCTCATTTAATTAGATGTTCAAATTGTCATTCTTCTTCTATTTGACAGGCTGTTATCAGTATTCTATTTCTCAGTTCATCCTGATTATCAGGTTTTGTCTAGTATACACAATGTTTTGTAGATATCCCCAGAGAAAATAGTCTAAAGGCGATAAATCGGGAGATCTGGCTGGCCACTCAATTGTGTCCTTTCTTTCAATCCACCTGTCTTGGGAAACTTCAAATAAGTAATTTCAAACAACAACACTAAAGTATGGTGATGCACCATCCTACTGAAACCAAATGTCATTAAAATTGTCACTAACTGCATTTCTTATTGCAGGAACTATTTGATTTTTAAAAAAATCTAAATACTTTGGTCTGTTCAAATTGCCCTTTACAAAGAATGGTCCAATAACAGTGGTGCTGATAATACCTGCCCAAACATTAACTTTTAAAGGCCTTCGTGTTCTATGTTCCCGCATTCATCTAGGATTAGTATTACTCTAATATCTACAGTTGTGGCAATTAACTGTACCATTTAACTTATATGTGGCTTCATCGAAAAAGACTATCTTACCTGTAAAATGAAGTGCATCTACCTTTTGCATTTTAGTTTCACAAAATTCTATTCTACGGTCACAATCATCTTCATATAATTCTTAATGTAAAAGAATTTTCTACAAAATTTGTAGGGCGACTTTTAGTTGAGCCCACTTCTTCAAAAAAATTCACGATCCTCCAAACTAGCAGTTTTGGTAATTTGGTTGCGATTTGGATACGTATCATTAAATAAGTAAGCTACCCCATCATAAGTTCTTTTACAATCACCATAACCTCTCATCATAAGAATTAATATTCCAACTACCTTTTTGACAAACCATTTTTTTATAATTTTAGTTTCAAACTACTGTAACTTTGGAAATATTAAAGGTAGAATTATGCGGTCTTGGCGGTTATATTTGTAATATAATAGATTATGAAAAACTGAAAATATATACAGGGTGAACTATTTAAAAAATTATGTAAAAAGTCATTTTGTAGTAACGGTATACTTCTAATCGACGTATGCAGATGGCCTGAATTATTTGGAAAAACTTTTATTCGACATTTTTTTTTGTTAACCCAACCCAAGTTACACAACTTTATGTACACTGTATCAGAAAAATACTATCATAAATAAACTCCTGACCAAATGAACGCAACAACATATCAAACACATTGCTATAATGTATTAATTTTAATAATTTGTTATGGACATTGGTTATGTTCAAAGTTGGAAAAAACGTATTCGGATATTTTAAAAGTGAATTAGCTTAAAAATTTCTCAACAAGATTGGAATTAAATTTATTCTTAAGACTTAATAACAAAACTGTATGTTAAAAAAAATAAATCATGGACACTAGTAGCGAAATTAATAGTGTAAGTGCGACACTAGTAGCGTGTTGCCCACTTTTTCTTGGATCACAGCATTTAGGCGTCTAGGCATGCTTCCAATTAAATTTTGGGGAATTTATTCTCAAGCTGTGATAAGTGCATTTTCAAGTTCCTTTGGGTTTCTAGGTGCAGGTACATGAAGTTTAACATTTTTCTTGAGGTGATCCCATAAATGCTCAATCGGATTAAGATTCGGACTCTTTGGTGGCCACTGTATAACTGGTATACCAATTTGATTAAGATAGCGAGTACCTCTTCAACTATGGGAGGTCGAGCGTTGTCTTGTATAAACAGAAAATTGGGTTCCAAAAAAGGACCGAAAGACATCACATGTTCTATTACAATATTCTCAAGATATTAATTAGCATTCAAGGATCTCGTACTAATTCTGTGCGAGCGTTAAAGCATATACCACCCAAGAACATAACAGAGCCACCGCCGCACCGAATGGAATCCTTGTAGGGATATTGCAAGGAGCAAACCTTTCTCCTGGTCTTCGCTAGACTCTTTCACAACCATCTGGATGTTTTAGGGTAACCCTAGTTTCATCAGTGAATAAAAGTTTTTTCCAATTATCCACAGACCAATTTAGATGATTTCGAGCAAAACGTAACCTGGTAACCCTGTTCTCTCTAGTAAGAAGGGTGGACTCCTACTGTTTAATCCAGCTTCAAGAAATTATGACATTGCGGACAGCTTTGAGTTAGATTCTTTTCAAAGAACTAGTGACAGTCCTGTTTTTTAAAGAGTATTGTCTAATAAAACGTTCATCTCAGTCGTTAGTGCATCGTTTTCGCCCTTGCCCTGGCCTTCTAAAATAATGTCCCCTACCTTATTTAAACGTCTTACCATACGACTTATTGGCGAACTATTTTTGTCTAACAAATTGGCAACATAAGTTTGACAATATCCGTCATCCAATAAAACTGAGGCCCGCACTACCATCTCAGTTAAATTCCTTGCTTGATTCATTTTTCTAATTTTTCGGGGTCAAAAACTGTTTTAGAAGAATTTGTGACATTGCGAACAGCTTTGAGTTCGTTTCTGATTACAGAACTAGTGACAGTCCTATTTCTTAAAGTGTATTGCCTAATAAAACGTTCACATCGGTCGTTAGTGCATCTTTTTCGCCCTTGCCCTCGCTTTCTAGAATAATTTTCTACCTCATTTAAGCGTCTTACTATACGACTTATTGTGAAATGATTTTTGCCTAATAAATTAGCAACATAACTTTGACAATACCTCTTGTTTAGTTAAATTCCTTGCTCGATTCATTTTTCGGTGTCAAAAATTAAACAGTCTACCACAAAAAACGTATTACTTTCAAAAAAACTTACTGCACAAAATATTTTAACAAATTCTTTAAAACTGTAAATCTAAACGAATTGTTTTGATAATTGTCATTAACAACAAGACAAAATATGCATGGCCTACTTTTCAAATACTCGATAAACTTCAAAAACGTAATAAGAAAATATAAATTAATCTTTTGGATAATTTCATATTGTAGCGTTAATTTTGTCCAGGAGTTTACAAAGTTTTAAGTATTTCGTAAAGAATCATTACTACTAAAATGGGACCACTATGCACTAGTCACTTTAAAAGGAATACAAAGACCATTTAATTTTTTAGTGGGTTATTTTATAAACATTAATACAGAAACGAAATATTTTGATATTGCGGTTCTTGAAAAATTATCGTGTGAAAATCAACTGAACCCATTTAAAACACCTTATTTTCACAACAAAAGTAATTATTTTTTCAACCTGTAAATTCTTATTAAAAAGTACACTCTTAAGGCATCTTACCTGTTCCTGGGATAAAGGAATGAAGTCAGCTGGATCTTCGGAATAAGCTTTACGACAAGCTGGACACAAACCATTTTCATCAGTTCTAATGCGATGCCAACAAAAACGACAGATCTGTTGAAAAGTATGGTTGTATTAATAATTACGATTTAACAATGGGACAGTAGTTAAATTTAAAGAAAATAGCAGTATTTGTTCCACCATTATATTCGCATTTTCAATTACCGCTGAGGGCGCTGCGAGTCGTAAACAAATATGGAGGTGCGTAGGGATATGTCAAAGGTAGTCCGTTTTAGTTTCATGTAAGAGTTTCTTCTCTTGATTGTGATTCTCGTGATTCGGATGTATTGTTTAGCGATTTTAGGAAAAGTGGATTGTTGAAAGTGTCGTGTTGTGATTATTAATCTGTAAGTCAATGCCTCATTTTTTAAAAGTATCATTGAAACCTTTGAATATAAGACATCAGGAAGGAGCATAGTCTCAAAAAATATAAAAAATGCTACATTTTAATTAACAATTCTGCAATCAATAGAAAATCATTATCTGATGTATAATTATGAAACTTTTGATCAAAAATTTTTAATTTTGTAAATCTACAATTTCGTATATTTTTCGCACGCTATTAAAAGCAAATCAAAGTTTCTTAACGTAGTTTTAATTTTATATAATAAGAAAAAAAAATTGGGTCCATCTGTGAACACACTGTATATAAAAAGTATATTACACATTTAGGGCAGTAAAGTAAGAAATTTCTCAGTGCACATGTTTGTGTTCTGAGACATTTCTTACTTTAATGCCCGTGGTGTGTATACTATTTTTCTCCCTAGGCGGAAAGCGGCAACTTTGTTTTGCATACCGGGCCGAAAGTGAAGATTTCTGCACGGTAGGAAGAAAACATCTTTTATGTTTACTCTATCCGTTCGGTGCACCAAGTATGGGTAACTATTAATTTTAATTATAGTCATAGGTTAGGTTGGGTATTATGTGAGTGGGGCGTAGGTCGCCCCTCCACTGCGACCTTTAGTAGGTCTATTGTGGCTCACCCCTAGAGGTTACAATTCACCGCACAATCCAGCCCTTCTCACAAAGTTCATGGTTGTATGCGGTGAGATTTTCTTGAAATCGGTAGGTTCTATGATGGTATAACCAAATATGTTGAACCATATTCTTACCAGGCCGGGGCATGAACATAATATATGTTCAGCAGTTTCGTCTTCTACGCAGCAAAACCGACAGTCTGTTTGTTGATTCAGACCTATCCTTTCGAGGTGGTATCTAAGACGACAGTGTCCTGTAAGCAGTCCCGTTAGAATTCGCAGGTCATTCCTGCTCCATTCTAAGATCTGCTTAGTTCTGTTTCTCAAGGGTTTAGGTAAGAACGCCTTCGAGTGAGTCAACCCTGGTATATCGGACCAGTACGTTTTTTCCTCTCCGCCCAGTCCTAAATAATTGTTTTGGCGGCAATTGTAGTGGCTCCAAAGACCAGTTCTGATCCAGTGAACGCAGATTCAGTCCCCTGCTTTGCAAGGGTGTCGGCTTTTTCGTTTCCTTCCACCCCCTGGTGCCCAGGTAACCACAGCAGGATCACTCTGTTGTTCGCACCAAGGTACTCAGGTATTCGATGCAATTCCATACAAGTTTAGAATTTATCTTGTTGGAGCTCAGTGCTTTTAAAGCAGCCTGGGTATCTGATATTATACTAATGTTTTTGTTTTGTTAGTCAGCTCTCTTTCACACAATTCGATAGCGAAGACTTCAGCTTGAAAGATTGTAGCATACCTGCCAAGACTGGTAGATATTTCAATCAATCAATCAATTATAGTCATAAGTTTAACCGAAGTCCATGTTTTCAATAATACTTGATAATGGACAACAAAACGGACAGTATTATTTACACATGTTTTGTAGCACAATTGACACATTGATGAGATAATTCAATTGATAGGTATAAGTTCATTGAAAAACTCGTTGAGGCTATAAAAGGCTTTAGAGACAAGTATTGATTTTAACCTTTTTTTTATGATTTTCGTCTAGGTTTTTTAATGTAATAGGAATTTTATTCCATATTTTCATGATTGAAAAATTAACATTTTTCCTAACACAGCTGTATTTTTTTTGTCTACCCATAGGTAAACATGACAGCTTCTAATATGTACAAACTAATTAATGTTAAAATACCTGTTTTAAAAAAATTTCTTTGCATCTTACTCTGGGCCCCATCCAGTCCGAATACATTTCTTAGAATACCTAATATACGACTTACAGGTGTTGAATTCCCCAAAAAATTACTTCATATGCCATCCTCGAGTGAACAAATGAGTGATATGCAATTAATGCAGTTTAAGACATCCACATTATTTGAGAGAACCCTCAGTGCATAACTATATTTAGCCATACTTTTTGCTTTATGTGCTCATACCAATCCAATTTTTGATCCAAGCTCACCCCAAGAAAAGATACACTTGGATTCTGATGCTATGCCTTGATTGTTAAACTAAACTTGTCTTCTTGCTTTGTCTTGTCTTGTTTTATTGAAACTAATCAATTTAGTTTTGTTTATGTTTAGCAGTAGATTGTTTCCTGTAAACCAGGTCTCGAGTTTCCCTAATTAATCTATAATTTGCCTTTTACAGTCACCTCTTGTTTGTTCTCGAAATATCAAAGATCTGCATAAAGAACCATTTCATGTGCCACTACTTTCGGCCGCTCATTAACCTATAACATGTACAACAAGGAACCCAAAATAGAGCCTTGCAGTACTTCCCTCAGAACAGATTTTGCATTAGATTTTACTAGAATACCTGCATTGTAATATTCAGCTGTTCGCTGTTTCCTATTAGTGAGATAAGATTTGTTTACATGGAGTTGATCTCCCCTTATTCCATAATATTCAAAGATAAGCTACAATTTGATGTTGTGGACACTCGACTCATTATAGCAATTAGGAATGGCCCTGCTGAGTTTGACTGACAGATTTAATTTTATATTCAGCACATTCCAATTATTTTTTGGAATGGGCTTTTTTGCCATTTGATGAAGATTTTGCAAGGTAATCACTTTTAATTATTTTACATACATGTTGCATGTTATTTGCGACAATAAAGAAAATTTTATTAAGTTATTTTAAAACTTATTAAAAAGTAAAAGTATTCACTTATGTTGTAACAATACAGACACAGAACAAGCAATAATCTTTCACAAATTCACATAAATGTTCCTGTAAAAACAATAATAATAGTAGTAATAGACTCATACCTTTTCTAATAAACATACATTTGTCGTTCTTGTCAAAAATAATTTTGGCATACTTGAGAAGATGGATCGAATAAATAAGCTTTAGTTTTGTAGTTTTGAAACTTGTTTAATTGTATATGTAAGTAATTTGAAGTGAAACTACTTATGGGAGGGCTTTGAAATTCTGATACGTACGCTCTTCTCGCTTTCCCGTTGTACGTGGTTGCGTATACTACGTTCAGGCGGCGTGTTGTATTTGTATATTTTCGGGTATTTTATCTGTTAAAGAGACATTGTAAATATTCGCGAAAAAGTGTAAGTATACATTTTTGAAGGACGTCAAGCTAAAATATCTTTCATTGAGGGAATTATTCGCGAGTTATCTGCGAACAATTGTAGAGGCTATTTTTCGCAAATAAAGTAAAATATTTTAACACACTCCGACAACAATTTTTAAATTTGATAAAATAAAAACCTAATTTTGATAACCTCCAAATAAATGTTAAATCAACTAAAAAATGTTTACTGAATTTTAATTTAACACACTTATATCTGCTATTTTAAAATGACATCTGCTCTTTAAAAAAATATATTACTAAATTTCTCACAACTTTTCATATCATAACAATTTCCGGGTATAGGAAAAAAAAGGGAAGACATACGTTCTGCAACTTGTATTTGTAATGTTACGATATGTGTTCATTTGTGGGTTCGATAATTTGAAAATACTCAGTACAAAAAAAAGAACTAAAATTTATTCTAATCTTTCTTCAGGTAATACAATAAAATCTTACTAAATAAATCACTTGGATATTTCACAAAACTTAAACTTTTTTATAAAATTCTTTTCATAACTATATAATCACTTTCTAATAAAAACTTTAAAACTAAAACTACGATCCCGAGATCTTCTTAAATAAATCTAAACAATATTTCTCGAAATTTACCCGATTGTTGAACGACCTTTCTAGATATATCATCGCGGCCTCCCATTACCGCCTGCGGCTATAAATCATTATAACCTAACCTAATAATTATTATTAACTTATTATTAATTATTAACTAATTAACTCCCTCTACAGTCCCTATAAATATACCATAATTTTGGTGGGCAAATACGGAAGTGTAGCCAAAAATGGCGACGTTTACAGCAAAATATTAATTAAAACACTGGATAAATATTTTTCAACTAATAGGAAAGTAGTATCTGGATTAAAATAACACCATATTTGGCAAACGATTCAAAATGAAAATGTGACGCATAATAAAAATATTTTTAAAATTAAATAAGATGAAATATTTTCAAAATATTTATCTTCTTTATTTTGGTAACTTCCCCACCCACATGAAAACGCGTGCCAGGGCATTGCATTCGACTCCTGATTATTTGACATAATGAGTTTAAAAGTAAACATACTTATTCAACAATAGTTTTATCAGCAGACAAAAACGAAACTTTTTTTTAAAAATATCTACCTACCAAATTCTGTATTTATGTAATGAGTACTTTTATTTTTTTTTTAAATTCCAAAGATGTTAAAAGTAAACGTTGATAATTAAATCAAACGTGAGGCAGCAGTTTTTTTAATAAGAAATCACTGTAATGACCCAATCATTTTAGAATAAATAAATTTTAAAATATTATGGCACTGCAGTCTCTTGTGTTCTGATTGGATGGATTGGATTTTTATCTCATATTTAAAATTATGTTTATTTCAAAATAAAGAAACCAATTTTAATGCAAGCCCAAAATTATAAAAGAAAATTTAGTTCGTGTTAAGAGTTATCAGCGAAAAGTACTAAATCCAGTCGACCAGCTCAAAATATAAGAAATATTCGTGACGATTAATTGTGTATTTAACTTGGTTTAATGTAGACTGTTCCTTTTCCTAATGACTTGCCTCGAGCATATTTACGTTTCAATCGTCGTTGCCAGGGTTGGGATTGCAATTACAATTGTATTATATCTATTACATTCGCCTCCAACCTATTACGCTATTACTACACTGATGAAAACAGCCAAAATCTAATACACTTTTGCTTTATTTTGATGCAACTTGATATCAGTGACTTGATGACTTCAGAGAGGTCTGTTTGTGCCATTGAAATCATGAAATGTAAAAACTTTGTGCCGTGGTTGTGATTTGTCGTTTGTCAAAAATATTGTTACAAGTCCGGTCCTGTCAGCAACTGAGAGGTCGACGGCGTCGAGGGTCCGTGATCGACCGCTTTCCTTTGTAGCCGCCGACGGGGCCTGGGAAAGTCGCGCAATCTCTCGAATCCGCGTCGAATAATGAAGAAACAGGTAGAAAGATCTGGAACTGTGATATTGGAAATATAAAAGGGGAAACGATTATAACGATTATTAGTATTAGCTTATGTGTTTACGAATTATTAAATGTAAATAGTTATATAGAGTTGTAAAAGTTGTATAGCTAAGTGAATATCTAAGTGGTTAATAAAAATAGAAGTTATTGTATTGAAATAAACATTGTTTTTGTTATTGGATCGAGAGTTTTAATCGCCGAACCCAAGAAAGAAGTAAAAGTCTTAACAATATAAATAAGTAGCAACATAGACGTTGTCTAAGTCTAACCACTAATCTTTGTAATAGTAATAACTAATTAGTCATACAAAGTTATTGCATTTCAATTTTCAATAAAACCACAGCCATAATAGCCATATCACAGCATAGACCTGACTGTGATAAAATGGACAAGTAAGAATATTCATAAAATCGTACTGACTTTATCTATGCCCTCATACTTTTCTTTTTGAAGGTTTGTGTGGATTCAAATTTACCGCGCATTTTTAGAATCTATTACATTTTTCTTCCAAGATTTAGTACAAACTGACAGTTCAATAATCCCAACCCTGGTCGTTGCCAGTCGAAACTTTAGAGTTGCGAAGGTACGCCATAACGAACGAAAATAAATAATTCCTTACGACTTTTAAAATGTACACAAAGGGAAGAAAAGATACAAATTTTAAAGTGGTATTTAGGGGTTACTCGATTTTTGTTTATTATTGCGTTTGAAAATAGGCCAATCCCGTCTCAGTCCACCAATTGTCGAATTATTGAAAAGTCTGAGAAATGTGGATATATCACGTGTAAAACGCATTCACAAAACATATAAGATGTTGTTGAAGCAAGTGAGCCTTGTACGAGCCGACAAATTGCTAAACAAATTAATGAGTGACAGAACTGTTGGGAATATTTTAAAAAGGAATTGATACCATTGTTTTAAAGACAAACGACTTGGCAAATTTTTCCCGAGGACCACATTACACGGAAGGAATTTTGTGAAACCATGATGGAAAAACAGACGAGTCATCGTTTTCTTTACGTAGGAAACACATCCTTGTAAGATAATTGGTCTAGGAAAAATCAACATCTGAGTATTCCTGTGCGTACTCAATGGATATCGTACACCTCAACGTTTTGCACTGACATTTTTATGTTACTTAAATATGTATGTTTTCATATCTGTATATTAATATTACACATATTCAGGACTATATAAACTAATTGTTAAAAGATAAATTACAAAAGGAATGCAAATTCCATGTCTAAGCAATAAACGTGAACATTTTAGAAATAATTGAAAATTAAAAATTGCATTTCGACACTAATTAAAATAGATAAAAAATAAAATACATTGCATATTCTACTTTTCACGTTTTGTTGTTTAATTGTGTGCTCATAATCGTACAGCGTTATCTGTAAAAACATTGTACAGTATGTCAAAAAGTCTGCACTATATGGGTTAGTCCTTTATTAATAATTTCTCATTTTATCCAATTTATTATTTTTCCCAAATTATGGACATTTGTTTTAAAATTTTTATGATTTTTTTTGTTTCCTTGTTATTTCATACTGTATATGTAAAGATAACCCAATTAACTTTTTTGTAGCAGAAAGGTCAAGGTTTTAATTTCTGTACAGGGTGAAATAACAACTTTGCACCAAGAGAAGTAAAAAAATCAAAAGCATGTTAAACAAACGTCCACAATTTGGAAAAAATAATAAAATTTTACCATAGTGATTAGGGAAGCCCCTCTGGTGTATATGAGTTGTTATAACTGCACCTGGGGGATAGACAATTAGTAAAGCAGTATTGAATTATGTTTTAGATCGTTAGGTTGGCACGAGGATATCTATACTTCATTGGGTTGACATGACAGGAGAATTGACAGGGCGGGGGTCACGATTTAGATGAAGTTATGCGAGGGAGATTTTTTAAGTTTGAGAATTGTTTAGTAAAGTATTTGATAAACTAAGTATTTGATTTAATTCCAACATATGAACCCATTTTCAAAGGGTACTGGAGACAACAGAGTTATTGGTATCCTTTGTACAGCTAAAAAAGGCAATAGACAAAAAAAATGTGGGTATGATTTTAAATCTGAACATTATTTAAAATTCCAAATGATTGTTCTCAATAAACTTTTTTGATAAAGTCAAAAACAAAAGTAACTTACTATAGATCAAATTTTTTGTACTCCCCTGTATACCTATCGTTCGTATATTTGGAAATTGGATGACACCAATGTAAGTTTAATGTAAGGCACCAATATTTATTAGAAATAAAATATTGTGACAATAAAATGTTACCCAAATGGTGTATACTTTTTGACACACACAGTATATATTTCCTACGATATTTAAATGTAAATACAGTTTTTTAATTTAATTTCACAATACTGAAACTTATTCAAAGTGTATATTTGTAAATAATGAGTTCAAAATCTTTTTTAATGGCTAAAATAAAAACAAAAAATATTTGGGATATCTGCAAATGTAAACAACAAATTTTATCTTTTAAAATATTTAGCATATGGTCATGAGCTAATTACAAATAATAACTACCATTTAACATCACTACGATAAGCGCAAGAGAAAGTAACTACTACGAATTTGTTAAAATAATTTAATTAGGCGAAAAAATAAAGGGAATCTTTAATATTGTATATAAGTGGAGAGAGTTTTTAAAATAAATATGCAGTGGCTCTTCACAGCATGTTAATTGTCCCCCCTTGTTATCCCCCCATCCACTAACAAATTTCACTTTAGTTACCTTTATTTATTACATATTTATTGATGGAATATACTTTAAAAAAATTATAAACCATAATTACACTTATGAGGTGTATATTTTTCGTCCTAAATAAAATCAAAGATTTTTGAATTATTATGTATATATTTTCGGTATTTTTAAATATTAAGCTAGGACAAACATCTCACTAAACAGTCCAAATAGAGCTATCTAGATCCACACTTATAATGAAATCCCATTTGACGTAAGAAATTACATGCAGTAAATTTAAAAACAAAATAAAATGTTAACAGGGGCAGCTTATGTCTGTATTGAAGGAACTAGGAGTAGCAGCTAAACTGAAAAGGTTTATATGTGCAACAATGAAAGAAACAACATCAAAGCGCAGAAAGGAGAAACAGATGAATTTATAATAAACAAAGTGACTCTATATCCGCAACACTTTTCAATATGGCCATCAAACAAATTACAAAAAAAAGGCACAATAAGAAAGAGCAAGCCAAATAGTCGCATATGCAGACGATTTAGTACTAGTAACAAAAAGAAGAGATATAATGTCCTCAATGCTGCAATAAATCATAGATGAAGGAAAACAGATCATGTTAAAAATAATGACAAAACAAAAATAATGAGAATTGGAAAGTAATAAGGCAATAAAAAAATTAAAGTAGGAAAGCATTTTCTTGAAGAAATAGATAAATTATATATTTAGACATATTTCTATCCAGTAGTAGTGATAGGACACAGGAAATTAATGAAAAAATTCTATTCTCTAATAAAGAATTTTATTCAAATAACAAACACTAAAGATAAGGATTTACAAAACCCTAATATGACCTGTGATAACCTATGCAGCTGAAGTTATGACCATGACAAAAAGAGTGACAGGGCGAAAAATCATAAGAACAATACTAGAACCTGTAAAAATGGAAGATGACCAATTTAGAAAAAGAACAAATAGATAAATATTACAAGTACTAAAGTACCCAGCACAGTTGCAAGAAGCTAAAGAGGAATTAAGAAGAATAGGGATAATGAATGCTGAAGAAAAGACAAGGACCGAAAAATTAGGAATAATATGCAAATAAATCAAAAAATTACAATACAGGGTCTGATCAGCCCTGAAAATATGATATATAAAGCTTCTATGAAGCGGCGCAACCACACTTGTGCTGTTAAGCCATACATACATACATTATACTCTTTCAAATACTTACTTCTTTATTCTTTACTTGTATTACTAGCCATAACCAGCATGTTATACTGTGGGTCAAACTATGACAATATATTATGTATTAATACTATGTGCATGAAGTATTTAAAAAAATATATATTAATTTTTTAAAAGGTAGGATAGCATTTTTTACGGAACAATAATACCAATAATGAAATTATCATGTAAACTGGTGTTTTTGTCAAAATATGAATAAAAACACACTTATAATACTGATAATAATAATACATTTGAACAAAAATAAATACAAATATGGGTATAAATACCTAATTATTAAAATGGATAATTTTTTACCTGATAACCACAGGTACAAGGAAAGAATGTAAGATCATCAACCTCAAGTGGTTCCATACACAGGGGACACTCCACCTGCTCCTCTCCACTTTGATTTAATACTGACATCTTAGTAACTTTAGCAGCGATCACTGTTTAAAAGTCAAAAAGCTCCCTTTGCCTGAAAAATGAAAATACCCATGAGGAAATATACACTTAATAGCAATTGTAAATTTTAACAAGTAGACAGTTAAAATATTAACAAAATCTCAAAGTGGCAAACATGGAAGTACTTTCATTTGTGATAATATTAGGATTTTACATGTGGCTTGTTTATTGGAATAATTCTTTTAACTATTTACAAAATGTAACACTCAACTTTTTCTTGCTTTTTAAAGGCTGCAAAACTTTTTTTTATAAAAATTTGTTAAAAACATAACAGTCCCAACTATTTCGCAAAAGGGACGTTTTATTTAAAATGATATGCATCATATTAAAAATTAAAACAAAGGAGATTAAAGAAAATAATCATAGATAACGATTAAAATAGTAGAATAACCAGTAAGAAATAATTAAAGGTACATTTAATGCAATTATTGCAGTTCTAAAAATTAGAAAAAAAAAATCTAAATTGAAGTACCTACGTAACTATAAAAATTACAAATGAAATCTCAAATTATTTCTATTTCATTTAATTTTTAAAATATAGTAGAATCCGATTGTTCATAAACTCACTTCTTTTTTTACTATTTTTTCACGAGATCACAAAGAGCACACGTCACAAAAAATGAGGTTATAATTGTATTTCTATTTAATTTAATTTTTAAAATTATAGAATATATTTTAAAATGTAGTAGAATCAGATTTTTCACCTCTTTGTTTACTATTTTTTATAATTAATACACGTCTACAAAAAATGAGGTTATAATTGTTGTGGGGGAGCTAGGGGCCTTTCTGCGTAGAATTCAGAGGTAAGAATCGACCCACCACGTCAAGATTTTGGGATATTTGAGGTTATGTATTCAAAAAAAGAGTTTTTTTTAGCAACTTTTGTGGTAGTGGTTAGGTACAGAATGCCCAAATCGTTTTGTTCTTTTTGTTGCATCATTTAATAATATTCTTATCCCTTAAAATAAGTTGTTGAGCGGTCCCCTAAGAAAGTGAAAGTTATAAAATATATAGTAACAAGCCAATTCCGCTCTTAGTGCTACTTTGTGGGCTATCTAGTTGGATGATAACCCGATATGCTACCGGCTAATCTCAGTCGGGACACTGTGGTGGTTCGTGATCTCAGACAGTAAAAATTAAAATAAAATTGGGTACCAGGAATTAATTTTTTTACCATTTACCATAAAGCCTTCTTTTCGCATTCGTATTTTTCCTAAAAAAATTAACCAAAAACAAAATGGAAAAAGAAAAGTTGCCATATATATATATATATATAAATATATATATATATATATATATATATACCCTGTCAAAACATTTATTTATTATTATAATGGTTTGGTGATTTTATCTTGTACAAAAAAAATTTAATTTTACAAAAACTAATGTGCAAAGGAGAACATAAAATGTTAAATTAATAAAAAAAAATTAAAAAAAATAACGTACTTTTAATAAGGTAATAATGCACTCAATGTAATAATAAAATAATGTAGATTAAATAGTGTAATAACCAAATAACAAATAATGTCTGTACAAATAAGATGATCTGGAACAAAGTGAATTTTTATCATGAAACAGTTTAAAATTCCAACTATTATTGGATTTTGTTTCTTTCCATGCAACAATTTTGAAAAATGACCAAAAAGATCATTTTTTTTCACAATACGGATCCCATTAAAATGGACTAGGATAAAAGAAATAAATTCTAGGATTGTCAGAGACACAACTTGATTTTTAACAATCTAACTTTATTTCAATTCAAATCTCAAAACTAAATCCTATATATTTGGATTCTAAAGGAAAATCTATTAAAACTCTCTTTCACCTCCTAGTTGACTGGCTTAAATACAAATTTTATCTTTTCTCGATCCTATTTAATTACTTCGGACGTCACACAATACCGATACCAACAACTCAATGAGCATTTACATTACCCTTCTGAGGCATACATTTTTCTAGGAATTGGTATTTACAAAAATTTACCTGAAGGTTTTCAGAGTTGAATATCAATGTCAAAAAGAAGAATAATTTTTTTTTAAGATGGCGACTTAAATACTGCAAAAAATTGATATTGGTCTTTAAAAACCGGTACCTTGTGGTTTTGTCGATTAATGAGATCTTTGTTGCGATATATTTCAAGTTTGCAAGAAAAATGGTATGTCACTGATTAACAGCTTATTTTGTAGGGTAATAGTAGTATTAAATGATGCATTTAAAGAAAAAAGAACAAACACATTTTGGGCAACCTGGACATAACCTCAAAAGTGGCCAAAAACAAAACATTTTTTGAGTACATAATCTTAAATATCTCAAAATCCTGACGTGACGACCCAATTCTAATCTCGGATTCAATGCCTTAAAAAAATATTTTTATATTTTTACAGAGGTCATATAAATTGTTTTGAATATTCATCCTTTCGGTAATAGGTTTGTTGTCGATATTTTCTCTAGTTTTAATTGAGCTTCTCCTGAACATTTTGAGTTATTTTGTATTTATAATTTCTATAATATATGTGCAGATATAGGTTTATATGTAATAGACTAATAAAGAAGGTTTTGGTAAAATATTCTGAAGCATTTGCACTATACCCTTGTTCCAAACTTGGGCTACATCTAAGAAACTGGCTGAACATATTGTTTTTTCCTATCATATCAGTTATACTGTGCACTTGAACTATAGTTGAATGTTTATTTTCTAAAGCCCAACTGAGAAAAGCTTTTCTAGGTAAATTCTTGAGTATCTTCTAAATTATGATATCATAAATACTTTTTAAAACAAAAAAAAAACAAAAATATGTATGCATTACTTTACCTACCCTAAGTTTGCCATTTTAGTAGATATAAATTACCTTTCAATCCTAGTGATGTTTAATGTTATAATGATTTATTTATTTATTCAAGGACAAGTCCTTTTAAATTATACTAAATACAACAGCAAGAAAAATATACAATGTACACAAATTCAGACATAAACACTAAAATGAATATACATAGTTTTTAAAACAAGATACAAAACAACTAACACCACGCTAACACAAGCAACAAGGAAACCTGGGAACAGAGAAAGATGGCGGGATATTGTATGAAGAGCGACAGCAAAAGAGTAAACCATAATCACGACCTCTCTGAAAAGAGAGAAAACGAAGAAGCTAAATACAAAAATCATGGTAAAATATAAAGTACTGAACATTCAAATCACAAATATAGCTTTTAAATTTACTAATTGAGACATTAAAAAATGGAAGGTCCTCCAGTGAATTAGCGAGTCTCATAGATCTAGGAAGAAATGTGTAGAATGCATTATTATATCCATCTGTACACTTGAGTTTAAAGTTTATGAGAGATAGAAAGTATGACAGTGATATTGAGTAAAGGGTGTTGGCAGGAAAACAAATGAATAGGGCACTGTATAGCTTTATGAACAGCCAAAAAGTGTCAAAAAAGGCACGTCTGGCCATGCATAGAGGTGTGTTGGTTCCTACACTTATGTATGGTAGTGAATGTTGGGTTTGGCAGAAGAAGCATAAAAATAGGATTAATGCTGTGGGGATGAGTAGCCTGAGAAACAAATTTATAAGGCGAGTGTGAATGGACAAGTCGGTAGAGGTCAACCTCGGCGAACATATCTCAATCAGATCAACATTGTTTTGAAAAAAGGCCAGGTCCAGATTACCAACAACCGACGAGCATGTATGAGAGTACTGATGAAAGTAGAGGAAGCAAAAGATGTGTGTAAGAACCGTAGTAAGTGGAAGGAAGTGGTCTCTGCTTACCCCAATGGGAAAAAGGCGTAACTATATGTATGAATCCTACTAGTTTTGGTTAAAAATAATAAATGTTTCTAGAAATTACCAGTGCAGTTATACTTTAATTTAAAAGAGTAATAGTAAAGTGTTTATCAAAAGATACCTTTTTAAAAATATTTTCATAATGTAATTTATTACTTGATAACAAAGACGATATTAATATGATATTTATTCAAAAATTTATCTTTTTTATTAATTATATGTGCCAAATTAATTGCCGTAAATTTAATTTTGTTTTTAAAATGAAATTACTAAAACAGGCTTATCCACTTACTTAATATAGTCTAAAACTAGAAATCAATTTGTTAATTTGTTTCCATCAACAAATTTAGTTTACTACAAGTCTATTTGACTATTAATTTACCAAAAATAGTGAGAAGAAACAGATATTTATTTAGTTAAAATCAAAATTTTGTATTTGCCACATTGTTGGTAAAGAACAAAAACATGCATACATAAATATAGTCAAAGAAGGCATTTGACGATCAAATCATTCATTCTCAATCCATATCCACTCTTTCAAATCTTTTAAAAAATCGTCTATGTATAAGATAAACAGCCATGGTGAAGCCTTACATCCTAGTCTAACACCTTTTTCGACGTTAAACCAGTCCGTGTAAGCTCCATTTATCCTGACACAAGCAGTGGGATTCTTGTAAAGTGATTTCATAACAAAAACATACCACACAAGATTGAGAAAAGGATGTTTAGAAACTACAAAGCAATAAGTGATGAATATGTTAACATTAAAATAAAAAAAAACCTTTTTAATTACTAAACTCATTAAAAATTCAAAAATTATTGCAAAAAACGTTACTCACTCACAAACTAATGGAAATACAGTCTTTTCTCTATTACCAACAATAAAGGAATAAAGTATTGTATTGATTATAACAAATTGCTATAAAAGTTTTATCTAATAATACAACAATTTCAAACATTTAAAATATTTATCTCTGTGATAAGCTATAAATAATGAACATATAAAGCTAAATTAATATAGAAATGTTTTTGAATACATTTTGGCACATATTTTTATTGTAGATATTCACTAAATAATTACTATTTAAAATATCTTCCACAAAAAAGTTCTCTTAGTGTACATAACTTTTTGCCCACCAAGTATTGCTAAAAAGTAATTTTTCACAAGAATTTTTAATCCAAAACATGTACCTATCTACATATTGTGAAAGGCTTTCACGGCCAGCGTTTATTGGTGAATGGTTTTTCGGGTATTTTGGCCATCATATGTCTGAGTTTATACTCAACAAACCGTCAGCCTTAAAAAAGCAGACATATCTCCAGAAGATGCCATCCACTAGAGATGGCGAAACATTGAGTATAAACTCACACCTATCTACTTTCTAGCATTTACATTTTGTATTAAGTTGTCAATTTTAATTTTTAAAATATTAATTCTTTTAATTTTGTTGTTAATTATCTTAAAAAAATAAATATGAAGTTATGTTATACAGTAACATTTATCATTATTGAATATATTTGAAAACTATATTTCTGGTGCTCAATCGTTAATAGAAATAATTTAAAATTTGTCTTTTATTTTACTTTACCAATAATTTAAAAAAAAATTTAGCTGTAAATGTATTAGAATATATGAGTGATTATCTTACTAATTCTAATTTGCATACTATTTTTTGAAACTTGCAACCTTTTTTTAGAGAAAAAAATTACTAAAAAACAAAATGGTGAGTTTGGGTAAACCAGTGAATGATTATCATAAAAAGACATTCTAATTTTAAAATATAATTCAAAAAAATAAATTTAGTATTAACTATATATAACATTTGCCCTAGTGCAACTTTATTTATTATTTATCTTTTTTAACTTTAAATACCTTTCAGGGGTTTTAAAACAATGTTTCTTAATCTTACTGGATTTTTAGCAATACTTAACCTTACTTTATGAATGTAGCAATTAAATTCTGTACACTTTAACTTTAGCTACCATGCCACTTTAAGAAATAATGGAAATAGAATTGGAATATTTATAAAAAGTTTCTTATTGGTATGAACCTTATTTGTGTAAAAATAATATAAAAGGATTACTACAATTTTAAAAAACTCTTGAATCAGACAAAAATGTTTGTAACTACACAATCAAGATCTAATTTAGAAAAAATTAAATAGCTATCAGATGACTACATATTTTTAAGCAAAATATTGTTCAATAATTTTAGAGAATTGATTTAAAACAAGTATGATTTTTGCATTTCCAGATTTTTTGTGTAAAATATAGTTTGATTCATGTACAATTTATCACATAAAGGAGAGTATTTTTATTATATAGATTTGAATAATGGTATTTTATTTATAGCAAAAATTTTAAAAAAAAAAATTTAGAAACTAACATATGGATTGTAAGGTAAACAAAAAATGTCAATAAAACTTAAGATAGTGTTAAAAATAATGAATGAATAATTTAAAAACTAATATTTTATAACATCTGGATACTTTAAAACTAATAGTTTAATATTTAAATTCTTACTTGAGAGAACTTAACTTTGGTGTAATTTATATTTAGTAAAAAAAGTGAATTGTTACAAAGAAATATGTAAATAACATCAATAATGAAATATTAATAAATAAAATTCTTTTAAAGTATTCACCAAAATATATGTGTAATGCTGATAGATCATCAACTTCCTGGAATTTCTTTGTTACTAAACTAATAAAAAGAACATCCACAGATTAATTCATTAAAAATTATGTGAAATAATACAGATAATTATAGCTAATGGCAAGATACACATACTTGGTCAATTCGAAGCAAGTCAGTTAACTGTTTTTGGTTCTAATTAATGTTAGAAATTAAAAAGAATGTCAAAAAATTGGAACATCTGTCAAATAACTTGCCATGTAGCAATTTTCACTGTAGAATTTTTTACGGAATCCACCATCACTTTTAGATCATTTTAAACAAAGAATATACCAATATTTCATAAACTACCTGCTCCTTCTTCACTAAAATTTTTTAGTTACTACTGTTGTATGAATTTTTATGCAACAACTCGAAAAATCTTCAAGTGTTTCCCTTGTTAACGAACACTAATAAATAACTATATTATACATTTACTTACGAATAACTGGACGTAGAAGTGAAATATGCGATATAAGTGCGAAAAACTAAAGTAATACGTGGATAATCCTATATTTACTTACTTAAATTTCCGAATTAGACAGTTACCAATATGGCGACTTTGATCTTAAATCTATGCGCAAAATCAGTCGCAGAGTAATTTTCTTGGTCAAGGCAAGTTCACACAACACTAAAAAAGTTACCGCTTAATGTTTATCAATTTAAAAATAGAATTTACTTTCTAAATTGAAACTTTTATAAGAAGTTTATAGATTGCTGTAAATCTACATAATTATGCAACATTGCAAAACAATTTTTTTCTATTTGAATGTTACAGCTATTAAATAAACTGTTTTTACACAAGTAATTTTTTTAAAAAAGAGGTTTGTAAAACATGTAAAAAATTATGGTGAACAAAAGCGTATTGTACATACGAGAATGTTGTACTCTTTAAAGTTTTTTTTAATATATAAGTACCTAAGCTGGTCTTTTTAAACAACTATATTTTTTATCCCGTCAATTTAATATAAACAAATTTTAAATTGTGTTTTCTTTCCTAATTTTTCAGAAAATCCAAATTTGTTCCTTCAAATGATTCCTCTGGAAATGTCGGAAGTCTTCATCAAAGAACATTATACGAATATAAAAGTATTTATTGAACATGAATAAATTAAAAAATTGGTAATTTAATTTAATCCATCATATAAATACTCTAAAACTGTTACTAGATAGGCAACACAATTTACATTTGAAAGTCCGCCTTCTTCATATGTCTGGTAAATATACTATTTATTAACATTATTAATATACTAATCTTTTATGTCAGCTGAAATAAAACATTCAAATATGATCATTAACATTTAAAATTTAACTATAAATACTTAAAGTGTATTCTTATCTTGGATATATATATATATATATATATATATATATATATATATATATATATATATATATATATATATATATATATAGATAAAAAACAGAGGAAATCTCAAAATTATTAACACAAGAAAGGTTTGTAAAATGAATAAATTTTAAAATTTATTATTTATAATATAAGTTCCCATTCAAATTGTTTATTATTGTTGTAAGCAGTTATTACTTCACAGCTGAGATTTTACTATAAATAAATGCAATTTTTATAAACAATTTTTTTTTGTTACTGGGGGTACCCTCAGCTCACTTCCAATCCAAGGGGCTTCGCCTCCATCTTATCGCTTCGTGGTGCTTACCCTTAAACACACCCAAAACCCTTTTAGCTATTGTTTCATTTGATGAAGTTTATTATTTTAAAATGAATCATTATTGTTGAGGTTCCCCAGTTGAATTAATCTTCCATATTATTTAAAGAGCAGGACATAAAAGGGCGATAAAATGTGCTGCGCAAACTATAGAGGAATATCACTTACTAACACAGGATATAAAGTGTTCTCCGTAATGCTATTGGAACGATTGAGCGCCTGTGTAGAGTATCAATTAGGATATTACATGTGGGTTTAGAAAAAACCGATCAGATATTCACTATTAGGCAGCTGATGTAGAAGTGGGAATATAACAGAACATTGCACCAGCTATTTATAGCTTTTAAGCAAGCATTTGATAGCATCATAAGAGTGGAATTGTGGAATGCCATGGCAGAACTGGGCATACCAAAAAAGTTAATTAATCGTACAAAGGCTTGTGCAAAAGAAGTGCAGTAAGACATGAATGAAAACTGTTGATCTTCTTTAGAATCAACAGTGGGGAGATACGTTATCCCCACTTCTCTTTAACATCGCTTTGCGAAAGGCAAGGACAGAAATGCTTCTCTTTAGAAATCAGGGTCCTCATATTATACTGGCTTTCGCTGATGATATAGATATAGTGGGAAATACAACTGCCAGTGTCAAGGAACAGTTCGTAAAACAAGAAAAGGCTGCAAAATAAGTTGGACTTCGAATCAACGAAAATAAAACAAAATGTATTGCTACAACAAGAACAGAACAACGAGATAGAATGTGACAGAACGTGACAATGGACCACTACAATTTTGAAAGAGTTCATCAGTTTAAATATTTGGGAGCTACGATCACCTCTGACAAAAATATAACACAAGAAATTAACAACAGAATACAAGGTGCGAGTCGATGCTATTTTGCGCTGCAAAAAATGATGAAATCGAAAAATGTATCCCGCCGTACGAAAATAAATTTACCATTCAGTGATAAGACCTATAATAACATATATATGCATGTGAAACATGGACGATGACAAAACAAAACGAAAACCGTCTAAAAATTGCAGAAAGGAGAATTCTTGGAAGGATATATGGACCAGTTAAGGACAACACAGCAATACAGAATAAGAACTAATATAGAATTGGAAGAACTATATAACCAGCCAGATATAGTGAAAACAATAGTCAGAAGGATTATTGAGATGGGCCGGCCATGTTAAGAGACAAAATCAACGTGTCATCAAGTTAATATGGGAAGAGACCCCGGAAGGAAAATGAGCGCTGGAAAGACTAAGGATGCGGTGGAAAGATAATATTGCAGCGGATTTACGTACTCAAAATATCGAACGAGCAGAGGACCTAATGATGGACCGCAGAAATTGGAGGCAAATTGTAAAGTCAGCAAAGATCCATCCTGGGTTGTAATGCTACAGAGAGAGAGAGAGAGAGAGGAAAAGAAAAGATTGTTAAAATAAAGTAGAAGACAAATGTGGACCAAATTGTTAAAAAATAAAATCTATTCACATAAGGGTATGTACTTTACATTTTTGAAAAGCTCGGAGACACCTAAATATTTGTGAATTGCATATTAAAAACAAATGATTTCCCACTCAATATAACCATTTTCGATTATTCGAAACACCAAAATAACATTTTAAACGCTTTTTCAAAATATCGAAATAACATTGTTAATTGTTAGCTGAATATAAAATTCTCCTGTATCTTATTATAGAGGATAACATCAATACTTGTTTCATCAACTAATGCAAATTTGAAGTGTTGGTAAAGCTAAATCTTCAAAAAGGTTAATGGAATAATGCACCTAAAAAATAACAATATAACAATAAAATCAATCCAGAAAGGTTTTTTTCAAAGAAATAATGCATCCAAAAATGTACCACAGTAACAAACAAACACATGCATAAACATTGAAGTGAACAAATACAATGGCGATAGCTTTATTTCAATTGTCTTAAACAAGATAGTTAAAATCTAAATAATTATAACCGTGACATTTCGTGAACAAATGACTACTGATAATTGTATGGTAGTCTCAAAATAGTATGTGTGTAATACTATACCGGATAAAAAGTAATGAGACTGATGATTAAATAAAACATACAGAAAATATTTTATTCACTCAAATTTATTGTGTCTCCTTCAAATTAATCCTCCCCCCCCACAATAATACATTTCTTTCAGCGTTTTTTCTAGTCTTCAAAACAATTATACTTAGTTTCCAGTATATGCTTTAAAGCGTATCCTTTTAGATGGCTTCCATTGACTCAAAACGACGTTCACGAACTGGTAATTTCAATCAAGGATATAGGAAAAAGTCGCATGGTTTCGTATCTAGCAAATACGGTGCTTGCGGAACGACGTTCATTTGATTTTTTATAAAATACTGACGAATAATGATAGCAGTACTCGATGGTCTGGTCGTTTTTTACGAATTGACTCGCGTTAACGACGCAAAAGGCATAAATAATATTCTTTGTAGATTGTTTGGCCAGTTGGAAGGAACTCTTTGTGGACAACACCACGGTTTATTTTATTTGCTTATGCTTTTAGGTTGACGGCCTTCCTGAACGAGATTTGTCTTCGACTGCTTCACGGCCCTTACCAAATTATTTATACCACTTGAAAGCATATAATACTTTTGTAACATTTTCAATGCATAAGATCAAGAAATTTAATTTTTTTTTATAAAACTTAATGCAAATTATTTGTACCACAAATTTTTTTTTGTAAAAATCGCTGACATTAATTTTTTTTAAATACAAAAAACGCTGCAATTTTTAACCTAAAAAGGCAAATTTCATTAAATATATGTCAATCTACCAAATAAATATACACATCCATATTCATAGAACGCGTATTTGAAAAATTTTCTCATTACTTTTCTTCCAGGGTAGTATAGTTGTGTAACCATAAAAGGAATTTTAAGTAGGTAATAACAAAATGATTATTAAATAAACGATAATTCTTAAAATAAACAACGATTATTTATACAAAAGTCTTTAATAAAAAAAATATTACACCTTTAAACCTATTAAACAACCAAAAAGAAATAAGTAAGCAACCTTCTGTAGTAAAATATTTAAAGAATAACCTATGGACAGCACAAATACTAAGCACTATTTCACCACTTTGTTGGTTGATTATTAATGAGAAAATCTATTATTTTCAAAGGAAAAAACCCCATATAAGTTATTCCTTATTCCTAAATTGCCTTGGTTAAAATTTTATGATTTTTTTACCTAGTTTTTTTTTATATGGAGTAAACGAGCAAATATGGAATTATTAAAACCCATACAGCTTGCATGGGTTATTCTTGGGAAAATATTTTAAAAGTAATATTTAGCTTGAATGTAAATATGTGTAAAGAATAAGGTTTTTAACATAGACATTGGAAAATGTAAAATTTAGTGAAATAATTCGTCTCATTTAAAAGCAGTCATTAATTATTTAAAAAGATAATAAATTACTAAGCCCAAAGCACTGAAAATAATGGAAAAAAAAATTAAAATCAGATAAATTTGCAATTTTTCAAATTGTGACAGTCAGCGATGCGACCTTTTTTTGCTATTATCGAACTAATTTTAGCTTTCAAACAATATAATCCAATATTTGATTATTTTGTTTATACAAAAGCAAATGGTAGCATTGTTTTTTTAAAAACACCTTTAGTGATCAGTAAAATCCAGTAAAAGTTGATAGGCCACAGAAAAAATGCAATTTAAGTGCAACTATTATTATTTAATACTAGCTATATATTTACATTGCATGGAATGTGAACATTTTCAAATTGAAATTGTAGCAAGTAAATATCTGTTAGGGTGTCACAGACTATGCGTGTATTCGTAATTCGTGAGAAATTTGTAAATAGTGACTCGTAAAAAATGTTGTGCATACCACATATGTAACACTCCTATATAACCAGTAGGATAGGAAAAAACGTTCCAACATTATGGTGCTGACTCTCTCTCTCTCTCTCTCTCCTCCGAGGCAAATCTTCCATGCTGCGCATACATTTGCCAATTCTCGCATGCGCAGAACATAGTTATTGGCTCAGAAAAAAGAGAACACGAGACACTGTTTCACTTTGTCGGAACGACTTCCACTTATAGGGATTGTCCATATAGGAGTATTACATATGGTTCATTCTTCGCTCTTGGAGGCGATAAATTGGGGAATATCAAAAGACGATGGAACAGCGTTGCCATTTGTAACATAATCAATAATTGTAACATAATTCTGCCTTTCGCCATACTCCAGTTTAACATGTTTACTTTTTATTATTTATTGACAGATCTATACCTTTACAACTACAAAATGAGACTAATCAAAATAAGAATAAACACTTTCAAAATGGGACTTGCCAACTTGACATCAGTTTATCACATTGAAAATGAGAATAAACAATTTCCAGCAAAAAGTTATCTCAAGTATACTTGAAATGTGTACATGTTGGATTAAATATGCACATAAATAATAAATATAAAGCAAAAGATGCTGAGAAAGTAAATCTGTGCATTAATTTCAATGGACATTGGGGATAAAAAAGTCAACTGCATACCGGTAGGTGAAACATCCTAATTCAGGACCGAAGCAGTGGGGTAGGGAGAAGACAGAAGAAAACCACCGTTTGGATGTATCGAAGAAAATTCAAGGCTGACATTGAAAGAGCTTCAGCGCAAGTTTCAACAAAAGCATGAACTGACTGTCTCCACAGAGTGTTTAAGAAAACACCTATAGACGGTTTAATGTATAATCTTAAAGACTTCAGAAGAGAGCCAGAAAGAGCAAACAGCGAAGATAATAAAATAAGACGACGTGATTATGTACAACAGCTATTAAATTATCAAGCAGATAACATGCCAATGATGGATGAGACCAACTTCAATTTATTTATCTCGAGGAAACAAAGAAGGTCACTGAAAGGGATACATTTCTGCGGGTAGCCTTGGTGCTAATTTAGGATGAATTTACCATCACATCAGAAGAGGATCGTTTAAGAAACCTCAAGCTAATGAATTCTTGCTGCTAGAGAAATGTATCAAACTCCGGTGTGATAATTCCGCTTGTCACGCCGACTTAGAAACTTTCGGGGAAGAGGAATAACCTAACCGAACCTCTTGTTCAGACTAAGTCCCTACGGTCCTACATTTAACCCAATGGAACTCGCACGATCAGTTCTTAAAACTGCTGTTAAGCAAAATTTGGCTGTCCAATTACCGCAGTACTTAACAGAAGGCAGAGCAAATTTATCACAAACTTAGTTCCGCCTTCAGCAAATGGAATATCTTATAAATAATAATATAAATACAATAAATGCAAACACTTGTGCAAGAAATATCGCTCACATTCAAAGATACATTTTTGACACTTTAAATATCATCGATAAGTACAATTATTTGTTATTAGTTATTTTGTTTAATAATTTTATAAAGAATTTCTCAGTTTTAAATCGATTATTTTAAATTTATTTGTGTTTATTCCTATTTTAAAATTGATTATTCTCAATTTGATTGTGCTTATTCCCAAATTTAAATTGGTTATTCTCATTTTGGATGTGATAAACTAATGTCAAGTTGACAAGTCCCATTTTGAAAAGTTCAGCGATGATATTAAGGATGAAGTTCTTATAGATAAATATTAGCATGAGGTAAGATAATTTCGGGATAGGTTAAGATATTTAAAGAACTAAGTAATTTTATCTTGGAACATATTAGATATTCCCCATTCAAATGCGGCATGCGAGAGTTTTCTCTAAAATAAATTTAGTTAAAACAAATGTTAGAAATAGACTATTCAGTGACACAGTTAATTCGCAGTTATTTGCCCTGCAAGGCATAAATGGGGAATGTTACAAATTTAATGTCACTGAAAAAATACTTCGTTTAATAATTCCCAATATTTACAAAAAACCTTTCAACTGATAAATTTTGAGCGAGTCAGTGAATAGAACCATGTTCTATTTTCTCGGCCGAGTAGGGACTCCCCCCCACTCATCCACTCGGTCGTTCGCCGCTCGCCTTCCTACTCGGCCAGTGTAATCACGTTTGCGGCTGGCGAGTGCCCGTCTTCTATTGCAACTTTCACCATTATCAGTCATTATGTAATCCTTCAAGTATTCATAGATAGTATCCAAAACTTCAGAAATAAATTTGCTTATAGCTGGTTCAGACATTCTGAAGAAAGTTTGTAGAAAGCGATAACTAGCTCCGGGTGCAAGAAAACATTAAGTAACTTGCAATTTTACTTTTGCTGGGATTTCAGGTCGAAAAACAGTGTTGCAGTTCCTACTTTCATGTCTCTTTTTTTAATAGCCATGGTATTGTCTATATTCGTTTTCTTTCATACATATCCTGTTTAATTTCTTCCAATAACACAGGTATAAGCAAATTACAGTAGCGTTTAAAAACTTTTTTCATTTTTCTTTTATTACTTCGCGGGGACATGTTAACATCGCGGAACACACCTAATAACTGTCTCGCCCTGACCAGCTGGAATGAATTCACCTACTCGCCGCATCGGTAGGTGTAATTGGGCCCTTTCTTTCATTTCAAATTATTTACAAAAATAACATTGAATAAATCACAATGGTTTGATACAGTCAATATTAAAATTTAGAAAAATTTGAAGTATTTTTATTAAGTTACGAATTTGGGGTTTTTTCCATGTCAATTGGTAGATTTTTGGTTAACCGACCTGGAAACCCTGACTGCGGATGAAATCACAATGTGCTACACAAACTGAAAATACACGCATGGTCTGTAAGCTTTCATTTACTGAGCTAGATAAATCAATTATCAATCTGTAACCACCCTAACAACATGAGATAGTTGAAAAGTGTATTTCCCTTGAAAATAAATGATGATTTCAGATCTATATATTTGGCATGTTGGCACAATTATTTGGTCATTGTGCGTTTTAAAACATTTGGAAAAAAGATATATTCTTACTTTAGATAAAACGTAGAAACATACAATAAACGTATACAATATTCAGAACAAAAGAAAACTCGAAAAAAAAATGCATGAGTGGCATCAAGTTGTGAAACCTCCCATTTCAAGGTTATAACAAATATATTTCTTTCATGAACGTTTACACATTTTTTATAATAAACTCAGTCCAGACCAACTTATTATAAAAATAGAATATTTGCAAATGATTTTAATTTTCACTAATTTTATATATATATAATATATAATACTTACCAATGTATTAAAAAATTATTTAATGATTCGTCGATATATATAGTTATATAAAGAATAATTCATTTTTTATTTATTTACACACCAGAAATATGTCTCGTTTTGATCATGGTACAATTGTACAAGGTATGTTCCAGCGCAGATAGGGGTGTGGGGAGGATTTTCTTACTCTCTTGCTCTTTCCATCAGCCTCCGCCATGTTGGTTGTTTATTTACATCGTCATATGCCATATCGTGCGCGTCTCGTTTAAAAAATATGAATAATTCTGTTTTTATAAGAACCTTAAAATGACATATTTGTTACTTAAGACACTATTTTCCATCAATCGGGACAAGCATTATGAACAGATCTACATTACAATATCAGACGATATTTGAATTCTGCGGCGGAAATTGACCAACATGGCGCCGGCTGGTGGAATGCCCGAACTGAACCAAAACGCGACCGTCTTTGGAACATACCCTGTATAATTGTACCATGGTTTTTATAAAAAATTAATTTGTAATTTGCTTGTCAATATAATAAAGTGTGCTTACATAAACCACATTTGCGGTGTGGGGATAAAACTATTAAAAAATAAAATCTTATTCAATTTTAAAAAAATAGTTATACACTGTTTACTTACCTACAATCATTATTGTTTTGTTTTGATTTAATACTACACAAAAATCATCTCTTTGAATTTTATCCTTCAAAATACATGACTTTAAATAAAAATAAAAGATTTTTTAATTGTAGTTAAAATTGGATAAAAATATGACAAAATCTTGTTGCCACTCATGAATAAAAAATCAGTCAATGTTTTGTTCACATCATTATAATTAAGCAAACTGTTATTTGTTTCTATTTTAATTATAAAATAATAAATTTATAGATAAGTGCAGCAAAAAATACTTTAACAGTCCAAATATTGAAGCAGTTCTTTTAAAATACAAATTTTGATAATCTCTTTTAAAATAAATACTTTATTCTAAATAAATAGAAGTAATTCAGTCTATGAACACACTAATATAGATCAATAAATATATATGTCAAAATTTAGGTGTAAGGAACAATAAAAACTATATTCTATACCTTCTTCAGAAAATTCATACTGTATAGTGTAGTACATAAACGTAATATTTTTTTTAAATCTGCAAAATTTATTAAAAAAATGTATTAAAATAGAATTATTTTTAATATCCTACAAAATAATGTAATCCTATTTTAAACAAAAGGTTTTTTGGTCATTATTGACTCAATATATATATGTTAGTATAAAAAATTCATAACCAATAATTCATTCATAGACTGACCTAATATAATTTTTTTGAATAAACAAATGTGCAGATAACCAAAATCTAACAAAATGAATCTTAAGTAGATCATTCGACTTCTAAATAATAAATTAAAAACTAACATTGCTTGACTAAATCATTCACCAAGTTTGGACAAAAGAGGACGTTTCTTATTCTGATAAGAGTTGTCGAATTTCCTTGTTTTCAGTTGATTCCAAGTAAGTTTTACCATCAGGAGCAATACCATCTTTATTAGCTCCTTTGTCTAGCAACAACTTTACACATTCCTTGTGACCTTCCCATATAGCAGCTAGAATAGCTGTTATACCAAATTTATCTTTAGTCTGAAAATAACGAACTCTCTTTATTAACACAAACTAATGAGTTTTCAACAAACTTCTTCGATTGGTAGATATTTTATTTTTACATTAACAAATGTAAAAACTAAGTCATTTAAAAAAAAAACAAAATCAAACAGATTATGTACAATCTACATTAAACGAAATATTTCATGGATTAAAGACAAATCAAAATCAACAATTTTTCGGGTGTGCCAAAACTCACATTGAATTACAGAACATTCAGATACATATTTTGAAATGAGTTTGAATCTAGTTATTTCACATTATATCTTTGATTTTTAATAATTAAACAATAGAATAAAGCATGACAAACTGTGAGGTGCTGAATGAAAGAGAAAGAGTGGAACAAGTGAATGAGTTTGTATACTTGGGTTCAAAGTTTACTAGAGACAGAAAGTAGAAGCGAAAAATGTGTGTAAAAATCAAAGCAAGTGGAAAGAAGTGGTCTTTGCAGAACCCTGCAGTAAAAAGGCGTGACCATATGTATGTAGGGATAATTTTGGCAGTAATAGTAGTTGTTTACAAAAAGAAAAGAGGCCAGTAATTAGAACAATAAAAAACAGCTTTTAGAGTACATATTATTTAAGAAGAGTATAGATAAGGAGAACAATCTTATTTGGGGCTTTTATTGAAAAAGTGTCCACCAAAATTTGGTATATAAAGGTGGTGCTGGTAGAAATGAGGTTAGATCTGAACTTAGCTGTTTTAAATGAAATAAAGTATGTTGAAGGGAAATAAATATGTACAAATTTTTAAATAAAACAATTATACAATAAAAAGTTGCACAAAGGAATGTTAAAGTAAAAAGGAAATAAAAAATGTAAAACATCCTTTGTCCTTTTTCTCAAAACTACCCTATTTTTAAAAAACGATATTCTGCTACAGTAATGCATCTTAATTCAATATACTTTCAGGGACATTTTTTTAACACAGCTAATTCTTCTTAACTCAACCCTCCATAATATTATTGTACAGGCTAGTTAATTTAATAATACATTATTCATAACAAACACAATAAAAAGATATATATCTCTCCAATACTCGAAAGTCAATGCAAAAATTTTGTATGGTAATAATTATATAAATTATATTATGTAACCAGATACAAAGAAATTAGAACAATTATAGAAAGAAAAGAAAAATTATTTATTGTGTAATTTACAAAGAATATACATTTCTGTCCCAATGTAAAATCTTTAATTTTTAAAAATTATAACATACATGTGTAAATATTTGATTAAATCAATAGTACTGGGTAATCTTTATGTATTTTCAGTAATTGCACCTCTGAAAAAATTTAAGAAATCTTTGATGTGTATTCTGGGCCTTTTTTTTTAAGGAAAGTATTAAACTCTCAGTTCTTATTTTTTAATTGGATTTTGTGCTTTAGTCTAATTGTGTCTGACAGGTTTTATATACTTTCTGAAATTTATTTAAAAATTCATTATTTTAAATGAGAAGTAAACAGCACACACAAATTTAAAAATATTATTATTCAGTATGGCTTGATACCAAGTTTAACCATTAAAATGTTCTGAGCCCAGCTCTTCTAGTCAATTGTTTGATTAAATTGCTTTCATTAAATACTGAACACAAATATAGTTGATGTGAAGCATGTTTTAAAACTACTAATAATGATGTGGATCCTTACATTTACATCCGCTCCTGCTAAAATAAGGTACTCTATAACATCTGCCTGACCATAATCTGCAGCATATAAAATTAGAGGACGTCCCTGCACCTCCTCATTTACATTTACAGACTGTAAGAAAAAATTAATTATATTTTACGACCAATTTTGCAACGAAATCAAGACACACCTTATTCTCTATAATGTCTTTTACTTGCTCAAGATCTCCGTTTTTAATAGCCCAAACAAAATCACTACTCATTTTTATTCGTCACTGTATTTCTAATCAGTTGATTTTTGGAAATTTCTTTTTATGATAAAGCGGTGACAGGTTCTATCGGATTTGACAATTATTCGCATTGACAAATATTCTCACTGACAGTGTTAATGACAACTTACCAATGAGTTAATTTGGCATGCATACTTAAACCATTTAAAACATTGGTTTTCTAGATAAGTGAAGATTATTTCACATAAAAATCATCTTACTTTACAATAACACAACATAACTTTTTTTAATACATTTAGAATTCTATTAATTTCACATTAAATAAATTTTCAATAAACGCATTTGTAAATCCAATAAAATTTGGTCACGAAAACTAGAAAGAGATTTGCTTTTGGTACTGGGTATATACTGGTATTTAACTTATAAATAATTATTACCTAAAAAGTGGCAAAATAACTCATAAGTTTTTGATATCGATCAAAAGAAATTATTGCCAAGGAAACTTGTCACAAAATTATTTTTGAAACCATGTGATTTGGGTTGCCTGATAAAGCGTTCTTTTTTGCATCATGTTATGTTAGTCAAACAAATATAAGTAAAGGAATGAGTAAATAACCTTAAACAATTTCAATATTATTATTTAAATTATAAATAATTGAAATTAAAATTCTTAAAGTTTAAGTGAAAACTTTTATATTTAACTTATTTTCTGTATTTACAAATTACCAAATATGTCATCAGGACTGGATTCCTTTGTAAATCGTATCCTTTTTAATCGAGAAATAGATTAGTTTTAGGTTATTTGTAAATATTTTTTCGTTATAAATACCTACTATATTGTGCCGGCGAATAAAACTAATGTTCTGTCTTCAAATTAAGTTTTGGGAATATTATAAAAAGGTGTTGTAGAGATAATTAATAATTGTATTGTAATATTTTCCTTATCATTTTATTTTTCAGATACTGTTTCAATTATAACTTCTGATGGAAGGAATTTTATAGTAAGTTAGGTAAAACCATTTTTTTAAATAATTTTATCTCTTTATTTTTTTAGGGTACTCTAAAAGGTTTTGATCAAACTATTAATATAATATTAGATGAATCTCATGAAAGAGTTTATTCAACAACTTCAGGAGTAGAGCAAGTTATGTTAGGATTACATATAATAAGGGGTGATAATGTGTAAGTTTAATTTTTCTAAATTATTAAATTTTGATTCTTAAAAACAATACTAGTAATTTTAAATTGAAAATAAATTGCCATGTATAAAATAGATTTAAGCTACGAACATAATTAGTTACTCTTTACCATAAAATTATTTTACTTTCTAAAACTTTACTGAATAAATTCAAAGGGAACTAGGAAATTTTTGCAATATGACGCAACCACATAGTGCAGGAATCTGAGTGTTGGTGCATGTTCATACTTGCACACTATCTGCTGCGCCAAGCCTGTGGTATCTTTGCTCGTGGTTTAAACATAGACCAATGCTTAGAAGAAATGACTCTTGCACTAGGTGATGATTGTCCACATCATACGATTATATTCAGGTGGTACAGAGAATTACAAAGGGGAAATTTCAGTCTGGAGGATGTGGAGGCACCAATAACTGAAATGGAGGAATACATTTCTGCTGTGAGGAAAATGTTTGACAAAGACAGGCAAGTGACTTATCACCAGATTGAAGAAACCTTAGGCCTAAATGCACCAGCAATTCATTCGACTATGAACAATCATTTGCATGCGACGAAAATTTGTTCTCTCTGGGTGCTAGTCTGACTGAAGACCAAATGACACGACATGTGAAATGGTGCTGGGAGATGCTGAAAATGTTTGATAAGGGACAATCTCAGTATGTGAACAACATTGTGACAGGTGACGAGATTTGGCGCTGTATTGCAAAACTTTCCTAGTTCCCTTTGAAAAACAATTCAAAGGGACTTCTTGTAAACCAGCATCAGCAGGAATTCTGGCTGATATTCAGATAGTGGAAAAGAGTAACACTGACTTAAATTGCTATACTTCACAAATGATAAATAAAGGTACCTATCTAATTTGTACAATATTTATTTATTTATATTTAAAAAGAGTATGGTGGTTTTGATTTAATTAAATATGTTGCAGCAATTAACTTTGTAATATTTAACTGTCATCATTTTAGAGCTCTAATTGGACTAATTGATGAGGATATAGATAATCGACTAAACTTGGCAAACATTAAAGCAGAACCACTAAATCCAGTTTTACATTAAAAATAAAAGTACATAATTAATATTTTGTTTAATTTTGTATTCCTACTACATTTATTGTATGATTCTTTTGTTAACCAAGATAAAAATAGTGTGAAATTACCATTTTTTCTTTTTTGCATTAGTAAGAGTGTAGCAAAAAATTATTTGAGCCAAAAAAATTTCTAAAATAAACATCTGAAACCGATCAAACTATTTTAAATACATAAATAAAATAAACTGTAAAAATGTTCGTTTCAATTTCAAATCTCATTTCAATTTCATTGATTTTATTAGTACCTACTATTTTTCCCTGAAGAAACGGGTAAACAATATATTTTTATGCTATTGACCTCAACAAAGGTTTATTTAAGTAGGTACTTTATAAACTTTTTATACATTTTTCCAAAAAGTTAACCGTTTTTTGCTATTTTATGCTGAATGATTTGAGTTCACCTGCTGGCAGGCATGAAGTAAGGTTCGATCTCTATGAATTGCATCTAAAGAGATGAAAAAAATCAATCTTTTTGGTGTTTACAAGCTTCATTTTTATTATTACTAATTTTTTTCATAAACTGTATTATTTTTGAGTTATTCGTAAGAAACTGTGCAAAAACATGGTTTTTTAACAAAAAATTCACATTGAATAACTGAACTATCTCTCTATCAATTTCTGTGGTTATCTTAAATATAATAATTTTTACCCTCGGGAAAGAGGGGCAACCACCACAAGGGTAAAAGGGCACATCGGAGCTATTAAGAGCTATTTTCAACTTAATGTCCAAATTTCACATCAATCGATTCACTGGGAAAGAGTTCTGAGTTGAAATGCTCTATTGTTATAAGTAACTAATGAATATTTATTTGGTTGTCATGTTGTGGCAATTTCCAGATACATTGCAAAAATACCTACTGTTACTTTAAATTTCAAAAACATTGCTATATAATTTGAATAGTATATTGGGATATATACATAGGGGTATCTTTTCTTAATACTTTGGTTTGACCTGTCTTCTTTAAATGGCTTGTATATTATCTTGATGTAGTAAAACACAAGATTACTTATAACCTACCCATTTTGTTATTATCATGTACAAAACAATAAAACAAAGTGAACATTTTGATAGGGCTTTAAATCATATCAAGTATTTAGTTTCAGTGATTATTTTTATTATCTTTGCAAGGCAAATGATTTATTTCAGCCAGCCATAACAATAGGAAAATAGTTTGTAAGTAGACAGTACGTAACTAAAACCAAAAACTTAAGAAGGAATTTATTGCTCAGGACAATCATACTAGAAAATATTTTCATCTGACAAGAATACTATATTGAAAAATTGTTTTAATCCGCCTCATCATTATAATTTTCAAAGGAATGAGTAGGTATATTGAAGATTGAAAAAAATCACTTCAACATTAGGACAACATACATACATTAGGAATTGTTGATTAGTTTTTCAGGTTTATTGACTCGTAAATATCTAATAGTGTTCTGTAGTAATTCCTTTTTCTGGCAAACATATTGGTAAGATTATAAATGTTTAATAATTTTTATTTTTAGGCTCTTAGATCGTTTAATTTATTTATGGCACAACTTTTGAAAAGCTTTGTAACAACTAATTGGTTTAAATTCCACTAAGTACAAAAAGTCTACACGAACAAGAATAAATGAAATAACCGTAAAAGCAAAAGGCATACCCTTGTAGAAATACATATCAAAGAATACACCAGCAGGTGTATACTGTTTACATATCACAGATCATCATATACGTATATAAAATATTTTTTTTTTATAGTTCTTTCTCTTTCACAAATGATAAAGATACCCATTCTTCTTTTTTTTTTCAATTAAAATCAGGAGAATGAGCATAGCAATCACTTTAAAATCAGCGGCACTAATTTCATCTAGTGGTTGATATTTACAAATTATAGCATTTGTGTGCGTATCTTGTCAGTGGGTACTTATCTCTACTTGTAAGGGCATATAACAATCGTTATTTATGAATTAATAGTTAAAATCTACATATCGAATAGCTCCGCATAACTGCAAATAATTACATTTTTCACCTACTACCATTTTCTTCAATAATCCTTCATTTTTTAATTTTTTTATTTTGAACATACTCAAGCACGTAAAATGGAACTTTCAACTATTGCCGATTCAAGCCAAGCAATACGCTCTCTGGTGGCGAAATTTGAAACTTCAACAAAGCAGATAGATTTGTAAACAATTTGTGCGGGTGTGTGTTTCCATGACCGTTGGTTTTGATTAGCATCGATTCAATAAAAATTTTGTTTGTGTTTATGATGAAGTTCAGTCCAAGAAAAAATAGTGAATGTATTAACAATACTTATTGTAGTGTCCCTGGATGTAAATCCAAAGGTGATAAAAACTTGAATGTCAAGTTTCATTTGTTTCCGAGTGTGAGCAAAAAGGTCAAACTTAAAAATAAATCAGGAGTTTTGGAAGAGGTGAATTTATTGAAAGCTTGGCAGGCAAAGACCAAAATTGTGAGGCAAATCAGCCTCAGCATGCGAATATGCTCGTTACATTTCACAAAAGAGGATTATAAAGGTTATTACAATAGTTTAAAAGACAACATAAGATAAATGCATTTTGACTTTTCAGGACTTGATAGACCAGATTTGAAAAAGAGGTACTTGAAGGGAACTGCCATACCTTCTCTCAATTTACCACCCTCTATTTCAACAAGATTGGATGTGGCAAAACAAAAAGCTACTGCTAGCAGTAGTGCCAGTAGACTTTCGACTAGGACCATACTCAAATCTTCCTTGGAGGTAATAAGCATTGTTCATTTTCTATGCATTACTTACCAGTCACATTAATGTACACAAAAAACGATATCTGAAGTATGTGATTGACGAAATGGCAAAAAACCCAAAATAAAACAATTTTACGTCTCCCGCCGTACCACTGCGAACTTAACCTTACAGAATTAATTTGGGCCGATGTAAAAATTATGTTGCTAAAAAAATGACATTTAAATTTGCCGTCAAAAACATTTTGGAAAGTGGAAAAACAAATGTGGGAATTGGACAATGTAGTGAAACCGCAAGTTGAACCGTTAATAATAAATTTTGACAGTGATACAAAATATTTTGTAAAGTTTATTATAGTACGAAATAATGGGATTCCTTAGTGCGGTCCTGGCAATATTACTGTTCCCGTGTGTGCTTCGAGTATTTGTTTTTGTTTGGTATGTTTTGGTTGGGAATACTCTTTAGTGTTCTATATACAAATATGGAAAAATATTTGCGGAACATAGGCATTTCAATGCAACTGATTGACCTAGACGGTAGCCAGTTGACCAGCACAAGATATATTAAATTCGCCATAAATAATCAAGTAATTAACTATACGTCGTTTGGAGAAATTTTGTCCATCTTGTTGAAACTAAATGTCTCCAAAATTAATATTAAGTAGCTGAACTGTCGGAATAATTTGATCTTGTAGAAGCTGTAGATATTGACAGCGTTTAGGTTACTATCGATAAAGAAGGGACCTATAATGTAGTCTTCATGCAACTACATTCTTGCAACCGTTGTTTTTAAAAATCACGCATGCGTAGCACGCAGTGAAAGAGAGAAACAAACAGGCATGTCTACTCTATCTGTATTATCTCTATGAAAAAATCACGAAAAGCGAGATGGCACTGTCAATGACAAAATGTCGGATCGAGGTGTGAACAACAAATATTCTGTCATTTAATCACTTGTAAAACCAAAGTTTTTATTTAAGGGAATTTTGGTTATCTCAGAGATTTAGGTTTTTTTTTGTATTAAACTATTGGATTAAAGCTGAATAATAAGTAAGGTTAATTTTCGACGTTTCAGTTTTATTGTCGCTGGATTCTTGTTAAATGCCAGGTGTGTCCAGATATCAATTTTGGTTTATTTTCGAAGTTCTGTTGTCACTGGAATTCTTGTTACAATGTCTATGAAAGTCATCAATTTCGGAAATATTGTATTATGTGGGTGAACGCGTTCGACCAATTCAGGAAGGTGAAGAGGTTTTTAAGGCTGGCCACATCATTTTATGTGAAACTGGCGGTCTCAATGAAAAAATCATCAAAAGTTTATGCATGGGATCCATTTCTGAGCTGCCTTGTAAAGATATAATCGAATTGCCGTATGTATTGTGCAACAGAGCATATTTTTCGGGATTTTATCTCCATATCACCGTTTTTAATCCTTTGCATTTTCGGATTTTGTGGTTTATTAACACCAATTATTCACAAAATATCGTTCCAAAATAATACTTTCAATGCTCAAATCGCTCAAAATAATATATAATTTTCACCCATATAAACAAATGGAGGTTGATTTGTTGTTCACACCTCGAAAAGTTCATAGGATCAATAATAGATGTCGCCCACTTAGTGGCGAGGGTAAGAATTACCCCAAAATTTTTAAATGGCATTGGGGGTCGAATAAGATGTCTTTTGAAAGCTCTGACAATTCTCTTTGCAATTTGAAAAAAACTACATGTTAAAATTCCAATTATTTTAGTCGCTTACTTACTACTTAATTGATTAAATGTTCAAACTGATGACCACCCGCTTCCATACAATAATAAAGATTTTGTTCAAAACGTTCACACAGATTCCGAAAAATTTCCGGAGTAATTCGACGGTACACGTCAACGATTCTTTGAATTTACTTTTCAGATGCCCCCCTAAAAAGAAATCGAGGAGCGATAAATCTGGCGATCGTGGAGGCCACTCAATGCTGCCTCTTCTCCCAATCCAATGCCGTGGAAAACGTTGGTCTAAATTCTGACGAACAATCGTCGCATAATGCGGAGGAGCACCGTCCTGTTGAAAATAAAAATGATCTTCGTCATACTGTGGATTATTTTCAAATATATCAGTCAAGGCAGGGTCAATAGCATCTTCCAGTAATTGCAAATACATTTCGCCAGTCAAATTGCCTGTTAGAAAAAAAGGACTCACCAGTCGGTCACCGCAAATGCCAGCCCATACATTTAATTTCTCCGGTTGCTATGTATGCACCTCGTGAAAAACTCTTGGGTTTGAATCGGACCAAAAGCGGCAATTGGGGCGATTTACCATCCCGTGCAAGAAAAACTGCATTCATCGGAAAAACAGATATTAAAAAGGAACTGTGGATCGTTCCCTGCTCGCGCACTCATTATTTCACAAAACTGCAAACGACGGTCATAATCATCCTCATTAAGTTCATGGATTAAACGTATTGTATATAGATGAAATTTATTCCTCTTCAAAATGGTTTGGATGCTAGTTCGATTGATCCCAGACACAGATGCCAGCTGCCTCGTACTCAACGTAGGATCAAGATTTTTAGAAGTGATAACAAATCGCCACAAAGCAATGCAAAGCAAAAAATAGGTACTAAATTTATACCATTGGCGTACTTAACTCGAATGAGTGATATTTTTACCGTTCGTGATTGTTTGCAGATAAGTTTCACATTTTTTTTTACTGAAAATAGTCGCAAAAAGGGTAGACCTATCGTGTGGGCCGCGGACGGCCCGCACTGCGACTATTAGAAGGAAAAGGGATTATAGAAAGGAAATGATTGTGGACCCGCTTTTTGAAAAGTTGCAGATCATAGTTCTCTGGAAAAACTGATTTTGGAAGCTTGTTCCATTCTGTAGCAGCCCTGTTAAAGAAGAATTCTTGATTAAGATTGGTCCTTGTAGTGTCAAACTTGAGAGTAAATGGGTGAGACTGATCAGCGAGTTCTTCGGCCGAATGTGGCCAGTGGTGGTACAAGAGTGTTTATTTTTCTGGAGCATCTGTAGAGTAATGACTGGTCTGCAACTCTTCTTCTATGTTCTAGAGGGTGAAGGGTATCTGTGAGAGTTGAGCTGTTTATCAACCGAATGGCACTTTTCTGTATGGAATCTAGAAGACGAAGAGAATGCCTTGGTGCTGAACCCCAAATGTGCGAGCAATACTCCAGAAGAGGTCGGATTTGAGCCTTGTACGTCGTCAACAGTTGATCAGGAGTAAAAAACTTTCTAGTTTTCCACATAAAAATCTAATTTCTCAATAAGTAATGGGCGGAATTTTAAAATTTATAAACTGTTGTAAAGAGAATTATCAGAGCAATCAAAAGACATCTTATTCGACCCCTAGCCACTTACAAATCTTGGAGTAATTCTTCGCTTGGGGTTGAAAGTAGTGGAGTCAAAAATACCGGAAAAGAGTGTCCCCCTTTAATCAAAAATCGACGGGTCTGAGCGTTTTTCTAAAATGTTGACTAGGTTCTTGCAAATGGCTCTGTTTCGTTTTCGGTTGGCCACCCTGTACATAAATATTATGTGTTCTTTTAAAAAAAATGTGAATCTATTTCCCCTCTCAACTGAATCACTTTTCTGTAGGAAGCACAAAAAAAAATCTTGCCTATAGTAGAATGTAACCTTACGGCATTGCCCGTCGGTGCCTCCTTTTAAGTGTTGTTCAGCGCTATATTGTCAGTAAAGAAAATGGCCTTTTTATCTTTTGAAATTATTTGTATTGAACAATTATAATATGTCTGGTTTGTTATGTTAGATAATCTGCAGATCATTACTATTACGGTGTGTTGAATTTTCCGACTGACAAATTTTAATATTAAAAAACATGCAGTTATATTGTAAAAAAGTTAGACGCGCCTTAGGCACATGCGATGTTTTATTTTTGCTTTCCTTTTAAAGAATTCCAAGTTGAATAAACCACAAGTGTATTAAAAAAATTAAAATACTATAAATTATTGCAAAAAAATCGGTTTGAAACTATTTAAATTTGCGCGCGAAAACGGACCTACAGTTCTGATGACGTCACTCCTGTTTATTACACGCTATACTTGTTCGTCGCTGATAACTTTCGTCGTTTTTTTTGTTTCGTATTAGTTTCGACTTTCGAGATATTTTTTTTGTGTAAGTACATAATATACGTATTGTTAAGTATTTAATTAAAAATGGACGACGACCCACCAACATCAGGTTGTCATAACAATACTACTAATGCTCTGAAAAAAAGCCGTGTTGATTCATGTTTTGTGCCAATGTGTCCATCTACTTCGAGGAAATTTCCAAATAAATTGTTTTTAACTGGACCTTCTGATTTACAATTGAGAAAAAATTGGTTCCAAGCTGCGAAAAAGGATGACAATTATTCTCCAAAGACTATCATTCGATGCTGTGAAGACCACTTTGATTTGGAGAACGACGTCGAAAATTGGATCAAGTTTAAAATTTTTGGAGGAAAACTATTTCTGAAAAAAGGTGTGGTACCTCACATTTTTGAATGCCAAAATAGGACGATACCGGATCCAAGCTTAGAGAGTTCACTAATCACAGAAACGCGTGGATCTCAAAATATTAAAATATCTACTGATAAGAGTGTACAGGTGGATATATATCCTATGTTATTTAAATTCTGAGGGTAGTTGAAAAATGTAATTATTTTGAGTAAACCGTAGATATTAGCTATTTATTCGTAAGTAACAGATAATTTCTGATATGTCTGTACAGGTTAGAATCATAATGGACTCATCATTAGCCCCACAATATTGATCACTTTGTAGTAAGAGACAAAGCGAATATGCGGCCTGTAGATCTCAAGTGCTTCTTAGGCAGGGGCCAATTAAGCCAACTTTCAATGTAATATATTTTTATCATATATGCAATATATTCGCTTTGTCTCTCTCACACTTTTTTGCTTAGTCCATTCTTCATGTCGATCGTTTTTTGAGGTGACTAGTATCGATTTGTTTTAACAATTGGAAGGAGCCATTGTATTTGTTGCCACCCCACTACTGTAATTCTGTTGAGAAATTACGGCATTACGTTAGATTTTTTATTACCTCCCAAAATCCTTTATTTTGTTAAAAATTAAAATGATTCTCAAAATTATCTTCGTGAAGTAATAAAAAGTAATAAAGAATATATTCTTCAATTTAGGTACTACTCGTATATTGATATCTTATATTTGAGATAAGAAAAAGTCAAGTCACTATAGCGTGCCAACGATCTGTAAAACTTTGATCTTGATGCGCATGCGTGACTATGCGTCTACGTGTATTTTGTCGCTCGCCAAATTCCTGAGATATTTAATTAGAGTTGGGCGATACAGTGATTTTGTTGTAACCGGTGAAACGGTGAAAGTGATTTTAACCGGTGATTTTAGTCACTCCTCCTCCTCTCAGGTGCCGTCTCTGTCGAGGTTGGCGACTATTATAGCAAATTGGTCCAATCACGTATATATGTCGGAGCAACGATTTCTCTTTTTTTTTTTTTTATGAAAATAGTCGCAAAAAGGGTATCGTGTGGGCCGCGGACGGCCCGCACTGCGACTATTAGAAGGGGAAGGGATTATAGATAGGAAATGATTGTGGACACGCTTTTTAAAAAGTTGCAGGTCATAGTTCTCTGGAAAAACTGATTTTGGAAGCTTATTCCATTCCGTAGCAGCCCTGTAAAAGAAGGATTCTTGATGAAGATTGATCCTAGTAGTGTCAATCTTGATAGTAAATGGGTGAGACTGATCAGCGTGCCGAGTTCTTCGGCCGAATGTGGCCAATGGTGGTACAAGAGTAGAGCAATGACTGGTCTGCAACTCTTCTTCTATGGTCTAGAGGGTGAAGGGTATCTGTGAGAGTTGAGCTGTTTATCAATCGAATGGCTCTTTTCTGAATGGAATCTAGAAGACGAAGAGAATGCCTTGGTGCTAAACCCCAAATGTGCGAGCAATACTCCAGTAGAGGTCGGATTTGAGCCTTGTACGTCGTCAACAGTTGATCAGGAGTAAAAAACTTTCTGGCTTTCCACAGAAAACGTAGCCTCTGGCTTGCCGACTTTGCGATGTTAGCAACGTGGTCATGCCAAGACATATTATTGGACACCGTGACTCCCAAAATCGAGATGGAGGGACTTGGTTCAAGGGTATTTCCGGATATTGTGATGGGATGATTTGAGGAATTCACTTTCTTGGAAAACGTGGCACTTTGTATTTTTTGGGCGTTGAACTGAACAAGATTGTTGGTTCCCGACTCGACGATTGCTTTAAGATCTCTATTGATGGAATCAACCTGTTCCTGCCTGAGTCTATTTGTATCATTCACCGAAAGTGATCGATAGGATGTGAAAGTTGAGACAAGTATGCTAACGTCTGCGAAACTGTAAATGGGGTTCGTGGTGGTTTTCAAGAGGTCGTTGATGTGTAAAAGAAATAAGGTGGGGGACAGGATGGAACCCTGGGGGACCCCGGCATTAGTTTTAAACGCATCAGAAGAAATACCGTCAACTGCCACATGTAAGGAGCGATCTTGCATGAAGCTCAAGAGCCATTGGCGCAGTTTGGTTGGGAGACCGTAGGCAGATAATTTACTTAACAATGCCTGGTGCCAAACGCGGTCAAAGGCTTTAGATATATCCAAGGCTATTGCACGGGATTCACCTGCCTATACCCCGTTTTCCCTCGATTTTTCCTTCCAGCATTAGTTGAATCTGTTCGTACTGTGCATGTCGCGTTAGATGCCCTAGATAAGCTGTTTTTCTTATTTTGATGTGGGCGTGTGTGTATTCTTCTTATAATTTCTTCATTTGTGGTCTTGCTTTTCCAGCTTATCCGTAACATTCACATTTAGAAGGCGTTCAGTTTTTTCGTATCCTCTGCTTTGAGGGTCCAGGTCTCACTTCCATACAAAAGCAGTGATCATATATAACATTTCAGGGTTTTGAGTCTTGTCGCGACTGTGGGAGCTTCGGGTGAAAAAGTATCTTACGGATATTCATGAATCCGGTTCTGGCAATTTCGATTCTTCTTCTAATTTCTTTACTGTGGTCCAATTGGCTGTTGATCTCTCTGCCCAGATAGGTATAGCTTATTAAATCCTTCAGGACAACGTTATTTAGAACCACATTAGCTCTGAGGACTTCTCGGGGGTTCCTATTGAATATCATCGTCTGGGTGTTAGCTGTGTTTATTTTCAGGCCCATGTTTCTGCTTTCTGTTGTTAGAGTGTCCATAAGGCTCTACAGTTGTTCTTTTTAGTTTCAGTCAGCACTACAGTGTCGTACAATTCCATTGATCTTGGCACCGTCTTGTTGGCTGTTTAGTGATGATCGTATTATATATTCCGCATATACGTTAAATAGTAAGAGGGAGAGAATGCATCACTGGAATAACCGGTTAAGCTAGAATTCGATAACCGGCTGTTCCAGTGATTTGTCAATCACCGGTGAAAAATCATGGTGATCGATATATCGCCCTACTCTATATTTCATTCAAGACAATACAATATGGAAAATACGTTCAAGCGCTGGAGTGCATTTTTTCTGCGCAATCAACCAGCGCATAGAGATAGAAATGTATAATAGCCTCTTTATTCGTATGATCTTTTTTTACACTGGCTTTATATGTTTATCCTATTTTATTTCACATAAGGAAGTGTGATGAAATTAAACTAGTATACAATTGATCACTAGCCTACAATTATTGATCACTGGTCAACACGAACGCCATGCTTATGTTTTATTGCTTACTTGTTTTTAAACGAGAAGGTTTGATAAACATTTATTTTTCATTTACAACAAATCACTGTTTTCTGTTTATCAAGCGAATCCCCCAATATTTCGAACTAACCGCTAAACTGTTTAGTTCTTCAACCAGTGATCTTGTCGCTAGTCGACATTGTCCCCTATTTTTAACGTTGGCTTAACTCTCCTTATTTTTAATTGTCCTTTAAGCGGAATCCTTTCACTTAACAGGTACTACAAATATACAATTACATTATAGGATTTTCTTTAATATGGCGTTTTTTTAACAAAAAATAACCATTGCTTATCATCATTTGATTTTTTAAGTATATATATTTTAGGATAAAATATTATCTACTTTAGACGTTTTAATTACAGAATTGAAATGAATGTTTTCACCATTAGTTTCATGTAATTATAAATCATGTTCTTTTGTGTTCATAGCTCATAGACATTTATTTTCTGTGATGATCATGAATTGACAGTTTAAATCGTTAATTTTTCTGTTCTATGACTATCATTTTAATTTGAGTGAAGAGGTTAGTTTATAGCGTGTAAACAATTTTTTCCTAATTATATATTAAAGTAATGTAAGTTTTTAATATGTTATCTAACATACTAAATATATTAGCAAGGCATTTGGTTGTATTAGTTTTTTTATTTTTTCTTATAGAAGTTTATTAAAATGGACATCGATGAAGATGATTCTATGGAAATTGATGACACTCTTCCAGCGGCGCCTATAATAGAACGAAGATCAGATGAATTAAAAGTTAATCCCGAAATTTCAAATACAACAGAGACTGAAGAAAATAATGTTCTAGTGACTGATACTGTAAGCAATGAAAAACCTCCTTTCACAACTTCTGAATCATTAGATACTAATGCAATTTCTAATAAAGTGGATGGAACACAAGCTTCAGATGATGATGTTGTTATATTAGATGATGATGAACCCACACAGAGAAAAGGTAAATAAAGGATTATTGATTAAAAAAGGATCCAACAAATCTCTATAGAAAAGCAATACTTGTGTATAAAATTGGGTATCTATCTTGTCTTGCTTAGCATTGTATATTTTGTTTATACCATTCAGGAAAATTTGAACAAATAATGTCTATTTTAAAGGGTTTTTTGTTCAGAAACTATTGCTATTTTATTAATTACTGCAATAAAATGTAGATTGTTTTTTTGTTAAAAATGTTAAGTATTTCAGTTTTCTTCCATTTATTTTTCATTTAATTTCATCTCACATGATTATAAAAATGTCATATGTTAAACTCACAACAAGAAAACATGATCATTTGTTACATTTTAATTATTTTGCATGTTATTGCCCTATTTATATGTTACCTTCAAAAAAAATTATTCTAATTAATAGTCACTCAAAATTTATTCATAGAATTATTATTGACATAATATTTTTTTATATACCTAGTGATCTAATTTACAGTTTGATTATTTTCTAGAGGCACTAATACCAGATCAAACTAAAGCTTTACCTTTAGTTGAAGACATAATAGATCTTGTAGATAAACACAATTGTGTAAGGTGTTTGAACAGTAATTGTGAGGGAAATAATACTGACTTTATATTGGCCCCAGATTTTTGTCTGTCATACTATAGAGTTAAACGTTCAAAAAGCTATAAGGAAGAAATTTGTGAGGATTGCTATACAAAATCTGTTCAGGATTTTGACAATCTTAGCACTAATCTAAAAAATAAAGAATTAATTTTGAAATGTGATTATCCCATAATCAATGAAACTTTACAAATTGAAGACAGTGATGAAGAAGAAGATGAGGAAAAAGAGAATGTTGAATATTTAGATAAAGAAAATTTTGAATTTATTAGTCAGAATATTGATAACATATTACAAAAGACTTTGGATGACTTTAAAATACAGGAAAGATACAAAATGGAAACTAACTATTTAAAACATGAAAACAAAAAAGTCGAAGGTAAGTTCCTAATGATGGTGAAAGATTTGGTATAGTTGTGTCAAACATCCCCAATGACCTCAGTTTTACTCTCTTTTTTAACACTGTAGCCAATCTTTATACCATTTGATAATAGCACTATGTACTGACTTTGTCCCTTTTATCTTCACTTCACCCATTTTGTACTAATTTGTACCATTAATAATAATTTTGTTTCTTGTGATATTATAAAAAACCGTGGCCCTGCTATCTTCAACATTTAGCTAGCAGGACCATAAAAAAAAGATCAGAATCAATCGCTACTTAAACATTCTATTTGGGAAAATTTGTACCATGAAAATATAGAGTTTGAGATTTTGTACTCCTGCCGTTCGTTCGGAAACCTATCCTTATTAAGCTCAAGAGTAAAGTAGCCCTTTTCAAGAGCAGAATGAATCACTACTTGTACATTCAATTTGGAATAATTTGCAGCACAAAAATATAGAGTTTTTCTCATATTTTTACCTAGCCTAACCCGACCTGAAACTTAACTAAAAAAGATTTTTATTTTGTTTTATTTTATTCTTTTTATTCAGTTGGATACATTACTTTAATTGTATTTAACATGGGGTCTAAGTTATTAAGTTTTACATATTTGAGTCTTGTACAGTTTGTTTTCAAAGTGCTTGCGTCTGTGACTGGTTTTATTAACTTGCCACTTCAGTCCACGCCAATTACCTTTGATCTTATGAATATGTGCGCCAGTTACTGACTAGCAGTAAGGTCCGAGGTTTTTAGCACTGCTATAATTTTCGAGTATTTTCAGACACCGAATTTGACTTTTTCACTGTCTTCTACGAACCGTAGTAACCAGTGACTTTTAACCAAGCGATCTGTATTGTATTTGCGCTTTCTAATCTTTGTTTCATCTATCTGCACTGCCACATCTTCTCCACCTAGTCTGCTAGAGGTAGTGTCGCAGATGGATCATTCAAATATGGGAGTTTCGTTTGAACAACTGTACAATCAATGTCTTGTCTATTTTGATCTTGATATACCAGTCTGTCCAAGCATAGTGAAGAAATATTTTGTAGAACCAGGATGTTAAATTTTACATTTGTCACATCTAAATGAACCAAATAAATAACCATGATTGACATTAAAGACTAGTTTACATTAGTCAAGTAAATGGTAGAGGCATGTAGAGAAAAGCATATCAACTGGACCAGAGTAGATAGTTGGTTGAGTCGAGTGGTAGAGCGGGCAGCATATTGACTCTCCCACTTGCCCTCTTCCTTACACAATTACCCAACAAGATTTAGTCATCTGTATATATGTATACATCATCAATGTATATTAGCCATAAGTATCATCGCTCGTCTCTCATTTGGGTAGCGCAGTGTGCTTCTTTTTCTTCTTTTTGTGCCCTCTCCGTTTTTTATCGAAGGTTAGCAATCACATCAGCAAAGGTCTCTCGATCTGTGGCAGCTCTAATAAGGTCTTCATAGTTTAAACCGGTCCATTCCTAATATTTCGTACCCATGATAGTTTTTTCTGCCAATTTCACGTTTACCCTCTATTTATCCTTGAATTATGAGCTGCAGTGGGTAATATTTTTCATTTATTAAAATGTGGCCAAGGTAAGCCGTCTTTCGCGTCTTTATTATGTGGAGCAGTTGTCCATGGAATTTTTAGAATTCTTCGGTATGTCCATGTTTCCACTCTGTATAATAGTGTTGACCAGATGTAACACTTTATAAATCTTAGACATAAATTCATATTTAGTTGTTTATCGCACAGTATGTTCTTGAGCTTAAAAATTTTTTGTCGTGCTTGTTTGATCCTAGACTTTATTTCTGTCATGGTCTAGTCTTGAGTCGATCCAACAGCCCAGGTACCAATGCTGCCCAGTGTGCTTCTTAAGAGGCCTTATTCACAACCATTTGACTTGGCTGTATCATCCTGAAAAATCTTGTAAATTCATGTTAGTACAGAAAGGGTAGGATAACTCTGAGTTAAGATCTTCAGGAAAAAAATCGGAACAAATTTTGTCTTCGGAGGAATTAGAACCCACTAAGCTATAGAGGAGCCTTGTTCACGTAAATTACATTAGCGCAGGAAGAGTAAGGAAGATTTTAGTTAAGGTCTTCAGGAGAAAAAGAGCAGATGCTTTAACCACTGAGCTATGTAGGAGAATACATTTATTTGGGTTTATTTAATAATAAAAAATTGCGATACAGTTAACAGGGGCTATAAAAGTGCCTATAACTTTGAAAGGGGGTGTTTCCTTAGACAGTCCCTATCATGATACAATAGGGACATCTTATAATTTTGTTGGCAAATGTGGAAGTGTAGTCCAACAATCTACTTCATTTTAATTTCAATTATTCAATTTTCATCTTTGATATAATTAATTTATCCATTTTTATTTACTCATATTTGAATTTGCACATATTTGTGTACTTTTTAAATTTTATATTTATGATAAAAGATAATATTTTTTGAGTAAATAATTTATTTTTAGGCGAATTAACAGATATATCAAAAAAAGTTTCTGAAATCAGACATTTCTTAGATCGTATTCAATTGGATTTATATAATCAGTTTAGACCTGACTTTAGACCTTTAAAAGGTATTTCAATAATTGATGATCAATCTGTTGCACCTAATTTATTAATTAAGGCTGGTAAGTAAAAATAGTCTGTTTTATTATCTAACATAACATACATTTTCATGTATTTATATTTTATACTCAATATCTTAAATCCTGTTTATTTACTACATAAAAAGTAAAACAAGAAAACGCATATTAAATAAATTCAAACCAAATTTAAATGATTAAGAAATTCATGCGAATATTTCCAATTAATTATAATTTATTTATTTCACTGTTATTCAATATTTTAACATTAAAATCACTTAAAATGGCTAATTAAATTAAAACTATGCATGCATAAATTAAAATTCTCATTTTTTTATAGATGTGTTGCTAGATACAAGCCCTAGAAAAAGTACAAGATCGCACAAACCCGTTTCTTACGCAGAACTAGATGATATTGGTAATTCAAATAGTCCTAAAGTGTCTAATCTTCCTGAAATGGAGGTTCCAAAAGATCTACCACCTGTTACCCCAATTGAAAGAGTGGAACCACAGATTGGTAAGTTTCGTAGCTGCATTAAAACAACAATTTTATTCTGTTACTAGCTGGCCCGCCCCTGCTTCGCATATGTGGACTAATCTAAGTTAAACTATTATTGATTGAAATAAAATATAGCCTTTATAATTTAGGGATAGTGTAGCTTTTAATTAGTAAAAAAATTGGGTGATTAGTTTAAGTTTTCCTGTTAATATTAGATTAATTATTATTACTGTTGAAATCATACAGGAAAATCTAATAACATTTACAGGAGTGAAATACTCTCCAACCTTATTACGTCAACCGCCTCTTTATTCAACAACAAAATACATTGTGACGTTAGAAACGTACATATACATGTTATTTTTTTAATAGCCGCCGCACCATTCTCATACAATATAGGTGTACGGCGATGGATATCTCTTATTATATATCTAATAAATAAATAAATATCAACTATTTCCTTAAAAAAGATCGCCGCTGTTCAATAGCCCAAAAAACACCAATATAAAGACCGGCAGTTTTCGTTCAGGTTTCTTTTTAAATCAAACATCAAACTCTACTACTCAACGACGATGGTGATTTGTCATTTTAAAAAAATGTATTTCTCCTCTTTTTTTTTTTATTCGTATTTCATTTTTTATCATCTTTAAACATCTCGTCAAATAAATTAATACTTTACTTTAATATTTAATTCAAATTAAAAACAGTTTTCTTTGTGGTTTCTTTTTAAATCAAACATCATTTCTTTTAAACGTTGTTGTTCATTCGTGTTGTGTGTCGACCATAGGACTTCAACAATTTCAATTTCAGAGATGTGCCGGGGCAAACTAACAGACAGACGGACACTTCAATTTTCTTTATTTGTATAGATTGACAAGTACTTTAAGTAGAGTATTTACAACAGTCTATACTTTGTAACAAATCAAGTAATTTTTATGCATTATGTAAATAATACATTAACAATCATCAAGTTTAGGTTCAATTTACTGATGTGTATTCAGTTATTAAATATCCTTTTTGTAAAAAATAAACTATTTTGAATAACACTCCTAATTTGTCTGGAAATAACTAGTGAATTATGTACCTACTTTCATGCTTAACACTGATTCACTTAATATGATTTATCAGTTGAGATTCTAATATAAAATCATTTTCAGGTGAAATATACTACATTGTACGTGAAAATTCTCAAAGCAACTGGATAAGAGGTCGATTACAAGCAATAATATCACCAGGTACTGCCTATAATGGTCAAACATACTCAACTACTTACTATAAATTAGTAGAACTTAAACAACAAAAGGAGCGTATTGTTAGTGGTAAACATATAGGAAATTTACATTATTGTAAATCCCGTTTGCCAGTGGGTACTAGAGTCATTTCAGTATTTAAAGAAATGAGCTTAGTTGATGGAGTAAAGAAACCTAGAAATGATCCCTATTATGCTGGAATTGTTGCGGAACAACCGTTCGAGGGAAATAAGTATCGGTAAGAATTTATTTAAATCTTATTAACCAGTACAGTGATAAATTGAGTTTTTTTTATGAAAACACCCAATCAGGGTATTTTTCTGTAATTACAATCTGATCATGAAGATCAATAAGCAATTTTTTTCAAACCCAACTTAACTAAGGTGGAAATTTTTTTAAATTCCAAGGTCCTACTCATTAGTATACCTTGGTGTCTAATATTTTTAGCAACACAACTCTGCTTTTAACTAACACAGTCACTTAAACTACTTCACTAACTCAAACGGTTTGATCCTGTTGAGTCTTCTCTCTAGATCGGTATTTTCCAGAATTTTTTTAAATAATTAAATATTTTACTACCATGCTGTGATCTACGACAATCAGCAAAAGGCAAAACTTGAAAATATACAAATAAAAAATAGTTTTAAAATTAATAATACTGTAACTATTCTGCTTCTTCGATGTCAGAAACTTAGCCCCCAGGAAACTGATAAACTTTACTCGAAGTCTCGGAATCCCGGGCCTCGAATAGATTAAGGGTTATGCACAAATGATCTGATAGTCGAAGTGCTTGAGAGGCAGCATGGCCTTCGCGACCCACCCTACAATCTACAACTATTCTGCTTTTAACTTAAAAATTATAATAGTAACTTTACAACCCATAGGCCAGTAGATAGAGTTGGGCAATTCTCTTTAGTTTACAATTTTTTAAACTTCATTGGTTTTGTTAGTACTTAAATGAAAGGAAACTATAACATCTGCAAAAGTCTGCGATGATTGTTCGGTGTTCTGGAAGTCCACGAGAACAGCCAGAGGTAAAACTCCGACTTTGCAATTGAAAAAAATTAGAAACCAAGATCGTAGTATGGTGACAGGAGAGGAATGCGTTCTGAAGAGATGGAAGGAATAGGAAAGTTTATTCTAGAAAGAGGATACACAAGGCTGGACAGTGCGTGGTAGCTAGTCTGCTGCGAACGCCTTTTTAACATTTGCTGGAGGAGTGGCAGCGTACCAGGAGACTAATGCAAGGCAGTTATCGTTTCCCTTTATAAGGGAAAAGGGTAGCAGCAGGACTGCAAAAACTACCCGAGGTATTAGTTTACTCAGCATAGTTGGCAAACTGTATGCAAAGGTATTGATGAAAAGAGTGACAAATAAAACAGATAAGAAGAAATGGGTAATGCAAGCAGGATTTAGTAGAGGGAGATGTGTAGATCAGGTCTTTCCATTAAAAGGCATAGTCGAAAAATTCTTGGTTAGAATTCAAAAGGTCTACTGCGCTCTCGTAGACTTGGAAAAGGCCTATGACAGAGTGATGTGAGGAATAAAATTTGGTCGACATTGTCTATGTATGGGGTGAGCAGTAGTTTGGTATGAGCACTGAAATCATTTTATGAGGATTGCATTGCTTGTGTCGTCTATATATAAGATAAACAGCTATGGCGAAGCCATACATCCCTGTCTAACACCTTTTTCGATGTTAAACCAGTCTGTGTAAGCTCCGTTTATCCTGACACAAGCACTGGAATCCTCGTAAAGTGATTTCAGCTCTCGTCTAAAGCTAGAGGTCGACCTCGGCGAAAATATCTCGATCAGATCAACATTGTTTTAAAGAAAGGCTAGGTCAAGAGTGCCAACAACCATACATAAACAATGTCGACGCTTGAAGGATATCGATAAATCAGCCCAAAAATGACGCGTCAAAAATGTTTATCGTTCTATTATCCTCTTCTTATTAGAAGAGTGACATCATCAATCAGTTTATCAAAGTCCACTGCTGGACGCAAGCCTCCCTTAATAATTTCCACTGTGTTCGGTCTTGCATTTTATTGGTACTCAATCATTAAAAACTAATAATTTCCGTGACTTCACCATAGTATTAGCCAAGTAATATTTTCCCTCATTTTTTTTTGTATATCTTTATATTGACTTTATTAATCAAACTATCACATTTACTATATTAAGGAGAAAGAGTGTATTTCTTTACGTTTTTTCTAGATATTTAATATTTTTCGACATTGGCTACTCACAATATGTAAGTTATTTAAGTGTAAATTTAGTTTTGGATGCTAGTACTAATGTTTGGGAAGATGTGTATGTGGAATCTAGACCATTCATTCGTAAGTATCTAGAGAGCCAAGATAGGCCCATGGTAAAATTATCAAAAGATCAAACTGTTCGTGTGGAATACAATGGTAAGTAATTAAAATATTATTAAACTATGATTATGCAGATCTTAAACTTTTATGCCACGCATAGGCAACTATATTTATCTCAAGATTTAACGCCACTACAATAGTACTGGCAACAGCGCTATTTAATAGTGGATATGATGCAAATTTAACATGATCGCGATAGTTAGTAAATATCCTTTCATGGGGGAGTGGGGTAAATTTGATGTATTAGGTTTTCATTTAAATATTACTTAAACCACTCTCGTTAATCAAAATAACGGAATAAAAATTATTGAGCATGATCATTGTGGGTCATGTCTAACCACCAAATAAAACGAACCAAAAACATTAATATAATAATAATAATAAGGGACTTTATTGAACTGAAATAAATTCAATCCAACAGGCTATTGGCCGAAGTCCTGCCTATTGCTAGAAATCGTTTATATATATAAAATTATAGACAGTTATACAGATATATTTTGATAGAGAGGTAAAAAAAAATTAATGTTCTTGTTGTATTTTCTTGTGTAGGGGATTATTAGGGTGACGAATTCTTGTGATTGTCCTAAGTGTTGACATTTCAGCAACTTGCATCTTCTTCTTAGCTGTTGCTTTACAGTTAAGGAAGACAATGTATCCATTCTCTATCATCTGTCTACAAATTAGTTTATTAATGCTACTGGCTGTTTTCACGACTGGGTCCAGGTTTTAATAAAGCTCGTACTTACATCTGCTTCTTACTTTTTGCTGCCACTTTTTGTTGCTGCTATCAGTTGTCTGAAGTCTTTGACAAATTGGTCTAAAACTGCGCTAACTGATCGTTTTTCTTTCGGCATTTTTAACACTGGTATCTTCGCTCTTCAAAATTGAACAAAAAACTAATGGTTTAAAAGGAATTTTTTGTTGTTTGTTTTGTTGTTAATGACAGCAATTGGGATAATTGTTTTCTCCGAATACTCCACATCCCATGGGAGTTGGGTAGGTAATCGGCCATAAAAGGTCATAAAAGCTGTTTGGGATTTATCAAATATATTTTTGAAGGACGGTTCTATTAGATTTGTTTATATTTAAAAACAAATTTTAACTGGGAAATATGCAGATAAAACTGAAAATGACTAAAATACTTTATAGTACCTATATGTACTTGTACAAAGAAACTATCTTGAAAAGTCGAAACTAATACAAAACAAAAAACAATGAAAGCCAGCAACAAACAAGACTTGTTCGTCATTCCTGTTTATCATACAAACATACATATAGTCACGCCTTTTTCCTGTAGAGGTAGGCAGAGACCACTTTCTTTCACTTGCTACGGTTCTTACACACATCTTTTGCTTCCTCTACTTTCATCAGTGCTCTCATACATGCTCGTCGGTTGTTGGTACTCTTGACCTGGTCTTTCTTCAAAACTATGTTGATCTGATCGAGATTGATGTTAGCCGAGGTCGACCTCTACCGACTTGTCCATTCACACTTTCCTTATAAATTTGCTTCATCAATCTTCCCTTATCCATCCTTTCTACTTGTCTAAACCATCTAATCATTCCTTTATCTATCTTTGTAACCACACCTTCTTTTACACCACAGCGTTCTCTTATCTCACTATCCAACCGAGTCATTTCGGCTATACTTCTCAGATTACTCATCTCCGCAGCATTAATCCTATTTTCATGCTTCTGCCAAACCCAACATTCACTACCATACAAGTGTAGGAACCAACACACCTCTATGCACAGCCAGACGTGCAGTGCACCATTCATGTCACTGTCATACTTTCCACCTCTTGTTAACTTTGAACCCAAGTACACAACTTATTTACTTTGTTCTTTCTCCCTTAATCAGAACTTCACAGTTTGTCATGCTTTCTTCTCTTTCAAAAACCATTACTTTCGTTTTGCTTACATTTATTTTCATCCCTTTGATTTTCAGGGCATCATGCATAACATTAACCATCGCCTGCAACTCCTCTTCAGATGACGGTAATATGACTTGATCATCGGCATAAAGAATGCATTTGACGATCAAATCATTCATTTTCAATCCATAAGCACTCTCTTTCAAATATTTTAAACAATCGTCTATGTATAAGTTAAACAGCCATGGCGAAGCCATACATCCCTGTCTAACACCTTTTTCGATGGTAAACCAGTCCGTGCAAGCTCCGTTTATCCTGACACAAGCAGTGGAATCCTCGCTTGTATTAAACTACCGCTCACCCCATACATAGACAATGTCGACCACAATTCACTCCTCACCACTCTGTCATAGGCCTTTTTCAAGTCTATACGTGTGATATACAGGAATGACGTCATCGGAACTGTAGGTCCGTTTTCGCGTGCAAATTTAAACTGTTAGTTTCAAACCGCATTTTTTGTAATAAATTATAGTATTTTAATTTTTTTATACACTTGTGTTCTATTCTACATGGAATTCTTTAAAATGAAAGCAAAAATAAAAATATCGCACGTTGCCTACAAACTATAAGGCCAGAAGAGCGCACGTGCGCTGTTGCCGTGTTGCCGATGTTACATTTCTTTTTGACTCAAATACATATGGGCTATGCACGGCACAAAAGTTTGAAATGTGTATGGAAGTAAATGACGATACATAAGTAGTATTTTTAAATCAAAAAGTGTTTTATTTTATTAAAACTTTATTTTAAAACTATAACTTAAGATAACTCTAAAATTCAATATTGTTTACATGGATTTTTATGTTAAGGTAAATGGTGGCTTTGTACAGTGGTTAATGTAGACTGTTCGTTAGTACAAGTATTTTTTGATGGATTAAACCGAACGGAATGGATTTATAGAGGTTCCACTAGATTAAGTCCAATGTTTAGAGAAGAACAAGCTGCTACAAATAGACATACTGGTGTTAGAACTTCAAGAAAATTAGGGCCTGTAAGTATCTTAACATTGTTGTACTTAGTAATGGAGTAATCCGAATAGATAACCGTGATTTTTAATCAATTTATTTTTAGAATGAATCAGCGGCTGTTGTTCAATATACAAGGAAAGATGATTTCCTACCCAGCGGTCAGCCAAACCAAGAATCTCCAACAAACGTTAGAGCAGTTGCAAGAAAAAGTACCACTAGACCACAAAGTAACATACCATTACCTAGTGCCATACCATTTCTTCCTCAGGTTAATAATACATCAATTAATACTGCTGGACCTACCAGCAAAATTATGGTAATAAATTTTTTACAATAAACAGAAATTGCATGATATTTTCTAAATTTTCGTATTAAAAATTTTTTTAGCTGTTGTTGCTTTAAATAATGTAGGTATTATCTTATTTTTACAACTTTCTTTTTCTCAAAGATTAATTAAATTATAAAATAGTATTGCTAGCTTTTAACTACAATTTTACACACAATTATAAATGTAAATTTTCAATTGGCTGAACAGCAACAATAATAACTAAAGAATGTTTGACTTTTGTTAAAAAATTGTCTACACAGACAGCACAATATTTGGATAAAAGCTTTCCTCAGTTGTAGAACTTAGTTTTGCTTTAACAAGTTTGCCAATATAAAATCACAACTCTTATCCATTCTGAAAAGTACAAAATTAATTAAATCCATTTATAATTAAGTCTATCATAAACCAATACAAAAATTACACGCCTAAAAACCTGTTACTCTTTTTAGTATCCCAAGGTCATTACGCTTATTATTAGAATTACATAAATAGGAGGGTATTCCGAAAAGTTTCCGACCTTAACGTGAATATGGCAGCACTATAAAAGCTAGGGAATGAGATTGTGCATTTTTTGACAGATACTCGCCATTTTGGACGCACAGTTGTTGTTTGACAATCGTTTGAGTGAATCGATGCGAGTATTTTTGTGAAAATGGAAAAAATCGAGTATCGAGCTGTCATTAAATATTTGTTTTTGAAAGGCAATATGCCTACGCAAATCAAAGATGAGTTGGACGCTGTTTATGGAGACTCTGCACCATCATTTACCACCGTGAATTTAAACGTGGCCATATCAGCTTGATAAACTGCTACCACTGACGATAACATCGCTCAAATTCATCAAATGGTGCTAAACAACCGTCGAATTAAAGTGAGAGAGATAGCAGAGGCTATGAATATGTACAAAGAACGTGTTTGTCACATATTGAATCATAAATTAGCCATGAGAAATCTGTCCGAGCATTGGGTGCCGCGGTTGCTCACGTTAGACCAAAACGCCCTGTTGGCACAGTTTAAGCACCATAAATAGGAGTTTTGATACCTTGGCACTGATTAATTACTGTAAATGAAACTTGGATACTTCATTATACGCCCAAAATGAAAATACAGTGGGCAGCGAAAGGGGGAATCGGTTCCAAAAAAGCAAAAAACTGTCATTTTTTTGGCTGGTAAAGAGGTGGGGACTGTTTTTCTTGGGATTGTCGTAGAATTATCTCAATCGAAAAAATCATTACAGAAGCATACTACGCATCAGCTGATGGTAGAAATTGCGGAAAAACGACCACTTTTGCAGAAAAAAATCTGTTTCTCGAATAAAATGCGCTGTCTCACATTTCAGCGGTTGTCATGACGAAAATCGACGAGTTACGCCGAATACTTTTTGGGCGGGTTAAAGAAAAGGGAGCATCTCTGGTAAAAGTGTGTGTAGACTCACAAGGAGACTATGTAGAAAAATAAAAATAAATTTAAAGAACAAACAAAAAAAAAAACAGAAAAAAAAAGAACAACAAATCTTTGTTAGGTCGGAAATTTTTCAGACCACCACCTTAATAATCTAAAAAGAAGTAACAAGAAATAAGTTTAAAAAAAAAAACTAGAAATAAACTTAACAAAAAATCAAAATTTAATTATATTATAGTTACATATTTTTTAAAGATAAATTACTAATGAAAGGCACACTTGCAGCGTCCCCACTCCTCCTTTAATAATTCGAGTGCCGATTTAAACCGAATTCCTTACTAATGGCGTATGCTAAATATTTTGTAACGGCTACCGAATATTTATCTATCAGAAAATGTATTGAAAAAATTATCTACGCTTTTAATCTTACATCATAACTTTCACTTAACATATCTCTATTATCGTATGTTTTGTGTCACTGAAAACTTAATTCAAAGAGTACTTTTCTATAATTTGACTGCCCACCTTCAAAAACTTCCTGTCGCAGTTGATACTTGGTGACAAAAACCTTCAGTTTGAATTCAAATCGCCTAGTTTTTCATAAATTTAATTAGATTAGCAATGACTTCTTTCGTTTCCGTAAAGTAGTTCTTACCCCGTTCGATTTGCCCATTTTAAATTTGTATTTTGAATAAAAAAAAATACAAGAGCAGCAAAAAACACCCAAACAACCATACTAAATGTTAACCCATACATTATGGCCTGCTAAAATTTTCGCATATACTTTGTAATCGTCAAGCCGAGTTATTCGGCCATCGTCGTGTTTTGTAAACATTCTAATCCCATTCCATCGAATTTAGCCACGCGAGGTGCCATTCAATTGTAATTTATTTCTACCAGTTATTGAACTTTAATGTACTAGGCTTTGATGTTGTGGAATTTCAACTTTTGTGTCTGGCATGGTAGATGTATACTGGAATAAGTACAATGCATGCATGGTAATGCATAATTGGCACTGCCTTCGCTTTGGTTCGCTTTAAGCCACGCGGTGTAGTGCGGTGTTAAGCCGGCCATTTACGATCGCTCCGAATGGACTTCATCCGTTTGGATGACATCCAAATAATTGACCTCATTCACGGTCACGCCATACTGGTTGTAGTGCTCAAGGATTTTTTTTTTGGTTAGGTTAGTTTATATTATTTTGATTGAAAATCCGGTTAAATTATCACAAATGGATAAAGATTTACTTCTCTATGCTGCTGTTGCCTTGTATTGAAAAATGAGGAAACAAAAAGTATGGAGCAATCGTGAATGGCCTACTTTAAAATGATGGAATTAGAATCTACAGCAATGCTTATTTTATTTTCATCTGAACACCAGAACTGAACTACTCATCTCTTAACAAGATACACACCACTGTTTCTTCCTCTTCTAAAGTGAATTATTGAATGAGGCACATCACTTAATAGGAAACATGGGATATTTTTATTTTTGCTCACATTTTAAAGAATTCCATGTAGAATAGACCACAAGTATATTAAAAAATAAAATACTATAATTTATGAAAACGGACCTACAGTTCCGATGACGTCACTCCTGTTTATCACACGCTATACTTGTTCGTCGCTGATGGCTTTCATTGTTTTTTTTTGTTATTTTTGTATAAGTACATATAGGTAAAGTATTTAATTAAAATAGACGACTATTCATCAACATCAGGTAGTCATAACAATACTACTAATCCTCTGAAAAAAAGCCGTGTTGATTCATGTTTTGTGCCAATGTGTCCATCTACTTCAAGGAAATTTCCAAATAAATTGTTTTTAACTGGACATTCTGATTCAAAATTGAGAAAAAAGTAGTTCCAAACTGTGAAGAGGGATGACAATTATACTCCAGACTATCATTGGATGCTGTGAAGACCACTTTGATTTGGAGAACGACGTCGAAAATTGGAAGTTAAAAATTTTTGGCGAAAAACTTTTTCTTAAAAAAGATGTGGTATCTCACATTTTTGAATGCCAAAATAGGATGATGCCAATGAAGCCTAGATCAGCAGTAATGAAAAGGAAAAGACATGAAATTCTTGAAAGCATTAAAAAAACATCGGATCCAACTTTAGAGTGGCAGAAGAAGCATGAAAATAGGATTAATGCTGCTAAGATGACTAGTCTGAGACGTATAGCCGAAGTGACTCGGTTGGATAAAGTAAAGAATAGTGAGATAAGAGAACGCTGTGGTGTAAAAGAAGATGTGGTCACAAAGATAGATAAAGGAATGCTTAGATGGTTTGGACACGTAGAAAGAATGGATGAAGGAAGATTGACGAAACAAATTTATAAGGCGAGTGTGAATGAACGGAAGTCGGTAGAGGTCGACTGCTCGGCGAACATCGATCTCGATCAGATCAACATTGTTTTGAAGAAAGGCCAGCTGTCAAGAGTACCAACAACCGACGAGCATGCATGAGAGCACTGATGAAAGTAGAGGAAGCAAAAGATGTGTGTAAAAACCGTAGCGAAAGTGGAAGGAAGTGGTCGCTGCCTACCCGTACGGGAAAAAGACGTGACTATATGTATGTATGTACCAATCACAGTAACATGGGGTGTATATTAATGACCGCTTTGTCGGCCGCCGCCGCGGTCTGGCAAAGTCTAGAACACCGCGTCGCGAAGGGTCTCGGACTCTCGAGGAACAGGTGGAATGGTCTGGAATTGTGATTTAGAAATATAAAAAGGTCAGCGATCGTAACAAGCGACAGTTTTAGTTTTAAAAGTGTTTATGATTTATGAAATTTAAATAGTTGTAAAAGTTGTAATTAGTTAAATATCTAAGTGGTTTATAAAAGTAAAATTTATCGTGTAAAAGTATTGGAATAAACATTGTTTTGTTACTGTATCGAGAGTTTAAAATCAACAAACCCAAGAACGAAGTAAATTTCGTAGCAATATTAAAATATCTAATAAGTGTGTAAAGGGGGCCATATATCCTAATAAACAATCGAAAAAAGTTCAAGTAGAAATGAAAATACCCAAAGAGACTGTAGCTTTATCATATTCGGAAAATGCAGCAAATTAATGTTTACCTTTATAACTATAATCTCAAATAAGTTGTCATAACAGGAGTGACGTCATTAGACGATAAAATGGATAAAATACGTTCCGTTTCAAGTTATTTTTAATTTGTAGTTATTTTTAAAGATTAATAATAATTAAAATAAAAACGTTGTAAGTGGTCCCTAATTTACATTTTTTTTACATTTTATTCACAAAATACCCATAAATATTATATTTGCATCTTTCCTATTAGTGAAATTATTTTTTGAATCTTAACATGTTAATTTGTTTTAATTAATTATTCACTTATAAACTCCTGGGCAAAATTTTACGCACCACTCATATTTTCACAATTATCTTTATTTATTTATAACTTACTGTACGACAAGTATAGTATAGGCGGTAGAAAAATAAATAACCTACGCTACGCCGATGACACCACACTCATAGCAATGAATAAACAGGAAATATCTGAACTCGTTGAAAGAGTAGAAAGAGAAAGTGCGAACTTTGGCATGAAACTAATCGCCAAAAAAAAAACAAAGTTGATGTTTATAGACTGTACCAGTAAGGTAGAAGGGGTGCCTGACATATGTAGAAATTGTGGATGAAATGATTTATCTGAGAGCCCATATAAATAAAGATGGAAACGCATCCATGAAGATTAAAAGAAGAATAGCTCTTGCCAAAACTGTCATGACCAAGTGGAATAAAATTTGGAGAGACAAGCATATAACTCCAACAACAAAACGTACACTTGTCGAAACTCTTGTATTCCAGATTGCGCTTTATGGAGCTGTGGCATGGACCTTAAAGACTTCCGACACTGCTAAACTGGATAGTTTTGAAATGTGGGTTTGAAGACGGCTCCTAAGAATTCCTTGGACTGCTCATAGAACGAATACGTCAATATTGAAAGAGCTAAAAGTTAAAGATAGACTGTCAACCATGGTAAGGCGAAGAATTCTCAAATATTTTGGACACGTGAGCAGAAAAAGTGATGACAATCTTGAAAAACTTGTAATCCAAGGAAAAGTCGAAGGAGTGAGACCTCGGGACGCTCGCTCAAACGCTGGTTGGACCAAGTGAAGCACTTCACAGGGAAACCACTACAAGAAGGTATAAGATGCGTTCCAGATAGAGACAAATGGAAAGGAATTACAAACACCATAACGTGAACGACAAACATAAGGTCAAGACACTTCAGGATATGAATAAACGAGAGAGAGTACGACAAGTAGGCCATGGACCTTGTTTGACAGTGACAGTTGTTATTTAAGCTAACTTTAGTATCAAATAATCTTGTTTTGACAATAATTCCTATTAAACTTCGTTTTGGACTAAAACTTTGTTAAAATTTTCATAAAAAGTGCCGATTAAAGCAAAGTGTCTATAAGAAACAAGCTTTTTATTGTGATTGTTTTTATAACATGCATGTTTGGACGCACACCCCCCCTTTTTTTTTCTTTTTTCAGATTGGTGTTATTCTAGCTCATTTATGAATTTCCAATAATAACAATTTTTTAAAGAAACAATAAGCAACATTAAGGTCATGTTGGAATTATTTGTAGGTGTTTATTATTATTTCAATGTGACGTAGTTTTATATTGTGTTTATATTGTAAATATTTAGATTAATTAAAATGGTGCGTTACTTTTGTCCAGGAGTTTATGAATATCCATTAAGTAAAGGCTAAAACTATCAACCATATTAATTTGCGCTTTTTGCAGTATTTTACACCTAGGGATCAGGTGATAATAAAACGTCAATATAAATCACACGCATGCACGGCCAAATGCAAAGAGTTCCTTACTCACAATTTCAGTCAATTGCGTGGACACAATCCGCTTTCCAAACCACTTTTATGTGGTTGGGGCCGAATGACTCTCAAAGCCAAAGGTAGAAAAGAGATAATCTACAAGGCACCTTGCGGAAGATTACTGAGAAACATCGCCGAAGTTCACTATTATCTCCAGGAGACGAAAAGCGAAATGACAGTAGACCTGTTTGATTTCAATCATATGGTCAGGTGTTTGGCGGAGTTTAGTGTCGAGTGCAGTCCAGATCCCAAAGATTTATCCAGAGGTAAAGTTTGATCACATTACTTTTATTTAATAGATACATATTTTTATTTTACAATTAAAAAGTTGTGTAGTCGTGATTTAAAAAATAATTATTTTAGGATTGGAACAAGTGCCTATACCTGTTATAAACGGTATTAATAATGAAATGTTGGACTTCTGCAATTATTCCATTAAGCGAGTTCCCATGGAAGGCGTTCACATGAATTTAGACACGGAATTTGTTTGTGGATGTGATTGTGACGACGATTGTATCGTAAGTTCTAAATAATGTAAAATTTTACAATCTAACGAGCTCAAAAAAGAAAAATTATTATTTCCCATTGTATAGGGTGGGTTATAAGTCATTTGTCACTATAAATAATTAGACTGTTTTGTCTAGTGTAGTGGTAATATAACATTTGATTTTAATGTCGGGGGTTGTGGGAGATTTGATTAATTTAATTAATTATTATTTCTAAGATTTTATTAAGTGGTGAGTGACAAAAGGTTTGTTTTATATGTTTTCGCTTCAAAGATTTAATTGTTACTAACTGCCGAAACAGGCGGGAATCGCTGGACGTCGATTTGGCCGTTAAAAGGCCCGAGGCGAAATGGGTGTCACGGACAGGACCGTCTTTAAAGGGATACTGGTTATTAAAGTAGTCAATTAATATGAACTTGACTAGTGTGTTAGTACCCATAAGTCAGTTGACACTAGCTTTCGGAGGTTATGTTGTTTGTTACAGCAACGTGTATTTGTTTTGCAAACATGGTGGAAACGTGACCATAATTACAGTGATGTTTGTGGAACTTTTTCCAAACACCCAACCTCCATATCGTTAAGGTATTCACAAATATAATTTAAGATTTCAAGAGACTGGATGGGAAACAGAGCTTCCTCGTTCAGGTAGACCAAAGTCTGTTACTACATAAGAGCCTGTTAATGTTGTCGCGCAATATTTTGTGCAATCACCGACTGAATATCAAAGAAAAGCGTCCAAGAAGTATGGAATATCAAGAACAATCCTGCGAAGGATTCAGAAACGGCTGCAATTGACACCATTATAGGCCTACTTTACTTTAAGGCCTAAATGAAGATGATACGGATAGGCGTGTAGAATTCTGCACGTCGTACAGAATCTTTGGAGCGACGAAGCGACTTTTTAAATATAACCAAAAAGACTAAAACCTATTATAGAAGAAAATAAACTAATTTCAGCACACCAGTTTGGATTTACAGAAAACTATAGTCCATAGGATAACTGATATTATTGAAAAGGCTTTGAAAGAAAAAATAATTAGCTCTACCGTCTTCCTTGATGTAGCGCTTTTGATAAGGTTTGACATGAAGGACTCAAATACAAAATGAATCGATTATTGCCAAAACAGAAGTCAGTATTATTAGTTTCATATGTATCAGAAAGATATTTCAGGATTAAACATGAAGAAGCATACTCTAAAATTAATTAATGTACCACAGGAAAGTGTATTAGGGTCAGTCCTGTACCTATTATACACCAGTGATATTCCTGAATTAGAACAAAATACAATTGCCACCTTTGCAGATGACACCACTATCATGGGAGTAGGGAAAACCCACGAGGAGGCTTCAGGAAAACTGCAAACGTCATTAGATTGAATAAGAATTATTAAAATATAAATATTATAGAAAACTATAATATTGTTTTTGTTAGCTAATAAGCATGAAAAATGTATAAATCTGATTTTAAAAACCAGCTAATTTCGCTGCATAATACCTATAGATACATATAGGCATACGTGGGTCGACTATATATCAGAAAACAACTACTTTCCTGACAATGTGCTTCGACGAACATTGAAATATATCTGATAGATAATCGTGCATAATCTCATTTCGGGTGATATGCAGATGCTTGTTACTTAAAAGAAAGAATTATTAAATTTATCCACTCTAAGTGACCACCTATGGACCGGTTTCGGGGTGTTGCCCCTCATCAGCATAGGGTAGGTCTTGCAAACTCAAGTTTGACCTTTGCAGACAAATCAACAATTCTCAGTTTTACTAGGTACATATGGAGAGCCGAACGCAGAGCGCTAGTCACGACATCTATACCTTTTAACAAGCATCACCCGGAATAGCTTCTGAAGAAAGTATTAAAATATAAATATTATAGAAAACTATAATTAATTAAAAATATAATTAATAATTGAACCAATCGCTGGAGAATTAAATAAAATTAAATAATAATAAAAATAATAAATTTCATGTTAATTATACTAACAAAAACAGTGAGTATATACCAGTCAAAATAAATAACACACAGATCCCTTATGCTAATTTATCAAAGTATCTAGGTATTACTTTAGACGCGAGATTATGCTGGAAAGTCCATGTCTAAAAGGAACGTGAAGAACTCAAAATAAAATTCAGAAAAATGTACTGGTCATTATGTAACAAAATATTGTTATACAAACAAATCCTGAAACCGGTATGGATATATGGAATCCAGCTTTGGTGCTGTGCCAGTCAGAGTAATTTACTCATAATACAGATTCCAAAACAAAGTATTAAGCAGCATAGTCAACGCTCCCTGGTACAATAACCTGGGCAATAACGAACTATTAAGAAGGCTTAAGAGGAATGAGCCCTTTGAGTTAGTGTAAGTGAAAGTGACAAGAAAAAGTAAAGCATAGTGCACAGTAGTGAATAAACGTTAAGTAAAACATCATCAAAACTCAAGGTAAACTAGTGAGTAGACTTTAGTGATCCAATCTTCAGACATTAATTTAAGTTGGACAAATTACTCAATGATCGAATTATATGATCAGATTGTAATATTAACAAATGCCCCATAAGCGGTATTTTAATAATAAAAAAAATATTTCAGCTAGATGTAAAACAGTAGTTTAATTTCTTCATATTGAATATAGATAAATATTTCAACACTAAACCCAAGAAACTAATAATTAAGCAGACTAAAAATATTTAAAAAATGTACCTGATGCTGTTCCTGAGTTTTTATAATTATCTTATTATTTATCAAATAAAAACAAGATCAAAAGATAAAATTCAAAATATACTTTAAAAACACAGAATAAGTACCAAAGAATAAAATCGTAACGGATTGTTATTCAAGTAAAGACGCCTATGCAACCGATATCAACTACGTGAATCGGTCGTTGCGCAGAATGACTTAATGTACTCTTTTCTAAGCGATTACATTCTCGTAAAACACTATATTCACCTTGCAAACGTCAAATAGTTTTTACTCAAGTTCCCGGTATATGTTTTTGTCTTTTAAAATAAATATTAAATAAAAAAAAATAAATGTATTGTATATTGTCAAGGAATATCTACAAAATTTGAGTAACGTAATTTAATTTTTTTTAAGGATAAAACAAAATGTTCGTGCTGGAAGTTAACGCTAGAAGGTACTAAATACATAGGGAAAGACCTTGATCCCAATTCCGTAGGATATATTTATCGAAGGTTACCCGAACAAGTCATTACAGGAATATATGAGTGCAATTCTAGGTAAGATTAATTTGAAAATCCAAAAAAGCCACTGTTATTTCATAGTTTTAAGTTTTCACTTCGACTGCCAATTTTTTTATTTATTCCATTTTTTCAGTTGTTCTTATGGCAACTATATTTTGCACATTTTTTAAACTAGCTGTTGTCCGCGACTTCGTCCGCGTGGAATTTAGTTTTATCTTAATATCTTTAAATGAGGATAACTTTTTTCTTGACATTCGATTTAACATCAAAGAATTTCTTTATATACCACAATATGCGTATTAACAACGACATCTAGTGAGTTTTTGGGGAACTCAATTTAAAAATGATACCGGTCAGGTGGTTTGTTTTAAATATTTCTATAGCGCGTTCTTAAAATAAACAGCGCCACATTGATTTTTTTTAGGAACTAAACTATCACACTACATAAAATCTAACCAAATTTATTTTGTGTTTTTTTTCTTTTGAATGTTATTTGTTCGTGTTGTGACGTCTATAGGACTTTGACGATAGCAGTTATTATTTGCCTTGTAACTTCTCAGACTTGAACAATCTTTAAATGAGAATAACTTTTTTTGTATAACATCCAATTTAAATGAAATAAAGCCTATATTTTGCCACTAACCAAGCTTTATCTACCCGTAAAAACCGCATGAAAATCCGTTCAGTAATTTTAGATATGTGCCCGGACAAAGAGACAGACAGACAGACAAAAATTTAAATAATGCGTGTTTTGACAACGCGCGAATAATCATATGAGCTTAGAAAAATGAGTTTATTTTGAAATCACAGACCAATACTTTAAATTTAATTATTTGTGTAGATTTACCGACCTACACATTTTATTTGATTATATTTTTTATTATTTAGGTGTAAATGTTCTTCAACATGTTTGAACAGAGTGGTTCAAAATCCAATGAGTTTAAAACTTCAAGTTTTTAGAACTCACAACCGTGGTTGGGGTATTCGATGTCTTAATGATGTACCTCAGGGTAGCTTCATTTGCATTTACGCTGGCACCATTCATACTGAAGCAATGGCAAATGAGGTAAGATAAATAAAACAATATATAGACATTAAATTAACTGTTAAATGTGTGTTTATGAAACTTAGGATGGTATGGCATATGGAGACGAATATTTTGCTGAATTGGACTACATAGAAACCGTAGAAAAGTACAAGGAAGATTATGAAGCAGAAGTAATGGAAGAAGATGATGAAGAGCGATATAAACGTAGAAAAACTCCCGATGAGGATGATGAAGACGATCCTGCATTTACGTCGAGAAGTAGTTCCAAATATAAAAGATATAATTATTCAGAAGACAATGATTTCACACCTAGTCATGCTGAAAAAGTTGTAACATCTAAAGATTCTGGAATCAGGTAAAACTCTTTGCTCGCTATTTTCATATATTATTGTTTGGCGGCGTCAATAAAAGTTTTTGTTAAAAACACTAAATGAGGATAGTATGTTGTAAGATCTGAAACTGATTGCATTAATCATTAGTAGTCTTTTCTAATAAAGTTTTTAAGAGATTATTGTAAAAGATAAAATTTATTTAATTAAAGGGAAGGTTTCTGCTTCTTCTCAAAGAAGATAAGTTGGAGGTTGACACATTTAAATACATATTTTGCTTCCATTGCAATGGATGGATCAGCGATTGCTTGAAGTAAGTTTTTACCTAGTAGATAAAAATACGTCAAAAACTTTATTTGCAATATGATATGGCCACAAACTGTGTTAAATTTAAAATTATATAAAACTATATAGGGTGTTCCAAAAAAAAGAACAGCATATATTTTTAACTTCCCAGTGGAAGTTATAGTAATGGGTCCGATTTTCCGAATCCCAAATTTTGACATATCTCCACATTTCAAGGTCCCCAGAGTCGAATACAATAGTTTTTAAGTGTCTCTCTGTGTGTATGTACGTATGTGCGTTATTTTTCGTCTCGATTATCTCGAGAACAAAAAATGATATCAACGTGGGACCAATTGCATTCGACGCATAGAACTGATTAGATTTTCAGAAAAATCGGTCAAGCTGTTTTTTATGGAGAATCAAAAAAATGGTAAACTTTCGGAATTATTTTTCGTCTCGACTATCTCGAGAACAAAAAATGATATCGACGTGGGACCAATTGCATTCGACGCATAATTACCCAACTTAGATTATAAACAATTGAAAATAGCACCTGCTTATGAAATGATAAGAAAAAGTTTGAAAGAATATGGTTGATATAAATAGAATATTGTTAATGACAATTATAATTTCTTGTAAACAATTTGAAATCGTTTTTTATAATAATTTTAAAAATAACTATAACAACAAGACATACGGTATTTTTTCATTGTTTTCACTGGAAAGTTAGTCGTGTGGACCTCTCGGGTTGCACCCAGACCACTGATATTTTTAAATGGAACACACTGTACTTAAGTTGTTTTTTGGATTCTAATTATTCTTGGTCTTATATGCTTTGCTCGTGTCGTTTTTAAGATATCGATGATCTTTTGTATAAGTGACGTGCAACACGTGGCCAAATTTTGACATTCGGTAGACGGTAGAAAGGGTGACGTACACGAGGCGTTACTTCTTGAGATGGGTAACGTGCACCTGGTCTTTCATAAGTTTATGTGTGTTTGGTTAACGATTTTTGTTTTTTAAACGTTTTTGGGTTTTTTGAGTTTAGAGTGATCCATTTGACGATTATTTAGGTTTACGGAACAATATTGTGGTGTTAATAACTTAATAAACAACGCAAACACAACAAACTCCCATCAGAACAAGTGTTAAAAAGCGAAGTCACTTTTTCTTTAACAAAAAACTACATCTGTTCTAAAACAAAAAGCATCTGCCAACAGAATAATTTTTATTGTGAAATTAATCTATAAATGTAGTTTGGTGCAATGTTTAATAATAAAAGCGATTTTAGGTGATGCATAACGTTTGAAATGATGTGTAATTTGCCTAAATTGTGGTGATTCGATAAATTTAATTTCGCGCAACAATATTTAAAAAAGTAAATTTTGTTTGCGAAAAATCTTTTCGTCCAAACCTCTCTTGTCTTTTTATAAATATAATATAATAAACAGAAATCCTTTCAATATATCTGTTATCACACATTTTAATAAAACGTAACTGTCTGCAAACAAAACCGGGCCTCTTACTCTTAAGTGACCATATCGTTATAACATTTTTTGACTATTTCTATCTACCAGGCAAGAACTTACTCCGTGCAATCGTTAGCTCACCCTATACAAACTACCACCGGTTATGCTATATAAATAAAACTTTTGTAGAACAAGACTCAGGAAACGAAATGAAGAAGAAGTAGATACAAAGACTAAAAAAGAAGAAATAACAATGGACATAAAGCCAGATCCAGGAATAAAAATAAAACAAGAAGTAGATTTAAAGGCAGCTTTGGAAGCATTACCCGATGATATTGAAACGGTCACCATAAGTGACGAAGAAGATGGTAATATTTAAATGTCAAATTATTTTGTAAATATAGTAACAAAATTAAGAATTCATGTGTGATTGCATTTACGGTTTTATCGGTTCAGTCACTACTGTCTTCTATTTCTAATCTTTGGGAATAGTCTTTGGGGAATAAAGCTCATCTCTTTAATACAGTAATTTTTAAAATATTAGATTTATATTTTAAAACAGCAATTTCCAGTATAAATTCCATTTAATAATTTAAAATAATTCCGGCCATTACAAAAAATGTATTCAAGTTTAAAATGTTTTTCTTTTTAAATTTTTTTTTTTATTCAGAACTAAAATTATAATACTACTTTTATGCCTGTTCATTAGGAATAAGAATGTTCAGTCATTGGCCCTTATACCTTTTTTACCCTTTTCACTTCTAATTTTTTGTTTGGAGATGTCCTCATTATGTTCATACGGATTTCTTTGGAGTGGTTTATTTCCTTTTGATTTCTTAATTAGCTTTATTTCTTCATACCTATAGTACTGTTATGATACTGTTTATTGCAACACAAAATACACCGCTGGTTACTACAAATGTTCGCCAAATAACAACTTTCCCTTTTCGCATCTGTGCGAGATACCCTTGCAATAGTAATTCGTTTTTAAATCACTGTTTCGATGCTATTCGGTACATTTTTAAAAGTAGCTGAGTATACCAAGTTGCGCATCCCGGGTTCTAGTTCTAGTATTTATGAGTTAATACTTCAAATGGTGTAATAAAAATTATTTTCAATAAATCTGTCACAACATTAAAATTAAATAAACTTTTTGATTTCGATACTGCATAAACATTTTCTAAGCAACAAAAAATGTAAAAGGATTAATGAGCTGTATTATTTTGTTGTTATTTTAACGCTCTTTTCTGCGGCACATGTCCCTTTGGTACCTTAGTCCAGGTTTCGTCTTGCCTAAGGCGCCACATTCTGTGCTGTGGTTAGCTACCATTGAAGAAGGTTAACACAGGCGTTAATAATTGTCGTGACACAACGTCGGCCAGTCAGACAGTCTTTACTTGCCGGACTGGAGTTTTCATCTGGGTACTTGCTGCTTCAGGAGTGGAAATAAAAATACCAATCAACTTAGTACCAATTTATTGGTCTCGGCGAATACGTGAAAGTGCATCCAATTTTTCCGACTTCCGTTGGATTGACGGCGCTTCGGTTCCTCCTCTGGCCTATACAGCGGTCTTACGGAGAGGGCTGCTTCGACGGGGTCTTGGTTCCTTCTCTTTCCTATGCTGCGGTTCTGCTGGACGGGCTGGAGTTCGGTTCTTCCTCTCCTCTATTATGTGGACGTGCTGAGCTGGTAGTCTGGAGGAACGGGGCTTCCGTTCTTCCTTTCGACTATGTTATGGTCACGCTGATCTGGCGGGGCTTCGATTCCCCCACGGATGGCTTGTCGCTAGTCAAGAACTGTAACTGGTGGGCTCCTTAGGCTTGGCTGATTAAACCGAGAACCGAAGCTTGCGTTTGTCTTTTGTCATGTTGGTAGGAGCGGACAAATGATGTACACAAAAGGCGCCGCTTGTCTGAGTCTACGGTAAACTACCTTCGATGGGAATCGAATATCGGCAAAATGATTTGAAAGAAAAATTGCCTCGGCGTAAATAAATAATTAATGTTTTAATGTTTTCTATTAGGATTGACTGAATGAAACCGGATTATCGTATATCGAAAATAGTGTCACTATAAATCTTAAAAACAACATTTACATCACCTCGTTCTTGTTGAAAATAACCTCTTAAATGATATTACCGATGAAATGTTTTATAATGAATTTTACACTATATGAATTCATAATTTTAACAATTTTGTTTGTAGAGGGTCGAGAAGTTTTAAGTTTTAATCCCAAAGCAAGTGGTTTGGATGAAAAAGGGCCAACTTATATCTCAGTGAGAGATTTATTTGGAGCAGATGAATCTGTATATGTTATGGACGCTAAAAACGCTGGAAACATTGGGCGATTTTTAAATGTAAGTATTAAAGAAATAACTTATTTTATTCACATTGAAAGTACATGAATGCGAAAAGTTTGTGATCATTTATACTTTGCAGTTAATTTTGAAATAAGTTGTAATCGATTTTAACTAAAATTTGTAGATGATCAAGTTAATTATCAAAACTAAAAAAAATGCTCTAGTTTTCGTGAAACGTATTTAAAGTACATGTAACAATTTGGTTGAAAACTGACCAACGCAACAGTATTTCTCAGAAATTATGCTAGGTTCGTTCCAACTCTCAACTTTTATATCGCCTGGAAATGGTATGTTCCATTTTTTTGCAAATTTAGCACTAAAATTTATTCTGAGAGTTCTAATTGTAATGACATTCTGTATCAATAATAATATTTATCGTGTCATTATGAACGAGAAGACTTTATGTGGCGCTGACCGGAAATTGATCGATAGTACAATTTTGAAAGTAAGTGTCTGAACCTCCTTGAAGAGAAGTTACATACATACATATAGTCACGCTTTTCCCCGTGGGGTAGGCAGAGAAATTAATTTTCTAAAATAAAGAACTTCTTTAAAAGTGGGATAAATTACATAAAATACTCGTAAGACTACAACATTATTGTGCTCTGGCAGGTTTTCGAGCCGTTCGCTAATAATTTCACAACTATAGGTAAGAGGCCATTATCTTAAAAAAAGTTATGTAGATTTAGATTGTTTATATTTGTGTATTTTCGAAAAACACGCATGTGGATATCCAGTCCAGTGTAAAAATAATAAACTGGCAAATTCAGTGATTCATTTAGAAATAGAAATAATGAGTCATATGTGGAGGTTCATGGATGCCGTTTCCGTCGCACTTTTAGCATCCGTGCAGAGTAGCAATGCTCCTTCCCGTTCGTTTTATATTCAAAGTCAGAAACTGATTCATGAACGATCCCAAGATGGCTGGAACGGAAAACGAATCGTCCGATAAACCAACCCTGCACGGTTGGAACGCGTTTTACCTATTGCGTATGACCGTAACCGTTCACTGTACGGTTTTTTTGAGTCTATATTAAACTTAATCTTGTATCTCTAAATCGTTGGATGTCGAATGTTTGTACAAAGCTTGTGACTTGCTTGTATTACTATATTTTCTTTTTTTTTCAGCATTCCTGTTCTCCCAACGTGTTTGTCCAAAACGTGTTTGTGGATACTCACGACCCACGTTTTCCGTGGGTGTCTTTCTTTTCTTCACAGTTTATTAGAGCAGGTACCGAACTGACTTGGAATTACAATTACGACATTGGAAGTGTACCCGGAAGAGTATTATACTGTCATTGTGCTTCATTGGAATGCAAAGGAAGATTATTGTAAATCTTTAGATTTATTTTATGAATTAGAATTTATTCCTGATATTGTAGTAACAGTTTTTAAAATCATTGTTTGTTATTCATTTAGAAACTTTTTTAATTTTTATTTTTTAATATTGAAACCATGACATAGAGTTAAATATTAATAATGAAAGGCATACTTACAACGTCCCTACTCCATCTTTAGCAGTGCCATTTCGAGTGCCGATTTAAACTGAACTGGTTACCAATGTCGTATCGTAAATATTTTGCAACGGTTACTGATTTATTTATCAGAAAATTTACTGGAATTGAAAGTATATAAAATAAAATTATTAATGATGTTTTGGAATCCATTCCTAATGAAAAACTAAAAAAAATTAATGGTACTAAATATACTAAACTCATAAACAAAATCAGAAAGAATGATCCTATTTTAAATTAATGTCACCAAAAAAAAAATGTATGAAAAACGAATAAAACAGAAAACAATAAAATTAACAATTTATTTGTAATGTTAGTAACGTATATACCCTCCTTAACTCCTTATTATTTCATTTAAACAAATGAAATGCTGGAAATTAGATGCCACTTGGGGACTAGCATCATCTTGTATAAATAAAAATTGGACCCCGTAAACGTGGCAAATCGTCGGTGAGACTGCAAAACCGCCTAACAGCAGTCTGCAGTACCTCCCATATTAACAGGAGAAATAAAAACTAATTATCTTGGCTATTATTAAACATTGTTTTAACTAAACGTATTCGTGATTTCTATGACTATTATTTTATACGAATGTGACTTAAATTTACCAATATCTTTATTAGATTTTGAGAAATAATTACAAATAAATAAAAACAACTCGGAAACACGCGCCACTCGTGTCAAGACTTTTTCTAGAATTCGGTAAATACGCGGCTTTGCTGCCAAACACTCTTATTCGACTCTCAATGCCATTTAAAAATTTTGGGGTAATTCTTACCCTCGCTTGGGGTTGAAAGTAGTGGGGAGTCAAAAATACCGGAAAAGATTGTCCCCTTTTAATTGAAAAATCGACGGGTCTGAGCGTTTTTCTAAAATGTTGACGAGGTTCCTGCAAATGGCTCTGTTTCGTTTTCGGTTGGCCACCCTGTATAAAAGTCGCCAAGCTAAGAAGGAGTGGCTAAAAAAGAATTGTGCCGAGATAAGAGATCTGGAAAGACTGCACGACTCCCATAGTGTTTACAAACAAATAAAAGAGTTTACTGGAACTGGCTGGAAGCAAAAATCATACATCCTTGCAAATGAAGAAGGAATTATTGCGTTTGGTATTAAAGATTAACTGATCCTATGGGAAGAATTCATCAAAACCCTTTTTAATGATTAAAGAGAAGAAATAAATACCAACACAAACAATGAAACTGGACCATCTATTTTAATAGAAGTACATGCAGCAATAAAATCAGCCAAAGATGGGAAAGCTCCTGGCCCTGACGACCTATCTGCAGATGTGCTTAAGTTGATTAAAGATCAACATTTGGATGCTATAACTTGCCTGTTTAATAAAATCTTTAAAACGGGAGTAATACCAGAAGAATGGCTGCAGTCAACATTTGTCTCAATTCCTAAGAAGCATAACGCCAAAAAATGCGAAGAACACCGTATGATTAGCCTAATGAGTCGCACATTAAAGATCTTTCTCAAAGTCATCCACCGTAGGATTTAAAAAAAGCTGGAAGAAGATATAGCAGACACTCAATTTGGCTTTATAAATGGAGTTGGCACAAGGGAGGTTTTGTTTGTCTACAATGTCTTGATGCAGCGGTGTCTTGATGTTAACCAATAGGTATACAACTGTTTAATTAATTACAATAAGGCATTTGATAAAAGGAGACACAAGCAACTAATGGAAGCACTAGAATGAAAAAGCATCGACACAAAACATATAAAGATAATAAGGAAATTGTACCTTAACCAAAAGGTGTCTGTTCGCGTTCAATCTGAACTGACGAAAGCAGTGGAAATCAAACGAGAAGTCAGACAAGGGTGTTATCTTTCACCACTCCTCTTCAACATCTACTCAGAGGAACTCTTCACCAAAGCACTTGGAAAATGATGCCGGTGGAATATGAGTTAACGGCATTCTGCTAAACAATTTGAGCTATGCGGACGATATAGTACTTCTCGCCGAAAACATGCAAGACCTTTAAAATGTGTTGAATAACGTCATCACAGCTAGCCCAGAATATGGTCTGGCTTTTAATGTTAAGAATACCAAATACATGATTATCACCAAAACTGAAGTAACAAATGAACATTTATATGATGACGGCGAAAGACTAGAAAGAGTCGAGAGGTATGACTATCTAGGTACGAGTGTCGGCTGTTCCTTGGATTATTGTGCAGAAATAAAGATTCGCATTAAGAAAGCCCGTACATCCTTTTTGAAGATCAAAAAGTTGCTCTATAGTCGCGATCTGAGCCTGGATCTGAGGACTCGGATGCTCAAATGCTATGTATTACCAGTTCTTTTGTGTGGTGTAGAAGCTTGACCCTTAACTTGTATTGTGAGAAGAAACTAGAAGCTTTGAGATGTGGGCCTGCCGTAGGATGTAAAAATATTATGGACAGATAACGACCAACGTGGAGGTGTTGAGAAGAATGGAGAAAGGCGTAAGTGAAAAAAGAAAATGCAATATCTCGGCCACATCATGAGAGGTCCAAGGTATGAGATTCTGAAATTTATAGTCCAAGGAAAAATAGTGGGAGAAAATCTATTGGATAGAGAATATCCTGGCTTGGGAACCTGCGAGAATGGACTGGATGTCACGTCATCTGACCTATTTAGGGCCGCAGCTACAAAGTCAAAATAGCAATGATGATAGCCAACCTCCGAAATGGAGACGGTACGATGAAGAAGAAGATTCTTAATTCTTATTTAATTTAATTCATTTGTATAAACAGGTCTATTTTTTTTAATTTTATCTTATTTACAGTATAAACCAAGTGTGAGATCTTATCACATTAAATCGTTTAATTATGCGTCTCTTGCTGTAATTTTCATGTGGAATCATGACGAGAATTATTTATCCTATTAAGTTAAAGCTCTTATTGTTCTTTATTTCGAGTACAGTCTTATCGCCTCACGAATGGAGGAGCTCTTGTAGTTTCTCCACATGATGCGATTTAAATCTTTTCCTTTCTCAAAGAAGTGGTTAAGCCACCCAACATAAAAAAGTAAACAAATATAAAGGTTTCTACTGGAATAATTATTGTTTTTACGATTTGAAAACAAACATTGATTGTTAAAACAGTTTTAATTTATTTTATTGTAATTTTAGAATTGAATAAAAATTCCTACTTTAATTTAAATTTTTTATACAAAAAGCATGTTTTAGTATTTTCGAATTATTATTTAGGTACTTCTATAACAATATAAAAAAAAAAAAAAATTGGGACTTCCGACAGAAGTGAAAACTTTAAACTATAAAATAACAGTGGGTTTTCTAGTTTTCAAAATTAATTATAGTACCTATTAAATGAGATGGGCTCGTCACGCCCAAAGGAGTCAGAACACAAGACTCATTAAATCGGTATGGGAAGAGGCCGCTGGGAAGGTCCAAATTGAGATGGCAGGACAACGTAAGAAAGGACCTCTCAACTCTGGGAGTCGAACTAAACATATGGCAGGAAAACGCAGAAGACCGTGATAGATGGAGGCAAGTGGTGCAGACAGCTAAAACCCACCCTGGATTGTAATGCTTCAGATGATGATTATATCTACATATATAAAAATTGTTTTTTATTTAAAAATGTCGAGCCACACTTGCTCCTGATTTTTTTCTTTATTATTTCTGGTAACCGACTGAAGGGAAGATCGAAGGACGAAGAGGCCCGGGTAGAAGAAAGATATCCTGGCTAAAAAACTTAAGACAATAGTATGGAATGAGCACTACCACATTGTTCCGCCGAGCTGTAGACAAGGTTCAGATAGCGCTGATGATTGCCAACGTTCGAGGAGGACAGGCAACTAAAGAAGAAGACAGTAATTCAAAGTCCACAAGAAATAATTAGAATTTATCTAAAGTATATACGTTGAGTAGACAACAGCGCAAGAATATTCATAAACAAGTTGAAAGTTTTACGAAATGCGCATGCGAAATCATAGTAGAATTTGTGGTCGCTAGACTTTTGTCAGGGCGTGGTAGCTGGTCTGCTGTACCGCCTTTTAACCTTTGCTGGAGGAGCGTTAGTGCATCAGAATTCTGGTGCAAGGCCGTTATCGTTCCGCTTTACAAAGGAAAAGGTTCGCAGCAGGACTGTAGGACGGAGGCATTAGTTTCAGCATCGCAAACTATATGCAAAGATTAAAAGAGTGTCGAATGAAACTGATGAGAAGATATAGGATGTGCAAGCAGGATTTAGAAGAGGAAGATGTATGGATCAGGTCTCATTACGAGGTATAGTCGAAAAATTCTTAGCTAAAAGCTTTTGTAGACTTGGAAAATACCTGTGACAGAGTGGTGAATGGATTGTGGTCGAGGATTCCACTGCTTGTGTCAAGATAAACGGAGCTTACACGGACTGGTTTAACATCTAAAAAGGTGTTAGGACAGGGATGTGTGGCTTCGCCATGGCTGCCCAACTTATACATGTTGTTTAAAACATTTGAGAATGCGTATACACTGAGAATGAATGATTTGATCGTCGAATCTCTCCTTTACGCCAACGATCAGATCATTTAGCGTCATCTGAAGAGGAGTTGCAGGCGATGGATAATATTATGCATGATTCCCTAAATATTAAAGGGATGAACAACCCCTTATTATATTTAAAATTTTGCAATACCGATCAGAGTTAGAACATTTTAAGGTGAGTTCCGTTGCTAACTAATTTATTTCATTAGAAGGTTTATGATTTTGAAAAGTAAGGCGCCGCCTGTACAATTATGGGCAATGAAAAAAGAATAAATAAACAAGCGGTGAGAACAATTTATTTAATACTTTTGTTAAACTGATTTCTATGTTACAATTCTTTAATTTTTTACAAGAAACTGAAACTAAATAGAAAATCTTTATATTTACATTTCGAAATAAAATAAATAATTATCACACACACTTAAAATACAAGACAATTATGAATGAAGTATATCTGAATCGTTTAAAACATAACGAATTTAAAAAACACTCGGAGAGAAGAAATAAATTAAAACTATGTGTTTTAAAGTTACAATTCTTTATATAAAATTTTTTCACCATGATGCGGAATTATGTAAAAAGTTACATTTACTATGTTCGATTTCAGTCTTCAAAACAAAATTTTAAAAATTAAGACCTACAACTAATGTTCATTTTCAAATACTTTTCGTTTGACGGGCCTCCTCTCTGGTAATGCTCGTTCTAAATCGTAAAGGTGTTCTCGATGACTCATAGCACTAGAGTAAGACTGAAACAATTTAAAGTAGTTTGATTAATAATATTTTTAACGAACTGTTAAAAAGTTGTGAGTTTATATCAGACGGTGTTTCAATTCAAAATGACTGTGTTTGGGTAAATCGCTTATAATCGCAGATTTTTAGTTTTAATGGCCCTAAACACCACTATAATTTCAGCACGCGTAAGTTCAAAAACGTGGGCATAACTTTTTATTAAACAAAAAGTAATTTTTGAAGCGATAACTTCTTATGACACGCTGTAAACTTTTCGGGCGCGTGGTCGTTCCCAAAAGCGTAACGATATTTTAATATTTTTAAAGTTGGATACTCAGGGATTTGAACCTGAATACACTGACGTGCTAAACATATAGCTGTAATATTCAGCCAACATGCACTCTTACTTCAAAAGTCCGAGATTAAATATACAAATTATATTAGTGACGTCATGTTTGTTGAAAATAAAAGGTGCTCGGGTATTTGTTACGTTAAATACGTTCAAAATTTAATAGTTTAGACATTGTTTAGATGAAAGGCCAGGTGAAGAGTACCAACAACCGACGAGCATGCACGAGAGCGCTGATGAAAGTAGAAGAACCGAAAGATGTGTGTATAAATGAGTAAATAGGAGTTGTGGAAGAGGTCTAATTTTTTCACTAGGTACTTCAGCATTGTCTGCTTTCTACACCTTTCCAGCTCCTTAGTTTAGTCCCATTTCTTCAATTCTCCTGTTAAGGAGTAGAAGCTCATGTTCTGCTATTGCCCCAGGTGAATCACTCCCTTGGTCTTGTATACAACCCAGGTAGTGCCTCCATTGGGCAGTGACTTCACATTCGAAGATAATATGAGTGGCTGTTTCCTCCTCCTCATTACATAATCTGCATGTAGGTTCTGTGTTAAACACGACTATATTGTGCAAATTTCCTCAAAGACCAGTGTCCGGTACAAAGCCCTACAACTGTTCTAAGTTTTTCCCTACTTGGCGAGAGCAGCTTTCCTGCCTGCTTAGGTGAGGGTTATTTCAGCATTAGTTTGCTGTGCCTAGTTCCCTCTGTCTGTGCCCACTTCAGCTGATGTTGAGAGTGGATTCAGCCTTTGATCGCTGCTTTAACGCTGGTCTTGGGTATCCCTATTATTGGTTCTGGCCCAATAAATGGTGTTTCATAGCCCCTTTTTATATCCTCGTCTCAGATTTTCAACAGCACAAGCGTTTATGGCATGTACTTCAGCTTGGAAGACCGAGGCATGTCTCCCCAATGAGTTTGTTTGCTCATATTTCGGTTTTGAAAAGTAGACGACTGAGCCAGTTCCTTCGCTGGTTTTTGATCCATCTGTGTACCAGGTGAGTTCACCAGGTTGTCCTTTGTCATCCCTGAGTTTTGCGTGAACCTCATAGTTTGTGTCAAAGATATTTCTGCATTCATATCAGTTGCCATTTCCAGAAATGGGTGTCTGATTATATTTTTTATGGTTGTATGCCCATATGTTTTGGTACCTTTCCAACAGTTTTGTTGTTCTAGTCTATACAAGCATTGTCTTGCCTCGCCCCGGAAAGATGTGTGTAAGAACCGTAGCAAGTGGAAGAAAGTGGTCAATGCCAACCCCTACGGAAAAAAAGCGTGACTATATTGTAACGATGTTGCGATACGCCACTGGAATGTATGTAAGCGGTATAGTGACGTCACAGTTAATGATTGTATTCGCTATTTGACATAAAATGTATTGTTACAAATAAATGTGTATATAAATTCGAACCCCGAGTGTGAATTTAAGTAAAACGTTACAATATCTATGTATGTACCTAAATTTGGAATTGATTTGGCAACGTTGCAATTTTTATGTTCTTATGAATTGCTACTTAAGTGTAATTAGAAGTTTTTTATCAGTTCGACATAGTGCATTTGAATTGGAAAAATATGTTAATTAATCCATCTAACATATTTAATTTGTTTTTTCTGAAGGTGAGTCAGACATTTTTCAAAAAAAAAAAGAGAGAAAGAACTTTCTGGGCCAAATTTTTGTTACTATATTGATTTTATCATATTTAGATCATCTATGAAAATTTTATGTAAATCCCTGCCGGCTCCATTTTTTTTAAAGATTTTTACAGTTTTTGCAACAATAAAAATGATTCTTTTTATGTGCAATAAGCTACATCTTAATATTTAATTACAAAATTCTTTCTTCATCTATATTTCTCTAAAATGCATAGTTACTAAGGTATATGAAAAAATAAGAGAAGAAAATGGATTTTTTAAAAAAAGTTGTTTATTAAAAAGTTATGCTTACGTTTTTTAACTCACGCATAGGGAAATTATCATTTCTAGTGATGTTTCGGAGTCATTAATTCATAAATTTACAATAATATGCGATCTACCCGACCCAAAACATATACTGCCTTTACTATGTTTAGCAAATGTTTTATGTACAGCAAAGAAATTGAATTAATTAACCACATTAAATAAATCTTTTACTGTACAATCAGTATACAGATCCTAAAGTTTTGTACAGCGTTATTCGTAGTGGATGAGATAGAGAGAATTAAAAAATGATTGTCTTTGGCGGTAGCGGAGGTGCGATGTTACATTTCTTATCCAATCATAAATGCATAAATATAGCCGTCTTTTTTCCGTAGGGGTAGGTATACACCACATCTTTCCACTTGCTACGGTTCTTACATACGTCTTTCGCTTCTTCTACTTTTATTAGCGCTTTAATACATGACCTGGCCTTCAAAACAATTTTGATCTGATCGAGATACGTACTGACTTATCACATTCACACTCGACTTATAAATCCGATTCATCAATCTTCTTGCATTCATCCTTTTTACGAGTCTAAACCATACAAGCATTCATTTATCTATCTTTGCCTTATCACACAAGCTACAGACTACTTATCTTTGCAGCATTGATCTTACTTTTATGCTTCTGCCAAATCCAACATTCACTACCATACATAAGTGTAGGGACCAGCACTCCTCTATGCAGAGCCAGCCGTGCCTTTTTTACGACGTTCTGGCAGTTCATAATGTCAGGGTCCCATTCATTTGTTTTCAAGTCAACACCCTTCGCTTAATAACAATCAAACACAGTCAAAGCACTTTATTCGTGGCGGAATATGCAGCGAAAACAGAAATCGTAAACGATAAATATATATCGTTACACACGATTTTTTTTTCTTGTTTTGCTATCCTTTCCATAGATGGATCAAATTTTATGAAGAAACCAGAAAGTTCACTTGCCATCCATAAACCTCCACTAAGATTTTATAAGTTTAATGCCACCTTTTCAATGTTCGTTGAAGCTTTCCTCTTTAATGAAATGGGAATTTAATATTTCCTACAAGTTGGTTTCAGTCAGAACTTTATCTGGCGATTCAATCAACTTGAATGACTCTTGTCGATTTATTGGTGTTTATCTGTTGCCCGCGTGGAATTTAGTTTTATCTTTAAATGGGGATAACTTTTTTCTTGACATCCGGTTTAACATCAAAGAATGGTTAGGTTAGGTATCATGTGAGTGGGGCGTGGTGGACCCTCTCCACTGCGACCTTTAGTAGGTCTATTGTGGCTCACCCCTAGAGGTTACAATTCACCGCACAATCCAGCTCTTCTCACGAAGTTCATGGTTGTATAGGGTGAGATTTTTTTGAAATCATATGGACAGACAGACAAAAAATTAAAAATGCGTGTTTATGTGTTGATAGTGTGCGAGTAATCATACGAGCTTGGAAAAATGAATTTATTTTGAAATTGCAGACAGCAATTTTATTTATTTTATAGATGGAGCTGTTAATACACTGCGACCTAAGAGATCTATTGTGTCCATTTCTGCTGCCAAACCTTCAGGATACCTCAATGACCAAAGAAGTTCCTCCAGTCCTATGGAAGTTCAGGATATCGGATGGCTTCAAGTTAGGTAAATCTCTCTTCTATTTGATCCGCGAACACAAAAAGTGGTCGCAATTATTTAATCCACAAATACGGAAGGAACCGCGGATAAAGAACTTTGACTGTACATATAGGCTATACATACATACATAAAGTCACGCACTTCTTCCGTAGAGGTAGGTAGATACCACTTCCTTCCACTTGCTACGTTTCTTACACACATCTTTTGCTTCCTCTACTTTCATCAGTGTTCTCATACATGCTCGTCGGTTATTGATACTCTTGACCTGGCCTTTCTTAAAAATAATGTCGATCTGATCGAGATATGTTCGCCGAGGTCGACCTCCACCGACTTGCCATTTAAGCATTCCTCTATCTATCTTTGGGCTAAACACGGAACAAAAATTTAAAATCTGTATTATTAGTCGATACTTCAAAGCCAAATACTATAATTTTATCAACAAGGCAGAAAATAATGTGGAATAAAAATTTAAAAAAGGTAAAAAAAAATGAAATTCAATAATTTTACAAAATATTAGATAAGTAATAATCATTTACATATTTGATTACATCAATTAGTTTTTTGGGCGAAAAATAATTTTCTTGTACATTGATGGTAGTAATATGTAAATTTTTAGTCAAAATATGTAAATGAAATCATTCAGAGAAATAACTCTGTTTTTATTGTTATGATATTTATGTAATTATGTATGTAAAGAAAAATGTAAAATACTTGTTAGTAATAAAATAGTACCTCCAAATTTAAAGTTAGAAGAAGACAAAATTGGGAAGACCTTAAGATATTAAAGTTTAAAAATGTAAATTATAATAAAAACTGGAAAATTTTACACTTTTTATAAAATTTTGAAGTAGTTTGTTTTTAATTTTTTAAGATAAATTATATACATTAACTACAAACACAAAATCCAATTTAAAATAGAAATTAAATAAACAAAAATCTACTAATAAGTAAAATATATTTACTTGGGGGACAGGGGTCATTCGTCTTCTTTGGCAGCAATTACAGGGCAATTACTCACCAGTTTAGATAATATTCGTTTTGGTACAGACTCATTTAAACCAAAGATACAGTCTTGTTGAAGATGACATTTCGATTCATCCTCAAATAATACCTAAAACAAAATTTAAATTAACGGAAAGAAATGGAACTTATAACTTTTTATCTTAATGTGATGGGAGAGCAGCAGACAGTTCTGCTAATGCTCATTTTCTACCTCGCCCAAACCATGTTAACACCTTTGTTATGCACAATACATGTATTGAAAATAATTAAGATTTTGAGTTCCTACAATAATTTTTGATCATCTACGAGGATAGTTCACGAATTGTTGTCCCTAACATAGAAGCAAACATATGAGAAGAATGAAACTAATTTATTTTTCAACATAGTCACCTGTAATGTTTATACACTTGGTATATCGGTGTTTCAAACCCTGAAAAAAAATTCAGAACTTTGAGCCATCAGTTCTTCATCTACCGCCGACATCACTTCGTTATCATCAGCGAAGCAGATTCCACGATGATGTTCTTTTAATTTTGGGGAATAGATGGTAGTCGCTAGATACTAAATCTGGAGAATAAGGGGGTTGTTTAAAAATTTCAAACACCGCATTGTGAATGGCAGCCATTGCAACACAGCTTTTGTGGGCCGGAGCGTTGTTCTGGTGGAAGAGGCACACCTCGACTCAATTTTCCTCCTCTCTTTTTTCTGATCCCTTCGCGTACTTTTGGTATTAAATTCGCATAATATTCACCTGTTATGGTGAACCCACGCGGTAAATAATTCACGAAAATAACACTTGCAAAATCCCAAAAAACTGTAGCCATGATCTTACCAACTGATGGCACAACACGAAATTTTCTAGGGGGAGGGAAACCCCAATGCTGCCACTTCATGCTTTGTTTTTTGGATTTTGGATCAAAGTGATGGGCCCATGTTCTTGTAAATGATCTCCAATTTTGTCTCCACTCCAAACTGGCGAACACGCTTCTGGTCTGCCGTCAGCATTCGTGAAACCCAACGTACAGAGAGTTTTTTGAGACCCAATTTCTGCTGTAGAATATTTTCAACGCTTTCAACAGAAAACCTACATGTATCTCTGCTATAGCCTTGACTGTAATTCTTCTGTCATTTAATACCATGTCATGGACTAAATTCACATTTTCTTTTGGTCACCACAGTTTTGGGAGCCCCTGCACCTGATGCATGTTGATAGGACTCTCTTCCCCGATTGAAATCTCGTGACCAGTTCCTGATTACCTGGTACGAAGGGGGCAGAATCACCCAATACTTCTACCATGTCCTTATAAATTTCTTGCGGTGATAACTCCTTTTTACAGAGGTACTTTATCGCACCTCTTATCTCAATTTTGCCCATTTTTAGAAAATCAGCACACCTCAATAGAAAAAAATTAATATTTAACATACACGAACTGATGCGCTAATGCTAATTAGCACACACTAATGTCATACAATAAGCTTTTGCCAGACACTATATTTGCATTTGTCATTCAACGCCAACTATGTTAAGGACAACAATTCCTGAACTATCCTCGTATGTTAACGTATTTGAAGTAAAATTGATATTGGGCGCGTTGAACAATTTTTGGTAGTAGGAAAACTTTCGCGTCACTGTGATGATGTCAGCATCAATGTCACCAACAGATGGGCAGACTTGAATTATTATTGTTAAGGACCATTTCCGGTTAAATCAGTTAAATCAGTTTTTGAAAAACGAGGCAAAAGATGATTAATTGCTCCAATTGATAAATAATGTCGCAGGATATTGGTTGCGACCGGAATATCGGATAGGTGTTTTACAGTGTCCACGATGAGGCTCAAAAAGTAGAGACAGCTAATCAACCTTGTATTTTATCTCCGAAAACTTCTAACTTCTTCCATAAATTTTATTTAAGAAGGACAGGGACAAAGGATTATCGTAAAATACAGAAACAACGGCCGACTTTAAAAGCAGTTTTAGAAGAAGTACGCGATGCACAAGTAGGTTTTGAAGGTGGGCAGTCAACTTTAAGAAAAGTACTTTTTAAATTAGGTTTTCGGTGATAAAAAACACCCGATAATAGAGATTTATTAATAAAAAATTATAATGTAAGATTAAAGCTTTTAGAATCAAAGAATAATTTGTTATTCTGTCACTGGCGAAAAGATCAACCACTAATGATCTCAAAACCATTAATTTATATATTTACTTTGAATTTTCATACATTTTCTGCTACATAAATATTTGGTAACTCTTACGAAGTATTTACGATACGCCACTGGTACCCAATTCCGTATGAATCAACATTCCACATCTACTGACTTTGGGAATATGGTAAAGACCCTTAACATGTCTCTTTCTTTAAAAATTCTAGTCTAATATTTACAATTTTAAGTCTAAAAGGTGAAAGCGGTTGTCAACAGTGGTGAAAATAATGATACTAAATAGTACTGCTGAATATCACTAACATAAAAATGCTACATTTTCTTCATACTTTTTATGAAGAAAATGTAAATTGTAAATGTGAGCGCTAAAGTATTGTAAATTCGTGACTAACAATTCCAAACGAAAATAATAAACTATAAAAATTAAAAAAAAGTATTTTTTGACAACTGTCATTTGTCATCAAGAATTTTCTTTGTTTTTATCGTTTAGATCTCATTTTTTAGTTACTACATCCAAGGTTTTCCAAGGTATTTTGGATCGGACGGAAGACTGACGGTCGCCACGCCAAGAGTCAGCTTATATTAATTTACAAATTATGAAATTTTAAATTTAAATTCTACAATTAATTTGAAAATCAAAAAATAGCACTCTTATTTCATAATTTTTTTTATACACAATTCGGTTTTTGAAATTTTTTTTTTGTTGTGTGATAAATGGAAAGATCATATATAAATTTTATAACAAAACTATTTTTTTTCGCAATAATTAAAAAGTTATATCAAAATAAATATTCATTTTTGAATCCAGTACCGAAGACCCGCCGACAGCTCCCGAACAAACCAGAGCGTGCGTGACGTCATAATGTTAGTTTTAACCCATTGTAGCATTCAGAGATAATAAGTACAATGTTTTGACTTTTGATCTATTAAATTCTGTTGTCATTGTTAAACACTTAAAAATATATCGAAAATGTCGAACCTCAAAAGTTAGCGCTCTTGCTTTGTACCATTATGTATGAATACTACAAAAACAACTCCCGAAAAGTATTTCATAATAATATTGCTATTAATTATTATTTATCTAAGTGCACAGATCGAATAAGTAGAGTTCAGTAATTAATTTTTTAAACTGGGCTCCAAATCATAACCTTTAGAATCGTAGTATAAACAAATTTTCTATTGATAATTTAAAGCGATTAAATATTAAATCAATGTATCTAATGATTGGAATTCAATTTAATATTTTTATAATCTTACAACATTCTAGGTTATGTATCAGACTAGATTAAAATTTTTAAAGTATATGTTGTTATAATAATGCTCTACAATTAATAAAATAATTATTAATTGTATTTAATAAAGAATAAATACTTAAATATTTTCATTTAGAATATTATTTTTTAACAGACTTACCTTGGTGTCTTGGCACCTCGAACTTCAGCAGAATTAAACCGGACGTCATTTTTTTAAAAATTAGTTATCATAAATATATCAACATCAGGAATATTATTCGAATTTGCTTTTATAAATCCTTTATCACACATAGATAACAAATCGTTTTTGTAGTAAATTGGAGATATTTTTGTCAAGTCAAGTATAATAGCTGTAAACGCTGTACCATTATGGAAATGCTTTAACATTATGACGTCACAAGTATGGTTAGATGGCGCGTTCACAGTCACGTGATTTTATCAATTTTTAATTATATATTATTAATTGAAATTTTTTTTTGAAGTTTTTTGCATTAAATATAAATATAATTTTTACTTTATTTTTATCGTTAAGATATCATTTTTTAGCTACTGCAGCCAAGGTTTGCCAAGGAATTTTGGATCGGACGGAAGACTGACTGTCGCCACAACAGCAGTTGCTTTAACCCTCACAAAAAACAATTTAAAGTGGCAAGTATACATTAGAAAATAATTATTCTCTAGTAATTACTTTCTACCCAAGAATAGAATGTTACTGCATTTAAAAATTATGTAGTGGTAAATTCTTAACTAATATGTGATCATGAAAAAAACTCACCGTAAATATGTGATTATCAACTTTTCCAATGTAATCAGCATCATATGATTTCCCATCAACCCACCGTATTTGCAGTCTTTGACCAATAATAGGAGTCATTGTTTCAAATCCAACAACATCACTTAGTCTGATATCTTTCGAAAAACTCTGATCTTCTGGAAAAAAAACACACATCTGTGAATCTAACTTAATATTTTCCACTTTGGCATGGTAATATCTTCCATTTTTGTGACGAGCCCAAACTGTATCGCCCTCTTGGATGGATTCGATCTGAAAATAATTTCATCTTTAACACAGTTCAAATTTAATTTTATATATTACAATATTTTATTATTTATACGAGTAAGCAAGATACGAGCTAACTGAATATCATCTAGAACAATGGTGGGCAACCTCCAGGCCCGACTGGCTGTGCATAGAGGAGTGGAGTGCTTAGTTACTACACTTATGTATGGTAGTGAAAGTTGGTCTTGGCAGATGAAGCATGAAAGTAGGAATTAACTGGGCTTACTCAAAGAAATATATTGTTTGACGACACCTACACCAAAGACCCGTGGTCTTCGCTGGGCAGTGACGATATAAAATGTTAATAATTAGGAGGGTAAGAGTTGAGACATAATAAATGTTTCTACTGCTAGTCTCTGAAATTGTTCCATATACCTCTTTTTTAACTAAGTAATAATTTTTTTAAAAGTAAATATATTTTTATTCAACTCACACAATATCCTGATAATTTAAACTGATGGTTTTTGTTGCAATAAAACTAGAACTTATGAAATAATTACACAAAATATTTTGGTAGGTACCAATACTGGAATGAATATACTTGTAGTTGTGTATTTTGTTTATAGCTAGTAAATGAGAATTTCTTTCAAAGAAAAATCAAAGAAATAATTTCAGCATACCAAAGAATACCTGCTGATCTTTATTTATTTTCAATTCCGATACATTTTTTAGGAAAATAATTGGTAGTATTGCAAGTGTGCCTTTCATTGGTAATTTATCTCTATTAACTATCACGATCACATTAAATTCGTATCACATCCTCTACAAAATAGCGCTAAGTACTTTTTTATTTTTAAAACAGAAATACTCTTTGTACCAGGCAAATTACAAGTAAATTTCTTATTCTAACTGGCTGTCGCGACTTCGTCCGCGTGGAATTTAGTTTTATCTTAATATCTTTAAATGAGAATAACCTCTTTTTCTTGACATCCGATTTGACATGAAAGAATTTCTTTACAGAATCACCATATGCGTTTTAAAAATAAACCGTGATAGCTAGTGAATTTTTGAGGAATTACATTTTACAATGATGCCGGTCAGGTGGATTGTTGTAAAAATTTTTATGGCTCGTTATAAAAATAAACAGCGCTGCCACACATTTTTTTTAGGAACTAAAATATAACTATTTTGTGTTTGTTTATTGAACGAAGTTATACGTTCATGTTGTGACCTCTATAGGACTTGGACGATAGCAATTATTATCTGCCTTGTAACTTCTTAGGTTAGAAAGATCTTTAAATGAGAATAACTTGTTTATTCTAACATCTGATTTAAATAAAATAAAGCCTGAATTCTGCTCTGAGCCAAGATCTATATACCCGTGAAAACCGCATTAAAATCCGTTCAGTAATTTCAGAAATGTGTCCGGTCAGACAGACAAACAAAAAAATTAAAAACTGTGTGTTAATGTTTTGGTAACACGCGAATAATCATATCTTGGAAAAATGGATTGATTTTGAAGACAGATACTTTAATTTTATTTATGATATGTAAAAATTAAAAAATAAAGTTTAAGGTTGATTCAAATGTAGTACTTACTATTTTTTTGTGTATATTATTTCCAGCAATATCCATTAAACTGTCCGCGTCTGTTGTTTTCCCATATTCGGATGGTGTACAATCGTCTAGAGGAATCGAGCTAACATTAAATAAAGTAAGTCCGGATTTTAAATACTCCTGAATGTCTTTACTAAAATTACTCAAAACGTCTTTAGTTTCTACAAAACATTCCATAGGTGCTAAATTGTTTTTTTTATAATTAAGGTATTTGCTATCGGCACCCTTCTTAGCAGTCCGTTTCTTTTTTGATGGAACAAAATCGAATTTTTTCTTAAAATTTTCCAACAAATTCCTGACCGCTTTGAATTGCAATTGGATATCCTTTTTTGGCCTGCCCTTTTTTCTTACTCCAAATATGATCTCCGATAAATACAGCCTCGATGTTGGTTTGTTAACGCGTTTATTCCCAGAATTGACCGTTTTACTCTTAATAAATGCTTTAGTTACTTTTTTTACAGCAAGTTTATTATTTTTGAGGGACTGCTTAAAATTCGACTTTAATGAACTGTTAATAATTTGCCTCAATTTGGATTTAACATTTTCTTTTGTTTCTTCATCAGAATGAATAATGTTTTCGTCGCTGTGCAATAAAGTTTGAAAATAGGTTTCATAATTAAATAATGCTTTATTTTTATCATCGAGGCTTTCTTTATCATCATCATCTGAAGTTTCCCTTTCACTGGGACTATAAGATGACATTTTACTGCTACGAGCTTTATTACATTCTTCACAATCTGAGTCAGAATCACTCGATGAATCGTCAGAACTACTTACGTCATTACTCCATGTTCTTGATTTATTAATTATTTTTGTAGATTCATTATCTGTGAAATCTTTTTCTTCTATATCAGAATTTGTGTCTTCTAAAAAATCGTTGGAATTAGCAGTGCCATCAATTTTACTTTCCAATTCTTCTTTGTTAATACAATTAATATCACTTATATCCGTCATATTATCTGTTTTATCAAGTGCGGGAATATGCTCAACTATGACCTTATTATTTAAAGGTATGGGAGCACCAGTCATTGGATAAAATCGGTTATCATTATTGTAAATAGTTTCTGAACATCTATAAGTGGTATAATATTTGTGGTTGTTCCATATTAAATTTGGTTTGTACTTTTTAGGAGGAGATTCCTCCTTTTCCAATAAAGGACTTGCTTTTTTTTCTATACTCACGGAGTACATATCTAACAATCCTTTAACAGCTTCTTCTCTACGATCTATCTCCGTAAGATTCACTTTAGTTGCGACTGCAGGTGAACCCAATCTTGGCATATCTTCATATTCTGCAAATGGTTCTGGAGTAGATAACTGGGGCATTTTTGAAACCACTACATTTTCTGCGGGGGCTTCCATGTTCTGCATAGTTTGTAGCACTAATGCATCTTCTGAAATTAAACAAAAAACAAAATAAAAACTTGATTATAAGAAATTATTGCATTTTTTAGGCCGCAGTATTTGTTTCTATTATTAGTTTACTAATACTGCGCTCGTTATAAAAAGTATCGCATAATTAAAATGTTAAAATTTGCAACAGGGGAGAGGAAACGGTATACACGATGGGCGGAGCTAAATGAAAATAAATCATATTGTTTGTTGAATCGAGCAATTTTAGTGCCATGTTTAGTCCGTGAGGAAAGCGTGAACATTTATAAACGTTACCAAACAGCCCTTATCAATGGTGCATGATGTACAAAACCTGCTTGTGCGACCTGCTCGTAGTGTACATCGGGTAACGTTAATGCCGACGATAACATTTTTTTATTTAAAACAGACGTTAAATCTGTTAAATAGATATTAATTTAGAAATTGCTTGTCAGGTATTTGTAGATTGTAGGGGGGGCGTTGTGAAAGCTAAGCAGACTCTCAAGCACCTCGACATATCAGATCTTTTGTGCATAACCCTTAATCTATTCGAGACCCGGGATTCCGAGACTTTCTACAAAGTTTATCAGTTTTCTGTGAGCTAAGTTCCTGACATCGGAGGGCTTTAGCAAGGCCCCTTCCGGAAACTTAGGCCTCTTGCAGAAAAGCGCTGAGCATTCGCAACGCAAATGTTCTTCGTTTCAACGAAGTTCTCGCAGTAGCGGCAACTATCACTCTCTGTTTTGCCCATCTTTTACAGGTGATACCTCAGAGGGCAGTGTCCAGTGAGAAGTCCCGTCATCAATTTCAAATCTTTCTTGTCCAATTGTTTAGCTTTCCTTTAGCCTTTTCGGTTGTCTTTGTCCTGACACTTTATGCCAGTGAGATTTCATTTCATCTGTTTCCCAGCGTCGAACCTCTTTTTTCAAGTGGGCTTTAAAGAGTCCACAGAAGGGTTCTGGGCCGGAAAATTGTGTATTTGCCCCTTCCTTGCCAAGACAGACTCATTCCTTGCTGCTTGTCAGGCATGGTTAGTAAAATGACAATCATGGATGGTGGTTTACCCCGCTTTATTGTCTCTTTTGAAGTTTCCCCTTTGAAATGACCTCGATCCTGACCTACTAAGGTCAATCAGACGCCGGATTTGGACTCAGCTATCTCCAACTAAATGGTTCTTTTTTAATTTGACCTTGATCTTGACCTGATAGTCAAACTGACCGTGAATTTAAATTCAGCGACCATTAAAACCTAAATGTATAGTGATTTTCTCCATCTAAATCTAAATGATTAAATCCAAAGTTGACCTTGATCCTGACTCGATTGAGTTAAACTGACCGCGGATTCAGCGACCCCTAAAGCCTAAATGTATGGTCATTTATTCTGTTTAAAGTGCTTTCTCAATTTGACCTTGAAATCAACTTGACCCTGACCTGATAAGTCAAACTGACCACTACTTTGGATTCAGTAGGTCAAAATACTAAAGGGTATAAATAAGTATCACATCCACAGATCAAAAACAAAAATTTTTGGTTGTGTGGCTGTGTATTTAAAATGTGAGTGCTAAAGTATTGTTAATTTGTGACTAACAATTTCAATTGAAAACAATAATTGATGGTCGCCACGCCAGCAGGCGGTTTAACCCCCATAAGTATAATTAGGGCAATATTTATGGGTAAAAATAACCAGGAATATTAAAAAATTCAATTCAATATGTTGGTCTCAGCTCGTGCCAGAGCCAGCCAGAAATATAAATCATGGATATTTTTTATTGCCACTTTTAACATTAAAAGCGACTCACTGACATAGACGTTTCACGTTAAACCAAAGGTCATGTGCTCCGACACAGCCCCACCAGTTTTTTAAATTCTGATTCGATTATGATCTTATTTTTAGTTACTACAGCCAAGGTATTTTGGGTCAAACAGAAGACTGATTGTCACCATGCCAGCAGACGGTTTAACCCTCACCTGCCGCATCAAAAAGTCAGAATTTACTTTTTTTTGACAATTTCACAATTTCAAACAATTTATAATTTTTTAAAATTGTGCGATACTTTTCGTGCCAAGTGTATTTTTAATTTTATTTACATACCTGTTATAATTGATTGCTTGTGATGAAGAGGTGGTACAATTATCCTTTGGCAGGTCTGATCCACAGAATCCACATTTCTTTCGGGAATAGATTCTTTCTGCATTTTAATAGTTACAGATTCCATTTGATTTGAAGGATTCTTCTTTTGAATTAACGGACTCGGAATTTGCTGATTTAATAGAGCTTGTTGAGAGTTTGTTTGTTGAACTCGATTTATAAGAATTTGATTGATAGATGTCTTATGCGTTGAATTTAATTGCCTTTGATTGATCACTTCCTGAACACCACTTAACTGGTTATGGTTAGAATTGTTCATTTGCTGGGACTGCTGATTTAATGATGCTTGATTACAAACATCTGATGGTTGCTCATTTAATAATACTGTACTTGAAGTGCTTGCATGCTGATAAATAATAGTAGGCTTTTTTGATTCATTTCCATTAAGTTGATTGGATGAGTGAATCTGTGACGATTTTGAGTTTATCTGCAGAGAAGTGTTCTTTTGAGATAGTTCATTAGTATTTGATTGTAATGGTAGACAAGAGGTAATATTTTCAGTGATAGTTGTAGGAGATGCCAAAGTTGTTTTGTTACTAGTAGAAACTCTAATGTCTTTTGGGAGAGACGATATAGTTTCTGAAATTTTTGCCGGTAACGTTTTTTCAGGTTCTATTTTAGAATTGGCGGAAACGCTAGGTTTTACAGATTCCCCCTTTTTTGAAACATGTTTGTTTGGTTGTTTTTGATCTCTGTGATGATTTTTTAGAAAATCTAAGAAAGCTACTTCATATTTATGTGAAACTGGAGCAAGAGGTTTTATAGAAGATGTTCTTATATTTGCCATGGATGATGTTGGTTGTAATTTTGGTGCAGGTTTTGGTATTGTAGATTTTGATTCCAAGACTGTTATAATACCTTTTGATGTTTTTATAGTCTCAATTTTATTAGTTACAGGTTGGGGTATATCTTTTTGTTTTCTGTATGTTTTAAGAAAACTTCTGTTAGCAGTAAAAGAAGTCGAAGGTTGTGATTTTGGTAATACTGGTTCTGATTTTGGACTGCCTGATATTGAAGGCTCTGCTAAAGAAATTGGAGCTTCGTTCAGAAGATGTCGTTCATGTTCTTCAGCAGCAGCCCTGATAATATCATCGATTTCTTTTTTAATTTCTGGATTAGATTCTTCACTATTTTGTATAGATTCTTCACTTTTTTGTGTAAATTCTTCACTTTTTTGTGTAGACTCTTCACTTTTTTGCATAGATTCTTGTTTAGCAATAGGCACTTCTACAGTTTCCTCAGTTTGGTGTTTACCTAAAAATATTAGTAAAAATCCGTAAAAAAATTAAGAAAAATATCTTTTTTTATTTAGTTCTTATCGTTTTATATTTTTATCCCACCCTTACTAGAAAATACTGTCAATAAAAAAATAAAGATAAACTTACGTTTTTTGCGTTTCTTATGTTCACAGTGTTTCTCTTTCTTTCTGTCTTTATCTTTGTGTTTGTGCTTTTTCCTCTGTTTCATGAGAATTTCAGTTTCTTGTTCCAGAAGCGTTTTTACTAAATCAGCAGTGTCCATTTGATCCTTAATGGGTTTAACTATTTTACCGCAAACCTAATAAAATATTAGATTTTTTATTAAGGTTTTCATTACTTCAACTCAAAATTAACATTTTATTTTAATATAAAGTAGCATTCAAGTTAAAATATCTTAAAAATGTTTATATATATTTAAATCAATTATTGGGCGAGTGGTATTTTAAAACAAGCTCTGAAATCACTTTACATGGATTATACTGCTTGTGTAAGGATAAAAATGGAGCTTACATGAACTGGTTTAACATAAAAAAGATGTGGATGTGTGGCTTCGCCATGACTGTTTAACTAATTTATAGACGACTGTTTAAAAGATTTCAAAGAAAGTGCGTATGGACTAAAAATGTATGATTTAATCGTCAAATGCCTGCCTTACGCCGATGATCAGGTCATATTAGCATCATCTGAAAAGGAGTTGCTTTAAAAATCAAAGGGATGAAAGTGAATGTAAGCAAGACGAAAGTAATGGTTTTTGGTAGAGAAAAAAGCATGACAAATTGCGAGGTGTTGATTGAAGAAGAAATAGTGGAACGAGTAAATAAGTTTGTATAGTTGGGTTCAAAGTTTACGAGAGACGGAAAGTATGACTGTAATATTGAGCGAAGGGTGAAAACAAGTAAAACAGCCAGAACCAGTAAAAAAAGGCACAACTGGCTGTGCATAGAGGAGTTCTGGTCCCTACACTTATGTATGGTAGTAAGTGTTGGGTTTGGCAGAAGAAACATAAAGTAGGATCAATGCTGCAGAGATGAATAGTCTGAGAAGTATAATCTCTGCTGGATAAAGTAAGAAGTATAGTCTTTGCTGAATAAAGTGAGAAATAGTGAGATAAGGAAACCCTGTGGCGTAAAAGAAGATGTGGTAAAAAGATAAATTAAGGAATGCTTGGATGGTTTGGACACATGAGGATGGATGAAAGAAGATTTACTATTTATAAGGCGAGTGTAAATGGGCAAGTCGGTAGAAGTCGACCCGTCCGAACGTATCTCAATCAAATCGAAATTGTTTTGAAGGAAGGCCAGTTCAAAAGTACCGATGGGCATGTATGAAAGCGTTGATGGAAGTGGAAGTAGCGAAAGCCGTGTGTAAGAATCCTAGCAATTGGAAAGAAGTGGTCTCTGCCTACCCCTACGGGAAAAAGGCGTGACTATATGAATGTATTATTAATTTACTGGCATCTGTAAAAAAAAACCATGTCCTTATTAAAAATTAATACAAACTGATAAGGTAAAATACTTTATTTCAGAAATTAATAGTACTGTATTATTGAAATTTAATAAACAGACAACATACTTTTAAGATCTGTATAAATAGTTGCGTTTTTAGAAAAAATTTTAAAATATATTATTCAAATCTCTAACTTTGTAAAAAATATTTAAACAAAATAAACAGTACTTGTGTTAGGTCTACAAATTTTAAAACTGCCGGTAAGTTTTTCTGTTGTGCAGTGTTGTAAGCTTACTCCACGAGATTATCTATTACCTCTAATGCCTGTATACACTATGTCAATGTGTAGGTACTGTAGAATAACGTTCGTTAAAATTACTCAAAAATTATCAATTTAGGCAAACCGAATAATAATTACAGAAATTTGGATACGCATTGTGAATCATCCGTTCAACAAATGATTCGATGAGAATTGTTTAGAGGCTTCGCATACATGGAAATTTGGGGAATGCTTCATTGCAATATAAGGGAATAAATTTGTTGGAGTTAAGTAGTTAGTTAATTAATTAGTGAATTAGTTAAATTTAGAAGTTAATAAGTATATAGATATTGTGAAGATATTGTGCTTTTTAGTAGTTCTGTTAATAGTGCTTTTAAGTAGTCCTGTTAATTGTATTTTGTATTAAATAAAACTGTTATTTTTGAGTATGTAAGAACTCATAGGCATAACAGTATTATAAAATAATTAAAAGCAGTATGTTTACAAGTATACTATTCATGGTGTAGATAAAAATTATATAGAATCTATTGCAAACATACCTTTTTATCTTTTCTGTCACAAGGAGCATACAATCCTGTTAAATAATCATCTTCTTTTTTCGGCTGCCATGATGGATCTTCTAACTTCTTATTCTTCTTCTTGTGACGCATCTTTTTCTGAAATTTTCTTCCCTTTTTTACATTATAACCAGCATCGCAAATCGATGCATCCTCTGCTTCTAAATATACAAAACAATATGATTATAAACAATTATTTTTCAATGATAATTCAGAAAAAACAATGTTCTGTTTCATGTAATGCACTCACTGGATTTACGTATGGTGTGTATGTGTGTCAGTTGTCAAAAATCCAAATTTGCATATATATATATATATATATATATATATATATATATATATATATATATATATATATATTATTTTATTACGAAGCGCTACGACTCTCGTCATCCTCAGTGCTTCAAGCCAGGACAAAGAAGTGATACAATTTGGTCAGGATAACATAATGATTTGCGTAGTTTTTTGTGTTTACTCAATTTTTATTTTTTACTCAAACCATTATGTTATCAAAAACCAAAATGCATTCTAATTGTATCACTTCTTAGTCCTGACTTGAAGCACTGAACATGTCGAGAGTCGAAGGCGCTGCAATAAAATAGAACTTTCACTTGATTCATTATTTTCCTTTTAATTTTAGACAAGCGTATTTAGCTAGCACATTAATTTCATTTATTTGACAAAAAATAATTAGAACTTACCAATTTCTCCGGCTTTCAACCAAATATCCTCTAAAGCTTCCAGTTGTTGCTCATCAGGTTGCAATTCATCCGATCCAAAAGCTAAATTATCTTCTTCCATTAATTCCAACTGCAAAGCAGCAGGAAATTCGGCCATACTGAAACTTGTCATAATAAATATCTTCAAGATGACTGATGATCACAAATGAGGTGTCTTTTAGACAGAATGAGAAATAAAAATAAAACTACCAAATGAACATCACCTTAGAAGAGTTTAAATAGTAGAAAGATTTGAATTTGCAGTTGTGTCTGAACTTAAAAATATTTCCACTTACTAAAAAGGACAAGCTGCACTGGGATGCTACGAATGAAAGGTCCTGCAAAGAATCTTTCGAGGTGTCAACGAGAATGGAGTGTGGAGGTCCAGGTATAATTTTGAGCTATACAGAATTTATCAGGGGCCAGATATCGTAAGGTCCATAAAAATAGGGAGACTTAGATGGCTGGGACATGTGATGCGAATGAATGCCAATGACCTCTCAAGAAAGACCCTCCTAGACAAACCAATAGGAAAACATAAACGAGGGCGACCAAGGACTCGATACATGGAGAATATTGAAGATGACTTGAGAGTGATTGGAGTTAGAGGATGGCAAAGGAAGGCGTCTGACAGGAATGAAAGGTCACAAATTCTACAGCAAGCTAAGGCCCACCCAGGGCTGTAATGCCATAATGATGATGAGTAAATAAACTTAGATATTACAGGATGAAAAATGAGTGATGATGCAAACATGCAAAAGTTATAACCAATAACCGTGCAATTTCTGAATTAAATTTAAGAAATAAAATAATTACAAATTTATTAGTAGTTTCTGTACACAAGTGGAAGACCCATAATACCAGTTCTGAGAATTTACTGCCTACAATTTTGATACCCAACTATAGTCAAGTTTACAAGAGACTATCGCTAGGCAAAACAAAGATTTTTAGTGACAACTGACTTATTGCATAAATCATGTCTTATGCACAAACATTTATCAATTGCTTTTTTTATAAATACTGAATTTCTAATGAATAATGTAGCAAGCAATTGCTCAAGGAAATTCTTAAAGTTATTATTCTTAAATAATTGAACAATTCATTTTTATTCAAAAGGCTCAATGTTTTATTAATTCTTAATGCTTACATTTTTAAAAGATAATATTTGTTAGTAAAAAAAACAAATTAAATACATACGGATTGTAATTTGCCATCATTCTTCCACCTTTTTTGGAGCCCCTTTGATTTTCAAGGTAAGTTTGTGGCAAGGAAGTATTATTTTTATTACACAAAATATCTTGTGGTAATGGTAGAGGTGCAGGTACCTTCTTGTCGGGTTCTTCTGGATGGGGACCAATGTCTTCTCCTCTTAGCCACATTTCATACCTAACAAAAATTTATATACGTAAATACATAAATATTTAAATAAACTCCTGGACAAAATTAAAGCAACAATATGAAATTATCAAAAAAATTAATTTTTTTTTGTGCGTTTTTGAAGTTTATCAAGTATTTGAATAGTAGACTATGCATATTTTTTAATATGCGGCTATCTAAACAATTCGTTTAGATTTAAAGTTTTAAAGAATTTGTTAGAAGATAAACAATTTAGTGCAGTAGGTACATGCGATAAATTTTCTTTAAAAGTAAGCTTATCAATTGTTCCTTTTTTGAAAGTAATATGTTTTTTGTGGTCGACTGTTTAATTTTTGACACCGAAAAATGAATCGAGCAAGGAATTTAACTAAACAAGAGGTATTGTCAAAGTTATGTTGCTAATTTATTAGGCAAAAATCATTCCACAATAAGTCGTATAGTAAGACGCTTAAATGAGGTAGAAAATTATTCTAGAAAGCGAGGGCAAGGGCGAAAAAGATGCACTAACGACCGAGGTGAACGTTTTATTAGGCAATACACTTTAAGAAATAGGACTGTCACTAGTTCTGTAATCAGAAACGAACTCAAAGCTGTTCGCAATGTCACAAATTCTTCTAAAACAGTTAGAAGACGGTTAAACGTCACTGGATTAAACATTAGAAGACCAGCCACTGTACCCTTGCTTACTAGAGAGAAAAAAGTTGCCAGGTTACGTTTTGCTCGAAATCATCAAAATTGATCTTTGGAAAAAAGTTTTATTCACAGATGAAACAGGTTATCCTTAAACATCCAGATGGTCGTGAACAAGTCTGGCGAAAACCAGAAGGGAGGTTTGCGTCTTACAATATCTCTGCAAGGATTCCATTCGGCGGTGGCCCTGTTATGTTCTGGGGTAGTATATGCTTTGACGCTCGCACAGAATTAGTTCCTTACGAGAGCTAATTACGATCTTGATAATATTGTAACAGAACATGCGATGCTTTTCGTGGTAACCGTGTGAAAAAAAAAGGATGAATTGGTATTGGTAAGTCTCGGAGAAAACATCCGCTGGCAAAGTGTTCCAAGTTTGGTAGTTCGTTGAAAGAAAGAGCCCTGAGTGACAGATGTTCGGCAAGGTAATGGTAAAAGGGTACGATAAATGAACCAGTCAGGTCAATCTCAAAGAAACTACCAACGGTGTAACGACCGAGGATGTTTCTGAAGAGCAACAGCCATAAAAATATCTGTAAAAGAAAGACATATTGCCAACCTTTCTGCGGTGTTCCAGAAAAGTAAGGGAGTTTGTAAAAACGGATTTACTCATAAAAAGATCCACATGTACACAAGACAAGAAGGATGCCAGAGAAGTATAATTGATTTCTTGATTGTGGATGAAAGATTGAAAAAAAAAAGTGATGGGCACTCTGGCATAAAGTATCCGAATATGTTTTTTTTAACTTTTAATGCAACCACTGTCCATAAAAAAGAATTAAAATTAATTAATTATTGCAATTTGCGTTAATTTTAAGCAGGAATTTATGTTTGTCTATTTTATTTTCGTATGCAGAATATTTTCTCTTAAAATTTATACCACATTATTGCTATTACCTATCTGGTTGGAATCTTTTTACAAATGTATCCATTGATATTTTGACCATATCTTTACTGCAGGTGCATTGAGAAGCTCTCTTTCCATATTCAATCCATCTCTCTTGTGCAAAATTTGTGGATTCGGCACAGTTAAAACCATGGTTAAAACCTGCATGATAACCGTATGGGAAAGTTATCATAATTTCTCCAGCTTCTTGAGTTATCTAAATTAAAAAGATAATTTATAAAAATTATAGAAAACTATAATATTATAGAAAAGCCAAAAAATAAATATAAAAATGTAAAAAAACTGATTTTTAAAGAACCAGCTAATTTCGCTCTATGGTAACTTATACTATAGGTATAGATGGGTCGATTATACATCAGAAAACAACTACACTCCTGGCTATATGCCTAGGACTAGCATTGAATTACATCTGATAAATAATTGTTCATAATTATGCATATCTATCATTTTAATGTACATTTCGTTACAATAATGGGTCATTATTTACCTTGTTGTAGGGAATAGAATATTGCTTTAAAATTTGTGGAGAGATCAATGTCATTTTGTGTCTCAAAAATGCCTGGCAAGTTTTATAGGAACCTGGGAAAAATCCATTTGCAAGTCTTTCTAATCTTCTGCCATGGTCAGGGGGGATGGAGTACCTATTAAAAATTAAAATAAACAACTAACAGTAACAACAAAAGGCAGATTTAATATTTATCTAATTTTGTTTTGGTATAGAAAATATTTAAAAAAAATTTTATAACAGTAGTTATCTTTAAACATGCTTATCCTTAAATCATGAGGAGTTGAAATAATTTCATTAAATAATAAAATATTTTTAGTACTTATTTGGAAATGGGGTCCACCACATTTTTTAAAGAAAAGCCATCGAAAAATTAACATTTTCAAAAAAAATTTTGTAATTAGTCTATTTTCGGTAATTATAACATCGAGAAATTAACATTTCAAACAACTTTTAATGTTAATTTTTTTAAATGTTATGACGTATTTTTTTTTTGAAAACTACATAAAAAACAAGCATTTTGTAAAAAAATTGTATATTGTAATTCAAAAATGATTCATAAATTTTTGTAAAAATGAAAAAAAATATTTTCGAATTAAAATCAAAGTATGTATAATAATTATAATTTTTTATAGAACACATTTGAAATATTTGATAATCTTTAAAATATTAACTTAAATCATGAGAAGTTGAAATCATTTGATTAAATAAAATATTTTCATTAATTATTACATTTTAATACACTTTAAAAGCGAAAACTTCGAAAAATTAACATTTTCAAAAAAATTTTTATAGTTTGATAATAATTAAAGTTTATATTTTTTTATAGAATAGAAATATAAATTCAAAAATTTATCAAAATCGTTAGTTATATTGAAATTTTGTTTTATTTGGTTGTTTTCTTATGTAGTTTTCAAAAAAAAAAAAAATATAAGATTTAAAAAATGTTCACGAAAACTTGACAAAATTGTGGACCACACTTCCAAATATTAACCATATTTTTTTGTATAAAATTCAATTATAAAAAAAATTTGTTGTAATGAGAAGTTAAATTTTTGTAAAATGATACATTTTTTTAAAAAGTAATTAAATTAACTGTTGTACAAAACTAAAGATTATATTATTATTTATTTGAATAAAATTTATTAATCTCTTCAGGTCTTTTTACAAAACATGAGACAAGTCATTAAAATAGGTACATGAGTGCTGTAAATTAAACAAAATACAAGTAAAATAACTAAAATATATCATGATGGGACATTAAAGATATAAAATAAATACTAAAGGGTGGAAAAATATGCAAATTGGTTTGTGTAAAAAGGTATGTCAATATTTAAAAATATATGTTAATATACAGATAAAAACATGCAGTTGATGGTCAGTAAATCAATTATAGTTTGTGAGGTTGTATATACTCAACAAGCGAGTAGAAAGCATGGAGGAGTAAAATATTTTTAAGTATTGTGATTTGATAAAATTGAACATTTGTCATTCTTAATGAACTCAAACAAATAAATATCAAATACTTAACATTGCTATTATGTAAGTGTGACTATATGTAACTTACCATGTTTTTGGTGCACCAAAATGTAAATAGTTGATGGAGTAAAGGTCCATGTCTTCAGTATGCCAAGCAAATGTAGTCTTCCACATGCCAAAGTATAAATAAGCAGTATTAACCCCATCAATGGAAATACCATAGTCTTCATTTACATAATCCAATATTGTTCCCAATCTATTTATGTTCCATTCCTAAAATATTAATACATTTTGTAATTGTACAATTTTAATTTTTACTGATGTAACCAATTTATTATCCTGTTAAAATCTATATAACTAATAAGCTTATGCATTAGACTGTTTAAAAAAAACCGATAAATTTTTTTTTTTTAATTATATCGAAAATATTGTTGGAAATGGTGAAAAAATACTGTGAAAGTTAAAGATCTTAATATTTATATTAAGAGGTGCCGTAAATGTCAATTTCCCATTTAAATAACATGGGAACAATGTTCTCTTGGATTTTGGAATTTTGTAACTCACGTTAGAGATAATATTTTAAAATAATCAAAACAGATTCTTATAAAGATTTTAACGCTCTACAAAAAATGTCTCTTACAGTTTTTTGATACATTAATTTTTTCAAAAGTTGGATTGATTTAAAATTTTTATATTTGTCTTTTTTTCCGAAGCAACCATTAACTTAATGAGAAAATTTTATAAGACATTTTTTGTAGACTTCAATTTCCTATAACTTATCTCGTAAGTGTAGCGTTAAATGAACAATACAATAAGTGTTTCACTAAAAATGAAGAGCAATTACAATTCTTATTGCTAGTTAAAAGTGAATACAGAAAAAAAATGCCCAATTGTAATAAAAACCTTTCAGTGTACGATATAAATTGCTTTAATTAACAATCAATTTTAAGGTTGAAAATTTATTTATCTAAGTATAATGATTAATTTTAAGCAGTAAAATGACATTTTTTTAAAAAAAATTCAATATTTTACTGGTAGCTTACAATATGTAAAAAATATCAAAAACTTTTTAAAAAATAAGTTATTGGAAATTAAATTCTCTACAAAAAATGTAAAAATTTAAAATCAATCTAACTTTAACATTAAATAACTTTTGAAAAAATAAATATATCAAAAAAACTGTAAAGAGACCTTTTTGTAGAGCGTTAAATTCTCTATAAGAATCTGTTTCTATCATTTTAAATTTATCTTTAACGTAAGTTACAAAATTCCAAAATCCAAGAGAACATTGTTTCCATGTCATTCAAATGGGAAATTGAAATTTACGATGCAGCACCTCTTAATATTAATAATAAGAGCTCTTAATTTCACAGTATTTTTTTGAAACAGTCTATTATGCATATTTGTAAAACTAAAAATTTTGTTTTGTAAAATACTTATTAACATTTCATGCCATTATACACTTACATTTACATCATCATCTGTAAGGCTACCACACACATCAGCACCATAAATTGGAGCAACATAAGTGATATTTTTCCAATATTTTCTTTCCAAGTCTTCGTAATCAAAATGCCTGGGAGTAGCATAACGTTCAGAATTAGCTAATTCTTCATATTGTTTTACAGTCATAGATTTCTTCTGTATGTTAATTTGTTGATACAAACCCTGCTTTCCAGTAACTACTTGACAAATTGGAGCAGGAATTGTAACATTTAAATCATCAACATTATAGCCTGACTTACGTGGAACCCACTCTGGTGGAGGTATAACCTAAAATTAAATTATTTCTCTTAGATTTTGCTAAGTAATTTTTTTTATTAATTATTAATACACCATTAAATCCAATTGGTTTTATAAATGAAATTAACAGTTTTAAATGTTTTAATACAATACATTAAAGGGTCAATCCATTTCAAGTGGTGCAGCACTGTTTGCTTTTGTCCGTATCAGAAAAAAGATCATATTTTGTATGTGTATTCCCTATTGCTGTATTAATCTCAAAATCAATTTTTATAAATTTTAAATTTGTTTGGTTTACAGGTGACGGCCATCTTATGTTTTTCGCATTTAACAAATTAAGGTTTTCCAAAAAAACTACATTGTTTTTAGTACATTCTGGCCTAAAAATTAAAGCTCTATTTATCCCTGTTTCTGTCAAGGTGATAATTAAAACTAAAATTATCAAACTATAATGATTAAGATTTAATTTGTTGTAATTACTAAAAGAAGTAACAGATACTGAGTCTACATTTTTTCTGTGTAGTTACATAAAAGAGTATAGTTACTTCACATAAAATATCAATGGTAAGTAACTTACGCTTAAAGCATTACACTACAAAATTAAATTATAAACTTTACAAAGTGTACATTCAAAATATACATTTTTCTGAGATGGTCAAGTAACGAATTATTTTCTTCTGGACCTGGAAGAATGTATTGACCCTAAGATAAGGAAAAACAACATTCTAATCATAATCTAAGAATAGCTAAAATGTTATTTAATATTAACCATGTTTATGAGTTGGAACTAATAGCAATAGTTTAATAGTGCAGGAAGAATAAATATCAAAATGTACATGAATAAACAGTAATTTAATATTTTTTATTTCAAATACATCAATTTTACTTTTAAAGTAACATGAAAAATAATTAAGTTAATCATAAGATGAAGTATACTGCTATGTAGAACTTTTTTTGAATTTCTTTTTTTTTAAATATTTTAAGAGCAATTATAAATAACCATTTCCTCTTTTTAAACTTCCTTGGTATTTTGTTTGGATTTTTTTGTATTAAGTAAGTAGCTAATATGGTAATTATTGTAATTGAAATGAATTTTATTATTAAAAGCCATATTTTAATTTCAAAAAAATCATATTTGCCGTCAGTGTTTTGTACCATTTAATTAAATGCAAAGGTATCTTCATCTTATAAATATAAATTATCCAAGAAAAAATGCATAGCTTACCTTGGCCAAGCCAGCTTTGTGTGCCATTTTAGATTCCATGTGTTTAATATAGCTTGAAAAATCCTTAAATTCTTCCCATGTAGGTCGGAAAACCATAATTCTGAAATTAAAAGCGAGAAAGTGACACACAGATTTACACAAATACACCTTTATTTAACTTACTTCGGAATTCTTGTCGTGTTTGGTTCAGCCATTTTAATAATACTCTATTAAATACTAAAAATGAATCGGCTAAAATTATTTATTCACAATTTTTACTTAACATTTTATTTATTTCATAATAATGTTGATCGTCTAATTTTTTCAGGCGGCCATGATTGACACACTAAAAATCACGTAAATGATTAGGGACGCATATTTGATCGAAATCTAAAATTGTATTACGAAACAAACAGCGATAGTGAACTAAAATCACTTCACTTTGCGGAATAATATTATTTCACAAACAATAACTTTAAGTTTTACATAGTCTCACAAGACAAACAACTCCTATTCACCTCCCACAACATCCACTAACACATCAGTGGACATGCGTAAAATAAACACAAACAATTGTCACGACTGTTCGTTTGTGGTTCTAAAAATGATCACTATCGCATGAAGTTATCCTTTTAACTCGGATGGTCTCTTTTTAATGCAAGAGCAGTGATATTTTTAAATGACGTTAAAGATCCAAACTCCGAAATTGATCACACTTCTGAAATTACGAAAATTGGTCGAACTCCGTTACAATTTATTTGTACATGCTTACAAAACATTTATTGTAATTTATATTCAAAGTATTAACTGTACATTTTTAAATATCAAATAGTTGACATCGTTCTTTAATGCAGTGGTTTTGCACTCGAAGAAAGTCTTTTTAACTAGTATATTGCGAGCAAATATATGCGATTTTTCAACTGCTTAAATGTTTTTTGCAATTTAAACAAAGAAGCAATTACGTATAATAGAACGTTGTTGCTATTTAAAACTCCGTTGCCCTGTATATTTTTTTCAATTTTGCAGACTGGGATCTAAGGAGACAAATGGCTTGCAACGCCATCTTCCATCCAAATATTAACTGCTCATTCTAAATTTATTACTCTGAGAATTCTATTTTAAATTAATGTATACTGGATTACCCAAAAAATACTTTTTTCATGTATACTATCTAAATCTCTTCATTACTTTAAAAACTTTTTTTATCTACTGTCTAATTCAGTGATTGCCAAGCTGCGCGTCATGGCGCCTTGGGTAGCCGCAAAATATTTTAAAAGCTTCATAACTAATTGAAGACATTTAAGACTAACTAAACAACTAAATTAGCGGCAAGTTTTCATTGTTAATCAACAGCCTTTATTTTAGAGTGCCACAATTATGGCCTTTTATCCAATGTTAATACGTGGATGCTTCATAGCTAATTGTAATAATACATTTGTTCCATATTGGATCCGTTTTAGCTTCTTTAATCAATTCTTTTTAAATACACACAATTCGATCCACAGCGTTCCAGGTGACATTACCTACCTTAAATCTTTTAAACTTAAAGCTGGGTATGTCACATATGATAGTGAGTAGCTTCTTATCCCAGGATATTTTTTTAATAACCGAATAAAAAAACAGTAAATTAATAATTCCAAAATAACATTCACGTGTGAACTTTCCAAGAACACAATTCCCAATAAATTTTGTGTAAATACGAACTATCAGATCCTTAATGACATGCAGAGTAAATGTTTTAATTTGGTTGATGTTACTAAAACACAGTATCTGAATTAGCTTCAACCATATAGCGTGCCGCTCAAAAGTTGGCATTTTTGTTTGCCAATTTGCTGCTTTTAGCTTGCTACAGACTATGGATGGTATCTCTACCCTCCATACTACAGATTATGCATTTGTGATGTAGATTGTAAGGGGGGTCGTGAAGGCTATGCAGCCTCTCAAGTACCTCGACCAATCAGATCTTTAGTGCATAAACCTTAATCTATTCGAGGCCCGGGATTACGAGACTTCGTTCAAAGTTTATCAATTTCCTGGGGGCTTTTGGAAGACCCCTTCCACAAAAGCGCTAGGCATTCGCAAAGCAAATGTTCTGACGTTTCAGCGAAGTTCTCGCAGTAGCGGCAACTATCACTCTGTGTTTTGCCCATCTTTTTCAGGTGATACCTCAGAGGCCAGTGTCCAGTGAGGAGTCCCGTCACCAGTTTCAAGTCTTTGCATTTGTAATGAGTAAAAAACAGAAAAAATCCTATTCACGTCACACAATCTGAGCGTTACAGCTACACATCGTTACCAAATAATTGTCAGAACTATAGGAGAATTAAGAAATTGCAGAAATGGTTTCACTTTTGCATGGAAATGAGTCAGGGGCACAAGGAATTTTATTTTATAGTTCATGAATGTAGTGTTTTAACGGTTACATAAATACAAATATAAACTAGTTTCATTACGTTATTTCATCCTATTTATAGAGCAGCATAAACTTTTAGGGAACGGTGTGTTCAAAGTACAAAAAAATACTTTAAATAATTTCTTCTAAAAAAAATGACACCAAAGTAAATATTTCAGGTGGTATCACTGCTTTCAAACATCTACGTAATTGATAACGTTCATTGGATTTTTATTTGTATTTACTGTCTCTGCAATGCCTTCCTAGAAAGCTTTAATTGTCTAAAAGCACCGTAACTTTCTAAAAAAAATAAATTACCAATGTTCTAAGAACCGAGTTATTTAAACCAAAGGTTTATAATTAATCCAATTAGTTTTTAAAATATTACCGTTATCCCGTAACCAGCGACGTCGGCACAGACGTGCGGTCATAATGACTCCTATTTTTAAAAATGGAAAATAACATCAAAATATTTCAAACTGTGACAGTATAAGAATATCATTTGGGCACTAACTGTTAATGGGATACATATTTTAACAGGTTTAAAATAAAATAAAGCAGATTTATTTGGAATGCATGTTTTACATCATTTTTGACATGGCATCATCTTATTAAACGCACAAAGATAAATCATAAAAATATCCTCAAGTTATAACATAAGTAAATATAAACCCAAATAAACATAAAAAACAGGTAACACTGTAAAAACAACTGAAAATATAAAAAACTGCAATCGGTTTTTTGACATATTTCTTAATCAGCACAGTCTATACATACTCTCTTTGTACATTCCATACAAATGGGAATCTTACATATAATGCAACAATGAGATGTTTTTCTTCTTTTATTCGCAGGACACCTTCTACATGCTTTTCTGACTTCAAGTTTTTCTTGTTCTCCAACATTGTTATTTTCTTTTACTCGCAGCACTCTTCTAATGCACATCCTGACTTCACGTTTAATGCAAAGATTCTGTAATCTACGTTCCATTTAAGGTTTAAACAATTGCATTGCTAATTGCTTAACAAAAATATATCTGGTCAGCTTTGGATTATCTCTGTATGACTGATGAAGTAAATAGGAATTTACAGAAGAAATGTCCAACATTCTGAAAAAAATAGTCCTTCTACCTGACGAAAAAATGCTACATTTTTCTTCAAGACTATCCACACCTCCTTTTGTATTATTGTAGTAGGAGATTATTTCTGGTTTATCATCGTCAGTGCCCTCTTGGTGGTGACAGAAGAAACTAGTACGACAGCTTTATTTTTCTTCGTTACAAAAGACATCATTGTTATGTTATTGGTATATCCAAATAAAGCTGAGCCTACTTCTCTTGTTCGTTTTAGAAGGAACTCTGGAGGAATCTCTTGTTTTTCTTCAAGGTTCCTACATAAGTAAGTTTTACATCCTTTAGAGTCTAAGTACAGCTTGGGTTGGCCTAGAGTACTTCTTTAAATCGTCAGGTAAATTATATCCATCCGAATCTTTGCCACTATAAATATAGGCGTTTAGTGAATATCCATTTCTTGCATCCGTTAGCGCCATTATTTTTAGTCCATACTTGCAGAGTTTTTGAGGCATGGACATTTTAAATTTTGAACGGCCCCTAAAAGAAACCAACATCTCGTCGATAATAGCCTATTGTGTAAACATTCTGACAATTACGAATGAATGCATTAAAAGTTTCTAATACTGGGGCAAGTATATCTACATTTTTACGTTCAACTCTGGTTTCGGGATCGTCAAATCTTGGAGCTGCAAGAATGACTGCAAATCGGTTAGCATTTGTAACACATCTGAATATGTCACGACCCGATCCATCAGTAGCGAAAATGGACCGTAAATCTTCATGATTAGACTTGAAGATTGAAGTGGACAATAGCAAGCCTATGAAATATCTAAGTTCTAAGACATCTAAATCACGAAGATCACTACATCTTTCATTCATTTTAATCGCATTCTAGCTATTCGTTTATTTGTCCAGAATGTGCAGAATGACTCCAATTATCTTGTCATCGAAAAGAGTATTCCACACATTTTGTAGCGACTTTTACCATGGAAATAATTTGTACTAGGAGACGTATCTGGTTCCTCAAGCTGTACTTCTTCATCTGCTTCTATTTCAGACTCAGTGTGATGATCGCTTGCAGCGTAATCAGCATCGGATTCTATGTCACTTTCGCCAGAACCATCCCCTTCCATCCATTTCAGCAATGTTTTCTCATAATCTTCATCTCCATACCTTGTCCTCTTCGATAGTCCAGACTCTTCGTTCTTACTCATTGTTATAACCTAAATATAACACGCAAATCAATTTGATGCTAAAACAAGATATATCACGTATTTACCTACCTGATGTCTTTTTGACCCCTATGAAATTTTTAAAATTCAATAAACTAATGACTAGTCACAAGATCAACACACTACTTCGGCAGACGTCTTTATACTGAGACCTAAAAAGGTACTGAAACGTACAGCCGCATGTTTAACAGGGGTGGGGAGAAACCAGGAATTTAATAACTGGACGGAGTCAATTTGAATCCTTGTCTGTGGTTATGGGTTAAACTTAATTTTTGTCATAAAATGTATTCGGATCAAGGTTAACAACATAAACAATAAAAACATTGCATTGTTAAATATATTTTCTAGACATTGTAAAGTATAACATTGTGGCAGCCAGAAAAATGAATTCGTATTTCACAAGTAACTTACAAATTACTTTTGGAAAAACAATTTAAAGCAATTTTATTATTAGCTTATATACAGCAAGATACACAATCCAACCTCAAACTCAAAAAAATGTTTAATGTTACAATAATAAAAAAAAAACGTAACGCTGGCCACCCACTAGAAAGCCGAAGCCATACACTATTAAGTGAGCGATTTATTCTTAGAGGCGAGCCAGTTAATAGAAAATCTGAAAAATATTTTAGTTTTTTAACCGGTATTCTATTCTATTTCACCTGGTATAAAGGGTGATTTTAAAAAGTGTATTGTTTTCAAATCGAAATGTCGATTGTCATTTATAAAATTGTCAAATAACTATACATTTAATTAAAAAAAATATATACGGTAATTTTAAACATTAACTATAAAAATTTGTTATTCTAAAAATACGTTCAATTTCTTTAATTTACAAGCACAATTATTTTCTCGTTGTATGGGAGAAATTAATTATATCCAAAGCTGCCACATCAGTCACACAACTTTGTGGTAGTAATGTATTGTTTGTATGTTAAATAACACATTAACATTTAATATCAATTACGCAATTTCTCGCGTTAAGCGCAAAGCTCCTCGAGCGAATTATCATTCAGAAATATATCTTTATTCATGCATACATTCTAAGACAGATTCACAATATAGAGCCGCTCCGGTAAAATACGAGATTTGTTTCAACTACTCGAAAAACACCGTACAATGAACGGTCACGGTCTTACGCAATAGATAAAACGCGTTCCAACCACGCAAGGACGGTTCATCGGATAATCCGTTCCAACTAAAATTGGGATCGTTCGTGAATCGCCTTCTGAACGGTAATTTTGATGCATGATCAAATGTCGAAACTGTTTGGACTGACATGCCAATTGGGTATCTCATTAGCTGTCGCCGACACTTTTATTGGCGAATGAGTAGTTTTAGTCGATCATATAAAACGGTCACAAAACTTTTCTACGCTAAGATTTTCTAGTAATACTCGAGGGAGTATACCTAAATTCGATCCAAACGATCCCAAAACCGTACAAAAGCTGTAGATTGGAAGAAACCTAATAGACCCCCATTTCACGGAAAATAAATTCGAAAGATCTGTCCCGCGGTCCAGATCTACCTACTTGATCTCTCAGGGGACAGATAGTTGGGACTCCACACACGTAAAGATCGCATAGTTTAGTTTTGCCAAAAATCCGGTCGTTGAGTTGAGCTTAATTTGTTGTGTTAAGAACAGCGCTCACAAAACTTTTAGATTTGTTGAACGAAATTGCTATTTCTGTATATAGGTACCGACAGGACGAAACCTGCATTGTATGTTTCATCGATCAAATCTGTCGCACTAACATAAAGGCGATATATTCCGTGACGGGACAAAATGTGGAGACCCAAATATCTGTCCCCTGAAAGACCAAGTCAGCAGATGCGATCTGGCAGAACAGATCTTTCGAAATTCCCTTCCATGTATGGGGACCTATTAATAAATGAGCTTATTTGCATTATATATCAGCTCAAGAGTAGATACGAAGAGATTTCAACGGACCGAGAACGTCATTATAATGAGGATCGAGACTTACCCGCAATAGCCTCGATTGACAAGTTTTTTGTAAACTTCAGATAATGTTTTATCATAATCTGTCGTATCTTTTGTTCTCGAAGAGAATTAAGATTTTTAACGAAAATTACAACAAATATGATTCGCCAGACAAAACCAAATATATATTTGAAAACACTAAAATTAAAAAACAAAAACTAAAGGCCGATTCTCACCAGACATGAAAGGAAGCGGATCGGCAACGGCACGGCACATACTCGGTATGGGCAAGGTTTTCAGATATTACTCACGCTGCAACAGGCCCAGCGAATAATGAAAGCATTCTCCCCATTATCACATACGGAAGCGAAATCTGGGTGTGGAATAGGACACTGAACAAACTGCAAGTGCAACAAAGAGCCATGGAGGGAAAAATATTGGGAAGACCGCAAGGCAAAAAAACCCAAGTCTGCGATATAACCCAACACATATGCTCCCTTAAATGGCAATGGGCAGGCCACGTAGCCCAACATTCTGAGAAGTGGAGCGAAAGAATAACGAAATAGTGGCCATGGAGAGAGAAGAGAAGTATGGGACGACCACTGCAACGATATTACGACGACCTGAAAAGATGTGCAAGATTAAACTGGTATCAGAGAGCACATAATATATCAAATTGGAAGGACATGAAAAAGACCTTCATAGCATCGATGGAGAGAGGCTAAAAGAAGAAGACTTCGACGCTAATAAAAATTGTTCTATTAGACGAAGAGAAGCAGGAAAATATGGACAAATTTTGCAGGAAGTGAAAAGGGCGCTTTTGTGTGCAAAAAATGCTAAAAAAACGCCATGAAGAGAAATCACCGAATTGAACTAAACAACGATTGTCGGTTGACTTCCGACCGTAAAGTATTCGTTAGAACGTGCACGGCACATGCTCGGCAAATATTGTTTCGGAAGAACGACGCGTGCAAATGCCGTCACTTGCCAAGAATAAGAATCAATGATAAAGAGCTGGTGCCTTGTCTGTGCCGGGCACTTGCCTTACACGAAAGTGAAAATCGGTCTTTAATGAAAAGAGAACCGAGTTTTTGGCATCAATAAAAAAATTACTACAATTGGCATAATTTAACACTAACTTTTGACCAAATTGATTGATAAATGAAACTACTGCTATTATTTTTATACATAAACTGTGAGGATTTTATTTTATTCGTCGTAAATTCGTATATCCATGCAAAAAAAGGTTGTCCATTTATATAAAATATTTTATACGAGTTTAATTAAACAGCTTAATAATTATTTTGTAAATATAATCACTTGCTTAATAATGCACAAATGTTGCTTAAAATATTTACTGTACTCCAATGGACTTTGTCAGTGACTTTTAGATAGACTTCCGCCTTTTTTCCGTTTAAAATATTTTTTATTTTGTATTAGAGATCTAAAAGGTTGTAAAATTGAAAGGTCTCGAGTAAATCTTTTCTTTGTATATTAACATAATCAAAATGTTAGATAAGAAAAATTAATATAATTAAAAACTTTGGTTTCCTTTAACTTTCTCAACAATTTAAAAGCGAAATCTTCATCCTTTTGAATAATATAAGTATATAATTGACCAATTTATTTTAAAATATTTATTTATACTTAGAAATGAAACAAATTAATAAAACCAAAAAGTAACATCTAGTAGTTATGCTGTAACTATTACTTTTTCATAACAGACTGATTTACGAGTATGATTACCTTAACTTATAATTTAATGAATTTTGCAATTTGCACATTTCATTTTATTCGTTAAATATATATACATTGCTACATAAAAATATTATTGGTATATACATTCAAGAAATTATGAAACTTAAGTGTGCATATGCTAAAAGACTAGAATTGAAGTGATTTTTAGACTGGGAGGAAATCAATAACTGTTTTGATAATTATAATATTAACTAATGTAAAAAAACAAACATTAAATATTTTTATCAGTTACCAAATATTTTACAATAAATGAAGCGAAATATTTAAAATCTAACCACACTTTTTAATTTTATCTCAATACGTTTGATAAAATTGTAATTTTTGTAAATTATTCCCTATAGACCTATCTAATTATACTATTTACAAGACAATTTTGCCTTCACACAGCATGCAGAAGATTTTAACTAATAATTTAGAGAGTTCAACTTAGTTTCAATCAGAAACAATATTTGTAATTTATGTATTTAGTGTTTTTTTTAATCTGTTGATATTTCCCAGTCTATCATCAAATTTTCTATACATTATCACCTAAAATGTAATATACAATGGCCTGCATTGACACACATTGATAACATTACATTAAAATATAAGTTCAGGTTTCATTTGTTATGTCTTTTTAAGGACAAATCACCAATTAAGCAAGCAAGTTTTTAAATATATGAAGTGCATGACTTAAACTTTCTGCTATTAAACTGAAAATGAAAGTTAACAGATTGATTTCAGTGTGGATGGGAGCTTTAAAAACAAAACAAAAAACTTTACAATAAAGTTGAAAGCATAATTATTCGTCAAAATTTTGGGAGAGTAAGAAGTTAGCAGCCAAATTTTCATTTTTTTCACAAGCAAAATAGGCTTGTACTACTAAATGTTCGGGGAAGCCCAATGCTTTCAGCCTTTCAATGGCATCTTTGTCTTGTGGGGTTACTTGAATTACGCTTTGCGGAGCTCCTCCGGCCACAGCTTGAGATCCTGGAGCACCTCCTAAGAAAAAAACAATTAGTTTATGTCTGTTAACATATATTATTCTAAAATTTAATCTTTATGGAAGTTCTGCAACATCCCAAACAAAAATCACACATTTCGAGTTAATTTCTTCAAATTAGTCTCGTTTCTAAAAACATCGTGAAATCTGTTCCGAGGTTTGCTAAAAGTATAGTCAACTTGTGTTTTTTTGTGTTAGTTCTACAAATTGTAAAGTTAATCAGTTATTGTAACTGAGTTGGTTGAATATTATTATTTGTGAAAATATTTCAAGTGTTAAACTCAAGTGAGTTTTTTCCTTAATATGAAGATGAATTAATTGAAAAAAAATAAGAAATATGAAATTTGTACAAACATTTGAAATATTTTTCCGGAAAATGATTCACTTCATTTATGTTTTTTTTGTCGAATATTGTAAGCTTAAAGATTTTAAAAGACCTATACTGACTAATGTTTGATAACACTTTATAAGCATTATGATACGAGGGTGGTTTAAAAAATTACCGATCAAACAAACATACAACAAATTTTTTTTTAAATTTATTCTTATTTTTCTACATAGTCTCCTTGTAAGTAAAGGCACTTCCTTCAGCGATGCTTCCATCTCTTTAACCCATCCAAATAGTACTCGGCGCCGTTCTACATACATAAAGTCACGCCTTTATCACTTAGGGGTAGAGAGAGACCACTTCTTTCCACTTCCTACGGTTCTTACACAGATCTTTTGCTTCCTTTACTTTCATCAGTGCTCTCATACATGCTCGTTGGTTGTTGGTACTCTTGACCTGGCCTTTCTTTCAAACAATGTTGATGTGATCGAGATATGTTCACCGAGGTCGACCCCTACCGACTTGTCCATTCACACTCGTCTTATAAATTTGTTTCGTCAATCTTCCTTCATTCATCCTTTCTACGTGTCCAAACCATCTAAGCATTCCTTTATCTATCTTTGTAACCACATCTTCTTTTATACCACAGCGTTCGCTTATCTCACTATTTTTTACTTAATCCAACCGAGTCACTCCGGCTATACTTCTCAGACTACTTATCTCCGCAGCATTAATCCTATTTTCATGCTTCTTCTGACAAACCCAACATTCACTATCATACATAAGTGTAGAAACCAACACTCCTCTATGCACAGCCAGACGTGCCTTTTTGACACTTTCTGGCTGTTCATAAAGCTATGCAGTGCCTCATTCATATGTTTTCCTGCCAACACCCTTCGCTCAATGTCACTGTCATACTTTCCATCTCTCGTAAACTTTGAACCCAAGTATACTAACTCATTTACTTGTTCCACTCTTTCTCCCTTAATCAGAACTTCACAGTTTGTCATGCTTTTTTCTCTTTCAAAAACCATTACTTTCGTTTTGCTAACATTTATCCCTTTGATTTTCAGGGCAACATGCATAACATTAAACATCGCCTGCAACTCCTCTTCAGATGACGCTATTATGACTTGATCATCGGCGTAAAGAAGGCATTTGACGATCAAATCCTTTATTTTCAATCCATACACACTCTCTTTCAAATATTTTAAACAATCGTCCATGTATAAGTTAAACAGCCATGGGAAGCCACACATCTCTGTCTCACACCTTTTTCGATGTTAAACCAGTCCATGTAAACTCCGTTTATCCTGACACAAGAGTCTTTCTCTGAAAAGTAATTGTTTGTGATGGCCAGAAAATCTTTGTCCTTCGAGCGCAATTTTTAGATTAGGAAACAAAAAGTAATCGTTTAGAACTAGATCTGGTGAGTAAAGCAGTTCAAACCGTAATTCGTGGATCTTCACCATGACAACTGCTAAAATGTGAGACGGCGCATTGTCTTAGTAAAACGGATTTTTTTTTGAAAATATGGCCGTTTTCGCAATTTCTGCCTTTAGCTTGGTAATGATGCAATAGTATGTAGTAATGGTTTTTCCTTTTTGAAGATAATCGTTTAAGATACTACACGACTGTCACTTTCCCAGCTGAAAAAACAGTTTTTGCTTTTTGCGGATCCGATTCTCCTTTCTCAGTCTACTGTTCTGACTGTATTTTTGTTTTGAGTGCATAATAGTGTATCCAAGTTTCATTTACAGTAATTAATCGGCGCCAAAACACCAATTTATTGCGCCTAAGGTGCGCCAACAGAGAGCAAATGCGGAACCCAACGCGCGGACAGCTTTCTTATGCCTAATACTTGATTCAATATGTAACAAACACGTTCTTTGGACATATTCGTAGCCTCTGCTATCTCTCTCACTTTAATTCGACGGTCGATTAGCACCATTTGGTGAACTTGAGTAATGTTATCGTCAGCGGTTGCAGTTTTTGGACGTCCCGAACGTTCATCGTCTTACAAGCTGGTACGGCCACATTTAATTCAGCTACTAAAAATTTCACGGTGTTAAATGATGGTGCATCTGTCAAAAAATGCACAACCTCATTCCCTAGCTTTTAAAGTGCTGCCATCTTCACGTTAAGGTCGGAAACTTTTCAGACCACCCCCGCAGACAAAAACTCATATATTTGAAAATAAAGCACTATTTTACTCTTTTAGTATATACTAGCTGACCCGGAAGACGTTGTCATGCCAGAACGTTGGCTTGCCTGCTTTGGGAATATCACTATCAAACTCAGTGACCCCAAAAAACTATAAATTCGACACTATATTCCATCCCATTTCCTCTCCCTTTGTATGGGTGCTAGCATTATTGGGAATGTCACTATCAAATTCATCATCCCTGAAGACTATGAATTCGGCACTTCAGCCGTTTTTGATAGTTTTTATATTCCGTCTCCTTTCATAGGGGTGCTAACATAACACACAAGTTTTTTTTGCACTAAAACCACTCCAGGTATGTATAAAACAACTTCTAAGAAATTTCATCCCAATCAGTCCAGCCATTTGGGAGTTTTTGAAGGACACACATACATACATACAAACATTTTTTCATTTTTATGTATATAGATTTATTGCTCGAAAAACAAAATTAGGGAGCCTCCTGAACACCTCACTAAAAGATTTCCACTGAAACACATTTTTTCAATAAATTAAAAAACTTTATCTCGTTTTTTAAAAATGCGCAACCTTACAAAAATATAAACAAAACAATACCGTGAAGTAAAAATAACTGCAGCAACAAAATATTGTCTACATTGCTCACATCTTTGGCAAAACTCCACAAAAATGTATAATTTAATTTATTAACATTACCAAGAAAACAAACAAATCACTTTAAATTCAGAACTGTGATAGGAACGGTTAAGATAATAAATTAAGTTTTTTTTTAAATTTATAATAGTAAATAAAATGACTTTTTCAATTCTAATAATTTTTTTTGTTTGGAAAAAACCATACAGACTCTCTTAAATCAACAAGTATTGATGAGCAACCATATTATTTTAATTAAAAAATGTCTGGAAAATTGTGTCAATGAGACGTTTTTTAAATAAAAATGATATCAAGATTGTACATCAAAACGACTGTGTATTTTTTAAGTGAATGTGTGCGACTTTCCAAACAAAAAACGAATATGCAATCACTACAGTGAAGACAAATAGACAACTTCAAAGCACACATTTTATTTACTTTTATGATAGAGGTATTACTTATAAAGCATAATATTAGTTTATGATACTTGTTATATTTACACAATCTTTATACAGATATGGAAAAATATTTGTGGGACAATTCAAATTAGAGTGTTGTAGTTAATTATTTGATTATTTATCGCGAATATTTATTACACTTTGTGCTGATCGACTAGATACCGTAAACCTCAACGTTTTGCATTGAACTTTCTATGTTCCACAAATATTTTTTCACATTTATACATAAAAATTCAGCTTCCATGTTTGTGTCTGCAAAATTTGAAAAGAAGTCGATGGATTGACTTGAAGTTTTATTTCAAGTTCCCTCGGCAACGGAAAATTCCAAGCATTTTGCAAGGTTTATATAAAAACAATTTTAAAAAACAAAAGGATTAAAAATTATTTCTCATGGTAAACACCAATAAGAGCTAGTAGTATTTAAAAGGATTTACAGGATTAAAAAGAATTCAATAAGATTAAAAATCAAATTATTATAAATACTTTTGTTTTTTCAGGGATATCTGACAAATGACTATGCGTGACATTTTTTCACTTATGAACCATTTTCACTAATTTGTTTACAAATATGTCAAATACTTATGATTTTAACAATAAACGTCAATAAGGGTCAATCTTGACCAACAGTACTAAATTAAGATAGTGAAAATGCTTAATGCGAATAAAAGGTGTTACTGTGACCAGTTGATTGATGTAGACATGGATTTTTATTGATAAGGACAGCGTCTGGTAAAATCAGTCCGAATAGGAAGAAATGTCAAAAACACACGACTGTTGCCAAATAACCCTGCTTGAAGGTAAACAAAGAAGTACGCGGGAATATGTAATCATGTAGAAGGGGTTAATAGTTGTGGTTTAGTTATATCTTTAGTTGTTTGAGTGCGTAGGTGTACAGGTGTTTTTTGTTCTGTTATATTTTTATATTTTAAATGGGTAGACCGCAACATATATATTATATTTTATTAAATCATGATTAATTAATGATTTGTCACTTAATTTTATAATTATTTTTTTTATAAAAGTGTCTGTCAATTTCAATTAGAAAAATAAGTATACTTTTTATTTGAAGTTGGCAGTGCTGATTATTTAACATGTTCAGCATGGGATCCCCTCGCGTACCGCTTCATCACCCCGCTCTGACCACCAAACCTCCTTAATGTTTAAGCAGAAAACGGACAAACAAAACATGTAGTGCGTCCAGTAGATTTACAATTTTAGTAAAAAATATCTTTTCTTTCTTTCCTTTTATTCCATAGCAACGCAAAGTAGGGTATTAAATTGAATGTTTTCTCAGTAAATCTATGTTCTCTAGAATACTATTATTTACGTCTGGCTGAGCATAGAGGTGTGTTGGTTTCTACACTTATGTATGGTAGTGAATGTTGGGTTTGGCAGAAGAAGCATAAAAATAGGATTAATGCTGAGGAGATAAGTGGTTTGAGAAGTATATCCGGAGTGACTTGGTTGGATGAAGTAAAAAATAGTGAAGACGCTGTGGTGTAAAAGAAGATGTGGTTACAAAGGTAGATAAAGGAATGCTTAGATGGTTTGGACACGTTACAAAGGTAGATAAAGGAATGCTTAGATTGTTTGGACACGTAGAAAGGATGAATGAAGGAGGATTGACGAAACAAATTTATAAGGCAAGTGTGAATGGACAAGTCGGTAAAGGTGAACATATCTCGATCAGATCAACATTGTTTTGAAGAAAGGCCAGGTCAAGAATACCAACAACCGACGAGCATGCACGGGAGTCCTGATGAAAGTAGAGGAAGCAAAAGATGTGTGTAAGAACCGTAACAAGTGGTCTCTACCTAGGCGTGACTATATGTATGTATGTACTTCCCTAATAATTAATTTTAGACTGAGCCAGGTTTAGCTAGTAAAATGCATATTAATTCAGCTTAATTTAACAATTATCTATATTTCTTCTTGCTCTTAATCACTCAAATAACTACATAGATATTATTTTGGGTATAAGAAAATTTCTTACTTTATTTCTATTCAAAATATTGTTTAACTTAACTACACAGAGTTCTAAAATAGTTAACTTACCACTTGGCACGTTCCCACTTCCAGTTGTTGGTGTTCCAGGAGCAGGTTCATTGAGCATCCTCACAAAAGATTCTTGATTCTGGGAAATTAACTGTAATAAAGCAGGATTAGTTTGTCCGATTTGTTGCAACACAGCATTTAAAAGTTGTGGATTTTGCTGAATTACTTGTCGCATCTGCTGAAATTGAGGCTGGGTCCTTAAAAATGCCAAAGGGTCATCTGTATCAGATTGTCTTTCATCCACACCTGATAAATCAGCTGTTTCATTAACCTGAAAATGAATAACCTTAAAATGTATAATTTATCACATTTATCTCCTTTCAAAATTGGATTCAGTTTGAAAAAACAAACCATTTCTAAATCAATCTTTTCTATAAATTTTTTATATTTACTTGTGCTAGAATGTTCATAAATGAACATTTCAGTTGGGAAATTTTAGGTTTTTGAACCTTAGGGATAAGTATGCAATGGGTCAACACCTCTTGTGGTCCTTATCAGCACAGCCAAGAAAAGGAAAATACACTTCTTATAGACAAACAATTTATATTTATATATATATATATATATATATATATATATATATATATATATATATATATATATATATATATAAATTTTATGGTTTTTCATGGAATGTTAAGATTATTATAAATAATAATTATAAACCTATCTAGATTATACAACGTAAAAGAGATAAACTTGAATTATTTTTGATAGGGACAACTTCCAGTTAAATCAGTAAGAGTAGGATGAAACGTCAAAAACACACGGCAGTTGTCGAATAACCTTGCTTGAAGGTAAACAAAGTAAGCACGAAATATTTAAGCGGGAATATGTAATCATATAGAAGAGGGTTATAGGTGTGGTTTAGTTTTAATAGCGGCATGAATGCGTGGGTCTTTCCGGTGTTTTTCGTTACTATTATATTTTTCCATTTAAAATGGATAGACAACAAAATAAGAGGAACTACTCTGCAGAAAATTGCTAATGTAATTAAATGAAAAACGAGGCAAAACATGGCTTGCAAGTTCCACTCAAAATGCAAAAGCAATGGCCGATGTAAAAGCAGTTTGACAAGAAGTATGCGATGCACAAATAGGTTTTGAAAGTTTCTGTCACTGGTGAAAAGAGATTTCAAAACTATCAATTTATTTATTTTTTATTTACTTTCAATTTTAATAAATTTTTTTGCTACATATACATTTAGTAACTGTTACAAAATATTTATAATACACCACTGGTTCCCAACTCTGTTGGAATCAGCATTGCACATCTGCTGACTTTGAAAATATGGTGGAGCCAGTTGACATGTCTCTTTTATTAAAATTCAAGTCTATTAGTTAAATACAAGTAAAAGGCAAATGACATCTGATTTTGCAGTTCTTTATTTAATATTTTGTACTTACAGATTCCTGATCATCTAAAAGGGGTATTCCATTTATCAAATATTCCACAGCTCTATCTGGATTATTAAAACTAGCCCTAAGAGCTTGCTCAACTTGGTCTCTTGCATACCCCATGTCCATAATATTTCTAACCATTGTCTCATATTCCTCTCCCATAAGTAAAGTAGATTCAGCTACACTGCTTATAGCAGATGGTGTTTCAGAAACGGGTTGAGATGTTGGGGTAGGTGTACTTTCCTCTGCAGCAGGGGTTGGGGTTTGTTGAGGCGCTGGTGCTGCAGGAGTGCTGAAGTATTGTGATAACTGATCAACATTTCTTTTTGAAATTAAAATATTAACAAAACTAAATTTAATTATGGAATAAAGATTAACTTAGCTTGTTTTATGGGATGATTTATACATTTTTGGAAGGAACATAGATAAATTTATAATACTAGGCTAAACTTAGGCAGACAAAATACATTTTATAAATTATTCTTTTTTTACCCGAAAATCACTCAAAATTAAGCCAAACCTAACCTAACCTTTATCATTATAAATACCAAAAGCGTACCGTCATAACTTTGTGTTTTTAAATGAATATTAGAGGCGAGTACATAAATTTTGTATGTTATATCAAAGTTTAGCCTCGGATGCTGTGTCATGCGACCCGCCTGACAATCGGCGCCGCTCCGTGTCCAGGACGGACGGTGCGAAATATGCGACTGGGCATGCGGATGGAATACACAAGGCATAAATAAAACTGGCAAAACATTGCTCCTAGAAAAAGAACTGCTGAAACATAAAATAGAGATCTGTGGAATTACAGAAACACATTGGCATGGAAAAGGTTATTACAGATCATCCGACTATTTCGTGTTCTTCTCCAGAAATAAAGACAAAAGTTGGGAAGGTGTTGCGTTTTTCGTATCGAGGAGAATTTTCCTGGCTGTCGATGCTTACCAATGTATCAATGAAAGAATTATGACCCTAACTTTAAACTCAAGTCCTGTGAGGGTCAATCTTGTCCTGGCCTATGCCCCCACTTCTGGTGCGAATGATGATAAGATTGATAACTATAACGTCTTAGAAACAACTCTATCCAACTTTTCATCTAAAGAGATAAACATCATTATGGGTGATTTTAACGCCAAAATTGGAAATATGAAAGATGATGATCATCTACGATCAGTGATTGGTAAATATGGACTAGGCCAACGTAACGAGAGGGGAGAACGTCTCCTACAGTTCTGTTTAGATAATAGGCTTACTATTGCCAATACGATGGGCAATATAAAAATCAAATAGATTTCATGTTAATCCCTTTACACTGGAAATCATCAATAACAAACACGAAAACGCTGCCCTCAGCGATCATCAATTACTTATGTCCACTTTCAAAATAAAATTAAAAATATGTTTTAAAAAGAAAACACCTAGAATCAGCTATGGGAAAACTTGAAAATAGCGATATTAGAGACAACAATGACTAAAGAAAATCGAGGCTCCGGTGTCGTTAGAAGGCAGCCCTGGATAAGAGATGACACTCTAGCTCTATGTGAGAGGAGGAAACTTAAAGAAAAAGGTCTAGACGACGCTGAGAGAAGGGAACAACATAGAGTCCTATCGAGGAATATACAGAGACGTCGCAGGGAAGACAAGAATTTGTATTACCAAGATCTATGTAAAGACATTGAAAAACATCATAATAGTAATCGAACCAAAGACCTGTTTGGAAAAATTAAAATAATCACTCGTAACTTTAAACCTAGGCACCCTAATAACTAATATAAACGATGTGATCGACGTCTGGAAAGACTACTGTACATCACTCTAAGATGATGATTACGAATCTCTTGAGCAAATAAGCCCAGAAAATGAACCGAATATCCTTTTGAGTGAAGTAGTCGCAGCAATCAGAGCACTTAAGAAAGACAAGTCCACCAGAATAGATTCGATCACTGCGGAGGTCTGGAAGGCCCTTGAGGAGAGGACCATTAAATACCTACATCTGCTATGCCAGTAAATTTGGAACAACGGAGTCTGGCCAGACGAATGGTCTATATCCACTATAATACCTGTAACAATTATCGCCTGGTTTCCCTGATCTCACATGCGAGCAAAATAATGCTGTATGTTCTTCGATCTTGGTTGGTCCACTTCCTCGATTACCAAATAGCACCTGAACAGTCAGGATTTGTCAAAGGGCAAGGTACACGAGAACAAATACTAAATGTTCGAATACTTATGGAGAAGGCCAGTGAATACTATGCAACCATGTATATGTGTTTTGTCGACTACAAAAAAGCGTTTGACAATGTAAAATGGTCAAAATTGTGGAAGATCTTGTGCGTTGAGGGAGTACCTACTCATCTGGTAAATCTCATAAAAAAGTTATATGAACAAAGTAGAGCAGTCGTCAAAATGGACAATCGTATTTCAAGAACAGCAGATATCAAAAAGGGAGTTAGACAAGGGTGCATTTTATCACCTCTCTTGTTTAATATATAAACGGAATGTTTAATGAGAGAGATACTTGATGAGTGGGAAGGAGGCCTTGCCATAAATGGGAAAAAAATTTCAAATCTTAGATATGCTGACGACACTCTTCTGATCGCTAACTCAGCAGAAGAACTTACAGAATTGATACAACGACTTGAAAGAACATCAAAAGAGTATGGTCTAAAAATCAACTATGCCAAATCTAAAGTATTGATAGTTGATAGATCGGATAAGAAAGCCAACAGACCACATCACATTGCCAACTGTGAAGTGGTAGATCAGTTTGTTTATCTGGGTGCCCTTATCCACTCCTCCGGCAGCTGCGAGATGGAGATCCGCTGTCGTATTCAACTTGGACGAACAGCAATAAGCCAATTACATAAAATTTGGAAAGATCGTTATATATCCATCAATACCAAAAAATCGTCCATGCCCTAGTGTTTTCCATTTTCTGGTACGCTTCCGAGACATGGGTTATGAAGGCAGCGGACAGGCGTCGGGTCGACGCCTTTGAAATGTGGGTATGGCGAAGAATGCTAAGAATACCGTGGACGGCACATCGTACCAATGTGTCAGTTCTGAACGAGATTGGACCATCAAACCGTCTCAGTAGCTTGACATCAGCGTGAATACTGAACTTCTTCGGACATATAACTCGTCAAGACAACATTGAGAGACTGATTGTCCAGGGCAAACCCCTTGGCAAAAGGAAACGCGGACGCTCCCCATCTAGATGGACAGACATTTTATCAAAAGTATCCGAGCATCCACTACTGGAAGCCATTAGAACTGCTGCTGACCGTGGGCGATGGCGAGAGACTGTAAGAAGAGTTCCGAGTAATAACACCTGATATTAACTTGTGATCACTACACGTCGTTCTCGACGTTAGACTAAGAAGAAACATAAATTTTAATGGAACTAAAAAGTTATTAGGCAAATATCAATTATGGACCAGCAGTACCTACCCAAACCATATCAACAATTTATATATTAAAGAATTTAGTACTTAAAAGAAACTTCTAGTGGAGATCTTTTATAAAGGGATATAACATCTGCCAAAAAATACATCCAAGGTGTACACCAGCCAATTTTAGTTATTAACATTTTAATTACTAAACAAACCTCGAAGAACTGTTACCGTCACCACTTTCTGTTTTTTCTGGTTGTTTGGGTTTTGTCACCATCACCACAATGAATTTCTTTTCATCGATATTGTATTCTGACAAAACTGTTTCATCTGTAAGTATTTTGCCTGCAAAAAAGAAAGTATTTGTGACTCATTACTAGAAAAAAAGTACACACTTATAGTAACCTGCATAAATCAGTCTCTGGTTTTCAGAAGGATAATCCTTTCCCTTTTCTGTTTCAATTTTTTGTTTCAGCTGTTTAACCTGAAACAAGATATCAATTATTTAGAAATAAAACGGTTAATTTTTAAAGATATACAATACCGTTTTTGTCGGTTCTATGTCTACAATAAATGTTTGCTGTTGAAGATTTTTTAGTGTCACCTTCATTTTACTTCTTTAAAATTAATAAAACAGTCTCAAATAAAGTAAATAACACTGCCTTTATTTTAACTTTTGCCCACTTCGCTATTTTCGGCTAAATATTTCTGAAAGATGATATAGCAGAACTGATAAATTTGGCGGCCATATTATAATGACAGGACAGGATAGATAAATTTCAAATGTCAAATAAATACAAGGTGTGTTCGAATAATACTGAAATATTACTAAATTGGGAAACAATTTAAAAAAATTTAAACAATGTAGACTCGTTTAATATAAACTTCAAAATAAAAATAATATTAGTGGTTAATATAAATATACTTTTTTTATCTATAATTACTTATTTAAAAAAAAAAAATTATAAAAACAACCCGTATAGTTAGTTGAAAGTTGTATAGGTAATAATATTGAATTTAAAAAAGAAGAATCGAAAATTATATCATATCAAAATAAGAAACTCTGTGACACTTTTACAAGCGTCAAGCGACCCCTTAAAAAAAACCATTAACTTAGCAAAAGTTTTTATTTTTACAGCTTAAATTATGATATTAAACATGTGAAATTATTAATTTCATTTTACAGTGTAATTGAAATATTTATTAGTGCGTCAAGGCTTTTTACATTTTTATAAAATTTAAAACTTTAAATGCATGCAAGTTTAACGTAGAGCTTAAAAAAACTTTGAAGTTTTTTATTTATATTTTCACAACTTTTTCCAGATATTTGTGTAAATATTAGATTTTTAACCTGAACAGGTGTGCTACAATTAGTATGGCTTTGCGATTTCAGAAGAAGGCTGGGCTCCTGGGAATGTTGGTTGGAGCAGCTTTTATTTTACATTTTGGAAATCTACTGATTAAACCTATGGTTGTACCAGAAAAAAAAATTCAAGATCCCAATTTTGAAATGAGAAAACGAACAGAAGAGGGCGTTTAATTTTTGTGCATACATAAAGAGCTTAAGCAAGCTAAAAGTAATAATACATTGTATATAGTAAACTGTGTACAAAAGTAAAGTTTAATTTATCCTTTACTACATAATGCTTAAAAATATACATACTTAAAAAGAATTCATTTTTTTTAAACCAATATCACACAATATGCTCTGCTTTCTTACTAACACTATACACTAAACTAACGCAAAAGGTTTGGTCCTCTTGAGTCTTCTGTCCAAGTCCATGTTGTCCAGGAGCTGAATTGCCTTGACATTGGTGTGGCTCCTTGCAAATCTCTTGATAGTTTCACTAAAACTTACCAAGTTCAAGTTTCTGTGGAGGTCACTGTTTCTGAAGCACCAAGGGGCATTGACTATGCTCCCTAGCACTGTATTCTGGAATCTCTGTATTATATCTAGGTTGTTCTTTTAGGCGCTACTCCAAAGTGTTATGCCATATGTCTAAGTCTATTGGCTAAGTATTTGCTTGTACATGAGCAATTTATTGTATATAGTCAGAGCAGAGTTATGTCCGAGTGGCTCATACATTTTTCTAAATTTTTAGTTAACGGTGAAAGCTAATATACATCTATCTCTGTATCCCATTCCAGTTCATCAGTGTAAAAACAAGGATTAGACCAGAACTCCAGAAGTGGATCTCAGATTTTATTATATGTACCTACCATTACAGTCCACCACATTGCATCTCGCCCACTCTGTATTTAGGTAATAAAAACTTCCTTTTTTTTCTGGATATAAATTTATTAACAGTTATCTAAAATTTGGAAAACATTTGACAACAAATAATAGACAATACTATATCACAAATAAAAATCATTACATAGTATTTAACATAATATTTTTTACTAACAAATGTCAAACAAAACGTTGTTTACGTCTTACACCAGAATTATAGTATTTTTCTAAAAAAGCACATAATTTAACAGTAGGAATTTTTATAGGTTTTATCTAAAGCAAGTGTATATGCATACTGATCATTCCTTATAGGTGCTATAAAAAATATTTACATGGTGGACATTTACAAATTTAACTATTTATGTCTATTACAGTTAAGGAACATACAATTCAGTTATTTTTTTTATTAGATCATTGGATATAAAAACAGAAAAAAAAATAGTTTAAAGTATGTACAATTTGACATTCAATTAAATGGGCCCTGATCATTAGAAGCCTGTTAGAATATATGTACAGCTGATATATTAAAAGGTTCTCCAGGTTAACAGTGACTTTTTGTAATTAATACTTCATTACAATAAATAATATAGTGATAGTTTTATCTTAAGATTGTGATAATTTTAAAAACAATCTTTTAATATAAAAAGGAGGGAAATTGAACATTCTTATTTTCATTTTATAACTTGAGAACCATACGATGTTTAGATTTTTGTTGCCGTTTTCTTAGACTTTTATTTAATAATTTTTTTATTTAACTTTCCGTGCTTTTTTTTATTTCTTTAAGCTATTTAGCATATTCTGTGTATATACGGAGTGGGCCACAGTCACTCCCCGATATTTGGCAGTATTCATTAGAGTTTAAGGAATGCTGAAACACGTCGATTTTTGTTCCGAGCTTCCTCTAGTTTCATCAGTGCTTTCATACATGCTCGCCGGTTGTTGGTACTCTTGACCTTTGTCTCTCAGACTACTCATATTCGCAGCATTGATCTTACTTTCATGCTTCTCCTGCCAAAAAAAAGTATAGTTTTAGGATCTTATTTCTTTCAGGTGATACAATGTTTTTGATTTTTGGTTTGATTTGTTTATGAAAACTTAAATAATTTATTTTGTATTGTTATAAATTCCAATATTTTTTACATTCGGACCCCCTATTTTCTTGGGGGTATTCCATACCCTCAGACCCCCCCAGTATTGGTCCCCCGAAATAAATTTCTGGCTACGCCACTGGTAACGATACAATGTTATAATCCTTTCAACGTTGTACTTTTCTGTAAAACCAATTTATTTAGAATTTCAAGATGGGGCGAATTTTTATTTTTAATTATTTATTTATAGGCTTGTGGAAATGCGTGCAAAAATTTTTTTTGCTCTGACTTGAAGTTAGACAAAATAGAAAAGCTTTTTATGAAGTACTACACTTTCACCTACGATGAACAACTTTTTTGACCAAACGTATTCAAATCCACCAGGGCTGTATGCAGCCATAGGGCCAGAAGGGCCAGGACCCCCCCCTGAAATTTCGCGAATCCTAAAATTTTCCTATAGATGTGAATTTCGTTTGAATCTTGCATTGTCAAATGCCATGTCAGTCCCACCTGTTCGGAATTATCTTGGAATTGTGAACGATGTCGTGAACTTATTTAGAAACCACGCGTATGCGACGAAAATTCAAGATCTCATTCAAGAACATGGTCCAGAGAGCAAAAACAAGAGGCTTATTCGTCTTTGCGAAACAAGATTCATCGAACGACATGACAGCATACTATCTTTTGTAGAACTGTTCCAAATCATCCACATGGGATTAGAGGAAATTTAAAAAAATCTTGGACTATTTCGAAAACTGCGGCCTGCTTACTAGCAGCAGTAACCCCGGCAACTTGTAAAACCCTGAGGTTTTACAAGTATTGGATTTTTGTGACACAAGCAGATTTCCAACAATCAAATATCTTTTAACAGTTTTGACAACTCTTCCGGTCACAGCGGCAAGTGTGGAAAGGTCCATTTCGACACTGAAAAGAATCTAGACTTACTTATGTAACTCAAAGGGCAATGAAAGACTCGGTGCACTCGCCGTACTGTCAATTTAAGGAAATTTAGATATCGATCCGAATGAGTTTCTCGAGGTTATGGCAGCAAATAAATCGCGAAAGTTAAAATTTTAAATTTTGTCTACTGGAATTGACGCTTTTGTTTGACAATTGATATGTATGTGCGTGACTGATAATTAAAATTAGTGACAATATTGATAACAATAAAGGAGTTTTACACTAATGAGTCCAACTTTGATCATATCATTGCAAGACACCCATCAACCAATACCGCCCCCCTCCACCTCCAAAAAAAATTATAACTACTTTATGGGACCCCCCAAACCAAATTTCTGGCTACGGGCCTGAAATCCACGAAACAAAGAGAAGGAAATGACGAAGATCATTTTTATTTTCAACAATTTTTATTTTTCTTCGCATTATGCGTATGCGGCGATTGTTCGTCAGTATTTAGACCAACATTTTCCACTATCGCCAGATTTATCGATTTCTTTTTGTGGGGACATCTGAAAAGTAAAATCTATAAAACACAACCAGCGTCGTTGGAAGATTTGCGTCAAAGAATGGATGACGAGTGCCGTCGAATTACTCAGGAAATACTTCGGAATGTGCGTGAACGTCTTTATTATTGTATGGAAGCGAACGGTCATCAGTTTGAACATTTAATAAATTAAGTAGTAAGTAAGCAACTAAAATAATTGGAACTTTAACGTAATTTTTTTCAAAGTATTGGGAGGAAATGTAAAATTTAAAGACTACTGTAAAGAGAATTGTAAGAGCCTTTCAAAAGACATCTTATTCGACCCCCAGTGCCAAAAATTTTGGTCTTACCCTCGCTTGGGGTTGAAAGTACTAGTCAAAAATACCGGAAAAGAGTATCCTCCTTTAATCAAAAATCGACGGGTCTGAGCGTTTTTCTTAAATGTTGACGAGATTCCTGCAAATGGCTCTATTTCGTTTTCGGTCGGCCACCCTGTATAAAATCACATTTATGCATACATTCCAACTAAACCTCATATGGATCCAAACCTTGCAAAATAAACTAAAAAATCGGGATTATTCTCCCTAACGATCTTAGAGGGAAACACCACGACAGACCAAAATTATAAAAAAATTGTTTACATAAAAAAAGTTGCAGGTATTTCTACCATTTATTGTTTTTAAATGTAATGAATTATTTCTCATTGTCATTAGTGTCTGTATCGTCAACTATAAAAAATTTGATAGTTCAACACATACTCGTAAAAAAAGAATGAATATAATATTTGTAGGACTCAAAACCTACTACTTTTTTGACATAAACAATTTTTTTATAATTTTAGTTTAAAACCACTGTAACTTTGGAACTATTAAAGGTAGAATTATGCGGTCTCGAAGGTTGTATTTGTAATTAAACAGATAATAAAAAACTGAAAATAAATAGAGGATGTAATATTTAAAAAATAAAATTAATAAATTATTTTGTAGTAAAGGTGCACCCTGTATACTCCTAATCTACTTATGCAGATAGTCTAAATTATTTATTTATTTTTTTTATAAACCTCACAGAAATATTAGCAAGTTACGTTACTTTATATACACACTGTATAAAATGTTGTAATGGTAAATAAAGCGATATGTCGAAAATAAATGTCATGTAAGTATGCAATCTGCCTTACATTATTAAATTAAGCTTGGCTGCCTCCTGAGTGGTTAGTGGGTTGGGTACCATACTCGTCGGGTATCTTCAAAATATCAATAAAATAATTCAAACTCTTTTCCCAAACTGACCACTATAAATTCTGAATAGGTATGCAGGGAACTAGTGACTGCTTGTCCGCTGCTTTTAAACAGTTGATCGTCGAACGAATTAAATAAATACATGAAACAACAAACTTTGCTTTATTTATAAAATGATATAAATAAAAAATGACATCAGTGATTAACTCGTGAAATATCGCCCATCACTAGCGTCTGCATGCAACGGGTCAAGTTCTTGAGATCTCTCACTTTATCAGAGGCTCTTTCACTTACAGGTAATATCAATATAGTAGTATTATCCCAGATAGCACAGGAAGTCCAGACTCTAATTTGGACGTCCTGAGGATGTACGATGTCAACGTTTTAGGGACGTATGACGCGAACGTTTTCAGGACGTACATATTGAGTCTAAATTTATATTTATGCGTGTCTGAGCCTGCGTTTTGTGCCGTGTGTGTGGGTGTGCGCGCGACTGCGACTGCGCGTTACCTAACTTCACGTGATGCGTACTCTTCCCCTGCTCGCAATAATATTTCGACTGCTATTGCGTATTTTGTGTGCCATTCATTAATATTGCATAGAAAATGTTGCATGTTTTTCACTTAATATTGTTATTAACTGCGTTTATCTATGCTATGTTGGAATTGTTTCCTGCAATCTATCAATATCATTACAGTGTACGTGAGTATACTTGTTTTCTCACATCATTGAGCTGGTAGAAAGTGTTTTATTTTTGTAGGTTAGCGTCATTCCAAAATCCAACGAGAATAACAAGATCATTGATTCCAACCTACTAGCTTAGGGCTTTGGGGTAAGTCGATCGATTTGTTGAAAAATGGCAGGCATGAAATATATTATACTATAAATATGTATAAATACAAATTAGGTAATACGTTCCTATGAGAAAATGCTTGTTTACATATCATGTTTGAGTTGAAAGACACCTCTGATAAAATAATCTTGAGAACATTCAGCAGAAGGTCTAAAATGAATGTCTCCCAGAGACATCCCGAGAACGTCCATAACAATCTCTACATGGACCTATAATGGATGTCCCCGGGACGGACCGTTTTGTAACATCGGACGTCCTCAGGACGTCGACCGACCGACCGACAATGGACGGCTTTGGGACGTCCCGATTGTCCCGGATCGACGTCCTGCGAACGTTCTGAGGACGTCCTTGTGTTATCTGAGACATAAATGCACTTGTCATAATTTTTGCCAGACTTAAAGCAGCTTTATTAATAAATAAACAAACTTCAATTAAACTGAGTTTGCTGTAAATGAATACGAGATAAAATTCGGGAACATAGTAGCCAAAGGAATGTATAAAATGTTAACAGGTCATTAAAAAACACGATAAAATTACTATACTGATGAAAACTTTAGCGCGGAAACGTTTGAAAAATAAATTTTTTAAAAAAAATGCGTGGTAAAACTAAAGTATTTGGTAAGTGGTGGCTATTTCAAGGGTATTTTTTATATTAAGTTTTTACCCCGATCAAACACTTAATATTTCTCGTATTTTTTTGCAGCGCAATTTACACATTATTGTAAATCACCTATTTCACACATTTTTTTGCACTGAATAAAAGTCAATAATTCGGAAAAAATTAATCATTATTGGATAGACATAAACTATCAACTTGTTTGACAAATGACAGCCTTCAAAATTAGAATTTAAATTGCGACGTTGCCAATTCAAACCAGAAATAATGGTATATTAGATAAAATATTTGTATGGCTCAGTGAATGACAAAGAAAGTTATATCTTATAGATTACTTTATAAATTTACATAGGACTGTTTTTTAAGTTAATGAGCAAGTAAGTAGAGAACAAGTGCGCGTACGAAAGTTAGATTAGGTTATTTGTTCACCAGGTAGTGTTGGTGTTAGGTTAGGCCGTTAGGTTAGGTTAGGGTAATTTTTTCCCTTTTACTGCCTCAAATAAACAAATGTTTTAATTGGTTAAAAAATGTACAATAGGTGTTAGATTAGGCCGTTAGGTTGGTTTGGCTAATTTTTTTATGTTCATCATCGATTAGCAGTCGAATCCATCATTTCTGAAGTGGTAAAGAAATATATACGCGAACTCTGGCAACGTCGCGATTCCAACTTCGAGTTTGAAAGGTTGTCATTTGTCAAACAAGTTGATAGTGTATGTCTATCCAATAATGATTAATTTTTTCCGAATTATTGACTTTTATTCAGTGCAAAAAAATGTGTGAAATAGGTGATTTACAATAATGTGTAAATTGCGCTGCAAAAAAATACGAGAAATATTAAGTGTTTGATCGGGGTAAAAACTTGTTATACAAAATACTCATAAAGTAGCCACCCTATGAAATACTTACCAAATAGTTTAGTTTTACCACACATTTTTTTTTAAAAAGTATTTTTCTGCAGCCGTCTCGAAAACAAAATTTTCGGTATGATTTATTAAATCGAAAATACCACTTTACACAAATAGATATTTTCGGTACGATCTTTTTACTTTCGGAACGATTTTGGATATCTATGTAGGCGGTTTTGACAATAACATGAACTTGCATTTTATTATGACAGCGATTGTCACGTAACATTGGTTTACGTTTTTTCGATTTTTAAATAAAAAAAAATGGCAATCAGGAGTGAAAGTGAGGTTGAAATGATCCCACATGAGATAAGTGAATCTGCTAAAGAAGCTACTTACGAATTATTGCCGGTAAAAAGAAGAGAGAGGTATGAATTGGTTTACAATTTATTTAAAAAATTGAGTAATGATAAAAATGTGCATATCATAAATGAACAAGTGATTCTTGCATATTTAATGGAAAAATCTAAAATATTTGTTAATATCCCTAATAATATTAATATAAGTAATTTTCATAATTGTGTAATTAATATTCATAAGTAATGTATTTATAAGAGTTATTGTTTTATGCAATAGTCTATATAAAGTTATTATCCATCGATATTATTTTTAACACACAAAACGGCTACAGAAAAAATATTGTACGTAACACGATCCAAAAGCGATTTTACGGGACTTGCAGGATTCCAGGACGAGCCGTAAGCGAGTTCTGGAAACTTCCTACTCATCCCTTAACGGAAATTGTTGCGTAAATTACTATTTCCAAACGTTTCCGCGCTAAAATTTTTATTAGTACAGTAATTTTATCGTGTTTTTTAATGACCTGTTAAAATTTTATAAACATTCCTTTGGCTACGATCTTAGAAATAAATAACTGTTGAAAGGCACCCCATGTGGCTAATTTGACGGATTGGGATTAAAACGTCTAGAAAAAACGACGATTACCGAAAAACTCTGATGGACGGTTACAAGGAAGTAGGCGACTAAATTTTAGTGGACTATAATCTATAGTGTTTGTCAGTCTAAAGGGGGGTTGGCATTGGATAATCGTCTTGCCACAGATAATTGTAAAATAAATATTTTTGTTCAAGTTGGTTTATACATCAAATTTCATTTTTTTAAGGAAGTTTACCAAACAGCCATAAACATTTTTATTGGCGGAACTTGGTAAAGAGGTTAAATTTATGGTAAGATTTATTTTCTTCTTTTTCTTTTTGTATTATGCCTTGAGCTTGTTCTTATCCGATCACTTTTTTCTACTGCTGCAGTCGTATTTGTGTCGTAGACTGCCAGCTATCAAGCCATCTTTTAAAGGGCCGTACTGGTGGTTTGGTGCCCGTTGGTTTTAAATCCCTTGATATTCGGGCTATTTTCTCGCCGTCCATTCGTGCAACATGCTGGTTGCAGTCTCGTCTTCTCCGCCTTCCCCACCGTACGATTTATTTTGAAGTAATGAACTAAATAGGGAAATTTGCCATGGTTTAGTTGGGAACAATTCAAATTAGAGTGTTGTAGCTATTTATTCGATTATTTATCGCGAATATTTATTTTATTTCGAGCTGGTCGACTGGCTAACGTCCAGGTTTCTCGGTTTCATTGAAATGCGTATGTTCCGCAAATATTTTTACATATCTGTAAAAAACAAAGTCCGCCGCCGCGTCTGTTTGTTGAAGATGTTTATAAAAATCATTTGCAGTGCGTCAGTCTCGTAAAAAATTGAATATTTTGTTCATAATTGTCGGGACAAGGTTTGTATGAAATAAAAGTGGTGGGAAGGGGTTTTTTATATAAAAAATATCAATAATGGCCGATATTATTTTAATAACAACATATCACATACAATTGAAGACTGTTCCGGTGTTCCTCGAGGTTGACCATTACTCTTCAATATTTTTATTAATGATATCATAACGTACAGTGCTTTCATTTCAAAATCAGCTAGTCCGAATAACTTTTGTTTTTGCGCAGGGGGAGGTTTAAAAAAGGTTATTCTGCTGTTTCCAAGCAGCACCCCTTTAACATCTCCCATCCCTTCTTTAAAATGTCAAATAGCAACCCCTATCTTGTGATAAATAATATGAAAACCCAAGAAAAATGCAAATCAGTCATATAAACAACAATTAATCGGTTTATTTTGCAGATAACATTAAACATAGCGAAATTACAATAGAAACTAAAATAAAGTTAATTACAAACAGCTCCTTAAATATATTTACAGTAACTGTTCAAAGTGTGCTCCGTTATTTTGTAGGCAATAACATAACCCATTTTCAAATTCTTCTCGAACTCTTTGCAAAGTTTCGCTAGTAATTCGTCTACATTCTTCAGTTATTCTAAGCTTTAGTTCATCAATGTCTTCGGGAGGAGTTTTGTAAACTAATGTTTTTAAATAGCCCCACAGAAAAACTTCAAGTGGTGTTAGATCTGGAGATCTTGCAAATTGTAATTGTAATTCCCGTTTATTCCAAATAAATAAATAAATTTGTGACGAATTCATAGATTTCGGGGTCGTTGAGTTTGATAGTGACATTCCCAATTATGTTAGCATCCCTACGAAAGGGGTGTGATATTAGTGTTGAATTAATATTTTTGTTGTCGCTGAGGTTGGTAGGAACGTTTTTAATTATGTTAGCATCCCTACGAAAGGGGTGGGAGGGGGATGAAAAATAAAAAAATCAAAAACGGCCGATATTAGTGTCGAAATAATAGTTTTCGGTGTCGCTGAGTTTGATAGGGATGTTCCCAATTATGTTAGCATCCCTACGAAAGGGGATAAAAAATAAAAAAAATTAAAAACGGCCGATATAAGTGTTGAATTAATAGTTTTTGGTGTCGCTGAGGTTGGTAGGGACGTTCCTAATTATGTTAGCATCCCTACGAAAGGGGTGGAAAGGGGATGAAAAATAAAAAAAAATCAAAAACAGCCGATATTAGTGCCGAATTGATAGTTTTCGGTGTCGCTGAGGTTGGTAACGACGTTCCCAAAGCAGGAAAGCCAATATGCGGGCAGGACAACGTCTGCCGGGTCCACTAGTATCTTGATAAAGTAAACCTATAATTTTTAAATTGTAAATAAAATCAGAATTTGTGAATTTTCTAATTGACAAATAATCGTTAAAGCGCATTTCTGTTGGAATGGGGACGCTGCAAGTGTGCCTTTCATTAATAATTTATTTCTACATCGCTTAGCACGGTTTCTAAAAATATGACAAATATATCCCAAGAATGTGTAAGGTAACATTCAATCGAGATCTGGCTTTCGTCTACATAGTGTATCTATATTACAAATATTCAACGATATCACACTTAATAGAAATATTAGGACACGATCTACCGAACGAATAGTCTATATTGTGTTGACTTTTGTTACGTTCAGTTAGTAATTTTTGAAAAATCGGTAAAATTTCGCGATCCAACAATTCGCCTTCCGATGTTGCGTTGTACATGGATTTGTCTCGTTTGGGGGTGTGAACGTTACTTTTGAACGAATTGACGTTTGGCGTACTCTGGAAATATCCCAATTTGTTGCACTGTTGATAGCTAATGTTTGTGGGCAACTGTTGATCTTGTTGCTTCTTGGCTGTCGGAGATTTGTCGCGTTTATCTCTCTGTGAAGAATGACGGTTCTTTTCGGACACAGTTCGATGCATGTAAGAATCATCTGCAAGACATAATTCAAATATACTCTCTGATCACCCGCCAAGATTTTATAATATAATTGAAAAACAAGGCAAAGAATGAGTATATAGGTTAAAAGGTGTGGCCAAAGAGGTTGTGGTAAGAAAGAAGTTGAGTGATAATAATGAATTTTTTAAAAGGTTATCTGACGATTTCCAAAACAATATTAAACTCTTCTGGAAGTCCATAAAAACAGCCAGAGGTAAAAATACTACCTCGCAACTGAAAAAAATCAGAAACCAAGATGGTGGTATGGTAAAAGGAAAAAAATGCGTTTTAAAGAGATGGAAGGAATACTTCGAAAGTTTATTTGGGAAAGAGGATACACAAGTACAGGCCCCGTTTGGAGACATGAGTAAAAGTTGTAATGAAAGTGAAATTAGTACCACAGAAATTGTGGAAGTGTTAAACAGTATGAAATTGGGTAAAGCTGCTGGGTACGACAGGATAACAGTTGAAATGCTGAAGGCTGGACAAAGTGTAGTAACTAGTCTGCTGTACCACCTTTTTAACCTTTGTTGGAGGAATGGTAGCGTACCAGACGACTGGTGCAAGGCTGTTATCGTGCCGCTTTACAAGGGAAAAGGTTCGCAGCAGGACTGTAAGAACTACCGAGGTATTAGTTTACTCAGCATAGTCGGCAAACTGTATGCAAAGATATTGATTAAAAGATTGACGAATGAAACTGACAAGATGATATATGGGACGTGCAAGCAGGATTTAGAAGAGAAAGGATATGTATGGATCAGGTCTTTTCATTACGAGGTGTAGTCGAAAAATTCTTGGCTGGAAGTCAGAAGGTCTATTGCGCTTTTATAGACTTAGAAAAGGCCTACGACAGAGTGCTGAGGAGTGAATTGTGAGCGGTAGTTTAATACGAGCACTAGAATCACTTTACAAGTATTCCACTGCTTGTTTCAGGATAAACGGAACTTACACAAACTGGTTTAACATTGAAAAAGGTGTGCGACAGAGATGTGTGGCTTCGCCATGGTTGTTTAACTTACACATAGACGATTGTTTAATGATTTGGATTGCAGGCGATGGTTAATGTTATGCATTTTGAAAGAGAAGAAAGCATGACAAACTGTGAAGTTCTGATTAAGGGAGAAAGAGTGGAACAAGTAAATGAGTTTGTATACCTAGGTTCAAAGTTTACGGAAGATGGAAAGTATGACAGTGGCATTGAGCGAAGGGTGTTAGCAGGAAAATAAATGAATGGGGCACTGCATAGCTTTATGAACACCCAAAAATTGTCAAAAAAGGCACGTCTGGCTGTGCATAGAGGAGTGTTGGTTTCTACACTTAAGTATGGTAGTGAATGTTGGGTTTGGCAGAAGAAGCCTGAAAATAGAATTAATGCTGTGGAGATGAGTAGTCTGAGAAGTATAGCCGGAGTGACTCGGTTGGATAAAGTAAAGAATAGTGAGATAAAAGAACGATGTGGTGTAAAAGAAGATGGGGTTACAAAGATAGATAAAGGAATGCTTAGATGGTTTGGACACGTAGAAAGGATGGATGAAGGAAGATTGACGAAACAAATTTATAAGGCGAGTATGAATGGACAAGTCGGTAGAAGCGAACAGATCAGATCAGATCAAGATTGATTTGAAGAAAGGCCAGGTCAAGAGTACCGACAACCGACGAACATGTATGAGAGCACTGATGAAAGAAGAGGAAGCAAAAGATGTGTGTAGGAACCGTGGTAAGTGGAAGGAAGTGGTCTCTGCCTACCTTTACGAGAAAAAGGCGTGTCTATATGTATATATGTATGAAAAATTAACGATTTAAGGTGGGAGTCGCAATGAATAATTTTCAACGGTAATTAGCGACTCGCCTTCTTAAGAACAGTGAACGAATGGTTGGAGTAAATAAATTAAAATTTGCTACAGAGATGGATGAATGAATATACTTCATGTTACCTATGGCAAATCCCAAAACTTGACGAGTATTCAGAAAAAAAATCTCAAAACTGATCAAGCTTAAGGTTATCAAATATAATATTCTAGAATTGATTTCGAGATTAAATATTAGGTAATGACATCACTTAAATTATAAAGAATGCATGAAACTAAAAAAGTTGGCAAAAAAACAATCATATTTTTAAGATATTCATGAAAAATTAAAACTGTGTTTTGGTACGCGTTTAAGTGCGTTTTGGTCCATATATGGCATACTTTTAGTTCAGCTACCAAAGTAGTAATCGTCAGAAAAATTTGATAGTAAGCGTTGCCAAATCTTCAACACCATTGATAATTTTATAACGTGTTTATTGTTTGGCATTTGTTTGCAACAAACTTCATTGAATGACAGAAATTGCTCCAACCCAACTTGAATCTTTCATTAAGAGATGATAATGTCGTATCTAATATAGAGAAGAATACTTTTATTTTGTAATTCATTTTCGGGTCTGTTATTGGTTCGTCAGTACTTTCATAATCAAAGCTAGCCAAATTGCCGCCCTTGGATTTTGTCTCCCGTGACTTTTGTCTACATTCGTCACATAGTTGGCGCGCCCCTGTGAAAAACCATAACAAAAGACACCGGAACAGATAAAAGACTATAAAATAGGAGTAATCCACCTCTTTAATAGGATTAATGAAGCTCTATTTGAGCTAGCCATAATCCCTCGGGATTGAACGGATATGATGATGATAATGATTTGATAGAGTCACGCCTTTTTCCCATAGGGGTAGGCAGAGACCACTTCCTTCCACTTGCTACGGTTCGTACACAAATCTTTTGCTTCCTCTACTTTCATCAGTGCTCTCATACATGCTCTTCGGTTGTTGGTACTCTTGACCTGGCCTTTAATCAAAATAATGTTGATCTGATCGAGATATGTTCTCCGAAGTCGACCTCTACCGATTTGCCCATTCACACTCGCCTTATAAATTTGTTTTGTCAATCTTCCTTCATCCATCCTTTCTACGTGTCCAAACCATCTAAGCATTCCTTTATCTATTTTTGTGACCACATCTTCTTTTACACCACAGCGTTTTCTTATCTCACTATTCTTAACTTTATCCAACCGAGTCACTCCGGCTATACTTCTCAGACTACTGATAATGATAATAGAAGTAATGGACTGGTAAATATTCTTGAACGTTGAGTTGATCAATTTCCAATACTATAGCGTAGCAAGTGTAAAAATAAAACAGATTATGGTACTTTACTACAAGTCAGTAGCTGAACAGTGTACAGGGTTATTCACTATTAACTCCCTACCGCTTATCGCTATTATTGCCTGCAAAGAAAAAGTTTTACATAAAAGTTGTGTGGGCATGATTGCATTTTGTTAAAATGGTATAAAAGAGGCGTGCAAATTTTAGGAAATTCAAAAAAGGATATTTTTTTAAAGACCAACACTGGCGTACTGTTCCCTTATCTAGAGCTCAGCGAATAAGCATACGGTTGGCATTACTGGATATTTACCATCGCTAAATTAGAGAAGAAATGTCGGTGACTTGTCTTTGTTTTATCGTTATTACCTCGGCAGATGTTCTGATCAAATGGTTGCACTTGTACACTTAAGGATAAACAATTATCTATTGCAATGTTCTTTGCAATCAAACTTAAAAAAAATGTAGAGGTCCCGTTTACAAGTGACCGATCCAGCTGGAAGTATCAGGGGTGTGTGGAGCTGCACAGTGTAAGACTGTATTCAAACTTACCTTCTTCTTGGGGTAAACTAACTCTACTGCTTTTTTGATGACTCTTCATACATCTGTGCTGGCTACCAGTATCCCAAAGTTCGCTTTTGGTTACCACGTGGGTACCGAATTCTGTTTTTTTCTTGGGAGTTGTTCTGCTAATTGGAACGACAGTTTTGTAACAAGTTTTTTCATCTTGTTCTGGCAGAGATTCCGCTTTCAGACTTGATTTTCTCCTTGTCATTGTCATCGCTGCGGAATCGAAACATTTTGACGATCTGGAAATAAACAAAGTAAATAAAAATGTTGTCTAAAACATATTAAAATATAAAGTAGCGAGAAAAGAAATTTAAAAATAATTTAACACCTCGAAACTCGTGGTTCGAATCTTTAAACTTTGAAAATTAATTTTGTGAAGAAAAAAATTTGCTTTTTTTTCCTTTATTAAATTATAAAAAAATTTGTAAGAAAAAGTATTATCAACAATTCGCAATCGTCACTATTTATTAATTTAACATTACAAAACACACAAAAATACCCTTGAATCAAGTCCCTCCATTTCGATTTTGGGAGTCACGGTGTCTAATAATATGTCTTGGCATGACCATGTTGCTACCATCGCAAAATCAGCAAGCCAGAGCCTGGGTTTTCTGTGGAAAGCTAGAAATTTTTTTACTTCTGACCAACTGTTGACGACGTTCGAGGCTCAAATCCGACCTATACTGGAGTATTGCTCGCATATTTGGAATTCAGCACCAGGGCATTCTCTTCGTCTTCTAGATTCCATTCAGAAAAGAGCCATTCAGTTAATAAACAGGTCAACTCTCACAGATACCCTTCACCCACTAGAACATAGAAGAAGAGTTGCAGACCAGACATTACTCTACAGATATTTCCATGGCAGATCCTCCAGAGAAATAAAAAGTCTTATACCACCACTGGCCACATTCGGCCGAAGAACTCGGCACGCTGATTAGTCTCACCCATTTACTCTCAAGATTGACACTACAAGGACCAATCTCCATCAAAATTCCTTCTTTTACAGGGCTGCTACAAAATGGAACAAGCTTCCAAAATCAGTTTTCCAGATAACTATGACCTGCAACTTTTTAAAAAGCGGGTTCACAATCATCTCCTTTCTATAATCCCTCCCGCTTCTAATAGTCGCAGTGCGAGCCGTCCGCGGCCCGATAGGTCTACTCTTTTTGCGACTATTTTCAGTATATGTTACTACTAATACCACAGAAAGAAACAAAGTATGTTGAATTACTACAACAAATTTTCGATAAAATCACCTCCTACTTCTAAGCAATTATCCAATCTCTGTCTTACTTCTCCCCTAACATTTTTATAGATGGTTCATCGCAAGCTTTTCTCCAATTTTCCAGAAATTGTTAAACTTATAACTTAAAATTTAAGAAATAAAAAAACAATCTTTTTTTTTAACTATGATCAGAACGAAACCACAGGAAGAATCTTAAGATTGGCAAATATATACATGTTAAGTAGATTTGCACCTTTTTGCTTCATTTTTAGAATCATTTAAAAAGAGTATTGAAAAATTGTAATTCTTAAAACTTTTCTATTTGTTTTTCTACTTATAGCTGATGGTTATAGTGGACCAAAAGTCTGAAGGACAATTATCTGAGTACATTTTGAAAACTTGATTAAGTAATCATTAGGTTAAAAATATTATCTTTTAATTATTACGTTTAAATGTTGTTGAAAATAGTTTGTATTAAAAAAATTATTGAGACGATTAGGCGTTGCCACACTTCTGTTTTATTTATTTAAGACCTTCTAGACTACATAGAATCATAAGTGTTATATATGGTTAAACTAGTATTAATAAGGGAATTCCAATAATAACTGAATATACAGGGTGATAAGTTTAAATAACAAAAGTGACTGATAATATTAGAGAAACGGCAAATATGACAACATTGCAAATGTCAAATCTGGAATCTCCGTATCTCAAAACAGGCTTATCCCAAATTTTGTACCATTCGGACAAGCAATTTACGAGATAATTGGCCTTTTCCAGACTTTTGGTCCACTCTGTATTTGTGACTTTGTTAAATATTTTGTAATAAAATGAAAATGCAGTTTATAAATAAATAAATAATTTACATGGCAACGGTTTCATTTAAATATTGTTGGACAATTTTGCTTTATACGGTGGGGCTCCATCACGATGGAAATCATTATCGACGTTTATTTCGTTAAATAATTGCAAAAAATGTGTGAAATAGGTGAATTACAATGTGCAAATTGTGCTGCAAAAAAGTACGAGGAATTTTAAGTGTTTGATCGAGGTAAAAACTTGTTTTACAAAATACTCTTAAAGTGGCCACCATATAAAATTCTTTGATTTTACCACACATTTTTGTTGAAAAAAGTATTTTCCAAACGTTTCCGTGATAAAATTTCTATCAGTATAGTACCTAATTTAGTCGTGTGTTTTAATGACCTATTAATATGATGAAATGATGAAATCACTTCTTTGTATTTTGTTGTAAAAATCAGACACCACTTTTTACCTTTCCAGTGGTATTGTGTATTTAGCACAGTTTAACAATATGTTTTTATTACTCATGTGGGATTAAGTGGTATCTTAGAGCACGCTGTTGCGGTTGAAAAATAGCTGTTTGCCCACGCAAACTCGAACCACCAACCTTTCGGTTAACAGCCGAACGCGCAATTGTCAAGTTGACATTACAAAGTTTATATTTTTATTTCAGTTAATATTTTTGGTCTGGACCCCTATTTTATGCTTGCGTATATTCCGCATTCGCAATAAAAAAACAGTATGTGCAACCCGTACGATGTTGGCGATTGCTCTCGCTTCGCTCGTGCGTTCAACTTCGCTCTCGTGAGCAATTAACGGAGATCTTATTTAAAACCTCCTAAACAACCTTCTAACGCAATTATTTAGATAACAAATTTTGAATTAAATAACAATTGAAAACGATATTTACCTTCTTTCGTGGGTAGGTGTTTTTGTCCTCACGATTTCTTCTTTCGGATATTCTAACTGCTGGTAATCGGGAGGCTTTTCATACTCAGTCTTAATGCTTTCTTTGACTGTATTATAATTATTATCTAATTCTGAAGTTTCGTTATTTTGTCTAACGGTTCCATTTAGGTGCTTTTGTTCTTGTTGAGGTTCTTGGGGAATGAAAATATCTTGTGGTGATTTGGTTCGTTTTGGGGATTCGCTGCCTAATTTCTTTTTTCTGTAAATAAAGATAAACTACTCGTAATATATTTTAAAGATGCAGTTTTTACATTTACACATGGAAATAATCTAAAGATACTCTATTCTGAGCTGGAAATTTTGAACTAAATGGAGGTTTTGTAGTTGATAAATTACTGATAAAGTTAAAAGTACATTCATTTGTTTCCCTACCAATACCCTTCGCTCAACGTCACAGTCATACTTTCCGTCTCTCGTAAATTTTGAACCCAAGCATACGACCTCATTCACTTGTTCCACTTTTACTCCTCTAATCATAAACTCGCAGTTTGTTATGATGCTAATATGACCTGATCATCGGCGTAAGGCTGTCTACACACCGGGTCTGTGCAACGGCGGGCTTAATTTTCCCGGCGGCACGACACGGGTAAATGAAGGCGTGCCGCTGGGTAATACGCACGGGCGAAAGCCACCGGCAGGATCGTTTTAAAATAAGGCCGCCGGTTTAGGTGTGTAGACACCCTAAAGGATGCAGTGACGTACAATGTGATTTAAAAAAAATATATTATATTTAATAAAACAGCTTAACACTATCTATTCATAAATTAATATCTTTAGATTATTTCCTAGTATTTAGTCAAATATTCTATTTTGTATTATCTTTTCGAATTAATGTAAAATGTTAATGAGACATTCTCTTTTATATTTTTCTTTTAAACACAATATTTTTTCAATCATTTATCCCTTAAAAGCATCATTCCACATGCCATCTACATGGAGAGATAATAGGAGCCTACGTCTTGATACAAAACATATTATAAAATAATAAGTGACAATAAAGTACTGGGACTGGTACGATAAAGCTACTATATTTTCAACTAGTGGAACCCGGCAGACGTTGTCCTGACCAAACGTTGGCTTGCCTGCTTTGGGAATATCACTATCAAACTCAGTGATAACGAAAACTATGAATTCAACACTAATATTGGCCGTTTTTGATCGTTTTTATACTTTATCCCCTTCCCAACCCTTTCGTAGGGATGCAAACATAATTGGGAATATAACTATCAAACTTAGCGATACCGAAAACTATTTATTTGACACTAATATCGGCAGTTTTTGATAGTTTTTATACTTCATTCCTTTCCCAACCCTTTTGTAGGGATGCAAAACATAATTGGGGATATCACTATCAAAATCAGTGACCGCAAAAACTTTGACCTGCAACTTTTCAAAAAGCGGGTCCACAATCATTTCCTTTCTATAATCCCTTCTCGTTCTAATAGTCGCAGTGCGGGCCGTCCGCGGCCCACACGATAGGTCTACTCTTTTTGCGACTATGTTGAACTTTTCTTTTGCAAAGACCGTGTATTATCGAATAATGAATACTCCATCTGCATGCCTTTCTAATTATGTGCCACACATGATAAATTTCCTATTTTAAATTATTGGGTTGGGAAAGTTGAAGGAAGGGGGGTGACAAATGACAGATATCTGTATCGTCAAAACATGTCTCCCTTAGAACAAAAATCGACGTGTTTCAGCATTTTCTTAAATTCTAATGAATACTGCCAAATATCGGGGTGGACTATTTTCTGTGGCCCACTCTGTATAGGTAGTAATGATCAGTTGGACATAGTTATAAATGTAAAACAAGTTAATAATAGTTCAATGCAACATTATCTAGAAGAGAAAGTTTTATAAATCTATTACACTCCAGTCAAAGTAACATCTTTACAATGACACTTCATAAGTGACATTTTGTGTCTCTATGTTCTAAAACTTTATTGATAAACTTCGTTTGTGAGAGTAAATTCGCAATTTTAATTTCTGAAAATCTATGTACACATATAAAAATCAAATTGTGTTTGTTCGTCCATTATGCGTTTCCGCTGGACCGATTTTGATAAAATTTTTAGACAATCTTCAAATTAACCCGGCGGGTGTTTCTGTGATGTTTGGTAGCGATCGGATTAAGAAAAAGGATGGAAATGGGATGAAATATAAAAACTATTAAAAACGGCTTGTATAAGTGTCGAATTCATAGTCTTCGAGGACGACCGGTTTGATAGTGACATTCCCATTTATATTAGCATCGCTATGAAAGGGGTGGAAAGATAATAGAATATAAAAACTATTAAAAACGCATATATTAGTGTCAAATTAATAGTTTTCGGGGTAGTGATATTCCCAAAGCAGGCAATACCTACAACGTCTGCCGGGTCAGCTACAAATTTTTATTTATATCAAAGCATGTCAAATAAATTTTATGTAGGCTCTTCAAATCTCACATCGTCAAATAGAAGAGCACATACTATTTCTATAACTAGCTGAAGACCTCTAATTTTAACATACTTGATCTTGTGATGGTTGTGGTTACCCATTGGACTGCAAATAAAAAACAATTGAAAAATTCATTTGTTTGTAACGAGCCTTATCTCGCGTTGTTGTGTAAAAAATCTAAATTCGTAATCACGTTTTCAAATTTCAAATGTTACATCGTATATTTTATTACTTATTATCACGTTTCCCCGCATTCCAAAGAGAATTTGTATTTTTTGTTATAATCAAAATATTTACTTTTGGCTGTCAGTTCGTTGTAGCGGGGCATAATCCTGCGAACTTAGGCTGCATAGAGAAGTCAAATCGCTCGTTTCAGTAGCACTTGGTGCTTCTTTTCTCAGTAACGGCACCGAAAGTCTGTTGGTATCGCTTATGGAATCAGCCCTGGAGTCCAGGATTTCCTTAGCCTCATTCCCCAATCGTCTGATGAGCATCTACAAAACAATATAGAGAGAGCGAGTTAAAAATAATTAAAAATATGTTTTAAAGAGTAACAAGCCTGTTACCATCAAACATTATCATCTTGGTGCTATAGTCTTTGTAGCCTTGACCGCCTATAAGATTATTGCCCATTTTTTTCTGTAAGCCGCTTTTCTTTAAATTATTAACTATTTAATTGGGGTCTTCCTCTAGTCTTGGTCCGCCTAAGTTTAGCTTAAGCTTGGCGATAGTTATGTAGTATAGAAAGAGACAATCTGTATAATATAATTTAATTTGTTTGTACACATAGAATATGTAAGCTTATTTTAGTATTTCTAAGCAAAACTGAAAGTAAATTGTAAGTATGTTATTAACCTTTGGTTTTTTTAAAAGACCGAATAAAATAAATTACAGTTTAAATAAACGACACGCTTTATAAGAAAACCGAAATAAAAAATAATAATTAATAAAAAATAATTTTCAACGTTTCTGGCTACTACCAGAGGCGTACGACAGGGCAAGTGTTTGGTTGATCCCTCCCAAATTCTACGCCAATGACGGAATTGCAATATTATCACAAATTTTCGATTCTCCAATACTTTCTACGTGAATATTGTTGTACTCTTTCTCCATGGCGATAAAGTTATTATTTTTCGAGATATTTCGGGTGAAGCTGCACAATTATTTCGATTTAAATGTGTATTAATTATGTCGGTGTTTTCGGTCATTTGATTACATTTATTATTTGAATGAAACTTCAATCTTTATTAACAAAAAAACATAATTTCATTTATCGAAAATTTTTCAATGAATAGATGCATCTAGTTTTAAAAAATAGGTTTAGCTGATTGACAATTAAATTGGTGGAATGTACAATTTATCTAAATAAAATGGAGAAATGATTTAAATCGCATTTATTTATCTGATTTTGATATTGTAAATGCATCTATACGTTGAAAAAATTTCGATAAATAAAATTATAATGACCCAAAACACCGACATAATTAATAAACAATGAAATCAAAATAATTGTGTAGCTTCATGTTTAATCCGAAATATCTCGAAAAATAATCGCTATAGAAAAGTAGTACAATGTTCACGTAGAAAGTATTGGAAAATCAAAAAATTGTGATAAAATTGGAGTTCCGCCAGTGGCGTAGAATTTGGAAGGGATCAACCAGTCATTTGCCCCTGTCGTACGGCTCTGCTAGTAGCCAGAAACGTACATTTAACATAATTTAGTAGGGTGTATAGTACTTACACTCCCCACCAAATATGGCAATAATACTTCGAGTTGTTTTAAAGTACTGGGAACAAATAATTTTTAAATAAAACACCCTGTAACTCAGACAGGAGACACATTTGATCTAAGTGATTTGGGTTGAATCTTCATATTTTGAGTTCAGGATTCTATAGTTGGAATATTTTCAATTAGAAATGAGACACCCTATATAGATAGATGGTTAGGTTAGGTAGGTTAGGTATCATGTGAGTGGGGCGTGGTCGCCCCTCCTCCGCGACCCTTAGTAGATCTATTGTCGCTCACCCCTAGAGGCTACAGTTCACCGCACAATCCAGCCCTTCTTACGAAGTTCATGGTTGTATAGAGTGAGATTTTTTTGAAATCGGTAGGTTCTAGGTTGGTGTAACCAAATATGTTGAACCTTATTCTTCCCAGGCCGGGGCATGAACATAGTATATGTTCAGCAGTTTCGTCTTCCACGCAGCAGAACCGACAGTCCGTTCGTTGGTTCAGACCTATCTTTCTGAGGTGGTATCTTAGACGACGGTGTCCTGTAAGCAGTCCCGTTAGAATACGCAGGTAATTTCTGCTCCATTCTAGGATCTGCTAAGTTGTGTTTCTCGAGGGTTTAGGTAGAAACGCCATTGAGTGAGTCAACCCTGGTATATCGGACCAGTACGTGAGTATTTTCCTCTCCGCCCAGTCCGAAATAATTGTTTTGGCGGCACTTGTGGTGACTCCAAAAACCGGTTCTGGTCCAGTGAACGCAGATTCGGCCCCCTGTTTTGCAAGGGTGTCGGCTTTTTCGTTTCCCTCCACCTTTTGGTGCCCAGGTACCCACAATAGGGTCACCCTGTTGTTCGCACCAAGGTACTCTAGGGATGTATAGATAGATAGATAGATACAAGTCAAGCTAATATAAAGCGTTTAATAAGATTGGTTCAAACTTAAAGGTGGAAGACTTATTTATTTCTCCCAAAATGAACTAAAGAAAAACTACTACTATAGGAATAAACCAGTTTAGGACAGTTAATCGAATTATTATTATTATCTTGATGTGTATACTCAGCTCCTTTGTAATCGAAAACAACTTTGCTCTGTCTACTCTGTCGTAAGCTCATTTAAACTCAACAAAGAACTGTATATTATATATTGATGTTAAATTCATAAACGGTAAAGGGAAATTTTTCTCCTACAGGTGGGAAAATTTGTACCAACCTGTAATTCAGATTCTTTGTCCAAAAGCGTCTTTCGGTATTTCGCGTTCAAACTTTTGACATCCTTAATCTTTGTTTCCAGCTCGGAAACGCTAGAATCTCTCCTGGTTTTCGACGTCGGTCTAAGAGTAGGGCGAAATCTTTTGTCGATCGATCCTGCAGGATTTCTTCGTAATTCTAGCAACTTTGGAACAAACACTAACCATAATGTCGCTGTCGTACAGAACATGACGAATACTCCTAAAAATAGAAACGTATGTTTCTTCTTGACGTATTAAAGTAAATACATTATTATAATAAATATAAAATAAACTGCAACGCACGTCAGATGTCACACACTTCAGATATCTCGGGGAGTTAGTCAGCAACGAGGGAAAAACCAGCACCGCCATTAAAGAAAGATTCCAGAGAGGCAACCGAGCCTACTTTGCCAGAAACTCTTAAAAAGCAAACTGATTACAAGAAAGCCAAAGCTAAAAATTTACAAGACATTAGTCTGACGGGAGTGAAAATTGGACTGTCGCGGTACAAGATCAGGAGAAGATAAGAAGCTTCGAACGTAAAATAATCAGAATCAAAACCACGGCTAAGCTGGATGGACCAAATACTAGGTGACCTAAGGGCAATGCGGATATTCGGCTGGGAAACCAAAGTCAAGGACCGCATTTCTTGGAGGCGAATCGTGGAGGAGGCCAAAACCCACATCGGGCTGTAGCGCCTATTGGTAAGGTAAGCACGTCAGATGTTTCTAAAGAGGTCTTGGAAAATTTCATGGACTTTAAACTTACAACACTGCGTGCATCTAAATAACCGGCAACGTTGCAAAATTTGACACAAAAAACATCGGTCGTCTATGCTGTAAAATAAGTGCTAATGGTCCAGCCAAATAAATTCTTAATTGCGAAATTGATATTGCAATTAATAATTTATGTTAGTTTTATTTTAATCTAGTTAAGTCGATAATGGTTCTAATAGGATTTTTAATTGGTTTTTTAAGTTATTAATTTTGTTATAACATATAAATTATTGTATTAAAATTATTAAATTATTATTAAAATGTTTGGTTTTATGTTACCTGTAGCCAGGGTAACTTTCTAATAGAAAGAATATCATGCTGTAGCGTCACATGTACGTCACTCTTTCTTCCGTTATCAAGCTGAAACGTCATGTGCACGTTACCCCATTTAAGTGTTTTATTAGGGCAAATGTTAGGTTAATTGCTTAAAATTTTTAAGATAGGCTTTAATAAACTTTAAAATTGTACTTAAACAAGATTATTTAAGAGCCACGTGTGCGAAAGTGTATCTAAGTGTGGTCAAATTTGATGCTGGATTAAAACCCAAGCCGTCCATTGGGTTCTTCTGTTACATCTTGAAATCGTCGACTAATATTAAGGTGACCATAGTAACATGTGCATTGGGGCTTACAAGAATGGAGTACTGTACTATTTATAGATGAAGCTAGATTTTGTCTCTCCCCTGATTCAAGAAGAATAAGAGTCTGAAGAGGTCCTGGATAGCAATGGTTTGAACATGTGTACGAGAAACTATGTATTCCTTATAAATTTTTGATAATTTTTCCATGACTTACATTACCTATAATTAAAAACATCGCATCCTGGTGATCTACGAGAACTAAAGCCACTGCAGCACCACAAATACACATAATGGCAACATTATAAACAGATAAACCAACATGTCGGCTATCATTCAGTGCTGGAATTGACACGTGACGGGTTTCCCAAGCCAAAAAGGCACCGAAAATCTAAAAAAAATTATTTTTTAATTTGACCAGGTTCATCTTACCTGGGTCATTCTACTTAAAAATGCACAAAACATGTCCCCACGACTTTACTTTACAATAATAATATACATTTATATTGTTTCACTTATAGTAATTCAAAATTAAATAAAAATAGTATTTTTAATGGTAACATAGTTGTCATATATGATAACGAATGGTTTTCTTAAGAAATAAACTGTGTCCCGAACCAATGTTACCATATGTTCAACAGGTACAAGTTCCTTATTAAGATTCCTATTTAAAACATTTCCATGAAGCATGCAAAAATAAAGCCTTGGGATTTTACGTTATGATTGTTTTTTTTTGTTCATTAAAACAAATACATAAATATTGTTAACTTTGTTCCAAATGTCCTAATATTTTATAGCTACATTCTGTTTGGTCATTAAATTAGATACCAATAGATAGATGACGTTTTTATACGGCCTAACCCAGGGGTGGGCAAATACTTTAAAGCGCGGGCCAAAATGAAATTTTCAAAATGTCTCCCGGGCCGGAGGACTATACCGCATATGCTTTGCACAAACGGATGTTTTGGATGGAGTTTTTTCCCTGCCAATTTTTTTTTGACAAAAACACTAAGTATCATTTCAATTTGAATAAAATATGTCACGTAATTTTTAAAGAAATATTTTTATAAATAAATGCCTATTAGATAAACCAGTCAATGAAACATTTTATTTTGTTACTTATTTATGTCTTAATGATACAAATTATTTTATATTGACACATAGTTATTACAATTTAACATTTATATTGCATTTCGTAAATATAATAGTAAAAAGAATTCAAAAAAGAAAAGAAAAACATCAAACGGTAAAATAAATATTTAAAGTTAATGCGAAACGTGAAATCTCGAATGTTCATCTGACATTATTTCTTCAAAATTGGGTTCCAAATCACTTGCAGCAATCCTTAATACCGTGTGTAGATTTTCGTCAGTAATTTGTGATCGATATTTATTTTTCGTGGAAACCATTAAAGAAAAAGTTCTTTCACAAATATATGTCGAACCAAATAAAACAAGGTATTTTTGAACATAGTTCAAAAAATGTTTGAAATGTTCATCATTCAAAGCGCCATAGAAAGCACTCAATTCGTTTGAGTGAAAATTTTCTTTTAGTAAAATATTTGATTGTAAGTCAATTAGTTCTAGTTGAATTTCAACAGGGGCTTCTTGCACATCGAAATTGAAAGGTTGGCTAATTAATGATAAAGGTTTTTCAATAGCTTTGAAATCTTGAAATCTTCTTTGGAATTCAGAATGCAGGTCTTGTGTTATTGTACTATATTTAAAAAAATCTGTATTTTTCAATGATTCTCGCCGTGCTTGCAATGAGGGGAAATGATTTAATAATTTATTATTAAAGTTTTCAGCAAATAAACTTAGTTTTGTCATAAATGCTTTGACGTTTGAGTGCATATTGAAAGCGAATTGTTTTTTCCCTTGTAGATTTATATTTAGTTCATTCAAATATTTTACGATATCTACTAAAAATGAGAAATCGTTTAGCCAAGCTCTATTTTGCAATTCAGGAAAATCATGTAGTTTTTCTTTTATCGACAAGAAGGATACTATTTCATCAAGCAAATATTGAAATCTGTCCAAAACTTTACCAATGCTAAGCCATCTCACTTCAGTGTAATAAGGAATTTCATAGAAGTCACTTTCAATTTCTTTCAAAAATTCAACAAACTGTCGTTGGTTTACGGCACGTCCTCGAATAAAATTCACAACTTTGGTCACAACAGTAACGACGTGATTCAGTTTTAAAACCTTTCTGCATAGCACTTCTTGATGAATAATGCAGTGCAAAAATAATATATCGTGTTCTGGTTGTAACTTTTTTACTTTGTCGCGAATTCGTTTAAGTAAGCCTACATTTTTCCCTGTTAAACTAGGACAACCATCCGTAGTGACGCTTACTATTTTATTCCAAGTTAAACTTACTTTAACTAAACACTCTTCAAGAGCGAGAAAAAAGTCTTCACCAGTAGTTGTATCTTTCATTGGATGCACACTAAGAAGTTCCTCGCTAATTTCGAATTTCGCATTTCTTGTTAATGCCGCGAATAAATATTAATAATTGACTTGTATCAGTAATATCGCAGGACTCATCTAAAGCCAGAGAACAATAGGTAAAATCAGCAATTTTTGTTCTTAGCTGGTCAAGTAAGTTTCCTGAAATATTTTCAATCCGTCGTACTATTGTTCTTCTTGAAAGGCTTACATTTTCAAAAATATGTTTCTTTTCAGGACAACATATCTCCGACACTTGTACCATGCATTGTTTAACAAATTCTGCTTCAGAAAACGGCTTACATAACTTAGCAATTTTGTGTGCGACAACATAACTTGCTTTTGTTGTAGATTTCTCTATATTACTTTGTTTGGTAAATATATTTTGTTGCTTATTCAAGTTTTTTGCTAAGTTTTCTGCTACAGTTTGAAGTTCTTTTAATGAATGTGATGCATATTTTGGATGTTTTGTTGTAAAGTGCCTGTTTAAATTGTATTCTTTAAAAACAGCAATTGTTTCCTGACAAACTAAACAAATTGCTTTCTTATTTATGTTTGTAAAAAGATATTTTACCGTCCAAGCTTCATTGAAGTTTCTGCATTCCAAATCAACTTTTCTTTTTTTAGATTGACTCATTTTACAAAGGTCTACAAACCTATAATTTAATTAATACAATAAAATAAAACCAATGTTTTAAAATTTTACTTACAAAAAGTCCACTTTTTCAATTTTATATTTGCAAACTAATATTAGACTCGAACAAAAAAGAGTATGCGATCAGTACTAAATCAAAATTAACAATACACGTGGTGCGACCTGTCGTCCCTCGAAAAGTGAGAGGAGTGCAGCATATGCCGTACTCACAGGCATTTCGAACCTAGCGCGATCTCCTTTGTGTTTGACGAAAAAACCGCCCTGAGAGCGATCGTCGCGAGCGACCCCTGTGAAACACACGAGGATTGTTTCAAGCTCACGACATCGTCCACACTAGTGTAGTTAGCCGACCGCCCATTTTATTAAGACTATTATATATACAGTACGCAATTTATGTGCGGAATTTTTCAACGGGCCGGATAAAATTAGCAAAAGGGCCGGATCCGGCCCGCGGGCCGGCTTTTGCCCACCCCTGGCCTAACCCATAATACTAAAACCAAAAAGTTAAGCTAACGGGCATGTTTGTCTTCTGTCTTTCTCACACCGCATACGTCATCCTGTGACAAATTTCGGCTAGTACATATGAGGTAAGTGGATATTTCAAGTGTTGGACGATATTTTATTGGCATTTTATCAAGATATATTGATTTTCTTAATTATAAACTATGGTTTATTGTGTTGTGGTGGGTTGTTCCAGCAACAATAATAAAAAAAGTAAGAATTCATCCACCTCAAGTTATCGCTATTTCAGATTTTCCGCAATTTGTGGCTGAATAAGTGCTTTTAAATGTTACTCTGATTTTATTTTAAAAATATTGTTACGATTTGCGGAGTCCGTCCCTGTTGCCTTGAGGCGATAGCGAGTCCACCACAATGGAAAAAAATGTTTTGTTTTGTAACAACACACACCCGATATTTTAGGAAAAAATCTTCTCGTTGGTTCCTCGAATAGTTTGCCAATATATAAAGGAATATTTACCGGGAACTACAAGAACTGCTGAACAGGATCGTCACTGCCAGTCGACATTTTGGCTTGACGCTTAACACAAAAAAAAAGACCAAATACATGATTATAACAAAGAAAAAGATCCGTATAGAGAAAGCACGTGCAGCTTTTTTCAAAATGAAGAAGATGCTTTGTAACCGCGACTTGAGCCTAGATCTTAGAACACGCATGCTGACGTGCTATGTATTCCCGGTACTGTATTATGGCGTAGAAACTGGAACCCTTAACAGAATCTACAAAAGAAAAATAGAAGCATTTGAGATGTGGACTTACAGAAGAGTGCTCAGAATATCGTGGGTGGAGCACACGACCAACGCAGAAGTGCTTACTAGAATGAATAAAGAGTTGGAGGTGTTGAAGGAAGTGAAGAAAAGAAAGATCACCTATCTGGGTCACATAATGCGGGGTTCAAAATATGAGATACTCCACTTGATAATCCAGGGGAAGATTATGGGCAAAAAGGAATTTGAAGGAAGAAGAATATCTTGGCTGCGGAATCTGCGAGAATGGTTCAACATGTCTTCTGCAGATCTATTCAGAGCAGCAGTTTCCAAGGTCAGGATTGCCATGATGTTAGCAAACCTCCGATAATGGAGAAGCTACATGAAGAAGAAGAGAAGAAGATATAAAGGAATGTAGTCGATCGAGTTTTAGTTAAGTTTTGAAGTAAATTGAGAAAGTGATATTGTTATAGAAAGTATAGAGTTTTGTAATTATCCAAGTGATTTATGCAGTAAGAATTTATTGTATGGGAAGATTAGAATAAATTGTTTAGTTTTTGTACTGAGTTTTTAAAATCATCGAACCCAAGAAAAAAATTTCGCAACAATAACAGAGTTGTTTATTTTTTGTACCCTTATCTACAAAACTTAGCTCAATTGACTATGGCTTAATTAAAGAGCTCGGCAAAGTGTAAAATATAATAAACAACAAACTGTTACTTGTTAGTGCTACGGAAAAATAAACCAATAAGAAAACATAAAAAAAAATATCTTGTATCGTACAAAATGCGCATTTTAAAGTATAATGACCCACCTACAGTGCTTTCATTTCAGAACCAGCCAGTCCAAATAACTTTTGATTTGGCGTAACTGTAAGAAAAACAAAAAACACGTCAAATTTTAAACCAAGGGAGATGTTTAAAAATGCTGCTTTCAAGTGGCACCCCTTTAACATTCCCCACCCCTTCTTTAAAATGTCAAATAGCAACCCCTACATTGTGCTATATCAAATGAAAATCCAAGAAAAATGGAAATCAGCCATATAAACAACAATTTATTCTATAAATTTATTTTGCTGATAACAACAAATTTTGTGACCATAGTCTCATGTTATTTCACAAAAACAAAAACAACCTACGCCACTGTTGGATAGGTAGATGTCTAATTAGGAATCAATTAACTTATTTCTGAATAAATGTCACCTTTTTTTGGGGCATTTTGTTTCAAAAATATAAATAGTGTATTTAGAAGGTAAGCGTGGTGTCGGCCGGAAGAAGATGTCATGGCTCCGCAATATCAAACAATGGACAGGACTGGCGGTGCATAGAGGTGTGTTGGTTCCTACACTTATGTATGGTAGTGAATGTTGGGTTTGGCAGAAGAAGCATGAAAATAGGATTAATGCTGCGGAGATGAGTAGTTTGAGGAGTATAGCCGGAGTGACTCGGTTGGATAAAGTTAAGAATAGTGAGATAAGAAAACGCGGTGGTGTAAAAGAAGATGTGGTCACAAAGATAGATAAAGGAATGCTTAGATGGTTTGGACACGTAGAAAGGATGGATAAAGGAAGATTGACGAAACAAATTTATAAGGCGAGTGTGAATGGGCAAATCGGTAGAGGTCGACCTCGGAGAACATATCTCGATCAGATCAACATTGTTTTGAAGAAAGGCCAGGTCAAGAGTACCAACAACCGAAGAGCATGTATGAGAGCACTGATGAAAGTAGAGGAAGCAAAAGATGTGTGTACGAACCGTAGCAAGTGGAAGGAAGTGGTCTCTGCCTACCCCTATGGGAAAAAGGCGTGACTTTATGTATGTATGTATGGACAGGACTGAATACTGCAGGAGATATAATACATACCATAAGAGACAGAGATATATGGCGTAATGTGATCGCAAACATCCATTAGTGGATATGCAGCAGAAGAAGAAGAAGTATTTAGCTAGTCATTCGTGACGTTAAATTAACCATTATTTGTAGCTGTGGCATCTTGAGTATTTTTAAAGTGGCGTATTCTCTGCAAGAACTAATAGAAATAATATTTATTTACGGTCATCAAAACAAGTGCTCTCGAGAAACAGCTGCAGTTTTTAATGAAAGGCATGCTGATAGAAATATAGGCCTCCGGACCATCATAGAGTTAGTACGGAAATTTGGAGAAATTGTTTGAATAAAAAAAAATAATAATCCCAGATTTCTCGACGAAGCTGCACAAATTGAAGTTCTGGGTCATTTTGCTATAAATCCTACCTTATTTCATTCCAAAACTATTAAAACAAATATTTCCAAACACAAAGTGTTAAAATTGCATAAGATTTTTTTTATAAAATACAAATTTATCATCAGCTTAGTGAAGACGACTATGACCGCAGCATTGAATTTTGTGAAACAATGTCCCAAAAAATACAAGACGCAAATTTGATTAAAAATATTTGTTTCAGTGATGAATCAACGTTTTATTTAAATGGCTTTGTTAACAAACATAAATAATAGTAGGTATTGGGATGACAAAAATCCTCACTTGTTTCGACAGGATAATAATGAGTTTCAAGCGAATATCAATGTATGGGCTGGTGCTGGTGTTCTAGGAAATGTGATAGTCGGACCACTTTTTATTGACCAAAACCTAACGGGAGAATTGTACACACAATTTTTAAAATTATTACCAAGTCACTAAAAAGTCAAGTTGATAAACAGGGAAATATGGTGCTAGATAAACAGAATATATACCTTCAACAGGATGCAGCTACACCATATTACGCCCTAGCTGTAAGACAATGTCTAGACGAACGATTTCCAAGACATTGAATTGGCAGTAGTGGTTTCATAGAATGGCCTTTAAGACCTTCAGATCTAACATCACTTGACTTTTATCTGTGGTGCTATTTAAAAACATTAGTTTACAAAACTCTTCCACAAGACATTGAAGAACTAAAGCTTAGAATAACTGAAGAATGTAGACGAATTACTAGCAAAACTTTGCAAAGTGTTTGAGAAGAATTGAAGAATTTAAAAATAGGTTATATTATTGCCAACAGTTTTTTTTTTTTTTTTTTTTTTTTTTTTTTATAAAAATAGTCGCAAAAAGGCCTATCGTGTGGGCCGCGGACGGCCCGCACTGCGACTATTAGAAGGGGAAGGGATTATAGAAAGGAAATTATTGTGGACACGCTTTTTAAAAAGTTGCAGGTCATAGTTCTCTGGAAAAACTGATTTTGGAAGCTTATTCCATTCCGTAGCAGCCCTGTAAAAGAAGGATTCTTGATGAAGATTGGTCCTTGTAGTGTCAATCTTGAGAGTAAATGGGTGAGACTGATCAGCGTGCCGAGTTCTTCGGCCGAATGTGGCCAATGGTGGTACAAGAGTTTTTATTTTTCTGGAGCATCTGCCATGGAAATATCTGTAGAGCAATGACTGGTCTGCAACTCTTCTTCTATGTTCTAGAGGGTGAAGGGTATCTGTGAGAGTTGAGCTGTTTATCAAGCGAATGGCTCTTTTCTGAAAGAAATCTAGAAGACGAAGAGAATGCCTTGGTGCTGAACCCCAAATGTGCGAGCAATACTCCAGTAGAGGTCGGATTTGAGCCTTGTACGTCGTCAACAGTTGATCAGGAGTAAAAAACTTTCTGGCTTTCCACAGAAAACCTAGCCTCTGGCTTGCCGACTTTGCGATGTTAGCAACATGGTCATGCCAAGACATATTATTGGACACCGTGACTCCCAAAATCGAGATGGAGGGACTTGGTTCAAGGGTATTTCCGGACATTGTGATGGGATGATTTGAGGAATTCACTTTCTTTAAAAACGTGGCACTTTGTGTTTTTTGGGCGTTGAACTGAACAAGATTGTTGGTTCCACACTCGACGATTGCTTCAAGATCTCTATTGATGGAATCAACCTGTTCCTGCCTGAGTCTATTTGTATCATTCACCGAAAGTGATCGATAGGATGTGAAAGTTGAGACAAGTGTGCTATCGTCTGCGAAACTGTAAATGGGGTTCGTAGTGGTTTTCAAGAGGTCGTTGATGTGTAAAAGAAATAAGGTGGGGGACAGGATGGAACCCTGGGGGACCCTGGCATTAGTTTTAAACGCATCAGAAGAAATACCGTCAACTGCCACATGTAAGGAGCGATCTTGCATGAAGCTCAAGAGCCATTGGCGCAGTTTGGTTGGGAGACCGTAGGCAGATAATTTACTTAACAATGCCTGGTGCCAAACGCGGTCAAACTTTTCAATAGTGTTTGTCCAGACCTAAGTGACCTGAGTGACCTGAGTTACTGTAAATACATTTAAGGAGCTGTTTGTAATTACTTTTATTTTAGTTTTTGTTGTAATTTCGCCATGTTTAATGTTATCTGTTAAATAAATCGATAGAATAAATTTTTATTACCTAATATGGCTGATTTGAATGTTTCTTGGGTTTTCATTTGATGTATAACAAGGTAGGGGTTGCTATTTGACATTTTAAAGAAGGGGGGAGGGGTGTTAAACGGGTGCCACTTGGAAACAGCAGAATAAAGTTTTTAAATCTTCCCCTTGATTTAAAATTCGACGTGCCTTTTGTTTTTCTTACCATTAAGCAAAATAAAAAGTTATTTGAACTGGCTGGTTTTGAAAAGAAAGCACCGTTTACTGTATCAGTAGTAATTCATATTTACCATTAGAAGACCTTTGTAAGCATATATTGATCCGACGAAGATTGATTGGTGTTCTGAAGCGCAATACTCATTTTCGGGTATAATAATGATATCTTCGTTAGAAGGGTGGGTCTAAAAAATGTCACCAAACATAAATAATAATAACACAGGTCTACAAAAAGATGGAGGTCTGCTTTTTCAAAATATTTTGTTACGTAGAATTCGAATTGTATGTCAGAATTAGGCCTTTATGTCAGGATTTTGAAATATTTGAACCCAAAAGTGGGTTGAATGTGTTTGTGTTTAATTCTATTTTGAATTTGATTATTCTCAATTCTTCTTTTACTTCTTCTACGTGTTAGAGATCTAGATGATCTGTTGATTCCGGACTTGCCTCTGTAATGAGATGTGGACTGCCAGCTGTCTCTCCATCTCTTTGGTGGTCTTCCGGGTGGACGAGTCCCTGCTGGTTTTTCTTCTAGTACAATGCGTGGTAGTCTATCGTCGGTCATTCTCTTCACGAAGTTATACCATTCTCTTCTCCTCTGCCTTCCCCATCTCACCACATGCTGTACGTCGAATTGTGCTCTAATGTCAGTGTTTCTTACGTGATCTCTTCTTGTTTTCACGGCTATTGTTTTTAGTACTGGCATTTCGGCGACTCGTAGCATCCTTTTGGCCTTGTTGGTATCTTCTCTCGCTTCTATACCATATGTCAATATTGGCCTGACGCATGTCTTATATATTTTGATTTTACTCTTCTTTCGCATACAAGGATTAGCCCTTAGACATCCTGATATGGCTGATTTGTTAATTTGGTTTCTCAGGTCCTTTACCGGGTTGTGAGCGCTGGACATATCTATGCCCAGGTATCTAAATTGCATGAACTGCTCTATGGGTTTATTATCTATTACCAGCTTGCATCTCATTGGCTCCCTAGCGTTGGGCGTGGATTTTGTTTTACCTATGGATATATCCATATTGAGTTGTTGACTGATGTGGTAGAATTTTAATAACTGTCTCTGTAGGTCATTCTTACTTTCTGCGAATATTGCAGCGTCGTCGGCGTAGCAGACCATGCTTATAGCCCTATTGTTCATTCTGTATCTCGAATTCATGGATGTTACTTTTTCTATGATTTTGTTCATCAGGAGGTTAAATAAAAATGGACTAAGGCTATCTTTCTGTCCAATTCCTTCTTGAGTGGGGATGCTAGATGTAATATTCTATCCAGATTTTATTTGCGTTGTCAATTCGATTGTGCTTATTCCCCAATTAAAAGTGTTTATCCCCGTTTTTGATATTCATAAACTGTATAGGTATATAAGAAATGAGCAAAAAAATTACTGCATCCTGTACCTACATAACCTCAAACATTTTAAATCGCATGATGGCCCAATTCTTACCTCAAATTCGGATTTTACGCAGCAAAATACTTTGGAAATGAACCCCAGCTTCCCAACAACAGAACATACCTGGTAACACTTTTGTTCATAGATTATTATTTAGAAAACCATTACTGTTTTTTAGATAAAAAAAACTACTTACGTATCTCTCCATTTGCTTGGTATCCCTGTAAAAAGGATCGGCAATTTGCCAAGTGGTCATTATGGCCAAGTCTATGACAAGCAGCACTCCGACCACCATAAACAGTTGGTAATCTTTGATAACTTTTTTGTTTAATTTCACGTCAGTGAATATTGAATGAACTCTCCAAGTTTTGCTGAACATTGCCCCGAACGCCAACGAAAACCCGGCCATCAGAGTCCAAGCCCGTGCGGTACAAATATAAGGAAAGGCGTCTAAAAATACAAACGCAACATGTCGGTATGACAATAGATATATAACTGAGATGTTTACAAGACTCTGGTGCGTGCATTCTTCAATTGTTCTTCGTCAAAATCTCTGGATGAGTTTTTCAATGGCCACGCTTCATAACGTTGACAACAGATGGCGAAATGACGGTTCTGTCACTCGAATTCATCAAAATTCTGACACGAATTCTATGAAATTTTAGTTCCGTGTAGTTTTTTCGACCTGTGATTGAGACCAGTTGTCAAATCATTTGAATATTTGAAATTTCCCAGTAAATTTGGAGATTTTAAATTCGTGTTGAGCATTCGTATTAAGACTTCGGCAGTTCCCTCAGTGTTTTTTGTGTTTATTTTGTAAACATTTTGAAACTCACAATTTTTAATTTCTCGCGATTACTCGAGTAGCCATTTTTCAACACTCCGCCACCTGGAGGATTTTTTAATAAGGATGGCCATTGAATTAAAACTGATGGATATCAAGTTGGCGTGTTGCCAAATCCATCCACAACTTTCGACGAATCTTTTTCTATTGACTAGCTACACCAGATTTAACAGATGTAATGGAATATCTCCTGGACTTTAAACTTACGACACCCTAATTAACTGACAACGTTGCAAAATTTGATACTGAAAACATCAGCTTTCAGGTAGGATATTAATTTTTTAGAGATGTCGCGTCATTGCTAAGAATATCGTTGATTGAGTTGGGAATATGCATTTGCCCTCTAGCGTCGGATAATTGTAGATTGTAGGGTGGCTCGTGAACTCCATGCTGCCTCTCAAGCACTTCGACCTATCAGATCTTTTGTGCATAACCCTTAATCTATTCGAGGCCCGGGATTCCGAGACTTCGAGTAAAGTTTATCAGTTTCCTGGGGGCTAAGTTTCTGATATCGAAGGGCTTTAGGAAGGCCCATTCCAGAAACTTGAGCCTCTTGCAGAAAAGCGCTGGGCATTCGCAAAGCGAATGTTCTGCAGTTTCAGCGAAGTTGTCGCAGTAGCGGCAACTATCACTCTCTGTTTTGCCCATCTTTTTCAGGTGATACCTCAGAGGGCAGTGTCCAGTGAGGAGTCCCGTCACCAGTTTCAAGTCTTTCTTGTCCAACTAGAGAAGCTGTTTAGCTTTCCTTGGCGAAAGACTTATTAGCCTTTTCGCTTGCCTTTGTCCTGGCACTTTATGCCAGTGAGATTTCATTTCATCTGTTTCCCAGCGTCGAACCTCTTCTTTTAAGTGGGCTTTGGAAAGTCCACAGAAGGGTTCTGGCCGAAAAATTTTGTATTTGCCCCTTCTTTAACTCGCTTGTGACCTGGAACCCACATCAGAGTAACCTGATTGTTTGCTGCCAGTTGTCTCAGGGACTGTTTACAGTCCCAAGTCAGCTTAGACTCACAAGTGTATGACTAGAGGTTTTAGTGCTGCTTGGCTATCTGATAAAATATAGATTTCTGCCGTTCGGGTGTTTCTTTCGATAATTCTTCGCATTCTGTCAGAATATGTTCTACTGAGTACAATGATGAACTGAGGATGGGCACTGATCCATTCCGTTAAATGGATATGGAAAGCGAAATCGGCGCAACCTCACAGGTGTAAAGATGTAAAGCCACATATACTCTTTAAATACTTGATAAACGGAAAAAACGGACGTAAGTTAAAATAAATTAATTTTTTGGATTAATTCATACAAAGTGGCCAACTAAAAACGAAACAGAGCCATTTGCAGAAAACGCTTAGACCCGTCGATGTTTGATTAAAGGGGATTACTCTTTTCCGGTATTTTTAACTCCACTACTTTCAACCCCAAGCGAGGGTAAGAATTACCCCAACATTTTTAAATAGCATTGCGGGTCGAATAACATGTCTTTTAAAAGCTCTGACAATTCTCTTTACAATAGTCTTTAAATTTTAAAATTCAGCCCATTACTTATTGAGAAATATAAATGTAAAACTTATCTGCTCAGCTATTCAATGCATAACGTCAAGATCGACATGTCAGTAGAAAGTATGTACTAGAGTTGGCAAAAAAATTTCAAGAGACAGGAAATGTAGCTAATTAAAAACGAGAAATAGAAAAGTCTGTAGTTAATGAAGCTAGTTAAGTTGCAGTTTGGGAACATGTTCATCTTGATCCTACGTTGAGTACGAGGCAGCTGGCATCTGTGTCTGGGATCAATCGAACTAGCATCCAAACCATTTTGAAGAATAATAAATTCCATCTATATAAAATACGTTTAATCCATGAATTTAATGAGGATGATTATGACCGCCGTTTGTAGTTTTGCGAAATAATGAGTGCGCGAGCAGGGAACGATCCACAGCTCCTTTTCAATATCTGTTTTTCCGATGAATGCAGTTTTTTCTTGCACGGGTCGGTAAATCGCCACAATAGCCGCTATTGGTCCGATTCAAACCCAAGAATTTTTCACGAGGTGCATACACAGCAACCGGAGAAATTAAATGTATGGACTGGCATTCGCGGTGACCGACTGGTGGGTCTTTTTTTCTACCAGGATATTTTACTGGCGAAATGTATTTGCAATTACTGAAAGACCCTGCTTTGACGGATATGTATTTGAAAATAATCCACAGTATGACGAAAATTATTTTTATTTTCAACAGGACGTTGCTCTTTCGCATTATGCGTCGATCGTTCGTCATTATTTAGACCAACGTTTTCCACGGCATTGTATTGGGAGAAGAGGCAGCATTAAATGGCCTCCTTTTTTTTGTGGGGACATCTGAAAAGTAAAATTTATAAAACACAACCAGCATCGTTGGAAGATTTGCGTCAAAGAATCGTTGACGAGTGCTGTCGAATTACTCCGGAAATTCTTCGGAATGTGCGTGAACGTTTTAAACAAAATCTTTATTATTATATGAAAGCGGGTGGTCATCAGTTTGAACATTTAATCAATTAAGTAGTAAGTAAGCAACTAATATAATTGGAATTTTAACATGTAATTTTTTTCAAAGTATTGGGAGGAAGTATAAAATTTAAAGACTATGTAAAGAGAATTGTCAGAGCTTTCAAACGGCATCTTATTCGACCCCCTATGCAATTCAAAAATGTTGGGGTAATTCTTGCCCTCGCTTGGGGTTGAAAGTAGTGGAGTCAAAAATACCCCCTTCAATCAAAAATCGACGGGTCTGAGTATTTTTTTAAAATGGTGACAAGGTTCCCGCAAATGGCTCTGTTTCGTTTTCGGTTGGCATATTCATATTATCGCTTTAATTTTGACCAGAAAAATTTTAATTTTTTTTTTAAATTCCTGTTATGGACACATTAATTAAAAGATATATTCATATTTGCTACAAATCATACTAGTAAATTGTTGATAAAAATTCTTACCTATACTCGATAGTCCCGAATCCAACCCCAAGAAAATCACACTGGTGTATGTCAACATACACCCAATAATTATTAGATTATTAAGCTGAGGACTGGACATCTTTATGTATCGTTGATTTCTATATTTGATATTAAATGCCAAGAACACTATGGCCATTATTATACCGCAAACTGCTAGAGTCGCTAAAATGGCGTAGACAGTCTTATTTACCCTGGTATGTTCTATTATAACTAACGTTCTATCCTTAGGGGGGTGTCTGAAATAAAATAGAATTGATTATTACAATATTTTTTGTTAATTACCATTGAATTACCGTTTAGAAGTTACAACTGTTTTTTTAAAAAACATTCAATCATCCCCCCACTTTATTTTAATAGATACATCAAAAATTTTAAAACAAAAATTACTTGCATTGGTACATTTCTTCTTCTTCTTGTGGTGCCCATCCGTTTCAGATGTTGGCTATCATATTGGCTATTAGCACTTAATTGACTGCAGCTCGGAATAGCTGACAACTGCACTGTGGTATACGCAATTTTTTTTACATGAGTTGAATTGTCAATAAAATATACCTTTTGGAATATATATTCTTCATTAAAGTAGTGTTACTACAAAGTGAACCGTTTAAACAACATCCTTCAACCAAATGTAATAATCTCGATATTTGTTGCATTTTCTTCTTCTTCTTCTTAGTATAACGTCGAGAACGACGTGTAGTGATCACAAGTTAATGTCTGGTGGTATTACTCAGAATTCTTCTTACAGTCTCTCGCCATCTCCCACGGTCAGCAGCAGTTCTAATGGCTTCCACTAGTGGACGCTCGGTTACTTTTGATACAATGTCTGTCCATCTAGATGGGAAGCGTCCGAGTTTCCTTTTGCCAAGGGGTTTGCCCTGGATAATCAGTCTCTCAATGTTGTCTTGACGAGTTATATGTCCGAAGAAGTTCAGTATTCGCGCTGATGTCAAGCTACTGAGACGGTTTGATGGTCCAATCTCGTTCAGCACTGACACATTGGTGCGATTTGCCGTCCACGATATTCTTAGCATTCTTCGCCATACCCACATTTCAAAGGCGTCGACCCGACGCCTGTCCGCTGCCTTCATAACCCATGTATCGAAAGCGTACCAGAAAATGGATAACACTAGGGCATGGACCAGTGATTTTTTGGTATTGATGGATATATAATGATCTTTCCAAATTTTATGTAATTGGCTTATTGCTGTTCGGCCAAGTTGAATACGACAGCGGATCTCCATCTCGCAGCTGCCGGAGGAGTGGATAAGGGCACCCAGATAAACAAACTGATCTACCACTTCACAGTTGGCAGTGTGATGTGGTCTGTTTGCTGTCTTATCCGATCTATCAACAATTAATACTTTAAGTATACATAAGTATTCGGAAGTTTAGTATTTGTTCTCGTGTACCTCGCCCTATGACAAATCCCGACTGTTCAGGTGCTATTTGGTAATCGAGGAAGTGGACCAACCGAGATCAAAAAACATACAGCATTATTTTGCTCGCATGTGCGATCAGGGAAACCAGACGATAATTTGTTGCATACCTATTGATTATAAATAAATACTCCAATATCCAATATTGTCTCATTGTTGTCGTCAGTGCTTCAGTAATCCGATATTGTCAACAGATACTTACTTGCCAATCCATTTAAGTGGTGCTCCGAGCGTAAGATCCAAGTGTTGCGTCGCGGCGCTATATTCGCCCACTTTCACTTCTTTTCCCTCTTGAAACTGCTTCAAAAGTATACTCGCCTTTCGTTCGTTATCGTAAAATCTTACTGGGCCCGTTACCCCTGAAAATTAATTCAATTTGGATAATTAATCAACCGTTAAAACGATAAGAGCTTCGTGTAACTCATAAATTACAGTGAGATAAAACAAAATTTTATATACCGAGTTTTTACTTTCTAGTCGCACTGGTTGGATATACTGAGTGGAAAATAAAGAGAGATGGTACAAACCTTCGAAACTGGTATTGTGCAATGCATCCAAGAACAGTTTTTCCCATATGGGATCTCTATAGCGAAAATCCGCAACTGATTCATTTCTTCGGAAATATTTAATCTTGTGCGCTACATTTTGAATAGCTAAAGCCAGTGCCCAGATGCCGTCGTAAGTGTATCCGTGAAATCTAGAATATTCGTCTCCACGTCTCGTCTCGTATTCCATGTTATACTCGTCCGCCGTCTTAAAAAATATAACAAAAGTTTATTTTTAAATAATTAATAAATAAAACCAAACTTGTTGACAAGATCCTTTAAATAATACATATATAATAAATAAGAACATGATGCAAACATTTTTTTTTAAAATATTTACACTTTTAAAAAAATAAAATAAATTATAGCTTAAAAAACTAATAAACACGCTTTTAGAGTTAATCAAAATAAAAAGTAAAAAATAATTCTTAACATGGAAATAAAATTACTGACGAAAAAATTAATGTCACCGTCCGAAAAAAAAAAAAAAAATTAATGTCAATCAATGTCACTGCTTTTTATGACATTTTTAAACTAACTCTGCGTTTTGGAATGAAAGCACCCACCCCACGCTTTTAAAACAGTGACATTAATTTTCTCGTCAGTAATTTTATTCCTTTGTTAAAAATTATTTTTTACTTTTTAGTTTGATGACCTCTAAAAGCGCATTTTTTAGTTTTTTTAAACTATAATTTATTGTGTTAGATCATACGTGAATATTTTTTTATTATTGCAATTAAGTTTTGAAAAACGGAATACAGATTTAGAAAAGTAAGTTGATAAAATTGTATAACTTGATTCAAGTATTTACTGTTGATACTATTATTACTATTTAAATTATAGGGAGACAATACTGAAATCATGTGTTCAGAGTCCAAAAGAGTATGGAAAGCGCAAACGTCGGGTGCAAATAAAATACCGAAAACTAATGCTCAACGTCAACAACATTTACGGTAGAATCAAAATAAAAGGAGCGAGCCTTACAATAGTCGCATATGATGTGTAACATTTGCCATCTCACCTTAGTAATAAGAAATTTTAAAATTATATTCCGAAAAAAATGGGTCGGGTATTATTTGAAATTATTTTTCATAACAAACAATAATTCTTTTAAGGAAAATTGTATTTTATTTAATTGACACTGACAGTGACAGAAATCAACCTCAAAATTTTTTCTCTTTTTTTGGTCTTCCTGATGTTGGCATAATAATATTTTTTGTATGAAAACATCATTTTCATTTTTTTTCTATCATGGTTTCACAAAATTTCATGTTTTACAGATTGGGATACACTTTTAAAAGAGAAATTATTTGTCGTACACACCGCCGCTAACATGTTCGTACTGCATGCAAACACATGTTACCGGAGTGGGATAATTCAAATTGGAGAAAGAGAATTAAAAACTTACTATTCCAGATATAGTTATTTCTCCACTAGTCGATAAAGGCAGAAGATCAGTCAGAATAGTTTGTTGCAAAGCAGACTCCAATTCTTCCAATGTACAGTTGAATTCGGGATCTAGACGTTTCCACCACTCGTAGCCGTATGTACCCATTATAATCCACTGGTATTTTTTACCGTACATTTTCAACTTGTATGCTTCGCAGAAAATATCGCGAGCCCACAATTCGTTAAAATTTCCTATGGAAATAAAATATTTTAATCTTTGTAATATCGAACAAATAAATATAAACTGTTATGCGTCAAAATTGTAGTGCAAGTAAAATCGGATTTATAATTAATTTTGTTTACATTTGAAATATCCGGTAATGTACAACTTATACATATTATTGTTTCCGTAATGTTCTCATACAGGGTGTTTCAAAAAAAGGTGACCCCGTCTCTAGGATAGGTATAAAACTGAAAAATAATTGGGGTTTGGTCTTAGAGAGGGAGGCCAGGATAGTCTCCTACAGATTCCTGTCTTTGGAAAGGCAAATTAATGGAGAGCAACTCGGGGATCACTCGGGATACTGAGTGAAACAAAAAACTACCAAATTCTCGGGATGGTTCCTGACTTGCTAGCCACAAAAATACACGTAGAAAAGTCTTTCAAAGTCCTCTTTCCGAAGAGAGACGAATGAGTGAGGAGAAATCCTCTTCCCAGAGACTGAACACGTAATGTACACTGATGCTTTAAAAACCCCAGATGGAGTTGGGCCCGGTGTTTTCAGAAGGAAACCAAAGATTGAAATATCTATCAGTCTTGGCAGGTATGCTACAATCTTTCAGGCTAAAGTCTTCGCTATCGAATTGTGTGCAAGAGAGTTGACCAACAGACCTCTAGCAAACAAAAACATAAGTATAATATCAGACAGCCAGGCTGCTTTTAAAGCATTAAGCTCCAACAAGATAAATTCTAAACTTGTATGGAATTGCATGGAATCCTTAGAGGAGCTTGGTGCGAACAACAGGGTAACCCTAGTGTGGATACCTGGGCACCAAAAGGTGGAGGGAAACGAAAAAGCCGACACCCTTGCAAAACAGAGTGCCGAATCTGCGTTCACTGGACCAGAACCGGTTTTTGGAGTCACCACAAGTGCCGCCAAAACAATTATTTCGGACTGGGCGAAGAGGAAAATACTCACGTACTGGTCCGATATACCAGGGCTAACTTACTCGAAGGCGTCCTCCTCCTCTGTCCTTTATCCTTCGTAAGGATGTAGAGACGTTATGGTATTCGTTTTATTGTTGTTGTCCATTCTTCTCTTTCTTGTGCGTGTTGTGCTGCTTCGGAGAGAGAGAGTAACCGGTGATTTTCTTTATTTGATCTGCCCATCACAGTGGAGATCTTCCCCGACCTCTTTTTCCTTCAACTTTGCCCTCAACTACTAGTCTCTTCATACCTTCTCTTCGTATTGTTATATGTCCAAAATATCTCAGAATGCTTTGGTTAATAATTGCGGTAAGCCTAGTGGTGATGTTGAGTTCTGTTAATACTGAGATGATTGTGCGGTGTGCTGTCCAGGGTATGCGTAGCATTTTGCGATAGACCCACATTTTGAAAGCCAATATACGTTGTGAGTCCGACATTTTGGTGGTCCAAGTTTCTGCAGCGTAAGTGGCAATGGGAAAGACAAGCGCTCGTATCAGGCGTAGTTTGGTGTTCTTATTTGTCAAACTGAAGAGGCAATTTCTGTGTTCAATTGGGATGGATTGTAAAGTTATTGCTAAATTAAATCCTTTTGCTAAGGCACTAAGGGCTGTATCTGAAATAGGGGTGTCTGATAAATTATGGACAACAGTAGAAGGATCTAGGGATGAAGCTGTTTGGGGGCTCTGTTTTTTGATAAGTTGGGTAAGTTTACGTTTATGAATGTTGGTCTGTATATAGAAAACCAACTCACACCAACCGTTATCTAAACGCCCATTCACATCACCATCCTTCTCAAATCAATTCGGTTATCAATACTTTAGTATCCCGCTCCATTCGACTCAGCGATATTAATAGCAGACAAACAGAACTCAATTCGTTAGAACATGCCCTCTTGCAAAACGGCTTTGATAACAATCATATCAAAAGAGTCATTCAACAACATCTTGCTCCATCGTCCTCTAGTTGTTCTAATTCCACCCAACAACCACCAAATCAAATAATTCTTCCATACATCAAAGGGGTAACCGACAAAATCAGTAGAGTCCTTAAGTCCGCAGATATAAAAACCATCTTCACCACTGACAGAAAGATCTCCCACTTAATCAGGCCAGTAAAAGATAAAGTCCCCAACGAAAATCATGGTGTCTATGAGATTCCCTGAAGTAACTGCCCTCAAACAGAACAGAGAACTGCCCAGAACAGAGTTCTGAACACTCCCTATCCGTCAAACATTTAGACACCAACAATGCATTAGCCCAACACAGAATCCAAACAGGCCACACTATTGATTTTCCCAAAAAAAGAATAATAGCAACAATCCGATCCTTTAAACCTCGTATAATCAGAGAAGCAATAGAAATAGAGAAACGTCCCAATTGTATGAACAAAAGGGATGACGGTCAACGATTACCTCCGACATGGAAACCTTTACTTACCCGCCAATCTCCCAACTAATATTTACCGCCTTCCAATTTCCCACCTTCCAATCAACCGCCCTCCAATCACCCGCCTCTACCTCCCTCCATTTCCAGTCCTATAAATACCCAGCTACGTCGTGGTGCTCGTCAGTTGTCCCTGAGTAGTAGGCAGATTGAGACCTCAGAGACAACTGACCGGTGCAGTACGACCAGTGGAGTAGGCAGATTGAGACCACGAAAACGTACTGAACCTTACCCTTCATAACCCTAACGTAACTCTTGATAATGGCTCCAAAGCGGGAGCCGAAACAGTATGGGAGAGATAATACATCCCTGACGAACGCCGGCCTTGAGTTTGAAGTTATCAGAGTATGTGTTGTTGACTCTTACGTTTGCCCTGCTGTTGGTATATAGTTGTCTTAATAGGTGTATCTGGGGTACCCATTTCTTTTAGTATGCACCACATTTTCTGCCACTTCACCTTGTCGAAAGCCTTTGAGTAGTCCAGTAGTGGCGTACTTACCTCGAATGAATGACATTTTTACCGTTCGTGATTGTTTGTAGATAAGTTTCACATTTAAAATCTAATTTCTCAATAAGTAATGGGCGGAATTTTAAAATTTAAAGACTATTGTATAGAGAATTGTTAGAGTTTTTGAAATACATCTCATTTGACCCTCAATGCCATTTAAAACTTTTGGGGAAGTTTTTACCTTCCCTTGGGGTTGAAAGTAGTGGAGTCAAAAATACCGGAAAAAAATGTTCCCCTTTAATCAAAAATCAACGGGTCTGAGCGTTTTTCTAAAATGTTGACGGGGTTCCTGCAAATGGCTCTGTTTCGATTTCAGTTGGCCAACATACTGATCGAAATCCTAACTAACCACTTGATTTTTTAACATTTTTTTTTTGTTTAAAACCGAAAAATTCATTAAACAGTTTTGGTCTGATGATGAAAATGCATTCGATACATGCCAGAGTGAAATAACTTGCTTGATAAAAAATATTGATGTATAGTCTTCTTCAATCAAAAGAAAATATAATAAGCGAATTTTTTTACCTAATATAATTCTGGTATCTTTTTCCTTGAGCTTAGTAAGAGCAGTGTTGACTTCGTTGGTAAAACTTTGAGTCTCCAAAACTTGGTAACTCATGGCATCGAGCTCAGCAACTAACCTAAAACTCCGCTCATTATAGTAAGTATATTTAAAAAAAATATAGTATACAGATTAAAAGAAATAACAATAACAATAGCAATAACAGTGCAGACTCCACCTCTTTACCAAGATCAACGAAGAGGAACGATGAAAGTTTACTATGTTGCATAATTTAAGGAAAAAAATATAATTTTTTTGTGCAAACAATATATGCGATTCATTTAGAAATATGAGGAGAAATATGTATGACTGATTTGGTTTTTGTTTAGTCCAGGAGGGTGGAATATTTAAACCATAATTCATTAGATTTGCTTTTTATTGCATTTTGGTAAAGTTTTTTTTTAAATTTTAGTTTTTCTTTTTGTGTAAATACGTCTTTAATTTTTATTTATGGCTAAGAATAAAATTAAAATGTAAATTTTTGGCCATTATTAAATTTTTCTTATTAACAAATACTTTGTTATAGCCAATATTTACAGATAATGTTAACTATTAAAAATGTTTGTTTTCTGGAAACGTATACCTCTCCACAATTACTCCTCCTTATTTCCATATCATGTCAGATTTCTTTGACGTCAGCTATCAATTTGGCATAGGCGTCTATGTCCTTATGTACCTACGGTATTGAATGTTGGGTTTGGCAAAAGAAGCATAAAGGTAAGATCAATGCTGCGGAGGTGAGTAGTATTTTTTTTTTTTTATGTTCTGGTTCCCACGAAAAGGGATATCCTGTAATGTTCAGAGAACATCGTGGAAACCAAGGGAAAGAAGGTAGGAGTTGGTGTTCTTCTTAAATTTCTGGAGGTTGTATGCCTCGGGAAACACCTCCCTAGGCAATGAGTTCCAAAGCCTCGCAATTCGTTGGATGAATGAGTCTTTGGAAAGTGATGTTCTGCAGGTCTCCAAAGTGACCACGAAGGGGTGTGAAGACTGAACTTGACGGGTTAATCTCGAAGAGACTGCCAAAGGAGGAACGATTGTTGATATTTCAGAAGAGCATCGCCCATGAAAATATCTATAAAATAGAGACAAATCGCCAACTTTTCTACGGTGTTCCAGACAAGTGAGCGAGTTTGTAAGCGAGGCATCACCGACGAGACGAATTGCCCTTTTTTGGACAGAATCCAATAGCTTCAGTATATGTTTAGGTGCCGCACTCCAAATATGGGAACAGTACTCCAGTACAGGTCGGATCTGTGCCTTATAGATCATAAGCAGCTGACTGGAGGTGAAATAGCTCTTGGCACGAAACAAAAAACCAAGTTTTTGGGATGCACTTTTGGCAATGGACCTCACGTGATTTTCTCAGGAAAGGTTATTGCTGATAGTAATACCAAGCATCGATATGGATGACTTCAGTGGTATGGTTACTCCTGACAAAGTTATGTTAGGCACAGTGAGATCGGCTTTTCTAGAGAAAAGACATGCTTGTGTTTTGTTTGCATTGAATTCTACCAAGTTATTGGATCCCCATTCGAGAATTGTTGCCAAGTCCATATTTATATTGTTAACATTTCTTCCTCGTTCATTTCTGGTTTCACGGGCTGATATAGGGGCCCTGGAAGAGAAAGTGGTATGGAGGGTACTATCATCGGCAAAGCTGTGTACGGGACATGAAGTTGCTTTCAACAGGTCGTTGATGTGAAGTAAAAATAGTGTTGGTGCTAGAATGGATCCTTGCGCAACACCAGCATTTATGAGTAGAGTGTCAGACGAAACTCCATCGACCACTACATGGAGAGACCTTTTTGAGAGAAAACTAGCAAGCAGCTGAGGGGGCAAGCCATAAGATTGAAGCTTGGCGAGGAGTTCTTGGTGCCAAACTCGATCGAACGCCTTGGAGATATCTAATGCCACAGCTAAAGTTTCTCCATACTTTTCAATAGATAGCTGCCATATATGTGAGACGTATGCGAGCAGGTCACCAGTTGATCTCTGATGGCGGAAGCCATATTGCCTATCATTGATAATTCCCGAGTCTTCCAGATATTTCATGAGCTCGATGTTGATGGCTTTTTCCATGACCTTTGAAGAAGTAAGAAGTATAGCTGGAGTCACTCTAATGGATAAAGTGAGGAATAGTATAACCGCTGTGGTGTGAAAGAAGATGTAGCAATAAATATAGATAAAAGAATGCTTAGATGTTTTGAACACGTAGATAAAAGAAGATTGACGAAACAGAAGTGTGAATATGCAATTTATTGTTTTAAAGAAAGGCCAGGTCAAAAGTACAAGTGCATGTCGGTCGACATTGGAGAACATATCTTGAACAGACCAAAATTGTTTTGAAAAAAAGCCAGGTCACAAGTACCAGCAACTAACGAGCATGAATGAGAGCGCTGATAAAAGTAGAAGAAGCAAAAGACGTGTAAGAACCGCAGTGGAATGAAGTGGTCTCTGCGCGACGAAATGTATGTACTTTTTCTAAGGAGGTATCTAAGCCGAAATAAAGCGATGGCTAGCAATAGCAAGAACGGCCACAGCTAAACTGACACGCATATAGAAGGACACGTCAATTAGTTAAGCTACGAAAATCAGGCTGGTCTCTACTTTAATATTCCCAATTGCATCATACGCGGCTGAAACCCGGTCGATCAGACAATCGGAAAAAAAGAAAATAGATGCATTTGAAATGTGGGTTTACCGACGAATGCTCCGAATATCATGGAGGAAGCACCGCACCAATGTATCGATCCTAGAAGAACTGAAAATCGAGGACAGGTTGTCCAAGAGAATTAACTGGAACAAAGTACGGTATTTCCGGCACGTCTTTAGAAGACCGGATGCTTTAGAAAAGCTGGTGGTTCAAGGCAAAGTCGACGGACGAAGGTCACGAGGGAGATCTCCAACCCGATGGGTAGACGGAATCACAAGCTTGACTGGACTCTCTCTGCATGAGGCCACAGAACTAGCCCAGAACAGAGATGAGTGGAAAATTGCTATAAAAATGGTAGAAGCATAGTGCCACCAAACCCTTGTGAGGGTAACAGGACCGAGTAGAGAGAATAGAACTATCTCTTTGTTTCCTTTACAAATTAATTAATGGTTCTGTTGCGATCACAGATGCAACACTTCGTTTGATTACTTTTATTCTATTAAATGTTATAAGTTTCCATTTAAAAATCCATTTTCGATCTGTCCCTATACGCAAATGTCCTAAAAGCCGTTTTGCCCTAGGCAGATTTAGGAAACAGCTATAATATTTGTTTCCAATGCGTAGTCTTGAGGCGGTGCAGTAGTAAGTTTCCTATCTCAACGCACCGTCTCGATTCGACGCAACAGTAGTATTATTCCTTTCGTAGTGAGCGACTGTCATATAGTTTCTTTTTTCGCGGCTATTAAACATCGCTTGTTATTTGTAATAAGTAGTATTTCTCCGACCGTCAATAGTGGCGAGTCATGCAGTTTTTCCTTTCATTTTTTTAGTTAAATTCTTATTTTTCCACGACATTGAATTAATTTCATTGCTTGCAGCAGGTAACTAGTCGGGACAAGTGCATTGTGTTCTTTTAAGATAAAAATAGTGTTTAATATTTTGTGATTATTTCCAGTCCGCTTGTATCGAAGTTGAGTAAACATTTCTCACGTGTAGAAAAAATGAAATTATATTGTATTTATGATTGGCATGTGTTTTTTTCCTGTTTTATCTTAATTTTTTTTGTTTTGTTTTATGTTAATAGCGTTAGTTAAAATATTGTTACTTTAATTGTTATTATTACTTACTTTTTAATCTTATACTTACTACACTGAATTCTATTTTTTCATTATGAATGGCGTGTTTTTGAAAGCAAGTTTAAAAACCGACGAACATATCAATCAAGTAAATGTCATTTTTATTTGTCTTTTATTTTCTTAAAACGGATTCGGTGCAAGGATTGATATATTTTATTGCTCAAGAGATATCGCTCATTGTAAGTTTTTAAATTATCTTAATGTTTATTCAAAAATAAACATGTACTAACCTGTTGTGGGCTAACGAATATCGTGGTTCGTTTTGATATATAGTCCCAATTTTGGTCCAGTTGAACTGCTTTAAAAGTGACAATCTAGGTGAATTAAAAGCGTTCTCTGATGGTACTATCCGAAAAAAATTTGGAAAATTTTCTTTGGTGAACATTGGGTGAGTGTCGGCATATGATAACTAAAAAACAATAATTTTTATTAAAATTGTAAAGATTTTGTCAAATTAATTAAAGGTTTACAGATCTTATCATTTTTTCTTTAATTTATAATAAAATGATATTGCCTTAATTTCTAACTTTAATTGTTTGAGTATCAAAGAAGTTGTCGAATAATTGGAGAGTGAAACCTCTTAAGTTACCTATGTTATTTTGCAAAGAATGGCAAAAATGTAGACTTCACTCACTCTCTACTTTTGCTTGAAAACAAACAAATTGTTTACATTTTTAAGTGTGATCTTTATAGTGACTTGGCTGGGTCTTGATCGATCTGGATATCTTCTAGCAAACAATGCTGCACATGTTCTAGTGAGAACTCTGTCACATTTACCAAGCATAAAAGTAAATTGACGTAATCTATTTTGTTTAATCCTAAACGAGCCATATCTGTTACTTTGCAGAAGTGCCAACAACCAAAATGGGTGACATGCACTGTGTGGCTATTTCTTGATATCGGACAAAAGAGTGACGTACGTGGTACAACAAATGACATATCTCTCATAAGGTTATGTGTGTTTGGTTAACAATTTTGATTTTTTCTTTGAGCTTAGAGTGAGCTATATGATTATTTAGGTTGAAGGACCAAGCAGCACTAAAAGCTCGAAGTCATATACTTGTGAGTCTAAGCTGACTTGGGACTGTAAACAATCCCTGAGACAACTGGCAGCAAACGATCAGGTTACTCTGATGTGGATTTTAGGTCACAAGGAAGTTAAAGGCAACGATGAAGCAGACTGCCCTGCCAAAGAAGGGGCAAATACACAATTTTCTAGCCCATAACACTTCTGGGAATCTCCAAAGCCCATTTGAAAGAAGAAGTTTGACGCTGGGAAACAGATGAAATATGAAATCTCACTGGTATAAAGTTCCAGGAAAAAGACAAGCGAAAAGGCTAGTAAGCCTTTCGCCAAGTATAGCTAAACAGCTTCTCGAGTTGGACAAGAAAGACTTGAAACTGGTGACGGGATTTCTCACTGGACACTGCCCTCTAAGGTATTACCTGAAAAAGATGGACAAAACAGAGAGTGATAGTTGCCGCTACTGCGAGAACTTCGCTAAAACTGCAGAACAATTGCTTTGCGAATGCCCAGCGCTTTTCTGCAGGAGGCTCAAGTTTCTGGAAGGGGCCTTTATAAAGCACTCTGATTTTAAGAACTTAGCTACCAGGAAACTGATAAACTTTGTACGAACTCTCGGAATTCCGGGCCTCGAATAGATTAAGGGTTATGCACAAAAGATCTGATAGGTCGAAGTGCTTGAGAGGCAGCATGGAGTTCACGAGCCACCCTACAATCTACAATCTAGTTTTTGTTATTGGTTAATTTTGAAACAAAATTTAACATTGTTTAGTCTTGTCTTTATAATAAATGATTATTCTAGAAAAAAACCATTTTTAAAAAACTTTTTATAGTTTCAATATAAATTAATGAAGTGTCTTAAAATCTATCCGAAATTATGCTACCAGTTTTCCAATTTTAAAAATTATAGGTCTTTGGTAAAAAAATCATAAAACTTAAATGTTACTTTAATTGCAAATTTTTGTCCCAGGATAACGTTCTTTTTTATCACGCTTATGTATGTATGTTTGTTAGTAAGTAAAACAATTCAATCTAAAAACCAAAAAATAAATTATAGTTTAAAAAAATTAAATAACACGCTTTTAGAGTTAATCAAATTAAAAAGTAAAAAATAATTCTTAACATAGGAATAAAATTACTGTCAAGAAAATTAATGTCACTGTTCTAAAAGCGTGGGGTGCTTTTATTCCGAAACGCAGAGTTAGTTTAAAAATGTCACAGTGGCATTAATTTTCTTGTCAGTAATTTTATTCCTAAGTTAAAAATTATTTTTGACTTTTTAGTTTGATTAACTCTAAAAGCGTGTTTTTTAGTTTTTTTTTAACTATAATTTATTGTTAGACATAGTAAAAGTAGATATTAACATGAAAAGTGGTTTAAACCATGAATCGTTCCGACAAAAAGTATCCGAAATTTCATGGACATGCCAACTATTAATCGTGGTTATTGTTTACCTGTGTTAGATGCCAATGTTTGGAAGCTTTGGCTATGGGGTCGGTAACGTGAGTGCATGCTGCTCCGAACAACATGAGTTTGTGGGGACCGCTGTGCATCATGTCAAAAAATGCCTTCACGCCAACTGCTGCATTGCACTGAAAATAGAAAATAAATACCAACTAACAAATAGGTACTGTTTATTATATCTCTTTAAAACAGATGTGGGGACAGACCATTTTGTACCCCCTAGTAGGTAGGATTTTATGGTTTTATAATAAAAAGCTCTTAGATATCTACGACACTTTAACGTGTAGCATGTGGCCAGTGGTGGTATCTGTAGAGTAACTCTTCCTCTATGTTCTAGTGGGTGAAGGGTATCTGTGAGAGTTGAGCTGTTTATCAACCGAATGGCCCTTTTCTAAATGGAATCTAGAAGACGAAGAGAATGCCTTGGTGCTGAACCCCATATCTGCGAGCAATACTCCAGTAGAGGTCAGATTTGAGCCTTGTACGTCGTCAACAGTTGATCAGGAGTGAAAATCTTTCTAGCCTTCCACAGAAAACGTAGCCTCGTGGGGACAGGATAAAACCCAGGGGGACCCCAGCATTGGTTTTTAACGCATCAGAAGAAATATCGTCAACTGCCACATGTAAGGAGCGATCTTGCCTGAAGCTCATGAGCCATTGGCGCAGTTTGTTTGGGAGACCGTAGGCAGATAATTTGCTTAACAATGCCTGGTGCCAAACGCGGTCAAAGGCTTTAGATATATCCAAGGCTATTGCACGGGATTCACCAAACTTCTCAATAGTGTTTGTCCAGAGCTGAGTGACATAAGCCAGCAAATCTCCAGTAGACCGAAGTTGTCGAAATCCATATTGTCTGTCATGAATCATCTCAAATTTCTCAAGATATTTGATGAGTTCTATGTTAATCGCTTTTCCATAACTTTGGATTTAAATAAGAGCAATGCAATAGGGCGATAATTTGCAGGAATAGTCCTCTTTCCTTTTTTCGGATTGGGTTGGACTTTAGCGTTTTTCCACATGGACGGAAATACACCTTTGCTGTATGATAGCTTGAAGCTCTTGAGCACAGGTCTTCAGGACAATTGTCCGAATTCCATCTGATTCTACTGACTTATTAGAGTCAAGATTTCGTATAATTTTCCTGATAGTGCGATTGCGGATAGCGACCTCAGGCATTGATAAGTTTATTCTAGGTATCGTTGGGGGTTGTTTTCCATTGGTATCGAGGTTTGAGTTAGAACTTCACATTTCGGACAGCAGATCCGCTTTTCCTCGGAAGATACGGCTGTCGTGCCGTCGGACCTCTCGAGTGATGTCATTTCAAAATATAAAATTAATGTGTATCTGGATATTTTGTAATTATGCACAATAAAATGAATTTGGCTGCTCCACACTGTATATATCTTCGATAGCTATAATTATATTACCAAAACAACCATAAAATAATCCGTAATTGTAGTTGTAAAAACAATGCATGGTTGTTATTCGACTCCCTATAGGTCCATTATTGCTTCATTTAAAATATATATCATACAGGGAAAGTAAGCTGGTTTTGAAACAATCAGTTACACATTTTTACATCTATTCACGCTGTCGAAAATAAAAACCCTTTATAGTATACTGTAATAAAATTACAGTTTTCTATAATTTTTACATTACTATTCTCCGATTCTTGGAAGTTACTTACAGGGTGGTGCTTGTTAAAAAGTACAGATGTCGCGACTGGCGCTTTTCGCGTGGTTCTTCATGTGTACTTGATAGGAACGAAAGCTATGAATTTATTTAATTGCAGATCATACCTGCCCTATGCTGACGATGGACCGGTACATAGGTGGTAGCTGCGATTAAATAAATTTAATGGCCCTCTCTCTTACCAAACAAGCATCTGAATACCTTGGTTCCTGTGATAGGGTAGTATACACGATTATACATCGGATGTAATTCAATGCCTGTCGTGACATATCGTCAGGGGAGTAGTTGTTATCTGATGTTGTTATCTGATGTATATATATATATATTTATATATATATAATCTTGAACCCTTTTACCCTTACGGTGTCGAGTTATCATTTTATTCTTGTTTTATAAACTTTTTTCATTCTTTTCTGTCTCCTGTCAATGTCTTTGCTTTGCTCCATTTTTTATTTCTTCCTTGTAAAATCTTTCCTATTATGTCGGTCCAGATTTTTCTACGTCTTCCTCTTTTTCTCTTGTTTTGTGTTTTTGCTTTATAGATTTGTTTAACAGGTCTACTGTTTGCCATTCTCTGTATGTGTCCCCACCATCCCAATTATTTTTGTTCTATGAATGAAAAAATGTCTTCCATGTCTAGTTCTTCTCTTATTCGTGTATTTCTTATTTTATCTCTCCTTGTCACTCCTTTAATTCTTCTCAGATATTTAATTTCTGTTGCTTGTATTCCACTTTTGTTTTTTTTTGTTAATATCCAAGATTCACATCCATATGTTAATACAGGTCTATATATTGTCTTGAATGTTTTTAGTTTGGTATGTCTTGAAATTCGAGTTTTTATATAAAACTAGAATTTGTGAAATTATTGTGTAATATATTTGATACCAATATTTTTTTTATCGCTGCAGGAAAAAAAAATTAACCATGTATTATTTATTTTTAATTCTTTTTGATTTAGTTTCCAATAGATAAATATTCGGTAACCGATACAAAATATTTAGGAAACGCCATCGGTAACCAATTCGGTTTAAGTTGGCAATCTTAAAGGTGGCGTGGAGACGATAAAAATATGCTTAATTTATCTATATTTTATTCCGAAATATCCTGTATGTATTTAATATTTTTTCACTGTTCTTTAATAATACAAAAAAGTTTCTGTGTGCCAAAAAGGGTTATATAAATTTAACTATATTAAGCAAAGCTTTTGTGGTTTCGGAATATATTTAACAAAAGAATTTTAGTAATTAAGGGTGTCGAGTCACGATCGTGTAAGCGGTAATAAATTGGATAATAATTGATAAGAAGCAAAACGACCAGGAAACGAATTATTTTCGTCGCGAGATCTAAATGTACATTTTCACTTTAATATTCACGCATAGCTAACGGAGCGTGTTTTCATAAATAATCTACTTATTTTAACAATCTATTAATTATACACAACCCAATACCTGCAGTGGTTTTGTTTCAAGCAACAATGTTATTCTGCTGTTTCCAAGTGTCACCCCTTCAACATCCTCAACCACTTCTTTAAGATGTCATAAAGCAACCCCTAACAAAGAAAAATGCAAATCAGCCATATAAACAACAATTTATTTTATCGATTTATTTTGTAGATAACATTAAACATAGCGAAATAACAACATAAACTAAAATAAAGTTAGCTACAAACAGCTCCTTAAATGTATTTACAGTAACTGTTCAAAGTAAGCTCCGTTATTTTGTAAATACATATAGTCACGCCTCTTTCCCGTAGGGGTAGGCAGAGACCACTTCCCTCCACTTGCTACGGTTCTTACACACATCTTTTGCTTCCTCCACTTTCATCAGTGCTCTCATACATGCTCGTCGGTTGTTGGTACTCTTGACAGCTGGCCTTTCTTCAAAATGATGTTGATCTAATCGAGATATGTTCTCCGAGGTCGACCTCTACCGATTTGCCCATTCACACTCGCCTTATAAATTTGTTTCGTCAATCTTCCTTCATCCATTCTTTCTACGTGTCCAAACCATCTAAGCATTCCTTTATCTATCTTTGTGACCACATCTTCTTTTACACCACAGCGTTTTCTTATCTCACTATTCTTAACTTTATCCAACCGAGTCACTCCGGCTATACTTCTAAGGGTACATGTAGTACAATATTCTTTTTCTTCTTCTTACGTTAGGACTAAGTCCTGTGTTTGCATCAATGGTTTGCCAGGGGCAGTTGGGATGCTGAAGACCAGCTTTCATACCATCTTATAGGTGGTCATCCACGTGGTCGAGGTGTATTTGGTTTTTTCTCTTTCGCAATTTTTGCAAACCGCCCAGTTGGCATTCTATCTTCGTGGTCTCTCCATTATCTTCTTCGGCTACTTGTCCATATGACTACATCTTAAATCTCACATATTTCCCTTATTTCTTCATTTCTCTTCCGGTCGAATAACGTATGTCCTGTTATTGATCTCAGTGTTCGCATTTTTTTTCTTCTTAAAAGTCATTTGTTTGTTGCGTTCTCCGCTCTGGTATTTATCGCATATGTCATGACCGGTCTCACGCAAGTTTCATATATTCTGACTTTACCCCTAGTGCTCATATGTTTATTCCGCCAAATTAAATCTCTAAATATTTCAGATATTAATGATGCCTTTGTTGTTTGGGCTTTTACTTCGTCCTTTAGGTTCCTATAACTTGTTAAAGGACATTACTTGTTCTACACTCTGATCGTAAATCGCTAGTTCACATCTTCTCGGTTTTCTAGATACTGTCAGGGATTTTGTTTTCCTTATGGATATTTGCATGTTATACGTTTTCGCTATTTGTTGGAGTTTATACAGGAGCCTCTGTAGGTTTTCTTCCTCTTTCGAGATAATCACTGCTTCGTCAGCATAGCTTGCCTATGATAGTGCTGGGTGGATTAAGTAGCCCAGTGACTTCATAGCCGGTCCCAAGCCCGGATAAAAGAGGAAGGTTCCAAGTGAGGCCATCGACCTGCTTAGGTGTACCTGTCTAGGTGTACTTGCAGCTGCTACACTAATGGCATTTTCTAATTAATTAACATTTAAAAAAGGCGTTTTCATTAGAAAATTTTTGTTATTATAAAACCCATTGAAAAAACCCAGTATAGACAGATTGGGGGAGCGTGGCGGCCAAGGAAACTTGGAATATCTCCCAATCCATTTATCTCTAAAGAAATCATATTATCGTGTTTAGGGATTTTTTTGTGATTTTCACACTGTACAGGTACTCCATTAGCGTCATAATTGAAAAACACGATTAAATGACTGGATACAGCAAAAAAATAATTAATTTACAAGATGTAATAGCTTAGTTAGTCTACACGAATAGCAATTTTCCGAACAATGTCTGATTTGAATCTTTTATGAACGAATAATAATTATAAAACCGAGCAAATTCCTCAATGATTAGTTATAAATTATAAAAAAAAAGCAGCTGCTGCTATGATTTTAATATAATTCTTAAAATTTTCTGCAATATTTTATACAAATACGAGGGCGGTTTGATAGGGTAGTGACTTTTTAAATAAAATCAATTTTTTCCCGCAAATAAACATTTTATTTTTCTACATAATCACCTTTTAGCTCGATACATTTAGTCCAGCGTTTTTCTAATTTTTTTATTCCCTCCAAATAATAGGTTTTTTCAAAGCTCTCAAAATACGCGTTTGTTTCGGTAATGACTTCTTCATTCGACTCAAATCTCTTACCGCCCAGCCATTTCTTTAGGTTTGGAAACAGAAAATAGTCGCAGGGGGCTAAATCAGGAGAATATGCTGGATGGGGTAGCAGTTCGTATCCCAATTCGTCGATTTTGGCCATCGTGACTAGACAAGTGTACACACGTGCATTGTCTTGATGGAACAGCACTTTCTTCTTAGTCAAATGCGGCCGTTTTTGCTTCAAATCAACGTCGAATCTGTTCAAAAGCTTTGAATAATATTCGCCGGTGATCGTTTTACCTTTCTTGAGGTAATCGATGTGAATGATACATCCCAAAAAACTGTGGTCATGACCTTGTTGGCTGACAGACTCTGTTTCGCCTTCTTTGGTCCACGTTCACCCCGAGCAACCCACTGTTTCGATTGTTCCTTGGTCTCTGACGTGTTGTGATGGATCCATGTTTCATCCACAGTAACAAAACGGCGCAAAAATTCGTCCGGATTACGGCTGAACATCGCTAAACACTCTTTTGAAGTGGTCACACGATTGCGCTTATGGTCGAGTGTGAGTACTCGCGGCACCCATCTCGCAGAGAGTTTTTTCATGTCCAAATATTCGTGTAAAATATGATGTACCCGTTCAGTTGAGATATACCTACAGCATAAGCCAACTCACGCACTTTCATTCTCCGATCATCCAATATCATTTCATGGATTTTATCGACGATTTCCGGCGTGATCACTTCTTTTGGGCGACCTGGACGTTCGGCGTCACTAGTGCTGGTACGTCCACAACGGAACTCTGTAAACCACTTCTTAACCATTGAAATTGATAGTGTCGAGTCCCCGTAGTATTTATCAAGTCTTTCCTTAGTTTCAGTAATGGATTTTTTACGTAAAAGGTAATGCTTAATCAGCACACGAAATTCACTTTTTTCCATTTTCGTAAAAATTCACGAGGTTGTCTGCTTTGAACGGCTATCAAACACCAACTGCACGACGTAGCTTGCTCAAAATTAGAAAGTTGCCCACTGATAGATTATAGTTGACGGCAGCACTGTTGCATTTGAAGTAACTGCGCGGCAAATTCAAAAAGTCACTGACTTATCAAACTGCCCTCGTACATTGGGATAACTGGTACCTGAGCCATATTATTCATGGCAATCAAGAAGTGCAATGTAATCTTCCCCAGAGGCCTACAGACTTAGGTCTGCAAAGTATAGCTCAGAATGTTAATAATCTCTTTTACAACTATGAAGAACACGCATTGAAAATTTTAACAATTAAACTCACGAACTATCGACTTGTGACTTCTATCTAAATCTCCGTAGGATTGAACATAAAATGAGGATGGAACGACAGAGAACGGACTTAATCAAATACAAAATCCGCCGCAACTGTCTTCCCGACCTCATAAAATGCCTCACACAAATACAGTCCGTTAATATATTACTAGCATTGCCAGAAAGGACTCACCAGATTTGTTAACTGCCACGGAAACTTGCACTAGTTGTGACAAAATCCACCGTCCAATGATGCGACGTAGAGTGCGCTAGGTTTTATCTTTTCGTTAGCACCAGGAACATGTTTATCAAAGATCCGTTGAAGAAATAAAAGAAAGAATGGCATAAACCAGGTCTTCTCACTGGTCACAGTCCAATCTCACACTTTTACAGAATGGGGCTGGTACATGTAAAGGAGAACTTCCCTAAACACAATGCAACATGAGGACAGAAACAGCGGAACACATATCATCACAATGCGAAGCTAAAGCTAAAGTATGGCGAAGGACTAGCATTCAAAAAAGAGAAGAAAATGAAGAGCATGATTTTTTGTGGCCTGCATAGAAATATGCCGAACAAACGAAAATTTACACAAGCAAGTCATTCCTACGCCAACGATTTTTAAAATAACACATACTATACTGGACAAAAAGTAAGAGTACTGATTAAATAATACACACAGAATAGTTATTTATGTACCAAGGACGAAAATCTGTATATTATAGTTTGCAAATTGTTAGCCGAGGCGCAACCAAGGCTTTCAAGCAGGCGAGGTGCATGTTACATTTTTTTGTCGACCTGTACATACCTTTATGAAAGTAATGAATGTATTGCAATTTTTTTCGTATAAAAATCTTGATTTCTGGGGAAGAAAATCCAACGTGGCTGTAGTTGCAAATTCCCGCAGCTCCAGAGGAATGTTACTGATATCCATATCGCTATCACCATCCATTTTTGATTATTATGAACACTAATATTCACACCACGGTTTTATTCACACGTAAAATTCTGAATCTCCGCTTTGCTCAGGAAAGCAAAAATGATTATCTAGGAAGAGTGTACTATGGCTCACAAAAAATTTTTTGAAGCTCCAGGACATCCGAGATACCAAACGACTTATGTTGTTGTTGTTTTGGCTGGTGACTTCAGACAAATCTTACCTGTTATATCACGAGGGACACGTGCAGATGAAGTCAAAGCCCGTCTCAAGTCATCCTTTTTATGGCCTTTGGTCAAAGTCCTAACATTGACTATAAATATGCGTATTCACCTTTAACCTAATCGAAGAGCAGAGGAGTTTTCAAAAATATTGATCGATATAGGTGAAGGAGGATTACAGAAGAAAGAAAAATAAATATTTTGATAATCCTCTGCGATACTGTGCCAGACATAATGACATTAACTAACAAAATATACCCTAATATTGATAAGGCTGGAGTAAATTGCAGTTTAAGGTTAAAAGAAAGAGCCATTCTTACTTCAACAAAAGATCAAGCCAATAACATCAATAACTATAACTATAGAAAAGCAACCAGGTGAGCAAGATAAATATGAATCACTGGACTGGAATATATTTCTGATTTCTATAAGTTATGTTATCTATATGTTATGTACCTCAATGAGAAATAAATACTTGTATGGCTTCTTCTTCTTCATCTTCTTCTTATAATAGGACTTGGTCCTGTTTGGTCGTTTGCGTTTAGCCTCCTTCTGTGACGCTGAGATCCAGCTTTCGTACCATCTCTTGGGTCCGGTTTGGTTTTTGCGACATGGCCCACTTTGCCCACCTTTTAACTGGCATCCCTTCCACATGGTCTTTCCAGCACCTCTTGCGTGTTCTAGCCCATCTTACCACATCCTGTATTTCTAGTTCTTCTCTGATATCCCGGCTTCTTATAATATCCCTGAGCGTAACACCCTTGATGGTTCTTAGTATTTTCTTTTCGTTCGTTCTCATTATTCTTTTTGTTGTTGATGTTTCAGCTCTGGTTTCTGTGGCGTACCTAAAAATAGGTCTAACACATGTTTTATAAATCCTCAGCTTGCTTTTTGTACTCATCATTTTATTTCGCCATATGATATATCTCAGGTATCCGCTGACTCTTGTTGCTTTTATGGCTTG